>OX336394.1:200442958-201692958 GCA_946902985.2 Meconema thalassinum | reverse complement strand
CTGGAATTAATTAATTTCCTTGTGCATGCAGCTTGCCCCGTTGTCGAATGGTGGATACCCGGGTCATTAATTTTGAGCTGTCTCTCCGCCCCAGACGTAAGTAGTTCGGTTGGCGCCTAGGCTACTCCGCCCACTCGCTAAGGGTCATTTGTAAAATGCCAAACTCGCCCTCTCTCGTTTTCGTATGCTCTGAAAACGTATATTTCCTATGCATTTGGCTACAATTCCTCCTTTAAATTGCTATGATTTTCACATATAAATCATGAAATCACGCTAGACTAATATATGTCAGTATACCTCTCATTGCTCTGTGGGTTCCCTAATTGCTCCCCCTTAGAGACCAATGGTTCGACCCTAGGCATAACCATGTGCCTGGTCTTCTCTGATGAGAACCTGAGTTCGATGCCAGACTGCCGTGACTAATTGGGCACATCTTTCTCCTGCTAAGTTCGAAAAATTCATTTCATAAGTGATTTTTTCGGGCCTATCAGCTGGCATCAACTCCATGCAGTATTTACTTTAAGCGGTCATTGCTCTCGGCAATGGGCTTTCTCGTTCCCCACTCCACTCTGTCTGGTGTCTCGTAGACTCTCGTTCTCTCTTCTCAATTGTTCATTCATCCCCCTCAGCTTCACAGCGGCTTCCCTCAACTGGTCATAAAGTTCTTGCAGTAGACAGCTGCATTCTTCCTTCGTGTCCGCTGGGTTGGCGAGCTGGTTGTTTCGCTGCGACCCTTCTTGAGCCTGCAAGCTTTCCTCCAGAATCTTTCCGTGCATACGTAATGATTCCCCGTTCACTTGGATGTGCGTAGCTTGCTTCTCTCTCGCATCATAGTCTTCTGGTGGACTATATAATTTCAGGTTAGCTGCGTTTACCACAACTTCTCTACCCGTTGCTTCATCTTTAATCCGATATGCATTATTTTGCAAATCCCTTATAATCAGGTAGGGTCCGTGGTAAGCATGCTGAAATTTCTTATATTTCCTGCTCTCTGGATCTGAACTGGCGGGTTTCTTCAATAAGACGTACTCTCCCACGAGTAACGGTCTGTGATAACGTTTCCTCCTGTTTCTTCGCTGCCGTCTATCAGCTTGTTTCTTGAGATACTCGAACGTCCTCTGGATCCTCAACTCACGTCCAAGTTGTGCATCGATGGGTGTCTGGATGACATTATTCCATGGCCTCTCTGGTCTTCTATCGAGATGTAGGCTCACTGGCACCTCTCCTGTCGCTTCGTGCACGGTATTGTTGATACAATATTCAATAATCTCAAGTACGTCAATCTATCTCCAATTCTCAGTAGAGCAATATATCTTCATGTATTTTTGCAGTTCCCTCATAACTCTCTCAGCGGAATTCGACTCTGGGTGTCGAACTGTGGACAAAATCTGTCTTATGCCCAGATTTTCCAACTCCCTGCGAAATTCTATGCTGGTAAAACAACTTCCATGATCAGATAAGATGTTTTCTGGCTGTCCTAATATAGGAATGATTCTTTCCTTCAGCCTCTTAAGTACCTGTTTTGTACTGGTTTTCTGAATTGGACACAGGACTACCATTTTGGAAAACACGTCTAGTGCAACTAGGATGTGTTTATTTCCTCTTCTAGCTCTAGGAAGGGGTCCAAAGTTGTCCAGCGCCAGGAGCTGACATGGCTTCTCTGGTAAGAGTGGTATAGGTTTCTGCCTCATTAAGTACGAGTTAGGCTTTACTCGTTGGCACATATCACATGTCCTGATAGTATTTCTGACTGTTTCTCTAAGTTTTGGCCAAATAAATGCCTCTTTAAGCAGGGCAACAGTCTTATCTACACCGGAGTGTCCAAAAGCTCGGTGTGCTAGCCATACTAGCCTTCTCTGTAATGCTGGTGGTACAACAATCCTGGGTTTGGTGTGGTCAGAGTCGCTCCATTTATGTAGCATCTGGTTAAACCATAGATATTCCGTTGACAGTGCTTCAGCTTCCACATACATCGGGGTTCCTCTATCCAGTTTTCCCTCGAAGTAATTAATCATCAACCGTATCCAGGGATCTTCACGTTGAAAAACGGTGATGTTCCTCAGATCATCTAAGGTCTTCTGATCTCTATCTTCTATCTCGATAGCTAGAGCTTCTTCTTCCTCTGCTGTAGGGTATCTGCTTATCAAATCAGGTATGATATTGTCCTTCCCCGGGCAATATTCTATTTCCACTTGAAATTGTTGTATGTACAGGGACCACCTTGTCAGTCTTTGACTCGACAAGTCAGTTTTTAGCAGGAACGTTAGGGCTTTATGGTCTGTTCTCAATATAATTCTAAAACCATAAATCAGCTTGTGCCAATAGTGTAAGGCATACAGTATCGCAAGTAGTTCGATCTCCGTGACCGTATAATTCTTTTCATTAGGCTTCAACCTTCTACTGATAAATGCAATATAAGTTTTCTCCTCTGGCCTGTCCATATTTTCCTGATATAACATAGCTCCAATGCCTATGAAGGATGCGTCAGTCTGGATAATAAATTTCTGAGTGTAGTCAGGATATCCCAATTTTACATAATCTAACAGCATCTGTTTAGATTTCACGAAGGCTTCCTCGCATTGCTCCGTCCATCGCCATCTTCCTCCCTTCTTAAGTAAGTCTTGGAGTGGTGCTACAGTCTCGGTATACTTCGGACAATGGTTTGAGAAGAATCCAATAACGCCTAGATATTGCCTGACGTTCTTTACCTTCGTTGGTCTCGGGAAACGCTTAATAACTTCCAATTTTCCCGGATTAGGTCTGACTCCTTGCGCATCTATTACGTGACCTAGAAATTTAACTTCTCTCTGAGCAAAGTTAGACTTCTTCAATCTTCTCTTCCAGGCATTCTTCAAATTTTGGTTCGAGATCCTTTTCAATGTCTGCGGCCAGTGTTGCCAACTCTTCCTCAATGTCTTCTATTGTCGACACTGCATCCCCAGTCATATCTCCGTATGTATGCCATACGTATTCTTCTTGTCTCGTTTCATTATGCCTTAATGAGAGTTCTAACTCTTCCTTTCCCTCACTTGCGCGAAACATCACAATGTCTTGCGAGAGGTCTATAATAACTTTATACTCTCTTATGAAATCCATCCCAACAATGAGGTTATACGGCAGCTTATTCACAAGTAGGAAGCTCTGTGAGAATGTAGAGTTCCCTATCTGCAAATCTAAAAATACTTGGTATCTGCATATCATAACCTTATCTGGTATGACACCTTTTATTTTCACGCTTGAAATAGGTATTTTCAATACGTGGATTTTACTCTGGATTTCACTGTATAATGCCTGGGTTATCAAACTTACTGTTGACCCTGTATCAATGAGACTTCTTACTTTCATTCCCGCAATGTTCACAATAATAATAGGTAGTTCCCTTCTTACATTGACCGTTCTTTCATCGAGATCTTCGATAAGCTCCTCAGGTTCGGCAATCCATTTAACAACATTCACTGCATTCTATCCTGAACCTATCTCTCTTTGGTCATTTAAAATTGGTGGTTTTTTTTTCAATTGCTCCATTCTTTGTGGAGTTTTTCTGCCTGTCTTCATGCTGTTGAAGTTCCAGACTTTTGGCACCGTCATCATTTTGATATATGTCGGGTGATCTTCTATTCCGAATCGCTTCATCCCAATGAACTCGCGATTGTCTCGGATCATCTCCGCGCTCTTCCATGTATCTTAAAGATGCGTGATAACGTTCTTCCGCCTCTTCATCGAACCCGCGACTCTGCTCTTGGGATCTCCATCCTTGGTTGTTCCCATTTCGGCCGTAATTTCTTCTGTTCTCCAGCTGCTGGTCTCTGGTACCACGCTGATTCCAGTTTTTCCTTCCTCGATTACCACGGTTCGAAACTCCTCGATACGCTGGCCTCCAATTTTGATTTTCGCGTCCTTCGCGCTGCCAGTCGGATTTTTCTGTTTCGGTGCTTGTAGATTTGCTCTTTGTCTGCACCTTAGTTGGTTCAATCGGCGTATTCGTCATGTTAACCTGTTCCACATTTCGACTTTGTCTTGCGTGCTGCACTGTGGTTAGATCGAGTTGTCTCAGCACCTCCTCCATATCGATTGCAGTTTTGGCGTTTGCTGAGATTAGCAGACGCTGCACTTCATACGGCAGCTGCTTGGCTATTGCTATGCATAAATCTGACTCTTTAAGCCCTTCATCAAACTCGCGAAAACGGCATAATTGATTCACAAAGAACTCCCCGTACTTAGTCGGATTACTAGTACTGTAACGCCTGGAATACAAGTCCAGTCTGAGGTTTTGTTGTACGCTCGCGTTCCAATACCTGCTTAAAAATGCTTGGCGAAATTCATCAACGGTGTCGAAGTGTACCGAAAACTCCTAAACCATAGGGCGCACTCCCCTTCGGTTAGTTTTTCAATCGCTCTCAACCTGCGCTGTGGCGGTACTTTCGCATCATTCAAGTACTCGGAAACTTCTTTAAGCCAGTACTTGGGTGTCATATTAGAATTACTCCCAGAGTATTTCTTTGGTTTCTCATCACTAGCCCTTATAACTGTGACTATTTGGTTTTGTACAGCATTTTCATGCGGTGTTGACATGGCCATCGGCATACCAGGTGTGGCATACGGGCTGTCACTTGGCATGGCTGCATTCTTTGGAGTAGGCTGTATTTCTATCTCCGCCCATTTATTTCTCCTATTCTCGTCTATACTTCCTTCGCTAGACCTAGGATTCCGCAACATGGATTCCTCCTGCGCTATCATTCTTGTCTCAATTTGGCTGTGCCTGTTTTCCGCCCTTTCCAAACGAGCTAATACCTCTCGTTCTATTTTCTCTAGGCGATCTCGGTTTCTTTCTGCCATAGAAAATACCTTTTCCTTATCATCCTTAAGGTTTTCCTTCAGGTGGATAATTTCCCCTGCTAGACTTTCTCTTACTTCGGCAAGAGTCTTATCGCTAGCTTCAGTCTTTAAGCCTTCTCGAAGCTCTAATTCCTCGCGTAAGCCTGTAACTTCCCTTTGAATGTGACCTTGTATATGAGAGATTTCAGTCCTTATTTTCGTGATTTCCCCTTGGTCTTCGTCCTGTCTTTTATGGATAACTGCTAAGTCACTCTGAGTTTGTTCCAACTCTTTCTGCACTTTTCCGACTTGTCTCTTCATATTAAACATTATCTCCTTATTCTCTTGATCAGAAGTTTTTATTTCCTGAATTTCCTTACATTGGTCAAGGATATTCTGATCCTGTTTTCTTAAGGCTTCGTCTACTGCCTTGGCGTAACCTGCCATTCGCGTATTCCATTTTACGTCATTATCCTCGAACCTATGATCCACGGTCTGAGTGAACGTGTTAAATTGCTCTAACTGACGTTTAGTATTAGCTTCATTCTGACTTTGAATGTCTTTAAGCTCCCTGGACATACTGTTTAAATTATCGTTAATTTCACGCTGTGACTCTCTGCACATTTGCAGATTGCTCTCTAATTTTAATTCAATAGACTCAAAGCGTTTATCATTATCATCTTGCATTTCTGAGATCACGCTAACAATATTCTTAGTTACCTCACGCTGGACAGACTCTTTAACGTCGTCCATTTTCTTATTAACCTCTATTAGGTTTAATTCTAACTGCGTGTTTACATTAGCTTGACTAGCCTCTAGTCTAGTATTTATTTCAGCTTGATTAGCCTCTAATCTAGTATTGACTGTAGCCAACATCTGGCTTACCTCATTTTGACTAGCCTCTAATCTAGTATCGACTGTAGCCAACATCTGGCTTACCTCAGTTTGATTAGCATCCAATCTATCCGCTATTTCATCTTTAAATGCCTTGGATTCTTCCTTACTCTTAGCATTAATAACATCGAAATGTTCCCTTAACTCAGCAATACACCTGAGTACTTCTTCCGTTCCGGCCATCCTGTACTATTTAATTTGAGATTCAGGTAGGCCGCAGCTGAGTATGCTGGCACGTTCTATTGGAAAGAAAAGATTCCGATCCCGCGACAACAACAACAACATATTATAAAATGTCAAAACTAACTATGGAATGGGTATTGACCCTCGTACCCGTCTGACACCAATGTCTGACATCTGAACATCATCTAGAAAGACTCACAATCGCTCAAACAAAGTTTGAGGAAAAATATTATTTCTATGGTTTTCCCCATGAAAACCATGCTATTGTTATGGGGTTTTTCTGAATCCCATAAGCCATCCACGTTGGGCGCCATGTTAATAAAATGCTCATTGGGGTAGTTATCATGCTTAAGTGGAGGTTACCTGTATTTTAAACTGGCCCCATGTATCAGCGTCATGTTACATAATTTATAGTGACCTGATAATTAAAGGGGTTTGGTGAAAGTTACATATATAAGCATGTCTTATGGAGGATTATCAACAATTATTTTTAAACGTGATGGCTTATTAACAAATGGGACGCGGCCGTTCCTATTTTGTCCTAATATCTATGCTGTCCTTGCTTCTACCATTAATATCTCGGCCGACTTTAAGCAATACCTGTGACTCAATCCAAGTACAGAGACAACTCCCCCATGTACCCGATTGTCACCATGTGGACCATGTGTTCGTATCCCAACTAGCTCACGGTCTTTCGAGGTATGGGACGTTCCTGCCCACAATACGACCACATGCTCAGGATTTGAGTCTACCAGGTAACTACTTCTACAGGAAATACACAACATTCCTACAAATAAAACATTTACTGGTCTAAAATCATGGCTATACAATAAATACAAATCAAAGGACAATTTACATTTAATTCCCACAAATAAAATAGGGTTATTCTGTGAGCTTTCTTCTTAAAAATAGTGCTACACTGCACTCAAACCTACTTCTAACTTCCTGTCAATAATAGTTCAGATTACAAGGTTTCCATAGTGTTCATCATGTGACACAATTTTAGTTAATGGGAGTATCTTAACACAAAAATCACATGTCACATAAAAATGATATTACTAAGATATTATTCCGCCTCTTACGGCATTTACTTTAACTAGCAAAAAGTCATTACATTCTGCATTTACTAACAAATATTTGTTGTGTTGTGCGAATCATCTTCCTTCTTTCCATCCCTATGAACGATCTAGGACAGTGGTACATGCTCCTTAATAAATAAACATGGATAGAATATTTTATAGTCTCACCATATAACGATTTTCTGGGTCTTGTCGGGCTTACCATAGTTACAACTGTGTCATGTTCTGGGAAAAACACATACCCGTATGCATAAATTAGCATGAACTGGCAAAATGCATATTAAAGAAGATGCCTACATTATTTTGGTTCAGCTTTCCCCCTCAGAGGATAACTTCGCCAAATATCATCGGATTTCTAAGATCCAACAACGTATGTGACATGCCATACACCATTTAATTCAATTGGCATCATTATAATACTCATATCTTGATTGCATATTTAAATACCGAGATTCCTCAGTGTCCTACTGTGACTGTAAATGACAAGGGATCGGTCGACGGACCTTTCTCCCCCTCAGCAGGTCATAAAATTCGTTCCAGCTGGCTAACCAAGATGGCCGCCACGGAAGTGATCCACACCACCTTTCTCTCTCTATCGTCAAGGTCAAACTTGTTTACAATTATATAACAGTACAGATACGCTAGGCGTGATTCCTAAGTAATTGAGTCATTTAATTAATTAACACCTATCTTTAGTGTATTTGGGCTCAAACTGGCTCCTTAATAAACATTCATGGCTGGGGTGGAATTCTAGTGATAGCCTTGCGGTTCTATGGTGATTATGTGGCTTTAAGACGCGCATCATAGTGAAACCCCACGGTTGTCACCAGCAGCTGTCAGTAAATATATATCAGGAATCTGCGTTCCTAGACGACGAATATGATCCTACCTCACAGGGTGGGTCATTAACACACACATGCTCACAGCGTCTCGACGGACGTCAATAGTGGCATAATTCAAGCAAGCGTTGGAAATAGACAGGATCTATCCAAATCGCTGCGTATAATACAGTATGCACAAAGGCGATACTCCTCGAAGATTCAGCCAACTCTTCACCTAACGCGCAAGCTATTCTAGTCAATCCCCGCGATTATCTTACGTAAATCACTGGATTCTACGTTAATCTGCACGCTAAACATGCGGCTCAAACAATATCTCACATAGATGACTCCATTATTAAGGCACCTGCGTTCTCTCTGTTATACTACTTAAGCCAAAGCTTTACATAGCTCCTAACACAATGTATAAATTTACTGGCTTACTTTAATTTAATGGTCCTCAAACATAATCCTAAGGATTGACCATATCAAAATTCATTCAAATTTTCACTGACACTGAAAAAGCTCTCGTATTTCACTATATTCCACGTTACATTTTTTTTTACTGTTTACCAAATTACAGTACCTTTAAATTAGACATGACACTATTTGAACATTATTTAGGCTACATTTGCCCATTACATTATTGTTGCCGACCCTAATTATTATTATTATTCATTTACCGTTACCGTTAGATTCATCACCATTTTGACCTAAAGGGTCCTAAACAAATCACCTTCCAATCCATACTTTATTCAAGACGAGTGGTGAAAACTCGTTCAGTAAGTGACTATTACATCTTTTAATCTCAAGGTGATAAATCGTTACATGGTGAACTATTCAGTTATAAGGATATAATTGCATGTGTACTCACTTTTTTTCCTTCTTGCTGGAAAATGCCAGCTCCTCTGCTTAAGCGCTACCATGATGTTTGACTTAAGCCATCATGATATCCTTAACACAACACTGAGATTCACACACTTGCCACATGACACACATAGTATTATAAGTGGCCTTTACCACTGCTATACACTGATTATTAACCATTAGACACATGAACACTTTAAATCATTATTTCACAATTTATGTACACTTCATCCATGACTTCACATGTTGATCCTTAATCCGGACTTCTCCTACGCTTGATCTCAGAGATGCGATGCAATTATGACAACCGCTGGTCTACGTGAAATCTAGTAGCGTTTTACGGATGTTCGATCCTAGTTCCCTGCACTCTCGTTCAGCTCACTATCCTGGTTAGGTGGCAATGACTTCCACGCTCCCATCACTGTAGTGATCCTGATGATAATGTCATACAATTCTGACAATACCTCCCGGTATAAGAACTGTTCGAAAACATTATAAGTTCCTTTTCGCTGTAGCGAATTTATATCTGCGTCATATAATAGACAAATATCTGCATTACTTTACTTTTGACGCACTTCATGATTATTTACGAAGCTTATACTTGCTTCCATTGTCTTCAACGGCGGCGCGTTGATATTTTAATACTTGGCGTGCTTACTGCAGAGCGAATGTAGACAAAGGACTAACTTCCAACTGCTGTAGGTCAACTAACAACTTTCAACTCGAGCGACTGTAGATCAACTGCTTCTGACTACTTTCAACTGACTCTTTCAACTGCTTCCAACTGATTCTCTCAACTGCTTCCAACTGACGCTTGGCGCGGGCTGCTCCCCCTTATAAAGGTTTCTTGCACAAAATAGTTCACGGGACATGTGAGAGCGACTCCCTTCTTGAAATAATCCCTCTTCAGCCGAAATGACCTCTGCATCTTGTTTATTTAGGTGTGGAGGTTTCAAAAACATTCGCGTGCCGGCGATCGCTTCGGCCAATTAATTACAATTAATTGCCTTAGTTCAGCGCGTTATGACGCCACGGTGGGGTTCCCCGTTGGCTGGTTACAATATCCCTGCTCTTGAGCGTGAGTTAGGTTGTAATGCGGTCATTTGGAGATATAAGCATCAATTTAGGTGAAAAACCACTCCTAAATTACTTCTCCGTGAATATATTCATCTGTGTGTATATTTCAATGCATTACAATGTTCCATTTAGCTGGAATTAATTAATTTCCTTGTGCATGCAGCTTGCCCCGTTGTCGAATGGTGGATACCCGGGTCATTAATTTTGAGCTGTCTCTCCGCCCCAGACGTAAGTAGTTCGGTTGGCGCCTAGGCTACTCCGCCCACTCTCTAAGGGTCATTTGTAAAATGCCAAACTCGCCCTCTCTCGTTTTCGTATGCTCTGAAAACGTATATTTCCTATGCATTTGGCTACAATTCCTCCTTTAAATTGCTATGATTTTCACATATAAATCATGAAATCACGCTAGACTAATATATGTCAGTATACCTCTCATTGCTCTGTGGGTTCCCTAATTGCTCCCCGTTAGAGACCAATGGTTCGACCCTAGGCATAACCATGTGCCTGGTCTTCTCTGATGAGACCTGAGTTCGATGCCAGACTGCCGTGACTAATTGGGCACAATATAAGGTTCAAAACCTCATAAATTGTTGTTTGCCTGGAGCAATCTCTAAATGTTAGGAGGTCTGCGACCCCATTTGTTAAAAAGTTTAAGCGATCTATATTTGTCAAAAAGATATTATATATTTGTTAAAGTTATCAACTTCTCTTGAATTGTTAAATTAATTACGAATATTTTTCGCTTTCTCATTTTTCTAATACAACGGTTAGGCAAAATCCTGTCTTCCTTGGCTCTCCCGACTAAATGCCATTAAATCCATTAATAGGGCTTTCACCACTTGTTGCATTTGAGCAAGAACTCTTAGTGGTGACCTCATTAAAGTTTCTTTTAGCTTTAATAGCTAATTCTAACGGGCCAGTAAGGCAAGTAAAGCTCGCTATGCCAGCTACCTGCTTGTGGAGATCCTCTCCGAAAACTTATGGTCAGTTTTCTAAATGATAAGTGTTTCTCTTTGTCTAAACTTTTAGCCGGCTCCTCGCTGAGTAAAAGCTTAGCCATTTCCAAATGCAACCATTGGTTCATTTACCAAAATTACTCCCCAAGGTATAATCTTTTATTATTTTCCTTCTTGGAAGCACTTGGTCGCTTTTTCAGGAACTCCATAACTTTGAACATTGGAAATACCAAACCTGATTCAAATCATTGGTATTCTTCGAATTACTTTTCAAAAAGGAATTGCTTTGAACAGGCATACAATAAATTTATTACTCTCAGTCTTGCCAGACCATCACTCTTCCCCATAGTACTCAGATACATGCTTGAGAGGGATTACACTAAAGCCACTCCCTTGCAAACCGCCCAAGTTCTAGCTGTGTTTCCCGTCAGCTTGGACCAAGCTCTTACCCACTTTAGGTATCCGAGAGCGGATTTGCGGTGGCAACCGCCTCTGAGTGTATTTACAGCTAAATTTATAACTTTTGTGGGACTCTCATCCCATTTCTCTATCCTTTTTCTCCAGTCCGAAACCCATCTCCTTTTCTTAATCATCTTCCCTTGGTGGGTGGGTTATTCCTCAGCCAATAAACTACCCAAAAGTTGGTCCCAGAAACCCGGGAGAGTCCATTTGTCATTGTTCTGTTTGGCAATACTTTGCAAATTATCAATATCTGTTTTGAATCTTTCAGCTATAACCACATCGTGCAAAGCCTGTGAAGGGGAAAGAGGCCGCTCCTGTCTCCTTTGGTGTGTCTCGTTCTTTCTACTTATTGCTGCTGCCAGCTTGACAGCATTTCCAAGGTTCCACAGTTTCGTGAGTTACATTTTCATCTATTTTCTCCAACATGGCTCCTACTGATAAGGATAAAGATGAAAAACTTACTTCTAAACGAGCATCCTATAAAGGGCAAATTACCCGTTTTAGAAAGTACATAAAAGAGTTAGATCCCTCAGAAGCTCAATTAGACTTGTTGAAACATCGTGTAAGGGATTTTGAACGTTCTTATGAAAACTATTGTAACATTCAGACCGAAATAGAAAATTGTATGCTCAATCAAACCGAAGATCGAGTCGAAGTAGAAAACCAATATTACGAAGGCATAGGTTCTGCTTTCAAAATAATACGCCAACTCGAAGAGGAGCAGAAAAAGGACGCTTCTGTTCTTGGTTCCCTTCACGAACCACACACTTCTTTCCGTGAGGGTACTCACAAGCCCAAACCAATTTTGCCGAAAATTGATTTACCCCATTTCTCTGGAGATGAATCTACTTGGGATTCCTTCTATGAATTATTTTGCTCCCTTGTTCATGACAATGAAGACATTCAAGTCATTTACAAGTTTCATTATTTGAGATCTATCCTCCGAGGTCAAGCTTTGCAGTTGGTCGAAGCACTTCCTCTGCGTGCCGAAAATTACCCCATTGCCTTTAACTTATTAAAAGAAAGATATGGAAATTTACGGTTACGTATTCAACGCCATATGAAGGCTCTATTCAACCTACCTGCGTCACAGCACAATGACGTCACCAGTTTGCGCACTCTAGTTGATACTATACAACTTCACGTTAAGGCTTTGTCCCAACTAGATCAACCCACTGAACACTGGGATACTTTCCTAATACATTTAGTGGTTTCTAAAGTTGATGCTGCTACTCTCAAAGCTTGGGAAATTGAACATTCTAAAGAAGATGACTACTCTTACGAGCATTTAGTCACTTTCATAAATGCCAGATGCCAAATCTTAACCGCTCTAGCCAATCAAAATGAACCCCCATCTCCTAGTTCTAAGTTTGAATTAATGTCCATCAAACCTAAAAGCGATCGCTTAGCGTCTAATACCCAAAAACCCGGGTCCAGCTCATCTAAATTTAAATCAAACACTACTGGTTACCCAACTAGGTCTAGTGAACGTCGTGTTGCTAGCTCTATTGTTTTAAACACTCAAAGCGAACCTCGCAAGAGTTTAAACGAACCTTTAAAGTGCATACTTTGTAAAGATCCCCATGCCCTATACCTCTGTAAATCCTTTAAAGAAATGTCAGTCGACGACAGAAGAAAATTAGTTTCCCAGAATAAACATTGCTTCAATTGCCCAGCGCCTACTCATTCTGCTTCTAATTGTAAGTCCACAAGACTTTGCTACCATTGTGAAAAGGCTCATCATACTTTGCTACATCGTCATGATCAGGCAAGGTCATCGACAGCATCTACTTCTCCGAAAAATGATAGTGCTAACAGTTCTAATGCTTCATCGTACATTCAAAATGCCAAGTCCATTCGCAGTGCTCAAGTATTGTTGTCCACCGTCCAAATCGAAGTTCAGGATAACTTTGGCAACTGGGTTCGTGCACGCGGTCTTCTTGATTCAGCGGCAACTCATGATTTTGTGTCTAATTCCTTAATTAGAAAACTAGGCCTACCTGTAAACCCCACTTCTATCAATGTGTCGGGCATCAATAGCTCAAAATCGCAAGCTTTACAATTCTCAAAGCTAACCATAAGAGATATTTGTCATAGAAACAACTCCTTTAAACTTAATTGTCTCATTCTCAATAGCATTGGAGAAGACACTCCCAGTCACTCTGTGGATATTTCAGGGTTAAATATTCCCTCGCATTTAAGGCTAGCCGATCCTTTGTTCAACATGCAAAACCCTATTGACATACTCTTTAGTGCCAATGTTTTCTGGAATTGCCTTCGCAAACAGGTTCGCAAGCTATCCTCAAACGTGGTCGCCAGAGACACTAACTTTGGATGGATCGTCACAGGTCAACTTTCCCATTATTCTCCCCAACCTGCATCGCAATGTTACTTCTCCAATACTGACCTGGAACAGTTCTGGAGGCTTGAAAATGTTGATCCTCCTAAAGTAACCTCTTCAGAAAATGAATTCTGTGAGCAACTTTTTTTGAACACCACCACTCGTTCTTCTGATGGCCGGTTCGTTGTTCAAATGCCAAGATTACATAATCCTCCAAAACTTATTAATTCTCAGCCCAAAGCTCGAAAAGCTCTTTTTGCTATCGAGAGCAAAATCAAGAAAGAACCTCTTGTTAAACAGCAGTACTCTGATTTCATGGATGAGTATGAAAGCTTGGATCACATGGAAGTTGATAACAAATCTGAGGATGAATTGCACCCTCCACTTGAAACGGTTTATCTAAATCATCATCCTGTGTGGAAAAACCTCCTTGTAAAATATAAAATTCGAGTTGTTTTCAATGGTTCATCACCCGACGTTAATGGCAACAGCCTTAACGACACTCTTTACTCTGGTCCTGCTATTCAATCAGATCTATCTGCTATACTCTTAAACTTTCGATTATTTCCCATAGCTGTCATAGCTGATGTAAAACAGATGTACCGTCAAGATTTAATTCAACCGGAACAACGAGATCTCCAAAGAATCTCGTGGCGTGATGAAATCAGCAAGCCTATTAAGGTATTTCGCTTAAAAACGGTTACTTATGGCTTAAAACCCTCTGCTTTCCTTGCTATCCGATCCCTACACTTGCTAGCCTCCCAAGATGGTCATTCATTTAATCCCAAAGCCTCTGAAGCACTAACTACGTCATTCTATGTTGACGATTATTTGCAGTCCTTCCCCACTTTGGAGGAAGCTTCTTTTGTGTCGTTAGAACTTCAAGCATTGCTAAGGAATGGAGGGTTCCCACTCCATAAGTGGAATTCCAACTCCCCTGAGTTTCTCGCTCAGTTTCCCATCGAAGACGTAGACCCTTCTTCTGTCGAAATTTGTGGAAACTCCGAATCCATAAAAACTCTAGGAGTTCACTGGTGCACTAGCACTGACACTCTTATCTATAAAGTTTCGCTCGCAGAAGAGCTTCCTAACACAAAAAGACAAATCCTCTCTGAAATTGCAAAAAATTTTGATCCGCTTCAATTCCTTGCCCCAGTTATCGTTATAGCCAAACTCTTCATGCAAGAGCTGTGGTCGCTCAAATGTGAATGGGATGACACTGTCCCTCTTTCTTTTCTTAATCGTTGGCTCTCGTTTCGCAGCAATCTGCTGGATCTTTCCCTTATCGAAATCCCGAGGAATTTAATTAGCTCTCATTCTAATACACCCTTCTTCCTTCATGTGTTCGCGGACAGTTCCGAAAAGGCTTATGGTTGCTGCGCATATTTAGTTTATCACGGTTCATTATATGGATCTTCAGTTTCCAACCTTGTTTGTGCCAAATCGAAGGTCGCTCCTCTTAAAACTATCACTTTGCCTAGGCTCGAACTGTGCGCTGCACTCATGGCTGCAGAACTTGTTAAGAATTTACGGGAAGTATTAAAAGTCGAATTCTCGCAAATCTATCTCTGGAGCGATTCCATGATCACCCTTTCTTGGATCGCCAAGAACCCCTCTCACTGGCAAACTTTTGTTGCAAACAGGGTTTCCAAAATTCAAACTCTTTCTTCTGGATGTCAATGGAGGCATGTGCCCAGTGCTGATAATCCAGCCGATATTATCTCTCGTGGTTGTTTACCCTCTCAATTGGCAGCTTCTCAGTTGTACTGGCATGGGCCCTCGTGGTTAATCGAAGACTCTTCTTCATGGCCTTCTAAACCTCCAGCTCCAAACTCCAACTTGCCTGACGCTAAAGTATCTTTACCTACTGCTTCGTGTCTTGTTTCCAACGTTTCTCATCCCTTGTTGTCCCGCTATTCTTCTTTTCATAAATTAATACGAATTGTTGCTTATCTCCTTAGATGGAAATATCTTGTGGTTGACCAACCGCTTCTCCCCAAACCACACCTTACCAATCATGAATTGAATCTCTCTACCATTAAGGTTTTACAACTGACACAGCAAGAAGCCTTTTCTTCTGAATTGTCTTTACTTTCTTCTAAAAGGGATCTTCCCAAATCAAGTCGTCTTCGTGCTTTAGCTCCGTTCCTTGATGACCATGGGTTACTCAGGGTAGGTGGAAGGCTCTCGCAATCTTTGCTCTCTGAGGACAAAAAGCATCCCGTTATTTTGCCTTCTAAACATCACGTAACTTTCTTAATTATACGTGACTTTCATTATCGCAATCTGCATGTTGGCACACGCACTCTGCTTTGCCTCTTAAGGGAAAAGTACTGGATTATAAATGGAATTCATGAAGTATCTTCTGTAATTCATAAATGCATTCCTTGTTTCAAAGCGAAACCTAAAATCAACACTCAATTAATGAGCGATCTTCCCTCCTTCCGCTCCTCTCCTATACGCCCATTTGCTTTAACTGGTGTGGACTATATGGGTCCGTTCCAATATCAACGAAATTCTCCTGAAGCTAAACGCAAATTGTTTGGTAAGCTTTATGTTTCTCTCTTTGTTTGCATGGTTACTGACGCAATCCACTTGGAACTAGTATCGAATGCTTCTACTTCTTACTTTCTATCAGCTGTCTCTCGCTTCACCGCTAGGCGTGGTGTTCCTTCAGAGATGTTCTCTGATAACGCTTCCACTTTTCAGGGCGCAGCTTCCCTGTGGAAGAAAGCTCTCACTTCCTCTTCTGCCATGGAACAAATTTCTAATTTGTCCTATTCAAAGGGTTTCAAATGGCGCTTTATACCTCCCTACGCTCCTCATCACGGTGGTAGGTGGGAATCTTGTGTAAAGCTCACTAAACGTCATTTAAGAAAAGTCTTAGGTAATCGCATTCTGACTTATGAAGAATTCAATTCACTGTCCGTTCTGATTGAAGGTGTTGTTAACTCTCGCCCATTAACTCCGCTTTCCAATGACCCTGATGACCTGCTTCCACTCACACCTGGTCACTTCCTTATCGGCACTTCTCTTTCTGCTCCTCCTCCTCTTCCCAATTCTTTCAGGGATTCTAATTTACCTATTGTTTGGCGTAAACTTGAAACCCTCCGTAATTCTTTCTGGCAGAGGTGGAACTTGGAATATTTAACTTCCTTGCAACGGAGACAGAAGTGGTTTCTTTCCAGTCCCGACATTAAAGTGGGGGACTTGGTCTTGGTTAGGGATGTTTCACCCCCCCCCCCCCCTAGTATGGATCTCTGGTAGAGTGACCGAGAGTTGTCCTGGAAGAGATGGGAGAGTCAGGGTGGCCAAAATCTTGACTACTAATGGTCCGATCACTAGACCCCTGTCTTTGATCGTTCCATTACCTTTAAATGTTTAACCGTTTATTTGTTCTCTGTTGGTGTTTCCCCTCCCAGTATGGTGTATTTTTTGAATACACGGTACGTGAGAATCCAATTTTTAATGCTCTTTGCATGTCTATTTCTTCCTTTCTTATCAAACACCAACAGTGATCTTCTATTTTCTCTTTGTTGATCAGGTCTCTTATATCTTTTATGAGTCTGTTCTAGATATATATCTTCTGTGACCCACCTAGCGTTATCTTGCAGCGAATCTCTGAAGCTCTTCAACTCTTCCTGGTGCAAGAAGACTTACTTATCTATCTCGCCACCAGATCTTGTTACCATCGCCAGCTATTTTCTCCTTGAGCAAGAGGACTACGTCTACTTTTTCACTCACCATGCTGCGCTAGTATCGCCTACTATCAACTCTTTGAAGACCAGCTCATCAAGAGAAAATCATTTTTTTTTGTTATAATGTTGGCAATGTTTATATGTTCTCCTTTTGTCTCCTACCCCCCACTCTTTTCCCCTTCCTTGGACGCTCCGTGCTTCGCTGAGCAGGTCTCACTTCTAAGTCGGCAGTTGACTCGGTCAGTTAAGGCTCAACTCTAGCCCGTCTCCTCAAACCAAGAGACACTCTCTACGTTCTACGCCATGTTGGCACATTAGATATCGTCAAGGGGAACTTCACCTTCGACATGAAATCAAGTTAAGTACAAACTTCAAGTTTTAACCTCATCTTCATGGTTTTAACTTCTACATGCTTTTAACTAATATTTTATAGACAGCGTGAGATTACTTATTTTGGGGCAAAAATCATTCTTCGTGGGATTTGCCATGTTGAGCTTTTGTCTGTCTAAGCCAACCTTAATAGAAAGTAGCCTTTCTTAAGCTATTTAATTGAGAAATCTTCTCACTACGTGGGATATTATCTGATACCCGCTGTCTGTAAAATACTAAGCTCGCTCCACCGTTGGATTAATTTTTGGCCCCATTCTTCTACTAAGATCGTTCTGGAACCTTCCAGATCTTGTATTTATCTACACGTCCTGCCGTCATGTAATTTTCACTAACGTGTGAGAATACTATTTAAATTGAAGAATCTCACTTCTGAATTAAAGCTCAATAGTGAATTTTCTTCCACCGTTGGATGTTCTATGGCGCATTTAACTGTAATCCACCATTTTCTCCAGCAATAGACTTTTGTTCATCTAGTGCTACCAGTCATTTTTACAAATTGAAATAGCTTTCTTTGCCATAAACTTTCGTGTTTCTATAGTGAACTTTTCATCTATTCAACGAACTATAGTGATAAACAGTGGTCTCTCAGCATTTCTTCCGCGTCGCGATCGTCCGGTTACATTTAAATAAGGCCATGAACATTTTTCCTCAATCCCAATTTCTCTTTCCTAAACCTCTTACTAACAATCCGTAATAAACTTTCAAATTCAGGTCTGTTACAACGAGGTGTCAATCTATAGATGTGCCCTCCCATGTTTTCTTATGTGTAATTAATTAATTTCTGCATAACTACGTGTTTAGCACACGTTTTAAACTTACATTGTTTCTCCCTTCTAATGAGAGAATACAATACTTTCAACTCTTGAGTGGGTTATTTCTAGGTCTCACGAAATGGAAACTGCTCCATTTGGTTCGTGATTCCTATCTAAATACAGGAAGTCTAGAACCTTCGTTGTTGATCTTTTCGTCAGGTTTCGCAGTAAGTGACCTGCCCTTATTTGCATAATAACTAACAGTAATTCTGCATAAACATAAGAAGTAATAGGAACTTCTTCATCATTTTCTCACTTCCTTTTTTTTTGTTATTTTCGAAGTTGTAACCTTTTATAAAGTAATTACTTGTACATTCTTTAAAGTACACTCCTTGTACTCAATTTGATGTTTAAACTTTAAGCATTTCATTTGTCTTTTTCAAATCTTAAAAAGATTTTAGTATATATATAAGGTTCAAAACCTCATAAATTGTTGTTTGCCTGGAGCAATCTCTAAATGTTAGGAGGTCTGCGACCCCATTTGTTAAAAAGTTTAAACGATCTTTTTTTGTCAAAAAGATATTATATATTTGTTAAAGTTATCAACTTCTCTTGAATTGTTAAATAAATTACGAATATTTTTCGCTTTCTCATTTTTCTAATACAACGGTTAGGCAAAATCCTGTCTTCCTTGGCTCTCCCGACTAAATGCCATTAAATCCATTAATAGGGCTTTCACCACTTGTTGCATTTGAGCAAGAACTCTTAGTGGTGACCTCATTAAAGTTTCTTTTAGCTTTAATAGCTAATTCTAACGGGCCAGTAAGGCAAGTAAAGCTCGCTATGCCAGCTACCTGCTTGTGGAGATCCTCTCCGAAAACTTATGGTCAGTTTTCTAAATGATAAGTGTTTCTCTTTGTCTAAACTTTTAGCCGGCTCCTCGCTGAGTAAAAGCTTAGCCATTTCCAAATGCAACCATTGGTTCATTTACCAAAATTACTCCCCAAGGTATAATCTTTTATTATTTTCCTTCTTGGAAGCACTTGGTCGCTTTTTCAGGAACTCCATAACTTTGAACATTGGAAATACCAAACCTGATTCAAATCATTGGTATTCTTCGAATTACTTTTCAAAAAGGAATTGCTTTGAACAGGCATACAATAAATTTATTACTCTCAGTCTTGCCAGACCATCACTCTTCCCCATAGTACTCAGATACATGCTTGAGAGGGATTACACTAAAGCCACTCCCTTGCAAACCGCCCAAGTTCTAGCTGTGTTTCCCGTCAGCTTGGACCAAGCTCTTACCCACTTTAGGTATCCGAGAGCGGATTTGCGGTGGCAACCGCCTCTGAGTGTATTTACAGCTAAATTTATAACTTTTGTGGGACTCTCATCCCATTTCTCTATCCTTTTTCTCCAGTCCGAAACCCATCTCCTTTTCTTAATCATCTTCCCTTGGTGGGTGGGTTATTCCTCAGCCAATAGTCTACCCAATAGTGGTCTGTCTGGTTGAGCAAAGTATCCTGTCCATGCCGCCAGCAAAGACCAACGGCCAGGCTAATTATAACCAATTATAAGAAAGGGAGAAAGGCAGTTGCGGGTTGAAAATCCGTTGCTCATTTCAAACGAGGTCAGTTGATTTTCCTTGTCTCGAGGACGAAAGAGAGAGAGAGAGAGCAGGGTCCAAGTTAGGACAGAAGTAATGACCAACGTCATGTGGTGGGTGGAGTTCACCACCTAAGTGCTTCAAATTATTTGAATGATCAGCCAATAACATCGAGACGCCAAGTTTCGGCGGGATGGATATTTGCCCGCGATTTCTAGAAATGTGTGTTGCCACGATGCGAATTTCTGCACGCGAGTGTCATTCGAATGTGCATATTTTTATGAGTTGATTGAGATGTGTCCGAAGTCTGTGTGACAATTATTAAGAATTATTACGGAGCGAGGTACCCCTTCCACATAGTTTTGTGTTAAAACATATAAATACTACGGTCTGTGACCAGACGATACACTTGATTTTACAAATCTGAGACGTTTTCAGGGTGTTACTCTGTCAGTTGAAGAGACACTCTGATACTTTAACTTTTTGCGAGTGCCATGGAAGCACTTATGAGTTTGATGTTTAATTGTGATGTGTGTCGCGCAACATGCAAAGTGATAATTACTGTGTGTTAGGTGGAGTCAGTTCCAGAGCTCTATGAAAAGTTTTTCGGAACTGCATTGAACAATTTAAGTGAATTTAGTAGCTTATTACGCAGTCTAGCTAGTCGCACTATTAATAATAATAACATTTTCCAACAGCAAGATGTTCGGCTACAAGATGGAAGATCCGGACCATGTTGTTTCATCTGCCATGATGTGTAGTACAATGGGCTAGGTAATCGGATGGACGATGACGTGGGTGTCGTCAGGCACCAGGCAAAGCTGAAAGTAATGAGTACATAATTAAATTTGTTTAATTTTGGACCAGACGGAATCACGCGCAATGTTGGGAAATTTGTTTTGTATATAATTTTTGATTTGCTTTGTGTTAAGTGTAATTTCTTTGGCTGACATAATTATTTGTCTTAGCATCACGTAACATTTTGTTGTAAATATTAGATTTTTGTGTGTTTTTCTTGTGGCTTTTACCCTTCGCTTTGATTGGTGTGCTTGCTCTCCTGTTGCTTGTGCGCAGGAAAGCATGGTGCTAGCGAGACTACTTACGGCTGAAATGTTCGATAGGGGTGACAAATGGATCTGTATTAACTGTAATATTAGACATGGGGAGAATTTCCCGTCTTTTTTTATTATGATTGATCAGGCAAATGCAAGTTTATGTTGTTTTGCTTTGAGCAACCTTGGTTGTTACGGAAGGCCGTCGGCCTGTCTGTATTCAGGTCTTTAGTCTTGTTTTGGTAATTTATTCTTGGTCTGAAGTACGTGTGGGGGTCATTTGGCCAAGCCTAGATGTGTGTGCTATGTGTGAATTCTTCGATAGTAAGCAGGTATGGACATGAGATCCAGTACCGTTGCTACTATAATGTTCAGCATGCGTACCTACGGAGCGTACTTGCTGATATTTGAATCTTGATATCCCAAGGGGGATTTTTCAAGAATATGATGGTATTGATTTTATTATGTCTCGCGATTTCAGGGAACGAGTGAGGCTATCTTCGAATCCAGGCCAGAGGTTTGGATATTTTGTCTGCACACACAAAAGCACATTAGGGAGCTTGAGCGACCTTAGTACTCAGATCTAGAATATCGATAGCAGTAGCGTGCCCGTTACGCATTATTCGTTGATAATTAGTTAAATGTCTTGCCTGGTAAATTGCAAGCCTCCGTGGCTTAGGCGGCAGCACGCCGGCCTCTCACCGCTGGGTCCGTGGTTCAAATCTCGGTCACTCCATGTGAGATCTGTGCTGGACAAAACGGAGGCAGACAGGTTTTTCTCCGGGTACTCCGGTTTTCCCTGTCAAAATTTCATTCCAGCAACACTCTCCACTATCATTTCATTTCATCTGTCATTCATTTAATCATTGCCCCAGAGGAGTGCGTCAGGCCTCGGCAGCCGGCACAGTTCATATCCTCGCCGCTAGATGGGGGCTTCATTCATTCCATTCCTGACCCGGTCGGAGACTGGAAGCAGGCTGTGGATTTTCATTTTCTTGCCTGGTAAATTATAATATATTTTTGAATTAATGGGGAAGCTATCCATGCCGCTAATCTAACTAATTTCCGTCCGTATTGATCGAAGTGTACTGTATAATTTGTTTTATTCGTTTGCTGAGGCATGTTCTAATTTGTTGTTGTTGTTGCTTGGCTGGCTTGCTGCCAAGACTTGTAAATGTCACTATAAGGTCGCATACGGCGGACCATATGTTCTTGTATGCCTCGTGATTGCCTTGTGTTGGTTTGTATGGCCTAAGACCGCTTAGTTCGACTGCTGATAATTGTAAATATACAATGCGTGTATTATTGATTGTTTTATGTAAGAGTTAGACTATGTCAGTGTGTTTATTTTAATATTAGCCATTTAGTGCGTATTCCCATAATTGTCGTGATCTCCAACCCGCAGAACGGGAATTCATGACTCAATAGAATGGTCGAACGGGAATTAATTGTCGTCTAGTACTCATTTACTTTATTTGTCCGACAGAGCACACATCACATAAACATGGTTATTTGTATTTTGTAATTTTTGTATTTTTATTCAGTGTAATTTTCTCTTGAGGTGACGTTTTGGTACACCTCGTGTTTTACAGCTGTCTAAGCTGATTGATTTTTGAGATAGCTATTTTTTGGACTGATGTTTTGAGTCAGTCATTTGTTTTGACGGCTAAAACGGTTTGAGGACACTCTGGGAACATATACGTGCGGGACTTTCTGGGTCCTTGACTGGTTTTGTTTACATAGTGTCGGATGCCTGGAAGTCGCATGTGGGCAACTGGGTTATAGTCCATCTACTGTAAGTTTGCACTTTTTTGACAGCTAGGGTTGCCAACCTTCATAAGGAAAGACTCAATTTATAACCTGTAGTCCATCACAAATATATACACTTTTTAATCACATGTAAGTTTTTTCAGGTTATTTTTTCGCTTGTCCTAGTAATTGTGAATATATTGGCAACATATCCTGTCGACCAGACTGAAAAGTTGCATTATCAAATTGAACTACCACGTGCTCGTGGGATGGGCGTGTGGTTGGTAATGGACGCTTTACTGTGTTCATCCGCCTGAGAAAATAACGGGTTAATTATATTAAATAATAATAATTATAATTGATAATATTGCGCAAAGTCGTCTAAAAGTATTATTTCCATTTGAACGCGTGTTCACTTTTCAGATAAATATATAGTGGTTATCTTAAATGTTGAGTAAATAATAGCCTGAGATGTCTCCAGGTCGGACACCTTTGTTTTGATTATCGCGTCGGAAGCAGATACGGAATTTCTTGTTCAAGATACCGTATTTATTTTATTTCTCTCTTTTTGAAGGTAAAAGAAAAGGCATCAGAATTATTGATTTCCCCAAAGACATTGGCCTGGTGAATAATTTTCATATTACATGATTTGTGCCAAAAAGTAGGCCTAAAATATGAGTTGTTGTGTAGGGCCTAGGCCTAAAAGTTAACCTACATGGTGAAATGTTTCGTACGTTTTATTTTAATATCAATTCAACAGGTCAAGTAATGATCGTATCGTCTTAAGGACATCTTACACCATACCTTAGTAAGCATTTTCCTCGAGCTGTGAAATGATGGGCCTAAAATAATTCCACTCTCATATTTAAGTTATCAGCTACTGTGTCATAGCCAAGGTCTTGCTCATAGCGCGTCCAATGATGTAACATTCTGACATAGAACGATTATTTGATAAATGTCACAAAGAAATAGAAGTTTCCTTTTAAAAAGGGCAATGAATCATATATCGAGATGAATGTAGGTTTAGGCAACTCATAACAGCTGTTGACACCTTGACGGAATACAGCGGCCATTGCTGGCTGCCATGTGGGTGATACCTCATTAGCTGGAATGCACGTGGTAGAGGCGGATTGATATGTTCTGTAGGAGTATCGTTCCTGCGAGAACTGTCAAAAAAGTGCAAACTTACAGTAGAAGAACTATACTTACTGGTTTTTTCGTGTGGCCTCCTGAGAGGCCGAGTGCAGGTCTTCCTAATTGACGCCCGTGGGCGACCTGCGCGTCGGGATGAGAGATGGAATGGATGAAGATGAATGATACTGGGCAAGAAGGTGGAAGGAAGCGGCCGTGGCCTGTCAGAAGGTACCGTCCCAGCATTTGCCTGGTGTTGAAAATGGGGAAACCACGGAAATCCATTTCAAGGACGGCCGACAGTGGGGCTCGAACCCACGTGTCTACCGAGTCAGCAGAGAGCTTGGCCCCATGGCCTAACGCAGCGCTTTAGCCAGCGTAGCCACTACTGTCGGTATACTTACAGGTCACTTGTGGCAGGCAAATAACTCAAGGGTGGAATTTATTTATTGTCATGTCAGATAATTCCGTATTAAATTGTTATTTGCTTTAACCTGTCATATATATTTATTTGTAACTTTAAGTTCCCCTATGAATCCTGGAAATTATAAGAAGCACGTTTCTCCTCATACTACTTTTCAAGAACCGATCACGACCCCGAATCTCGGTCTTGTGTAGTGCTTCTTTTCCTAAGGGTACAGTACCGGTACATAACTTCTTTAGCATTAATTGGTATATCTTTGTTCCATACTAGTCCCCGTACCTGTTGATAGAAATCACCCTCGAGATGTATTCTTATGGTAATGGATGTAATATGAAATTGTCTAAAACCTTATAAGCAGCTGATAGGTTCACGTATGTACTTGAGTGTATGTAATAGACCAGATATTGCCTATGTAATGTCATATTTAAGTCAGATTAATTCTTGCCACCGTGAGGAGCATTGGCTTGCAGCCACAAGGGTACTTCGATATCTTCAAGTTACGATAAACCAAGGGCTCATTTTTAAGAGCACTGGTTTGATTTGGTAGGGTTTGCAGATGCCAGCTTTTCCACAGATAGTGATAATAAGTCATATACTGGCTATCGTTTCAAGCTTGCTAATGCTGCCATATCATGGGAAGCTCGCAAACAGAGCTCAGTTGCTACCTAATCGACAGAGGCTGAGTATGTAGCTTTGTCAGAGGCTGCGAAGGAAGCAGTTTATCTCAAGAGTCTGATGTTTGATTTGATTGGTTGTAATCAATGTCCAATAAAAATTGAATTTGTTAAAGGTGAATGTGATTTGCAGTGTGTGTTGATGGATGTAATCAAGAAATTGATTTGTATAATAAAAGTCAAAGTGCACAGAAAATTGCAAAAAATCCTGTTTTTCATAGGCACATTAAACACATCAACACCAACATCATTTCATTAGGGAAAAGGTTCAAGTGATAATCATTTCATTGCACTTTTGTCCACACAAGAAATGATTGCAGATATTCTCACCAAACCTTTGCCTAAAACAAAACATGTGTATTGTACCCAAGGAATGAGATTGAATTGTTAATTAGTACTTTAAGTAAACATTGTGTTCAAAATGTTTTCAGAAATTGTTTTATGTTGATGTAGGGTACTGTATGATTGAAGTCTGGTTGGCAAATGCCTATTACATTCTAGATCAGCTATAGGTTTAAGTGGGTGTGTTAGAAATACGTAACCCAAGAACTGATCTTTGGTTTGAATTAAGCGCCAAGATGCGCGACGCCCTTGGTGGCGGTTTTAGTTACCATAATGTTCTTCTTGATATTTTTGTCTTCCTTTATATACTACGCCTGTATGTGACCTAGTAAGTTAGTTCGTATTAAAAGTTTATCCTGCATATACATCCAGTCGTCATTCTCCTGCCATTTACTCCAACAGACCGAACGTAGATTGGACCCAACCAAAAACTACGTCACATTCTGGCCCGGTTGGCGGTGCACGGTCAAGGCTACTAAACTACTGTAGCATAGAAGAATAATACTTAGTATTCTTGTTCCATGACTGTAGTTTATAAGCCTTGGTGCACGGTTACCACTACTTCTTTCTTCTTCCCCGTTGTAGCGTTGGTGGACACAGAAATTTCTTCGCCCAATGACTGCTACCACCACTTGATCTGCATAAAGACTCACTTTCATGAGCCAGACGATACTTGCACTGATACTTGTGTGTGCAGCCTGTACCATTCATTGTTTGAAAGATACCATATCACTTTTGCCAACAAAGACAAATATCTCTCACTGAGTAGCCTATAGTGGAATGAGAACTAAATTACATTGTTTATGATATTATGATGTATTTATTCCAAATGTACTTTCGTACGCAATTATAGTATTATTACAGAAGCCTGGTTGGTTCCTTAGTTTAGGGGCTGTTACAACGCGGTCATGTAACCCCGTTTACTTTGGGTGTGTGTAGTTTTTGTCTGATAACCGATGTTAATTGTGATGACTGTATTCGTGTGTTTTATCCAACGAGCTAGAGAAAGGTATATAGAGTGGAAATGGCGCCGCCTTTTTGGAAGCAGGTTGAACTGGCAACCGCCATGATATACACTGTCAAGAGGATGGGAGTCAGGTAGGGAGAGGCGTGTCTAACGAGGCGTACCGGTAATATAAGATTAGGTCTACGCAAGATCTGACAATTTAATTTGTACATTGAACGATAACTAACACAATCATCGTACAAGACAATATGCTACGTTGCTTATGCACAGTGCATTTCATGATTTCATTGTCCTTTAAAAAGAATAATTTTTGTGTACAAATGACGCACCTGTTGAGCTGTATTTCTGCAGAAGTGGTGAAGCCTGCATTTATAATACTGTTTCACAATTCGCTCGATGAGTGAAGCATACTGAGACTTTCCCCAGGTTCAGTAGCTGTAAATAGATGGTCTGATTTCTGAAACAGATAACCCGGCAGCATAGCATAGACATCTGTCTGCAACTTCAGCATGAGATTCTTCGTGTTCTTTCGCAACATACTGTCATTATTCCTGATGACAATCCCAGCTGTTTTACATAATTTCACTACATCATTTGATGGATTCAAAAGGCCATCTTTCACGTCTTTCTCTTTAATCAGTCCTTCTTTCTGAACATCTTGACCCGATAAAAGCACTTCTAGGCTTCAACACAAGTTAATTTTTTAGACACTTGGCGAACGACACTTCCTGCTATGTACTGAACAAAATTTTCTACATACATATCGTTCCTATGCATACCCCGCCCAGGGGCTCACAACTTGTGGGACTTGGATTGGCGACCACGGGACCTCAGCTGAGACTGGCATTGCTTGCAAATCCACCCGCCAACCTTCCTCAGTCACCTCTTGTTCTCTTCAGGCACTAACGGTATCCGAGACCTGGAGAGTCTTTCAAATTCATGGCTTATTTGGCCCTTGTCTCATCTTTCCTGATACCCTCATTTTTCAAGGGATCAGATCTGATCTAATCATTGTATCTCCTGCCTTGTGCACAAGATCCTAATGGAGGCACGGCGTGAGCAGCCTCTTGAGTATTAGGCATAGTTACTAACAAGCTACCCCCCAGGGGCTCACATCTAGTGGGACGTGGGTTGGCGACCACGGGGCCCCAGCTGAGTCCAGTATTGCTTCCACTTACTTGTGCCGGGCTCCTCTCCGTCTTCTTTCCTGTCGACCTCACTCGGTCAATTCTTGTTCTCTTCCGACCCCGTCGGTATTAGGTATCCGAGGCCTAGGGAGTCTCTTCCTTTCCCGCCTTAATTGGCCCTTGTCTCATCTTTTCTGATACCCTCCTTCTGCGAGGGGTCAGCCTTCTTTTTCTTTTCCTGTTATCTCTAGCCTTCTACTCAAGGCCCTCAAGGAGGCAGGGTGTATGTAGCCCCACCACTTACGGTGCACCCTGGATATTGCTACACCCTCAGGGGCTCACGGCTGGTGAGTTCGGGAGTTGGCGACCCCGAGGGATTCCTGAGCTGTGTCCGGTTATCCCCCTTTTATCCAATACCTCTGGGGCGGACCCTCTCCTCTTTCACTTTCCTATCTGCCTTTCATGGCTCTCCGTCCTTACAAGTCCCTCAATCCTTATTCTTCGAGGGTTGAGGGCATTTCGTTTCCTCCTGTCCTTTATTTGCCTTATTCTCCTTTTATTTTCCGTTTCTTCTTCTAGTATACACAGTAAGTTAGTAGTTAGTTTTAGTTATAGTTTACATTTCATTTTCATCTTCACGATCACCCAAACCATTAGGGGCCGATAACCTAGGTTTAGGCCACTTAAAACAACAATTATCATCAACATCACCAACGAGCTAGAGAAAGGTATATAGAGTGGAAATGTTAGTTCCTGCTTCCGCAAAGGGAATCTGAAATGTAAATATCACACAAACTTAAACTGCTGCATCACGCTTTCGTAAAGAGTCCACATCATGTATTAATGAATTTGGATGACATTTCTTATCTGAAATACGACACTCCTGTTGTCTTATTACTTCTATTCGTACAATTGAATGACGAACACACTGACGGCATGGTCTATGTATTATTAAATAAATTTCATTCAACGCATGTTCCTGTACAGCCCGAATAATCGCAACAAGCTCTTGTCAGACGACGTTCTGAATCATGGCCGCCTGAACTCAGGTTGCCTCCGCCCAGAGCGCTGCTATGTGGCTCCTTGCCTCTCTATATACCTTTCTCTAGCTGTTGGTTTTATCTGTGATTCAGGTAAAAGGACTGCAGATGATTAATTTGTTTTCAAGTTGTTTTGCTACCACTGCTATTACTGAAGCCATTGGGCGAAGTGTATTACTGTACCCAGCACCTATACGTAAGGAAGAAGAAATTTCATTTATGAAGCTATTTGGTATTATGAAATCATTCGTATCTCAACCTCCATACGGTGTGTATCTGTGCAGTGAGTGGTATCGGGTGTAGGGAACGTGCTATTTGTGTGTTGTGCGGACGTAGGGTTTGTGGTCTGTTATTTTTTAGTGCGTTAGTGTCTCGTTAGTGCTTTATCAGGTTAGTACCCCTTTCTATAGGGGACAACTATTCAACATGTCGGCAAAAAGTAATGGTAATCAGATGGGGCGACCACCGGAGGAACTAGAAAATGTGGAATATGAGGGTGTAGCGTCCGTTGAAAGCATGATTGTAGTGTCGGAGGCTGAGCTAGTATCAACTCCCACACCTACCATTGCAGAACCATCTCCAGTTATTGCCAAACGACAGCCTTTGTCAAATAACAATCGGTATTATGACCATCACATGGGGCCGTACACGGTGTTTGTGCAAGGGGAGGGAGATCAACATATTGGCAATTTACATCCTATGGCCTTAGGCAAGCTATTTTTTGAAAATAAGATAGCGGGTATTAAGAATATTCAACGCAAAGGACGCAATCGTGTTTAGGTACAATTTCACATGGCGATAGAAGCTAATTCATTCTTACAAAATCCCTTACTACCAGCAAAACACTTGGTCGCCTTTATCCCTTCCGCTAACGTCCAACGTGTTGGTCTAATTAGGGGCGTAGACACATCATTATCACATGATGACATTTTACAATATATTGATTCGCCTGTTCCAATCGTTAGAGGACAACGTGTTTTTTAGGAAAAAGATGATCAATGACAAGTTGGAATCCCTTCCTACAGGAACGGGGAAAATTTTCTTTGAAACACAGCGGCTACCGGAGTACCGGTATGTATCTATTTTTAACGTGCTACTAGAAGTAACATTATTCATATTTTCCCCCATTAGATGTCTGCACTGCCAAAGATACGGGCATGTAAAACTGCACGCGCCCCAGTTTGCGGTAAATGTGCGCAAGGCCATTTGACGGATACATGTAAGGAGATTATTTTCAAATGTGCTAATTGTGCTGACAACAATCCGGCAGGCGCCACCCGCTGCACTGAACTGGAAAAACAGAAGTCCGTAAAACGCCAAATGTGTATAGATAATAAATCGTACCATGAAGTCATTCAGGCTAACTACAGTGTACCATTCAATCCTCTTACCCTCCCGCAGCAATTTCCGACCTTAGAGCAGTCAAATATTCCGAGTCAGGAGGATCCGCCGAGAAAACAGAAGTATACTGAACTAGTGCCCCCAAAGCCGAAAGTGGTGAATCCCTTAGGTTACGACCGACGGACCTATTTAGATATCTTAAAGCAACCGTCTGGCAGTGGTGAAGGGGTGGCTTTGCACCCCGTCACCAAAGGTGTGGAAGTTTCGAAGAAACGGCCTTCTCAAATACCTGTAACTTCGCGGGATCAGTCGCATGACATCATGGAAGATTTTCAGAAATTACAAGAATTATTAGGGCACAACGCTCAATGGAGCTTCTATGTGAAAAAATTATTGGAAAAGGTTGTACCATTACTTCCCAATCCTCCTACCACAAAATGTACTACCCTAGTTAGTAGTAGTCCTACAGTGGACTAATTTTTATTCGTGCTATATGTTACTCCTCCAGTGGAATTGCCGAAGTATTTTAAATAAAAGGCATGAATTACTGCATTTAATTCAGGAGTATGATCCGGATATCATATTCCTACAAGAAACCTAGCTCCGTTCCTCGTATAACTTTTTGATTCCCAACTATCAGGTTGAACGTCAGGATGGTCCAGGATATCGAGGCATCATGACGCTATTCAAAAATAATTTACGATACACTCCCCTCTCTAATCAATTCTATATCCCTCACACTTATCATCACACGTTCCTTGTGCAAGATCTCCATGTAAGTCATATTTACTGGCCCCCGGGTATACAAGGTTCCCGTCGGCAATGGCATGTATATTTTCAGTTCATACAACAATTTTCTAAACATCTTACAGTGGGGGATTTTAATGCACATCACGCCTTGTGGGCTAGTGGCAGAATTAATCCGAAAGGACGTCACATCGCTGCAGCTATACAGGAATTACACCTACATCTATTAACTGATGGATCACCCACGCGCATTACTCCACCAAATAGTCCCCAAAGCGCGGTGGATTTAAGTATCTCCACTGTAGACATATCTCATAAGTTGTCATGGAAGACCGTGAAGGATACACATCAAAGCGATCATTATCCAATTATAATAGACTATGATGTCTCGAGTAACCGACATATCCCAAAAAACGCATTTAAGGTTAAGAGCAATTTACGACATTTTGATTATGAGTTGTTTTCTCGCTTTTTAGAGGATCGGCTTTCTCAGCAATCACAGGTGCCTAGTAAGAGTTAAACTTTTTATTAGAGAATATCCGAGCCTATTTTAATATATATCACCCTTTAATTACAAAGACAGGTCCTCCGAATAATCGTGGTGCCTTACCCTCAAGGTGGGATCAAGAATGCGGACAGCTGGTACGACGGCGCAAGGCGAGTTTAAAAGCTTTCCGACATTATGGCTCTTCAGCATCTTATTTGAGATACAAAAGCCGCACTGCGCAAATCCAACGTGTATTTAATCATAAACGACGCGAAACGTGGAAATTATACATTACCCAACTAAGCAGTACTACGTCCCTAAATAGTATTTGGACGGCGATTAAACATTTCTCTAATACTCGTACTATTCCATCCCCCTCTCAACTTTCGGCGCAGGGATACCATGACCTGTATCATATTTGGACACCTGATATAGTTATTCGCTTGCCTACATCTTGTACCTCTGGTTCGCTGGACCGTTTTTCCAGTTTAATGCAGCCTATTACAAGTAGCGAATTACGTCACACATTTCGCCACAAAAAATCATCCAGCCCAGGGATTGATGGAGTGACTTATAAAATGATCGCTCGATTTCCAGTAAACGCTCAGGGTATCATTCTTCAACTATATAATTCCATCTTACGCACAGGGACCTTACCGGAGGATTGGAAAGTTTTTCAAACTGTACCGATTCTCAAACCCATGAAATATGCACGATTAGTGAGTAGTTATCGCGGTATACAACTTGGATCTTGCTTCCGGTATTTTTTTCAAAATATTCTTCTCCGACGGCTTCAATGGTGCCTAGAATATTATAAACTGTTTCCGAAAACTCAATTTGCATTTAGAAAAATCTTGGTACATCTGACCCCTTAAATATATTCCTTACTGATCTACTCCTAGTAAAAGGAAAGAAAATGCACACAATAGCTGTGTTCCTTGACCTAAAAAATGCATATGATTCTGTTGATCCATATCTTCTTATTCAACTTCTTAGGGATCTACAACTTCCCCTTCCCTTTCGGTGCTTAGTACATAATATGCTATGTCACCGTCACATAACTTTAAACTCCCCAGCCGGTGTCTTTGATTTTCGACATACTTCTTATGGTGTTCCGCAGGGAGACGTTCTAAGTGGGCTTTTATACTTAATTTATACTCGTACTCTAGAAACAGTCATATTACCGCACGCTCGCATTCTTCAATATGCGGATGACATTCTAATATATTGCACAAGAGAAGATTTTTCCGCATGTCGTAGGGATACATACCACGCCTTATCTCATGCTCATGCCTGGTTACGTCAGTACGGATTTGACACTTCTGCCGGAAAAAACCCTGCGATGATCTTTACTCACAAACGAATTTACGACAGTTCTCCTATATTATATCGTCAAGGTCAAATTCCGGTGGTGACGAGTGTAAAATACTTAGGGATTTACATTGACAGGAAAATGCAATGGGAGAGACCTACGCAATAACTTCAGAGTCATCTCGCCAGCAAAATTAATGTTCTAAAGTCACTCACTCGATGCCATTGGGGGGAGGGACCGGAATCATTATTAACGGTTTATCGTAACATCATTCGTTCTGTGCTGGATTACAGTTCCTTTTTTTTTTTTGATTCAATGTCCAGCATTAGGCTCCTCCGTTTAGATAGAATACAGTTTTCTGAATTGCGTATAATTATAGGTGCGCTTAAATCAACCCCCACAAGAGCCCTTTTAGTTGAAACTGGAGAAATGTCACTACATCATCGGCGTACATATCTTGCATGTATGTACCTGCTACGAAAAATGATGATAACAACATCCCCTATCGTCCCTAAATTACAACTATTGGAGGAATATTATACGCGTCGATTATTGCCCACAGATTCTCGTCCAGCTTTACTCACCGCATATTCCATTCTTCAACCTTACCGCCATAATATATTAAAGGTCATGCGGTTGCCGATATATAATATTGTTGTACCCCTAGGGTACGCCACCATCATCCCCTAACACTAATACTCCCGAAAAAACAAAATGCCACACACCTACTTCAAAAACCTACGAATACATTTACATAATTATACATCCAATAAATTATCACCTCCATGAACTCAGGTAGCCTCGTGTCCCAGCCCAACGACCCCAGAGAGGGCTATGACATGGGAGAAATGTGCGAATTCCGCAAACGCAGCGCGACGCTTCTATAAAAACTCCGGGAGGTCATGCCTCCGGATCAGTCTGTCTCAGTGTTACCTACGTGCCGAATCGCTGCTGGAAGTCGAAGGGTAAGTGTCTTAAGCGATCACTACACACACATTCAACTACACTCCCATCCCCCTGTGCTTGGATTGTAATAATTACTTATTTTTATTAACTGCACTGCTATTTATCGGAGTACTTCAAATTCGAAGTACTCATTAAACTCAAACATAATAGAAGTCACTGGTCTTTTCCTTTATTTAATTAGCTGGTAAGATCCTACCCTCTTAGCTTCCCCGACAGGTAGGATCTAGTATTAGCACTATTATTTAATTGTTTCGTGACGTCAGCAGAGCGTCACAGCACAGCGCTGACACTAGCAGGCTCGCTCCTAGCTCGCCTGCTTACGACTTACATCAGACCGCTTGGTACCGATATCGCGCATAGAGTACTAATTAAAACTACCCTTCTTTCCACACTCACACCCTGAACTACCCCGCCAAGCAGTACATTGGGGAGTTCTCCTTGCAGGTCGTACTGGCGATCTCAAGCCACTAACTAATCACCACCTCTTACACGTAATTGCCAAGCTTTCCCCCTAAACACACTTATTTCAGCCCTTAGGTTAATTCTTTGTAGAGGTACCCAAAAATGGTGGAGACACTAGGTACCGCGACGTTGTCATAAGACAACGCCTACAGGAGTGCATACAACGTATTCCGCGGAAAAGATCCCTAAAACTTAACCTCTTACTAGCCAAGCGAACGCCACCCAAAATTGGGAAAATTTTTTGAAGTAAGGGTCCAATAATATTTTTGTACCCACCCAAGCCCGCCCGATAGATACTACATTTTTAAACGCCACCCTTATATAATAATCAGCCATTCACGACCCCCAAATTTGCTACGCCCACACCATATAATTAATAGGGGCCACATTATTTAGTTGCCCACCCGATTCGGTCCCCGATACCTTAAATAGCTTTGAAACAATAATATTTCATTTCCCACCCCCGTGGAATAGGGAACATACCAGACAATCCAAGGAAATATTTCCATCAGCTCCACTTGCTAAGACATATCCCTCGATATTTCCCATAGTAGGGAACAGATGGATACTTACACTGAGGTGGAACACACCCCATTACCTACGCCCATGCCAACTGCCCAGAGCAAAGATAAGCCCCGGGGCAGCGTGATAGCCCAATACCTGGCCACTAATACCAGACCACCACACCCCAAGGTCGTAATTAGGAACTCGGACCACATAGACGCGAGCAACGCTGATCGAATAATAGCACAATTAGAAACTGAGGCCCTAGATCTTCGGGGACGATACCCTCATACAGTAGCTAACGCGCCCCCTCACACCAAATCGCAGACAAAACATAATCAGCATACCCAAACCACCGAGGATCTCAACCCCACACTAATACATCTCGAGGCACAATTATTACTCAACACGCAGGAGGCCCTTAACAAATTACATGCCCTTATCCAGCGGTTAGGTAAACCTATGCGGGAAATTGACAGTACAGCCCTCATCGCAGACATTCATACCGCCAGCGAGACCCTCCAGCACACTATTCAGCAAATCCTTCCCAAGAACCTTACGGTCCCAGTTGGCCATGCGTCATCACTGCCTCAAGATCCAGGAAATCAGCAATCTGATTTCCCGAACGGGCCACATTCTACCCCCGACGTCCCGATTGGTGTATTATTTGGAATACACGGTAAGATAGAGTAAACTTTTACTTCTCTTTGCTATAGTTCATTCCTTCCTTTTTCTCAAACACCAACAGTGATCTTCTAATTTCTCCTTGCTGTTTATGGTTCTCATGTTACTTGTGAGTCTGTTCTAGATATATTTATGTTCCATGACCCACCTAGCGTCATCTAGCAGCGAATCTCTGAAGTTCCTCAATTCTTCCCTGTTCAAGAGGACTTCTTATCAATCTGGCCACCAGATCTCGTCGTCATCGCCAGCTATCATCTCCGTGATCAAGAGAACTTCGTCTACTTTTTCACCCACCAGGCTGCGCTAGTGTTGCCTGCTATCAACTCTTTGAAGACCATTTCATGTAGAGAAAATTTATTTTTTGTTAAGTTGTCTATTCTTATATGTATTCCTTTTGTCTCCTACCCCCACTCTTTTCCCTTCCCTGGTCCCTCTGTGCTTCGCTGAGCGCGTCTCACTTGTACGCCGGCAGTCGACTCAGTCAGTTGAAGCTCAACTAGAGCTCGCCTCCTCAACTCAAGAGGCAATCTTTTAATTCCACGCCATGTTGGAATTTTAATCTCAACCGTAAAAGGGAACTTCACCTTCGCCATGAAGCCAAGCTAAGTACTACTTCTACGTTCTTCAACTAATTTTAATGGATTTTAAATAGCTACATGCTTTTAATGATCATTTTATAGGCAGTGTGAGATTACTATATTTGGGGCAATAATCATCCTTCGCGGGATTTTCTATGTTGGGCTTTTGTTTGTCTAAGCCAATCTTAATAGGAAGCAGCATTTCTTATGCTTATTAAATGAGAGATCTTCTCACAACGTGGGATACCATTGAATTACCCTCTGTCTATAAAATACTTAGCTCCTTCCACCGCTGGAATAACGTTTGCCCTATTCTTCAGTCAGGATTGCTCTGGAACCTTCCAGAATCTGCACTCTATCTACCAGTTTTACCGTCATGTTTTTTCCACTCGCATGTGGGGATACCTTTTCTAACTAAGGATTCTTCCTTATGAATTGCTGATCAATAGCTAATTTTTCTTCCTCCGTTGGGATTTTCTCTGGCGCATTTAACTGTAATCTACAACTTTCTCAAGCAATAGACTCTCGCCTATCTAGTGTAACTAGTTATTTTCCATCATTGCAATAACTTTCTTTGCCATAAACGTTCGTGCTACTACAGTGAACTTTTCATCTATTTCAACAGACTATAGTGAAAAACAGTGTTTGTCCAATATTTCATCCGCGTCGCGTTCGTCCGATTATTATAAATACGGCCATGAACACTTATCCTCAATCCCAATTGATCTTTCCCAAACCTCTTACTAACAAACCATAATAATAAAATTGTTATTTTAGGTCTTTTCCAATGAGGTGTCACTCTCAATAAGTGCCCTCCCTCTCTTGATTTATTTAAAACGAATTAATGTCTGCATAACTACGTGTCTGGTACACGTCTCAAATTATCTTGTTTCTCCCTTCTAATTAGGGAATACAATTCTTTCAACTCATAAGTGAGTTATTTCTAGGTTTCACGAAAGGGAAACTTGCCCCATTTGTCTCGTGATTCCTACTTAAACATAGGAGGTCTAGAAACTTCCTTTCGATTTTTCTCTTCAGGTTTCACAATAAGTGACCTGCCCTATTTGCATAATCCAACCAAGTAATTCAGCATTAATATAAGAAGTTATAGAAACTCCTATTTTTATTCTTCCTGCTTTTTGTTGTTGTTACTTTCGAAGTTGTTACTCTTTCTAAGATATTTACTTAGAAATTCCTTAAAGTACACACCTTGTACTTGATTTATTGTCTAACTTTAATCACTTTAATTATCCTTGAATGTTTTATTTTATCTTCGCCATTTCAAAATCTTACGAAGATTGTAAAGTATATAAAAGGTTTGAAACCAAAAGAATTGTTAATTGCCTGGCGCAAGCTTTAGATGTTTTTCGGAGGTCTGCGACCCCAAATTGTTAACAAAATCTAAATTATATATTTGTTAAATTCATCACACTCTTTTGCATTGTTAAATAAATTCAATCGTTCTTTTTTGCTTTATCATTTCTCTAACATAACGGTTAGGCAAGATCCTTTCTTCCTTGACTCTTCCCACTTAATGCAAATAAATCTATTGATAGGGCTTTCACCACTTGTTGCATTTGAGCAAAAACTCTTAGTTGGTAACTTGGTAAAGTCTCCCTTAGCTTTAAAAGCTAATTCTAACTGGCCAGTAAGGCAAGTATAGCTCGCTACGCCAGGTTCCTGCTTGTGGAGATTCTCTCCAACACTTATGGTTGGTTTTTCAAAATATGTCTTTCTCCTTGCCTAAACTTTTAGTCGGCTCCTTGCTGGGTAAAAGCTTAGCCATTTCCAAATGCAACTATTGGTTTACTTACCAAAATTATTCCCAAAGGTATAATTGCTTTATCCCTATCCTTCTTGGAAGCATTTGGTCGCTGTTTAAGAACTCTATGATTTCGAAAACAAAAATATCGAAACCGATTCAAATTATTGGCATTCTTCAAATTACTTGTTCAAAAACAAACTCCTTTAAACAGATACACAATAAATCTGTTACTCTTTGTCTTGCCAGACCATCACCCTTCCCCATAGTAGGCATATGTATGCTTGAGAGGGAATAGACTAAAGCCACTCTCTTGCAAACCGCCCAAGTTCCAGCTGCGTTTCCCGTTAGCTTTGCCCAGGTCCCTACTCACTTTAGGTATCGGAGAGCGGATTTGCAGTGGCAGACGCCTTTAAGTATATTTAAAGTTAAACTTATAACTTTTGTAAAACTCTCCTCCTATTTCTCCATCCTTTTTCTCCAGTCCGAAACCCACTTCCTTTCTTTATCATCTTCCCTTGGTGGTTAGGTTATTCCCAAGCTAATAATCTACCCACCGATTACCTCACGGGCTAGGCGCTCACGCCGCAAACGCCCGGAATCAGATAATATCTCGCGGGATAACAATCATACCGACGCCAATTTACACGGCGAAACCAAGGACACGCCCGCTACACACGCCCCTCCACATCACACAAAATACTCCGGGGACAAACGGAACCTTCAGGAATACCTGAAGCGGGCACACTACCCTTTCCAACGCTGGGAAAATAGGCCGCAAAGGACTCACTCACCTCCCTACAAGCAGAATCATCCTCCCCCACAATATAGAACAGGCATACGACCCCCTCAGAACCCACCACAAAATTACCCAGGAGACCGACCTCCACGATATAGGGAAAACCCAACAGAGCGTCGCGAACCAACTACAGAGGACGCACGCCACGTGTATGCGCCTCCGCACCATAGGCCGATAGCTCCCCCACATTACGGGAGGAACAATTATCGCTCCCAAGAACCTCCCCCAGCGTACAATATATACATCCCTATTCAGTGCGCACATGAGAACCATCCAGACTCTCACCAGGACATTGCACCCAGGGATTACCCACGATACTTAGGAGAAAGGGAAAATCTTAGACACGTAACGGGACGATCCCATGATGAATATAACTATGGCAGACAGAATCTCGCCCTACCCTTTCATCATATCGATTCAGGGCGCCACAGGAGATCTTAACTCACCACTATACACAGCTGATTGCCAATTATAGCCGACTGGGCGCCCAATTCACAGATGCGTACCCAGATCAATCCTCTTAGTAATTACGGACAGCATGGGTATTTCCTTTTTGCCACGCACAATAGCGTGCTCATCATAAACCCACAGCTGCGTCCATTTGCGCCCCCGTGGCCAAACAATTCAATCCACGCAGCTATACTGCCCCCTATCGCACCTTAAAGTGAATACTGCCACCACGATAGTAACGGAACAGGCCAGGGCATTTACCCTGCAATACGCCACATTATGGTGACGTTCCCGTCAGCTACGGAATACCTTTATAATATACACTTATAATTTATACGCCTACACAGTTAGGACGTGTTTTCACAGGCATTTCACCAAAAATGGCCAACACATCCATTCCCCTACTGCTCACTCCTATTAGGAAGGGGACTGCCGTGGCCATGCCACATCCGCAGCCCACCATGGGGAACTAGGCCCACGTGAACACAGTCCCCCGCCACGTATTGACACTTCCATCCCCACGATTCCATTATACCCTAGGACCTTGGTGCCTATTCCGGCCAGCAACAGTCCTAAGGCACACCGAAAAGCCATATTAATTTACCGGCCCATTCCAGTAACACTCCCGAAAGTAGAAGGTAGACAACACAAGCCTAAAATCACACTCTTACAAACGCCCTATCAACAGGATAAAGCCCCTGAATGGATACCAGGTGCTAAAGCCGCCTTGGCAATCCGAGGGAGACGGTGCCATTATTTGGTTTAGACATGATCCGAAATTGCCAATTTAGAACCCACACATCATTCATTTTTATTTTTAAATGCTTAGAGGCACACTTAATTCTAATACCATTAAACCAGAGCCACGAGACACAGACGGTGGGTCACCAGTATAAGGCGTTAAAGTATATTTCTACCACACATATATCAAACCCAGGACCGTACAAATCAAACAAGCGCCCTATGCACTATGGCCTATGATAGCCATGCTCACAACTATCGGTCACCGACAGTTCCCCACAGTGCATAAATACGAATCCTAATTATAAGATTGCATGTTTAGTTATAACTAATATAATAATGTGTACCAAGTTATATTTATTATGTCTCATGTCTTTCTATGATCATGAATTCTGTTCGCACACACTAGTTTAAGAAAGGTCGAAGCTAGATATACATTTAGTAGTTTCATATGCATCATATCCCCCTTAAGTCCCCATGAACACGATACGCCAGATAAGCATTGGCAATAGCGCCGACTGCACTATGGCATCTGGTAGCCACAGTCTGAAACAGGTGTCAACACCAATCCCGGTTAGGCCCCACACCATAGGTATTCTTCAAATTGCATGGCACCAAATAGGAAATGCCGTTTTTACGATATTTATAATAGTTCCACACTTATAATATGTACAGTGCATATATGTCTTTACAGGTAATATATTGTAGACACGGCATTACATGTGTTATACACATTAATCAGCAAGCGAGGTCAATCCTCTGCTGCGACACGCGGAAGTAACGAGAGACGTCTCGCCCAGTCAGCAATACACGCTTCCTCCATAGTAACAACTCTTTGCGACAAGTCACGTAGACAGCCACGCGCCTACATGGCCATGCGTAAGACGGGTCATTCACACAACTGTAGTGCACATAGCAAACCACGGAAAGATTCCTTTACCATAGGAGGCTATCTAAACATTTAATATTCATACGATCTCATACAGGACGCACATTTTTAATCAACTTAATCGCACGCAGATTTCAATACACGGTCACAAGCATTAGGCGACCGACTAAAGATCAAATCACCTTTCACAAGGGACGATACATTAACGTACCCTGCCCGTACAACTCTACTCAGAGCACACAGTTGATAAGAACCAACACATAACTTAATTATTTATATATATATATATACCTTCGGTAACGGCCGATGACAAATTCAAACACAATAACCAGATGTAATAAGTAATAGGCGAACACATAAATCTCCCATAACACTAGAGGGATTAACATTCCCATGGTTAATGCCCACATTTAGGAAATCAGTACACAAAATTTTTACTTGCACGAATTTAGAAAGTGCACGGATTCCAACAGTCACCCCATATTAAGGCGGGATGACAGCCCGGTCCGATACATTATCACCGAGTAGGCCACTAAGTTTATACATATGGCCAAGTATAATACATTACTGGACGTACAATACAAGTTATATAGCGAACGCCATTACTCCAGCAGTAGCGGAAGCAAATACAGGGTCACATACACCACAATAACACAGGTCTTTGGACCTCAGCACGTCCTTTAAACTGCCTAACACGAATACACTCTTCTGTTATTACTCTCATCGTCCATAGAAGATTCACACTATATTCTAGGCCACTGATAGCAGCCTAGTACAATCACTATCGCCGAACATTTCAGGATGATAGATCTTTATATCTTAAAATATTTCAGCACCGACATAGGCTCGTGCAGACAACACGATTACACAGGTTAGCAGCATTGCATACATACAATGGCCTAGCATCTACAATAACACAGGTTAGCGGCCTTTCGCTAATGCAACGACATATTCGTGTAAGTACACAGATTAACGACCTTTCGCAGAGATACAGATATAATCATACAGTAACACAGGCTAGCGGCCTCCCGCAAATGCAAAAATGCATGCATACAATAACACAGGTTAGCGGCCTTCCCTACAGGCCAAAGCGGATTAACACTAATAACATAGTGTAGCGACATTCGATATAATTCCGCACACAATCGCACTATTACACAGATTGATTACTACCACTACGGCCAGCAGAATTTGATACAATTACACAGGTTATCATACCGTACCAGCATCAGACTCTATAGGTCAGCTGAACAAACAATTAGGAGACACTTGGAATAAGGATAACTTATACTTACGTAAATTACATATCCCATACACTATAATTCAGCCTACATTCTTTAATACATATCAATCACTTCTCACACTCAGTACTCCAAACTGCTCATAGACAATGAGTCGCGCTCCGCACACAATGCAGGAAGCGAGGATTGCCCACACAGCATCTCGACTTACGGGACGCAGGGACTCCAAGACTCACACGTCATGCCGTTATCACATACTCCTTTTTATATATTTTTTTCTCCTCACAGGGGATCTTTAACTTTTATTTCTAGTTAACAGTGGCATTGACCACCCAATACCGTCATAAAGACAGACAGAATGAACAGTTTCCCCACGAGGCGACTTCAACATTAGCCGACGGAGTAGGGAACCCATTCAAATTACAATTATAATTATAATCATGTCATTCAAGCCGTAAGACCGACTGGACTCCTAGAATTCTCTAGGGGATTGGAGCTATATCTCTAATAGTCAACGTAGGAAACCATTTATCATCCTTCCGCTGAGTATAAACTGTTCATAATGATCTGCTATATGCCGTCATGATATTCGATAATGAATTCACGAAATAACTTTATAATTGCCACAAGGCTCCAATGGGACCACAAGTCCTTATATAGATCCCCTTTAATTATTATCTACCCAGTAGATACACACTTATCGTTAAAGTCATAAGTTGGCCACATTGAAATAACGTATTTTCGTTTTGAGGCAACGTGACACGACGGGGCACATATCAATATATGTACATTAGTATCACATTAACGCCATGGCCCATAAATTTCTTAAGTGTTCCTAGGCGAAATAAGTCAAGAGCAGGTTAAGTTCTACCCTCCTAGGCCAACACTCTAGGATGCGTATCAGCCATGAGCGCATAGATATAGATATTTTCGGCACCCAATACGTCGATGGTCCATAGCTGTTCTACGAGTACCTAGGCGTGATAAGCCAAGAGCAGTTTAAGTCCTACCCTCCTAGGTTCACGGTAAAGGATAAGTATCGGCCATGAGCATAGAAATGCCGAGTTTTGTAGATAACGATTAACAAAGGCCCAATGATTTTTATTTTATATAAACACTAAATATCCACTTGAGTCCACAAACATATGATACGCAATAGGAATACATCATCTCCACATCAACACATTGCGTTATGGGACTACAACATATAGCTCTCAATTCCATACCACAGAATGCCCGGTAAATGTAACCCATTATGCTACTCCACGGACTGTCCAACATTGCGGAATATAATATTCACTCTAGATATACATATTACTGCGCCCCGCATTATTTTTTCATTTTCCCGAAGTAAGTGGGATCAAACCACGGAAACACTTTCCTACAGAGTGACACCCAACATTTTTACATCCACATGGAATCGCTGCATGCTTCCACACATTCACCGTACAGTATGATACACTTCGTAAATTAGGTACAAAAAACTAGGTATTTTTATATATACCATATTTGCATTTTCCCGAAGTGAGTGGAAGTAAACCATGGAAACATTTTTTCCTACAGATTGACACCCAGCATATTACTGCGCCCCACATTATTTTTGCATTTTCCCGCAGTAAGTGGGATCAAACCACAGAAACACTTTTCTGCAGAGTGACACCCAGCATTTTGACATCCACATGGAGTCGCCATATGCTTCCATACATTCACACTACACTCCAGCATACTCCATAAATTGTATACAAGAAGCCCAGTATTTTTATATATTTCATTTGCCCCATTTGAGTACGGTATGATGACAGCGTAATCCCACCATTGTTCCCCATCAGAGGGACATGCTTTGTTTCCCGATACGCAGACGAAAAGTAACTTACTTACACCCAGATTATATAATACACAGGCTGTATAGCATATGAGAATGCGTACATGATAAACAATCCAGTCGACACCCAACACGTGCGTGTGACAGTTCATTTACTGTATAGCCACAAATCGCCATGCTTTAAACTCACTCCTAGCGCTCAGGTCCAATCAGAATAGCGCGCCGATAAACATGACCCACAGCAGTACGCTAGCCAATAAGCACTTTAGGTCCCGCCTTGCAGTAGCCGATATCTGATACCTTCCGTACACACACGTTATCTCAAGTCACACCTCTCACGTGACAAGTAACCCGCAGGCAGCCATTATTTATACTAGCCATTCACACTCTCGCGCGCTGAATTCAAATGACAATGCGGTCGAGACATATGATTCTCGGAGTATACCATAACCACCAGGGTAACCAAACATTTTTCTTTCAGCTCAGCCCCTTCATCCCTCACTACTTAACACCGGGACAGCATATTTCACGGCAAGGAGCCATTGTTATCGGTACTATACAAACAGCGCCTCATCACACACATACACCTTATTTTATCTTTCATCGGGCTTCAGTAAACATTTGCCCTCGGATACACCCTTATATAGTCACACCCTCCTACATATCAAAACACGGGCATGTCCCCGTGACCATACAAATAAATAGATCTACTTCCCAATTAGGAGGTTTTAATTTATTTTATTCGCGGCACAACATATTTGACCAAATATTCTCTTCCAGAATCAGACGAGCAATCTCATCTACAGCGGTGGCGCATTAATATTCTCGCCACGCGCATTTTACCCCTCTTGAATTCCCCAATTAAAACACCACATCTGGTGGAATTTCTAGCCCCGCTTACCACATAGCTGGCATTCACATATACCATCCCCCCAAATACTAGAATGGCAATACACACTTATGGATCCCCCACATTTCCGCAGGGCGGATAAGGTATTTGTATAGCAATAAGCCCCCCCCCCTATAGATAGGACTTAGGCCACACATCTCGTGCACAGAGATGTAACCTGCTTTAGAATATATATATATCTATAAGACAGAATCTCTAAGTTAAGGGATTAAGTTATTTAATGATCCTAGTTGACCAGTTTTAGACTATAGGCTTCCTAGTATATAAGTCTAAAGTATATGTTATACGAGTGCAGAGAGCAGTCTATTATAAGTATGGCCACAGATGCCATATATTAGGACTAATTCATCCAAGCTTAATAGCACATCCCCCTCCCGCCATACATTGTTAACACTCTACAATTACACATTTGTACACTTGTTCCCCATTAATGCACGGCACTTGGTAATCATGCAATTACCAGAGTGCACGACATGCTATATCGCTCATGGCTAAATGTTAATAAACATTCGGAACTATAAAGCTAACAGCTTAGCGTCCCAGGCATCACCTGCTAACACCAGTGCATGAATTGTTTAATTTTTTACCCAGCATTTTACCCTGCATGCCACTTTAGAGCATAATTGTCACCCTACCTCCTTCAGTACGGTATCTAACAACCACACTGAACAACCAGTTCCTAACCCAATAAGATCCTCACCCGAACCAGTCGAGAGATCCTGCCATTTAACGTTTCCCGACATCCCCATAGGACCACGATTCCATAGACCTAACTCACCATCCATTTACCCGCTACTTACAAAACCTAACATGATCACAGCTTCCCAATAACACGGGAACACCCTTCCACATCCTTGACTTACCCACTAACATGTGAGAGGGGATTATAAGCAGCTGAAATTAGCTAGATATCTGACAGCCAGGCGCAATGAAAGTGCACTGTGCCACCACAGTCATCCCCCCCCGTATAACTATAACACCCCACACAAACACAGTACCGCTTGACACTATCTTTTAATGGTTTGTGCACGAAGGTGCACTGTGATGGATGTGACCCTATTTTCCTGGGGAAAATAGGAATTGGTAAGTTGTAACCCGGACAGAGGGCAAGCATAGCCCAGGACCTGACGTTGACGACCGACGGGAGGTCATAGCGGTGACGTGTTAGGGTGGGCAAGCGCCCGTGCTCGAGAATGTACCTAGCCTGTCTCCCACAGCACGGGGTCCGTTATACCCATTTTTATGCCCTAACGTCGTCTAAGCTATACCTGCGGATGGAGGCTTGATGGTTCGATGAGGGAATTAAATACCCCCGCGTCGGACAGGATACATCCTCCTTCCCAAGACGACCCCCTTTTACTTGACGTTAGTTAGTATATTAGCACACGTAACTGCTTTATAACGGAAGCAAGTCCTGAACACAAACGCAGGTGAATAACGAATCAAGAATATAGAAACACGAAGAAAGAAGACTAAACAAACACGAAGAAAGAAGAATAAACACACACGAAGAAATAATGAATATATGATCTCCCGGGCCGAGGTAAGTAACACAGATGTTCTCCTCTGTTCATACCCCCGGAGGGTATCACCTACGATTTCCAATTTACGACACACCTTGGTATGTAAAAACACGTAATAGCTTCATAGCGGGAGCAAGTCCTCTACACACACACAGGTGGATAACGAGTGAAGCATGAAGAAACACAAAAGTATATGCAATCAGGAATAAAAATAAAGTAGCACAAAGATATAGGAACATGATGAATAAGAATAAAGGAACGCGAAGGTATAGGAAATAATGATTAAGGAATAAAGAAACACAAAGGTATATGCAATAATGAATAAAGTATGAAGTAGTACAAAGACATAGGAACATGATGAATAGGAATAAAGTAACGCGAAGGCATAGGAAATAATGATTAAGGAATAAAGAAACACAAAGGTATATCCAATAATGAATAAAGAATGAAGTAGCACAAAGACATAGGAACATGATGCATAGGAATAAAGTAACGCGAAGGCATAGGAAATAAAGATTAAGGAATAAAGAAACACAAAGGTATATCCAATAATGAATAAAGAATGAAGAAGCACAAAGACATAGGAACATGATGAATAGGAATAAAGTAACGCGAAGGCATAGGAAATAATGATTAAGGAATAAAGAAACACAAAGGTATATGCAATAATGAATAAAGAATGGAGTAGCACAAAGACATAGGAACATGATGAATAGGAATAAAGTAATGTTTTATCCTTTGGTTGGGGGTGGGAAAAACACGGTAGTGTAAATGTGCCAATTTAGAAGACTGTTTCCGGTTGAGAGTAGTGTCCCGTAATTGGGAGAGACTACTAGTGTAGTGTGTTGGTGTAAGTGCTTAATCTATTGGGGGCGTCCCTGCAAGATGCAATTATCTGTCAGGGGATGAATGTCTGAGTGCAGGCTGCTGAACTAGCCTGCCAGCTGAGTGGAGTGAGCAATTCAATAAATGTGCCGAGTCAGTGACTCGACGCTCTGCTGTCGAGGCGCGTGCTCGGGTACAATGAAACCTGATGATGTAATTACTGGCCTCTACGGTCAGGGGCAATTATGACGAAGGTCAGGTGGGGTATGAGGATGTGAAGTGGAGTGTAATTAGTAACAAGCGTGTAGTTTACTGACCATGTATTTATTGGTCAGTTGATGTAATGTGATGTCCCTCTTGGGGAGTTTGAACAGATATAAATGTGGTACAATTTGTAAAGTGTCAGGGTAGGTGTTTTACAAGAATAAGGAGTCTGAGCACCTGCTAGATCTCACCTGGTGAAGAGCTGGAACGGACGTCGGGCAGGGCCGCTGGCGAAGAACAGAGTAGAACAGATAATACTTCCTGTCCAGGTTCCACTCTTATACGTTTCGGCGTTGCTTGCTCAGCATTGCATCAGTGTAGCTGCCCAAGATAGTTGTTAGTGTAAATGTTTATGTGTGTTTTGCAAGCCGTTGGCCAACCTCCTAGGCTTAGGTGGTCGCCGCTTGATGTGTAGAGATCTGTTCTGGAATTATAATGTTTCCAGTTGGGGTGGTTTTGGTAGAAGATGGCGGGGTGGCTCTCAGGGGGTACTGCCCCCCCCCCCCCGGGCTGTACAAGACTCCTCCGTCGTTAGATCGCGTCCTCGCGAACGGGAAGTAGAGTGGGCGTGTCGTTGTGATGATGTTTCGTCGTTTTCTGCCTGTCCCTCTTCTTCATTTTCTTCAGTGTCGGTGTCGTGCTGTCCTGGTTGTGTTGTGAGTTTAGCGTGTGCTCAGAGGGGGTGGGTTGTGGGTATACATAGTTAATTGTTTATCTAAAATTAATCACTATGAAATTCGACATTAAAAATAACAAAAATATAAAATACAAAGAAAATACATGTTCTTGAAGTTATATGCATGTTGGTATTATTCAGGAAGGAAAAAAACCATGGTTGGACGGGTGGTTGTGCCGTCCGACGCTGTGTGGAGAAACAAAATTGCTCCCTGCAAGGTATTGTATGAAAGATGGAAGAAAATAGAAAAACAGGTGCCCCAGGTTATAAGTTAAAGGTATATCAGAATGATTTATTGTTGGGATGAAACGGGACACCTTCACAAATTTGGCGTTAGTAGAATGGAAAGGAAAGAGACAAAAGTGTGTAGAAACGTGTTTGGTGTTAGAATGTTGGAGTGTTTTATGTGTATTCTTCATATTTGACGGTTTTACAATTGCTTACAATTTTCGATTATAATTCTTACATGCTACGCTTAATTATAGTGCTATTACTACTATTTTTTTTTCTACTCATGAGTACCTTTCTCCTTTCTCCTATGCATATGGCCATAGCGCTTTTCTTTCTTGGCCACCTTTACCTCGTGTCTTTCAGCTGTACCTTTCAACCTTCAACCTGTGGTTTAGTGGCTAAACCGCTCAATCATCATACCTCTCGTGAATTTCCCTCCGTGGGTGGAAGAATTCACCTTGATGGCTAGGATAGACGTTCACAAAGCAACGTCTTTCCTGGCTATCGCATCCGCTCCTTATTCGAGCGTCTGTCGTGTGTTGCGTCAGTTCCGCTCGGTGCCCCACGGTCACCTCGCATAGCTGACTGCGGCGCCGTCGCCTTAAGGGCGCGACTAAAATCGCTGCGGTGTGTACGTGTTTAAGCTAGAGAAAGTGTATTACATATGGGTGTGTGTGAAAGATATATTTACAAAAGACATGTGTATGGTGCTGATGATCTGGAAAATAATAGTTTATTAGTTAGTTCCCCTTTCCGGTGGAACGTGCGTAGAGGCCGCCTCCTGTTGTGCCTGAAATAGAGTGTGATATAAAATCCACATACTTATGTCTACTGTGCACCTTTTAAGTCTAGCTTAACCTAAGCCGCCTACAGCCTTATTATTATACTTATGAATGTACTCCTGTCTTTCTCTGTATTTGTAATGTCTCCTCCGTGTATACAAGTGTATGAGTGTATTTGTGTGTCGTGACGTCACCTTTACCTGATGCCATGAACCTGGTTGTTTGTGCTCCCACGATGCTGCAGTGGTGGAGCTCTGTGCTGAAATATAAAGACAGGTTATGAATATGCCCTTGGCCAGATATTATTATTCGCATATGTCGCACAGCGCTGTTTTAAGGGTCGGCTTGGATAATGCCACCGCCCTTGAGACCTCTTCGGACGTCTCATGTGTTATCGGGGTCGGTCAGCTCCAGTGGCTGTACCGTGTACCTCACTGATAGGGCGGACGGCTTCAGTGCCTCCGCCCCGTTATGTGTACTTATTGCTATTTTATTGATTTGTCGGACTTATCCTGGCAACGTCTAGCCGCCAGGTGCCGAACGCTCTGTTTCGCGTTCGCGTCGCATGCGTGTGTCTCCGCAATGTGTTGTCGGTCTCACCCTGGTAACGAATTTAGTTGCCAGGTGCCGAACGCTCGATGTCGCGTTCGCATCGCATATTCCTATTTAACTTACTGTATTGTCGGTCTTACCCTGGGAACGTCTAGTTGCCAGGTGCCGAACGCTCTATCATAATTGAAAGGTGCTTAGCCTAAATTATGTTAGTTAACAATTAAAAAATATATATTTTGTATTTAGAAGCCGAAATGGTCCTTAGTCTAGTGCCGAAATGTGCTCTAGCTGCTGTTTTACAACAGCGCTTATTAAATTTGCTTAAGTCTAAGTTGCCTTTTAAAGGTAACTGTATCTTATATACTAGAATTTTGATTGGAGGCTCGTCCCGGTCGGTTTCCCTTCCGGGGGGCCCTTGTGACCTACTGCAGGGACCGGAACCCAGCAGTGGCCCGTAGTCCCCTCCCTTAATACTAATTGTCGACATCCCCCTCTTAATAATTAGTATAGGCCTGGGCGACTGCGCTGCTAAGGAGCAAACGCCTCGCTCGGATATCCTGTCCGCTGATCTTATACCTGCCTGTGTTGGCATTATTCGCCATTTGTCATTCACTTATATATTTATGCTGGGTTGCCCACCAAACCCCTTTTGGCAGCCCGTTGCATACCTATTTAATATCTTTGGTCGCCCGGTGCGTGACAATTTAAGCTCTGGAGACTCGGAGACATCCATTTATGTGGGCACGGGACCGAATGATCGCATTCATTCCATATGCATTATGTATTATTCATTTGTTATTATTTATTAAATCGTCTTCACCTTGTCTTCCGGGACAAGGACTTGGCGGATCTAGGATTGGTCCCGCTGAATCCTGAGATCCTTCTTCACTTCCGCGAGTGGATGCCTAACTCCCCGCCATAGGAGTTCTACTCATATTACAACTAGCTATAAGTCTAGTCCTAGTGTGGTCGTCTCTAGGTTCGTCTCCTGAGTCTAGTGTGGAGCTGGCTAATTCTCCTACTAGCCGTCAAAAGTCTCCCCTGCAGGTCTTCGACCTTTCGTCTGTTAGTCATTAAACTGGGTCAGGCTTCATTACCGCCTTCTCCAGCTCTGTTTTTGTGTAGCGATTCTTCTCTCCGTTTGCCCGTCTCATCACCATCTAGTGTGGTGTCAGATTCCTTTTTAAAATAATGTGCTTTGTAAATAAGTTTGTGTGTACTATGTAATTATGTACATTTTTTAGTGTACTGGGGTTGTAGGATCTTCTAAATGCATAGTCTACTTTAGGCTCGTAAGTGCCATGTCGGATTTCCAGCGGTAATGCCTTGGTAATTTCCTAGAGGTGTTAGGAGGTTTTTAGGGCGTTGGGTCTCTTGTTATTAGGATTCGGGGGTGTTATTTGCTGAATGGGCTTAAATCGTGGTAGGAGGGGGTCGTGCATCGTTGGACTCCATGTTTATGGTAGCCGGGAGCCGATGATGCTGCTAGGAGGTCTTTACAGTGAGTGGATGGGGTAGGTTTTTCCCAGGTGTGCAAAATTTTAAAAATGACATGCAGGTGTAATAATAATAAAATCCCTGGTATGTGGATAGGATGTTCCATGCATGGGGATGGATATGAGGCGTGTCCGCTCTCACTTGAGGATAAAGCATGTGTCAAGGTATAATAAGTCTATGTCCCTTGCATGCGGGATTAGTTAAAGAAATACTTGTTAATATAAATGTGGCCTCATCTCTCTACATAGAGATGTGCATTACGCTTGATATTGTTTCCGACTCACCTCTAATACTCACGTGTAGGCGTTTGGGGCCAAGGTGTAGCATACCTTAATTTGCTAGACGCATGAAGTCTATCAACACCGATGTATATTTTGGAATGTAGTCTAGCTGTTTTTATGTGTCTGTATGTTTGTGTTGGATAGTGTTGTAGGTGACAGGATCTGTAGGAAGAAGAGTCCTGGTATGGTAGCCCGTAGTTGGTACCATGGCCATCCTGATGGCACTGTCCATCTCTGCTCCTGTTGGAGTGTGTCATCCTTTCTTAGTCAGTATATGTTCACTACCTTTCCTTGGGGTGTACGCTGGCTAAGTTGAGATGCCGTAAAGCATCTCCCGTCTCCTAAAATACCAGTCTGTGGAATGGCTGTGGATCTGTGATATCCACGTTGTGTAAAAATGTTTGTGTGTGTGGGCACCGCCCTCAGGCTGCCCTTAGGGTGTTTACGTGCAGTGACGCTGTGACGTCACGGGCTAATCTGGTTTCCTGTTCATAACGTTAAAGTAGCAAGCGACTGTAGGTATGAATTGTCATGGCCTGATCGCCTGTCATGGTTTTTAAAGATTAAAAAAACAAGAAAAGAAGTTATTAGGGGGGGTTGTTCCCTCATGGAATCTGTCTGCATCCACCCCTAATTGTTGGGCGCGTGTGGGAAGGGAGTGTCCGTGGCCTTAATTAGCACGGCTGCGTGTGTGAGGTCGCTTACCACTGCCGCATGCAGGCGCGTGGAATGTCATCGGATAAGTCTTATCGCGTGTCGCGTGGCTAATTGTTATCGCCCTTGTAGACATGTTCCTAGTGTCGGTAATGGTATGGCTATGGGATCCTGTATTCCCGTGATTAGTACGGCCCACAGTATCTGTGCATTATTGGAAGCGGAGCCTGTTATAATGACGCTCTCATTTCCTGTATCAACATCAGTGTCACTGTATGTTATTATTGTTATTGTTTTTTTGTGCTAGTGTCATCATGTCTGCAAGTCGTTGTCACTTCTTGTTATGAAAAAATGTCTACCGGCAACAGTGTTTTGCAACGCGCCGGAATTCGCTTATTCACAACGCAGTGTTTTTTTGTGTATTTGTTTTTGTGTCCTTGTATACAGAAAGTCTCCAATGTTATGTATGAAGGCTAACGGAACGTGACTTTCGCCACTGTCCGTATGTGGACATGTGTTTTGTATTCCAGGAGGGCCAATGTGTTAACCTGTCATACTCTTCGCTCCCAAGCTTGCTTGGACTTTGTTCCCGCAATACCTCTGCTTTATGTATTTATCTATGATTTGTGTCTAGCAAGTCTATTCCCTATGTTCGGGGTAATCCAAATTTGCCATGATTTTTGGCCTAATATGCGGTGTTGCCTGTTTTGTGTAGGCGTTTGTTTGTGATAGTGACGTCCTCCGTATTCAGGTGTCGGGCGCTATGGTTCCAAGAAAAGTGTCTCGTGGTCTCTGTAGAGGCCTGGCGTTCCTGGTACGTCCCCTATTGGCAGTCCCGGGGTGGCTAATGCCCTAAGTAGGCTGTTGTAGCGAGTACCTTAGAACGAATCTGCGCCCCTATATATATGTTAAAGAACCTGCCTGTGTTCATGATTGTGTGGCTCAGTCGTTTATGTGCTTGTATATGGGATTAGTGCAGTGCATCTGCCACCTCTAGTGTATGTTTAAAGCGTGTGCACAGTAATAATATGCCATTCATATACATATAATTTAAATATTCTTATGTCTATTTTCCCTTTTAGCTATATTCTATGGGGCACAGTGTCTGTACGGGACCCTATGTTTTTTTCTGTGTGGGATTGTGTATGCATGCTGTTTTTGCAATGCTGCCCGTGTAATTGTCTGTTCCCGTGTCCATATTCCTGGTTTAATTTGGACGTACTTGCGGATTGCCTTAATTTTGGCCAGTTTCCGTCTAGGTGGGAGTGAATTTTTCCCCTGTGAATGGGTCTATGTGGTGTCTAGTCGCGGTGGCTGAGTTTTCTGACTTTCTATGTTGAAGAACCCGTGTGTTGTATGTAACTCATCTTTCGTTGGTCGACAATTCTTGTTTGTCACGGCGTCCGGTTTTACTGGGTATTCGGACCCGTGATCCCGTGTAGCGCTCCATGTTTTATGTCTGCGTAGTCTGTTGGGATTTTGTGCGTCCCTAGTGTGGCCTCTGATTGTGTTGTCGCGCCAAAAATGCCGTTGGCTAGCTTCCTTTTTGGCACGTTTGTATCGTGTTTCTGTGTGTTCGCCCATGCCTTGGGCTAAGGCCTCGGTACTACAATTTCTGTGTTTTATGTACCATGGCGTGTATTGTATGTTTGAGACACGCGTATGAAAATATACGTTAGTGTGAGTGTTTTGTGTTATTCTGAACAACCCTCGTACTTTAATTTCGGGAATTATCCGGCTTTGAAAATGGCGTGAATGATTGTGTATGTTACAGCCGGAGCGAAAGCGCTCCTAGCCTGTCTGGCACACGCGAAAGTCGCAAGTTCATGTATGTCTTATCGCTGATTGGCGATAGTGTCAAGTTTCACTGGCGTGGGCAGTACCTGCTACTAGTCTGGCGGTCTGTTTATTGCATGTGTTAATCAGATGTGCGTGTGTTTGCTGACACGCCTTTCTATTGTCTGCATATACCGTGTGCTTTGGGTTCCTCATTATGTAAAAGACCCTACCTCTGTTCATATATTGTGTGTTCCCAAATTTTGTGTTATAGTAGGCCTGGGGTGAATATATTCCCGTTAGCGTGACTGTCCCTTATCGCTGTATCCTTCAATTGGATGGCTACCCAACCTTGCGCTCCTGGTATTCAGAAGGTCGCGGGTTCGGGACCGTCTTTGTTCAGGATAATCATTCCTGTTGCCTTTTGGGCCTGTGTCTCTGGGACAGTTTTGTCAGTGTTAGGTTCGTATCCCAGTGAGGTCCTCGGGGTTCAAAGGCTATCTCTTGGCTTTCTTTTCACGTCTGCCAGTGGAATCATTTCCTTTCCTTTTGGCAGTGTTCCCGCCTTTACGTGTAGGTGTTGTTTTCCGGGTGTAATATGCCTTCATACGGCGGGCGTGTATAGTGTCCTTGACGAGTTTGTGTCCATGCCGCACGTTCACTATATAGTTCAGGTCAGATACCTTCCTGCAGATTTTGAAGGGACCTGTCCAACGTGGTTGGAGGAACTCGGACACGTTCTTCTTACGGGCGGAATTGGAAACCATAACCAATTGCCCGGGTGTGTATTCCACGGTCTTCCGTTGCCGATTGTACCGTTCTTTTTGTTTCTTTTGTGCCGCGGTTATGTTCTTTCTGGCGTTCATGAGAGCTATCTGCAAATACTCTAACCGGGCTGCGTTGTCTGTGAGAGTGTCCTGTGGGATGCATATGTTGTCTATGGGACTTCTGGGTGTATATCCGTGTAACAGGAAGTGTGGGGAGTGTTTTGTGGCCGTGGATATAGAAGCATTGTAGCTGAATGTAATGGGCTGCAAATAATTATCCCAGTCTGTCCCGGTGTCCCCCGTGAACTTGGCTAACGCTATTCCAATGATTTTGTTCATACTTTCCGTGAGCCCATTGGTTTGTGGGAAAAAACTCGTGGTTGTGTATGCCCTTATCCTTAGTACCTCCAAAAACTGTTGGAGCACTCTCGAGGTGAAAATAGTCCCTCTATCGGATAATAGGGTTTGGAATAGGCCATATCGCGTGACTATGTCAAATAGAAATTCCACTATGCTGTTCGTGTCTGCTTTGGGAACAGCCTTTGTAATCATATACCGGGTAAGATACTCTGTGGCCACAAGTATATATTTATTACCTTTTTCAAATGTAGTGATGGGGCCTTTCACATCTATCCCGACTCTGTGGAATAGCTCTCCTACGGGAATGGGGTTGAGTAATCCATGAGGTTTGCCAGGTCTCGCTTTAAATCGCTGGCAAGTGTGATATGTCTTTACGAAGGTGTCTATGTCGCCCTTCATGTTTACCCAGTAATACTTGTCCCGGATTCTATGGTATGTTTTATGCGTACCCAAATGTGCCCCTGCCATTGGGCTATTATGGTGTCCGGTCATGATACTCTCTTTCAATGAGTCCGGAACCGCTATAGGTGCATTATCATGCATGGCTGTGGGTTTAAATTTCAGTACCCCGTCTTTGTCTAGGAAAAATCGCCTAGACAGCCGTGCTGTCTTGGAATCCACCTTTTCCAAGTTTTCTAGTACCATTAGAATCTGTTTCAAGTATGGGCCACGCTATTGCTCCTGCTTTATGTTAACCACTGTCACGGCAAAAGTCGGCATGTCGTCCCATTCGTGGTCCTTACTGTCATCTGGGGGATCGGCTACTGGCAGCCTAGACAACCCATCTGCATCTAGGTGTGTAGCGCCTTTCTTATGCTCGACCACGAAGTTATATTCATAAAGGCGGAATATAAACCTATTGAGTCGCGAATTTGGGTTTTTGAATTTGTCCCAAAAAAGCAGGCTCGCGTGGTCAGTCATTACCGTGAACTGGATACCATAGAAGTATACCCGGAAATAGTTCACTCCCCATGAAAATGCCAGAATTTCCCGCTCTGTGGCAGAGTATCTAGTTTCGACGGCCGTTAATTTTCGGCTAGCATAGGCCACTGGCCGTATACGCCCCTCCACATCTTCCTGTAATAGGGCCGCTCCCAGTCCATACTGGCTTGCGTCCACGTGTAAAAATGTGGGCCTATCACTATGGAAGTGTTGCAGCAGTGGTGGGGTGGTCAATAGTTGCTTAAGTGTGTTAAAGGCATCTATATGTTCCTGTTTAATTTGGAAGGGCGTCTTCTCACGTGTGAGTTCGGTAAGGGGGTGGGCGATGTGCGCGAACCTATGTATGTACTTTCTGTAATAGGAAGCGAGACCAATGAAGCTACGCAATTGTTTCAGGTTTGTAGGCATCGGGATGCCCGTTATTGCGTCCGTCTTCGCCGGGTCGGGAATAATGCCTTCTCTGTTGACAATATGGCCCAATATGTTAATCTGCAGTCTCGAGAATTGACACTTCGCAGGTTTAAGCCTTAATTTGGCCTCTCTGATCCTTGCCAAAGCCTCCTCCAAGTGTACGAGATGCTCGTCGAAGGTGTTGGAGAAGACTGTTATGTCATCCACGTAGACTAGCACCGAGCGCCATTTTAGCCCCGAAAATGTCTTATCCACTAGCTTTTGGAAGGTCTGGCTGGCGTTACGGAGGCCCATTGGTAAACTTGTATAGGTATAGAGGCCGTTTTCTGTAACGAACGCCAGCTTGTGCCTGTCCGGTTCATAGACAGGGATTGATTAGAATCCACTATAACAGTCCATCGAACTGAACCAGCTGGCCCCACCGAGGGCATCCAAATAGGTGTCGGCCCGTGGTAGTGGATAACTGTCATTTTCTACTAACTTATTGAGCCTACGGTAATCTGTACATAACCTGTGGGAACCATCTCGCTTCTTGGTCAGCAAGACGGGAGCACTGTAATTCGAGATGACCGGCACTATCACTCCCGCTTCGAGCATCTCTGTAATCTGAGTGTCGATAGCGTGCCTCTCCTTCTGACTCACCCTGAAGGGGGGCTGGTGGACTGGCCGGTCAATGGTGAGTGTGACATGATGCTCGATAAGGTCTGTCACCGCTAGAACTTCCAGCGAATGGGCAAAGATATCCCTATTGTCTTTCAGGAGCTCCGTGAGCCTTCTATTTTGCTCCGGTGTCAGGTCCTGTCTGTGAGTGTAATTGACCGTCTTATCTGTATGTGTGTCTGTGTGTTTGCTGATTGTGTTCAGTGTAGAGGCCTGGTGCTCGTGGATTTCTCGCTCCGCTCGAATCCCATCTGTGTTTCTGGTGTATACCATGGGATGTGTGGTGAGCCTTTGGTCATGCATTAAAAGCATCTTGCCGCTAGCAAAATTTATGCTAGCTTCGTACTTGGCGAGGAAATCCATGCCAATTATTGCTGACGCAGAAAGATGTTCTATAACGAACATGGGGTGTGTTGTGGCAAAATGGTCTAGCCTGAGGTGTATATTTGCCACACCCGTGTTTTCTAGCGTCTGAGCATTGGCCGCTACCAGCCGGATGTCACCCGTGACACTGTGTATCTTCCCTTCGGTAACGTGTTTTCTGTTGACGCAGCTTACCGCTGCGCCAGTGTCAACGAGGGCTTGCACCTTGTGGCCATTTATGCTGGCGTGTACTGTCAGTGCCGATAACTGGAGTCCTTTTCCCTGTAAGGATCTATTGTAGAGGGTGTATGTTGTTGTTGTTACTGGCTTAATGTCCTTGTCCCTGTGTGCGCCAGTGTTGATGCCCTGCGTTACGTTTGTGCTGAAGAAGCATGGAGCTGGCCGCTCATTGTTCTTGGCACGCTTGGCCTCTCGGCTTACTTCCTGGCTCGAGTTCTTTATCTCGGTCAGCGAAATGTGCCCATTCAGTACACTGCCTGCTCTCTTCACCGCCCACGCTGTGAAAATACAGGGATTCTGGCGAGCGTTTACTGTGTTCACAGTTCCCAGTTTCTGTGTTGGTGTGTTGTTCCTTTCTTCCGCCTGAGAGGGTGTGTCTGCAAACCTAACCCTCCGTTTGCACTTGTGACCTCTTTTTTGTTCCAGGCGGTCGCGAGTTCGATTCCTGTTGCCGGCTCCCCTATGCCAAGTGAGCTCGCGTCCTGCGCCTGTGTGGGGTCACTTCCCGCCCCGTGTTGTGGTATAGGGGGGAATGGTTTCCCGTCTGGAGGGTGTGGATTTGCCTTCGTTTTGTTCGCGCGTGATTGTGAGGGGCGTATAATGTACCGCCCTAGGGTTCCCCGTGAATAGTATGTGCAGGGCCCTGTCAAATCCCGTGGTTGTGAATAGTGGCGGTGAGTGTACGTCAGTGTGTGCGTTATGTTCATCTCAAGTACCTTGCCGAGAGCGGTCACTTCTACAGCGCCGGCATAGGTACCATCCCTACCCATGTATGGTAGTCTGCCCCGGTCTGGAATGGGTTTTCCTGTGCGTCCGACACGAAATCCTGTTACTCTTTCCAGTTGGCCAGGATATGTTGGACCGTTTTCCGTCTGTATTCCCTGTGGTGATCCTCGGTATGGCGGACTAAAAAGCTAATGGCCCTGAACAGACAGTTGCCGTCCCCTTGTACGGGGTGTGTTTGGAAACGGTCCGGGGGCGGGTCGTCAGCCTTGGCTTTAGTTGGCTGCTTCTTCCCCCTGCTCTTGCGAGTCTGTTTAGGTGAGGGGCCTCTCTGGTGTTGTATTAGGAGAGGAACCTCCGCCGCTTTTGTAGCTAGCCGAACCTCCCCGTCTAAGCGTTTTTTGGAAACGTGGGCGTGCGTCTCCCCGTGCTGTATGTTTGTCCCCCCTCGGGGTGGCTGCGCCAACTTCCCGCTTGCGGTGGGTAACTGGGTGTGGGTAGTATTGCCCCCCTGTCTGCCCGGCGGGGTGCCTCGTCCCTAAACTCCCTCGGGTATTCGTCGGGGAGTGGACAGTGTTCTGGTCCCTTTGTGTACGTGTCCCAGGCCTCCCGTCCTTTCTGTGTGATTGTTGTTTTGCGGTTATTGATCGGTGGTCTGTTTTCTTGTTTCCGCCAGGGTGGGGTGTACGTCTGCTGCTGCGTGGGTGGGTTTTCCCGGCGATTCCCCTTTTCCCTGTACCGTGAGGGTGCATATCCCTGTCTGCCTGGGGGTGTGTTCTCCCGGTACTCCCCGTTTCCCCTGTATTGTGGGGATGCATAATCTTGCCTGATTGGGGGTGGGGTTCCCCGATAGTCCCCATTTCCCCTATGTTGTGGGGATGCATAGCCTTGTCTGCCTGGGGGCGGGTTTTCCCGATAGTCCCCATTTCCCCTTTACTGTGGGGATGCATAGCCTTGCCTTCCTGGGGGGCGGGTTTTCCCGATAGTCCCCATTTCCCCTATATTGTGGGGCAGCATAGTCCTGTCTGCTTGGTGGTGGGCTGCTTCGCCGGGGGATGCTGTGGTCGTACTCTGAAGGGTAGTACTCCGGTGTGTATGGGGATGATGGATAAAAATGCTGATTCACGGCTTTCTCCGTAGCTTTTTCCGTGATCTTTCTCCCTGCCTCTATTGTTTTGATATTGTTGAGCATGTGTAGGACCGTGGGGTTATTCATTATACATAACTTGTCCACGATGGATGGTCTAAGGCCCTGCATTAGCAACTTAACCTTTTGCGTATGCGTCATAGCTGCGTTGTATTTGTCGCACATGAGCAGTTTTGCGTTTACATATGTCTGTGCGCTTTCTGTAGGCCCCTGTAACCTCTGTCTAATTTGGTCATACAGGTCCTCGTCATCTGGTGTGAGCTGGAATTCACCTTTCAGCAACAAAGTGATTTCCTGCCATGTGGCATCTTCTAGGTTGTCCTCATGGAGCTCGTACCATGTCATGGCCGCCTTTGTGAGGTATGCAGGTAGGAGCCGTTTCCTGACTTCGTCGCTCCAGCCATTGATCCGAGCCGTTCTATTGAAGGCCTTGAGGTATTCCTCTGGATCTTGGCCCTCCCCCGTGAACTTTGTTGGGTGTATCATTAGATATTCCGTGTGCCTGTTCCTTTCCTGCTCGTTTATCTCTCGTTGGTCGTGTAAGGATTGTAGTCCGTTTACGCTGTCCGCACTTCGATCGTGTGACGAGGTGTTTGGGTTTATGTTGTTTTGAGGGGAATTATCCTCACTCCCCGTGTATGACACGTGTGTTATATTACCAGGTGGCTCGTCACCTGATATATCGCCACTGATTGATGGTGTGATGTCGTACTGTGTGGACTTCACTACTTCCACTGTCCTGTCTAGGTCCTGTTTCACTGTCTCCAAAATAGTGTGTATATCTAGGACCGCCTCTGTCGTGTAATTGTCTGCCTTAACAGCGGCTGTATCCAGTAACTGTGTGATGCGCGCGAGCAGATTATCAGTCTTCTGCTCTGTGATTTGCAGTTGCTGCAACAATAGGGGGTGGAGTGTTGGCAAGCAATCTGCTTCACTAGCGCTAGATATTGGTGATTCTTGTCCGTGCGCACTTGTCTGGGCCTGGGATCGTGTAAAATGTGTGACTTGTGCTGCCGCTGCAGGGTGTTGAGCGCGGATTTCTAATGCCTTTAATTCGAGTTCCTGAAGGAGTTGTATCGCAGTGTGTTCAGTTATCAAGTCGCTGTTCTTAATTTTTAACTTCGGCAGGAGTGGAGTTGTGCTAGCTGACAAATGGTGCGCAAAGTCTCTTAGTGTGGTTCTAAACGTGGTCATTTAATTTCCACCGTTCTTGCAATATGGGGAGGTTGGTAGCCGCGCCTCCACCAAATATGTTTTATCCCTTGTTTGGGGGTGGGAAAAACACGGTAGTGTAAATGTGCCAATTTAGAAGACTGTTTCCGGATGAGAGTAGTGTCCCGTAATTGGGAGAGACTACTAGTGTAGTGTGTTGGTGTTAGTGCTTAATCTATTGGGGGCGTCCCTGCAAGATGCAATTATCTGTCAAGGGATGAATGTCTGAGTGCAGGCTGCTGAACTAGCCTGCCAGCTGAGTGGAGTGAGCAATTCAATAAATGTGCCGAGTCAGTGACTCGACGCTCTGCTGTCGAGGCGCGTGCTCGGGTACAATGAAACCTGATGATGTAATTACTGGCCTCTACGGTCAGGGGCAATTATGACGAAGGTCAGGTGGGGTATGAGGATGTGAAGTGGAGTGTAATTAGTAACAAGCGTGTAGTTTACTGGCCATGTATTTATTGGTCAGTTGATGTAATGTGATGTCCCTCTTGGGGAGTTTGAACAGATATAAATGTGGTACAATTTGTAAAGTGTCAGGGTAGGTGTTTTACAAGAATAAGGAGTCTGAGCACCTGCTAGATCTCACCTGGTGAAGAGCTGGAACGGACGTCGGGCAGGGCCGCTGGCGAAGAACAGAGTAGAACAGATAATCCTTCCTGTCCAGGTTCCACTCTTATACGTTTCGGCGTTGCTTGGTCAGCATTGCATCAGTGTAGCTGCCCCAGATAGTTGTTAGTGTAAATGTTTATGTGTGTTTTGCAAACCGTTGGCCAACCTCCTAGGCTTAGGTGGTCGCCGCTTGCTGTGTAGAGATATGTTCTGGAATTATAATGTTTCCAGTTGGGGTGGTTTTGGTAGAAGATGGCGGGGTGGCTCTCAGGAGGTACTGCCCCCCCCCCCGGGCTGTACAGTAACGCGAAGGTATAGGAAATAATGATTAAGGAATAAAGAAATACAAAGGTATATGCAGTAATGAATAAAGAATGAAGTAGCACAATGATATCGGAACATGATGAATAAGAATAAAGAAACGCAATGGTATAGGAAATAATGATTAAGGAATAAAGAAACACACAGGTATAGGCAATAATTAATAAAGAATGAAGTAGCACAAAGATATAGGAACATGATGAATAAGAATAAAGAAACGCGAAGGTATAGGAAATAATGATTAAGGAATAAACAAACACGAAGGTATATAAAATCAAACGTAAAGAATGGCCAGAATTAATTTTAAGTCTATCTTTTTTATATGTATTTTGTCTTAATTTTTCAGCGCAGGTTGCAAACCTGAGGCGCCAACTCCCGACACAGCGCACATAGTGGTGCATACTTTGCGCATATGCATCGGGAGTAGCTCCATTTTGGGCACTCGCCGAGGTGCCCGAATACAGTGAATTCACATGGTATATTTTCATGATAACATGTTTTTTTGTGTACATCCACAGGTTCACCCCGCAGATGCCGAGGGTGGACACCCTATATTGTGATTTTATGTGTATTTTTATCCCAACAGATGGCGACATTACATATCCACTAATGTATGTAACTTTTAATACACAAATTTCCCTCCCCAAATTTCACACTCACACGGCCCATACACGATCCCCCCCCCCCCCCCCCCACACACATGACATACATTTCCAGGTGTACATCCGAACCACGGTGGAGATATACCTGTGGGATATCCCCCCACTGGAGGTCGGATCAACGATGACAATTCAACACCTGCAATGAGAGGTGCACTACGGCCACACAACTCGTGCCTATTTTTGTGAAGGACGAGTTGTGCTGCCAAGATGATTTCGCTTTCCCACAGGGAGCGAATCATACCATAGACATATAGCTAAATAACCTGCAGGTCCTAAATAGTAGTTCAGATATATATTAATTCAGAGTGCACTCACGATAGTATTGTAGTTGAGAGAGTATGGTATTTTTGTAGCTAAGAGCGTGTGATATTATTATAGTTGAGAAAATTTGGTATTGTTATAGTATTGTTGTCGTTAAGAGAGTATGATAGTGTTTTAATTGAGTAAATATGGTAGTATTATGGTAATGTTATTGTTGCGAGAGTATGATATTTTTATAATTGAATGAATGCACATTGTTTTTCCTTTCTGTTCTTTTAAACTCCCAGTTGTACAAATGTCGCATTTCTTCCCCACAAATAAACCATTTATAAATATATTCCCTTAAATTACACCCTGCGACATTTCTTTGTTTCTTTCTCTCCACCCTATCTCTTTTATACACGTGCAGGGCACACGAGGGCAGTTTTCCATCCGCACCAGAGGTATGTTAACTGTATATCCTCCCCTCACCCCTAGGATGTTTTTTTCCTCTCGTTGTGTTCCTGCACCCCTTCAGATGAATTGGCGATGTTGAATGTTTTAATGTTTATAATGTTTTTAATGTTTTATTTATGTATGTATTTTATATTTTGTTCCACGTTGCAATAGGGATACATGTTGTATCTCGAGAATATACTCATATTATCGTCAGGATGACTGTTGACAATGTATATATGTTAAGCTTCACACCCTAATGTTTGCATTTTTTTTGACACCACATTGTAAGGAAATATTGTTCCCCTCACCTTATACACCTACACATGATCGCTGGACACTGCCCGGAGGCACACACTATACAAGGCACTTCTACGCAGCAACAACCTTCGACGATCACTTCCATAATACACATTCTCTATCTGCCCCATTACTCACCCCTATACACGATATCTACCACGAGGCTACCCACACACCCCCGACGACGCCACCAACACATTTCCGGACTGAAATCACAGAAGAGAAGAAAAGAAGAAAGAAGACACACAAGTAAGAAGAAGATGCCCTATTTTTCAAAAACCACCCCCACGTCTCCGTCCAGTTATCGAGGACGATAACTAACCCAACAAAGGGGGTTGTTGTACCCCTAGGGTACGCCACCATCATCCCCTAACACTAATACCCCCGAAAAGAACAAATGCCACACACCTACTTCAAAAACCTACGAATACATTTACATAATTATATATCCAATAAATTATCACCTCCATGAACTCAGGTAGCCTCGTGTCCCAGCCCAACGACCCCAGAGAGGGCTATGACATGGGAGAAATGTGCGAATTCCGCAAACACAGCGCGACGCTTCTATAAAAACTCCGGGAGGTCATGCCTCCGGATCAGTCTGTCTCAGTGTTACCTAGGTGCCGAATCGCTGCTGGAAGCCGAAGGGTGAGTGTCTTAAGCGATCACTACACACACATTCAACTACACTCCCATCCCCCTGTGCTTGGATTGTAATAATTACTTATTTTTATTAACTGCACTGCTATTTATCGGAGTACTTCAAATTCGAAGTACTCATTAAACTCAAACATAATAGAAGTCACTGGTCTTTTCCTTTATTTAATTAGCTGGTAATATCCTACCCTCTTAGCTTCCCCGACAGGTAGGATCTAGTATTAGCACTATTATTTAATTGTTTCGTGACGTCAGCAGAGCGTCACAGCACAGCGCTGACACTAGCAGGCTCGCTCCTAGCTCGCCTGCTTACGACTTACATCAGACCGCTTGGTACCGATATCGCGCATAGAGTGCTAATTAAAACTACCCTTCTTTCCACACTCACACCCTGAACTACCCCGCCAAGCAGTACATTGGGGAGTTCTCCTTGCAGGTCGTACTGACGATCTCAAGCCACAAATAATCACCACCTCTTACACGTAATTGCCTAGCTTTCCCTCTAAACACACTTATTTCAGCCCTTAGGTTAATTCTTTGTAGAGGCTACCCTCTCAGGTACCTTACAATATTCCGTATGCTGCAACGCGTTTTCAACCTCATATTCTACAGAATTCCTTACCCCAAGTATATCAGTCCTTTCAACATCATTCCGTAATCATTCCTCGTATTTTTCACGAGATAACGAATCTTTGATATCCTGCATCATTTTTATACAGATGGTTCTAAAATGATTAACCCATCTCGAGTGGGAGCAGCCTTCTTTGCTCCGGATTTACATATCTCCTTTCAGTATACTTTACCCCCCAGACGTCACGATATTTACAGCCGAAATTTTTGCCATCCTTCAGACGTGTTTTTATATTAAAAACATGCTATTCGTCTTTCTTTAATTTGTACCGACTCAATGAGTGTAGTGCAAGCACTTCAAAATGTTCTAGAGGCCGATAATTGGTTTTTATGTCAGTTAGTGCAACAATTGTACACTTTACAAACGGAGGGTTTTGAAGTCAGTATCAGGTGGGTACCCGGCCATTCTCATATTGAGGGTAACGAAATAGCGGATAACCTCGCCAAAGATGCTGCTAATGGTAAAGGCAAGGCTTATTTGCGTTCTCTAATTCGTTCGACGATACGGGATGAGTGGCAAGTCACGTGGACTAACTATGCAAAAATGAAGGCCAAACAATATTTTGGGATACAGCCGACTATTTTAAGCAAACCATGGTTTCAGGGAGGTAAATACACACGACGACATATCATTACAATCATTCGTCTATGTTTTAACTATGCATTAACGCCGGTGTATTTATTCCGCATAAAACGACGTGCTGATCCCCTGTGTTCGTACCACCCTTCATAGGCACAATAACAAAACCGATAATAATAATAATATCGTACGGCCTCGGGTGCCGGGTGCTTCAAGGAACAACAAAATTCGACATGCAAGCTACCCTCTGGGTGCAAAGAACACATCAATGTTGATAGTGATAGTGACTACAATGCAGAGTGCAGACAAGCAAGCACATCAAGGGACCCTGACCCCTATTCTGAATTACAGTCTGAAGAAGTTGGAGTCCAGTCTGTTCATCAGACATTACATGTTGGTCAGTGGGTGAAAGTGAAATTTGAGAGCCTTAAGGGAGATGGAAAATGTTTCATTGGGAAAATCATGAATGTTGTGCGTGTTGGAGTGACTTGCGAGGCATCATTTTTGACAGAGGTTTCTAAGGACAAAAACCTTTACGTTTTTCCAAATGTAGAAGATATGTCTGAATTCGACGAGGAGCAAATAGTTCACATAATGAAAGAATCCACAGTTAGGAGAGGCAGACATAGTTTTAAGTCAATTTTGTGTTCATACTGTAACCTTACCATTTGTCGCCATCACTAAAAACATGGTGGTTATATATAGTCCATGGTGTATGTTATCCCTATTTTGTATTTTCACTTTTTATATTTTGCATTCTGTATTTCGCAACATAGTTCTGTGTCCCTAATAACCCCAGTGGCCACTGGGATAGAGTTGTGTATTTTTCTTTATGACTGTCCCTATTGGCCCCATCCCCGGGGCGAAAAGGGACACTTTTCATTAATAAATAACTCAATATTCTCAAAAGCTACATTGCTGATATTTGGTTCAAAGAGCTAACGTGTGTAACATTTCTTGTCCTTGGATTTATTTCTAAAATAATACAAAAATATATCCCTATTCACCCCAGTTTACCCGGTATATAAAAAGGAATTGGAATTGAATTCACATATTCTGTGAATAATTATTAGGTGATACTCAGATTTTTAAAAATGTAATATGCGCAAAAAGATTAATCTGATAATAAGCGAGTATTTTTGACCAGGCATTGGTGAATGCAATTAGGATCTGGTATTTGATATTTTTTGTGGTAATCAGTCAGGGAACACATGATGGTATGATATGGAATTTCAATGTGCCATAAGATAATTGTTCAACAGGGAAGAAGGAAGGTTTTTCTTCTCGAATGGATCACGCATGCTATAATTATTTCGAACATGAATAATAGATGATGGTATGACTGATATTCTCAATACCTGAAATAACATAATCTTGTTGAGTCTATGATTGATTTCTGCACGAAATAAATTATTTACTTTATGAGTGCCTCATAGTGCCACTTTACTTGAAACGTCATTCGATCGGAAATTTAATGTAGATTCAGGATCTGTAGTGGTTTGGTTGCACACGAATGTGCATGATGGTTTATTTTCTTATTTTCAGTGACTATGTGGGCATTACAGCGAGAAGAATATTTCAACGCGTGGCGGTCATGTCGTAAAGAGGGGCGTACGGACGTCATATTTCAATATGTTATGAATAAAGTTGATCCTACAACTCTTACTGACACTCAGGTGCAGGAGCTAAGAAACAAAATTAAGTTGATATCCCATAATATTAACAAAAATGGTAGAGTGCAGGAAGAACAAAGCCACGTAGATAGGTAATCTACCTATGGAATCTATTCAGTTACTTAATGACCGGGTCACAAATATGGACTAGCGGCTTCGGTGGCGTAGTTGGTAGCATGCTGAGCTTCTATGCCCAAGATAGCGGGTTCAAACCCGGCCGAAGCCGTCGGATTTTTTAAGAGCGTTAAAAATCCCTCAGTATGCCTTCCTTCGGAGGGGAAGTAAAGCCGGCGGTCCCATGTCATAGATTTATGGCATGTTAAAGATCTTTCCACTAATTACACCTGTGTGAAACTAAATTGGATAGGTTAAGAATGTAAACAACGCTTTTAGGTTGCTACATTCGTTGCCAAGAGCCGACTGCGGTGGCGTCTAGTAGCTAGTTCTGAACTAGGCCTAGTAGTCGTTGACGGTGGCGTTTGGCGGCAAAAGTAGGAACTATTTGAAAATTCAAAGTTGCAGTCCCTACTTGAATTAAAAAAAAACAGATACACACACTAATACAGTCATCACAATTAACACCGGTTATCAGACAAATTCTACACACACCCAAAGTACACGGGGCTACATGACCGCGTTGTCGCAGCCCCTAAACTAAGGAACCAACCAACCAACCAAATATGGATCATGGGAAAGGATTACCCATTTCAAATCTTTAAATCAATATTGTCGAAAAATGCTACGATGTTACTAACCAGTGGAATTGTATGCATATGTACTAATGTGGCAACATTTAAAGGAAGTGCTTAACCTAAATCATATAAAGCTCCCAAGGCACGTTGACATCAAATGATGAAGACCAGTATAGCAATGACTACGATGCTCTGGACTCTACAGAAGAATCAGGTGACGAATGAACATTATACATTTTGTTATTATTAAGGGGAATGAGATAAATGAGAACATTACTTGTCGAATGGACGTTTTCTTTTTATTTGCAATGGGAGAAATAGGCCTAATATTCAATATATGTTGTCTTTACTTCCATGCATTTCTAGAGAAATAATATTGTTTTCGTATGTGAAGTATGTTTACTAAAACTACGTCATTAACAGGACTGTAAAATTACATTTTGTTTGTAAATAAATTGTTTGTATGATTTTGACGAATATTTTATTTTTATTTTTAGAAAAGAAATGTTATTTTTTGTGCATATTTCGTTGTTCTATGTTTAATAACAATTTAATATAATTTTTTAATCTGGATGACTTTACATACAGTGATTTCGTCTATTCCCTCAAATAAGGTGTAACAAGAATACTTTACTGAAAGTCTCATTGTTATTCATATTTTATCCCGTTTTAAATAGTATGTTTACCACTGTATTAAACTATCATATACACATCCAAATCGTGATTGTTACTACCAAAAATGGATGATTCTTTTGTTGCTTTCGGTCATTTCTAACACCTCACCTTACCCCTATATATTTACCCCCCGAAGATCGTACACTTTAGACGATGCCTGAAATGAATTCAGCGACCTCGAAAACGGTTTATTGCCAACTTTTAATAGAATCCCAGCACTATTAACGGATTTATTATTTTTTTCCACCTAGAATTGGGATTCGACACACTGTGTGGCGTTGGGAATGAGTGAATGGGTCACCGACTAATGTATTTGCTTCTGTTACTACGCAAGGACCGAGAAACCTCATTACTCGTCACCACCACTTCTCATATTCCACGATGCACATTCCCCTCAGGTTCACGCAGCTTGGACCCGAGCAGTACATGAATGAAATCCCTCCAGAATTCTCTATTGGAAGTAGATAATGCCATGATGTTACCAGTACGAGAGCTCTACCTGCATGTTTGCGCAACACTTCTCAAACACACACACGCTGACAACTGTTTCACAATGCTCTGTGTTGCACAAATTATTACAAAACATTTTGAACTCTCACCACAGCCTTCAAACAGTTGCACAACACGTCAAACTCCCCCATATACAATCAATCAATTTGTACAACAGTCCCTGTTGCGCAAATTGTTTGATCGTGTATGGGGCGCTTAAGTCACCAAGGTGGGACACTTCGGTGTGAAAAGTCAAATACCATTTGTGTCCCCGCCTATGTTCCTATGTTTTCCTTATAGCTATCTCTCTGCGTTGCGGCATACTCTTGTTTGAGATAACCCGCTACTCACTGGTCCTACGCCTTTTATTATCGGTATTCGACGGTTACCCAAAGATACATTCCACTTCACGATAGTAATTGGGTAAAGAGTTTACAGTGCCCACTGCCGTACCAAGAGGAAAGAAGAGGTATTATGAAATAGCTTGTTGATTTGTATATTCCTTGCTTGGAGTGTTGTAATCTGTAATTTGTGTATGGTGTGTTACATGGTGTCATATATCGTGGGAATTCGGCTGCTTAATAAAAGTGTGGATTTTGTGTTAATTTTCAGAATGTAACATTTAGTGGAATAGTTGAGAAAAATAAACATTGCACTTCGATAAACGCATTAAATATAACGTCATTATTACGATATATAGTGCTATAGTTTGTCTTGCCCGTTGCTGAATTCCATCTCATCCGTAAGTTCATATTCTTTGCCTTCGCAAGAAAGAAGTATCAATACAGTTTTACAAACTTCGTGTAGATTAGTCATATATTTGTGCGAAGTGTCTTTGTTGCAAGGTATAGCCTATTTTGTTGTACGCTCATAAGAACCGGCATATTCTGAGAACATGCTGTTGGATTTTTGTATAAAGTACGGTACTGTAAATATTTATTGTATTGGTGGCAATTAAATAGACTCTGCCAAAAAACTTCATTTTGCTCTGAGGGTTGAAACGGAATACACTCAGCCTTGTGATGGAAAACTGAGACGAGGAAGGAAACTTGTAGTTTTACGTGCGATCATCAGCCACGGTGCCTCCATTCTTACGTGGAATCCGAACCACAGAACGTGATATTTCACGTTAATTGACTTGGAGTCGAAGCGCATTGGTTAGAGGCAAGAGACCACTGCACCACCACGACCCCCCAACTTTTAAGAGGTGGGATCGATTACCACCTCGGCTTTGTAGAAGTGGTGGTAACACTTCGGGAGTGTTGAACTAAGTAGAAAACTAGTTAAATTAGCCGAAATACCTTGTGTAATGATGAATAATAATTGTAGGAGTGATGTGGTAATAGATGTCTCCTCCGCTGACTATAACCCACCCACCTTCCCCAATTAATAACACTACTTATATAGTGAAATTTCAGTTGTGCCGTCCATTGTAGGCGTGGCTTATTTGACAAATAAGATATTGCCAACCCCACGTATACGGTAAACACGGACGTGTGTTGTTTGTTTTGAGTGGAGTGAGCGATGTGAGCGCGCTTGCTTATTTCTGTTTCTATGGGGACATCCTGAACTAGCTGCAACAGATAGCGCACAGGTACTGTGTGGAATCATTTTGTTCTTTATTTCAAATAGCATTTAACAAAAACACACAATTGACAAATTCGATGTGTATAGAATTCCAACGGAAGGCAAATCAATTGAGTCCCACATAGAACAGTTACGTCATCTGGCGGAAAATTTTCGCATACGATATCCCTATTCTTCGGTGTTGCGATTGTTGATACTCGTATTCGAAAGGCAAAACCCTAATTCTATGTTATTAATGTTTTACATACAAAAACAAACCTAACTTGGGGCTTACGCCCCAGACCCCCTTGCTTGTGGTACTAGCAGTAATTTTCAGCCAGGCAGTACCTAACCTAGTAGCGGACATAAATTCTATCTTATTAATGTTTTACATACAAAAACAAACCTAACCTGGGGCTTACGCCCCAGACCCCCCTTGCTTGTGGTACTAGCAGTAATTTTCGGCCTGCCAGTACCTAACCTAGTAGCGGACATAAATTCTATCTTATTAATGTTTTACGTACAAAAACAAACCTAACCTGGGGCTTACGCCCCAGGCCCCCTTGCTTGTGGTACTAGCAGTAATTTTCGGCAAGACAGTGCCTAAGTTAGTAGCGGACATAAATACCAGTATTATCTAGCTCCGCTTCGTAAGCCAATAGTTTTTCGCTTCGCTGGATTAACTACCTACGCTCCCGATTCGTAAGCTAATAGTTTCTCGCTTCGCTCAATTAACTCTCTACGCTCTCTTAGCTTGCTACACATGACCTGTGTCTTGTATTTTGTGTACCATGCATTGGCAACAGTGAAATGACGTCTCGTTAACAATTGAACACGCCCAATGCGCATCCTTCAGTAGCAGTTGAGCAACGACAAGCCATGACAATTGCCGTCGTTCGCTGTCGTTCAATGAACAATAAATAACTACTTACGTCACATATTTACGTGATTTTAGTACTTATTTCCTGAGGAGTATTGATAATGGACAGTAATTTCAATTGATAATGACTCCCAGAATATCAAATAAGGTATGAAAATCATACATTAGGTAAGTAACAGTGTAGGATCTTGGTTCATCACTCCCGAAGAATTACCGAAGTGGTTTCCCGCTTCTGCTCCAGGAAAATGCCAGTATGGTTCCTAACATAAAGGCATGGCTTTCTCCTTCCCAAACTGAGTCTTCATTACAAATAGACAAACTAGGCTACTATCTCTCTCTCTTGATTCGTTTAGTCGATTCTGACTCTCCGTGACCCCATGTATTAGACTACGCCAATTTCTTCTGTCCTGCACTGCCTCTCAAAGATTTTCCAAGCTCGAATTTAGTGCTTCTGTGATGCCATCCATCCATCTCATTCTTTTGCCTCCCTCTTCTTCTTGTGCCTTCTATCTTCCCCAGCATTAAGGTCTTCTCTAATGAATTACGTCTTCTCATGATGTGTCCAAAGTAGCCCAGTTTTTGTTTCAGGATTAAGCCCTCCAAGGAACACTCTGGTTTAATTTGCTGTAAAACTGACTTATTTGTTCTCTTCACAGTTCATGGAACTCTTTAAGAACTTTTCTCCAACACCATAATTCGAAGGAATCTATTCTACGGCGTTCAGCTTTTCTTATGGTCCAGGTTTCACATCCGTACATCACAACTGAAAAAACCATAGCCCTTACTATAAAGATCTTTGTTGTTAATGTTAGGTCTCTACTCCTTAAGATATTGTTCAGATTTGAAAATGCCTGTCTACCAAGTAGCAATCGTCCTTTGATTTCATGACTGCAGTCACCATCGGCGGAAATCTGTGAGCCAAGATAGTTAAAAACAGAGACTATCTCCATTTTTTTCTCCTCCTACATGCCATGAATTGACAGTTGTAGTTGTCATAATTTTTGTTTTCTTGACATTCAACATTAGTCCAGCCTTTGAACTTTCCTCGTGGGGGGCGTGGTGGCTCAGCGGTCTAGCTGAATGCCTCTCACCAAGGCAGTCCGGATTCGATTCCCGGTCAATGCATGTGAGATTTTCGAAGTGAAATGCCATGTCCTGTGGTTCGGATTCCACTTAAAAAGGAGGTCCCGTGGCTCATGATCGCGTGATTAACGGTCACATTAAACTACAAGCTTCCTTCCTTCATTTTTTTTCCCTCTTTCACTTTCAGTAAGAGATTTTTTAAATCTTCAGTTTCAGCCATCAGGATTGTATGATCTGCATATCTCAGGTTGTTTATATTTAACCCAGCTATTTTGATTCCCGTTTCTTCTTCATCTAACCCCACGTGACAATATACAGCCTTGCCGTACTTTTTGAATCTTAACCCATTTAAGTTAGTTGTTCCATATATGGTTCTCACTGTAGGTTCTTGATCGGAGTATAAGTTCCGGATGAGGTTAATGACATGTTCTGGTACTCCCATGTATTTTACTACCTTCCATAACGCATTGTGATCAACACAGTCAAAAGCTTTAGCATAATCAATAAAACGAAAATATACATCTTAGGCTACTATAGACACCGCAATAAATAACCTAGATGATCAGAAAGAATACACATACCCCAAGTAGGCTACACAGAGCTGAAATTACTGTGATGTCCAAGCTTCTAAATGAAACATCACCATTTAACTCTCACAGCTGTCATTCTGAGCATGATTTGTTTATAAGTTCCGGATGAGGTTAATGATATGTTCTGGTACTCCCATGTATTTTTGTACTTTCCATAACTCATTATGATCAACACAGTCAAAAGCTTTAGCATAATCAATAAAACGAAAATATACATCTTAGGCTACTATAGACACCACAATAAATAAGATAGATTATCAGAAAGAATACACATACCCCAAGTAGGCTACACAGAGCTGAAATTACTGTGATGTCCAAGCTTCTAAATGAAACACCACCATTTAACTCTCACATCTGTCATTCTGAGCATGGTTTTTCCTGTTTTTCCAAACTTCCTCCAAGATATTTTTTTTTGCTTATTTTGCACCACAAAGCAGACCTGGTTGTACCTGGGGGTAGAGGTATTATTGTGTTTGGCATAGACTGTTTACAAACCATATGAACGACATCGTCCACTACAACTAACTTATAGGCTGTTTAACTAGGCTGCTGTACTTAAGAAGAAGAATTCTAAGTCTCAGGGCACATACCCCAATCCTAGGCCCAAGTGATTATATTGTTACGTGCCACCCCCTAGTGGCACTTTTGTTAACTGGATTACGGTGGGTAGAAGCACAAACACAATTGTTCCTTTAAAGAAATATAATTTTATTGCAGCCCACAAACATACACAGTGCACACAACCACACACACACTGAGTCTAACTTCAGAAAACACTACTGGTCACTATTAGTTTCCACATTTACCCTCACACCACTGTCCTCGCTATTTATGTTCTCTGTGTCCGTGAGGCGTTACAGTGTTCCAGCTTACACTCACACGTACAGTCTACACAGGTTCTCTACAGCCTTGCCCCTGCCACTTTACTTACTTCCAGAGTCCACTTGCTGCGCCTTGTGCGCTCTTGCCCGTCCCGTGTCGATCCCCCGACCACGTATTCCACGAAGCACCGTGACACCTCCAAGCACTCACAGTCCTGACTCAAAGTTGCACCCTGGCAGGCAGGCTTCCACTCTGTTAACGTAGACGTCCAGTAGTAATCGCTGTACTGCTGCGCACTCACTCACTCGGCCACACTTCAATACACACTAACGCTGACCAATACACTGCCTCCTTGCCGCGGCTCGCTGGTTTATATGGGATCAGTCCCTGGTCTGGAAAGTTCACGACCCATTGCCGCATTGAGTCTGTTCTGGTTGGTTCCACATCAAGAATTTTTGCGTATTCTCTGGCCGGCTCGCACTGACTCACAGGTGCTTTGTTAATGTATGGCCGTGGGAGGAACCGAGAGGGTGTGGGCACTCTCTCCCTTCCCCTGCGGGGTTTGTCCAAGGCCACTAGACTGTCACACTGCCCCTCCTCCCGGGAGCCTCCTGCCGCCCCGCGGCAACACGCAACACTACTCCCCTCCTTAAAGCAACTTGCCTCGAGTTGTTCATCATAAAGGCTGTCCAAGGTCTGAGGGGGTGGCGCTGACAAGCCCCTGTTTAGGCTGGCCGTCACTCGCTTTTCTAACCGTGAGGCTGTTCCTCGCCGACAGCTGCTAATTAGATGGCCTCTTTCACTCCGTAGCCAACAGGTGACTTTCCTGCTGCAACGGCGTCCCAGTGGTGGTTTATGCTGCTTTGGTGGAGGGTAGCCAACCTCCACCGCCTCTTCGTCTCCAGCGGCGTTACTCCTCCTCGGTGGCGTCACCCATGCTGTCCTCTTCGCCGCCGCCATTCCCAACACGATGGTCTTTACCTGCCTTGGGTAGCGCTTTCCACTGAGCATCGAATACTCACGTACCATGGCGTCGCGATGCCCATCCACGAAGATGTACGCCGCCTCTCGGTGCACGTGCTCGGGAGGCGAGCCAGCCAGCGCGAGCGCTTCAATTGACTTGCTCGCGTGCCCGTTCCTCCCTTCTAGCCGTAGGTGGTACATGGCAGGTAGCTGGTAGTCCCCACGATGCTCCTCCAGGGTCGCGACGATCCCGTTGTACCCAGTCCCCGTCCGGACGTTGTGTAGCACCTCCACCATGTGAAGTCCTGTGGTGAGCTGAACGGCTACGTCCTCCAACGTATACCTGGCATGGTCCACCACAGTGTCGAACCCGGTCCCGCTGATCTGCCATGATGTAGTCTCATCGACGTGCGGCGTCCTCACACTCGTAACACTGTTCCTGCCATCAGAGCTGCTAAGCCTTGGCCCGATTTCCATGCCAGTGACGCTTCCCAGTTGCTCGTCCCTGACTTGCTGTGCATTCCGAACTCCGGACTCCACGAACTGTTTGTCTTGGCCATCAGCGTCCTCTGCCGCGCCACTTTCCATATCACCTCCAAGCTTGTTATACTCCGGTATTAATTTCAAGTCTGATTTCAGCTCGTCCTGACTAGTTCCATGCTCCACTTTCTTTTCAGAATTTTCGGAACTTTCCCTAATTTTCTTTTCCAAATTTTCCGAATATATCACCATTTTCTTTCCCAGGTTTTCAAAATGTTCCGTCATTTTCTTTCCAAAGTTTTCGAAATGCTCTTCCATCCTCTTCTGGCCATCTTCTTCTGGACATCGTCTATCTTGGAAGTTAACTTTTCTAACAGGAGTTGTATTTGCGCATCCATTTTAATTGTCTGACTTGTGAAAGGCATGCACTCTCAGGAAAATTAGTGAACTAATGACCTGCACGAGTTATGAAACCAGGACCTTCAGGTGTTGTGTTTGTGCTTGGGTTCGTAATCCGGCTTCTGACACCAGTTGTTGCGTGCCACCCCCCTAGTGGCACTTTTGTTAACTGGATTACGGTGGGTAGAAGCACAAACACAATTGTTCCTTTAAAGAAATATAATTTTATTGCAGCCAACAAACATACACAGTGCACACACACACACACACACACACACACACTGAGTCTAACTTCAGAAAACACTACTGGTCACTATTAGTTTCCACATTTACCCTCACACCACTGTCCTCGCTATTTATGTTCTCTCTGTCCGTGAGGCGTTACAGTGTTCCAGCTTACACTCACACGTACAGTCTACACAGGTTCTCTACAGCCTTGCCCCTGCCACTTTACTTACTTCCAGAGTTCACTTGCTGCTCCTTGTGCGCTCTTGCCCGTCCCGTGTCGATCCCACGACCACGTATTCCACAAAGCACCGCGACACCTCCAAGCACTCACAGTCCTGACTCAAAGTTGCAGACAGGCTCGCACTGACTCACAGGTGCTTTGTTAATGTATGGCCGTGGGAGGAACCGAGAGGGTGTGGGCACTCTCTCCCTTCCCCTGCGGGGTTTGTCCAAGGCCACTAGACTATCACACTGCCCCTCCCCCCGGGATCCTCCTGCCGCCCCGCGGCAACACGCAACAATATTAATTCTTCCCTTGACCAGAACCGGACTTTTACAGAACCTGGAATATCATTGAAAATATTTGATAAATATATGATTCAGTTAGTTATTGTTGTTTTAATAATATATTTATTGCAGCCAGTGGCCAAAGGGGTGGAACTACGAGGTCATCTGCCCCTATATATGATTCTCATAGGCTAGCCTACCTTTCTGGGAGTCATTAGGAATTGAAAATACTGTCAATTATCACTGCTGCTCTGGAAATATTTGTAATATTATGTAAATAAAGGTTTTTATTTCTGCTTATACAACGGTAACCATGTTTGAGGCGCACACATTGACGTCATATCACGTCCCATCACTGTTGCCAACATGTCCGATACAAAATACACCAGAATTAAAATGGGTGTCTGGACTAAACCATTGGTCGCTACTTGTTAGAAAACTGTCTGGACGAAAATTACTGATTGCACGACAAGCAAGGGGGTCTGTATAGTAGGTATAGTAAAGATCCGGATAATCATCCAAATTTTTGCATTATACCTAATAATTCAATTGGGAGTGGAGAGGTTTCTGGCGACTGCTAATAAAGAGATGAGATAGGTTGGTCGGACACATACTAAGACACCCAGAAAGAGCAAAGTGTCGAGGATAAAAACTGTAGGGGTAGACCAAGGTTAGAATATGTTAAACAGATTGCCTCGGATGTAGGGAGCGGTAGCTATGTAGAGATGAAACGATTAGCTTAGGACAGGGGGTTCACGTATTTATCACGATACGTACGAGTCGAGGGAAAGTTTTAGTACGGTCGATGACTTCACGGATGTCATGCAAACATTGACATTTGTTTGATGCTCTGGCGTGATTTGCCCCCATTTTGTCAGCTGTGTATGGTTTCAAATAGTGCGTAGTTAGATGCCGATGTATTGACATGTGTTCAAGTGGGACGTGTGGTGGTGAGTTACGAATGTTCAAACATTAAGTTACTTTTAGTTCAGTTTAATTGAAAAGTTGCACTGTGAGACAAAGCTACTTGGTTAGATGGCTGTCTGGACGTAAATTACAACTTTTACTACTAGCAAGGGAGTCTGGGGCATAGAACTTAACATGTATGCATCTTTTAAATCTTTGGGAATGGTCGCACCTGAACACATGCCAATACGTCAGCATCTATACTCTGTATTTCAAAAGAAAGAATGAGAAGGAAATGGCGGGAGCTTGGAACAGCTGAGCTGTGTTGTCAAGTTTTTATTGTTGATGTAGATCAGCTGATTCAAATAATACACAGGGCTATACTTCGGACATTATTTCGGTACTATTATGCTCAATATAATGCAAATGTCGATCCTGAGTCAACGCCTAGGACATTCAAATAGAGAAATACCGAACATAAATAAATAACACACCGAAGCTATGCTACCTTTATCACTTACTTACTTAATTCCTGCCGCTCCTTCCGGAGCATAGGGCCTTGGCGAAATTTCTCCACGCAGTACGGTTCCTGGCCATTCTCTTCACTTGACTCCAGTTCTTGTCTACCTCTGCAATTTCATTTTCGATCATCCTCTTCCAGGTCTTCTTAGGTCGACCTCGCTTCCTGGCACCTTGAGGATTCCAGTCTAGCGCCGCCCTCTCAATAGCTACCTTTATCACAGTTATTCAATAAATATGGGAAAGGGGCCAAACACTCGACAGGTATACAAATATAATACATAATACAAACACAAAGTAATCTGATGATGAATATATGAACACTCAACATGCAGTGATTATCCTTCAAGATGAAACGAGAGCCTGGGTGGAGGTCGCTCACAGTTTACAGCAGTTAACACAGAAACATCATGATAACACCAAGCACACTCACTCACTGTATCGCGACTCAGTACGGTTAATAAAAATTAGTTTTTGTGATTACACAAACGTAATGTTAAGGTAAAGAAGTATTTAGCACCGAGCACACAAACAAGCCGCTCTGTGGTGATATTATTGCCATGTTTTTACATTGTCGATTTGTAGGCAACGAATCACGGGCAGTAATTTGAACACTACGGTATGACGGGAAACAATAATTTGTCCTGTACTTGTATTATCGACTGACGCGAACTGAAACCAATAATCCCAATAATAATATTAAAACTCGATGCTAAATGTAAACGAAACGATGACAATCAAAATAACTCCGACACAGACAGCGGTTAGTAAGCGACTGAATCATGAGCAATGCGCTGGCAACGTGTGGCACTAGTTGTCAAAATCCAGCCAATAGGAGCCCGCGGCGGATTTTATATCGTTCCCACCAAATAAGTCAGGTTCTTACTCTCGAAATACAGAGTACCGGTATAACGATGCACGGTTTGAAACCACTCACAGCTGACAAAATGACGGCAATTCATGCCAAAGAGTCAAACAGACGAACATCAATGTCTGCAAGTCATCCGTGAAGCCATTGACTGCACTAAAACTTTCCCGCGACTCTTACGTCTCACAATATATACTTGAACCACAGATTTTATGAGGTACTGAGTGATGTGGTAGGGAGAATTGACAATAAGGATGGTGTAGTAGGCTACTGATAGGGGATTTTAATGCTAGTTTAGGAAATAGGGCTGAGGGGTATGTGAAGGTAATTGGGGTGAATATAGGGAAGCGAACACATATAGGAAATGTTTATTGGACTTCTGTGCTAGCAGGTGGTTATTTGTTGCAATAAACGACAAAATATTTTTTTACAAATAGTTTCCTAATTGTAGGCTATATTTTCTGAAAACCATTTTATGATTTTTAATGCTAAATCGATTTTATACTAGTTTTCGCATAAATTTGTTTCTTTAACCTTTTATGTGATTCATTTTTGTTTCACTGTAATATTGTGTGTTTGATGGATGTTATTGTCGGTAAAATAAACAACTTTCCTCTCATCAGCTTTTAAGCCTGAGCGGTATACCGATATTTCTCATACCAGATGGCACTGTTAAATACCCCAAAATACCAGTATACCACTTGATTGTGCATTATTCCTCACATTAGATTTGTGAACTGAAAAAGCTTAAAACACTACCCACAGAATCAGTCAATATGTCAATCGTAAGAAACATTCCTTAAAAATCTTTTAAGAGGGTCAAGATTTAAAAAAAAAACTCTGTACGTTTTAATTTAAAACATATCTTCTATGAGGCGGTTTTAACGTTTAATTGGGAGATCAAGAAACGTTTCTTATTGTGAGCCCTAATCTAAATCCTCAGCCTATGCATGTTCTTGCTGCTTCATTGAACAACTTGGGACTGTTTCATCATCAGTCCTGTGAGATTGCGAGGATGTGAGTGTATGGTTGTTGTTGCTTCAATCTGAGTCTTAGTACACATTTCGTCAAGAACCCCATGTACTTGTTGAGATTGTACAGGGCGCCAGGAAGTGTTCTCTGCCAGAGCTAGCCAGCTAGCATCAGCAGTTTAGTTGGCAGCACGGTGTCCTTGATAGGGTGAATGCCACACGTGTGGGCTGTTAGGCTGTCGAAATCGTCAGTGTGTATTACAATAAGCGAGCGTATGTGTCATCAGCACTTTCAGCATCTGTTATGAATGGCTGTGGGGAGTACAAAGTTGACTGTTTTGATACAAGTGACAGTACTGCTGCCAACATAACTACTGATGCTAGCTCTCGCAGACTCATTTAGGCACTGTGGAGAACATTTCTTGGCGCCCTGTATAACCTTTATTGTGATGATAGGAGGAGTGTATGTAAATTATACTACGGTACGACTTCCTTGACCAGAATCAAAGTAAAAAATTCTTAAACTACTGAAATTAACCAAAATACCTATAGTAATAGTAGGAAAAAATCTGGAGATGATATAGTAATATATATATTTACTCCTCCGCCGTCTATAACTCACCCGCCTTCCCGAATTTGATCACGGCTTGTATAGTAAAAATTTCTGCATTAATTATGCACAAGTACAGTATTGCTCACCCCACACATTCGGTACTATTTCTTATCCAGTATCGTAAAACAAAATAGTGCCATCAAATTAATGAGAAACTGTGCCACGTTTCATTATAGTGGTGAATACTGTTTTACATACAAAACAAATCTAACCTGGGGCTTACGCCTCAGGCCCCCTAGGTCAAGTAAAGATGGGGATACATATTTTGTAAATATTAGGTAGAATGTAAAAATTTTGATGTGTATCAGGATCTTTACTATACTTATATACGTCAAGTAAAGATGGGAGATACATATTTTGTAAATATTAGGTAGAATGCAAAAGTTTGGAAGTTTATCAGGATCATTACTAGACCTATATAGGTTAAGTACTGAACGCGATACACATCTTGTTTCCAATTTCTGTCTATGTTTCCCCCCACCTAAAAACCCCTATTCCCAGGCGTCTCCTGTAAGATTGCCAAATAAACATTTAGTGTCTTTCGTGATGTCGTTGATGACTCAATCAATGCCGCTATTTTGTTTTTAGGTTGCAGGTTCAAAACCTGGTGCAGTCAGCGGCATTTGAGGGTGCACGAGGGAGCCGTGTCAGTACATTTACGTTAAAGATCCCCTTCGGGGCAAAATTCCGGCACCCCGGCGTCTCTAAAAGCCAGGGTAGTTAAAAGGGACGTAAAACCAATAACATTAACATGTTTTTAGGGGAATTTTATGCGGAAATGTATCGCAATCTATACTCATCCCGAGGGTAGTAACTCGTGGCTATTTAATTTGTTCACATGGACAAGAACTCAGTGCTCGGCTGCTCTACCAAACGGTTCTGTCTCACTAGTTGTAGTTACACCCACTGCCCAAGGTTGCAGGATCAAATCCTGGTGCAGTCAGCTGGCATTTGAGGGTGCGCAAATACGAGGAAGCCGTGTCAGTAGATTTACAGGCTCGTTAAAAATCTCCTTCTGGGCAAAATTCCTGCACCTCGGCGTCTCTATAAGCCACAGTAGTTAAGAGGGACGTAAATACAATAACATTATTATTATACTACTTCAGTCAACACAATAGCGACCAGACTAATACGATACACTGACAAGTACATGGGGTTATTGGCTGTGATGTACCAAGCCCCTAAATAAAGCAGCAAGATGCACTTGTTGGTAATAGATGCATTAACCTGAACCTCAATAATAGAGTAAGCAAGCTAGAAATAATTGTTGTTTTTTTTTCTTGTTTTTCAGGGTTATCTGCAAATCCATTTCTATATAACTGCAAAACTGTAAGAGACAGACTTTAAGATGACATGGAAGGAGAGAGATTCTAAAACTACAAAAGGCGATGGGGTGAATTCATCTGGTAAGGAGAAGAGCAAAGAAAGGGGACGGGAAAAGAAAAGGCGAAGTGTTTCATCCTCCAGTGGAAGTAGCAGTAGAAGTTCTTCAGATAGTAGTTCAGCATCATCAAGTGGGTCAAGCTCCTCTCGAAGTTCTAGTTCAGGTTCAACTTCAAGGTCCAGTTCCTCCTCTGGCTCAAGCTCCAGTTCTTCCAGCACCAGCTCCAGGTCCCCAGCGAAGGCTAAACGCAGAACACACGAGACCCGCAATCGCAGTACAGAAAAGAAGCCAGCCAAGGAGAAAGAAGAGAAGAAGAAAGTTGTTGAAAAATCCAAGCCTACGAAGGCCAAGTCCAGATCTGCATCTCCTCCAAAGAAACGTAAGGAACGTTCTCCTACCCCACGCCCTACCAAAATTCACATTGGACATCTCACACGCAATGTAACTCGTGACCATGTTATGGAGATCTTTCAAACATATGGTGCTGTGAAGAATGTGGACTTGCCTATAGACAGATTACATCCCACCAATGGAAGGGGTTTTGCCTACATAGAATATGAGAATGCTAATGATGCTGAGAATGCTATGAAACATATGGATGGAGGGCAGATCGATGGACAAGAAATCACAGCAGCTCCTGTTTTAATTCCTAAACTACGACCTCCACTACCTCGCCGCAGTCCTTTGCCAATCGTGAGGAGACCTCCACCGCGTTGGGGACGGTCTCCACCTCCAAGATACAGGCGCCGCACTCCACCACCGCCTCGACGTAGATCTCCTCCTCCACGCCGGCGTCCTAGAACACGTTCTCGCAGCCCAGGGAGAAGGCGACGATACAGTCGATCCAGTTCAAGCAGTTCCCGTTAAGGAAAAGACTTGTTTTCCCCTTATCATTACAGATTTGTCATTTCAGAATGTACAGTATTACTGTGATAAGTAGGCTAGAGTTTGTGGTTTTTTAGCATTTATAAACACAGATATGAAATTTGACCATGACTTATTAATTTATTTAATTCATGTTTTGTGACCTCTAAACACTAACTTTACCTATTTTGAATCTATATAGGAAAATGCAAGACAAATGTTTATTTGTTTTGAATTAGTGATAAAATACTAAATAAAAATATGTTTAACTTTATTAAAGAATATCTATTTTGGGTTGACAGCATTAATCGTTTTTCCAATAGTAGGTGCAGTATGTTAATTTGTATAATAGTGTGTATAAGCATGTGTGATTTTCATCATCTTTACTTGGTAAATTAGTCTCTTTTTGTTTTCATATGACATAGAAAGTTAATATAATTTGTAACCCAATTATACGAGTGCTATTTTATGATAGGGAACTCCTTAGCTGGTATCGGCCACCATGGAAATCAGAAAAATGTACTATAGGAATTGATAATTTCACTGAGAGGAAGGAGTCAAACCGGGGGCTAATTGTAGTAACCAATGACTTTAGTGGAATGCGATGAAGTGATATTGCCTTATCCGAAGTGGCAACTAATATTTTTGTCAGTTTATTTCTGCTAAGTTAAAATGTTAATAACCTCATTATTAAAGTGTGTATGTAGAGTGTCTTGAAAGGAGTTTGCTACAATAACCTGGCAGAATATAAGTAGCCCTCAACAACTTTAGAGGAGTAATGCATACAGAATTGCTAATTATTGATGACTAACCCTATCTCTGGAACTTCATCCTATGATTAAATTTTCTTAATAGCAATGTAACATTTCATGTATTGTTTATTTTCAGTCAGAAAGAGGATGTAACATCCAGTGGGATCAGCTGGAATGTAGGCAAGTTCTAGGAGAGGAACGGTACTTGAAAAGATAAAAGTGGGGAACACTCGGGAATCTGGAGTGGAAAATAGATGATTACGTATTTTCAATCAGTTTGCTGCAAAATGTTCTATTTGAATAGCATAGATGCTAAAACACAGTTAGTAAATTTACAATTCAAATGCTGTTTTTGTTTTTTTAAATTCTTTGAACCACAAACTCGAGTGATTTCGATTGAATCATTGCTAAAGGGGGATTTTCCTAGAAACAGTTTTTTTTTTGTGTGTGTGTGATGCGCCCAACGTAATGAGCTTGGCAAACGTAACACAACCAGCGCAATGTTTTGCACTCTGAGAGTGTTTTCCTAGCTAGCGTGTTTTAGGTTGTCAGTCGTGACGTGATCTGCGTACTATTGCCGGCTGAACCGTGTACGCGCACCCGCGATCTGCGCCAGTCAAAGCCGGCTAAGCTTGCCGTGTTTATCGGGGTGCACAAAGATAATGGCCCTGTATTTAAAATAATTCAAAGATTGTTCTCTCAACAAGTGGAATGCAACAAGTATGTTGCATAAGACTGCTCCAAAACCATTTTGAATTCTACCCATTCAGAAGGGTAATTGAAGTATTGGCTGGATGGAGTTCTATATGTATTTTAAAATATCAATTATTGTAAGTCATTACGGAAATTTATTAAAAAAAAGACCACAATCTGTCTTCTTTAAAGCTTGATATGCTCAAAACCAGTCAGCCCATATGCCGGGCGTTTGTCATTGGCATATAACTCGTTGCGCTCTGTAGGAAAAACCACCTCATTGTTTCCTTTGTATTGAGTGGTTGGCACATTACATTCAGAGCAATGCAAAAAACACCTGCTCCTAGGAAATCCCCCTTAAGAGTTAAATAGAATCAAGCCAGTGATTGAACATTATTTTAAAGGTCCTACACTGCTCTTCGGGCTTCAGAATTCTATTTGTTTTCCAGTCATATTCTGTGATTTGAAAAATAAGAAAAGGGTATATGATAGCAGATAGCTTAGAACAGAGTAGCTTACTGCTTTACTTATTATTTGGGGATAAGTCTTCATCAGAAAAGGGGTACTAAAATAGGAGCTCATGTTAAACAAAATCCACTTCATGCGGAGTCTGTGCTGTACCATGGACTCAGCACAGCTATTTTCTTACTGGGACCTGTTTGACAATGTTTATATCATAGGCTGATTTTGAAATCTTGTCTCTTTGCGGAAAGTCCCCCAGTGTAATTAATTTTATATCCAGTGTCATACAAAATGTATTACAAGAAAATAATTAACCCATGTTTATTATGTTGTAAATTAATTTACACACAACCTTGTCTGGTCATGTATCACAACCTTGTCTGGTCATGTATCTAATTGTCCCTATATAAAACTACATGAAAATTGTAACAATCTAATTTACTGTATGCTTCTGTGACTAGGTTCACTATTGTTCAGATGTCAATACAGTCATTACATCATCAAAAGTGATTGTAGGCCAAATATATTTTAGGGTAAATGATTCATGGGCAGTTATTTTTTTCATTCATGTTACAGGATATTTCTGATCAAAGTGCATGTATTTTATGCACAAGAGTGGCCTAAGATATTGTACGATTGGAATTCACACATTTAAACACAATATGACTTCAAAAATTCTGAAACTCATAATAAGCAGACTTGCTCAACTTGAACTGACCCTGAGGACACCACTACGTCATGAGGTATCAAGTTGAACTTCCTGGTAGATGTTCTATGAAACGAAATTATACCAGCAAGTGTTTCATGAAGCCATAAGGCTAATAATTAATTTTGTAACAGTTTCACTAAAAGCCAGTTTCATGAAGTGACTAGTAATTTTATTAAATAATTAGTTCGTCAAAGACATTCAACATTTACAAGACCAATGATTCAACTGGAAAAGTTTAAAGCTTGTAAGTTCCATTTCATAATTAGTATGTTTACATCCCAAACTCAAATCCGTGTCAATATGTTCTCATACGTTGGCAGTTAACACGAGTAAGTTTTGGTTTCAATTGATATTTTGTTTTGGTGTTGCTAGCCGGTGTCTTGTGAGGTGTACCAAACCAATGGTACACCATGGTGTAATGCTAGTAAACAGATTAGTTCACTGAATCATATTTTCAACTTTCTTTAAAATGTGTTATCAAAATTTTAGAAATTAATGCTAAATGTAAATAGCATAAATTATAAGTATTGATTTCTTGACTAGAGGTCCCGTGTCACTTTCTGCATCATATATATATTTTATGGTTCAAGTTCATTCTCTAGTTGTAGAGGCTGACATGTATTGAACAGCAAAACAAATATTTACAAAGATTGACAAATGACAATAGATCAGTACAAAAATGAACCTTGAGTACACATGATCACATATGATATGTGTTTACATGTTCCTGATGCCCGACTGGAAGTAATCTATCCCACAATTTGACTGTATTGGACTTGAAACTCAGTACCGACCAAGTTCTGTGAATGAGACACTATTCATTTCGATTTGAGTTTAATGTGAACATACTAATTGTCTCGGTGCACTTCGAGTTGTGGCTGACATTAGTAAAAAGTTGATCCATGACACCACAAGAAATATGATTCATATGAAAACAAGACAAGTGAAATTAATTGTGGAACAATGTACTTGGACTAGTAATGCAACAGTTAAATTATGTACTTAATTAACTTGTAAACATTATGAAACATGCCCTTGGTGTATTTGTCTGGTTTTGAATTATTCTTTGTCTTTGAGCTTCATGAATAGAACATGGAACATAGTCTACTCATGTCCTTAAGTTAAGATATATTTAAGATCTACAAGAAAACATGCAATAATTTGGCACCTTGGCTACTCGTTACACAGTAATACTGATAGAAGTTACTCAGAAAAACTGGACATGGCCATGGGCAGCACTTAATATGGTGTCTCTGCCAGTGGTATACAGAATGTCAATATGGGATGTTGTGATCTCGATCTCTGCAGAGTAGGTTGCACAACAGTCCCCTACACTGTAGATCAGGCCATCCAGCATGGTCTGTGGTAATATATCCCATTGTTTGACAAGCACCATTCAAAGGTCAACAATGGTCCATGGTGGTGGAGTTAGAGCTGCAATCCGTCGGCCTAGAACTTCTTGTGCTTGTTCAATTGGATTGAGGTCCCAGGGAGTGAACTGGCTTCTAGACACGATTTCCTCATGCTGCAGGGACTCATTCACGAGGGTAGCCCCGCGTGGTCAAACCTTATCATTCATCGGATCTAACCCAGGTCCTAGTTGTGTACCACGGAAAAGTCACATACTGTTGCAGCAGTCATTCTTATAGACCACTCCAATCACAGTATCCCATGTGTTCACATGATGTGGCATAAATTCTCCTAACATGTCTTCCCTACTAAGAATATTGACAGGGTTATAATGTGTCCTGGAGGCAGGGTAGATGAACACACTGAGAATCACTTAGCTGCCACTCTTCCATGAAAAGAACTCAACCCCACTGTTCTTGGATCGAGTCATGATGGGCAATGCACCATGTTCGACAAGCCATGCTAGTCTTAGCAGGGCCGGATTTACCCAAAGTTACGCTATAGGCACCTCTCCATTGAGCGCCCTTCCTCACTTGAGCTCCCCCCCCATTTTTATGATAAGGCATAGCCACTCGCATGAAGTAAGGTTCGGAAAAAAAGGAATAAACAGATTATGGCTGACAGCATAAGTTTATGCTTGAATTTTTACGTAGGGAAAACATAGTCAACTCAATTTAAAAAAAAACAGCTTGGAGTAAAACTACATGAAACAGTTCAACTTTTATCCAAACAAAACACTTTATGAATACCCTTTCCAAAAATAATGTCTAGCCTTAATTCATACAACAAAAATGAAGAGTAGCTTCAAAAATAAAAACATAATTTACTGCTGTAACTGAATGAACTGCGGTAGCACGAAATATATTTTAAAAAATAGTAGAACACTCACTACCGGTATTTTTAAAACGCATGAAGAGCAGTGGTACGAACGACATTTTAAATTGAACAAAGCGCCTCTAAAATACAAATAAGGCCAGCTGCTTTTCTTCCTGAAATATCTTTTAGAGAAATTAAAGTGCAGATTAAAAACATGAATGAAGACATAACGGGGCCTGCCTCGAGAACTACTTCAAAAGTTTCCTTCTTGCCTTCTTTTCGGCAAATTCATTAATTATGGCACCGCAGTTCAAGTTTATCGTCATATCTTTTTCAATCGCTAGGAGTGCAATAGAGTTTAATCTTTCTACTTTAGTGACTGACCGCAAATAGTTCTTGACGCGATTCAGTACCGAAAATGATCTCACCATTCCAGTGACCAATTTTTCTGGAGAAAGAAGTATCCGTAAAGCAATGTTTACGTTTGGGTACATATCGTGTAAATCTTTTTCATGAAGGAAAGTGCTGAGCTCAGAGGCTGACTCACCTTTAAAATCTGCAATTTTTAAATGTTCCTTTAAATGCAAGCACTCGTCAGCCAGTGCACTTTCTAAGTCATCCACATACTTCTCTGAGAGATCGTCAGCGAATTTTTTTTTATCATTGGTCCATCTGGAGCCTCCGTGGCTTAGGCGGCAGCACGCCGGCCTCTCACCGCTGGGTCCGTGGTTCAAATCCCGGTCACTCCATGTGAGATCTGTGCTGGACAAAACGGAGGCAGACAGGTTTTTCTCCGGGTACTCCGTTTTTCCCTGTCAAAATTTCATTCCAGCATCACTCTCCACTATCATTTCATTTCATCTGTCATTCATTTAATCATTGCCCCAGAGGAGTGCGTCAGGCCTCGGCAGCCGGCACAGATCATATCCTCGCCGCTAGATGGGGGCTTCATTCATTCCATTCCTGACCCGGTCGGAGACTGGAAGCAGGCTGTGGATTTTCATTTTCATTGGTCCATCTAGGTCTAACAGGTTTTCTAGAAAATAAACTCTTATGGAGGACTTTGTAAGCGTCATTTCGCCTCTTAAGCTCAGCACTTAGTACATCAAGAATTACATAAAATACATTGACGCGAAAATTTTCTGAGCCCTCTGACGGTACATATTCTCCTTGCTTTGTCTCATCATTCCTAGTCTTTCGTTCCGGTCTTCTCTTTAAGTCGTAGGAATATTGAGCAATACCGCTTAATGTTTGGCTCCTTTCTCATAGACATCGAAATTATCTTTTAAACTTTGCACAAATTCCGCTAACGAAGCGTAACATTCTACCACAGTGCTCAAATTAGTGCTAACTTTTTGGAGCTTCTGGCTGACAGTATTAAATCTTTTTAGAATGGTACTCCAAAAACAACTAGGAAAGTAGTTTATAATTGTAGGATATTGCTTAAGATGCCTTTGGCTTCACTTCGAGTGTTTGCCTTTTGATTTCTGTCTTCGTGAATACTCTCAAGAGCTGCCACGACGCGACACCAGCCATCCCTCAGAGCTTTACAAGCGTCATATCGTGCCGACCACCAAGTCACTGACGGGCTTTTTAGTACGCGCGCAATAAAGTTCTTAAAAATTTCCATCGGTAGGTCGAAGCAGTAAAAAAGTTGTGCAGTTCTTGAGCTGTTAAAAAAATACTGAACAAGATTCAGCGGCATGAGTTCCAACCAAATTTAGTGAATGGGGTGAGCATGGTGCATAGAGAGCTAAGGGATTCAAGGCCGCTATTCGAGCTTGCAACCCGGAATATTCACCGGACATATTACTTGCGTTATCGTAAGATTGGCCTCGAATATCCTCCCCTTTCAAATCCAGATCTTCCAACTTAGCCTTTGCTGCATCAATAAGCTGCTCTGACTTGTGCCCGATGCTCGCCATAAAACCTAGAAACCTTTCTATGGTTCACCATTGGCCGTAACGTTTTGTTTGTCCACTGAGGCATATTTAATTTTTTGTTGCTTTCTCCCCCTAAGGTGTCATTCGAATTACATGTAGGCCTAGAATTGTCATTCTCTTTTTCATCAATTTTGGCTTGTTGGAGCTGAAAAGGAAAATCCCGTATTAATTAGGGCACTTCAAACATAGTAAATTTTAAAAGAACAACTTTTAATATACTCGGCAGGCAGGGTACGGTTTCGAGACCAGTCTGAGTTTTTACGTATGTCACTTTGTGCAACAGTGTATCAAGCAATCGCCTATTGGGAAAGTCCTACTTTGCGTAAAGTAATTCGTGTACGGTAGCTTACCTTAAGTTGCTGAACTCCATCGCAGTCAATGTCGTGAACCGCAGAGCGAGAATTGTTATTGTTATCCGAATTTGTCGTTGAGGTGTAGGATTCACAAGCGCACTAAACATCTCATTTATTTTCCGACATTTTGATAGTGTAACCTCGGCTTTGCGGACACGGCTTTGGTAACCAGACAACTTTTTGCTGCCCATAGTTTAAAACATTTACTTGCAGATCACAAAACAACACAAAGCAAGCTCGAACTCGCACAAGGGGGGTGGGGCGCGGGGCACTTCGATGCTACTACAATGCAAGCAAACCCAGCTACCGCAACAACAGCACGCGCAGCACAACTCAGCTCGCCCGCCTGCCCGTCCCTCTCACACTTGTCGGGACGAAAGGGCGTCGAGCGGCATAGCGAAGTGGAAGGGCATGCGACCAAGACTCGATGTTATTTCTAAATGTCTCTGCTCATTTCTCAATATTTATTTTAGCATATATACTGCTATAATCCTAACTTAGAACATTTGAAGCCGTAGCAAAGAGGGCGCCTGACGGCGATGCCCTTCGGATCGCCTCCAGTAGAGATCATTGCCGGTTGCCTAACCGAAGGGGTGCCTTGCGGCGCCCCTAGGCACGTGCCTATTTTGCCTTACGGTAAATCCGGCCCTGAGTCTTAGTGTGAGGGGAGGGAAATGCTTCTAGTGCATCACAGAGCTACGTCTCAAAGCTGATGATACACAAGATGTGTGTGCCAATAGCTGCTGCAATATTTCTGGACTGTGTAAGTGCTGTCCTTACTGCCATTGACTGTTTCCTCCCATCTGGAATCTTTCCCAAAGACACAAAATGGTGCTATGGGTGACATTCAATTCCTGTGGACTGGCAGATCAGAGGTTGGTCACACGTATTGTTATCCAAATTTGTTCCCTGTGCCATCCTGCCTCCCTATAACTCAAATACTGTTGGCCAAACACAGTTTCCCATACAGACTGTTCCAGGCACACTAATCGGTCTTCCCAATGTGTTGTCCCGCCACAGTTAAGTATGCACCTCATCACCTTGACCCCATGTTTTCTTTTGGATCTTGAATATCCCTTAACTTTTGGACATGACTATACAGTACATTAATACCCAAACCATATGTTTTGTATTTCATGCTCACAAGTTCACATCTAGTAACAGTGGGATCTGCATGTCAATCATAGTCATCTGGCTTGTGTCCGCACTTAATCTGATCACAGATATGGCATGCAAACTGCTGCTCACTATCTTCACATGCAAATGATCCTCCCAAGCTTCTTAGTCTGCATTGACCCTGTATTTGTACACAGCAGTGTTGGCCAAGCACATTAAGGCTTGCTGCAGAAATGGAAGGTTTGAATCCCAGTGCTGACAATGACAGTGTTGGCAGGTTGGTACCATATTTGACTCAGACCACCTACCCCAAGCCTCAACCATAAAAGTTACAGTTACACACACTATCACAGACACAAATTATTCAATACATACTCAAATACAGGGGGTTTATGACCAAAATGTTCCAAGCCCATAAATTAATTGACAATATACTACTGTAAATCTTAATTAACCACAGGCACCTTAAACGAAGCAGATAAGGTGCCACCACATTCCTATGAAAATCATAGGTATGTGTTAGTGAAGAAATTCCCAGTTCTTTGACCAGTTGGTCTGTTAGCAGGGCACAATTCCACACTAACCATACTCAGAATTAACTACTCGGCAACCTCTTCAGACATTACAAACAAATGCCAGTGGTTAACAACCATATTAAATGCAGTTTAGTCTAGTTACAAAGCAGGGGTGTCTATAAATGGACAGCTAGAAGCATTAGATCACTTGGCATATAGACTAATGTTTCATGATGGAAAATAATGGACTTGCACTAATTTTCAACAATTTGATCTACAAGACGTTGTTCAAACTTGAAATCTAAAAGAAACTTGCTGGGAGATATAGTCATATAGTCTTTCCGTCTTAGTTTATATCTTGCTGTAAAGCCTGTTGCTCATTTCTCGTAATAAATTAACGTTATTTTCTTAGTACCATACATACCATTTAAGTAAGTTAGGAGAGTTAAGGAATATGAATATTATGTGAAGTGTTGAAGCCTTGGGAAGTACAGTGTGATACCGTAAATATACAGTTTACATATTGAACTAGACAGTGTTGTTTAAGATATTATTGGAGACCCAAAAGCAAGTGTATCATCAACTTCAAGAGAGTTGCAAGTTTCGACTATGGTATATCAAGTACTGCAGTGATATGTTGTATTAATGTTTTGTGTGCCTTATTTGTCATCTTTTAAAAAGGAAAATAATTGAAAAGTGAATATGATATTGTTCCTTTCTGTACTTAAAAGATGATTTTCTGTTGTACTATGTCAGACATTAAGAATGAAGTTACTATACAAATTATATTTATACCCTGTTCTATGATATGGTATACATTGTTCTTTTTTAATCATCTATATTTAAAGGATAGGATGGGGTCATAAATTTCTACTATGATCATTTTGGCTATGTAAATATTTACCCAGTGCCCCAAAATAGGCATAATAGTGGCTGGTTTTATTTTTTCATACTCAGAACTTTGACGAATGTTTACTTGCTCTTTATTTCCATATTTTTGTCAACTGCTTAGAATTCTTCCATGTGCCCCATCCTTCCCTATACATTTCTCCTCCTTCCCTGCTGAATGTTTAAACTGTGTCTGATTCTCTGTTGCATATACTTGACCATGTACATGTATTGTGTCCATTCTTTCTATAATAAAATACTTATTTTACAAGGAATATGCTTTTATTTTCTATGTACAATGGTACTGTATGTCAATTAGAACATTAAACCAGATACAACCTTACAAACCATGTTTTATATCACTTCCATGTCCAGTCATCTTTCAGCATTATCGCAACTGCTAACGATGCATTCATCCTATCAAGTAATCCATGTCCAGATATATATAGCAAGAGTCTTGCCAACGTTATGCCTTCCTTGTGAATTGCAGCCCCAAACATTGATAGAATTTCAGTATGTATAGACCTCAGCAATTCATACTCTTAAAATATGAAAAGCATAGGCATTTTAAAATTCAGTTAATGTTCGTTTACAATATTTTAATTCAATATGAAACCAACATTGTTCATTTTCACATTTCTGTACTTCATAATGTCACAAAACTCAATTTTAATTACTTTTCTGCAACATTTTCCCCATAATGGCAATTTTACACAGTATGGCCCAAAGTTCTGTCAGTGAAATGCAAACATGTACTATGGGAATGGTGAGTGGAGAAGCTTTGCTACACTAATAGCTATGGGCAGATGACCTTGTAGTTCCGACCCTTAAAACCTCAATAACTGACACTAATAGCTCATTCAGTCCTTGTCACAAGATAGTCTCCCATTTGGATGTCTGGGTTGGGACTACTCGAGAGAGGGTTGACATCACAGGAGTGACAAAGAGGAAATCTTACATTCTACGGATCGTAGCGTGTAATGTTAGAAGTCTGATTGGCAGTGGAAGGTTAGAAAACTTAGAAAGGGAATGGATAGGTTGGGTTTAGTGAAGTGCAGGACTTTTGGTCAGGATCATTAGCACTAAATCAAATGATGGCCATGTGGGGGTAAGTCTCCTATTGACAAGGAAACTTGGACAGTGGGTAGAATATTATGAGCAAGATAGTGAACAGATTATTATAGCTAAAATACAAAACCCACATGCACCACAGCAGTAAAAGTCTAAATTATATACAGAGTGTAACTAAATATGTTGGAAAGCTTTGGGGTTTCGATAGAGACCTGACAACAAACTAAACATATGGTGTATGTGCATTCATTGCCGTGTTACAAGCATCGTTTGTGGTGAGCATAACACAGACGGCGGCACGATGCTAGTTGGTCATATGTGGAGGGCACACAGGCCACTTGTACGTTTTGTAGCTATTCAAGTTGGTGTGCATCTGTTTTGTATTCAAAGCCACGTGATGTCAGGTGCTTAGCAAACACTTCCACACTGCTCATAAGTAGAGCCCTGCACAGATAAAGAAACCCTTATCCGCATCTGCACAACTTCTATCCACAACCAAATCTACTGGCATTACAATCATCATCATGCACAGTTTCCAGCCACTGGCCGGGTCTGTTTGGAACACAAGCCTCTCCAACGTCTTCTGTCTTCCCACCATCTCTCAGCCTCCACCCTTATCCAGTCTTCTCCTCTCTTCTTCACGCTTTCTTCCACCCCCTTCAGCCACCTGTCTCTCGGTCTCTTTCCTTCCCACTTCGTCTCGTGTACCCTCCTGGGTATCCTATTCTCCTTCATTCGTTTTACATGTCCATACCATCTAAGTCTAGATTTCTCTATACCATCCTGTAATGGTTCCTCCTTCATTAATGCTCTGGTCCTCTCATTTCTTATTCTGTCCATCTTTGTAGCTCCAATACTGTTTCTCAAGAACCTCATCTCACTGGCCTGTATTTTGCTCTTCTCCCTTCCTTTCATAACCCAGGTCTCCAAGGCATACGTCAGGATAGGGACATAGTACGTCCGATATATGATCTTTTTGCTGTTCTGAAGGACATCCTTGCTCCATAACATGCTTCTCACACTCCTCCGGAATGCTTCTGCCTGTCTCCCCCGCTGATTTATTTCTCCATCGTTTCTTCCATTATCTTGTATCAGGCTTCCCAGATACTTGAAACTCTCTACTTTCTTCAGCTGTTCCCCACCAATTATTATTCCCTTTGTGGTTCTTTCCTTCTTCCTTATTGTGATCACCATCTCACTCTTATTTATGCTAAATTTCATCCCATATCCTTGTATTATTCTTTCCCACACATCCAACTGGTCCTGTACCTCCTCTTTGTTTCCCCAAATCATCTGCAAACACCATTGCTTTCATCTTTCCTTCCCCAATTACTTGTGCCACTCGGGTCATTATGTCATCCATCACCACAATGAAAAGTAACAGTGACAGTGCACCTCCTTGTTTCAGGCCGTTTCTCTGTTCCAACCAGTCCGATCTCTCTCCTCCCACTTTCACACAGCTCACGCTTCCCTTGTACATCTCCTTTATCCTCCTTATAGTCCATTTTTCTACTCCTCTATCCTCCAGGGACTTCCAAACTTTGTTTCTGCATACACTGCCGTATGCTTTCTCAATGTCCAGGTAGGCCATCAGTAGATCTGTTCTATACTCATAGTGCTGTTCTTGTAACTGCCTTACAGCAAAAATCAAATCCACTGTGGACCTTCCTGCTCTGAAGCCATGTTGTTCTTGCCTCATCCCTCCTTCTATCCTTGTCCTAATTCTCCTTTCCAAAACTTTCTCAAACATCTTTGCTTAATGACTCATCAGTAGAGATACGGGAAAATCGCAATTGCGATAAATGCGAATTTTACTTTTTTCTCCTTTTTTCAACTACCTGGTAGCTAATTTAATATGACTATGTATACCCAAAATTTGCGAAACTGAATGTGCGACAAAGTGCGATAACTAAGGGTTCTTGCGAATTATTCCCATAAATGCGAAAAGTGCCGAATTTACCGATTAATGTTGAATAATTATGTTTTATTACATTTTCGCGCCGCAACTTTAAAATTTGCGAGTTCCCAGCAATGAAAATATCAACTATATAATCGATATGTACGAACATCGATTATTGCCGTGAAAACATTTTGGAGAAATTATTTCGTAGTTTCAGTTGGTTGTGCTAATAAAAGGAATATTCCAATCGTTTGTGCCGATTCTTTTAAAAAATTAGAGCAATAAGGTTATGTTATATCGCGCCGGCCCTCATTTCTTGTATTTGAAATGAAAATGAAATCTCTCAAGTTCGTATCGTGATATGAATAGACAATTTTTGTTAGGCGTTCTCTTTGCTTTGGGAAATGTTGTATAATATGATGAAAGTATTCTCTACCATGCGTGAGTTATAGGTTATGTTACATGTCGTCCGGCGATTTCTCCGTGAATTCGGATACTGTTTTACAGATTGTCAGTCAAGAGTCGCAGTGTGGTCAGGAAATAATGAGGGAGTAAACATACATTTTATTATTTAGTTAATTATCCATTGTGTGATATTTACACAAAGTTAAATAAATGTATGATTCACATTATTACTTCCTTTTCAGTGAGGGGCATTGAATTTCTATTTGCCGGTGGTTTAATGGTCAAATGGCACTTCTTGAATCCTACCTCATAAGATAAGTTATTAAAAGAAATGAATGGAACTTGGCAAGGAGTTAGTAGGAAAACCACACAAAAGGATTTCATAGCCATCCTCAGAATTTGAACCAATCATCCATCGAGTCCAGGACAGCCTGGTATTGTCGTCATTCCACCTGCCACACAGTAAACTTCGTAAGACAAGCATTATTGCCTGACCACAGCTTGCTTTATTCTAACAATTGGCACCTTGGTACCAGTGAACTAATACAACTCTCTGCCGGCCCTCAATATTTGAGTTGCTGCACAACACCTGATATTGTTGATTGCATAATGAGGAAAGGACCTTTGGATCTTTTGAGCATAGCTTAGGTACCCTCGTCTCACGTCGTACAACCAGCCGACAGCACTTGAACTCAATTAGCCAGGCTGATGCCTTTATTTTCAGAGATCTCACATTTCTGAAAAGTGTATGATGTCAAGTTTCTACATTTCTGTAATACTGATATTAGGATTTTAATACTTCTAACACTCCCTTAGAAAAATAAAACCACACACACAACAGGAGACTTATATTAAATGCTTATGCCGTTTATCAGAAACGCCCATATTTCCAATCCTGCACATGTTTGAATTAGTTTCAGTGCATATTATTTTGAACCTGTTTATTGCACCTGGTGACGAACTTTTAAATGCTACAAAATGCTAATTTTTAAATTTCAAAATGCTCTAAAATGCTATTTTTCAAGATGAAAGTGCTACAAAATCAATTTCAAAATGCTATTTTCTCGTATCTTTACTCATCAGTGTTATTCCCCGATAGTTTCTGCATTCTGTTCTACTACCTTTCTTGAAGATCAGGACAATTATTCCCCTTTTCCAGTCCTCTGGGGTCTTCCTTTCCTTCCATGCTGTATTCATCACTCGGTACAACCATTGTATCCCCACCTCTCCTGCTGCTCTCACCATCTCCACACTCAATTCATCCACACCCGTTGCCTTCCCTCCTTTCATCTTCCTCACTGCATCTTCCACTTCTTTCCATGTTAAGTCCTTTTCTGTTTGCAGTTCATCTACCTCTTCCCCGATTTCTTCCTCCTCGGCATGTTTTCCATTTGGGTTCAGGAGTTCTTCAAAATATTCTTTCCACATTTTCTTCAGTTCTTCCCTATTTTCTATCTCTTGCCCCTTTTTGTTCACCATTCTAACATAATCCGTAGGATCCTTCCGCCTCTTATTCTTTACCATCCTATACAGGACCTTTTTTGTACCTTCACTATCCTCCCTTTGTCCACTCTTCCATCCACTTTCTTCTCTCCTCAGCCACTACTCTCTTCGCCTCCTTCTTTCTTTCCTGGTACTCTTCCCTTGTCTCTACCGTCCTATTTTGATACCACCTCCTAAAGGCTCTATTCTTTTCCCTTGCTATATCTTTTGTCTTCTCATTCCACCATGGTGTTTCCTTCCACCTCTTCTTACTACATGTCCTCCCACATACTGCTTCTGATGCACCTAATAGTGTCTTCTTAAATCTAGCCCATTTCTCTTCCACCCCTCTTCTTCATCTGTTGGAATTTGTTCCTTTACCATTTTGATGTACTAGACCCTTCTTTCAGTTTCCATATCCTTCTCAGTCCCTCTCAGGTTCATTACCAGCAATCGATGGTCGGACAGTACACGTCGAGATACAATGGGGAACTCTAATCTGGAAATTGCAGAGATGCATCTTCTGTATGGACGGGCGCAGTGTAATGGAAATGAAGCACGGCGTTTGTATGCGGAATCTGGAAATGGCAGACATGCATCTTATGTATGGACGGGCGCAGTGTAATGGAAATGAAGCACGGCATTTGTATGTGGAACAGTTTCTAAATAGATGTTTACCCAACGCCAAGACGTTCCAAAGAATACATGTGCGTCTTTGCGAAACAGGCTCGTTAGCAGACACGTTGCTGATAATGGATGACCTAGGAGCACAAGAACACCCGAGACAGAGGAAAGAGTTCTCGACCATATTGAGGAAAATAACAGGAGCAGCACCAGGGAAATAGCGGCAATTGTAGATGTGAGTCATATGACAGTGCGGAGAATTCTATGAGTACAGCTCCTTTATCCTTATCGTTATCACCTTCAAAGAATCCAAGTTCTTAGTGCAACTGACTTTCCACCCAGAGCAGCATTTTGTAGCTGGTTACGACAGACTTGTGTTAATGAGCAACAGTTCCTCGCTGCTATTCTGTTTAGCGATGAAGCGAAGTTTACCCGAGATGGAGTGCAGAAATTTCACAATATGTATGTCTGGGCTGATGCAAATCCCAGAGAAGTTGTGCAAAACAGAAAAATAAATTTGATATGAAATATTCCCTTGATTGAAACAACTTTACTTCCCTACAGGAAGAAGGATCCCCCTAATGGGCATTAATTTTTACTGTATTCACCACTGTCGACCAAAATATTATGTGCACTCGAGTTTGAAGGTTGTTTCTTGTTTGTGAAGTAACCAATATACCTACATAAAATCCATTAACATAATCATTTTCGTCGTTCTATTGTAAGTAGGTTTGGAATTTCTAATTTAGATTTTAGATTTTTTTATCGCAGTTGGAACATAAAAAAGGTGCCCATTTTTAAGCGTGTTTCAACCATGCGTCACATTTAAGAATTATTATCTCAAACCGCCGTCATCAGATCGAATCCAAATTTTAACACCATAGCCTATACATTGGAATGTTTTACAACTGGTTTATTAATTTCAAAATTTTGTGTGTCCAAGAAACAAAGTTGTTATCAAGTTTGTAAGGTAACTTTTTCTCAGCTCGGGGTGGTTGGAATTTTTTTTCTTGGTCGCGTTGTAATCCTTATATATCAAAAGGTATGACTGTGATCTATGCAAATTAATTCACTTATTTTATATCAGTTTGAATTTGTACGTGAAATTATGACATGGTTCCGCAGCTAGCCGATACGGGTAAAGCTGTACAGCGTTGCCGAGATGCAGCCCATCACTTCCGAGTGAGGCGCGCCACGACGCGTGATGGGCTCCATCCTTGCAACGCTGTGCTGCTTTTCCGCATCAGCTACCTGCTGAACCATGTCTTAATTTCCCGTACTAATACAAACCGATATAAAATAAGTGAATTAATTTACGTACCGATGTAAAATAAGTTAAGTGAATTAATTTACTTATTTCACAGTCTCCCACAAGTCCAACCCCTCCTCCACGTGGTGGGAGACGGGCAACGGCATGAAGTAGGGGATTGCCTGTAGGGGTGAAGTACAGTGGGGACTTTGTGTGCCCCGGGACCGCTACGGTAGCTGTGAAGGCTCTATGGGAACCCTGAAAAGTGACGGCTGACGGGGCTCTGGTGAAGCTACGATAGGCCTAGCAAGCCAGTAGTGGATATCATATTTGCTTTCAAACCAGGAACAGGCCTCGGAAAGGACGGATGCTAACGACGACGACCCGGATATGCTAATGGACTACGAGTTGGGACATTAAACATACAGACACTGACAGGAAAAGTGGAGGAGATTGTAGATGTGATGGAGAGAAGAAAACTGGATGTACTGGGCTTGGCAGAAACAAGATGGAAAGGAGAAGGTCGCAGAGCACTGAGGAAAGGGTACCGGTTGTACTGGAGTGGGAACAGTGAAGGAAGGAGCAGCGGAGTAGGAGTAGTTGTGAGAGATGGAATGAAGGAAGAGGTAAAAGGAATAAGTGACAGGATCATGAAGATCAGAGTAACTGTAAAGGGAAGAAGCCTGGAGATAGCCCAGGTATATGCCCCTCAATTTGGATGTACAGCTCAAGAGAAGGAAGACTTTGAGGAGGAGCTACAACAGCAGTTGAATGGTCAGAGCATCATTGTCATGGGAGATTTGAATGCACATTTAGGAAGTGAAAGGCAAGGATATGAAAATGTATTGGGAGCAGAAGGATGGGGTAGCAGGAATGAAGAAGGGAGAAAGTTGCTGGATTTTTGCAAGAGAAACGGTTTAGTGGTAGGCAACTCCTGGTTCCGGAAGAAAGAAAGCCACAAGGTAACGTGGTACAGCAGTGATTTAACAAAGAAATATTTGGTAGATTACATGCTGTACGACTGGGAAATGAAGAGAAGTGTCAGAGATATAAAGGTAATACCATCAGAGGCCTTAGATAGCGACCACAGAATACTTGTAATGAACCTGGGAGGAGTTAAGGATAGCAAGAGGACAGAGTACCAGGAAAGGAGAATCAAAGTATGGGAAGTCAAGGAAGAATTCCAGAAGATAATAAGGGAAAGGATGCCAACAGACAATCCTAAAACAGGGGAAGAGGAATGGAAGCAATTCAAAAACACAATGGTAGAAGCTGCAGTGGCAGTATGTGGAAGAACAAGCAACAGAAAGCGGTGTAAAGAGACACCATGGTGGAATGAGAGAGTAAAAGAAGCTGTGGAAAGGAAGAACAAGGCTTTCAGAGTGTGGTTCCAGGAAAGAACTGATCTGGCAAGGGAAGATTATAAGATAAAGAAGAAAGAAGCAAACAAGATTGTCGCAGAGGAGAGGAAGAAGTGGATGGTAAAGTGGACGGAGATGATGGAGGAAGAGAGCAGAGGAAATAAGAAAGTTCTTTATAGGATGGTCAAAAGTAAGAGACGAGGTCTGCGAGAGGATGTGGTAATGATGGACAAAAACGGAAATGAGGTACACAACAGACACTCAAGACAGTGTGGAAAGAGTACTTTGAGGATTTGCTGAATCCAAATGGTCATAGGGAGGAAGACAATGTATTGGAAGATGGAGAAGACAACACAGGAATGGAAAAGGACCTGACTTGGAGAGAACTGGAAATGGCTATAGACAAGATGAAAGGAGGAAGGGTACCAGGTGTGGATGAAGTGAGTGTTGAAATGGTGAAGGCAGCAGGGGAGGTTGGGAAACAGTGGCTGTACCGTGTGATGAGGGTGATATGGAAGGAGAAAAAGACCCCAGAAGATTGGAAGAAAGGATTAATTGTCCCAATATTTAAGAAAGGAAGCAGAAAGAAGTGCAGAAATTACAGGGGTGTCACACTCATACCTCACTGTGCCAAGATATATGAAAAGATATTAGAAAGTAGAATACGAACCAACGTGGAGAGAAAATTGAGAGAGGAACAGTATGGATTCAGACCTGGGAGATCAACAGTGGATCTCATATTTTCAGTGAGACAGCTCCAGGAACACCACTACGAATTTGGAGAGGATCTGTTGATGGCCTTCCTGGACATCGAAAAGGCCTATGATAGTGTGTGTAGGGAGAAGGTTTGGAAAGCAATGGAAAACATGGGAGTGGAAAAAGAGACTGTAGGCAGAGTGAAGGAGATGTATTGTGGAAGTGTGAGTTGTGTGAAAGTTGGAGGGGAAAGAACAGACTGGTTCAGACAAATGAGTGGCCTGAAACAGGGTAGTGCGCTGTCACCCCTTCTCTTTATTGTGGTTATGGACGAGGTAATGACACGAATAGCAGGAAAGATAGGAGAAGATAAGATGAAAGCAATGGTGTTTGCAGATGATCTCATGGTCTGGGGAAACAAGGAGGAGGAAATTCAGGAGCAACTGAAGGCTTGGGAAGAAACAGTGGGAGAGTACTGTACGGATGGAAGTTCAATATCAGTAAATGTGAGATCCTGTTAACGACCAGGAAAAAGGACAGACCAATGAGTGGGATAACACTTGGAGGAGGACAGCTGAAGAAGGTGGAAAGTCTCAAGTACTTGGGAAGTATAGTGGAGGAAAATGGGAGAAATGACAAAGAGATTACGGAACGTGGCAGACAGGCAGAAGCATTTCTGAGAAGCATTAGGAGCTTAGTGTGGAATAAAGATGTCCCACAAAAAAGCAAGGAAGCGTTACACAGAAGCTACTATATCCCGATACTGACCTATGCTTCAGAAACGTGGACAATGAAGAAAAGAGACATAAGCAGAATACAGGCAGGTGAAATGAAGTTCCTGCGAAGTAAGATCGGAGTAACAAGAAGAGACAGGGTGAGGAATGAAAAGGTCAGGGAAATGGTGAAAGAGGAGCCCTTGCAAGGTAGGATTGAGACATCAAGACTGAGGTGGTATGGACACTTAAAGAGAATGGATGAGAAGAAGATTCCCAAGAGGATACATGAGATGCAGATGCAGAAGAAACGACCAAGGGGAAGACCAAGAGATAGATGGCTGAAAGGAGTGGAGGAATGTGTCAAGAAGAGAGGCGAGGACTGGACCAGAGTGACAGCGGAGAGGTGGTGGGAAGAAAGAACTAAGTGGCGAGGCTTATGTTCCAAACAGACCCAGCCTGGGGCTGGAAACTGTACAAGATGATGATTTCACAGTCATACAGCATAACCTTTTGATGTATAAGGATTACAACGCAACCAAGAACTACATTTTCCAACCACCCCGAGCCGAGAAAAATTTACCTCACAAAAATGATAACTTTGTTTATTGGACACACAAAATGTTGAAATTAATAAACCAGTTATAGAACATTCCAATGTATATATATGGTGCTAAAATTTGGATTCGATCAGATTAGACGCGTTTTTGAGATAGTAATTCTTAAATGTGACGCATGGTTGAAACACGCTTCAAAATGGGCACTTTTTGTGTTCCAACTGCGATAAAAAATATTAAAATATAAATTAAAAATTCCAAACCTACATGAACTAACGTACAATAGAACAACGAAAATGATGATGTTATTGCATTTTATGTAGGTATATTGGTTACTTCTCAAACAATCTTCAAACTCGAGTGCACATAATATTTTGGTCGACAGTAAGCGACTGTTCTTTTGCGGCATATTGTTATATGGTACTTGGTACACCTTTCTTTGCATAGTACACACATTTGTCACTAGGCTATGCTAAGATCTGGTTACACAAATCTTACGATGAAACCCATGAATGGAGAATCTCATTATTACATGCCTTTGCTCTCGATTCTCCTTGGTCCACGTTCTATCCATCATGGCGTAAGTGATATACAAGTCTGGGTCCTCTTCCCGTTGTTTTCTATACTCTAATAGGTCTGCAGGTGGCAATGTTATTTTCAGCCTGTTGTCCTCTATGTAAAAGGTTACCTCCACTAGCTCGTATACCAATCTTGTAGGGACCATCTTTCCAATTCTCAGCACATATTTTAAGATGGAAGTGATGGAAGCCATTTTGCTGTGTTGCCTAGTTTTATTAAAGAAAGCTTTTCATATTTTAAGAATCTCGACATGACACACACTATTCTTTCAAAATCGCTGATTGTGAGGTGACCCCATACTATTTCTAGACCATATGTCACAATGGGTGATATGGTGGTATGGAATAGCATCAATGCTGTACCTAGAGAAAGGGCTGTTAGATCCCTGATCTTGTATATGGCTCTGATGGCTGGTGCTGACCTCTGCTGTATATGATGGTTGAAGGACATTGCTTTAGTCTGCAGGTTCATGGCCAGGTATTTGAACTTGTTTACTACATTTAGTGGCTCATTGTACAAGGTGGGTGTGTGTTTAAGCATTGATTTTTCTCCTTTCCTGAATGTCATTTGTACTGTTTTTTGAAGAAAAATCACGTTAAATACAGCCAAACCTCCGTATAATGGTTACCGATACAACGATAAAGCCGGGTACAGCGATAATTTTTTTACTATGTTAATTACCCCTCATTACAATGATGAAGTAATTTTAGCAACACCCGGTTATAAGGAAGACAAAGTTTCAGGTATCTTGCTATTTTTTGCTTCTAAGAATGTGACCATAATGGCACGTATTGTTCGTTAAACCTCTTAACCTTCAGTGCTGTATTTTCAGAAGCTTCGCTACATACTGTGCCTCAGCTTTATTCGATTCCATAATGGAATCCATTAGGTCCGTATTGACAAGAAATGTTAAGCCACAATTCGAGGAAAAACTCCGTCAATCAATACCTTTTATTTTCAAAACAGTTCGATAGGGGACATGTTTCGAGCTATTTTTCTTAGCCCTTCTTCAGCCCTGACTTAAGTAGTATTAGACAATCAATCTTTGTACATCTCCTTTCATCAAATAAAAAACATGCAAAAATACACTGCACACAAACATGTTAAAAACACTATAAAAACACATTAAAACACACTAAAAAACACTGAAATAACTCTGTATAAATGCTGTGTCAAGTTTGAGGAAGCCTGTTTCAAACATGACTTGTTGTTACAATGCAAGCAAATTGTATGTTGTGTCATGTTTGAAACAGGCTTCCTCAAACTTGACACAGCATTTATACAGAGTTATTTCCCGTTGTTTTTTTTAGTGTGTTTTTAACATGTTGTTTGTGTGCAGGGCTGAAGAAGGGCTAAGAAAAATTGCTCGAAACATGTCCCCTATCTAACTGTTTTGAAAATACGTAAAAGGTATTGATTGACGGAGTTTTTCCTCGAATTGTGGCATAACACATACTGTGCCAACGGTAAGCAGGTAGCAAATAGGGTACAGTCGCAGGCGAGCTCTGCTAGGCAGCAAAGTAGAAAGAGTCGTAGAGCTCCTGTGTTTGAACCAGTGTTAAATGTTTTAGTCTGTACATTGTTGAGCTCGAGTTGCAGTCACAAGTGTTGTGTTGGGGTCATACACAGTTAATTTCTGTGCTTTTTGCAATCTGTGATAATTTTAAGTATGCTGATCGGTTCTTCTCTGCAGCAACACGTCAGGGACACATAAGTTGACACCGTTGGTGATCGGACAATCAACAAATCCACGATGCTTAAATAATGTTCGAAGCTTGAGTACATACATTTTATTTTACCTTTATTTAATTTATAAGCTGATTCAGTACCTTCAGCTTTAGGCCTAATGTTATGACTATGCATGAAGAGTACATACAGTACAGTACTCGACCAGTTTTTTTTTCTTTTTTTCTTCCATTATTCTATTATTTCTCGTCAGAAAAGTAGCTTGCCACGGAGGGCGAGTGGATAGCGTGTCGGTCTACTAACCCCAAGATTGCAGGTTCGCTCCTGGCCGTGGTAAGTGATTTCTGAAAGGCAGCAAAAATACGACACACATGTCATACGATGTTGGCATGTCAAAGAACCCATTTGAATTCAGTAGGCCGTGTTCATAATGGCAAAATTAATCTCGGGAGTTTCCGCCAACACAAAGTTCCTAATTTTTCTACTAGAAAGCGCTATAGTGTTCAAGGAGCTTAGATATCTAACCTCCTTGACTTTCATAGTGATTCAAGGAACAACAAAATTCGACATGCAAGCTACTCTCTGGGTGTCAAATTACAAAGCTTGCACCCGGCACCCGAGGCCATACGATATTATTATCAGAAAAGTACTACTGTATATACTGACCTTTAAGTTACAGTACTGTAGTAGTCACAGTTAATAAAACCTCATTATAACAATAACCCTGCTATAACAATATCATTTTCATGGTCCCATGAATATTGTTCTATCGAGGTTTAACTGTATATGAAATTCATATGGCCACCCTGTTGTTTTATTGTTTTATCATTTCTTTAGCCTACTTTTGATTTTCTCAATAAAATGAAAGTAGACTTATGAGATCAACACAGGGCGAAAAATTGTGTGTCTGTGTGTGTGTGTTTGTGTACTCTGAATGTCTGCCCCCCCCCCCCATCAATTCAAACACGGTGAAACAGAATTGAACAAAATTTGGTTCAGAGGTAGCACTAGCAAAGGGCACTTAGGTTTCATGTTTTATATCACCGCCATCTTGACGAAAACGTAATGGCGGCCACCCAAATGTCCAAAGCTTAAATCAAATTACGACTAACCTAATCATCCGATCTCTACCAAATTTTGCCACAACGTATATTTGTACGGCGTGCGTCTTTTTACTAAACTACAAGGTCATCAGTCCAATAGTTTGCAGATGGCGGCCATGCATGTGTGCAAATCGATTCACCATATCAATTCAAACACGGTGAAACTGAATTGAATGAAATTTTGTACAGAGGTAGCACTAGCAAAGGGCACCTCATATTCATGTTTAATATCCATGTAACACATTGTATTTCAACAAGCTACTACAACCAATATTCAATTATACTCCTTGAAAAGGACAAAGAGTTATAACAATACCCATGCATTTAGGAGTAAGTAGGCTATATGTTCTTTACTGAACATCTTGTTTAATGCAAGATATATGTGCATTGTTATCTATCACCATAAAACAATTTGAACAGTTACATAGTGGTAATAGTTTCAGAGATCTGCAAAAAACATATTTTCACCTCCATGTGCTAGGAAAGAGACTGAGGTAAGGTCAAGGAAATGCTGGGTGGAGACAGAAAAATTGAAAGTTTGATCAACATGGCATCATCGATTCAAACGATCATTGTTTTTCATTACATACATGGAGACTTATTCTGCATGCAACATACTTGTAGCTTCATTCTGAATATAACAACAGATATATTATGAACAAACACATTATATCTTATATCTTTTATTCTCTCATATACAATTACAATATTTTATTATGACCAACTCTGAACAATTCATACTACAGTATAACAATTTATCAGAATTGACTAGCATAAAAAAAATATTTTAAATAGATGTATAATTTTGTACTGTATATAAACCCACCATCTACTTTTGTAATAAAAATAATAATGCATTATAAATTTACTACAAAATTTTAACAGTTGCTTACAGTATACTATGTACAGCTAGCATGTCTTTAAATATTAAATTGTTTTTAAATTTTTCTATAACAGTAAAATATTAAAATATTTACAACTGATGCAGTATAACATATGGTAAAAAAAAAAAAAAAAAAAGGGAAGCTAATATATAGGTTTATAAGCAAGCCAGTATTTTGAGGGAATCTTCATGAATAAGATGTAGTTATGAGGTTAAGTCCTTTCAAATTTTCATGCATCATACCGAATCCCTCCACTTAAGGACAGTGTTATACCGAGTGGTGTAGGCGCACTCGGTCAAGTGAAAGGCCATGGGAACAGGCTGTAGTATCACTCGATACAAGAGTGCATTCCAATCCCATCATAGGCCGTACTTGAAATGGTTTTCTGTGGTTTCCCATTTCAACTCCACGTTAATGTCAGGATGGTACCTTCTAATAGGCCATAGCTGCTTCCTTCCAACTCCTTACCCAGTTTCATTCACTTTATCTCACATTAATTCCTCTGATCTGGGAGGGCATAAAATTATTCACCACACAGAAACTCATCTCACCTCGTCTCCAATCCTGTAGAAACAGGAATAATAAGGGGTGGACATACACAAAGGACAGTATTACCGGTATTGATTTGTTTGTCCTTTCTTTAATACCGTCATTCAGTTTGTCATTGAAATTTCAGCATCAGATTCTGCAAAGTGGATGTAACCTTGGAAATATTACATCACTGATGACAGTTCGCAAGGAAAGAAATAGTTTAATAGACATAATTAGATTACCTCCCAGCAAGCTGCACTTCTGTTTCTTGTGAAATTTAACTTCAAAATCCTGGCTTAATATAAGACCTTGCAATATATACAGTATATACGAGGAGTGTTCAATTGAAACCTGTTCGAAACATCTTATGTGCTGGAAATACACATGCGCACGGCTGACGTGCTGTGCTCAGATACTTGCACTTTGCTTGGCTTGTAAACATGTGTCATTACATCAAGATGGCTGGTGTGATTCAGAACCCGTCCAAGCAACACCAACGAGCAGTAATCCAGTTGGCAGAGGGTTGCATGCCTGTGGAGATTCATCGGAAAATGGTTGTTGTGTACGGCAAAAAGTGCTTTTATGGATTGAACGTGAAAGTTCATCTGTTTGGGTTGTTGAAAAAATTCCTGGAGGTACAAAAGATTTCTAACGTTCTGGTAGAGGATAGAGTTGGTTCCAGCCGTAACCAATATCAATCTTCGCGGATGGTATTCACCATCTACCCAAACAATGGGATGCCTACCTCAATTCTTTTGAATACAGTTGAACCTCGATATCTCGAAGCGTTAGGGGATGTCAAAATAAATTCGACTTATCGAAAACTCGAGATAAGCAGCAAAACAAGTTACATTTGTGATATACTGGTCGCAAAATACTGTGTGTAGGCTCAAAACATTTGTCTAAATTTGTGTAATAAAAATGGATGTTGGTAATGATGACAGCTGTATTACATTATCTAAGCAAGTTAAGTTTAACAATACAAAATGCAGACGGGCCTTTATCTACTTTTTTATGATTTGAATAAATCCGTCATCTTCTTCTGCTTCATTTTCTGTGCACGAGCTTCCGCCACAAAGTTCACAACCACATTCAGTGATGTATGAAACAATTTGCACTGTAAAAATGTGTATATTCAAGATGAACAAGTTTAAGCTTTGAGATATCGGGCTTCAACTGTGTCTGTAAGCAGTAATGTTTGAAATAAATATTACCCTTTGATTTAGCTTTTGTGTTGGTTGTTATTCCAGTGCCCAGGAACTTAGAATGGGTTTTATTTGAACACCCCTCATGCTTGGAAGTATGACTAGTTCACTCTAAATGCTTGAGCAAAGGATCTTAAATGAATTTTATATTTGGTTTAAAGCACTTATCACGTAAAATAATGTAAGCACCATTTTAGTCTCAGTGCTTTTTCAAAACTGTCTCTTATAAAACTAAATGGTCTCAGATTCTTCTTTGAGATGTCAGATGCAAAATGTACTTACTCTTCAGTATATTGCTAAATAACAGGAGAGTTGTAAGACACAATGCTCCCATTTTCAAACAATAATTCTTGTAAAATCAACACTTTCTTGGTTAAAATCAGCTATGGATATTAATGAATCCTTTTGTATGTGGTATTCCAAACCATAAATTATAGCATAGTTGATATACTGATGTGGGTAAATTATGATGAATTTAGTACTGTCACTCTTTCAGGAGTTAATTGCAGCCTACAACCAGAGCACAACCAATCTTATAACATGTACACTAGGTGGGCTTGCCATACGTATTGCCGGTATTTTGCTCTTGTCCCGGTGTCCCGCCCGGTTTTATCAATGTCCCGGAAAACGGCTGTAAGATGTAAAAAGAAGAAAGACATTTTGAAAAGAGTACATTCAAGTCAAAAATATGAGTGGTAAGTTAGTTATTGTTGTTGTAAGGGGCGGAACTACGAGTTCATCTGCCCCAAAATATGAGTGGTTTGAAAGCAAAAATTAACATTGTTAACTCATTAATTAATTGTTATTTTAGTAATTGTAATTGTTTTTGTAGTTAAACAAAAAGTTGTCTTTTTTTATATAATAACACTTAGTAATTGTTCAATTAAACAATTTTATGAAGTATTTTAAATTGTATTTTATTAATACTTCTTTCTAAATGCTAGACCAGAATACATTATCAATAAAAAGGAAAAATTATATGTTTTTATGTAGCAAATATTCCTTTTTTGTTGAACTAACAATTTAGGGTGCCCGATTCCGCCCTCCCGTCACTTGCGAGGCTTAAAACTCACCATTTTGCTTCTGCCCCAAAGCCCCCTGTAAAGCCATCCCATATTTTTGTATCCCGGTTTCACTCACCTAACATATGGCAAGCCTAACAATAGGGTACATCTAGTTTACTCTGACAAAGAGCAGTAACATACTTACTGAGTAACCATTCAAGCATTCTCAGATAATGGTGGCATAGAAAAGCCTGGGCTGCTTATCAAACTCTAACATAGCCTGTTGAACTTAGTAAAATAATTAAGGAATCCCTAGGGAAATACATGGGGTTTTGCACCAGATTGATGAGGGATGAAAATGGCACAGTGTTACTAGACAAGAACAAAAGTAAATATCAATGTAGAAAGTACATTCCTGGACACTGTCAGAACAAGAAGACTGAACTGTTAGAAGATGACAAGATCAAACATCTACATGACAGCAAGTTGCCAGGTGTCAACAATATTACTGCTGAACTAATTAAGAACTGCGATGAAATAATAAATGAACCTCTATTCAAATTTATTGCAGCATTCTATGAACAAGGTAAACACCTAGAAGAATTTTGCTCTTCAATCATTGTACTGATGTAAAAGGAAACTGCCCCAGTCATTAGTATAGAATATACAGTAGGACAATAAACAAGGAAAGGAATGAAGTTTGTAGTTTTGCACAACTGTTAACCTCATAGTCATAAGTCTGAGAACCTTCTTTTTACATGGAATCTGAACCATTGGATGACATTTGACCTTGAAAATCTCACACACATTAACCATGAATTTAACCTAATCCATTTTGGTGAAAGGCAATGCCATCATGTCCCTAAGTTTAATAATTCCTCACATACCCAAGATCCTCCCACAAAACTTTAAGAACAGAATGGGGAGCAATGGAGTATATTGAACAACACCCAGATGAGTCATAGTTTGGTTTCCATAGAAATATGTCAACATGTGACGCAATTGATAGACTGCACCGTCTTCTTCAAGTGCCTCGTCTTCCAAGAACATTGGTGATCAGCAGCAATCTGTTGTTTGTCCATAGCTTTTCTAAACAGCGACACTGTGTTCAGTCCAAACCACTGGCATAAGTTCTTTAGCCAGGATATTCTTCTATGTCATGGATCCCTAATGCCATCAATTTTCCTTTGAATGGTTTATTGCAACAGGTTGTATTTGTTGTTGTGCATGAAATGACCAAAGTATTCTAGTTCTCTTCTTTTCATGAGACTATATTGAGAAATTCTGAATCTTTGTTCAAACGCCGCTGTACTTCCACATTTGTGATTTTAGCTGTTCATGATATCCTTAATATTCTTCAATAAGTCCACATTTCAAACGCCATCAATTTCTTACTTAATAACTTGGTAAGTGTCCACGATTCAAACCCATAGAGCAGGATACTAAAAACGTAGCAACGAAGCATTCGGCTTGCGTAATGCAAGACTTAAATCACTGCCACCTAAAACTTTCCTCATTTTAATTGAAAGAACTTCTAGCCTGCTCAGTTCTGCAGATAATGTCTTAACTTTAGTCCCAGTTATCATTGATTAGACAGCCTAAATATTTATATGATAAAATCCTTTCAATTTACCAAGTTCGAGAAAGCCCTGAATTTCATATTTGTTTCTACTTACACCCGTCCACTTTGTTTTCTTGACATTAAAATGTAATCCTATGGTATTACTCTTCAGTATCATGAGATTAACGCTCACGTAACACTACAAACTTCATTCCTTTCACTCTCTTCAGTGATAGAATCCATTAGTTCTTGTAGATCATCCATACTTTTTGCAAGGATGAGAGTGCCATCAGCATATCTGATGTTATTAATTAAAACTCCATTTGCCACTACTCCTTGAGACTTTCCATCAAGAGCATCTTGGAAAATATTTTCTGAATAGATGTTGACGAGAAACCAACAGTAGGGTTCAAGCAGCTGAGAACTTTACAACTCTGTCTCACAGGTTCTAAGGGACAAAAACTTTCCTCGGGAAGCTAAAATATCACTGTACAAATCCTACTTGCTTCCCATATTGGCCTATGGTCTAGAAGCTGCTACAATGACTCCCTGGGATAACAGCCGGATACAAGCAATTGAGATGAAATTTCTAAGATCAAGTATTCAGAAGACCACACGAGACAAAATTAAAAATGAGTCAGTCCGCCTAAAGCTAGGGCTGAAAAGAAGTGTGTTTGACATTCTTGAGGAGTCGAGATTGAAATGGTTCGGTCATCTGATGAGGATGCCTCTAGTAGAACACCCAAAGCCTATTTCGAAAGGAAGATAATTGTCAAGAGACCAAGAGGTAGACTATATTCGTATTTGTCATGGTTCCGTATTGATTGAACAATTATGCACTAAGAGGGGGATAGGTTCCGCCTGATCAATACAACGTAATTCACATTTAAAGGGTGAGGGGGATAGGTTCTGCCTGATCAATACAACGTAATTCACATTTAAAGGGTGTTAATACAACCCTTTAAATGTGAATTACGTTGTATTGATCAGGCGGAACCTATCCCCCTCTTAGTGCACAAGAGGTAGACCTCGAGATGGGTGGATGAAGCAAGTAAACAGAGCTTTGACTAAGAGGAGCGTAGAATGGAGGACAGTGGTGGAAGAAGAATGGTGGTAGGACAGACCTCTATGGAAGGGGCTTGCTCATTCCCACACCCGGCCTGCTGGAGTGGAGAATCGATGATGTTGACGTTGACGAGGAGTAGAGAGAGAATGCAACCTTATAGTTACAAAATAACACTGGGTTAGTTTCTGCCCAACCAATACTTTAATAAAGTGCTTTAGTACTGAAGTACAAGAGTAAGTACAATAATTTAATAATGTATTGAGTGGGCAGAAACTAACCAAGTGTAATTTAGTAACTATATTGTACATCAATGTGGAACCTGACTTAGGAAACCAATATGGTTTCTTCAATGGCTTATTATGGATGCAACCTTGGCGAACTCCCTTCATAATCAATACTTCTTCGGACAGCCGACCATCAACACATACAGCAGCACATGGGTTCCCCAATTAATCGGATGTCATGTCCTAGGTCTACCTCTGCTTCTCTTACCCTCTACAGCCAAATTCATTAGCCTCTTAGGTAATCTCTCGTGTCCCATTCTCATCACATAACCCCACCATCTGGGTCGGCACATACGAATAGCTATATTTAACATGTTCATTTCTATCTTAGCCTTGATCTCTTCATTACGAGTACCTACCTGCCATTGCTCTCATCTATTTCTCCCAACAATCATTCTTGCTACCCTCATATCAGTTATCTCTAGCTTATGTATCAGATATCCTGAATCTACCCAGCTCTCACTCCCACAAAGCAAGGTCAGTCTAAATACGAAATGATTTAGGGTTGAGATTCATCGCTACGCTAACTACTTTCTTGCAGAATACTGTAGAATATAATAAATTTTTGCTATTTCTATTCATTATTCTGACCTAATGAAGAAGAACAGTAAGTAAATATGCTACTTGAATATGCTCTTTCAAATTATGCCACATCAGCCAACAACACTTGTCTCGAATTCTGATTATTAATTTAACTCTGACACCATCGATGGAGCAACATTATTTTCTATTTGGTCCCTCTGATAAAAGTCCCGTGATATTGTCAAGATCACAGCTCAGTAGTTATTTCATCTTGAGGTCGGAACCCCAGTGTGAAAAAGTCGTCCTCGACGAGGTAATCTCTACTTGCTGACCATTCTGCGAGTATTGTGTAATTTTGTGGATTAAACTCCCAACAAGGGTTAAAATCATTATTACTGTCTATAAGTGATGGTTGTAGCAAGGCAGCATCCCTCCTCAAAACAACATCATTACTGTTGTTGAAACTGTTTGCCATTGGGGCATTATTGTAATTGCTGTTAAATGTGGAAATAGCAAGTTCTTGTAGACTTTGGTTTGATGTTCGTAATGTCGAACTATTATTATTGCTATTTTTATTAATACTATTTGGAGACACAGAACTACTGCTGTTGAAGGGTTGAAATGTAGTGAGTTCCCTTCTATTTGTCTGGAGGTCAATTGCTGTGACGGGTGACGAGGGATTCGTTTGTATTGGAACTTGCAGGAAATTCACAAGTTGGGCCTGAGCAACCTGGAATCAGAAACATTAGTTAGGAAAATAGAATATACAGAATGTTTCAGAGTTGTGGCACCTTTTGAGTAGGCCACAGGCAGTCCTCTAAGAAATTCTTCCAAAATCCTAGAAAAATAAGACTTGATCAACGACAGTAATATTTGGCATTATTTAGGCCTAACCATAATTTTGTCTTAATCCTTGATTGTATCATAGCAAATGTTATATTAAAACCTTTATTTAAAGGTAGGCCCTACTGGTATACTTAAAACAAAATCTTTCCACTTTAGTCAAAACAATTTATTTATAGTGTAAATCTACTACCGGTAGTACTATTTTTGGTTTACTTTGAAACCTTCCTCACCTAATACGAGTAGGCCCTATTACAATTCTTATTGCAAGATTATTTCCAAGCATAGTCAAAATGTATTTTAAACTAAGATTAATCATTTCTTGTGGCATACTTAAACCTTAAACCAATAGCTAAAATAATAAATATGGCTTTCTAAACCTTAAAAATAAAAAGTATGGTGGCTTCAAAATTCTTCTTAAACAATGACAATATATATGTACGAAAACTCAAATAATCTATCATAGCATTTTGAGGTATGAGAGAGTTGACGATTATTTATGGAAGAGAGCTATTTTAGTACTTACATACAGTACGTATATACTGTAGATATATATTGTCATCCTTTAGAAAGATTTTTAAAGCTACTTTTTATTTTTGAAGTTTAATAATCCATATTCCTTATTTTAACTTCCGGTATAGGGTTAAGGTTTAAATAAGCCATATGAAATTATTAACCTTAGTTTAATGTACATTTCAAATCTGCCCATATCCTGAAAGTAATCCTGCAATAAGAATTGAAATATTAACTGAGGAAGGTTTCTATGTAAACCAAAACATGTAGTACCGTACTGTAGTTCTTTTTTTTTTTTAAATAAATTGTATTGACTAAGGTTGGAAGATTCGTTTGATATCTTTATTTAAAGGATTTAATATAGATTCCAGGCAATACGTAACAAATAATTATGATTAATTTCATATTATCAATACATAGCAAATGTTGTTATGAATATTAGTAAACCCACTAATGTAGCCATCGGTTTAGGCATGCTCCATGGCTGGACTGGACACAGATATCCAAGGTTCGAATCCTGGCACTGGTAGCAACTGTACCGAGTGTACTTTCCCCCGAGTTTTAATGTTCAAAACATTTCTTAGCAGACAAAGCAGGGGTCCCCCCATCTTAGCAAAAGCATAAAATTAAGCAATTTCCTCAATTGTACCAAAAGTTGAAAGGTTTGTAAACAAACTTTAGTAGGTTACAGAGCTTGTTTTTAGTTTCTTTTTTGTTGGTAGTAATTATTATTTGTTTTGAGGTTACTGACCATGGCCACCTATTGGTGGAGCACCACATGGAGTCCTAGTGTTTAGTGCCTATTGGATTCTTTTATGGAGGACTACCAGTAGGTGGCTTTGCTAATGGCAAGGTAACCATGGGGATGAATATTGATAGTTGCTGCCATGCGGAATGGAGGTATTTGGATAGATCGTTTATGATGAAGAAATGAAAAGGTTATCTATGGGAAAATGAGATGAGAGATGATGTTATGTTCGGTGACGGCAACTTTGTTTTGGAGAAGAATGATGATAGAGGAATAATAAGTATTGTGATTTGGATTGTCCAAGTATATAGAGAAGTATTGATAGTTATGATTGCCAGAGAACGACCAGAAAAGAAGAATTTGTGTGTAGTAAAGAATAAAAGTTGTAGTGGACACGGTACAAGCGATGCAGGTAGTGGAAACCTGCTTATATGTTGACAAACAGGTATCGTTAGTTATGATTGCCAGAGATCAACCTGGAAAGAAGAATTATTATTAATAAATAGTGTATTTTTGTGAAGTCAGTGTACTGTACTTTGTGTGATGTTATTTAGTGAGTATATCGCCCCGCAACCCTGAGGAGGCTAGCTTGGGTTTTATATTTATTACAAGTTGCACCCAGCGTAGGGGCAGTATCATAATTATTACAGGCTAAAGGGCCCGGAAAGATTTCAAATTGTGAGTCTTGGAGAGTTCTATAAAAAAAATATATATATATGAAAATAACTTCCGGCCTAGATATAGTTCTGGATAAACAGCCAAAAATCGCTTGTTTCTTTACTCATTTTCTCTTTGATTCAAATCCTAGCCAGGTTAACTTATTTGCATAATTCTTTCTTAAATGTGTTCCTTGCTTCAAAACCCTCAGGCATTTTTAGCCTATTTTCAATTTTGAAAAAATAGGCTTATGAGATCACCTTTTGTCCGTGTGTGTGAGTGTGTCTAATAAAATCTAAACGGCTGAAGCGATTTCAATGAAACTCGGTAAGTTCATAGCGCTATTCCCGGCGACCTCGACCGTGCCCTTCAAATTTTGTTACTTCTCACCAATCCAACATGGCGGCTGTGCGAAATATTTCACTAGCATTCAATATCTCCTAAACTATTACCGATATCGCCCTGAAATTGTGTATGGTGATAAAGAGCACTACTAGAAGTTCACCTATGAGACTTTCAAAAACCTGGTGACTACAAAACCAACATGGCGGCCAAGCGAAGTTGAGACTTTTAAATAGACTTTTCTCGCGATTTAACTATCCAAACGTAATGAAACTTGGTACAGCAATTGTTTATATACATTGTAATGCACGGGAGTCTAATTTAGTCCAATTGTTTACCTAACCTCAAAATGGCGGCTGTGCGAAATATTTCACTGACATTCTATATCTCCGAAACTATTACAGATATCACCCTGCAATTTTGTACGGTGATAAAGGGTACTGATACAACTTTACCCATGTATATTTCATAAACCTGTAAAGTACAAAACGAACATGGCAACCAAGCGAATTTGAAATATTTTAATAGACTTTTCTCGTGATTTAACTCTCTGAGCACAGTGAAATAGGGTACAGTAAATGATTTTGCAGATTGTAATGCACTGCCATCAAATTTAATTCAATTGTTAACATAACCTCAAGATGGCGGCTGTGCGAAATTTTAAAATTAAGTTTTATTTCTTGTGTCGTAATCATGCAATTGAAGTAAAATTTTGAATAATGAACCTAGGCAATAATTGTCCTTGAATGGTACATAACTCTATGGCCTATACATATAACAATCCTAAATGACGAGCTTCCGAAATATTTAGACGGTTCTCAATATCTATGAATCTTTTACAGCAACCAAACTGATTTTTTTTATGTTCATAGAGACTATGAACATATGTTCACCTATAAGACTTTCAGTAACTTGGTGAGCACAAATCCAACATGGCAGCGACGCAAAATATAAATATTTAAATGGACGTTTCTCGCGAATTAACAATCCGAGACTCGTGAAACGTTGCACGTTAAATGCTTATACAAATGTTGATCCACTGGCATCTAATTTATTTCAATTGTTTGCATAATCACAAGATGGCTGCTGTGCGTAATTTTAAAATCTCGTTTTTACTTCTTGTGTTCTAATCATGCGATTGCAGTTTGAATACCACACGTACACACTAATCTTAATGTAATAGTACATTAATAAAAATCCAACCTGGCGACCATCTGAAATATTTAGACGGTTCTCAATAACTACGAATCTGTTACAGCAATTAAACTGAAATTTTGTATGTTGATAGAGGCAATTAACATGAGCAGGATATATGAAAATAGGCTGTATAGTTCTTCACGGAACTACTTGTTTGATTTTTTGAAAAATCTTCACACTGGAAGAAGTTATAAGGGCTTAAGTGAAACTCTGCATTGACTCACACTAGCGCTCATACTGGTAGAAAAGGCAAACTTCTGATCTAATCGACCAGATATGGTTGAGTTTCCGGTGAACAATCAACAGTCTACCGCGTGTCATCATGCCGGAACCTCGTATGTTTGGAAAAGAACAACAAAAATTAATTACAAACAAATGCATCAAAAATGGAATAGTGTTCATGGAAGGTCCAGTCTATGACATTAAAGGATGTTTTCAACATTGAGTTGCTTGCCTGAAGGGTTTTTTCACACTCCAAGTACAGTATCCTATTTCAAGTAGTTCTGGGGCACCTACCCCAATCATAAACTCAAATATAGCTACACACACCGGCACATGTTTTAACATGTTAACAGATAAATTCCATACTTTTAAAGGTATTTGTAATTATATTTTAAACCAGAGAACTAATTAAAAATTAGGGTTTGTTCCGGCAATTCAATACTAATTAAACGTTTAAAATTATACGCTAAATCAATACTTAACAAATATATATTTTATATATTGGGGCATGTTTCGACTTTCCATGAGGTCATCTTCAACTTAAAATGAAAATCAATTAAGAACTAAAAATTAAAAAATAGTATATATTGATTTTAAAAAATTAAAGCTTGACATTTTTAAACTCACCATTAACTTAATATTTATTATTTTTTAACTACTTTTGAAAATTATTGTAAAAAGACCAATATTATATTTATTTAATTTAAAACATTTGTAAGGATATCCATTTTATTACTATATTTCATTTATTACAATTATTATCATTAACTTTTCATTTCTTATTTAGATTTAAGTCATATACAGGGTCTTTCATATAAAATAAGAGCGCCAAGCGGCGGCTTTGTTAACCGCTGCTGCGGTCACCTTGGCCGAGCTTTTGGCGCACCAAGGTCCCCTGCTTTAAGCGTCTGTACAATCCTACATGATGCAGCGGCCTTGCTAGCGTGTGTACAATGCCGAAATCTTACTTTAGTTAAGTTAGTTATTGTTGATGAAACCGAAACCCCTATAGTATAGAAAGCGCGCACACAGTATATACGATGGCTGTTTTTCTCAAGTTCCGATGGACTGTATAAAAATAACAGATTGACATTACCAAACTTGACCTTGCAATAAGCGTGCAGTTGCTCAGTCGCCAGTCTAAACCTCAAGTGGTGAGACAGTTATCATTGCAACATCGTATTTTTTTTAATGTAAAACTTATTTTAAGTACAAGTTGGCTCGGAGGGTACGTGATGTGCATTTGTTCAACAATTTCCTGATAAAGTGCCACCTTCACTAGCACAGATTCACGTAATTGCAAATAAGTTTGACAATACTGGCTCGGTGCTCAATAAAAACCATGCCGGCACACGAACAGTTTTAACAGAGGATGAGCTAGATGACATTGGCGAGAATCTTGAACGGTCTCCGAATAAATCACTCACAAAAGTAAGATCATAATAATAATGTTATTGGTTTTACGTCCCTTTTAACTACACTGGCTTTTAGAGATGCCGGGGTGCCGGAATTTTGCCCCAAAGGGGATCTTTAACGTGCCAGTAAATGTACTGACATGGCTCCCTCGCATTTGCGCACCCTCAAATGCCAGCTGACTGCGCCAGGTTTCATACCTGCAACCTTGGGCTCAGCAAGCGAGAACGTTACCCCTAAGCCACGCAGCCAGCAAAAGTAAGATCAGCATTGTACACACGCTAGCAAGGTCGCTGCATCATACAGGATTGTACACACGCTTAAAGCAGGGGGCCTTGGCGCGCCAAAAGCTCGGTCAAGGTGACCGCAGCAGCGGTTAACAAAGCCGCCGCTTGGCGCTCTTATTTTATATGAAAGACCCTGTATACTATTTTTAATTTTTATTTCTTAATTGATTTTCATTTTAAGCTGAAGATGACCTCATTGAAGGTCGAAACATGTCCCAATATATAAAATATGTATTTGTTAAGTATTGATTTGGCGTATAATTTTAAACGTTTAATTATAATATAAATATGGATATTATTATGGAAGACCTCAACGGCGAATATGGTGGAGAAGATGGACTTCAGTACAGCGTATGAGGCGGAGGAGGCACCCCAGTGCTCGGGGTTGATAAGAGTAAAAGGTATATGGATGTCCATATATCCAACTCTCTAGTGTCTGTTCTGGCATCCAGCGGCTAGTGAGCAGCGTCTGTTCACCTAGTTGGTGCGGCTGTTCGAAGTACGGCTTAATCTCAACAATTAAGTCTTAAAATCTTGTGATCTCCATCGGAGGTCACCACAAACAATCTTCAACTTGAAGCAACCATGGCAGAACGACAGGAAAAGATTCCACTACCCCAGGCCCCAGTCAATAGATTGGATCCCTGTTCTGGTCATAGGATTCTGGGGGACCAGACATGTCATGTAGAGAAGGATCGGAGCTTCTCAAAACCTCTTCGACCTAAACGAAAGTGTTTCATAGGTACACTTAATGTGAACACTTTGCTTAAGCCTGGGAAACTCAATCATCTAACAAACACGCTTGATAAATTCAGCATCAAAATTTTGGCATTGCAGGAAACACGATTTACAGATGAAAATCACTTTGATTCTGAGAACTACAGGCTCTATAAAGGAAAACCTGCAGTGCAGATCAACACAGGACCAAGACAGTTTGGCACAGGTTTTGGGGTTAGCAAGTCCGTCACAGATTCAGTAATTGATTTTACTTCACCATCAGAAAGAAGCAACCATGGCAGAACGACAGGAAAAGATTCCACTACCCCTTGCTGGTCGCCAAGGTGAGAGGACTGAAGGAAAAGAGGAGAACTGAGAACCAAGAAAGAAGAATAAGGACATGGAAGCTGAAGGAGGATGGAAATAAGGAGAAGTTCCAGATATTAGTGAGGAACAAATTACCGAAAGATGATCCGAAAACAGGTGAAGAAGAATGGAATAGATTCAAGGACGTGTTGTTAGAAGCGGCGGAAGTCGTGTGTGGCAGAACTAGTGGAAGGAAACACCATGGTGGAACCCCAGAACTAAGGAAGCAGTGAAAAAGAAAAATGAAGCATTCAGGAAATGGTTCCAACAGAGGACAGAGAGAACAAGAGAAGAATACCGAGAGCGGAAGAAAGAAGCAGGAGAAGTAGTGAAGGAAGAGAAAAAGAAATGGCTGGAGAAATGGACAGAAATGATGGAGGAGGACTGTGATGGCAGTAAGAAAGTGTTGTATGGAATGATAAAGGCAAAGAGAAGAGATACAGGGGAAAATGTCAGAATGGTGGACAGGAATGGAAAGGAGGTCGAAAATATGGAAGAAGTAAAGGATATCTGGAGAGAATACTTCAAGGAACTCCTAAATCCAACTAAAACCAGCGTAGTGGACATTGTGGAGGAAGAAACAGACAGTGACCAAGACATTTCAGAGAAGGAATTGACATGGAAAGAAGTGGAGGAAGCATTAAAGAAGATGAAAGGGGGAAAGGCACCTGGAATAGACGAAGTGAGTGTGGAGATGGTGAGAGCAGCAGGGGTGATAGGAACACAGTGGCTCTTTCGAGTAATGAAAGTGATATGGAGGGAGAAGAAAATACCAGAGGACTGGAAAAGAGGGATAATAATACCCATATTTAAAAAGGGAAGTAGGAAGGAATGCAAGAACTACAGGGGAATTACACTCATGTGCCACTGCGCTAAAATATTTGAGAAGGTACTGGAGAGAAGAATTCGGACAGAAGTTGAAGATGGGCTGAGGGAACAACAGTATGGATTCAGGCCAGGAAGGTCAACAGTTGACCTCATCTTTGCAGTAAGACAGCTACAAGAACACCATTATGAATATGGGAAAGATCTGGTGATGACCTTCTTGGATATTGAGAAAGCATATGATAGTATTAATAGAAACAAGGTATGGGAAGCAATGAGAGCAAAAGCAGTGAACAAGGAGACAGTGGCAAGAGTGAAAGCAATGTACGAGGGAAGCAAAAGCTGTGTAAAGGTGGGAAGAGAGAGAACGGAATGGTTTCAACTGGAGAGTGGTCTGAAACAGGGAAGTGCCCTCTCACCCCTGTTATTTATAGTGGTGATGGATGAAATCATACGAAAAGTGGTAAATAGCATTGGGGAAAGGAAAATGAAGGCAATGTTGTTTGCTGATGACCTTCTGGTATGGGGAGAGGATGAGGAAGAAGTACAAGAGCAATTAGATGAGTGGGAGAAGGTAGTGTTATCATATGGGATGAAGTTCTCAGCACAAAAGAGTGAAGTGGTCATCACAACGACGAAGAAGAACAGACTGGATATGGGCATAACACTTGGAGGACAGCAGTTGCAGAAAGTAGAATGCTTCAAGTACTTGGGAAGCATAATTGAAGAAAAGGGAGGCAATAGGATGGAAATAAATGAAAGGGGAAGGTGCGCAGATGGATTTTTCAAGAGTGTTAGGGGGATGTTATGGAATAAAGATGTACCACAAAAATGTAAAGGAATCATCTACAAGACCTACTTTGTGCCAATTTTGACATATGGTTCAGAAACATGGGTGATGAAGGAAAGGGACAAGAACAAAATACGAGCAGTGGAGATGAAGTTCCAGAGGAGTAGGGTAGGAGTGACAAGAATGGACAGAGCAAGGAATGAGAGAGTCAGAGAGATGGTAAGAGAGGAACCATTGCGAAATAGAATAGAGCGATCTAGGCTACAATGGTATGGACATGTGAGGAGGATGCAAGAGGAGAGGATACCAAAGAAGATGTTTGGAATGGAAATGATGGGAAGGAGGTCAAGGGGAAGACCAAGGGACAGATGGACAAAAGGAGTTAAGAAGAGTGTGGAGGAAAGAGGAGTGTGCTGGGACACAGTAAATGAAGAGAGATGGTGGATGGACAGGAAACGATGGAGAGGCTTATGTTCCAAGCAGACCCGACCAGCGGTTGGAAACTGCTCAAGATGATGATGATGATCAGAAAGACTCTCAACACACTCAATAAAATCGGGAAACAAGGTATACACACTGATTAACGTGCATGCACCAACGAATGACTACAACAGGAAAGACCCTCAGGTAATAGAAGACTTCTGGGAACTTCTGGAGGAAATCACGAACAAAATTCCCAAACATCATGTCAAGATTCTACTGGGGGATTTTAATGGCCAGTTAGGAAAAGAAAAGAAATATAGGAGAATTACAGGACCATACACTGCTCATAGCAGAACCAATAAAAATGGTGAACACCTTATAAGCTTCTGTCAAAATTTCAATCTCCAAATTATGTCAACACAATTCCAGAAGCCTACGCGTAAATTAACAACATGGATATCCCCCAATGAAAAGCCTCCATGGCTGAGGTGGCAGCACGCCAGCCTCTCACCGCTGGGTCCGTGGTTCAAATCCTGGTCACTCCATGTGAGATCTGTGCTGGACAAAGCGGAGGCAGACAGGATTTTCTCCGGGTACTCCGGTTTTCCCCGTCAAAATTTAATTCCAGCAACACTCTCCACTATCATTTCATTTCATCTGTCATTCATTTACTCATTGCCCCAGAGGAGTGCGTCAGGCCTCGGCAGCCGGCACAGTTCTTATCCTCGCCGCTAGATGGGGGCTTCATTCACTCCATTCCTGACCCGGTCGGAGACTGGAAGCAGGCTGTGGATTTTCATTTTCATATCCCCCAATGAAATACTTGGAGAATTCCAGATTGACCACGTTGCTATCTCTAGAAGGAACGCTAAAGAAGTCCTTAATGTGAAAACCAGGAGAGGATTCTCTGATTCAGATCATCATTTACTACAAATCAAGGTAAAATTTCAACCCAACAGACAAAGGACAAGGGGAACCCAGCTTTTCCGAACTGATCCAGAATACCTTGAATTCAACAAGATGAACATCATTGAAGAAATCCATCAAATGGATACCACGAGCTGGTCTGAACTTGCAGAGAAAATAAAACAAGCAATAAAATTCGGTCAACCTCCGAGAAAGAGAAAACATAGGTGGTGGAACATCACATGCGATCATGCTATTGAATATAGGTTTAAAGCATGGAATAATTTCAATAGCCATAAAACAACAGAAAAATGGCAAGAATTTGTGCAGGTTCGGAAAAACACTTCTAAAATTATTCGCCGAGAAAAGCGCAATTATGAGAATAATAGGCTAAATGAAATAGAACAGGACTTCACTAAGAACAACACCAGAAATTTTTACAAGACCTTTAGAGAAAATATAGCAGGCTTTCAACCTCCTAGTTTATGCTTCCAACGACCTGATGGATCTCTGGAATCAAATACGAGCAATAATTGTGAAATTCTAGCTAAATATTTCAGTACACTCCTTAATTGCGAAGCACCTTCTGAACAACTTCAATTTGCAAAACCAGTGCCCAACCTTGATTCACTTCCACCATCACATGAAGAAATAGTGGACATAATCAAGTCATTAAAAAACAATAGAGCCCCTGGTGAAGATGGACTTATTGCAGAAGTTTGGAAATTGGATCATGAACACATAACACCAAAAATTCACAGAATAATATCAGAGGTCTGGAAAACAGAGAAAATCCCAAAAGAATGGAAGAGTGCTTTGATACACCCACTCCATAAGAAGGGAAGCAAAACTGATCCGAATAATTATAGAGGAATTCCGCTTCTTCCAGTCGCTTATAAAATTCTCTCTAAAGCTTTGCTGAATCGACTCGAGCCACAGGTGGACCACCATATTGGAGAATATCAGGCAGGTTTCAGGAAGGGAAGGTCCTGTATTGAGCAGATCTGGAACCTCAAGACCATACTGCACATCCGACGATGCAGGAACACTACAGTCACATTTGTGGATTTCAAAAAGGCTTACGATTCGGTTGACAGACAAACCTTGTTTAACAGACTAGAAGAATTAGGAGTTGACAGGAAGACCAGGGCCATCATCCAGGAAACATTATTGGGAACTACCTCAAAGGTGAAATTCATGGGAGAAATCTCTAACTCTTTTGCAATACATACTGGAGTTCGACAAGGTTTATCACCACTCTTGTTCAACATCGTACTGGACAAAATCATCACAGAATGGGAAAAGCATGTGAAAGGTATCCAAATTGGAAAGGAGAAAGGGAAAAGAGTCACTGTGAAATGCTTGGCCTTTGCAGATGATCTGGCCATCTTAACAAACAACAAGGATGAAGCCATATTAGCCCTAGAGAAACTACATGAAATCTCCAGTAAAACGGGACTTGATATTTCCTATGAAAAAACACAGTATAAGGATACCAAATCAACAGGAAACATCACCTTGCGAACGCAATATGGAAAAATCTCGCAGGCCACTCACTTCAAATATTTAGGAGAAGCCATCCAACCCACAGGATTGAACATAATTTCTAATGCAGATAGAATAGTAAAATTGCAGAAGGCGTACAAGCTGACATGGAATCATTATAACAAAAGAGCAGTATCTCGCAATGCCAAGTTTCGCCATTATAACACAGTTGTCTTGCCTGAAGCCTTGTATGCGGCAGAAACCACCGTCATTAGAGGAATGACAAGAATTCATGATATTGAGAAACAGGAACGAAAAATTCTTAGGAAAATCCATGGCGCTGTTTTCCGTCATGGAATTTGGGTCAGGAGACCAACAAAGGGACTTTATGAAAATACAGACACAATTAGAGATAAATTTAGGAAGAGACGTCTGCAGTCCTATGGACACATATATAGGATGGATGAGAACAGACTCACTAAGAAGATTTTCAATATCGTGAATGCAAGTAAATTAAAGACCAGTTGGATTAAAGAAGTACATGAAGACATGGAATTACTTAAAATCTCTGAAGACGACATTAAGGACAGAGAACAATTTAGAAATAAAATCAGAAACACGAAAATTGTACAAGTTTCAAGGAAAGATACATCAGGGAAAAAATGGACAGAGGAAAGGAAGAAAAAGCACAGTGAACTAATGAAGAGGTTTTGGGAAGAAAAGAAGAGAGGAAAAGGAAGGGAAGCTATGATTGGCTCAAGTTCTCACGCTCTCCTGAAGGGGAAAAATCGGAAATAATAATAAATATGGATATTACGTATTTACAAAGGCAAATGTGTTTGCATTCTAAGTCAATACTATATGTTTCTTAATAAAGAGTTAAGTGGACATATTTCGAGCTATTGATAACTCTTAACATAAGATGAATAACATTAACCATACACATCATCATATATATTATTTCAGTATTACAGATCCCTCCTGCGGTGCTCACAAGCTACCGATCGTGACAAATGAGTATTCAAATGAAAGACAATAGACATTAGTAGTGACGAATTGCACCCTAATTTCATAAATATCTATTATTTCTTTAAAAAAGGTTTTAAAAAAATGTACGAAGTGTGCGATTTGCAGATACTGTTGCTGTAGAAAAATAAACTCCATAATTGCTGTCTACTTCCCATTTTGGCCGATATGATGCCTGTTTCATGCCATTTTAACATTGTGAGGTCTTTCCTTTATAATTTTGCATGGATTTCAGATACAGTAATCAAAGGAATGAGTACTCAAATCGTACAATTTCATAAATATCGAGTAACCAGTGAGTGTTGCAGCTAAGCTGTGAATCAATGGCCTCAGCACACAAACAGGGCCGTGGAGAGCGACGACGGGCCCTGGGGATGGAATCTCCCGGGCCCCCCTCTATAACCAAATTCTGTAAAATTAATTTATAATCCTCGCAAATTTGCACAAACTGATTTTGCGCAATTTCTTTTTTGCACAAAATATTTGCCATGCAATCAATTACAAGAACTTAAAAAACAGCAAGCAATAATAATAATAATAATAATAATAATAATAATAATAATTGTAGCATGCTGAACTGTTATGCCCAAGATCGCGGGTTAAAACCCGGCCGAAGTCGTCGGATTTTGAAGAGCGTAAAAATCCTTCAGTATGTCTTTACTCGGAGGGGAAGTAAAGCCGGCAGTCCATGTCATAGATTTATGGCATGTAAAAGGTAGGCGTGTTGGTTAGAAACACACTATCAATTTCCAACGTTTGCCGCTGGGTGTCAATGACAGAGGCGTCTGGTAGCCAAAGTTGGAACTACTTGAAATTGAACTTGTTGGGGAGCCTACGGGCATTTAATTGAAATGTCCTGAAGTGACTATTGGCTCCAATTCAAATATTATAATAATAATAATAATATTTAAGCCAAGATTATGGGGGGTGGACACCGGGGATCTATGAAATATCACCAAGCTCAGAGTCGGGTCCGAGGGTCCCCCTCCGGAAAAGTTTGCAAAAATTAGGTCAAATTATTGAGTTATAGGCCATTTGGGTGATTATTTTTTGGAGTAAAAAAAGTTTGGTGACTATTGACATTTAGTAGCTATAGAAAAGACTCTCCGATATTGAAGTAAAAGCTCTCGCATCTTCAAGTAAGACCCCGTGGTGTAGCGCACCAATGACCGTGATGGGGGTCTACAGCAAGTCTGCAGAATGGAGGTTCCAATCCAGGTGCTGACAGAGGCCATCCTGCGTGTGGTTTTTCACACTCCCTCCAGACAAATGCCGGGATAGTACCTTATTTCAAGTCCGGGGACACCTACCCTACTCCTAACCCGAATAATTACATTAATAGTCACGACGGCTAACGCATTCCCAGTCGGCAACTAAGAATACGGCATGCGATTGATCATGTCACACGAGGCCATAGCATAGCACAGTGTATACCCTGCTTTTCGTCCATCAGTGGGTGATTTTAAGAGGGTTTATGTTTTTATTCTCCAAGACAAATAGTTACAACAATGTTGCCAATAAACCTCTCTTATTATACAACAACCACTAGCCTCCCATTCAGTCCACACAATACGCACGTTTCTTGGTTTTCTATTTTGTTCGCTGTTTGAGAATCTTATAATTTACTTCATTAATATTTGTGAAAACTACTGCTTTACAGTCAACTTCATTCAATAATTTGGAGGCCTTCAGAAACAAACCGGAAAATTAATGGCTCAGCAAATACTAAATTATATCTACAGTACTAGAATTTTATGTTTTACAGTACTGAGACGTTCAAGCGTATCACGAAAAGGCTTCATTCGCAAGGGAAAATATCTCTTCACGTCCAGAAAAATAAGTGCTTTGCAGATCGATAGGCTACCGTTCATTGGAGTAAATGGTGTAGAAATGTCCAATAATAATAGCCACTGCACCAGCTCAAAACAAAATTGTTAATATTCGACAATACTTAATCTTAATTTTCTTCTGAATTAAGCAGAGTTCAAATATTTGATCTTAGGGAAATCTGCGCGGTTGCTTACACGCAATATATTAATTTCTCCATCGCTATGCTCACCACTGATGTTACTTATTGTTATTTTAAGGGGCAGAACAGCTGGGTCATATGCCCCTACCACTGACATTCCATGAGAGGAATTGGAAAACAAAGTTGAGTGGTTCAGTGCCCTAGTTTAATTGTCATTTTTCTCCTGGTTAATTAAACAGTACAGAAAAATACTGGAATGTTACCTTAGTTTCAGTCTTTGGATACATATCCCAACTCCCATACCAATATGGTAGTAATATACATTCTCAATAAATCCCTTAATCAGAAATGATTTGCGCACGAACCCAAGTAGGCTACCTAGGATTGTTCATCATATTGAATGAACCAGTAACAATAATAATTATAATCTCGTTATATTTCGATATACTGCACCTGAACATACAGATTATTCAAATGTTAACATTGTTTTCTCAATTCAGATTACGAGAAGAAGAACAATTTCGCATGCATTTCTTCTATCTACGTTTGACAACAGAATCTTCCCACCATTTTGCAAGATTGTGAGAAAGTGAATTACTAGGGGCAGATGACCTTGCTGTTCCATCCCTTAAATCAACAATAACTATAAAGTGAATTACTGTATGGACGCTACTTTAAAATTTATTTCACTTAACCTGCCTGCACGGCATACGATACGTCTAGCTAGGCGATATATTCATATCAGACACTATCACCTCTAAATATCTAAGCTCGACATGACGCACCAAACTTGAAACTCCTGAACTAGCTGACCAAACACACCAGGGCAGCACAGGCTCTCGTGGTCTTGGCGAAATAAATGAAGGGATGAGAAAGTTATTTGAAGGATTGGTGCATAAACCGAATAAGCTAAATTTAGGATAATGGATTGCTCTCTCAGTCTTCAGGTATATTCTGAGAACAATACATAGCGAAGCCCCATCGTCTAAGTTGACCACTTTGAGACAGTTTTTCTTCCCACAAGCGCTTTGTAAAGAAAAATATTGTCCACTTGACAGAATAAGTTTTCAATCTTTGTAACATTGTTCACAGAGAGTTCATTGCATTCACTAAATGCTTGCCAGTAGCAAATTCAAGTCACATAAAGGCAATAATAAATCAATGCTCGATCGGGCCCATCCTCCTAGGACGCCGGGCCCCCCTGGGAGGGTCGGGCCCCGGGGCACCAGCCCTGCCTGACCCCCCCCCCCTCTCATCGGGCCTGCACACAAATGACAGTAGCAGTGACGAACTGCATTCTAATTTCATAAATATCAATTTTTGTAAGAAGTGTGCGATTTGCAAATACTGTTGCTGTAGGGAAATACGCGACATCATTGCTGTTCAGTTCGCATTTTTCCCGTACGGGCGCCGGGGAAAGTGCGGTTTAAACATGCGAGATTTCTCACACAGGTCCACTAGTATATCCATATTTAAACATTTACTCTATAAATTAACTTAAATCTAGTGTAATATGTAATTCAATTTAATCCACACCCTCCTGATGAGACTGTAGCATTGAAATAGAGATAATGATTGGATTGATGGCATGAATACCAACAGCGGTGTGTCTAGCTGTTGAGATTACCCCCACCTTTTTGTTTGCCTCAGCCATCCTGGACGTGGTTTTCAATGGTTTCTCACTTCTACTTAAATTAAGGTCACAGACTCTTCCTACCCAAATCCTACCTCAATTACAAATACACACACTAGTACCGACATCACAGTAACACAGGTTATCAGACAAATTCCACACACACACCTAAGTACACGGGGCTACATGACCATGTCACAAAGCCCCTACAAGAATCAACAACAAAAACAGAAGAGTATACAATTTAGTTATTATGAAACTACTTGTCAGAAATGGTTCTCTGAAAAAGTGTTTTGCTATTGTTGTACCTTTATTTAAGGACTATATGAGTAAAATTGGTGTCAAAGTGCACTGATCAAAAAAGTGTTTGTAAATTAAGAACAAGTTTCTACAGTACGAATTGTAGAAAGTGAAACACCCAGAAGAAATGGTCGGAGACACTCCCAGAACAGGGGTCGTGTAGGCCTGCGGTACCATACTAAGTGATTGAAATCGCAGACAGATGGCGTGCACATTGGCCCACCAGTGCCCTCTGTCGTGGGACCGGACAGGTCAGTGTTCCGTACAGCTCTGTCGGCGTGGGGCCGTCATACCAAGTGGAAACTTGTAAGCAAGAGCAACGATGCCCCGCCGTCCTCACAGGGTGAACTATCAGCATGTGAGTGCGGTTGAATGGCGCAGAATGCCTGGGCTCCGGGAGGCGGTTCTGTCGTTCTGGAACATTACGGCTCGTACAGGGCACGCTGCGTCAACGGTAAGGCGTATCTGGATCCAGTGGAGAGAGGAAGGCCGTACACAGCGACAGGGTACAAGACGACACAATGTGACCACAGCGTGAGACGACCGCCATCTTCTCCGCATGGCCATATCGGACAGAACAGCGTCGTCCTCGGTGTTGGCTCGACGTTGGAGCATTGCAATGGGGGTGGACATGTCTGCGTCGATGGTGCGGCTTCATCTTTTGAGGGCTGGACAGGTAGCACGCATGCCACTGTGTTGGCTTCCATTGACTGGGGCCCACCGACGCCTCCGACTACAATGGGTACGCGCACGCCGACACTGGCAGGCTGAGTGGCGAAATGTAGTGTTTTTGGACGAGTCCCGCTTCAACCTGTCCTACATTGATGGCCGACGTGGAGAACGCTATCAGGCAGACCGTATAGTTGAGCGGCATAGCGGACAAACACCAGGTATAATGGTTTGGGGCGCAATTGCCTATAACAGGCGATCGCGCCTCATACGTCTTGCGGGCAATCTGAACAGTAACCGCTACATCAGGGAAGGTTTTCAGCCCGTGGCACTGCCCTTCTTGCAAGCCGTTCCACAGGCCATATCTCAGCAGGACAATGCCCGCCCGCATGTGGCGAGGAATGTGCAACCCTTCTTTGCAGAACGATGGATACCTCTGCTACCCTGGCCTGCCCGTTCGCCTGACATGTCGCCCATCGAACATGTCTGGGATATGGTCGGTCGGCAACTTGTTCGTTCAGGTCCAACTGCCCCCACTGTTGATGCTTTGTGGACGCGCCTACAAACCGCGTGTGACGGTATTCCCCAGCAACGTATTCAAGCCCTGTATGATTCCATGCCACGACATCTAGCGGCTCTGAGTGCAGCACGTGGTGGCGCGATGCCGCACTGAAGATCGACCGTCAATGTGCATGTACCGGACTGTCCTTCTAATCAGTAATGTATTGTCATGTCTCTAATCTGAGGTATAAAGTGCAATGTGATCACATCTCTTGTGCTTGGTGTTTTACTTTCTACAAACAGTAGTGTATACAGAATGGGAAAGGGAAATATTTATTCAGCTCCTACCTGATGTGGATTTTGCTTCTTATACCTCCTGAGTACACGTTCACCCCAGGCTAGAAGGGTCTCCCAGTCGCCGGGAGGTGAAAGAATTTGCTCCTCTGAGCGATTCAGAAGAGTCAAAATTCTTGCAAGGTCCCTCAGCACAGGCCTAGAGAGAAAAAGAAAAATCATCACAAATCTTGTAATTATTTATTATAGAACCAGTCAGTTTCAAGATGACAAAGGGAATCGTCAGCCTTTGTAAGTAATTGTAGTTAGTTATTGTTGTTTTAATGGGTGGAACAGCGAGGTCATCTGCCCCTAAACCTTTGTAAGTAATATTTAAGTTAAGGAGAAATCATAATTCAAGTGAGAGGAGGCAGGACCGAGGAGAAGAACTTACTATGGGCCTCAAGTTCAGAATTGTTGAAGAGTTCATAGCAGAAATTATTGAATTAATTCCTACCAGCTGAATCCGATGATTATATAATAGGTACAACAGACTGTATTCAAAGCATTGCAATTAAAGATAATTGCATTTGAATAAATATTGGGACTTGTGTTAGCACTTCCAGTATGGTAATCTAAATAAATGTATATGATAATGGATGGGAGCAAGTTTTGCACGACTGTTAATCCCACAACTAAGGGCCATGAACCTCCATTTTATGTGGAATCTGAATCACCAGATGCAACATTTTCCCCTCATAAACCCGAAGTGCATAAACCAGGTATCAAATCCACTTCGCCTTGGTGAGAGGAAAGCCGTTATGACCGCTGTACCATGACATTCCAAATTTATATGATTAAGTGGCATAACAGACAATATTTCTGACTGGGGAACACCATGTCAAGTGGTCAAGCCTAAATGGGGGGGCTTGAAGTGTATTTTAGTTGATGGTGGCAATCACACTGGTCAAAATAAATTTTGCATCTTGCAAGCTTATGTATTTGTGGACCAAATATAATACCCGTGCTCTATCCGATAACAGTTTTTATTTATTTATGTAGCGTATGGCATTACACATGAAACATAATAATAATAATAACAAGTACAGGGTCTTTCATATAAAATAAGAGCGCCAAGCGGCGGCTTTGTTAACCGCTGCTGCGGTCACCTCGACCGAGCTTTTGGCGCGCCAAGGCCCCCTGCTTTAAGTGTGTGTACAATCCTATAAGATGCAGCGGCCTTGCTAGCGTGTGTACAATGCTGAAATCTTACTTTAGTTGGTTAGTTATTGTTGATGAAACCGAAACCCCTACTTGTGCTAATTTTGTGAGTGATTTATTCGGAGACCGTTCAAGATTCTCGCCAATGTCATCTAGCTCATCCTCTGTTAAAATTGTTCGTGTGCCGGCATGGATTTTATTGAGCACCGAGCCAGTATTGTCAAACTTATTTGCAATTACGTGAATCTGTGCTAGTGCTTCATCAGGAAATTGCTGAACAAATGCATCACGTACCCGCCGAGCCGACTCGTACTTAAAATAAGCTTTACATAAAAAAATACGATGTTGCAATGATAACTGTCTCACCATGTTAGCACTTGAGGTTTAGACTGGGGACTGAGCAACTGCACGCTTATTGCAAGGTCAAGTTTGGTAAAGTCAATCTGTTATTTTTATACAGTCCATCGGAACTTGAGAAAAAAAGCCATCGTATGTACTATGCGCGCGCTTTCAATACTATAGGGGTTTCGGTTTCATCAACAATAACTAACTAACTAACTAAAGTAAGATTTCAGCATTGTACACACGCTAGCAAGGCCGCTGCATCATATAGGATTGTACACACGCTTAAAGCAGGGGGCCTTGGCGCGCCAAAAGCTTGGCCAAGGTGACCGCAGCAGCGGTTAACAAAGCCGCCGCTTGGCGCTCTTATTTTATATGAAAGACCCTGTACATACCCAGGAATATCTATAACATTTATCTAAGAAATTGAAAATACAGCACTATAGAACAGTATTTAAACCAGAATGCTTATATGCCAGTGAATGTCTAATACTAAATTAAAAATTGGATAAATTAGAAGTATCAGAAAGAAAAATTATATGCAAAATTCTCGGTACATTAAGAACTACAGAGTTTTGGAAACTAAGAAGTAACGGAGAAGTATATCAGAACATTGAAAACATAACGGAGACAATAAAGAAGAAGCGATTGTTATTTTTCGTACATTCATATAGAATGAATGATAGCAGGTTAACGAAACAGATTTTTAAATATCTTTGGAAAAAGAAATCGACAACAGCCTGGTTTCAAGCAGTAAAGAAAGATTTAGAAAAAAACAATGTTAGAGAAGAAGATGCACTAGAGAGAGAAATTGTCAACAAAAAAAAAAAGGTATTGGGAACGGAAGGAGTCCAAGGAAGGCAATATAAGAAAACAGGCTCAAAATGGACGGAAGAGAGAAAGAAGACACACAGCAAAAAGATGAAGGAGCACTGGAGGAAGAAGAAAGAACAACAAAGGACAATACATTGAAATTGGTTCGTGGTCCTCAGAAGACCCTAACGGAGAAAGAAAGAAGATGATGATGATGATGATGATAATTGTTGTTTTAAGGGGCCTAACATCTAGGTTATCGGCCCAAAGAAAGAAGAAGAACAAGTACATACAAGCACCTAATTACAACCTTATGTCCAGTCTATTTTCTCCAGTCCAGGCTCGATGGTGTAGCACTGAAAAGAACTTTACGGTCACGTAAGTACGCTCTTAGTTTGCAATCTTCGACAATGTGCCTGATGGACTGGTTCGATGTACCGCAATCACAGCAGGGGTTTGGTCACTTCCCCCATTTGTGCAGGTTGTGTGCACAAACTCCATGTCCAATAACAGCGTACGGTACAAACGTGGTATCTTAAGAGTTAACACACGAGCCAGTGTGCAAAAGTGAAATGCAATCATACAGCAATGAAAATACGACATCATGCAATATGCAAAACTCTTTTTGACCAGTGTATTTGAGTAATGCCAGTATATTTCGAGGTAATCAGTTTCAAAAGTGAAAGAAAACAACTTCACCAAATTTAAGTCTTACGTCTATTTAATTTGCATAAGTCATAAAAATTCCATGATTTTAACAGAAGAATGGTCCACCACATAGCGTAGTGACTAGCGATCGAAATTTAATGTTTTTCAGTCGGTCAACACGATTATTTTTTCTTTTTGACTCAGTCACCCATTTTTCCGTATTGACTTACTATAATAATCAAAAGATTTCCCAGTTCTGCCTCGTCAATACATTATATTCAAAATTTTGTGATGTAATCACATGTCACAATCTACATCACAAAATTTTGAATTTAATGTATTGATGAGGCAGAACTGGGAAATCTTTTGATTACAACATGATTATACCCAATTGTAATGGGTGTTTCCCTAATCCTGAAAATAATTTACATGAGATTAATGGATGACCAATTTTGATTGTCAAGTGATCATCATCAGATCCTTTTCAGTTAATCTATTAAATCTATGTCTACAAGTATGGTTTATGGTATTTACAATGGGAAGCAAGGAGACAACAAAGTAATATGGGAAGAAAATGAAATAGAAGTACAAGAACAAGTCACTGTATGGAATCAAGAGATAAGAGAAATATGGAATGAAAATAAGTGTGGAGAAGAGCAAGACTGTAGTGATGACAAGAAACAAGAGATAAGGAAGACAGAATATTCAAGTCAATGGAAATCCATTGGAAATGGTAAAAAGCTTTAAGTATTTGGGGAGCATACTCACAGAAGACGGTACAATAAATGAAGAAATTGGAAAGAGAATCCAACAAGTTAATGGGCTTTACCAGTGTGTGAGAAGTTTAGTATGGAACCAGGAAGTCCCAGAGAAATGCAAGAAAGTTCTGTTCTCAATGTATTACACACCAATTTTGACATATGCAGCAGGTACTTGCTCCACAACAAAACGCGATGCAAGCCGAATCCAAGCAGCCGAGTTGAAGTTCCTTAGAGGAATAATTGGGAAGACACGGAAGGATAAAGTCAGAAATGTGGACATTAGGGAGAGAACTGGGTTCCCAAAACTGCAAGACAAGACAGAGTCCAGTAAGCTGAAGTGGTACGGACATATGATGAGAATGGAAGAATATACAGTACCAAAAAGAATATTTATGGAGAAAATAACAGAAAGAAGATCACGAGGAAGGCCCAGAAAGAGGTGGATAGATACGGTGAAGGAAGGCATAAATTAAAGAGGAGTAAAAGAAAAAGAAGTATTGAAAGAAGGAAATGAATGGTGGAGGGATAGACAACTGTGGAGGTCCTTGATTCGCAACCCGACCCAGGTAACTGGAAACGGGAAATGAAGAAGAAGAAGAAGACAATATATACACTTCAGTTCAGTTTAGTGAAGGCAGTGGCGCTACACCGGAATGGACCATACATCAGCTAAGTTAATAACAATCACAGATATTACACTAAGCAAGCAAACATGAAGGTCAATCACCACTTACAATATCTAAACAACAAAAAACATACAACTAACAAATCTTGTCTAGTTGCGCTAGTTTAATAACTGCTGCAACTAAATGAGTGTATTGCAAATATCATAACCCATACTTGTAAACTTAGATTTAATAGCCTAAGTGTAAAGGATGTGATGATCGCTTGACGATCAAAACTGGTCATCCACATGCATTTATTAATCTCATGTATATTTTTTCCAGGATTAGGGAAAGGCCCAATACAATCGTGTTAAACGACTGAAGAACATTAAATTTGGATTACTAACGCAATACTAAATAATGTCTTCCAACACGATAATGTAGTGACTAGCATTTATGACTGTCATCATGGAGGTCTAGGTTCAATCCCCAGCTCTGCCAAGAGATTAAATTCTGGTCTAAGGGCTGGAACGGGGTTTACTCAGCCCTATGAAACAAAAATGAGTCGAGGTGGGTTTGATTCCTACCTCAGCCATCCTAGAAGTGGTTCTCAATTTCTATTCCAGCCAAATGCTGGGCCACCTCCTGGCCTCAGTTAGTTTAAGGGGCAGGGTATCTGCCCTCTATGTCCAATGATTGATTGTATTGTCCTACATAGATTAATAATTACAGAGTAGCTTTATAACACTGCATTCTCTGAGCTCAGTCTTTTACCTGTAGGCTTGTATTGCAGAGTCACTGGTGTTATTAGGGTGATGGAGCTCCCGGACTTGTCGCCGGGTGTCGTTCAACATGGCAAGGAAAATAGGAGCTTCACAGCGCAGCACTGCCACATGCTTGAGGAATTCTCTTCTTTCTGGAGTATCTTCTATTAAGAAACAAATATTTGTAGTTCACATCAATAACATCTTTAGATATAAACTTAATTATAAATTTAAAAAATTATGTTTCATTAGAAAAGTACAATATTCTAAAAACAAACCAGCATTTTGAAACTCTGAAAATACAAATTATATGTTACAAGCATGCCTAAGAATTCAAACACTACTTGTCATATAAATGTAGCGAGCAAATTCATTTGAATAGTAATATGATTAAATTAAGAATTTGAAGGAAAAACCGTTTAGAAAGTTTCAATTTCTCTTTCCAAGCTCAAGTTATGTGAAAAGTTGATTTAACATAAAATTTGGAGATGCCGTGCAGTTTTTTTCGACATACACAAAAACTCTTTTATGCACAAAAGGGGGGGGGGGGGGGGTACATAAAAGCATAAAACAACTAGGCAACACTGAAAAATGGCTTCTATCACTTCAATACAGAAGGTGTTGTAGCAGCAAGTTGGAGATAGAGAATGTGGATCTCTGACTTTGCACTGTTCATTCACTTATAAGAGTAAGCAGGATCATGTGTATAAGGCTTAAGACAATTGCATTTTCCCCTTTACCTCTCCCTCTGTCTGTCGCTGTATTTATCCTTTTTTCGAGTTTCTATCCCACCTTTTCCTGTCCAAGGATTGATCGTATTTAAAGAATTGGATTTTTACAACAGCAATGATAACTAAAGAGGCTGCTGTAAGCTATTAGATAAAGTTGTTCATATTGAGCACAAGCTATGCTGATGTAAGATTGAGAGTTAAAATGATATGACAATTGCAGGAAAATACCAATGCTCTACCGACTGAGCTAGTATACATAAATAACCCTCAAGACAATGAATATGGTCAAGATTATCTATTTACTTAAGATACAGTTTGATAATATCTTTTGTGCTCTTCTAAGGAAATGTTTTATCACCATTACTGGCAGCTGGAGATAGGTTGCAGCATTGCATGATGACCAGATTTTTCTCAGTGGAAAGAGGTAGGCTAGATTTTAAAAAATGTAAACATATTTGTTCACTTTAAGTGCTTAAAATTTGATGGTTTTATCCTTAAATAACAAAAGAAATCCAGTAGCATGGAGAATTCCTCTTCTTCCTCGAGCTGATGTATAACTTGTTCCATTTGATTAACATTTTAGATTTATTTGTCGATATGGCCAATCACAATAAAACTTAAGATTTAGATTAAATGCATCCTACAATGAAAAATGTTTAACCTTTCAGGGCAGGAAAAAGATGATACATCATTAATTTTGTATAAAAATATACTGCTTTATCATATTGCTTGGACCATCGTAACTCTAAAGCAATTACACAGTTATTAGTTTTGGTAAGTAACTGTAACTTAACCAACCCTGGTTTTAACGTTCAGTAAATAAATGCAATTGCCTTTTAAAAGCTAATCATGTCCAATTTTGAATCTCTGGCCACCATGTATTTTCTATGCCACCCCTTGGGTAAAATATTATGGCGACACTACTGGGTGGCAAGAGCATACATCGCATATCTCAGTAGAGATCATTTCCAGCAGTACACTAAAGTTAAGATAATGTATGGAAAGCTTTTCAGTCGATCAATACAAATTATGCCCTTTCACATTAGGCAGGAAAACAATTATTTAAACACCTTAACCTGAAAGAAATATTACACAAATTCACTCGCTTGTAAGTACAAAAAAAAAAAAGGAAAAAAAAAGGCCCCCTCCCATCCACTTTTTCTTTCAGTTCAGGTGTTTTAAAATAGGTACTTGTTTTTCTGCCTAATGTAACTAATTCAAATATTGAGGAAAAAACTCCGTCAATCAATACATATTGTTACGGCTGTGAGTTTGTTTTGTCGCCTCGCCGCGTTGAGTCACAGCTGCCCCGGGCTGTGAGTGCTCTGCCTCAGTGTATTACATGCGCGTTACGCAACGGGCTGCGAAGTGAAAGGGATGGTCCAGAATATTCGTGACCCAGCCAGTGAAGGAAATCTCGAGAAGCCATGTGTCCTGGACGATTTTAGAATTCATTGAGTCACCAGCCTGCTATATAAGCAGCCTCAACAGTGAGGGGACCGAGTTTCTGAGGACTGTGTGTTTTACGAGCTAGTGCGAACGTTTATCCTGAGCGACAGAAGTGAGTGAGAAGCATACAGGGGACTGCCTGTGTTTTGAGCGAGTGTGATTTCACTGAGCGACAGAGGTATTGGGGGCGGAGTGCCGTGCGAGTTACGAAATCCAGTGACATTGTTTCCCAGCTCGTGGGCAGCGAAGCAGCGTGTAGCAGGTTATCGTAAGTAACTGTAGTTTGTGTACATAAGGGAGAGGTGCAGGTAGTTTCTGTCAAGGCCACCGGACTCATTAGCACGGATTAACTTCTGCGGTTTGTTGACAAGTGAAAGGGGGCAAGAGCTCTCCATAAGGAAGAGACTTGAGGAAACTGGAGTAAGGTTCTAATTGCTTGTATTTGCTGATGAGTAGTGTATCTTTCTGGCCGCAATAAAGTTAATTATTTATTTAAAGGAACAATCTGTGTTGTGCTTCAACCCACCGTAATCCAGTTAACAAAAGTGTCACTAGGGGGGTGGCACATAACAATATATTATACAATTTATCAATCAGGGTACATGTTTCAAGTCAATATTGGCCCTTCTTCAGCCCTATCATGTCAAATACAATCATGCCAATAAATCAGCATACAAGAACATTTCATCCTCTAAAAACACATGCGAAAAATAACCTAAACACTTTAATAACGCTATAAAACATCTTATAAAATCAGTGACGTCACGGGCGTGAGGCAAGTATTTTCTAAATTGAGGCGAGTAATTTCTAAATTCAGCAGTATTTTCATGTTAATTGAGAAGAGACCTCCGTCATTGAACAAATGCCCCATTCAAGAATGACGAGCTCAACTTTTGAAGCTCAATGGTCAAGCTCGCTGTGACATGGAAAGCTAAGTAATCAAACAAGACGTCACTGTTTTTGTAAGATGTTTTATAGTGTTATTCAAGTATTTTTAGCATGTGTTTTGTTTTAATTTTAGCATGTGTCTTTAGATGATGAAATGATGATGTATGCTGAGTTATTGGCATGATTGTATTTGACATGATAGGACTGAACAAGGGCCAATAATGGCTTGAAACATGTACCCTGATTGATAAATTGTATAATATATGTATTGATTGACAGATTTTTCCTCAATTTTTGACTTAGTAATTTTACTGTCAATACGGACCTAACCGAGTTCCATTATGGAGTCGAACAAAATTGAAAAGCCTAATGTGATGGAGCAAATTTGTGTTGACCGGCTGAAAAGCTTTCTATATTAGAACTAGGTAACACTGAAAAATGGCTTCTTATACTTCTCAAGTTAAGAGTTTGTTCGTTAACAAGAAACCCGCAGCTTTACTTCTATGCAGAAGTCAGTTGCTTCTTATGTGCAGTCTTCGTAAATTTAATCAGGCAGTTTCGTGACGAATTGAAGAGCCTACTTTTAAAAAAATGTAAGATTCATGCCAATGATTAATCTAATAAACCTATCTAGAATAATGACGAAATTAAGTTGGTAATGCTGACATTTTTAATTAGTTCGAAATAAACCTGAAATAGCGTAACCTAATAGAGCACTACAGTTAGCAGCCGTGGTGACTGAATATATTCTTAGTTCCATCTCTTCAGGTACAGAATGCACATGCAAAATTTGGTTGTGGTCCAATGGATGTTACAAGCAGTTAGACATTGGATCTATCAGCATGCATAAAATCATGTTGGCAACAATGTCATGTAGCCTATATGTTACTGAGAATTAATCTGAAATATTATGATCTATTATTGTGTTGACCGACTGAAAAGTACCAAACTTTTGTTTACTTAGGCAACACTGAAAAATGGCTTCAAACCTCACAATCTATTATTGTGGCAATTTTAGATTAAATCCATTTGTTAATATAAAATTTACATGCACTTAAAAATTTGACCTATCAGCAGGCTTAGAATCATGTTGGCAACACTGTCATGTATAGGCTCCTGAAAATTATTCTAGAATGTTACTATCTACAGTATGTGTGTGCCAATTTTGGAACAGTTTGCATGCATAACTTCCGAGAAAAATATCTAAGAGCTCGATAATGGTGTCGTACTGGTACAGAATTGTGTGAATGAAAAGAGAGTGAGGAATCCCTTTTTGCTCATTCTAAAACCCAACATTGGGCAGCTCAGAATAAGCCTCTTATGAGCATGCTTGTTGGCCCCTCCCAATTACACGCTCAGCTAGGCTAGTCTCGTCTTAAATGCACAGCAAGAATATGCTCTCCTGCTCTTATAGATAATGTGTGTTGTACCTGGTTCCCGCAGGGTGGAGTCTGCGATGTCCTCGGCTTGTTGGTGAATCTTGGACACAGCTTTGTGCCGTCGATGACGAAGGTAGAAAAATCCTCCCAATAGTACGCCCATGCAAAGTGCTGCACCGCTACATGTTCCTACAATAACAGCCAGAGTTCTGCCGGGAAGTCCCATGTAGCTGACTTCTGGAAACAATTCCAAAAATAAGATTTAAAACTCACTTCACTCAGAGGTGTTACCCCAGAATGAGGCCTTGCTCACTCAGCATTTTGGAATAAGATATAAACTATTCATAAAATGTAGTTAAGTATAATGCATGCAATACATTCCTACCAGCCAATAAAATCTGATTCACATTTACTAATGAATTATAGTAATAGGATGGAAAGATGTAATTTATCATCTAGATGGTAAACTAGACACCAGCCGCGAAAGCCCATGATCTCGATTCAGTAATGTCTAAACGGAATTGCCACGAGCGAAATGGACTCTGGTATATTAGCTAATTCTCCAGAATAAAAATGTGGAAGAAACGAACTGACCATTTTTCAAACTGGATGGTTCTAAAGAAAAGCCTCCCTTCTGGTCGCAAGGAAGAATGGGCTACATGGAAAGCACTCAATAGTCTTTGAACAGCAGTGTATAGAACTAAGCTGAATCTGCAGAAATGTGGTTTTACCAATACATTCATCCCTATGTGATTGTGAAAACAGCAGACGGTTCAACATCTTTGCCAGTGTACCTTGTGCCCATCAACATGCACAATAGAAGATTTGATCTTAGCTTCCCCTAAACCTGTTGACGTTGCCAATGAACTTTTAGTTATTAGACTTTGGCACTTAGTTATGCATACATTTCTGTAAAAAAACACATGTGTTATCTTGGTTTATATTTATATTTACATTTTTATTCTTAACTCTGTATATTAAAATATAGGTGGCATCTAGTAGCCAAGTTCGCGTCTAGGTGTCGTTGACGGTAGCAATTGGTAACAAAAGCAGGAACTACTTGAAATTGATAGTCTGCAGTCCTTACCTGAATTACAGGTAAAACACACTAATAGACTGCCATTACAATTAACACCGGTTATCAGACAGATTCAACACACACCCCAAGTGTGTCATCGGGATACATGACCGCGTTGTCGCAGCCCCTAAACTGAGGAACCAACCACCATTCTTCAAATTTTAAGAGGCAATTTGCACTTATATGTGTACTAGATACCCAGCCCAGCTTCGCATGGGAGCAGTTTATTTAAATAAACCTTATCTCTACTTAGTTTAAAACCAAGTTACCGATTTTTGAATGTTCCGGGTAATCTCGAGAACCACTGGATGGATTTTGATGCAGATTTCACCATTCTGTAAAGGATTTCTCGAGGAAGGTTTCTGTAGAAAATAATTTAATTATGATCAAAGGAGGCCGTGCAGTAACAATTTCAGTGAAAAAGTCGAAACAAAACCTGGCGTCCATGTGTTTTTTAAGCACGCTGGGCAAACCGTTAAAAAATATCTATATAGGCCTACTATGAGTTTAAGAATTGTTCAGCATAAAAAGTTCTACAAAAAAGTCCGCGACGGCATATCTCTATCTTCAATACATCGCCCACTAAAAGTGTTTTTACGTTTTGATTTCTTCCAACAATCTCCATTCAATTACTAGCTTCGAGAAAGTTTACGAGCTAGGTGGCTGGCGGGCAAGTCTTATCACCCCAGACACTGTCGAGTCGTGTTGAGGTAAGATTTCAGAGAAGAGTGGAGTGTTTGGAGTTTCCCTGGAAGTGTAACTCAGCTTTTCTTTACTTCGCCTGTGAACTTTTCGTTTCGCAGAATATAAAGTGAAGTTTAGATTGGACGGAAGGGGGATTTGTGTTTCATGCACCTTTCCATTTTTAAATTACGTCTGACAAGAATTCTTTGGACATGCCATCTCCATGATAATACACTGCCCGAAAAGAAAAAAGTCACCTGAAAAGACGACGTCGATTTTGATACGATGACGGCAGATGCCACCTGGGGGATAGTAGATGTTCTGATAAGGGTTTCAACGTCGTCCGCCAATAGATAGCTTAGTGGCATAGCTACTAGAGCGCCATCTGTGTCTGCCATTTAATAGGGAAAGCTCACACGTGTGAAGCAAGCAAGTACGATGCCACGGAGACGCACTCGTGCTTCCTACTGCCAATTGAGCGAGTTTGAAAGTGGTCAAATTGTGGCCTTCCGAGTGGGGGGATGGTCCTTTCGGAGAATTGCCACACAAGTTGGACGTGCTGTGTCCGTTGTGCAACGGTGCTGGCATCAGTAGTCACGTGAACATTCTCACACCCGCAGACGAGGTTCTGGACGTCCACGCACCACAGACGTCCGCCAGGATCGTCGTATTGTAAGGGCAGCAGTGGCAGATCGTACAGCTACCACAGCACAGATACGAGGGTTTGTGAGTTCAGAAGTGTCACACGAACTGTCGCTAACCGGTTACTAGCAGTGGGACTATGGGCACGCTCACCTCTAGCCCGTCTTCCACTCACGGCACAGCATCGACGTGCACGGCTCGACTGGTGCCGTCAGAGGATCACTTGAAAGATGGAATGGCACGCCGTGGTCTTCAGCGAAGATTCTGTCTGCACGCAAGTGATGGTCGTTGGCGCGTTCGACGTAGACCTGGTGAGCGCTGTCTCGTCGAGTGCATTCGTCCAAGACACACCGGCCCCACCCAAGGGTTTATGACCTGGGGTGCGATAAGCTACAACTCTCGTTCACCTTTGGTGTTTGTGGAGGGAACGCTAACCAGCGCTCGGTGCGTGCAGGATGTTGTTAGACCCGTTCTTTTGCAGTTCTTGCAACAGGAAGGGGTGTGTTGTTCCAACGGGATAATGCTCGCCCACACACTGTCCGTGCAACTCAACGTGCACTGCAAGACGTGCAGCAACTTCCCTGGCCAGCACGATCGCCGGACTTGTCGCCAATCGGGCACGTGTGGGACATGATGGGCCGACAAGTGACTCGTGCGACTCGTCAACCCACAACTCTTACGGAACTGAGTGAACTGGTAGTAGGCGTGGAATAACGTATCCCAAGACAGTATTCGCCATCTGTATGATCGACTGGATGCAAGAGTCAGTGCCAGCATTGCCGCCCGTGGAGGCTACACCTCGTACTAATATGGGTGTTTCAGCATGGGTCGATACCTGGTATCTCTGAACCGCTTGACCTATTGATATGTATATTTAGTCATTTCATGTACTCCATATTCACTGATGCCACAATAAATCTTGAGTGAATTGGTAACCTCTAAAAGGATGACCTATTTCCTTTTTCCGGCAGTGTATAATCAATAGTCCAGTCAGTGATTTTAACCCATCATGCCGAGACGGTAAACGGATATAGGTCGTATTTCATTGAGAGAAAAAAAAAAAAAAAAAGTAGTTCCGCGAAGAACTATACAGCCTATTTTCATATATCCTACTTATGTTAACTGCCACTATCAACATACAAAATTTCAGTTTGATTGCTGTAATAGATTCATAGATATTGAGAACCGACTAAATATTTCGGATGGTCGCCATGTTGGATTTTAAATATGTAGGTCCTAGAGTTATGTACCGTTACATGAAGATTATTGTGTAAGTGTAGCGTTCAAACTTCAATCGCATGATTAGGACGCAAAAGTAGCAAGGAGATTTTAAAATTTCGCACAGCTGCCATCTTGTGGTTATGGAAACAATTGAAATAAATTAGATGCCAGTGGTTTAACATTCGTATAAGGATTTACTGTACCAAGTTTCACTGCACTCGGATGGTTAAATTGCGAGAAACGTCCATGTGAATATTTATACTTCGCGTCGCCGCCATGTTGGATTAGTGATCACCAGGTTATTTAAAGTCTTATAGGTAACTTAAGTGCATAGCCCCTATCAACATAAAAAATCAGTTTGATTGCTATAATGGATTCGTAGATATTCAGAGCCGTCTAAATATTTCGGATGGTCGCCATGTTGGATTGTTAAATGTATAGGCCATAGAGTCATGTACCAATAAAGGAAAATTATTGCGTAGGTTCATTATTCAAACTTTCACTTCGATCGCATGATTACGACAAAAGAAATAAAAACTTAATTTTAAAATTCGCACAGCCGCCATCTTCAGGTTATGTAAACAATTGAAGTAAATTAGACACCAGTGCATTACAATGTGTATAAACATTTCCTGTACCAGATTTCATAGCGTTTGGAACATAAAATCGCGAGAAAGGTCTATTTAAAATTTTCAAATTCGCTTGGCCGCCATGTTCGTTTTGTAGTTAACCGGTTTTTGAAAGTCTTATAGATGAACTTCCAGTAGTGCCCTTTATCTCCGTACATTATTTCAGGGTGATACCGCTAATAGTTTCAGAGATATAGAATGCCGGTGAAATATTTCGCACAGCCGCCATCTTGTGGTTATGCAAACAATTGAACGAACTTAGATGTCGGTGCTTTACAATGTGTATAAACATATACTGTACCAAGTTTTATTGCGTTTGGTTGGTTAAATCGCGAGAAAAGTCTATTTAAAAGTCGTAAATTCGCGTGGCCGCCATGTTGGTTTTGTAGTTACCAGTTTTTCAAAAGTCACATAGGTGAACTTCTAGTAGTTCCCTTTATCACCGTAATAAATTCCAGGGTGATATCGGGAATAGGTTCGGTGATATTGAAGGATGGTGAAATATTTCGCATAGCCGCCATGTTGGATTGGTGAGACGTAACAAAATTTGAAGGGCACGGTCGGGGTCGCCCGGAATAGTGCTATGAATCTACCGAGTTTCATTGAAATCTCTCCAGCCGTTTAGAAGTTATTAGGGGACACACACACCTCACACACACACACACGCACACACAGACACACGGACAAAAGGTGATCTCATAAGCCTATTTTTTTTCAAAATTGAAAATAGGCTAATAAGCTTATCACGTAACAATGAAACTGAGCAACAAATAATTTCTCGATTGTCACAAGAGAGAGAGAGAGAGAGAAAAGGAATTCACAGAGACAAAGGGAGTCATCCCCCAAGTTCCTTTGATAAAGGGAAGAAATATTCATGGTTTGTGGTCCGATAAAGAGAATTCTGCTATGAATGATCATTCCTCCATGAAAAATGAAAATCCACAGCCTGTTTCCAGTCTTCGACCGGGTCAGGAATGGAATGAATGAAGCCCCCATCTAGCGGCGAGGATATGAACTGTGCCGGCTGCCGAGGCCTGACGCACTCCTCTGGGGCAATGATTAAATGAATGACAGATGAAATGAAATGATAGTGGAGAGTGTTGCTGGAATGAAATTTGACAGGGAAAACCGGAGTGCCCGGAGAAAAACCTGTCTGCCTCCGTTTTGTCCAGCACAGATCTCACATGGAGTGACCGTCATTCCTCCATAAATTATATAAATGATTCTTCAGTTTCCGGACGAAGCAGGGGCGGGTTGCTAGTACTATCTATATTGGTTTCCTTCTTAACAAGATGGGTTATAAAAAGTGTTTTTATATTACAATTAGAAACAATGTTTAACCTCCACTCGGAAGTTTTCATGTGAATGTTTTCCCTGGCCTAGGCCGCCTGATTTAGGTAAAGGCTAGCTCGATACCTAGCTCTCAATTTTTTATAACTAACACTGGATATTACGCTACGCGGCTAAACTGTTAAAGATATACCAATATCGTTGTTCAGCATAAAACGTTCTACAAAAATGTCCTCCAAGCAGGGGCAGGTATCTGGTACGCATATAAAACATACATTTACATGGGTAAAATTCGAACTATGTTTTGAAAGGATCTCTATTGACTTAGAATATTCAAAATACGAACCAATGTTTCTGTTTTTAATCCGCCTAGTCAATAACTTAAATTGTTATGAAAATTAATAGGACACGTTTCAAATCACTGATGATGCTTCAGTAGCTAGGAAAGATAATGGTAATAACAAGCAAATTGACATAACTATTCTAAATGTCACTATGTTGCGGATTCTTATAATTAAATAGGGTCAAATGTGTATAATCAGACAATGTGTGATGTGACCTAATGACATTCAATGCTACCTAAATTGCACCTTAATATAAAGAATTAGGTTCTAATCTCTACTTAGTATAAAACAAAGTCTCCATCTCTTAGATGTCACGGGTAATTTCGAGAACCACTGGATGGATATTGATGCGGCTTTCACGATTCTGTAAAGGATATCTCGAGGAAGGTTTCTGCAGAAAATAATTTATTTATGGCCAAAGGAAGACGAGCAGTAACGATTTCAGTAAAAAAGAACCTGGCGTCCGTGCGCTTTTTAGCTTACGCTGGACAAACTGGTAAAAATATATATACTGTTACGAGCCACCCCCCTAGTGGCACTTTTGTTAACTGGATTACGGTGGGTTGAAGCACAACACAGATTGTTCCTTTAAAGAAATAATTAACTTTATTGCGGACAGAAAGATATACCACTCAACAGCAAATACAAGCAATTAGAACCTTACTCCAGTTTCCTCAAGTCTCTTCCTTATGGAGTGCTCTTGCCCCTTTCACTTAGTCATGCAGCTAATCCTCCACTAATGAGACCCGTGTCCTCGCTAGGAATACCTGCACCTCTTCCTTATGTACACAAACTACAGTTACTTACGATAACTTGCTACACGCTGCTTCGCTGTCTACAAGCTGGGAAACAATGTCACTGGATTTCGTAACTCGCACGGCACTTCGCCACAATACCTCTGTCGCTCAGAGAAATCACACTCGCTCAAAACACAGGCAGTCCCCTGTATGCTTCTCACTCCCTCGCTGTCAGGAGAATCAGCTTCACTAGGGGTTTCGCAAGTCACGTCGCCAACAACTGTCGCTCAAGGTAAGCGCTCGCACTAGCTCGAAAAACACACACTCACTGCTTGACAGGTCGCTCTTATATAGCAGGCCGGTGACTCAATAAATGCTTCTAGACCCATCCAGGGTTCACGGCTTCTCGAGGTTTCCATCACTGGCTGGGTCACGAATATTCTGGACCATCCCTTTGTCCTAGTAGTCCTGTTGCGTAAGGCGCACGCAATACACTGAGGCAGAGCACAGCCCAGCCCGGGGGCAGTTGTGACTCATGCGACGAGCGATGAAACAAACTCACAGCCGTAACACCACCCCCTTCCTAAAAGGCTGATCGTCCCGATCAATCATTGGTCCATCTGTGTCCCTCCGTAGGCTGCCAGGCGATCTCGATGCACGATCTTCATCTTCGCCCTCGGGCTCCGCTGAATCCTGTAGACGACATCGTTGATCCGTTTCACGACTAGGTACGGGCCCTCCCAGGACTTCTACAGTTTGGGTGACAGGCCTTTCTTCCGTAATGGGATGAAGAGCCAGACCAGGTCGTCCTCTTGGAATCCGCCGGCATCCGTCTCTTGGTCGTATCGGGTCTTCATTCGGTCGGTCTCGATCCGCAGTCTCCTCCTCGCGAACGCGTGCACTTCCTCCAGTTGGTTGACCAGTTCTTGACAATACTGGCTTACCGGGACCGGATCATTCCCAGGTCGGCCGAAGGCAAGATCGACAGGTAGACGGAGTTCCCTCCCAAACATGGCCCGGGCTGGTGTACACCCGGTGGCTTCATGCACGGCGGCGCAGTAGGCCAGGAGAAATAGTGGAAGATGTTTGTCCCAATCCCACTGGTGCTCGCTGACGACTATTCGGAGATGGTTCTCGATGGTGCGATTGAATCGCTCTACCATCCCGTCGGACTGAGGGTGTTGCGGCGTCGTCCTTGTCTTCCGAATTCCCAGCAGCTGGCATAGGTTCTGGAACACCTGCGACTCGAAGTTCCTCCTTTGGTCGGAGTGCAGCTCCAGGGGTACTCCGTACCGGCTGACGAATTCCTTCACCAGGGTCTCTGCGATCGTCGCGGCTTCTTGGTTAGGGAGCGCATACGCCTCCGGCCATTTGGCCCAGCAACATCGATGGCCACTCTCTCCATGGGGCCGCCCACGTTGTAGGTCTTCAGTGGACCCCGTCGTCTTCGTCCTGGGCCCTTGCTGGCTGCGCAATCCTGGCACCTCGCGCAGTGGTTCTCCACGTCTGTTCGGCATCCGATCCAGAAGAACCGCTCTCTCAGCTTCTCCAGGGTCTTCTTTATCCCTAGGTGTCCACCAGATGATCCTCCATGAACTTCCTTCACGACTTCCTCCGTCATAGCCTTTGGAACGACGACTTGTTCCCGAGATGTCTTCCCGTCGGGGCTCTCCCAGGTACGGCAGATGAGGCTATCCCTTACAATCAGCGAGTCCCACTGCGCCCAGTAGGACTTTAACTTTGGACTGCAGTCGCTCACAATGTTCCACCCAGGTCTGGGAACACAGGCCCTCTTCCATTCGGCTATCAGTCCCAGGTCATCATCTTCTGCTTGTGCCCGCGTGAAAGATTCGTGGCTCCAGCTCCCATGAAGTTCCACGGTAGTCCTTCGGCACTTTATCCCGGTGTTCTCCTCTCTTCTGGTACAGAAGGTGCAGTCTTCCGGGCACGGTCTTCGTGACAGGGCGTCGGCGTTAGAATGCAGTTGGCCTTTCCTGTGCTGGATCTGAAAGTTGTACTGTTGAAGCCTCTCTATCCACCGCGCGAGTTGACCCTCGGGCTGTTTGAAGTTCAGGAGCCACCGCAGGGATGCATGGTCGGTCCTGATGAGAAATTCTTGCCCGTACAGGTACTTGTGGAGTGTTCGATGGTCTTCGCGATGGCGAGCAGTTCCTTCCTGGTGATGCAGTAGTTCCTCTCTGGCTTTGACAAGGCTTTGCTGAAGTAGGCCACTACTCTCACCTCGCCGTCCACTATTTGCGACTGGATTCCTCCTATGCCAAAGTCGCTGGCATCGGTATCGACGATGAACCTTGTTCCAGGTCTGGGGTAGGCCAGAATAGGCGCGGTGCACAGAGCCTGCTTGAGTTGTTCGAAGGCACTGTGGCATTCTGCTGTCCACGTGAAGAGTTGGTCCTTCTCAGTCAGTCGATGTAGTGGTTTGACGATGTCGGCGAATCCTCTCACGAAGCGACGGTAATAAGTGCAGAGTCCCAGGAAGCTTCGTAGTTGGGACTTGTCCTTCGGAACTGGCCACTCCCTCACAGCTGCGGTCTTTTCTGGGTCGGTGCGCACCCCTTCCTCGGAGACAATATGCCCAAGGTACTGGACCTACTTCTGGAAGAGCTGACACTTCTTGGGGCTCAACTTCAGCTGGGCAGCCCGTGGCTTCAAGATCTCCTTCAGGTTGCTGTAGTGCTCCTCGAAGCTTCTCCCCAGAACGATGACGTTGTCTAGATAGACCAGACAGGTCTTCCAGTGTAGTCCCCTCAGAATGGACTCCATTAGCCTTTCGAAGGTCGCAGGGGCGTTGCACAGACCGAATGGCATGACGGTGAATTGCCAGAGCCCGCTGCCCACAGAGAACGCAGATTTCTCGCGGTCCTTAGGGTGGACCTCCACCTGCCAGTAGCCATTCTTCAAATCCAAGGTGGAGAACCATCTTGACCCTGATATGGTGTCCAGGGTGTCGTCGATCCGGGGTAGAGGGTAGCTGTCCTTCTTCGTGACGTCATTCACCCGCCTGTAATCCACGCAGAACCTGGTGGAACCGTCCTTGTTCTTCACTAGCACTACCGGAGAACTCCAAGGACTATGTGATGGCTCGATCACTCCTTGCTCCTTCATCTCTTCTACCATCCGGTCGACTTCGGCTTGCTTGGCGAGCGGGACACGTCGGAATGGGGCCCTAATCGGTGCGCTGTCCCCAACGTCGATTCTGTGCTGGACCAAGCTTGTCTTGGCGAAGTCTTTGCTCCCCACGGAGAAGACATCCTGGAATTCGCGTAGCAGGTCCCGCAGTTGGCGTGATTGTTCCTCGTCTAAATGGTCCTGGGATCCTTGGTACAGCTTCTGTAGTTCTTCTGGCAGGGCGCGTCTTCTTCGGTTGTCCGTTTGCAGGTGTCCGTCCGTCGTGTCTGTGATGCGGGCAATGCAGGTAACGGGCTCGCAGACTCCTAGATTGGTGTCCCGGTGAACCGTAATATCGTAGTCGTTCAGGTTGGACAGGCGGACGTACGGCCGAGACGCCGTGTTGATGAGAGTCTTGGCAACTAGCAATCCTTTTGTATGGATGTCCTCATATTTTGGCTCGATGACAGCCGCCACTCCCTCAGCTGTTCCGTCGACAATTACGGCAGCGCTGACTTCCGTCCTGGCGGGAACGATGACGTCCTCTCTCAGCCTTACTCGTCGTGCGGCGACGGCCTCGTGTGCTGGTTGCAAAGCAAGTTCCTCATCTCCGAAGTGCAGAGTGTTGGTACTCAGATCCAAGATGATGTTGTTCTGGTCCAGGAAGTCCAGTCCGATGATCACTTCATTTGAAACGTCAGCCACAAGCACTGGATGCGTTATCGCCCGTCGACCAATGACGAACTCCAGTGATGCTTCGCCATGCCATGTACCGGTGCGGTCTCTCCGGTCGCGGTTATTAGCTGGAGGTTCCTTTGTGTGGGTTGCACTCTCCACTTCGGGATCACGGTGGGATTAACGATGGTCCTCGACGCTCCCGTGTCATCAGCATGGGCCAGCTCACTCCGTTGATGACTCCGTCGACCATCAGGCTGCTATTGTTCCTCCGTAACATTGTCACACGAACTTGGACTGCCGGGGCTTGACAACTGTCACATGCCAACCTTTGCCCCCCCCCCAGGCTGGCTAATACTAGTTTCCCTGGGCCGCGCAGTTTTCAGACGACTGATTTCCCGTCGGATACCCTCGGTGGCGGCGATCACCGCAGTCCTTGCTCAGGTGGCCTTTCTTACCGCAGGTCCAGCAGGTCGGTAGTCCTCTTCCGGGCCGCCTCTCCGGTTGTCTTCCGGCTGTGTCGTTGCTGGTGGTGCCGCGACTATCGAAGAATCGGCTTAGCGCCTCCATCAATCCGTCGGCCAGGGTCTTGGTCTCGTTGGTTTTTACTGGTTCGTCGACGTCCACTTCTAGATGCCTGTTTTGCCGTCTCGAACTCAAGTGCGTGGCTCAGCGCATCTGCCAGGGTCTTATTGCGCGCGAGTCGCAGCACCTGTTGAGTGTCCGAGTCCCGTAGCCCGTCGGTGAAGGTCTGCGTCGCAATCTGTTCCAGAAAGTCGGCCAGCGCTGTTGGATAGGCGAGCCTTACGAGGCGTGCGATGTCCATCTCGGAACTCCTGCAGGGTTTCCGCGTTCTTTTGTACCCGGGTCCGGAGCTGCATCTGGTAGGCCTGCTGAAGATGGCTATCTCCATATCAGGACTCCATCTGGGCGATTAGTGAAGCGTAGTCCTGGGATCCAGTCGGGATGGCCTGAAGGACGATAAGGGCGTCCCCTCTCAGCGCTACAAAGAGAGCTGTAGCCTTTTCCGTGCTGTTCCAGTTGTTTATGGAACAGGCTGCCTCGAACTGACGTAAGTAGGTGCTCCACGGGACCTTTCCGTCGAGGGTTGGGGGCGCCACTCTGCTATGTCCCGTTCCTGATATTCCCGGTGTAAAGGTGGGCGGGCGTTGGCGCAGCTCGGCAACTTCCTCTTATAGAGCGTTGAATCTCGCTTCCATCCCCATCGGCGGGCGTTGGCTCAGCTCAGCAATTTCCTTTTGTTAAGCGTTGAATTTCTCTTCCACCCCCGTCAGTGGGCGTTGGCGCAGAGAATTGTGGTAAAATGACCTGCTCGGGTTTTGAAACCAGGACCGTCAGGTGTTGTGCTTGTGTTTGAGTTCGTAATCCGGCTTCTGACACCAGTTGTTACGTGCCACCCCCCTAGTGGCACTTTTGTTAACTGGATTACGGTGGGTTGAAGCACGTCACAGATTGTTCCTTTAAAGAAATAATTAACTTTATTGCGGACAGAAAGATACACCACTCAACAGCAAATACAAGCAATTAGAACCTTACTCCAGTTTCCTCAAGTCTCTTCCTTATGGAGCGCTCTTGCCCCTTTCACTTATTCATGCAGCTAATCCTCCACTAATGAGACCCGTGTCCTCGCTAGGAATACCTGCACCTCTTCCTTATGTACACAAACTCTAGTTACTTACGATAACCTGCTACACGCTGCTTCGCTGTCCACAAGCTGGGAAACAATGTCACTGGATTTCGTAACTTGCACGGCACTTCGCCACAATACCTCTGTCGCTCAGTGAAATCACACTCGCTCAAAACACAGGCAGTCCCCTGTATGCTTCTCACTCCCTCGCTGTCAAGAGAATCAGCTTCACTAGGGGTTTCGCAAGTCACGTCGCCAACAACTGTCGCTCAAGGCAAGCGCTCGCACTAGCTCGAAAAACACACACTCACTGCTTGACAGGTCGCTCTCTTATAGCAGGCCGGTGACTCAATAAATGCATCTAGACCCATCCAGGGTTCACGGCTTCTCGGGGTTTCCATCACTGGCTGGGTCACGAATATTCTGGACCATCCCTTTGTCCTCGTAGTCCTGTTGCGTAAGGCGCACGCAATACACTGAGGCAGAGCACAGCCCAGCCCGGAGGCAGTTGTGACTCATGCGGTGAGTGATGAAACAAACTCACAGCCATAACAATACATATACTAAGAGTGTAAGAATTGTTCAGCATGAAATATTCTACAAAAAAGTCCGTGAGAGCATATCTCCCGGCAAAGGAAAAGAAAAATAAATTTGCATAATCTCAACACATTATGCACTGGATAGCGTACTTCTTATTTTTGAGACTGGCTGCGAGGCTCAGCGGTAACTTTCTCGCCTGCTGAGTCCAAGATAGCGGAATCGATTCCCGTGTGAGTAGCTTTACTGACATGTTAAGGATCCACTTCGGGATAAAATTCCGGCACCCCCGCGTCTCTAAAAGCCGCATTAGTTAAAAGGGACGTAAACCCAGTAAATTATTATATCCTTTTTTTCATCTTATCGGTGTCCATTCATTCACTTATAGTCATGTGGTTTCTCTAAATTTAACAGAAAATAGAAATGCTATTCCCATGAATATGATAAAAGAACAGGCCTAGTATTTTTCATTCCACTGTAATGTTAATGAACTGGCTACCTTGTGAAAGTGAACTTTCCCATCTTAAGCTACACATATTGGTCAGACTACAAAGAAAACATACCTGATGATTACTCGTTGTTGTTGTTTTTTGATTGATTGCATTTATTTATTTAAGGGCTTTGCGACATCGTGGTCATGTAGTCCCGTGTACTTGGGTGTGTGGTCACATAGGATTCTAGAGGTGCTACAGTTGTGCATCGTTCTTTGTAATTAAGAAGTTAGGAACCATACTAGCATTTGCCTGGAGTAGAAGTGGAGAAAACCACTTCCAAGATGGCTGAGTATATCCCGCTCCAGACCTTAGATAAGAATTAAAATTTCTTGGCAGAGCCGAGAATCGAACCCGCACCTTCGGAACGACAACCGAGAATGATAAACACTACACCGCAAGTTGGTCTGATGATATGTTTTCACCAAATTCCTAGAGTGGGAATTTTTCTTGTGGTCTGATCTACATATATGCCAAGTTTCTTCACAATCAAGGAGTTCAGGCTATCGAGGTTCCCTTTTGAGCACACGTTCGCGTGTTGTTGTGCCAATCTGCAAAGGTGGCCGGCTAGTGTTCAAACATTCGACAGAAAATCGGTTGGTCGGTAATCGCCCGGGCAATAATCAGCTGCAAGCCTCACTTTACATCTTTGTAGTACATTTTATTATTTCTAATCATAATAAATCAATTATCTTTTAGAGTTCCTTCTGCGTAGTTTTTGTGTGTTTTTCATCCTTTCTCCATCTAAATTATGATAAGAGTCATCATTCGAATCTGTGAATTTTAGCATTAAAATCCAAAATTCAGAAAGTTAAATTGTAAATCCAGTGTTTTGTAGCATCTAATTTATTGAGTTGAGCGTTCTATCGTAAATTGATTGAAAATCAAAACTATGTGCAATATTGCCTGTAACAATCGGGTTTTAATAACACAATCTCTTTAAGTTGCCCGTCATATTTTAAAATGAGAAAGAAAAAAAAAGAAAGTAACAAATATGTTAGGGCAAGCCCGCGAGGAACGCACAGATTTGCACATAAATTTACATATTCACAACGTAGACTAATTAAATATATGGACCTTGTGTTAAAAAGTTGGTCTTTGGCGGGAAAAGTGATGCCTTTCATTGAAAATCTCCAAGCACAGTCAACCCCAATTAGAGATCTTTCTTTACCGAAACATACAAATAAATTTGATTTTTACGAAGGACTACGACAATATATTTGTGGAACTTTTGAATAGAATAACTTTATTTTTGAGCCAATTTTGCAATTCAGCTGTAATCAACTGACGAGTTTTGTGCACAATTCGCATTTCTCGATAATGCTACAAACCACAAACTTTTGCTACCATCTAACTTTTGCAGATTCCATAGCTTCTTCCAACTAGTTAGTTTTATTTTAAGTAAAAGTGATTGCAGGGATTCAATAAAATACCATTTCTTTCCCCTGTATTTTAGAAGGAACAAAGTTGAGGCTATCCTATCCTTATCGTGTTGAAAAGAAGCGATCACACGCAACAACCGCACTGAACTTCATTCACATCTGAACTGCAACATTATGTTCACCGGTAATAACAGGTACCACATGGATCTAGTTCACAACACTCCGTCGCGTTGCGCATCGTAACAAACAGAGTAGCGAAATGCGCTAAGGAAAAGAATAAGAATAATAAGGAGAAGAATAAGAAGAATCACTAAGCGTTATGAATGGAGTGCGGGACTCTTATGAAAGAATATGATTGCTACCCCAGTCATCTTACAAGAATTGGGATAGTAAACGAACAACAACGCGATAAAGATCAAAATGAAATAGTCGACCTTAACCACATACTGTTCGCTTGTAATAAATATCGAACGACATACTGCTGAAAACAGCTTGTTCAAGAGTCTCGAAGATCTTCATATAACCTTTCCTACCAACATAACCAGCCTATTTCAATACTCGGACAGACGTCTATTTCTTGTCCTATTTTCTGATGCAGACCCAGATAAAGATGTGGAGTGTGAAAAATTGCTAGAAATAATCCCGAACTGTGGCATTCAAACAGAGAAACGCTATCCAGATTTTCTAATGGCTTCTGTTAATACTTCTGGCAAGTTCTTATAAAGTTGCAAAACGTTTATTTTCGTTTTGTTTTCTTCAGAAAATTGAAGAGATTTAGCACAATATTATACTTTTCGCTAGCTGCATAGCCAACATGACCAAAAACCACAAAAGTAAAAATAAAGGGGGTGGGGGTTTGTAAAGTTGGTGATTTAAAATGAAAGAAAGTTCCTCCGCTTCGCCGAGGAACATCAAAATCAAGACCAACTACAATCCTCAGACCTTAATATAGAAAAAACATGGCGGCGATGGTTGCCATACCAATAGCTAAGATCATCATCGGGGTTGTCACAGTTCGTGTAAATTATTATTTTTACTCACCTAAGAGCATAAAAGATATCACAAGACGAGACTAGGTTCCGAAGAAATATGCATCAATAATTTAGACTTACCTGAATTAGTGTATCTATATAGTGCTGGCCTCGAATTACAGGTTTCTACGCCTTCACCCAAGGGGCAGCTACAATAGTCTCACTGTTTCTGTGGTTGAATAAGAAGCTTTTTGGCGAGTTTTCACGAATTGTATTTAAGTTCAGTAATTATAGATTAATATTATTAGCATAAAATCAAGCAGATTCTGAAGTAGGAGAGAAGAAAGTACCCGGTTACTGAAGTATTGTCCCAGCACATGCAGAGTATTTGTGTACACAATCGGAATGAGAATAGTTGCCTGAAATAATCGAACCAACGCTATAGAGATACAATTAAATTAAGACCTCTCGTAGAATTGTCTAAAATCTCGGCTAAAACATCACACCGAATTAGTTGATTGAAATATGCAAAGAAGTCGTCGTGTGGATATCTGAACATAATTATGGAGATTACCACACACAAAGGACACGATAATATGTTACCATCTAACCTATTAAACATTCGCTGTTACCGTTTGGAATAGTTGTACGATGGAAATAGTAGATTTAGTAAAGTAATGTAGGTAGGAAAGCACCATCTCCCTCTTACGGAATTATAACTTGCAAGCTGTAAGAATTACAAAAGTATGAATAATGACGGAACACAATGAGTTCACTGTTTGGCACAGGGGAAACATCTCCCTTAACCAATAACACAGAAGTTCACTGTAATATTTGGCGTGTATAGTGTAGAACATCTGCTAGACTAGTAAGGATTTACGGAGACACATGAAGCTGAGCGTTCAAGATAACGACAACGGTTTGGTCTTGCCGTAGATGTTCATTGCGTTTTCCCTTTACGTACCTAAGTTCGACACTACCGGTACTGGTACTAAGCTATTCTTATATTGTCACTAACTAGCAAATCATTGCGGTGTATATTATTGAGACACTTCTATTAATGCTTTAGTCTTAGGGGGGGCGTGGTGGCTCAGCGGTCTAGCTGTATGCCTCTCACCAAGGCGGTCCGGGTTCGATTCCCGGTCAATGCATGTGAGATTTTCGAAGTGAAATGCCATGTCCTGTGGTTCGGATTCCACGTAAAAAGGAGGTCCCGTGGCTCATAATCACAAGATTCACGGTCACGTAAAACTACAATCTTCCTTCCTTTAGTCTTAGGTACTTCAACATCTGCAGTAAATGACACAATGCCATCGGTCGACTGAACAATCATCACACAATCGAACCAGTCCATAATAAGCGTATTATCACATATTTACACACGATTGCAGTACATTAACGCGAACTGGACTTAACAGACATACTGTAGACACTAAAAATTACAGATGAGCAATAGTTAGGGTGACCAGACGTCCTCTTTTTCGCGGACATGTCCTCCAATTTACGTCTCTGTCCTCCGTCCGCGAACAATTATTAAAATTGTCTAAATGTCCTCCTTTTTATTAATTTACTATATTATCATATGAATGTATGTTTTAGTTTTTCGCAGTTTATATTGGCGCCATGGCAATAATTTAAGGTTTTACCGATGTGCAGCGCTACTATTTTTGTTTCCGGTCTACGCTGGGTTTGGGAATGTGTTTCTGTGTTTGTGCTCCGTTGAATGGCAGTCTCGCGGCGCGGTTGTGTGTGTGCCAGTTTACAATTTGCTCGCATTCAAGATGCCTAAAAGAAAGTGCAAGTTTACAGATGCTTTGAAAACCAAATATCCTGCTTTCAAGCTTGTGCGTAATGATTTTGAAGCAGAATGTAAAATTTGCCCAACTGCAACTTTCGTCTCGGTAGCAAATAATGGTAAGTTATTGTTTTATTTATTGTTTTAGTTAATAAAATACAAATATTAAAAATTATATAGAATTTTCATTTAATTTGGTAGGTTATCAAGATTTGGATAGCCACATTTATTCAAATAAACACAAAAAAGTGTACAAGGCTGCGGCAGTTCGCAAACTATAGACAAGCTTTTTTCATATCAACTACAGCATTAACGAATCGCGTTTTAGCTGCGGAAGGAGCATTAGCATTCTATACCGTTCGTCATCATTCAACCTACAGATCAATGGACTGCACACCCAAATTGAACCAGACAATTTATTATGATTCGGAAGTGGCCAAAATAATTTCTTCAGCTAGAACCAAAACTGAAAGGAGAATAAACAGAGTAATGGGCCCACATGCTGTTGATGTTGCAGTACAATGTACGAAAGGTATACCTTGTTATGGAGTGTGTACGGATGGAAGTAATCATGTAAGTCTGAAAATGTTTCCTATTCTCATTCAATATTTCGATTATAAACTAGGTGGTATTAAAACTAAGGTTGTAGAACTAAAGACAACTCCTAATGAGAAGGCTGAGTATATTGCAGGGTATAATAAGGATACCTTGTCTAGTTTAGGTATTGTAGAGAAATGTGTGGCCTTTGCTGGTGACAACACGAACACTAACTTTGGTGTTTTAAATCGCAGAGGAGGCAAGAATGTATTTACTAACTTAAAGGATATTGTCAATAGGAGTATGGTAGGTAAAGGTTGCCCAGCTCATATATTGAATAGTACAATTCTACATGAAACTGATGTTTTATCTGTGGACATAGATTGTCTTATTGTTTAGTTGTACAATTATTTCTCAATTTACACTGTAAGAACTGAACAGTTAAAGTCATATTGTGAGTTTGTTGATAACAATTACAAACAATTACTCTCCCACCGCAAGACAAGATGGCTATCTCTGTTCCCCGCTGTTGAGAGATTATTGGAAATGTTTCTTCCCTTGAAGTCTTACTTCTTGTCAGTGCCAAATCCTCCAAAACTTCTCATTACTTTTTTTGGAAATAACTTGAGTGAAGCTTATTTGTGGCACCTGCATTCTCTAATGTCAATATTTCACTCAAAGACTTTGATAATAGAGAAAGAAGAGAGTTCTATGTTAGAAATCATGAATGTGTTGGAAAGTGTCAAGGTTATGCTTCAAAATAGATATTAAGGTTCTTTCTTCATTTAAGGTGAAAGATGTAGTAGAACATATTCGAAAAGAGGGGTATGATAAGGAAGCTGATTTATTTATGAATGAAGCATTGATGTTATATAAAGTATGTTTGGAATATTTGACAAAATGGATAACATATTGTAGGGTACCTGAGAGGGTAGCCTCTACAAAGTATTAATCTAAGAGATGAAATAAATGTGTTTAGGGGGAAAGCTTGGCAATTACGTGTAAGAGGTGGTGATTATCTAGTGGCTTGAGATCGTCAGTACGATCTGCAAGGAGAACTCCCCAATGTGCTACTTGGCGGGGTAGTTCAGGGTGTGAATGTGAAAGGAAGGGTAGTTTACTTAATGCGCTGTGCGCGATATCGGCGCTAAGCGGTCTGATGTGAATCGTAAGCAGGCGAGCTGGGAGCGAGCCTACCGGTGTCAGCGCTGTGGCTGTGACGCTTGGCTGACGTCACGAAGCAATTAAATAACAGTGCTAATACTAGATCCTACCTAGCGGGGAAGCTAAGAGGGTAGGATCTTATCAGCTAATTAAATAAATGAAAAGACCAGTGGCTTCTACTATGTTTGAGTTTAATGAGTACATCGAATTTGAAGTACTCCTGTAATTAACAGTGCAGTTAATAAAAATAAGTAATTATCACAATCCAAGCACAGGGGGATGGGAGTGTAATTAAATGTGTGTGTGTGTAGTGATCGCTTAAGACACTTACCCTTCGGCTTCAGCAGCGATTCGGCACGCAGGTAACACTGAGACAGACTGGTCCGGTGGCATGACCTCCCGGAGTTTTTATAGAAGCGTCGCGCTGCGTTTGCGGAATTCGCACATTTCTCCAATGTCATAGCCCTCCCTGGGGTCGTTGGGCTTGAACACGAGGCTACCTGAGTTCATTGAGGCAATAATTTGTGTATATGTATAATTTTGTAGATGTATTGGTTGGATCTTGAAGTAGGTATGTGGCATTTGGTTTTACGGGGGTGTTAGTGTTAGGGGATGATGGTGGCGTACCCTAGGGGTACAACAATATTTTGATGATTTCAGTTGCTTAACTTTAAAGAAGATGGGATACACTGATGTTGAAAAGAGTATTCTGTATTTACAAGGAAAAGGTATTCACATTGATGATGCAAAATGTTTTGATCAGTTTTGTAATCTGAGTAAATTTACAGAGAAGTTTTCAAATAACAGCGAATATCTTAAATTGACTTTTAGTTAGAAATGGGCAAAATATTTCAATGATAGGGATAATTTTGAATGCTACTCAGAGTTTCTTAAACTGCAGAATATTTATTTTGTATCCCAGGTCACGATGCTAATGTGGAGGGAGTTTTCTCATTGATTTCATCTCAATGGACAGATGAAAGAAATAGATGGCAAATAGAATCTGGGAAAGGTCTATTAATGGTGCAGTACAATTTTAAGGAATACTCTTGTCAGGACTTCTATAAACATCTGTTGGAGACCTAAACTGTTGACAGGAATATCATCCTCAGATAAATAGAGTACAAATACAAATAAAGTGTAATTTCATGTTTAAATTTCAGAATAATATAAATTTTCAGTGGCAACGTTATAAGTTTATTAATGTAATTAATACATCTTGAAGTTCTTAACAATTTTTATCGTATCTTATATCTTTGTTAATTTTAGATTTGTCCTCCTTTTCCCCTTAATGTCCTCAATTTTTCCCTTTGTTGTCCTCTATTTCACAGTACTGGATCTGGTCACCCTAGCAATAGTTTATCCCAACTTTCACCAAACGAAGCTAATCAAAACTAATATTGTATCCCAGCAACGAATGTAAACAAACAATATCTCGGGCTTCCGCATACGCCATTTTCACACGTTCGATTACTAATTGCACCAGTGTGAAGCTAAATTGGATAGGTTAAGAATGTAAACAACGCTCTTAGGTTTCTACGTTCGTTGCCAAGAGCCGACTGCGGTGGCGTCTAGTAGCTAAGTTCTGAACTTGGCCTAGTAGTCGTTGACGGTGGCGCTTGGCGGCAAAAGTAGGAACTATTTGAAAAATTCTAAGTTGCAGTATTTAAATTAAAAAACAGATAACACACACTATTACAGTCACCACAATTAACACCGGTTATCAGACAAATTCTACACACACCCAAAGTTCACGGGGCTACATGACCGCGTTGTCGCAGCCCCTAAACTTAAGAACCAACCACACTTTCGATACCTGCATTAAGGTCTGAGTATTGTAGTTGGTCTTGATCAAAATCATGGATTTGTTTTTCAGATCTAGATGATGAATGTTAACGTTTCTAACAAGCTCTCGAAGTTTATATTACATGCGGGCACGTGTTTACACCATTCGCAAATTGCATGAGGATAGGTCTGTAAACCAATTTCTTTATGACATTGTTGACACACAAATCCAGAGCAGGAAAGGCAGCTATGAGATGCAGGTAGTATCTGCGCCCGCTTAGGGGCAAGCTGCGCGCTAGACCGTCATATTTACTTGTGTATAACGCAAAATAAAAGTAATAATAAAAGAAATCCTAAGTAATATAAAATCACTGGCATGCGATAATAAGTGAAGTGGTTACCGCGGCAGATCCTGCCCATGTAGTCGACTAGTGTGGACCACTCCTCGCGGTAGCCTGTCGGACACTCGTCCACACAGTGGCGAGACCCGAGGACGATGAGGTGGGTACACTTCATACAGCGTGGTGGGGAGTCCTCGTCCTCCTTCTCACACTTGATACAGTCCTCCTGGCCGTCACAACCTGCAACATAACAACACAGTTCTTATTATCTGGATACACCACATCCTGCTTCATGATAACACAGTTCTTATTACCTGGGTTCACCACAACCTGTAACGAAATTCCATTCAGTACTGTATGGGCAGTATTAGAACCCTCCCTATGAACACCAACCACGTAACATGGAATCAGAAAAATTCAAGCGGGGGCGACGGACGTTTTCGGGGCTATACAAAACCAGGAAGACATTTTGTTGATAACAGAACAGTTAGGGCTTCAGCTAGCAGTGAAGCTCAAGAAAACCGCTTCCTAGAGTTGGCGCGAGCTTGGAACTGACGCTGACTTTGCGCGTAATTGAAATTTCAAATGTGCTGCCAGACGGGTTGTTGCAACCGCCAAATCTGCACTCTTCGTGAGCTTTATGAACGATTATACAGACCTACTGGGTCTAAGAATCTGTATAGATTACCCACGTCTCGGAATCGGGCTACAAAGGATATTGCTAATTTACACATCAAAGACGAACATGGAACGCTCCTGCAAAGACCATCAGACATTCTAACGCGTTGGAGAAATTACATAGATACTATTTGAAACATGAAATTCGCTCATTCACATATTCCCACTGCTGATCCTGTCGTAGGTCATGTAGACCCAACTCGGGTCACGCCAAGTAAAGTCATAGTTGCCATCCATGCCAAGAAAAACGGCAAGGCTACTGAACCTGATGACATTCCTTGTCGAAGTCTGGAAAAGGAAGGGGCAACGTGGAGTAGAATTCCTAGCAGATTCTTTAACAAATATATCGACGACAACAACACGATCCCGTCTGCCTGAAAGACAAACGTTACAGTGCCCATCTGGAAAGGCACTTACCATCCTATACACCTCCTCTGCCATATTCTAAATATATTTGTGCTTGTCAAAGACTCCCATCTGCGCAACATTGTTGCATCTCATCAGTGTGCCTTCGTGAAAGGCTGCGGAACAACAGACGCAATCCATGCCACACGACTCTTGACAGAGAGACATAAGGAGAAAAGGAAACTTAATCTCGTCATCTGAAGATCTTGAAAATGGATTTGATCGGCAGTGGCGGAGAGGGTGAGGAGGGCGACCGCCCAGGGCCCCGCGCCATGGATTTAAATTTAATTGATTAATTAATTAATTAATTAATTATACTTTTCAAACTAATTTATAATTCATATTCTTTTTCAGTGCAGCTATGACCTCCCATGACCGTTTATCAAGTTTAGATTTCAGTGAAATGATGGAAGACTCCAGCCAGGAAAAAAGTCGCAAAGTAATATTTTAATATTTCATAGTTTACATAATCTTCTTCAAGGGGACGTAAAGGTTTCTTTCATATTATTAAAAAAATACTGTAGTGTATTCAAAATATTATAACCATTCTTTATTTTATTATTATTATTACAAAACTATTTTCCATTTGATTTGATTTTTTAATTTTTATTTTCTATTGTTGTGGACCCCACCATATCATATCGCCCAGAGCCTCGCAAGGCCTGGATCCGCCACTACCGATCGGGTTCCGCATGAGTTGCTCGGGTATTCTCTTCGCTCTAATAGTGTACCAGACACTTTATGCCCGCCAGGTGCAGCTCTTCTACGGCGGCTCCACCAGCTCTGTACGTTCCGCTGGTAGTATTAGTAAGCCATTCAACATCCGAGTCGGTGTGTAATGGGTTATGTTAAACTTAATAATGCTAATAAAAGCGCTCCGTTGTTGGGCGTTATTTGTAATGGTTTAATGAACTTCTTGAATATTAATATGCAAAGGTTAATAATTAAATAGTCGCCCACTTTTGGGTGATCAATATGAAACATTTAATTGTGTATTAATTTAATAGTGTATCTGTATTGTTGTCAGCATCACTAAAAAAAGTACATAATGTGTAGTATTATGTGTAGCCAGGGCGCCAGACCATTCATATATCATGATCAAAATAATATATTAAACCTCGGTTAAACAGAGGTAGAGCAGCGAAATTCCTATCTCCAGCCGTAGTGAAACTTACGTAATCTAACCTTACCATAATTAGTTTAGGAGTGTGGTGTTGCTTTATAGTAATTACTAGCTACTAAAGGAAACCAGTGAAACATTTGAATTTACAAATGAATTTAATATATAAAAACAACAAGTGCAAAAAAAAGAATAAAATACTAAAGATAATAATAATAAATTTAAATTAAAGAATCTACTGAATTTACTTGTATTTTGGGTCTTGATTGGAAATTGGAGTATACTGAGTTAATTGAATAAAATGTATTGAATTTAATAAGCATGAGAGCCTTCTGATTTGACTGGAGTAAAACTGTTTATAGAGCTCACCGCATTGAAGATCATTGTAGATGGATTGTTGCGTATAGAGTTCATGATGACCCTCATCTTCCTCAACGTAATGAATTTATATGTGGATGACGGAATAAATTCCATAAATCATCCCTGTGACAATAGCCTCGTACACAACCATGTCACAGTTTGATGAGACTGAATGTCTTATCAAATTCACATACTTAAATAGTCAACTGTATAATTTAGCACTGAGTTACAGATGAATGTAAATTTCCAACTCCATCTCGCTACAAGTTCCACTCTTCTGCCTGTACGTCCAGCTCCAATCAGTCTCCTGCCAGCCATTCAATAATAATAATAATCCTCCAGTTGGACGGCCGTCATATATATAACGTTCCCAGGCCGGGCACGCGCCCACCCCCACTTCTGAAGTCGCTTGGGCAATTTTAGCTCGCCTTTCAAATATCAATAGTGACAATACTTCTTTGTAACATTTCTCGGGAGGTCCACCCCACCTTTTGTATAAAGTTGCAAAGGACTCCCCGCCTACTGTACTCTCCTTGTACTCAAGCCCCATTCATACCTTGCCTGCCAGGTATAGTTAATGGCGAGTCTTCAAAGAATCCATTCCTAGTAAGATTTGTTTACTGGTAGAATACTTGATGTGAAAGACATAAGTGTCTATTTATGCCATTACCAAGAAGCAGTGGATAAGCCGGCCTTCCGCGAATAACCCTCTTTCTTCCTCTGTAGCCTATGTATTTTCTTCAGAAATAGTATTCAGTCAAGCGTCTAACTTATTTCAAATATAATGCGTATAGCTCCAAGTCCTTTCAATTGCCATAGTATTCTACATTACCGCATAATAATAGATATAAACGTATTAGTGAACATAATAAAAGGTAAAATGTAAAATTAAAAAAATATTAATAATAATAATAATAAAATATATAAAATTATTTCATTCTGGTCACAAATTGGGACCGTTACAGGTGGTCATCAAGGATCCGTCCTGTCACCATTGCTTTTTATATTGTGCATGGACACCGTGACAGCAGACTTGCAAAACCTCATCCATGGACACTGCTCTATGCTGATGACGTCATGCTGGCTAGTGAGACTCAATTAAGAGTTCGTGAGACTTGTCTGCCATGATGACATCGGATTGCGGGTCAACCTGAACAGGACGGAATACCTGGAGTGAGGCGTACAGACTGATGGTTGTCATCAGTGGTAATCCTAATTAGATGCTCGAGGTCATGTCGGTGCCACATGGAAAAAGTGGCGCCACGTCACGGGTATCCTCAGCCCCCTGTGCTTCTCGCATAAATGGGGGGCTAAATTGTGTTTTATTAAATGATTTAATATTCCATGTAATTTATTTCAGGCACTAGGAAATTAATTGTAATTCCCCGCCCAATCTAATGGGTGATACCGAGCTGCGCTAATGGATTCTCTCCACGAGGATCAGTTAGGAGAATCCCAACAGGGGAAGCTTCTTTCACTGTCCCCGACTTCAAACTGGACGTCAAGGTAAATATTGTCAGAATGTGTCAACCTGCGCTGATCTAGTGTTCTTCACTATCTGCTCTTGTTATCTCAAAGACGTATTCGATAATATTCATTAGCAAGTTTTGGCTTTATTCCAGACTCCTGTAGGCTATATCTTAACCTTGCACTTAAAGCTCAAGTTCGGTCATTTACTTTGTGTTTCACAGTTACTGTTCATTGTAAATTTTATGTTGTAGCTTCGTAAAAATGTGTTCGTCTGCAAGTTATAGCCTGCAATATGAGCATTGAAACGATATCGTGGGAACCAAAATGCGTATATGTAATCTGCTACAAGGTGCATTCGTAAATAAATGGGCAGAACATCCTTTTTCGATTATCTGCCCTTTTGGCCTCGTTGTGACAACTCACACTTACAAGTTTATAGTTTCATATAATTGGCAACTCTCCACTTCTTTGACTGTACATGGATAACATGTTACCTGGGCCGATTATATCTACGGAAACTCCAGGTGTTTCGGGTGTACATAGCTGTCAGTCAGCTCATGGCTGCAACATTTCAGGAGAGATTGCCTACCCCCACTCTCTTCCCAAACCCATTAGCGCAAGCTGACTGAACTTTCTGGGTATAACCCAATTTGCGCAGTTTGACCATTCCGAACCTAATTTGGGCACACTTGTGTTGATCAGCTCAAAAGCTTCTGTAGGCTACTCTTAGCAAATTGGGAATGCGGCTGGTAGCCAGGCCCAAGGTCCACTTGAATACACATGACGACAAGGGATTAGGACCGGCCGTATTGTCCTTGGCCAACCAAATCCTAATGTTTTAAAGCTGTTATTTTGTCGTAAAGTGATTTGTATATTACAATAATTATATACATCACTACAAGAAAAAATTACCAATCAAAGTATAAATGACTCGAATGGACAACAACAAACACACAAACAGTTATAATTTCCTAATCAATTGTTTTTTTAGCGCATGGCTTTTAGTGCCGGGAGTGTCCGAGGACATGTTCGGCTCACCAGGGTTTGTAGCTGCTTCTAAGCGAACACCCATGGGGTGAGCTACAAGTACCGCCACGTGTGGAGTGTTGTCTGGGGAGGAAAGTATGAATGTAAGGGCGAGGAATTGGAAGGTAGCGACTGGGGCCTATAGTTAGGGACCAACCCCGGCGTTTGCCTGGAATGAAGATAGTAAACCACAGAAGACCCTCTTCAAGGTTGCCGGCGGGGGGATTCGAACCTCCTCGCCTCCCGGATGTGAGCGACTGCCTGCAGCCACGCCGTAACGACCACGGCTAACCCACCCTGTAACAACTGATGAATCTTGATCATTGATTTGTGTCTGCATTGAGTTCGATGTCTTGTGTAATTGTAATGACTGTAGCAGTGTTTATAATATTAATTTTAAGATTGGGGAAGTTTCCCAGGATTTAATCCTGATATTTCCTTGAAGTTGAGTGTAGAAAACCTGGGAGAAGACCACATTCAGGATAGTCGCAGACACCAGAATTCGGACCTTGAATCTAGTCCAGCCATGAAGAGTGCCTTCGACCGCTCGGTTACGCTAATGGGCCTTCTCGAAAAGAATGGAATTTTAACAACCACGAAAAATAACAAATATTTTTGAAAGTTCCTAACTGTTTTCCCCTATAACATTGAGGGTGCAATAAGGGAGGCAGTAGCAATCTGACGTTAATTTAGAGTACTCGTTATCATCCCCGTGTGCTCAGTCGCTCAGAAAAGAATGACCACACTCTTGATGACATTTTTGGTCAAGTCCCGGGGGGTAGTTTACATGAGAACCTTAAGCGGTGACAAATATTTACAGTATCACGCTGTTACTCTACGCATCTCTTGAATTTCAGTTCTGGGATCGAGAACTATACAAGAAAGAAAGAAAGAACGGGCGATTACCAAGAATGCACTCATTCTTTGTTTGAACGACTGTTTTAAAGAACGGGGGAAGGTTTATAGGAAGGATGTCTTTCAAACGTGAGTAGGGGAGTGTAATTAGATAGATCGATAGATAGATAGATAAACCCACTTTGTGATGTACAGTTGAATGAATATCTTCTGAATTATTCTTCCATTTCACACAAATAACCCATATCGTTACAGACATAACTACACAACTCGCCTGGCAGTAAGGCAGCCCAATCGCCTTACGTGTGTAAACAGATGTCTATCCAGCAGGCGCTGTGTCGTCAAGTTGTACTATAGTTCGTGATGCCCGCAACTGTTGATTGATTCATAACAAGGTCACGACTCTTATTTGCGAATAGAAAGTCATGTACTGTATACAGTTGCTAATTACAAAGACCTTGAGAGTCAAATTGCTCTTATATGATGAATCACTATCTTATGTGAAACTAACAGTCATACCCTACAATAATTGTCAGTACCTCCCGCACCCGAGATACCAACATTTGGGGTATTCGAAGGAACCGCCTTGTTGATCACGGTAACCCCTACGCCAGGGAAGAAGGTGATAACTATTCTCAATCTGTAGTTCATGCTAAGGATGCATAAATAAAAGAAGGACTGGCACACTTGATGTTCTCCTTCTCCTTCACCCTCCTCCGTATAGACCAACTACGGACCACAAAATTCAACTATTGTGTTTGGAGTGAGTCTTGATGTTTGCCCAGTAGTCACGCATCCTCTGACTGTGTTGTTCCTTTCTCTCCTTTGTCCATAGGCCACCTGCCTTCTTCCTTGGGGGTTTGTCCTGGAACTTCATTTGCTTCAGTTTACTCCTGAGAGACGTTCGATCTTTTATGTCTTTTTCCGTAACTCCCAGCTCCAGAAGATCTTTGTCCATCTCTATCAGCCGCGGTGACTTAGTCTTCTTTCTTTGCCAGTATGCGAGAAGCTGGTTGGTCAGCTTGGTGGGATGCATCCTGGAGACGTGTCCATAAAATGCTAGACGTCTCTTCCTGGCCACGTGTGTAATTCTTTCAGAGTATCTATAGGGCCCCTGGTTGGATTGTTTGTTGTATTCACTCCTTTCCTTGATTGGTCCCCAATATCTTCCTCTCTTGGATTTCAAGTTTGTCCGTGTGTCCTTTCCTGTTTAATATGATTTATTATTATTACTATTAAACTGAGAAGCCACGCTCCAGACAAAGGCTTTCAAAAATGACTTCCTAATACCTAAATCTATATTCGATGTCAACAGATTCCTTTTCTGTAAAAATGCTTCCCTTGCCTGAGCCAACCTACTTGTTATATCCTCTTTGCTTCGTCTATCACTGGTTATTTTGCTTCCTAAGTAACAGAAGTCTTTAGCTTTTCACCTGCCAATTTGATGTCATAGAGGTTTCTGATTTATTTCGGCTGCATCCAATATTTTAGTTTTGCATTATTTATTAAGCTCCAATTGTAAAATACTGTCTCATAATGAGAGGTGTAAAATTAGGTCTGGTCCTTCTACGAAAACCTCCATATTTTGCCTATTTTCTGCTATCCCCTACTTTGCCCGATTGAAATCCACCCTCGCCTTCCAGCGTACCGAGAGGGATTTTATATTAAGACTAGCTATTGTACCCGGCGTTGCCCGGGAGGTGTCTTTATTAGTTATAGAAAGATACATGCCAATATATTTCTCAGTGTGTATTCATATTGCCCTTAAGTGAGTTTAGAACATGGTTCTCCTCGATTCTGATGTTATCAAGTTCAATATTAACTCACTGTAAATAGTCGAACGGTACAGTACTGTGGAGTACAATTACGTAGCGGAGAATGCAACAATAGTAAAAAGGGATGTATACACACAATTCATCGAGAACTCAGTCTCACAATTACTTTCCTGACAGTGTTTATTTTTGATTTAATGGGGTCCGCTATTCTTATGGCAAAGTATCGTTACTTACTGTTTGGTTCATATAGAAAATTATCACATAATACTATATAATCGTAGTTTAATTACCGTATGTTATTGACATGTTATCAACTATATTCATAATTTAACATCTGGTTCCATTACAAATTAGCATAGTCATAGAGCAGGATAATTACCAATTACAATATAACCCGAATAACAGAAGGAAATATTATTCATTATCACGCAATAGTTACTGTATTTCTGATTTGTAATACAAAAGACAGCTGGTAGACGTAGACACTGTCAACAATAAAAGAATGCAGTATAAGGACATTATGATTAATAAAACATAAACTTCAGCATATCAGTAGTAGAACACACCTTAACGGAGAGTATAAAACTTCTATTCTAGTAGATATTACATACAATATATTACGCGTTATACCTTTCGTCATAAGGTAACGATTCAAAACCTCCCGTAACAGCAGCGGCATTAGAGTATAAGAATAGACCCAAAATGTCACATAGGTTTCTGTGACCTAAAGACTGAAGGTTAAATAAAATTATACATAAAATGCATACATCATTTAGACGACCACGTGTATTAGCGGCTAACATTTTCTGCTTTCGCCTTGGAGGTCTGAGTTTGAACCCCGGATCTATCAAGAAATTTTAATTCTGGTGTGAGAGCCGGAATGGGCTACACTGCACCTCCCGAGGCAAAACTTGGAAATTGTTTTCCGTGGTTTCCCACATATACTCGAATCAAATACTGCGATAGCTCCGAACTGAAGGCCACAGCAACCTCCTTTCCAATCCTCATTTGAATTACAAATACACTCACTTCTACAGCCATCACAGTAGCACATGTTATCAGAAAAATTCCATACACACTCAAGTTCATGGGGCTATATTATCATGATGTAGCAAAGTCTCTAAATTAATCAACAACAGAATCATTTAAGCTCATTTAATCTTAATACTAAGTTTCGTGATGATATCTCCAGTTGTTGTAAACGTTGCGCCATATGCAGGGTTAGCCAATGTATTTATTTTTTAATTTCAATTCCCTACAATGACATTTTTTTTTTTAAATACGTATTCAGATTTTTATGGCGTTCAGATTCTTAATAGAAAATGGAGTGCCATGACCTCTTACAGATACAGATGGAAACCTGGTAGTCATAGCTTGAACTACTGTTTCTGTGTAGAAAATAAGAGTGCCATGGCCTCTTACAGAGATAGATGGAAACAACCTGTTGTTCATTTCTTGAGCTACAGTACTGTCTTCGTGGAGAAAATGGGAGTGTCATGGTCTCTTACAGAGATAGATGGAAACCTGGTGGTCATAGCTTGAACTACTGTCGCCGTGGAGAAAATGGAGTGGCATGGCCTCTTACAGAGATGGATGGAAACTTGGTGGTCTCGTCCACGGCCGACTAGATTCGAGCTGCTCTCTATACCGGCCTTGCCATTCCCTCCCAGTTAGAACCCTTGCATAGCGTGTAATTGAACAATTTCCTCTAGTTGCCGCTAGAACGCACTCCCACCCAAGTATAGGCGCGATTAGTAAACAGGTGTTCAATAGGTTTATTAAATGTGTTTCTCACAGTGATACGTCTAGAACAACGAAGTTTTGTTTCAGTTTCAATTATTGTAAGTAGTCGGTATTAATATACTGAATTCCTACGTTGTTTGAGTGTTTGCTGATGAAATTGTAAAATGCTGGGGTAAATTATAAACTATGGTTTGAACGCCGCTGCTCAAATCCAGTTTGTCATAGGCCTACTGTTGTCTGTCATTTTGCACTTTAATTAGGAGGAAGAACATAGGAGGTGTGCTTTCTTTTCCCGAGTTTACGTGAGACAGAGATGGGTGTGATGATTGTATTAACGTGATTTCGCGCGATAACTTTGTTCCGGACACAAACTCTCCTTCGTCTGTTGTGTGTAGTCGTCATTTTGAGAGTCCCGCGCCATAGTTGTGATCGTTTAATCGTGCACCACGGCTGCGAGGGCAGCTGTAGCAAGTCCAGACATCGTAGGTTCGAAACCCAGCACCGATAAACTATCTTGAGTGTGTTTTCTCTACACTCTGTCCAGGCAAATGCCGGGATAGTACTTGAGCACTGCTACTAACCACAGTCTCCGAGACCTACGATGATATCCAATTAACTACGGAATCAACCGTCCAGTGCATACCCGTAAGTTATCTTCTGAAAAAATGGGTATCATAATGTTTTCTCGCGATTCTGTTGAATCATTCTTCAGTACATCCCCCAGGGTCAGACGACTAATGGGATGTGGGTTTGGTGACCACGGGACCCCAGCTGAGTGCGGTATTGCTTCCACTTATTTGTGCCGGGCTCCCTTCTATCATCTTTCCTGTTGACCACCCTTGGTCACCTCTCGTTCACTTACGACATTACGACACCCCCCTCCTTCAGGAGCTTACATTTTGTGGGACGCTGGTTAGCGTTCAGGGGGCCCCAGCTGAGTTCGCGATTGCTTCCACTTAATTGTGCCGGGGTCCTCTCTGGCATATTAACTGTCGGCCTCCCTTTATCAACTCTTGTTCTCTTCCGACCCTGACGGTATTAGGATATCCGAGGTCTAAGGAGTCTTTCAAATTCCCGCCTTAATTGGACCTTGTTTCATCTTTCCTGATACCCTCATTCTTCAAAGGGTCCGATCTCTTGTTTTTTTTTCAGCATATCTCCTGTCTTCTGCACAAGGTCATAAAGGAGACAGGGCGTGTGTAGCCCACCACTGGAGGTGCTACACCCTCAAGGGCTCACGGCTTTTGAGTTTGGGATGATACCTGAGCTGTATCTGTTTTTTCCCTTTCTCCAGTGATCCTGGGGCGGACTCTCTCCTATCTGCCTTTCATGGCACACCTTTCCAAATCCGTCAATTCTCATTTTTTGAGGGTTGAGAGCATTTCTTTTACCTGCATTTTATTTCCCTTATACCGTCCTTTTTGTCCTTTTGTTCTCCTAATCCGTAATTTGGTTGTTAAGTTGTAGTTATTTTTAGTTCTAGTGTTAATTGTATCATCATTTTCACCCCCAAAGAATTAGAGGCCTATAACCTCCATGTTAGGCCCTTTAACATCAACTATCATCATCAAATTACAATTTCAGCAATATATTTTCCGACAATGAAAACTGAAAGGATGGTTTAAGGTGTATTCACAGTGGAAAGAATTTCTTGTATGGAATGATTGGATTGCATTTCTCAGAACTCTAATCCTCTCTACTCATTAACCTGAGCACAGCAGCGGTTTTGCCAGCATCATTGCAGAGAAATTGGTATTACCGATTACGAATATTATTGCGGAAGCCGAAATACCGGTTGCTTCCAAATAACTTCTGTACTAACCACTCAGCAGGAAAGTTCATAAAGTTTTATAAAAATCGAGTGAACCTAATAGAATTCTATTTTAATAAGGTGCAAAAGTATGTTTAGTTTCTGTCATTTAATATCACGCTATTGTATTTTGTGATATAATTTGCATTTTGATATTGCGGAAATTATATTGACAAATAGTGTCAAGTCTTTGTTATGCTATACTGGGTTGACAGTACTGTGTGAGCAGTTGAGGAACTAACGGGATTTCATGTAAAGATCCTCCTTTCCTATACCGGTAGTGGAGAGCGCAACTCGCATCCAGTCGGCCGTGCTCGTCTTGAGCTACTGTTGCCATTCCTTCATGAGTTTATTTTATGACTTTATTAGCCTTTTCTCGAGTGCAAAAGGGCCGAAATCAGAAGAATGAGAAAGACTATCGAAAATTCATGTAGCCAGCCGTTCCTTCTGGGTCCTAAACTATGTGTATGCAAAATTTGGTTGAGATTGGTGGAACGGTGTAGATTTGTATACGGAACAAATATACATACCCACACACAGACTTTCACTTTTATATATAAGACTAGCTGAAGTACCCGTGCTTCGCTACTGGTCATAAATATATTGAAATGTGAAGGTGACAGTTAAAACATGGGATAGGCGAGGTGCTGCGCGGAGGGAGAGTAAGGATGGAACATTTTGTCCAACTACACCACTCGGCGTTGACCGTATTTTATAGCACAAATGTAGGTTTTACTCGCTAACCGTTGGAGATACATGAAAAGTGATAACGACCTTTCGGATAGAAATTTAAATTTTAAACCTCGTACATGCCATCAAAAGTTTGCTATTTCTTAGCGTTCTCTTCTTATTTGAAATTGAAACATTGAAGTTTGAAACCAAAGGATGTAGTGACGTCACTAAAATGGTCGCCATCTTTAAATAGTGCAACGTAACGAAATCTAAAGTAGCCTATATATTAACCAGGAAAATCAGCTACTTCCGTGTAAAATTTTATGTAAATAGGACCAGTGTTTCTTTGGTGATTGAGTAATACACAGACAAACACCATCTCATTTTTATATATTAGTATAGATGTTTTTTCATGGGGAGAGTGGGGCACACTGAACCGGAAAAAATATTTTTCACTGCTACTCATCCAGTAATGTTAATACAGAGCTGTGGTTTTCTCCCTTTAGAAGTTTAATCATTCAAGTATCAAATCTCCTCATATGAATACACTGTGAATAGTAGTTTCTAAGCTACATGTCTTTAAATAAAAATAGGTAAATTGTTCATTCTGCCCCACCCGTGGGGTACCATGAACCAGTCTACAGATATTCAAGGAAGGAAGGAAGGAAGGAAGGAAGCTTGTAGTTTAACGTGATCGTTAATCTCGCGATCATAAGCCACGGGACCTCCGTTTTACGTGGAATCCGAACCACAGGACATGGCATTTCACATCGAAAATCTCACATGCATTGACCGGGAATCGAACCCGGTCCGCCTTGGTGAGAGGCATACAGCTTGACCGCTGCGCCACCACGCCCCCTACAGATATTCATTCGAAGAACTTAATTACATAGTTATTTCCAAATTTAACATAATCTTCACATACAATACTCTTATAAATCACATAACTAAGCACATAGGCATTCAACCACACATACACATTTGAAATTAACAGACTCCATTGGACTGGAAGTTAATTCCAAATTTGAAGTATGATTTTTGTCCCTTTGTCACCCCCTGTTCAGTACGATATGGCAACACATATACTATATTTTATTTGCTGGAACAGATGCTTCATCACTTACCTGAAGAAATAAGAACTCTCCACCCATTATTTCACTCTTTCTCAAGAATGACCCCTGATTGTCGCCTACATCATCCTTCGGTGTACGTCGATGACTTTCAACATTTTCCCCACATAGTAAACATACTTTTTGTTTTTCAGTTCAAACTTGGTCAGAACCAGAACAAAATCACCTGTTTCTGGAGATTTGTCCAAATCCTCAAAGTTGTATTTGGATTCATCAAACTCATTCAGGTTGGCATCGCTCTCTTCGTACTGAACCTCACTATTCTCTTCCTCAGATTCCTGCTCATAAAGCTTCCGTTTGGCCTAGTTAAATTATGTAAATGAATAGACATTACCAGCACCTTAAGTATTTACTCATGCTAAGAAACCCACGAAAGGACTCACAGCATTTAGGGAAAATCGAATCACTCCCGGGGCACAATGAAACATGGCTCATTGTGCCCCAAGAGAAATTGGCTCAATGTGCCCCAGCAGTACATATTTCTATACAAAGCTATTGTGAGGTTATGTATGAACATTGTTCAAATTATTAGATATAAATTTAAGACACGATTCTGATGTTATTTAATAACTTACTTAATCTGAATTTCAACCAATCATTTGCCACCAAATGTTAATCTACCAAGTTCTCAGAAAATTACTTCACTGTAGCCGTAAGCAAATAACATCTGCAGAGAGCTAATGGCGGGAACCCGATTTTGCAGAAACAAAATTCAAGTCAGTAGAGCAGTTCTTCCAACATACCCAGAGTGAGAAAAATAATTCCTATATTTATACTGAAGTTATGTAATCTGGTTCATAGTGCCCCGTGGCTCAAAGTGCCCCACTCTCCCTACGAAAAACGTACGATATTATTTACTTAGTAATTTGAAAGTACCCATGTTTAAGTACAAAAAGATTCTGGTCATGGTTTCAAATAATTACTTTGAGAATTATTGCTGACGTCAGTTACCTGTAAGTTTACTACGGTACTGTATCTGTTGAGGGCAGTGAATGAGGTAATGTTCTGTACAAATCATTTACTCTTATAGTCATCTTTTTGACCCACTGAGTGTTCAGGGAGCTGCCGTAGTACCTCTAAACTGAACCCAACGTCTTAAGTAGAAAAGAGGGAGTGTTCATGGCGTGGTCAATCATTTTAGGTTACCGTTTCATTTTGGTTGCTGCAAATTATTCTGGTTCTGTTAGTCTTAGTCAAGTCTTATCACAGTTACTGTATTCCTGATTTGTAATACAAAAGACAGCCGGTACAGGTTAACACTGTCAAAAATAAAAAAAATGCAGCATAAAAACATTAGGATTAATGAAACATAAACATATCAGTAGTAGAACACACCTTAACGGAGAGTAAAACAATGCAATACAATACTGTATATTGCGCGTGATACCTTCCGTCATAAGGTAAAAATTCAAAATCTCCCGTAAAAGCAGCGGCATCAAGAGTATGAAATTAGACTCAAAATGTCACATTTAGACGACCACGTGGATTAGCGGCCAACATTCTCGGCTGTCGCCTTGGAGGTCCAAGTTTGAATCCCGGCTCTGCCAAGAAATTTTAATTCTGGTCTGAGAGCTGGAACGGGGTACACTGCACCTCCCGTGGCAAACCTTGGAAGATGTTTTCTACTCGAAGCAAATACTGGGATAGTTTCTAACTGAAGGCAACAACAACCTCCTTTTTAAACCTCACCTGAATTACAAATACACACACTAATACAGCCATCACAGTAACACAGGTTATCAGAAAAAAATCATACACACTTAAGTTCATGGGGCTACATGGCCATGATGTCGCTAAGCCTCTAAATCAATCAACAATAACAGAATCACTTAAGCTCATGTAATCTTAATACTAAGTTTCCTTACGATATCATTCTATAGCCGTTGTTACGTTAGGCCGCGTGCAGAGTTAACCGTTGTATTTTTTTTTTAATTCAATTCCCTACGTATTCAGAGTTTTACAGCGTTCAGATTCCTAATGTTCTTATCGCGGTTTGGATAGGAAATGGAGGCCCATGGCCTGGTGTTTACGTCTTGAGCTACTGTAGTCATGGAGAAAATGGAGTAGCATGGCCCCTTACAGAGACAGGTGGAAACCTGGTGGAGTGGCATGGCCTCTTACAGAGATAGATGGAAACTTGGTGGACCCGTCTTGTGCTACTGTTGCCATGGAGATGGCCGGCCTTGCCATTCCTTCATAAGTTAATTTTCTGACTTTATTAGCCTTTGCTCGAGTGCAAATAGGCCGATATCAGAAGAATGAGAAGGACTATCGAAAATGCATGTAGCCAGCGGTTTCTTCTGGGTCCTAAACTATGTGTATGCAAAATTTGGTTGAGATTGGTGGAACGGTGTAGATTTGTATACGGAACAAATATACATACCCACATGCATACAGACGTTCACTTTTATATATCAGATGGTGGCATTTTTTGCAACTTCTTTCCCTCTCTTAACAAACACGCACGAGTCGTCACTCAATTAGACCCTAGCACAGACACTGCAATAACACAATCGTTCAATACTTGCAACACACTGTACATTACCTGTAATGCAAAGGAACAATATTGTACTATGTTTTAATGAACTTGGGGCTATATCTAGGTACCTTAAAATATCTCAAAAGTATTCTACAGATAATTCACCATAGCAACAGACCATTCTCGAATAGGAATACAAATTAATCCACTGTCTAGTGACACTGACGCACTCTCGCAGATTCCTTCTCTTGTAGGAAATACTGTAATTCATTTGGGACACCTTAGTCATTAACCCCGTGCGCGCGTATGATTTGTCTGACATCCTGTGTTTTGTTTTTATGACTGTAGTACAGTAAACCCTGCCTTCAACGGAATCGAATGGAACTCACAAAATGTTCCGTTAAAGATAGGTTTCCGATTAACGGAAGTAGGTCCATGCTAAAATAATTAAACCAAGGACATGCATATAATGGACACACTGAGAAAAAATAAAATGGTATAGGCCTACATACTGTACATTATGTAATGTTCTGCTACGAATTAATACCGTACAGATACCGGCGCGTAGATGTGCACTTGACCTTGAGAGTCCAGGGGGGGGGGGGGTAGACGAGGGATGTAGAGTGGTGCAGGGAGTGTGCCGAATAAAAAAAGGCCGGACGTTTGTTTTAGACGATTTCCCTTGACCTTGTAGCCTGTGGGTGAGCCTGCACATAGTCACTCTCTCACCGTATCGCTTCAAACTTGTCACCACCGATCTGATGTAATGGCGACACCGCCTCGCTGACAGTACAGTCCACGTCGAAGTATTGTGTGTCACGGAAGTACTGCTCGGGTCCAAGCTCTGTGAACTTGCGGGGTGAGGGGAAAGAGCAGGGAAGGCTCAAGCGAGAAGAGAAGGGTCTGTCAACAGCCCGCCGTGATATCTGGTATTCCTTTCTATTCCAATACTGCTGACATAGGACCGTTGCTCAAACCACTGTGGTGTTACGAATGAGTGAGTGAGTCACCGACCAATGTATTTGGTTCTGTACTATGCACGGACCGAGAAATCTCATCACTCGTCAACACCACTTCTCAAAGTCCGCGATGTACATTCCTCTCAGGTTCACGCAGCTTAGAACCGAGCAGTACACGTTACGTAGTTACGAACAGAACGCCATTATATTTGCCAATGACTGTACTTCAGAAGTAGTGTGAGACAGCTTTGTCAATCATCGGACCGCTTGGGGCAGCTGATAACAACACAGGCACTGCAGTAACTCGCATCCAGGCTTCCATTAAGATTTTTCACTCGTCTAAAACGAACGTCCGGCCTGTATCTGAGAACATAGACGCGCGTGACAGTAGGTTCTCACAATCAGACACAGACACGCTCATCTACTACGCTGCAATAGTATACCGGGGGAATGGGATGGGGATGTGCAGAGTTAACTGCCGGTAACTGTATCACTTTTACTCTCGTATTGAGATCAAGCACAACTCTTGCTTACGAAGCCATAATGACTATTGCCGAACTATGTCAATAATATAAGTTTAGAGTTGCTCAATTAAAAGTTTAATTCGAAACTGATTGACAAGGGCCGAGACAAAGACAGGCATTTGTTGATTGACAGCTCATTAATAAGCAGCTTTTAGTTTTTTACGTGACCGTTAATCATGCGATTATGAGCCACGGGACCTCCTTTTTACGTGGAATCCGAACCACAGGGCATGGCATTTCACTTCAAAAATCTCACATGCAGTGACCGGGAATCGAACCCGGTCCACCTTGGTGAGAGGCCAACAGCTTGACCGTTGCGCCATCACGCCCCTGCTCAGTAATTAAGCGAGCATTGGAAAATGCTTGGGGGAACATATAACAGGCAATTAGCCGTACACTTAGACGTGTAAAGGCTCGGTCACACAGCAAGCGGTCTGTCGCGGCGGGAAGCGATATCTGACCGAGGCCGTCAGGCGGTCCAGTTGTATTTCCCAAAGTCGCATCAACCCTGGCACACAGAACGCGGTTGTACAAATTTACTGATTGCCCGCCTGACCGCCGTGCCACCTTCGATTGTGATGAGTGACCCAGCTGAAGTATTTATTGAAATTGTGCGTAAATACAAAATATTTGTTCGACAATTCTCACGAGCATTATGAAGAAGTTTTAAAGAAGGCTGAAGCATGGAATCGTGCAATTCCTCGAAACATTCTCGTGGCATACGAAAATACTTGAAAAACCAATCTTCATGTGACTCCAGTTCTATACATAAGCGGTGTTCTCCTAATTTATTGCTCTCTCTTCTCATTGATGTCATGTACCCAACGCAACATTGTCTTTTCTTCTTTGTGTTTTGCAAAGCAAATAGGAGAAGGAGTTGTTCTTCGTCCGAGCTCATACTCAATAATGATATTAAACAACACTTAATATGAAAACACACTGCATATTCTCTAGAAGGAAGCGACCAGACTGGACCGCTCACACAAAGGTATCGCGTCCTATGTAACGTGCCCATATCGCAGATCACCGTGACGACCGCTGGATCGCTTCTCGCCGCGACAGACCGCTTGCTGTGTGGCAGAGCCTTAAGATGGAGAACAAACGGTTGGTTGGTTCCTCAGTTTAGGGGCTGCGATAACGCGTCATGCCTCCCCTTGTACTTTGGGTGTGTAGGATCTGGCTGATAACCTGTGTTAATTGTGATGGCTGTATTAGTGTGTGTTATCTGTTTTTAATTCAAGTAAGGACTGCAGACAATCAATTTTCAAGTAGTTCTAACTTTTGCTACCAAACGTCACCGTCAACGACCAACTAGTTCTGAACTTGGTTACTAGATGCCACCGCAGTCGGCTCCTGGTAACGAACGTTGGAACCTAAGAGCGTTAGGCAATTCACACAAGTGTAATTAGTGGAATGTTCTTTTACATGCCATAAATCTATGACATGGGCCTGCCGGCTTCCCTCTCCTCCCAAATGGAAGGCATACTGAGGGATTTTTAACGCTCTTAAAAAATCCGACGACTTCGGCCGGGTTCGAACCAGCGACCTTGGGCACAGTAGCTCAGCATGCTACCAACTAAGCCACCGAAGCCGCCAGAGAACAAACGAAGGAAGACCTACTTGAACATTCTTTGTTAGCTACAGAATCAATTGTTACAGCAGACAAGGTAGACTTTCACAGGGTGCCTGAAAATGTTTTAAACACTGCATTCCGGAACTTGGACATTTTCCATTAAATGTGTATTTTGATTTCAGTTGTCCACATAACACAGTTTCCGTTTAATGAAGGGAATTTAACACGTCATTCGCACCCAAGTTTACGGCACTGTCAAATATTTCCGTTTATGACAAGTTTCCGTTTAATAAAGGGCCCGATGAAGGCAGGTTTTACTGTATTATGTGTAACTGTAGCTAGGGTCTGAAATAAAGTACCATTCCAGCATTTGCCTGGAGAGTGTTGACGCGATAGAAGCCAATTTTCAGTGTTGCTTAGTTCTATTAAAGAGAGCTGCTTGCCACGGTGGGTGAGTGGTTATCGTGTCGGTCTACTAACCCCAAGCTTGCAGGTTCCCTCCTGGCCATGGTAAGTGATTTTTGAAAGGCGGCAAAAATCACGACACGCATTTAATACGATGTTGGCACTTTAAAGAACCCATTTGAAATCAGTAGGCCGTGTTCATAATGGCAAAATATTAATCTCGGGATTTTTCGCCAGTACAAAGTTCCTAATTTCTCTACTAGAAAGCGCTATAGTGTCAAGAAGCTTAGATATCTAACCTCGTTGACTTTCATAGTGCTTCAAGGAACAACAAAATTCGACATGCAAGCTGCTCTCTGGGTGTCAAATAACACAGTTTGCACCCGGCACCGAGGCCATACGATATTATTATTATTATTATTATTATTATTATTATTATTAGTATTATTCTTGCATCGTTATGCCCGACTCAGGAGCACGGTTGAACCTGTTTAGCTGATGTGTTGGCCTTCTTTTCCTTCCAAAATCTCTTCATCCTCTCGCTGAGCGCCTTTCTTCGGTCTTCTGTCCAAGTTATGGTGGCCCTGGTGTTGGGTTTGTCTTCAAATTGGTGATTGTCGATTAGGGTTCTGAATTTGCATCTGTCCTGTATAATATTGTCTGAAATGTTGATTTCCTGGAGATCTGTTTCAATTTCACGTAGCCAGCTGTTCTTGGATTTTAGTGAGAGGGCCAAGTTGAGAATTCTTTAGTCAATCTGCCATTGTTCATTCTGATAATGTGCCCGTAAAATTTCAATCATCTTTTCCGAAAAGTATGAGACATGTTTTCACATTGGCGATATATTTCCTGGGATGACTTTTTCCTCCAGATTCCCTCTATAAAAACTGGGCCAAATTTTTTTCGTAAAATTTTCCTTTCTTGTTTTTCAATCTCTTTGGTTAAAGATTTGCCACCAATGATTAAGGTTTCTGATGCATATAACGCCTCCGGTTTGATTACTGTATTGTAATGTCTAAGTTTTGCTTTCCGAGATATTGATTTTTTGTTATACATATTCCAAGTGATTCTGTAAGCTTTCTGTAATTTGGAAATTATCTCTTTATTTGCTTCACGGTTTAAACCAGAGGGCTGAATAATTTCTCCCAGATATTTGAATTCGTTCACTTGAAAGATTTTGCCGAATTTAGTTCTCATAGGTTGTCCGTCTAAGTATCGTGAGGCTCCTTCCATGTACTGAGTTTTCTCATAAGAAATTTGAAGTCCCCTTTTGATGGCAATTTCATATAAATTCTCAATGGAATGAATTGCTTCTTGCCTGTTATTAGAAAGGATTGCTATGTCATCAGCAAAGGCCAAACAAGGGTTATTCCCTTACTGTCGACCAAAGTATTGTGTGTACTCGAGTTTGAAGGTTGTTTATGAAGTAACCAATAGACCTACATAAAATCCAATCACATCATCATTTTCGTCGTTCTATTTTACGTTAGCTCATGTAGGTTTGGAATTTTTAATTTATATTTTAATATTTTTTGTCGAGTTGGAACACAAAAAGTGCACGTTTTTAAGCGTGTTTCAACCATGCTCACATTTAAGAATTATTATCTCGAAAACCCGTCAGCAGATCGAATCCAAATTTTTACACAATATACATTGGAATGTTGTATAACTGGTTTAATAATTTCAAAATTTTGCGTGTCCAAGAAAAAAAGTTATCACTTTTGTAAGGTAACTTTTTCTCGGCTCGGGGTGGTTGGAAAATGTAGTTCTTGGTTGCGATGTAATCCTTATACATCAAAAAGTTATGCTGTATGACTGTGAAATACGTAAATTAACTCACTTATTTTATATCGGTTTGTATTTGTAGGCGGAAATATCACATCGTTCACCAGCTACCCGCTCCGTGAAAGCTGTACAGCGTTGCTGTGACGGAGCCCATTACTTCCGAGCGAGGCACGCCATGATGCGTGATGGGCTCCATTTCGGCAACGCTGTACATCTTTTCCGGAAGCGGGTAGCTGGTGAACGATGTGTTATTTCCGCCTACAAATACAAACCGATATAAAATAAGAGAGTTAATTTACGTATTTCACAGTCATACAGCATAACTTTTTGATGTATAAGGATTACATCGCAACCAAGAACTACATTTTCCAACCACCCCGAGCCGAGAAAAAGTTACCTTACAAAAATGATAACTTTTTTTCTTGGACACGCAAAATTTTGAAATTAATAAACCAGTTATACAACATTCCAATGTATATTGTGTTAAAATTTGGATTCGATCTGATGACGGGTTTTTGAGATAATAATTCTTAAATGTGACGCATGGTTGAAACACGCTTAAAAACGTGCACTTTTTGTGCTCCAACTGCGACAAAAAATATTAAAATGTAAATTAAAAATTCCAAACCTCCATGAGTTAACGTGCAATAGAACGACAAAAATGATTATGTTATTGGATTTTATATAGGTCTATAGGTTACTTCACAAACAACCTTCAAACTCGAGTGCACATAATACTTTGGTCGACAGTAGTTTCCTTTTCCCAGGTCCTGATTATCTTCTCAAGTACGAGGTTGAACAGTAACGGAGATAACCCATCTCCTTGGCGGACCCCAGTGTTAATTGCAAAAGGCTCAGATATTTCGCCGAGGAATTTGACTTTTGAAGTAGTGCCAGTTAATGTTTGTCTGATTAATTCTCTTGTTTTTTTTAACCACTTGAAATTCTTCTAGAGTATTGAAAAGTGTTTGACGATCTATAGAGTCATATGCTTTTCTGAAATCTACAAAGGTAATGACTGTCTGTCTGTCTGGTTTTGCGCATTTGTAGGATAGTTTTGGGATTAAGAATTTGTTCCGTACATGATCTTCCTTTTCGGAAACCTGCCTGGTATTCTCCAATCAGACGGTCTGTTTGTTTCTCAAGTCTAGTGAGCAGGGCTTTGGAGAAAATTTTATAAATAACTGGTATCAAGGAAATTCCTCTATAATTATTGATGTTGGTTTTATCCCCTTTCTTGTGCAGTGAATGGATAAGCGCACATTTCCAATCCTCAGGCATTTCTTCGGTAATCCAGATGTTCTCAAGAATTGAGTGGATTTTCCGGGCTACGTTCTCACCACCTATCTTCAGCATTTCGGCAATTATACCATCTTCCCCTGGGGCTTTATTATTTTTGTGTCCATGGATTATTTCTTTAATTTCTTCCAATGTTGGGGGTTCTGAATCTTGGTTGGATGTTTTTTTTTTTTTTCAAAGATGAGTTGTTCTTTAGGGGATTCACAGTTTAAAAGATCCTTGAAATAATCTGCTAGAAGTTTGCAATTTTCTTGATTATTTGTTTCCAATGTCCCATCCGGGCGTTTGAAGCAAAGACTGGGTGCCTGATAATTTGATAATTCTTCTCTGAATGTTTTGTAGAAGTTTTGTGTATTGTTTTTAGTAAAATCTTGTTCAATTTCAGCCAATCTGTAGTGATCGTACTTGCGTTTTTCAGATCTGATGATTTTAGAGGTTTGTTTCTGTACTTTGGTGAATTCATGCCAATTTTGTTCCGTTTTGTGAGAATTTCAATTCTGCCAGGCTTTAATTCTGAAATTTATAGCCTTGTCACAGGTTTCGTTCTACCACCTATGCTTGCGTTTCCTGGGCGGTGTGCCAATGTTTTGAGAAGCTTTCGAAAGTATATATTTGAGTTCTAACCAGCCAGAATAATCATGAGGAGGGATACTTTCTTGGAAAGTACTGGCGTTCTGTTTAAGAAATTCTGGATCGACGCGCAGATTTTTTGTTATTTTTGGTTTGGACCTGTTTGGTTGAAATTTTACCTTGATTAAGGATAGATGGTGGTCAGAGTCAATGACTCCTTTCTTGACTTTGACATTCATAATTTCTTTTTGATTCTTTTTGGAAATAGCCACATGATCTATTTGAAATTCTCCTAAGTGAAAATTAGGGGATCTCCAGGTCTTTTTCTTGTGTGGAAGTGCCAGGAAATCTGTTGATATTAGTTTGAGATCAAAAGTTTTGCAAAAATCAAGTAATCTTTCTCCATTTTTATTAGTTCTATTGTATGCTGGATATAGTCCTACAGTGGTCCTGAATTTCCTTTCTCTACCAATTTGGGCATTAAAATCTCCCAAGAGGATTTTTATGTGATGATTTGGAATGATGGCTGTAGTTTCTTCCAGCAGTTCCCAGAAGTCTTCCACCTTTTGTGGATCTTCACGATTGTAGTTGTTGGTGGGTCCATGCGCATTAATAAGCGTATAAGCTTTGATTCCTGATTTAACGGATAGTGTTGAAACTCTTTCAGAAGGCGAGGAAAAGTTAAGCACTGAGTTTATAATGTTTTTTCTGACAGCGAATCCAGTGCCAAATTGTAGTGGCTTCATATGGAGGGAGATTGCTGTCTTGCCTTTATAAATTCTATAATTTCCTGATTCAAAATGATTTTCATCCGTGTATCTGGTTTCCTGTAGTGCTAAAATTTGGATGTTGAAGTTATCCAACATGTCTGTTAATTGTTTTAACTTGCCAGTTTTCCGAAGTGTGTTGATGTTTAAGCTACCAATGAAATTTTTGCATTTTGGGTGAAGAGATTTGGGAAGCTCCGATACATTCCCGCATGATGTTCTCGGTCCCTCAGAATCCGATGACCGAGAAAAATAACTAGTATGTCTACTAGGGCCTGGGGTAGTTATATTGTAGGTTGTTTCCATCATGCTAACAAGTTGAAAGTAGTGGGGACATCGATCTATGTCGGTGTCATGGTTACAACTGAAGTAGTGAGATTCAGAGGTTGCTGAAGATGTTGTCAAGCTATTATTATTATTATTATTATTATTATTATTATTATTATTATTATTATTAAGAATGGCATGTTAAAGAACCTTCCACTAATTACACCTGTGTGAAGCTAAATTAAGTTAAAAATGTAAACAACGTTCAGGTCCCTACGTTCGTCGCCAGGAGCCGACTGTGGTGGCGTCTAGTAGCCAAGTTCTGAACGAGTAGTCGTTGACGGTGGCGTTTGGCGGCAAAAGTAGGAACTACTTGAAAAATTCAAAGTCTGCAGTCCTTACTTGAATTAATAAACAGATAACATACACTAATACAGCCATCACAATTATCACCGGTTCAGACAGATTCTACACACACCCTAAGTACACGGGGCTGCATAACCGCGTTGTCGCAGCCCCTAAACTGTGGAACCATCCAACCAAGCTTTCGAACGTAATTGGGCACAATTTGTGTTGCCCGATTGGAAAGCCTTCTTTAATTGAGAGTGTGGAAAACACCTGGGGGAAACCTTACATTCAGGATGGCCGACGTCAGCACTGGGGTTTGAGCCTCCCCGAGCAGATTTCCTGAAAGAATGACGGGGTCGGCTCCAAACAGTGGGAAAGTGGTGAGGAATGTGACACGACGTCCCGCCCTGTGAACCTGCTCCTCTTCCTAACGGACGGGACTATCTGCTAGAAATGCAAAAAGAGTGGGTAAGAAGGTGCGAGCCGTGCAGGAATGTCGAGCGTCCCGTTAAGTAACATTGCTGTCGCCAGGTGGAGTGGTAGCGGGCAAGGGCACACATCTTATCAAGGCATAGCTTCATTCATCCTGCTCTGGTATGCACTTCCCTTTATCCGCCTCTTCTAATAAGACACGTCCGCCTCTTGGCGCATTCTTGGCTGTCACCCCTGAGGTGAGGTCCCGGCCCTGCCAAGAAACTAAGTTCTGGAACTCAGCCTCGTGAAGAAAAACTGATTCCCAACTCTGCAGTCATGGATGTGGTTTTCCTCCATTTCTCCACTTCCATTCTACAGTAGGTGTTGTTGATTCTTTAGGGGCTTTGTGACATCGTGATCATGTAGCCCCGTGATCTTCGGTGTGTGAAGAATTTGTCCGACAACCTGTGCCACTGCGATGTCTGTACTAGTGTGTGTATTTGTAATTAAGGTAGCATTTGGGCAGGAAGCGGCCGTGACCTTAAGCTAGGTACCATCCCGACATTGACTGGAGTGGAAGTGGGAAACCACGGAAAACCACTTCCAGGATGTCTGAGATAGGAATCGCACCCGTCTCTTCTCAATTTTGCCTCACGAGGCTCAATGTACCCCATTCCAGCCCTCAGCCCAGAATTAAATTCCTTGGCAGAGCCGGGAATGCAACCCGGGTCTCTACGGGGACAGCCAAGACGCGAGGCGGACTGGATGGAATAACCCTGTATATTAATTCTGTATTTATCTTCAACAGGTTACATGTTCCTCTTTCTTCCAAATTGTCTGCGCCCCCTTTGTAGAACTCGTACCCCTCAGAGGACAACCACAGTTTGGGAGTCACTAAAGAATTTAGAGGACAAGGCAGTCCTCCATTTCCTGCCATAGAACTCTCTCTTCTTTTCTTCGGTGACTGGGATATGAATGACCTCGAAGATGTCAAACTGCGTCAGTTTGCCCCCATGGATCCGTCAGGACAGGTAATGAAAGCTAGTATAACATACAGTGAATATAGCTCGTGGCGCATGTGTTTCTAATATTTAATTACTAGTAACCCGCCCCGGCTTCGCCCGGTATCTGTAACGGTTTACCCAGCGTAAGCTTAAAAGGCGCACGGACGGCAGGTCCCCGACGCAATTCAGAAAAGCCGAGGTGAACAGCGAAACTCCAAACACTTCTCTGAAGTCTTACCTCGACCCGACTCGACAGTTTGATGCTGGCCAAGGCTGGGGTGACAGACTCGCTCGCTAGCTCGTAAACTCGCTCCGACGCCAGTAATTTAAATTTACACTAAATGGAGATTGTTAGAAGAAATGAAAACTTAAAAACTCTTATAGTGGACGATGTATTAAAGATAGAGATATGCTCTCGCGGACTTTTTTTGTAGAACTTTTCATGCTGAACAATTCTTACGGTACACTCATAGTGTAGCCTATAGTTATTTTTAACGGTTTACTCAGAGTAAGCTTAAAAGGCACACGGACGCCAGGTTTTTCTTCGACTCGATTCACTGAAATCGTTACTGGTCGGCCTCCTTTGGTCATAAATGAACGTTTTTATACAGAAACCTACCTCGAGAAATCCTTTACAGAATGGTGAAAACCGCATCAAAATCCATCCAGTGGTTCTCGAGATTACCCGTTATATCCAAGGATATACTATGTGGAAATGCTCAGTACCGTTCGTGAAATCGAGCTCAGAAGGATGCTAGAAACAGGATTGTGAGAAATTGATTATTTTAGCACCGTCCTATGCTTGAGACTATCTTAGAATCGAGTTAAATGAGCCTGCAGGTGAAATTCACTCGCCATTATGAGAACTTTGTATCAGCGATTTAAGCTAAGCTAAAAACCGCGAACACTAGTTTCTAGCCTTGAAGAGAACTGAAACACGTCTTCATTTCAGTAATTATATCATTAAATGCCTCGCTCGTTGAGTTTCCGCACTGAGGTAGGCGGAAGAAGCCACACCCACTGTCGACATACTTGCGATTCCGACACAATCGTTCCACATGTGAACTAGCTCTGATCACCCAAAAGACTCTACATAATACAAACTTAATAGACTAGCGCAGGGATTCTCAACCTTTTTCAACCATCGTAGCCCTTTAAGAAAATTAAACATCCTGCGTACCCCCTACTAACCTTTCTTAGGTAGTAATAATTGTCATTAAAAATGTAAAAGGTATTTAGTTAGTATGGTTTAACCTTTGTAATTTTATAAGGAATTATATTTTAATAAAACAAAATATAGTTGTAGTTTTTCAGTTCCTTTTCCCAAAGGGTGATTTTTGCAATCATTGCGTTAGTTTTCAATTCAACATAGAACATATCAGAAACACTACCTTGCATACACTTATTCCAAATGTTCAGTTTTTCAAAAATATCACTTAAATAGGCCAATTTTAAAAGCCAACCAAAGTCATTGAGTACTGGTGATAAATTAGATTGTGCTCGGTAAAGAAAAGATGCAATTCTTTGTGGAGTTCAAATACACGTGTCGTAAATAACTCACACAGTAGTCACGGCACGAAGCTCACTGGCATGTGGATCGAGTAGAAGGATGGCCTGCCGTGTACCCCTAAGGGGTACAAGGGGTACGCGTACCACAGGTTGAGAACCCCTGCCACTATTGGACTCGTGCGAGAAATCTCGCATGTTCATAAACCACACTTTCCCCAATAGGTTTATAATGAGAGACTTAAGGAGAAAGGTTGTTACGTTTTTATTTCAACTAAATGATTATAGAACACTATTTACATTTCAGTTAGAATTCCAAGTTCTGCGTTCCCTAACTGACAATTGGATCATCATAACACTCACCGGTTATATATATGTATGTATTCTTTATTGCCAGACAGATAAAATCCACTAGTGACAATATAATAATTAACAATAAAATTTACAAGTATAAACAAAACAAAAACAGCAAACACGAACAAAAATAAAAATACACTAGTCTATTACAAATCAACAACTACAACCATACAGACACGCAATCAAACATCCTATCTCAAGCATTCATTCATACAATCCATTTGTACAAGAAACACAAATATTTATTACAGAAAAAAGAAAACTATCTACAGTAAACGGAAAAAGGCAAAAACATAAAATAAAAGATTTATTCGATATTTATGAAATTATACGATTTGAGTACTCATTCCTTTGATTTACTGTTTCTGAAATCCATGCAAAATGATACAGGAAAGTCCTCAGAATGTTAAAATGACATGACACAGGCGTCACAGCGGGCAACATGTGAAGTGGACAGCAATTATGGAGCGTATAATCCTACAGCAACAGAAGGCTATCTGCAAATCGCACACTTCGTACATCGAAAAAAAAAAAATGTAATTTCTTAAAGGAATTAGCCTACTGTATAGATGTTCATGAAATTAGAGTGCAATTCGTCACTGCTAATGTCTATTCTCTTTCATTTGAATGCTCATTTGTCACGATCGGTCGATTGTGAGCGCCGCAGGAGGTAGGCTATCTATACTACTGAAATAATATATACCAGCGGACCCGTGCGAGAAATCTCACATGTTCATAAACCACACTTTCCCCAGTAGGTTTATAATGAGAGACTTAAGGAGAAAGGTTATGTTTTTATTTCAACCAAATGATTATAGAACACTATTTACATTTCAGGATAAAGAGAAGACCTCAAAATGTTAATATGACATGAAACAGGCGTCACAGCAGCCCGTGGACAGCAATTATGGAGCGTATTTTCCTACATCAACGGTGTTTGCAAATCGCACACTTCGTACAATTTTTAAAAAGTCATTTTTTAAAGAAATTATTGATATTTATGAAATTATAGTGCAATAAGTCACTGCTAATGTCTATTCTCTTTCGTTTGAATGCTCATTTGTCACGATCGGTCGCTTGTGAGCGCCGCAGGAGGGATCTATACTACTGATATCTAATATATAAAAGTGAAAGTCTGTATGTATGTATGTATGTATGTATGTATGTATGTATGTATGTATGTATGTATGCATATATGTATGTATGTGGGTTGGTTCCGTATACAAATCTACACCGTTCCACCAATCTCAACCAAATTTTGCATACACATAGTTTAGGACCCAGAAGGAACCGCTGGCTACACGAATTTTCCATAGTCTTTCTCATTCTTCTGATTTCGGTCCTTTTGTACTCGAGCAAAGGCTAATATAAAGTCATAAAATATACTCATAAAGGAATGGCAAGGCAGATCATTTCCATGGCAACATAGCTCAAGTCGAGACACGGCCGACTGGATACGAGTTGCGCTCTGCACTACCGGTATAGAAAATGAGGATCCTTACTTGAAATCCCGTTAGTTACTCAACTGCTCAGACAGCACTGTCAACCGAGTATAGCATAACAAAGACTTGACCCTATCTACTTTGTCAAATACCACTCACTCACTCACTCATTCATTGATCACGAAATCTCAGAAACCACCGAACGGATTGGAATGAAATTTGGTATGCAGCTTCCACAAGGGCCGCAAACGCCCACTAAGAAAGGATTTTTGGATATGCAGGTTCTAAAGGGGTGTTAAGGAGGTAGACCTGCATTTCATTGAACAACAATATCTCCCGATTGGTTTCATTGGGGATGTGATACTCGGCATATAAACTCATCATTAAAAATAAGAAGACACGTGTCTGAGGGTTTTTCTATGTGGTGTATATTATGAGGTGAAAGGGGTGAAAAGTGGGGGTTGGAAGATTCCTAACGGAGCGTGTATCTCTTAAACGACATAGGCGAGGAGTTTGAAACTCAGCGGAAAAAAACAGATTAAAAAATAAGTAAATAGGTGTTTGATCGTTTTTTCATAAATCCAATTTAAGTGGCCCATGGGGAGGGGTGAAATTATGGGGGGGGGGAACAGGAAAGAAAGTGTCCTAACTGATTGACTGACTGACTCACTCATCAAACTCAGGGGGAAAAACTGCTTTAAAGTAGGCTAAGTAAATAGCTGTTCGGCAGTTTTTTTTTTTCATAAATCAAATTTAAAGGGTTCATGGGGAGGGGTGAAATTCTGAAAAAAGAAAATTGAAAGAAAATGTCTTGACTCACTCACTCATCATCGCCCAGCCAAAATTATTGAAGTTAGAAACATGACAGTTTGGGGATATGTTCATTGTATGTCAAAACCGTCTACTAAGGAAGGATTTTCGGATATTCAGGTTCTAAAGGGGTCTTAAGGGGGTTAAACCTGCAATTCATTGAATAACAATATCTCCCGATTGGTTTCATTGGGAGATGTGATACACGGCATATAAATTCATCATTAAAAAGTAAGAAGACACGTGTCTGAGGGTTTTTCGATGTGGTGTATATTATGAGGTGAAAGGGGTGAAAAGTGGGGATTGAAAGATTCCTAACGGAGCGTGTACCTCTTAAACGACATAGGCGAGGAGTTTGAAACTCAGCGAAAAAAAATCAACATAAAAAAGAAGTATATATGTGTTTGACCGTTTTTTCATAAATCCAATTTCAGGGGCCCATGGAGAGGGGTGAAATTCTGGGGGGGGGAACAGGAAAGAAAGTGTCCTAACTGATTGACTGACTGACTCACTCATCAAACTCAGGGGGAAAAACTGCTTTAAAGTAAGTAAATAGCTTTTCGACAGTTTTTTTGATCAATCAAATTGAAAGGGTTCATCGGGAGGGGTGAAATTCTGAAGGAAAAAAATTGAAAGAAAATGTCCTGATTCATTCACTCACTCATCATCGCCCAGTCAAAAATATTGAAGTTGGAAACATGGCATTTCGGGGATATGTTCGTTTTATGTCAAAACCGTACAATAAGGGAGGATTTTTGGATATTCAGGTTCTAAAGGGGTCTTAAGGGGGTTAAACCTGCATTTCATTTAATAACAATATCTCACGAGTGGTTTCATTTGTGGATGTGATACTCGGCATACAAACTAATCATTAAAAATGAGCAGACATGTGTCTAAGGTTTTTTCGATGTGGTGTATTATTATGAGGTGAAAGGGGTGAAAAGTGTGTGTGGGGGGTGGGGGGGGGGGGTTGAAGGATTCCTAACGGAGCGTGTAGGCCTATCTCTTAAACGACATTGGCGAGAAATTGGAAACTCAGCGGAAAAAAATCAGCTTAAAAAGTAAGTAAATCGGTGTTCGACCGTTTTTTCATAAATTAATTTAAGGGGCCAAAGGGGCGGGGTGAAATTCAGGGGGGGAAAGGAGAGACAGTGTCCTAACTGACTGACTAACTCACTCACTCATCAAACTCAGGGGAAAAAACAGCTTAAAAAATAAGTTAATAGGTGTTCATGCGTTTTTTCATCAATCCAATTTAAGGGGCCCATGGGGAGGGGTGAAATTCTGGTAAAATAATTGAAATAAAATGTCCTGTCTGACTCACTCACTCATCACGCCCAGCGAAAACTATTAAAGTTGGAAACATGGAATTTTGGGAATATGCTCGCTGTATGTCGAAAACGTCAACTAAGGAATTATTTTTGTTTATTCGGGGTTTTAAGAGGTGTTAAGGGGGGTAAACGTGCATTTCATTGAATAACGATGTCTCATGAGTTGTTTCTTTGGGGATGTGATATTCGGTATATAAACTAATCATTAAAAATATTCAGACATATGTCTAAGGGTTTATCGATGTGGTGTATATTATGAGGTGAAAGGGGTGAAAATTGGGGGTTGAGGGATTCTTAACGGAGCGTGTATCACTGAAACGACATACGCTAGAAGTTTGAAATTCGGCGGTAAAAACAGCATAAAATACAAGTAAATAGGTGTTCGACCGTTTTTTCATAAATCCAATTTAAGGGGCCCTTGGAGAGGGGTGAAATTCTGAAGAAAAAAAAAACAGGAAAGAAAGTGTTCTAACTGATTGACTCACTTACTCATCAAACTCAGGGGGAAAACAGCTTTAAATAAGTAAATAGGTGTTCGACCCTTTGTTTCATAAATCCAATTTAAGGGGTTCATGGGGAGGGGTGAAAATATCAAAAATAAATGAAAGAAAATGTCCTGAATGACTCACTCACTCATCATCGCCCAGCCAAAATTATTGAAGTTAGAAACATGAAATTATGGGGATATGTTCGTTGTATGTCGAAAACGTCCACTAAGGAAAAGGTTTTGGATATTCAGGTTCTAAAGCGGTGTTAAGGGGGTAAACGTGCTTTTCATTGAATAACAATATCCCACGAGTGCTTTCATTTGGGGATGTGATAGTTGGCATATATACTAATCATTAAAAATAAGCTGACACATGTCTAATGGTTTTTCGATGTAGTGTATATTATGAGGTGAATGGGATGAAAAGTGGGGGGTTGAAAGATTCTTAATGGAGCGTGTATCTCTTAAACGACATAGGCGAGGAGTTCGAAACTCGGAGGAAATCAATCAGCTTAAAAATAAATAAATAAATAAATAAATAAATAAATAAATAAATAAATAAAATAGGTGTTCGACCGTTTTTTTTCATAAATGCAATTTAAGGGGCCTATGGGGGAGGGGTGAAATTCTAGAAGAAAAACGTCCACTAAGGAAGGATTTTTGGATGTTTACTCTCATCGACCAACCAAAACTATTAAAGTTAGAAGAATGTTATTTTGGGGATATGTTTGTTGTGTGTCGAAAACGTCTACTAAGGAGGGATTTTTGGATATTCAGGTTCTAAAGGGGTGTTAACGGGGTTAAAGCTGCATTTCATCGAATAACAATATCACACGACTATGACGCGAGCGAATTGAGGCTAAAAATGAGATGGTGTGTGTCTGTGTATTACTCAATCACGCAAGTACCACTGGTCCGATTTACATGAATTTTACATGGAAGTAGCTGATTTACCTGGTTAATATATAGGTTGCTTTTGATTTCAATACTTTGCACTATTTAAAGATGGCGACCATTTTAGTGACTTCACTACACCCTTTGGTTTCAAACTATCATATTTTCATTTCAAATAAAAAGAGAACGCTAAGAAATAGCAAACTTTTGATGGCATATACGGGGTTTAAAGTAACATTTTCTATCTGAAAGGTATCTCCAACGGGTAGCGAGTAAAACCTAAATTTGTGCTATAAAACACGGTCAACGCCGAGCGGTGTAGTTGGACAAAATGTTCCATCCTTAATCTCCCTCTGCGCAGCACCTCGCCTAAGTTATCCCCTGTTTTAACTCTCACCTTCACATTTTAATTTATTTATGACGCGTAGCGAAGCACGGGTACTTCAGCTAGTAATATATATATATATGACATTTCAGTAATATTTTGAAGCTAAGCCAGCTCCCTGCAGGCCATAGATGTCCATGGAGCAATGGATGGTACTTCGGCAATTGATGGGATGGAGCTGTTTCGGCTCCATAACGGGCAGCCTTAGCTCCCAAGAATTACTCTGATACTCATTTCTGTTGAACCCCAGAGACATCTTGAAGGGTCTAGTCCCAAAACGAAGTAACGCCACTTTTTGTTCAAATTCATGTTTTGATGGTTTCATACAATAAAAAGAAAATCACCGTATCTTTTGGTGGAAGAACGGTGTGACTCAGACAATTAGTATGGTAGGTTGGGGAACTGATCCACTGTTTGTGTGCAAAAACGACGTGGTTCCTGGAGCTTCTCCAAACGAAGTTCTAAGTTTAACCACTGAACAGCGTCATGCAGAACGGAGTACGAAGGTCTCTTTGAAAATCAAACTTTACCACGTAAGCTCAATGTCTGCAAGAAGGGCCGGAGATCTGTCGGAAAATGCAGTGGCCCGGTTTTGAACGACTCTACTTTGACTTCTGCTTCCTCTGCCAATAGTTCTTGAAAAACTGAGAGATTCCCTAAAGTAGATAAACACATAGGCCTAATTCTCACCCACTGAACTTCATCCTGCAATGGTATCAGCGTTTTCAAAAACATAACTGTCTTGCATATCAGAAATTAAAATGACAAGTGTAGAACACTTCAATGTGTGATATGCCAGTTTGGATACACAGTACATCGAATAATAACGGTATCCAGTGAAAATTTGTTAAATGCTAGCATACTTCAGAGCAAAACGGGATTGGCTCAAACTTAGTTTACATTTTAACCATTATTTAGCGTATAGAATTAAATACGAAGCACATAAACATTAAACAAATAAAAGTTCAGGATGGACACTGTTCCAGCAGCCCTAATACATGTAGATTGCAATCCAGGTTCTCAAGCCAAACTACAACAGTTTAATCTTGCCTCCCACCTGATTGGGTACTCATAGTCGATGTGATGTCATCCCCAAAGTCACAGACAGGTGATGGTTTCCAGCCCCAGCACATCGTCCATGGCATCTGCTCCAATTGACGGGGTAGCTGAAATCCCAGGGGCTCATCACTCGTAAGTGATTGGCATTCAGGAGTTACCTTGGTGGACCATTCTTCATCCCATTCCTGTTTTAGTTCGAAGTTGTTCACTAAATGGATCAATCTTACTGATATTGGTGGGCTTCCTGAAGCTATTCGATGATGCAATATCATATGATCCGTAATATCAGCATTGATTGGTAACTGAGAGTTGAACATAGCCAAATTTATTGATATTCTCAAACTAATCTGTTTTGGCCCCTGATATGTGGAAGAGCAATATTTAATGGACCCAGTTTATCATTCTCATAGTTATTTAATTAATAAATAGAATGGCTTACAATGTAGGATACATAGTTTGGATGAAATGTAGGTCGTTAGTAGCTTATGTCTTTGTCATTCACTGCAGAATTCTGTAAGAGCCACTGTTCTCTTAGAGCAGACGAGGGCGTGATATTTATCACAATGAGTTTGCATAATGCACAGACGCACTCTGGACAGGGTGAAGGAAGGAAGGAAGGAAGGAAGTTTGTAGTTTAACGTGACCGTTAATCTCGCGATCATGAGCCATGGGACCTCCTTTTTACGTGGAATCCGAACCACAGGACATGGCATTTCACTTTGAAAATCTCATATGCACTGACCGGGAATCGAACCTGGTCTGCCGTGGTGAGAGGCCAACAGCTTGACTGGTGCGCCACCACGCCCCACAGGGTGAGTGGTAAGTTTTGGTCATGCAGATCTTGAAGTGGAATCTGAGCACCGCAAAACGCGTGACGATATGGCGTAGCCCGTATAACAGGGACCTTTCCCATCTGTGTTCGTCATTGCTGCTGTGCTGTCGAGATCCAGTGGAATGTCATTCTTCTTCGCATGCAACTCGAGAAGTAGGGCTTAGTAGATGAGAGTTGATGTTCTATTCTTAATATAAATGTATGATTGTGAACAATGAGTATATGCTGTAATGGAAGTATACTTCAGTAGTAAGCGCAGCGAAAAAGAAAAGAATGTTGAGATTGCAATTGAATTTTCTGTAAAGTTACTGTTTCCCACAAGTTTGTAAACAGTTTTTTTTTGTGTGCACTGAACCCTTCATTTGCGTTTCTGAAAGTGTTTCTCAAATTTTTACTTTAAAACTTGGATGGGATCAAAATCAAACCCACTCACCGTCAGGAGCACAGTGCCATCTACGCTATCACCAATGAAATAAATCATCTCAGCACGCTCGTTAAATCGTGCACCACGGTCACTGGGGCAGTTGTAGCCAGTCCGGAGATCGCAGTTTGGGAATACTGGCGCTGATAGAGCTACCCCGAGTGTGTTTTTTTTCCAGGGTTTTCCACACTCCCTCCGGGATAGTACCTTACTTCAAGTCCCGAAGCGCCTTCCTCATCCCTGTCCCTGATACAATTACACACACTACTACAGTTATCACTGAAATACAAGTTATCAGACAAGTTCAACACACACCCAACTACACAGGGCTGATGACCAAGATGTCCCAAGTCCCTCAAACAACGACTTATGCTTCCTCTGATAGTGCGGGATGTAACAAGCACCGATACAGAGCTCGAGAGTATATAATTTCATCACCCATCTGGATAGTAAAAGGAAGAAAGCTAATACTGTACATCAGTTACGAAAGCCTAACCCGTTAGATTTTATTGCCAGATAGTTACTTCACGGATGAAAGTTTAAAATTAAATCACTTTCACTATAATTATACTGCGCATGCTCTCGTTGTAGTTGCTTCAGTTAAAATTTGGAAAATCGTGATCATCAGCCCCGTGCACTTGTATATGTAGAGTATCTGTCTGATTACCTGTGGAAATACAGTATAATGACTGCGGTACGGGCGGCTCGAAAAAAAAATCGCACTTTACACCTGAAAACGTCGGCACTCATACAGAGTATGGTTGGTTGGTTCCTCAGTTTAGGGGCTGCGACAACGCGGTTATGCAGCCCCGTGTACTTTGGGTGTGTGTAGGATCTGTCTGATAACCGGTGTTAATTGTAATGGCTGTATTAGTGTGTGTTATCTGTTTTAATTCAAGTTAGGACTGCAGACAATAATTTCAAGTAGTTCCTAATTTTGCTACCAAAGGCTACTGTCCACGACACCTAGCTTGCGGACTTGGCTACTAGATGGCACAGGAGTCAGCACCCGGCGGCGAACGTTGAAACTAATAGAGCGTTATCAATTCTAACCTACAAAGTTTGGCTCCACACAAGTGTAGTTAGTGGAAGGTTTTTTTCTCATGCCATAAATCTATGCTATGGGACCGCCACGCCAGCTTTACTTCCCCTCCGAAGGAAGGCATACTGAAAAAGTCCGAAGATTTCAGCGGGGTTTGAACCCGCGTCCTTGGGCATAGAAGCTCAGCATACAGAGTATAACAGAACGGAAGTTGCACTCCAACAATTAATATAAACACAACATTGACAGGGTACTCACAAAACATTATTATTCACAACATAACAATGCAGCGGCTTTGATGGCGTAGTTGGTAGCGTGCTGAGCTCCTATGCCCAAGATCGCGGGTTCAAACCCGGCCGAAGTCGTGGGATTTTTTATGAACGTTAAATATCCCTCAGTATGTCTTCCTTCGGAGGGGAAGTAAAGCCGGCGGTCCCATGTGTAGCTAAATTAATATAGGTTAAACATTTCACTAACGTTCTTAGGTTCCTCCGTTCGTCGTCAAGAGCCGACTGCGGTGGCATCTGGTAACAATTTCTGAACTTGTTGGTCGTTGACGGTGGCGTTTGGCGGCAAAAGTAGGAACTACTTGAAAATTGATCGTCTGCAGTCCTTACTTGAATTAAAAGAGAAACGCACACTAATACAGTCATCACAATTAACACCGGTTATCAGACAGATTCTACACACACCCAAAGTACTCGGGGCTACATGACCGCGTTGTCGCAGCCCCTAAACTGAGGAACCAACCAACCAACATAACAATTCTTTAGTAACATTAGCTCTACGAATCAGAAAATTATAAATAATGACGGAATACGACTTAGTTCACAGTTTGTAATAGGGGAAATAGCTACCTACAAATTACAGACAGAAATTCGTCAGTCCTTATTATTTGGCGTGTATATTGTTACGGCTGTGATTTTGTGTCATCGCTCGCCGCATGAGTCACAACTGCCCCAGGGCTGCGCTGTGCCCTGCCTCAGTGTATTGCGTGCGCCTTATGCAACAGGACTACTAGGACAAAGGGATGGTCCAGAATATTCGTGACTCAGCCAGTGAAGGAAACCTCGAGAAGCCGTGAACCCTGGATGGGTCTAGAAGCATTTATTGAGTCACCGGCCTGCTTTATAAGAGCGACCTGTCAGGCAGTATGGGTTGTGTTTTACGAGCTAGCGCGAGCGTTTATCCTGAGCGACAGAAGTGTGGTGACTTGCGAAACCCCTAGTGAAGCCGATTCTCTTGACAGCTGAGGGAGTGAGAGGCATACAGGGGACTGCCTGTGTTTTGAGCGAGTGTGCTTACCTAGAGCGACAGAGGTCATTGTGGTGAATTGCAAAACAGTGAGTGACAGACTTAGTGCAGCTATTTCCAGCCAGCGTACGGGACCGGACTCATTAGCGAGAGGATTAACTGTGGTCTGTTCACAGGTGAAAGGGGGCAAGAGCGCTCCATAAGGAAGAGACTTGAGGAAACTGGAATAAGGTCCTGATTGCTTGTATTTGCTGATGAGTAGTGTAACTTTCTGGCCGCAATAAAGTTAATTATTTCTTTAAAGGAACAATCTGTACTGTGCTTCAACCCACCGTAATCCAGTTAACAAAAGTGTCACTAGGGGGGTGGCACGTAACAACTGGAGTCAGAAGTGGGATTACGAACTCAAGCACAAGCACAACACCTGACGGTTTTGGTTTCAAAACCCGAGCAGGTCATTTTCTCTAATTTTCCTGTGAGTGCATGCCCTTTACAAGACCAACAACTAAAATGGAGGCGCAATTGGCAGCATTGCTAGAAAAGTTAAGTGGCATGGAAACCAAGATGGAAGACGGACAGAAGAAGATGGAGGACGGCCAGAAGAAGTTAGCCGAGGATCTGACTGCTAAATTAGAAGATGGCCAGAAGAATTTAACCAAGAAGATAGAGGACGGCCAGAAGAAGATGGAAGACGGGCAGAATACGTTAGCACAGGACCTGAAGAAATTAGAACTGGGTCTGCGTGAGGAAGTCACGGCAGTGGAAAAGAAGTTCGACGCCTTAAAAGAAGAAGTTGCCGAGCTACGCCGACGCCCGCTGACGGGGGTGGAAGAGAGATTCAACGCTCTCCAAAAGGAATTTGCTGAGTTGCGCCGACACCCGCCGACAGGGATGGAAGATAGATTCAAAGCCCTACAAGAGGAAGTTGCCGAACTGCGCCAACGCCCACTCACGTGGGTAGAAGAGAAATTCAACGCTCTTCAAGACGAAGTTGCCGAGCTGCGCCGACGCCCGCCCACAGGTAAACCGGGGACATCAGGAACGGGACAGAGCAGAGTGACGCCCCCAACCTTCGACGGAAAGGTCCCGTGGAGCACCTATTTACGTCAGTTCGAGGCAGCCTGTTCCATAAACAACTGGAACAGCACGGAAAAAGCTACAGCTCTCATTGTAGCGCTGAGAGGGGACGCCCCTATCGTCCTTCAGGCCATCCCGACTGGATCCCAGGACTACGCTTCACTAATCGCCCAGATGGAGTCCTGATATGGAGATAGCCATCTTCAGCAGGCCTACCAGATGCAGCTCCGGACCCGGGTACAAAAGAACGCGGAAACCCTGCAGGAGTTCGAGATGGACATCGCACGCCTCGTAAGGCTCGCCTATCCAACAGCGCTGGCCGACTTTCTGGAACAGATTGCGACGCAGACCTTCACCGACGGGCTACGGGACTCGGACACTCAACAGGCGCTGCGACTCGCGCGCAATAAGACCCTGGCAGATGCGCTGAGCCCGGCACTTGAGTTCGAGACGGCATAACAGGCATCTAGAATGCACGCGCGCGTGCGTCAAGTGGACGTCGACGAACCAGTAAAAACCAACGAGACCAAGCCCCTGGCCGACGGATTGATGGAGGCGCTAAGCCGTTTCTTCGATAGTTGCGGCACCACCAGCAACGACACAGCCGGAAGGCAACCGGAGAGGCGGCCCGGAAGAGGACTACCGATCTGCTGGACCTGCGGTAAGAAAGACCACCTGAGCAAGGACTGCGGTGATCGCCGCCACCGAGGGTATCCGACGGGAAATCAGTCGTCTGAAAACCGCGCGGCCCAGGGAAACGAGTATTAGCCAGCCTGGGGGGGGGGGGCGGGGGGGCGGGGGGGGGGCGGCAAAGGTCGGCTTGTGACAGTCGTCAAGCCCCGGCAGTCCAAGTTCGTGTGACAAAGTTACGGAGGAACAATAGCAGCCTGATGGTCGACGGAGTCATCAACGGAGTGAGCTGGCCCATGCTGATGACACGGGAGCGTCGAGGACCATCGTTAATCCCACCGTGATCCCGAAGTGGAGAGTGCAACCCACACAAAGGAATCTCCAGCTAATAACCGCGTCCGGAGAGACCGCACCGGTACATGGCGAAGCATCACTGGAGTTCGTCATTGGTCTACGGGCGATAAAGCATCCAGTGCTTGTGGCTGACGTATCAAATGAAGTGATCATCGGACTGGACTTCCAGGACCAGAACAACATCATCTTGGATCTGAGTACCAACAATCTGCACTTCGGAAGGGAGGAGCTTGCTTTGCAACCAGCACACGAGGCCTTCGCCGCACGACGAGTAAGGCAGAGAGAGGACGTCATCGTTCCCGCCAGGACGGAAGTCAGCGCTGCCGTAATTGTCGACGGAACAGCTGAGGGAGTGGCAGCTGTCATCGAGCCAAAATATGAGGACCTCCAGACAAAAGGATTGCTAGTTGCCAAGACTCTCATCAACACGACGTCTCGGCCGTACGTCCGCCGGTCCAACCTGAACGACTACGATATTACGGTTCACCGGGACACCAACCTAGGAGTCTGCGATCCCGTTACCTGGATTGCCCGCATCACAGACACGACGGACGGACACCTGCAGACGGACAACCGAAGAAGACGCGCCCTGCCAGAAGAACTACAGAAGTTGTACCAAGGATCCCAGGACCATTTAGACGAGGAACAATCACACCAACTTCGGGACCTGCTACACGAATTCCAGGATGTCTTCTCCGTGGGGAGCAAAGACTTCGGCAGGACAAGCTTGGTCCAGCACAGAATCGACGTTGGGGACAGCGCACCGATTAGGGCCCCATTCCGACGTGTCCCGCTCGCCAAGCAAGCCGAAGTCGACCGGATGGTAGAAGAGATGAAGGAGCAAGGGGTGATCGAGCCATCACATAGTCCTTGGAGATCTCCGGTCGTGCTTGTGAAGAAGAAGGACGGTTCTACCAGGTTCTGCGTGGACTACAGGCGGGTGAACGACGTCACGAAAAAGGACAGCTACCCTCTACCCCGAATCGACGATACGCTGGACACCATATCAGGATCAAGATGGTTCTCCACCTTGGATTTGAAGAGTGGCTACTGGCAGGTGGAGGTCCACTCTAAGGACCGCGAGAAAACGGCGTTCTCTGTGGGCAGCGGGCTCTGGCAGTTCACCGTCATGCCATTCGGTCTGTGCAACGCCCCTGCGACCTTCGAAAGGCTAATGGAGTCCATTCTGAGGGGACTACACTGGAAGACCTGCCTGGTCTACCTAGACGACGTCATCGTTCTGGGAAGAAGCTTCGAGGAGCACTACAACAACCTGAAGGAGATCTTGATGAAGCTACGGGCTGCCCAGCTGAAGTTGAGCCCCAAGAAGTGTCAGCTCTTCCAGAAGCAGGTCCAGTACCTTAGGCATATCGTCTCCGAAGAAGGGGGTGCGCACCGACCCAGAGAAGACCGCAGCTGTGAGGGAGTGGCCAGTTCCGAAGGACAAGTCCCAACTACGAAGCTTCCTGGGACTCTGCACTTATTACCGTCGCTTCGTGAGAGGATTCGCCGACATCGCCAAACCACTACATCGACTGACTGAGAAGGACGAACTCTTCACGTGGACAGCAGAATGCGACAGTGCCTTCGAACAACTCAAGCAGGCTCCGTGCACCGCGCCTATTCTGGCCTACCCCAGATCTGGAAAAAGGTTCATCGTCGATACCGATGCCCCCGACTTTGGCATAGAGGGGATCCTGTCGCAAGTAGTGGACGGCGAGGAGAGAGTAGTGGCCTACTTCAGCAAGGCCTTGTCAAAGCCAGAAATTAACTACTGCGTCACCAGGAAGGAGCTGCTCGCCATCGTGAAGACCATTGAATACTTCCACAAGTACCTGTACGGTCAAGAATTTCTCATCAGGACCGACCATGAATCCCTGCGGTGGCTCCTGAACTTCAAGCAGCCCGAGGGTCAACTCGCGCGGTGGTTAGAGAGGTTTCAACAGTACAACTTTGAGATTCAGCACAGGAAAGGCCAACTGCATTCTAACGCCGACGCCCTGTCACGAAGACCGTGCCCCGAAGACTGCACCTTCTGTGCCCGAAGGGAGGAGAACATCGGGATAGAGTGCCGAAGGACTACCGTGGAACTTCAAGGGAGCTGGAGCCGCGAATCTTTCACGCGGGCACAAGCAGAAGATGATGGCCTGGGACTGATAGCCGAATGGAAGAGGGCCTGTGTCCCCAGACCCGGGTGGAACATTGTGAGTGACTGCAGCCCAAAGTTTAAGTCCTACTGGGCGCAGTGGGACTCGCTGATTGTAAGGGATGGCCTCATCTGCCGTACCTGGGAGAGCACCGACGGGAAGACATTCCGGGAACAAGTCGTCGTTCCAAAGGCTATGACGGAGGAAGTCCTGAAGGAAGTCCATGGAGGATCATCTGGTGGACACCTAGGGATAAAGAAGACCCTGGAGAAGCTGAGAGAGCGGTTCTTCTGGATCGGATGCCAAACTGACGTGGAGAACCACGTCGCGAGGTGCCACGATTGCGCAGCCAGCAAGGGCCTAGGACGAAGACGACAGGGTCCACTGAAGACCTACAACGTGGGCGGCCCCATGGAGAGAGTGGCCATCGATGTTGCTGGGCCGTTTCCGTTAAGCGAGGCAGGGAACCGCTACATATTGGTCGTCAGCGACTACTTCACCAAATGGCCGGAGGCGTATGCGCTCCCTAACCAAGAAGCCGCGACGATCGCAGAGACCCTGGTGAAGGAATTCGTCAGCCGGTACGGAGTACCCCTGGAGCTGCACTCCGACCAAGGGAGGAACTTCGAGTCGCAGGCGTTCCAGAACCTATGCCAGCTGCTGGGAATCCGGAAGGCAAGGACGACGCCGCTACACCCTCAGTCCGACGGGATGGTTGAGCGATTCAATCGCACAATCGAGAACCATCTCCGAATAGTCGTCAGCGAGCACCAGAGGGATTGGGACAGACATCTTCCACTATTTCTCCTGGCCTACCGCGCCACCGTGCATGAAGCCACCGGGTGCACACCAGCCCGGGCCATGTTTGGGAGGGAACTCCGTCTACCAGTCGATCTTGCCTTCGGCCGACCTGGGAATGGTCCGGTCCCGGTAAGCCAGTATTGTCAAGAACTGGTCGACCAACTGGAGGACGTGCACGCGTTCGCGAGGAGGAAACTGCGGATCGAGACCGACCGAATTAAGACCCGGTACGACCAGCAGACGGATGCCGGCGGATTCCACGAGGACAACCTGGTCTGGCTCTTCAACCCATTACGGAAGAAAGACCCAAACTGCAGAAGTCCTGGGAGGGCCCGTACCGAGTCATGAAACGGATCAACGATGTCGTCTACAGGATCCAGCGGAGCCCGAGGGCGAAGATGAAGATCGTGCATCGAGATCGCCTGGCAGCCTACGGAGGGACACAGACGGACCAATGATTGATCGGGACGATCACCCTTTTAGGAAGGGGGTGGTGTTACGGCTGTGAGTTTGTGTCATCGCTCGCCGCACGAGTCACAACTGCCCCAGGGCTGGGCTGTGCCCTGCCTCAGTGTATTGCGTGCGCCTTATGCAACAGGACTACTAGGACAAAGGGATGGTCCAGAATATTCGTGACTCAGCCAGTGAAGGAAACCTCGAGAAGCCGTGAACCCTGGATGGGTCTAGAAGCATTTATTGAGTCACCGGCCTGCTTTATAAGAGCGACCTGTCAAGCAGTATGGGTTGTGTTTTACGAGCTAGCGCGAGCGTTTATCCTGAGCGACAGAAGTGTGGTGACTTGCGAAACCCCTAGTGAAGCCGATTCTCTTGACAGCTGAGGGATTGAGAGGCATACAGGGGACTGCCTGTGTTTTGAGCGAGTGTGCTTACCTAGTTCGACAGAGGTCATTGTGGTGAGTTGCAAAACAGTGAGTGACAGACTTAGTGCAGCTATTTCCAGCCAGCGTACGGGACCGGACTCATTAGCGAGAGGATTAATTGTGGTCTGTTGACAGGTGAAAGGGGGCAAGAGCGCTCCATAAGGAAGAGACTTGAGGAAACTGGAGTAAGGTCCTAATTGCTTGTATTTGCTGATGAGTAGTGTAACTTTCTGGCCGCAATAAAGTTAATTATTTCTTTAAAGGAACAATCTGTGTTGTGCTTCAACCCACCGTAATCCAGTTAACAAAAGTGTCACTAGGGGGGTGGCACGTAACAATATTATGCAGTTTACTTCACACGCCAGAGAATAGTAGGGATTTACGAAGACACATGCTGCTGAATATTCAAGATAACGTAAACGGTTTGGTTTAGCCCAGGCGTTCTCTGGTGCTCGCGAGCACTGCGGTGCTCCTTAGATGAAATTCGGTGCTCTTGTCACACGAGCAAAAAGTGCTCACGAGCACCAGCTTTCCTGAGATCCATTCAACAATTCAAATTCTGTTGCACGAACCGGAATATTGTGTTTTCATTACAAGCTTAAACGGTCAAAAAATGTACACTATCATTTTGTTGTTGATTGAATTAGGGGTTTGCGACATCGTGGTATGCAGCACTGTATACTTGATGTGTGTTGAATTTGTCTGATAACCTGTGTGATTATGATGGCTGTATTAGTGAGTGTGTTTGGAATTCAGATGATAATTGGAAAGTAGGCGGCCGTGGCCTACGTTATGAACCATCCCGGCATTTTCCTGGAGTAAAAGTTGGAAACCACGGAAAACCACTTCCAGGATGGATGAGGTAAGAATCGAACCCGCCTCTTCTCAGTTTTGCCTCATAAGGCTGAGTGAACCCCGTTACAGCCATCAGACCAGAATTAAATTTCTTGGCTAAGTCGGGAATCGCACCCGGGCTTCCGCGGCGACAGCAAAGAATGTTAGTCACTACGCAACGAGGTGCAACAATCATTTTGTAAAATATTAATAACTAGCAACCCGCCCCGGCTTCACCCGGTATTTTTAACGGTTTACCCAGCGTAAGCTTAAAAGGCGTACGGACGGCAGCTATTTCTCAACTCGATTCACTGAAATTGTTACTACTCGGCTTCCTTTGGTCATAAATGAATGTTTTACCACAGAAAACTTCCTCGATAAATCCTTTACAGAATGGTGAAAACCGCATCAAAGCCCACGCAGTGGTTCTCGAGATTACCTGTTACATCCAAGAATCGGGGACTGTGTTTTATACTAAGTAGATATATAAATAATTGGACATCCCTATTTTATAAGTAGCACGAAATATGCTGATTCCACTAGACTGTCCACGCGTAGACTAAATGTATCTTACCTTCAAAGTCATGCAATCAATTGCAGCATGCCTGGTGAGTGGTGATTCCGTAGCTATTTCAGCACTTCTGAGAGCAAATCAGACAGGGAAAGGAAAGAGGCATGCTGCTTGTTGGATCATTTTTATAGTATAATAATATTAATTATTTAATTATTATTATTATTATTAATATTATATTCGATTTAGTGGTGCTCGGGTACTTGTTATGGTATGAGGGTGGTGTTCACAGTCTCGGAAAGGTTGAAAACACCAGATCTAGCCACAGAAGTCCACTACAGATTACTCCAACCATACACTTACAGTAGTTCAACATTATTGACGTATACTAATATTTTGTCAGCGAGTTGAAAACCATTGCGGTGTATGCTCTTCAGTCCTGCTTTATCCTCAGGTAGTTAACAATAGAAGTGCGAGCGAGATACACTACCATCGGTCGACTGAAGAATGATCACACGAACGAGCCATTTCATAACAAGAACATTATCACATACTTACGTACGATTGCAGTACATTAACGTGAAATGAACTGCATACGCATTCTCATACACTCAGATACAATAAACGAGACTATCACTGCATTTCAGCAACGAACATTATTATGTTGGAAGTCATTTTTCTACATGCTTTTCAGTACGACAACACGATTGTACCCAATCGTAATGGGTGTTATTCCCTAAACCTGAAAAAAATACAGGTGATTAATAAACCATTGGATTGCTAGTTTCGATCGTCAAGCCATCATTAACAGATCCTTTACACTCGGGCTTTTAAATCAATACTACGAGTAGGCCCACATGTGTGAAGATTGAAGTTTGAATAATACACCAACACAATAATCTTCATGTAATAGTACATAACTGTAAGGCCTATAAAAATCCAACATGGTGACCATCCGAAATATTTAGACGGTTCTCAATATCTACGAATCTATTACAGCAATCAAACTGAAAATGTGTATGTTGATAGAGTCAATTAACATAAGTAGGATGTATGAAAATAGGATATATAGTTCTTCACGAAACTACTTGTTTTTCAAATTATTTATCTGTATAACCCATCCTCTAACGCTCATATAGACCCTATCCGCTTCACGTTGTTTCCGACCACTCTGTATATACACATATATAGCGTACTCGTGCGCGACCGCGACGGGGAGCTTCAGCAAGTCCGAAGATCAGAGGTTCGAATCCCTGCGCTCACAGAGGCTATCCTCAGCGTGGTTTTTACCATGAGTTTTCCACACTCCCTCGAGACAAGTCCAAGGGCACCTACCACATCCTCGACCTAGCTGGCTGCGTGGCTCAGCGGTAACGTTCTCGTTTGCTGCGCCTAAGGTTGCAGGATCGAATCCTGGTGCAGTCAGCTGGCATTTGAGGGTGCGCAAATGCGAGGGAGCCGTGACAGTAGATTTACTACCACGTTAAAGATCCCCTTAGGAGTAAGATTACGGCATCCCGGCGTCTCTCAAAGCAGCAGTAGTTAAAAGGGACGTAAAACCAACATTATTATTATTATTATTATTCATCCTCGACTCTAATATTAACAGCTACGCACCCACTACTACATTCACCACGGAAACATAGGTTATTAGACAAATTGAACACATGGGGCTGATGACCAAAGATAACCCAAGCCCTTTAATACGAATTAACAACCACATATCAACATATTCACATGCGACAGCCTTGGTTCCGCTGTCGAAGTTTTAAACTGAAGGATTTGTCCTCAAGTTTGGTTAGCCCTGAATGAACCAGCCAGGTCTGTGAAGCACTTGGGAAAGATACGAGGAGTGAGCAGGCCCTACTACGATGCACTGTTGTACGATGGTGCCTAACTTAGATCATAAATACAATAGATGGCTGATGACGTCACAACATCTAGATCACTGACTAAAGGGAACTGCCGGGAACTGCTGATAGTTTGGAGCACTGAAATACTATACGTGATGATAGAATTGGGCTATTCTATTCTATTCTATTCATTACCGTACTAAGCCAGAATGGTGTATTACTGTGCAGCGTATGTATGTAAGGAGACGTTTAGAAAAAGATCGGGCATTTCTTTCCATAGGTAGGCCTAAGTTAAAATAACCCTAACATTCTTGACTTCACTACTTGCATTTATTTACGTTTCCTCTTAACTCCGAAACATGAAAGAAAAATAATTTAATATGTAAATTTATTACAAATTATTAAAATTTACCCTATCCCTTACTCCATTGAACAGGCATATGAAGCAAAATTAGGACCATCACAACATCAAGAACCTTCCTTTTCAATCATGTTCAGTGTAAATTTGCAGGTTATGCTACTGATGTGACGACGTAGTTTTCGATAATAAATACGCTGAGGTAATATTTGTCATCATAAACGTATGCACAGTGAGTTTGGTTGAGTGAATTTTCAAATTCTTCTAAAAATGGATGCAGCCCTAAATTAGTAAATTCTTCGTAGAATTTCCAAGTTCTGAGTTATTTTTGCGAAGGTTTCTATGATTTATGGAGAACGGAATTTAAAAGGAAACAGTTCATTGCTTGTAATGTTTTCCTTTGAGGCAAATGTAATGCATAGTTGTTATATAAACAACGCGTACTAAATCAATAGACTTCCTTATTTCTAATTGCCCAAGCGGCTTCGGTGGCGTAGTTCGTAGCATGCTAAGCTTCTATGCTCAAGATCGCGGGTTCAAACCCGGCTGAAGTCGTCGGATTTTTAAGAGCGTTAAAAATCCCTCAGTATGCCTTCCTTCGGAGGGAAGTAAAGCCGGCGGTCCCATGTCATAGATTTATGGTATGTTAAAGAACCTACCACTAATTACACCTGTGTGAAGCTAAATTAGGTTATGTTAAACATTTGACAAACGCTCTTAGGTTCCGTCGTTCGTCGCCGGGAGCCGACAGCAGTGGCGTCTGGTAACCAGGTTCTGAACTAGTAGTCGTTGACAGTGGCGTTTGGCGGCAAAAGTAGGAACTACTTGAAAAAAAAATGTCTGCAGTCCTTACTTAAATTGAAAACAGATACACACACTAATACAGTCATCACAATTAACACCGGTTATCAGACAGATTCTACACACACCCAAAGTACACGGGGCTACATGACCGCGTTGTCGCAGCCCCTAAACTGAGGAACCAACCAACCAACCAACCAACCATCTATTTGCCCATGTTTTGTTCACTTTCATAAAATACTGAAGTGGAAGGTAACGCTGAATAAGAGCTAATCGTGCGATAAAATGTTGTAAAGCAATGTACTTAAATTAGCCAAAATAAATTTTCTAATGATGAAAAATAGGAAATGATGTAGTAATAGACTGAACTTGTTTGGAGCTCTCGGGCGTACAATCAAAAATGACCAGCTACATAAACACAATTCTGTTCAAAAGTCAGTAGGCCTAATTCAGAGTTGGATTTGTTATTATTTACAAGAGGGGATCCTGGATGTATGAATATTACGGAACACGACAGCCACTTTTAACACCAAATATGTTATATTCTTAACCTTTGCTACCTTCCGGTATGTAAAGAAACATGCGATGCTTTTCCCAATGTCGTATAAGTTACGAAAATGAGTGTGTTTAAACCCTCATTAAAAATCATTTCCCCACCTACGCCTATTACCTTCCATTACGAGTTCCTCTGTTTACCCTTCAGTCAGCTGATCGAGATGTTGGTTTCACGTCACAGTACAGGCGCAGTGTGGCAATGCGCACTCTATTGTATTAATGCTCGAAGGTGCCTAACATGAGACTGGTCATTTATCACAGTGCTTCTTCATTATCTGCACTACTGCATTCGTATTCATAAGTTCATAACTCTATACGATAACACATATACAATTAGGGAATCGAAGTTGAGGGATTCAATCCTCAATATCGATATCTCTGCTTATGCATTAGCCATATTCCCTATTATTTTCAGGTAATAATAATAATAATAATAATAATAATAATAATAATAATACACTAATCACTGGTAGCTGATCACTAATTAAAGATATACAAAAGCAAGAAAGAAAACTCTCGGGGAAGATTTTTGGCTCAGTTTGTGCTGAGGGAATTTGGAATGAAAAGGAACCAGGAGCTTTATCAGCATTCGGCGAAAATCTGGCACACATTCAGGAAAATACGTTTGGAATTATTGTATTGGCATACTGTATTCACAGAGTGAGTGATCACCTTAACGAACAAATTGGTGACACTCGACTCAACAATTTTCGGTGTTAATAGTGGTGTTTATTATATGTTTCTATAAGAGCCTTTGAAAGCCCAAGTGGTGTAAAAGACTCTAAGGAGACCAAAATCGTTTGTTTAAAACCTAAAAAGGGCTATTCAACGAAACTGACTAAAATCTCTTTTAAAATGTCTAAAACTCCAGGGCCAATTAAACACCAAATATGATTTGACAGGTTTTCAGAAACCCTACATCGTACAAATCAGTGCTGTGGATTTTGGTGCCCTTCAAAAATCCCACTTCCTCGACTTGAATTCGATGCCACGAAGCCACGATCCTGTAGTCATGAGGCCGACACTGGACGTGATGACGGATTTACGAGGAGGACATCGAGGAAGCGCGCACACACAACCAGCCTATCTGTCCCATTGCCAATTCTCTTGAAGTTGGTCATGCCGACATCTAAGGGACCTTCAAAATTATGTAGTTATAAACAAGTGTCGTAACGAGAATCATATTTTCAGTTTAGAGAGGTGAAAAATGTAAAAGAAATTTGACTAGCCTTATTTTAGTTTAAATACTCACATAGCTTACATGGACACACCTTACAGTCCGCCTCGTTGCGTGGTGGCTAACATTCTTGGCTGTCACCGCGGAGACCCGAGTTCGATTCCCGGCTCTGTCAAGAAATTTAATTCTGGTCTGAGCGCTGGAACGGGGTACACTCAGCCTTGTGATGTAAAACTGAGAAGAGGCGGGTTTCGATTCCTACCTGAGCCAACCTGGAAGTGGTTTTCCGTAGTTTCCCCACTTCTACCCCAGGCCACGGCAGCTCCCTACAGACGAATTCTATACACACCCACGTACACGGGGCTACATGACCACAATGACTCAAAGCCCCCAAAGGATTAACAACATTGTAATTTTCAATTAAAACAGTTCATGGAGTACTCACTGAACTTTTTGTTTTATTGGCCATGCTTTCCCTTCGTGAAAAACTACTTCAGATACGTACATAGAGGAGGCTTTGCTAACTCCGCAGCACTTGAAATATACTTCTTCTGCAGATATGCCGGTACCCCATTGCAAGGGACAATTTCATCTCACCAGTTGTATTGAGTCAATTCCCCATGGCTATGAATTTCGAAACAATGCCGCCACCTAGCGGTAAAATCATGAAAACCTGTGTTGTATTTTGTTTGTGCAGTATTTATAAAATCTCAAGCGGCTTCGGTGGCGTAGTTGGTAGCATGCTGAACTGCTGTGCCCAAGATAGCGGGTTCAAACCCAGCCGAAGTCGTCGGATTTTTAAGAGCGTTAAAATCCTTCAGTATGCCTTCCTTCGGAGGGGAAGTAAAGCCGGCGGTCCCATGTCATAGATTTATGGCATGTAAAAGATCCTTCTACAGACTAAACTTGTGTGGAGCTAAATTTCTAGGTTAGATTTCGTTGTAACGCTCAATCAAAGTTCCAACGTTCACCACTAGGTATCATTGATATCTGGTAGCGAAAGTTGGAACTACTTGAAATTGAACGGAACTTGTAGCTCACCCTAGTGGTGTCCGCTTGAAGCAGCTACAGCCTCTGGCGAGTCGAACATGTCCTCAGACACTCCCGGAACTAAAAGCCATACGATAAAGAAATAAATATAAAATCTCATGTGTTTCGGTGATGCATTTATGTGGTAGTGGTAGCAATGAATCATATTATTAGAATTTATCATATTGCGGATTTAAAGAAGTCAACGCGGATTTAGCACTAGTACCAATAATATCAACCAAAAATCTCTGAACATTTATTAAATTCAAATTTCTTAGAAAACGTTACTTTAAGTATGAATTGATTTATTCAACACATGCCAGATGAAATTTTAAGAACTGAATTTATATCAGAAATATGAAGCCTAATAATTTCATTTCTATGTTAATTTATTGAAACCCTTTCCCTTACTTCATCATGTTTACACCAACCTCTTAATATTGCGGATTTAGCTGTGGAGTGCGCAAGGGGAAGATCTACAGCAGGAGGCGGGAAATCTACAGCATTGACTTGACCTTGAAGTTGGCCTGGCGCCTTGCAGGTTGTATTCACAGGAAGGAGCAGTATGCACTAATGACAGAAGGGTAGGGAAAAGAATTTGCCAGGATGCCAGATTTCAACAACATTTCGTGTACCCGATTATTGGAAAATCTTATTGAAAAATGAAGCTGAAAATACGCGAGGTACACGCATAAACGTTTGCCGTATTAGAGCAAGGCTGAGAATCATATTCCTCATTAGGAATAGAGCTACGTCCGTACCGCAGAAAACATGACGTTATAGCCAAATGTTCGCTGAAACCGATGTTGTTATAATGAAATTGAACTGTATTCCCCTAGGACAGTAATGCAACAACATCTCAAGGAAACGTGAAAAGCTTGAAATCATGTTCGGAAGCTTTTAGTTTTACGTGACCGTTAATCTCGCAATCATGAGCCACGAGACTTCTACTTTACGTTGAATCCGAACCACAGGACGAGATATTTCATTTCGAAAATCTCACATGCACTGGCCGGGAATCGAACCCAGTCCGCCTTGGTGGGAGGCAAGCAGCTTGATCACTGCACCATCATCTGACTTCTATGTATGCTTCAACCCTCACTCATTCCCTTCCTCTTGTTTCTCTCATCCAGCACCATACAGTACATAACAACGAAGGCCACACCGAGGCCAGGCTGCGAATAGCAACCGTGCTGTTAACAGAACATCCTTGGCCTTCAAGGCGTAATATATCAAACGCTGTACTTGAAACATTTCTTGTTGCTGAGCCGCAAGCTTATCAAATGTCGACAAACTATGCGCATGCATATATACCAGGAATGTTTACGCACAAAAAGACGCAAGGATCCAGTCGTCAAGATATCTTCCTAATGGACCTGGTACTTAACTAAATGACTCAAATTACTCAAACATCATTTACCGCTGTTTCTTTTAACCCTACATTGCTTTTTTAAATTATTATTATTATTATTATTAGTTTGGAAATGCAAACTGAAAGAGACTGTACTTGTTCTGTTTATTATGAGGAGGCTTCAGTAAATACCGTGCATTGATCAATTTAATTTCTAATATTTCATTCTTCCTGTGAACATCTTTTGGAAAAGTGGCCACATTACGAATGACTGTTACCGTGAAAGTATCAGTTATCCTAGTTGTTCTGGTGCTGTTAATTCGCTTAAGGGGCTTGGGACATCTTGGCCATCATATGCCCGTCTAGACTATAGAGCGCTGGCACGCTGGTTGCACGCCGGCATTCTTTAGGCGCGGGCAGCCTTGCGGCGATGGTGGTGGATAACTATTATTAGTCTCACTTGCTCGCTTTCCCATCTCACTTCCTCCCGTACTGCCTTCGCTGTGTTGTGGTTGATCGGTTGAACGTCAGCAGACTGTATTCAGTATAATTATTTCAAATATGAAAACAAATTGAAACAAAACGAAAATATGGAGATAAACAATAATGTGACCAAAATTGCAATGCCTTAAATGAGTTTCATGATATCTTATTTTGAGGGTTTATTGGATTTTTGCATATTCTGAACATAACAGCATACTTACAGTTGAAATTAAGTATAATTTAAAACATCATGAACAAAATAGGTTTCGCCTGCGTGTTGGACAGCCCTTGTAAGCAACCTTCTGAGCAACAGATTAATAACTAATGTTTCACGCAAGTATGCTGCCTGGTTATTTCCCTTGAGACGAACCATTAACTGTGACGTGTATTGTGCGACACTCCGTACGCTACGCAAGTCCATCACGAGCCTGGACTGCTCACGAAGGGGGTGATTCTGCTCCATGATAACGCTCGCCCACACGTATCTAAGTCACACAAGGTGTATTGGCCACATTCAAGTGGGAGCAACTTTAGCATCCTCCCTACTGCCCGGAATTGTCACCGTGCGACTTCCATCTGTTTGGTCCGTTAAATATACATCTCAAGGGAAAACATTTCCAATCGGACGACGAACTAAAGAATTGACTCCTGTCACAACCACAAGACTTCTGGGATCAAGGAATCCTGCGGCTAATGAAGCAATGGGACATCTGTGCACAGACCTGTGGTGATTAATTTTGAATAACGAATAAATTGTACCCACAGTATTGTTTCGTACCTTTTCATTTGAACACCCCTCGTATAATTCATTTAATCCGATGACAATGTGATGTTCTCTGAAATGCGACATTCGTGATGAATGAGGTACATCCGATTTACCGCGCAATTGAATACAGATTTCGACGACATCAAGCAGTATTTTACTCCCTCCCCCATTCTCTTAATGAAAATAGTGAAACCCCCGGAACAATTATCCGCCGGCCACCACTGACCAAGAATAGACAAGCTCTGAACTTGCCTGCCCAACAAAGGGATACTATTGCAGAAAACGTGTACTCTTGAGCAGGGCCGGATTTACAGTAAGAGTATGCCGCTTATAGGCTTAAGTCCATTTGCCGCCCCCTATAGTTCATATTTACTTAATGCATTTGTTTTATACAACAAGGATAGATCTCATTGCCGTTTTCATCTTTTTTAAACATACAGTTCATTTAGTTTAGATAAAACTACAATTTTAATGGTTTACATAATAAATTATATAATAAAATTAGTTATCTACTTGTTTTTTAACTTACCAATTTTTAGATTCGTTAAAAATGAAATGAGTTTCGAACTTAATTAATTAATTTGTTCTTGGAGATCAGTGATCACTATTGTACACATATTTAGCCTACTTTCGATTTTTGCAAAAAATGAAAGTAGACTTATGAGATCACTACAGGGCGAAAAAAAAGTGTGTCTGTCTGTGTGTGTGTATGTGTGTGAGTTTGTGTGTGTGTGTGTGTGTGTGTGTGTGTGAGTGTGAGTACTCTGAATGTCTGTCCCCCCCCCCCCTATCAATTCGAACACGGTGAGCGCAAATTGAACGAAATTTGGTACAAAGGTAGCACTAGCAAAGGACACCTCAGTGTCATGTTTTATATCGCCGCCATCTTGACGGAAACGTAATGGCGGCCACACAAATGTTCCAAGCTTAAATCAAATTACGACTAACCTAATCATCCGATCTCTACCAAATTTTGCAACAACATACCTTTATGGGGGCAGCATCCTTGGACCAAACTAATAGGTCATCAGCCTAATAGTTTGCGGATGGCGGCCATCTTTGTGTGAAAATCGATTGCCCCTATTAATTCGAACACGGTGAAACCGAATGGAACGAAATTTGGTACAGAGGTAGTACTAGCAAAGGGCACCCCAGTGTTATGTTTTATATCACCGCCATCTTGACGGAAACGTAATGGCGGCCACACAAATGTTCAAAGCTTAAATCAAATTACGACTAACCTAATCATCCGATCTCTACCAAATTTTGCAACAACATACCTTTATGGAGGGAGCATCCTTTGACAAATCTAATAGGTCATTAGCCTAATAGTTTGCGGATGGTGGCCATCTTTGTGTCAAAATCGATTACCCCTATTAATTCGAACACAGTGAAACCGAATGGAATGAAATTTGGTACAGAGGTAGCACTAGCAAAGGGATCCCCAGTGTCATGTTTTATATCGCCGCCATCTTGACGGAAACGTAATGGCGGCCACACAAATGTTCAAAGCTTAAATCAAATTACGACTAACCTAATCATCCGATCTCTACCAAATTTTGCAACAACATACTTTTATGGGGGCAGCATCCTTTGACCAAACTAATAGGTCATCAGCCTAATAGTTTGCGGATGGCGGCCATCTTTGTGTGAAAATCGATTGCCCCTATTAATTCGAACACGGTGGATCCGAATGGAACGAAATTTGGTACAGAGATAGTACTAGCAAAGGGCACCCCAGTGTCATGTTTTATATCGCCGCCATCTTGACGGAAACGTAATGGCGGCCACACAAATGTTCAAAGCTTAAATCAAATTACGACTAACCTAATCATCTGATCTCTACCAAATTTTGCAACAACATACCTTTATGGAGGGAGCATCCTTTGACAAATCTAATAGGTCATTAGCCTAATAGTTTGCGGATGGCGGCCATCTTTGTGTGAAAATCGATTGCCCCTATTAATACGAACACGGTGAAACCGAATGGAACGAAATTTGGTACAGAGGTAGTTCTAGCAAAGGGCACCCCAGTGTCATGTTTTATATCACCGCCATCTTGACGGAAACGTAATGGCGGCCACACAAATGTTCAAAGCTTAAATCAAATTACGACTAACCTAATCATCCGATCTCTACCAAATTTTGCAACAACATACCTTTATGGAGGGAGCATCCTTTGACAAATCTAATAGGTCATTAGCCTAATAGTTTGCGGATGGCGGCCATCTTTGTGTGAAAATCGATTACCCCTATTAATTCGAACACAGTGAAACCGAATGGAATGAAATTTGGTACAGAGGTAGCACTAGCAAAGGGCACCCCAGTGTCATGTTTTATATCGCCGCCATCTTGACGGAAACGTAATGGCGGCCACACAAATGTTCAAAGCTTAAATCAAATTACGACTAACCTAATCATCCGATCTCTACCAAATTTTGCAACAACATACTTTTATGGGGGCAGCATCCTTTGACCAAACTAATAGGTCATCAGCCTAATAGTTTGCGGATGGCGGCCATCTTTGTGTGAAAATCGATTGCCCCTATTAATTCGAACACGGTGGATCCGAATGGAACGAAATTTGGTACAGAGGTAGTACTAGCAAAGGGCACCCCAGTGTCATGTTTTATATCGCCGCCATCTTGACGGAAACGTAATGGCGGCCACACAAATGTTCAAAGCTTAAATCAAATTACGACTAACCTAATCATCCGATCTCTAACAAATTTTGCAACAACATACCTTTATGGAGGGAGCATCCTTTGACAAATCTAATAGGTCATTAGCCTAATAGTTTGCGGATGGCGGCCATCATTGTGTCAAAATCGATTACCCCTATTTATTCGAACACGGGGAAACCGAATGGAATGAAATTTGGTACAGAGGTAGCACTAGCAAAGGGCGCCTCAGTGTCATGTTTTATATCACCGCCATCTTGACGGAAACGTAATGGCGGCCACACAAATGTTCAAAGCTTAAATCAAATTACGACTAACCTAATCATCCGATCTCTACCAAATTTTGCAACAACATACCTTTATGAAAGGAGCATCCTTTGCAAATCTAATAGTTTGCGGATGGCGGCCATCTTTGTGTCAAAATCGATTACCCCTATTAATTCGAACACGGTGAAACCGAATGGAATGAAATTTGGTACAGAGGTAGCACTAGCAAAGGGCACCTCATATTCATGTTTAATATCCCTATAGCACGTTGTATTTCAACAAGCTACTACAACCAACATTCAATTATACTCCTTGAAAAGGACAAAGAGTTATAACAATACCCATGCATTTAGGAGAAAGTAGGCTATATGTTCTTTACTGAACATCTTGTTTTATATTTTAATGCTAATGACTATCTTTTGCGTAATTGAAGAACTGTGTTCAATTTGAATTAAGTTGTCCTATAAGGTGAAATGAAATTACACAAAATGTAGCTAATTACTGGTTTATTTGTTGAGAAATATACAAACTTCTCTAAAACAACTCACCCCACGTAATTTTGATGTTCATATTCACATAGTTTTCTTACGAGATTTCTTAATGGCAAACTCCTTAATAATGTCCTGATATGAAAGTGTTTTTGTTATATTTGCCTCAATACAAAGTAATGAAAGTGAGTTTAACCGCAGATAGTTCTTAAAACTCTTCTAAGGCAGGAATAAATGTAGGACGGCTAAAACATATTATTAAGTAACATGTGTATTCTTAAATTCGTACTGTTACATGCCACCCCCTAGTGGCACTTTTGTTAACTGGATTACGGTGGGTTGAAGCACAACACAGATTGTTCCTTTAAAGAAACGTATTAGCTTTATTGCGGCCAGAAAGATACACCACTCAACAGCAAATACAAGCAATTAGAACCTTACTCCAGTTTCCTCATGGAGAGAACACTTCCCTTTCACTTGTCAAAAAGCCGCAGAAGTTAATCCCTCGTAATGAGGTGGCCCCGTGCGCTGGCTGGAAATATCTGCACTCAGCCTGTCACCGTACTACACACTCTTTCAAAATTCACCTTTGTCGCACTGGAAAACACACTCGTGCAAGACACAGTTCCTCTGTAGGCTTCTCACTCCTTCACAGCTGTCAAGAGAATCAGCTTCACTAGGGGTTTCGCAAGTCACCACACTTCTGTCGCTCAGGATAATCGCTCACACTAGCTCGTAAAACACAACAACAACCCCTGCTTGACAGGTCGCACTTATATAGCAGGCCGGTGACTCAATAAATGCTTCTAGATCCATCCAGGGTTCACGGCTTCTCGAGGTTTCCATCACTGGCTGGGTCACGAATATTCTGTTGCGTAAGGCGCACGTAATACACAGAGGCAGAGCACAGCCCAGCCCGGAGGCAGTTGTGACTCATGCGGCGACCGATGAAACAAACTCACAGCCGTAACACCACCCCCTTCCTAAAAGGCTGATCGTCCCGATCAATCATTGGTCCGTCTGTGTCCCTCCGTAGGCTGCCAGGCGATCTCGATGCACGATCTTCATCTTCGCCCTCGGGCTCCGCTGGATCCTGTGGACGACATCGTTGATCCGTTTCACGACTCGGTACGGGCCCTCCCAGGACTTCTGCAGTTTGGGTGACAGGCCTTTCTTCCGTAATGGGTTGAAGAGCCAGACCAGGTCGTCCTCGTGGAATCCGCCGGCATCCGTCTGTTGGTCGTATCGGGTCTTCATTCGGTCGGTCTCGATCCGCAGTTTCCTCCTCGCGAACGCGTGCACGTCCTCCAGTTGGTCGACCAGTTCTTGACAATACTGGCTTACCGGGACCGGATCATTCCCAGGTCGGCCGAAGGCAAGATCGACAGGTAGACGGAACTCCCTCCCAAACAAGGCCCAGGCTGGTGTGCACCCGGTGGCTTCATGCACGGCGGCGCGGTAGGCCAGGAGGAATAGTGGAAGATGTTTGTCCCAATCCCTCTGGTGCTCGCTGACGACTATTCGGAGATGGTTCCCGATGGTGCGACTGAATCGCTCTACCATCCCGTCGGACTGAGGATATAGCGGCGTTGTCCTTGACTTCCGGATTCCCAGCAGCTGGCATAGGTTCTGGAACACCTGCGACTCGAAGTTCCTCCCTTGGTCGGAGTGCAGCTCCAGGGGTACTCCGTACCGGCTGACGAATTCCTTCACCAGGGTCTCTGCGATCGTCGCGGCTTCTTGGTTAGGGAGCGCATACGCCTCCGGACATTTGGTGAAGTAGTCGCTGACGACCAATATGTAGCGGTTCCCTGCCTCGCTTAACGGGAATGGCCCGGCAACATCGATGGCCACTCTCTCCATGGGGCCGCCCACGTTGTAGGTCTTCAGTGGACCCCGTCGTCTTCGTCCTGGGCCCTTGCTGGCTGCGCAATCGTGGCACCTCGCACAGTGGTTCTCCACGTCAGTTCGGCATCCGATCCAGTAGAACCGCTCTCTCAGTTTCTCCAGGGTCTTCTTTATCCCTAGGTGTCCACCAGATGATCCGCCATGGACTTCCTTCAGGACTTCCTCCGTCATCGCCTTTGGAACGACGACTTGTTCCCGAGATGTCTTCCCGTCGGTGCTCTCCCAAGTACGGCAGATGAGGCCATCCCTTACAACCAGCGAGTCCCACTGCGCCCAGTAGGACTTAAAACTTGGGCTGCAGTCACTCACAATGTTCCACCCGGGTCTGGGGACACAGGCCCTCTTCCATTCGGCTAGCAGTCACAGGTCATCAACTTCCGCTTGCGCCCGCGTGAAAATTTCGCGGCTCCAGCTCCCTTGAATTTCCACGGTAGTCCATCGGGCTCAGAAGGTGCTGACTTCGGGGCACGGTCTTCATGACAGGGCGTCGGCGATAGAATGCAGTTGGCCTTTCCTGTGCTGGATCTCAAGGTTGTACTGTTGAAGCCTCTCTAACCACCGCGCGAGTTGACCCTCGGGCTGCTTAAAGTTCAGGAGCCACCTTAGGGATGCATGGTCGGTCCTGATAAGAAATTCTTGCCCGTACAGGTATTTGTGGAAATGTTCAATGGTCTTCACGATGGCGAGCAGCTCCTTCCTGGTGACACAGTAGTTCCGCTCTGCTTTTGACAAGGCTATGCTGAAGTAGGCCACTACTCTCTCCTCGCCGTCCACTATTTGCGACAGGATTCCCCCTATACCAAAATCGCTGGCGTCGGTATCGACGATGAACCTTGTTCCAGGTCTGGGGTAGGCAAGAATAGGTGCGGTGCACAGAGTCTGCTTGAGTTGTTCGAAGGCACTGTGGCATTCTGCTGTCCACGTGAAGAGTTCGTCCTTCTCAGTCAGTCGATGCAGTGGTTTGGCGATGTCGGCGAATCCTCTCACGAAGCGACGGTAATAAGTGCAGAGTTCCAGGAAGCTTCGTAGTTTGGACTTGTCCTTCTGAACTGGCCACTCCCTCACAGCTGCGGTCTTCTCTGGGTCGGTGCACACCCCATCCTCGGAGACGATATGCCCAAGGTACTGGACCTGCTTCTGGAAGAGCTGACACTTCTTGGGGCTCAACTTCAGCTGGGCAGCCCTTAGCTTCATCAAGATCTCCTTCAGATTGCTGTAGTGCTCCTCGACGTTTCTTCCCAGAACGATGACGTCGTCTAGGTAGACCAGGCAGGTCTTCCAGTGTAGTCCCCTCAGAATGGACTCCATTAGCCTTTCGAAGGTCACAGGGGCGTTGCACAGACCGAATGGCATGACTGAACTGCCAGAGCCCACTGCCCACAGAGAACGCAGTTTTCTCGCGGTCCTTAGGGTGGACCTCCACCTGCCAGTAGCCACTCTTCAAATCCAAGGTGGAGAACCATCTTGACCCTGATTTGGTGTCCAGGGTGTCGTTGATCCGGGGTAGAGGGTAGCTGTCCTTCTTCGTGACGTCATTCACCCGCCTGTAATCCACGCAGAACCTGGTGGAACCGTCCTTCTTCTTCTCCAGCACGACCGGAGAACTACAAGGACTATGTGATGGCTCGATCACTCGTTGCTTCTTCATCTCTTCTACCATCCGGTCGACTTCGGCTTGCTTGGCGAGCGGGACACGTCGGAATGGGGCGCTAATCGGTGCGCTGTCCCCAACGTCGATTCTGTGCTGGACCAAGCTTGTCCTGCCGAAGTCTTTGCTCCCCACGGATAAGACATCCTGGAATTCGTGTAGCAGGTCCCGAAGTTGGCGTGATTGTTCCTCGTCTAAATGGTTCTGGGATCCTTGGTACAGCTTCTGTAGTTCTTCTGGCAGGGCGCGTCTTCTTCGGTTGTCCGTCTGCAGGTGTCCATCCGTCGTGTCTGTGATGCGGGCAATCCAGGTAACAGCCTCGCAGACTCCTAGGTTGGTGTCCTGGTGAACCGTAATATCGTAGTCGTTCAGGTTGGACAGGCGGACATACGGCCGATACGTCGTGTTGATGAGAGTCTTGGCAACTAGCAATCCTTTTGTCTGGATGTCCTCATATTTTGGCTCGTTGACAGCCGCCACTCCCTCAGCTGTTCCGTCGACAATTACGGCAGCGCCGACTTCCGTCCTGGCGGGAACGATGACGTCCTCTCTCAGCCTTACTCGTCGTGCGGCGACGGCCTCGTGTGCTGGTTGCAAAGCAAGTTCCTCACCTCCGAAGTGCAGAGTGTGGGTACTCAGATCCAAGATGATGTTGTTCTGGTCCAGGAAGTCCAGTCCGATGATCACTTCATTTGATACGTCAGCCAAAAGTACTGGATGCTTTATCGCCCGTCGACCAATGACGAACTCCAGTGATGCTTCGCCATGTACCGGTGCGGTCTCTCCGGTCGCGGTTATTAGCTGGAGGTTCCTTTATGTGGGTTGCACTCTCCACTTCGGGATCACGGTGGGACTGACTATGGTCCTCGATGCTCCCGTGTCGATTAGCATGGGCCAGCTCTCTCCGTTGACGACTCCGTCGACCATCAGGCTGCTATTATCCCTTCGTAACTGCGTCACACGAACTTGGACTGCCGGGGCTTGACGACTGTCACAAGCCAACCTTTGCCCCCCAAGGCTTGCTAATACTCGTTTCCCTGGGCCGCGCGGTTTCCGGACGACTGATTTCCCGCCGGATACTATCGGCGGCGGCGATCACCGCAGTCCTTGCTCAGGTGGCCTTTCTTACCGCAGGTCCAGCAGGTCGGTAGCCCTCTTCCGGCCCGCCTCTCCGGTTGTCTTCCGGCTGTGTCGTTGCTGGTGGTGCCGCGACTATCGAAGAAGCGGCTTAGCGCCTCCATTAATTCGTCGGCCAGGGGCTTGGTCTCGTACTCAAGTGCGTGGCTCAGCGCATCTGCCAGGGTCTTATTGCGCGCGAGTCGCAGCGCCTGTTGAGTGTCAGAGTCTCGTAGCCCGTCGGTGAAGGTCTGCGTCGCTATCTGTTCTAGAAAGTCGGCCGGCGCAGTTGGGTAGGCAAGCCTTACGAGGCGTGCGATGTCCATCTCGAACTCCTGCAGGGTTTCCGCGTTCTTTTGTATCCGGGTCCGGAGCTGCGTCTGGTAGGCCTGCTGAAGATGGCTATCTCCATATCGGGATTCCATATGGGCGATTAGTGCAGCGTAGTCCTGGGATCCAGTCGGGATGGCCTGAAGGACGTTAATGGCGTCCCCTCTCAGCGCTACAATGAGAGCTGTAGCCTTTTCCGTGCTGTTCCAGTTGTTTATGGAACAGGCTGCCTCGAACTGACGTAAATAGGTGCTCCACGGGACCTTTCCGTCGAAGGTTGGGGGCGTCACTCTGCTCTGTCCCGCTCCTGATATTCCCGGTGTACCTGTGGGCGGGCGTCGGCGCAGCTCGGCAACTTCCTCTTGAAGAGCGTTGAATCTCGCTTCCATCCCCATCGGCGGGCGTTGGCTCAGCTCAGCAATTTCCTTTTGTACAGCGTTGAATTTCTCTTCCACCCCCGTCAGCGGGCGTTGGCGCAGTTTGGCAACTTCCTGTTGTAGAGCGTTGAACTTCTTTTCCACTGTCGTGACTTCCTCACGTAGGTCCTGTTCCAATTTCCTTTGACATTCCTGTAGTTTCGTCAGCAGATACTCTTCCAGATTTTTCTGGCCATCCAGAAATTTGGCGGTTAGGTCCTCTGATAACTTCTTCTGGCCGTCCTCCATCTTCTTCTGTCCGTCTTCCATCTTCTTCAGGTCATCCTTCAGGTCCTTGGCTAATTTCTTCTGGCCGTCTTCTAATTTGGCAGTTAGTTCCTTGGTTAAATTCTTCTGGCCGTCTTCTAATTTGGTTTCCATGCCACTTAACTTTTCTAGCAATGCTGCCAATTGCGCTTCCATTTTGTTTGTTTGTCTTGTAAAGGGCATGCACTCCCAGGAAAATTAAAAAAATGACCTGCTCGGGTTTTGAAACCAGGACCGTCAGGTGTTGTGCTTGTGCTTGAGTTCGTAATCCCGCTTCTGACACCAGTTGTTGCGTGCCACCCCCCTAGTGGCACTTACGTTAACTGGATTACGGTGGGTGAAAGCACAAACACAATTGATCCTTTAAAGAAATCGAATTAGCTTTATTTGAAGCCTGAAAGGTACACCACACAAATAGCAAATGCAAGCAATTAGAACCTTACTCCAGTTTCCTCACGGAGAGAACACTTCCCTTTCACTTGTCAAAAAGCCGCAGAACCTCGTAATGAGGTGGCCCCGTGCGCTGGCTGGAAATATCTGCACTCAGCCTGTCACCGTACTAGACACTGTTTCACAATTCACCACAATCACCTTTGTCGCACTGGAAAACACACTCCCTCTGGAGGCTTCTCACTCCTTCACAGCTGTCAAGAGAATCAGCTTCACTAGGGGTTTCGCAAGTCACGTCGCCAACAACTGTCGCTCAAGGTAAACGCTCGCAGTAGCTCGAAAAACACACTCACCCCGCTTGTCAGGTCGCTCTTATATAGCAGGCCGGTGACTCAATAAATACTGCTAGACCCATCCAGGATTCACGGCTTCTCGAGGTTTCCATCACTGGCTGGGTCACGAATATTCTGGACCATCCCTTTGTCCTAGTAGTCCTGTTGCGTAAGGCGCACGTAATACAATGAGGCAGAGCACAGCCCAGCCCGGGGGCAGTTGGGACTCATGCGGCGACCGATGAAACTAACTCACAGCCGTAACAGCACGGAAAATATTAGTAACGCCTGGAATACTTCATGTTAACTTTTGAATAAATTGCCAAACTGCCGCCCCTGAAAATATGCCGCTCTCAGCCTACTTAGCCTATTTAGAAATACGGCCCTGCCCTTGAGTCGGGTTCAGTGTATTGGTGCTCAGTTTAAAAATGCGGAGAGCCTACACTAACAAAGTTTCTTGAGAGCGGACAATATGAAACTCTCTCAGGACAAAATAATTTTGGAAATACTATAAATAAAGTGGAATGTTTCATAAATAGACTGACATAACGAAAGAGGTTTCATACAAATATGAAGAAATGCCTTCTTTCTCTATATGTCCAGGTTGGCTTAGCTTGTGGAGCCGCGCCTGGTAGAGACTGCTGGTACAGTATAAAGAATCAGTCCTCAAAATCTAGTCCAAATCGACGAGCTTCATTACGCAGTCTCCTCTAACATCATTAAGTAAACAATACAAATTTCATAGTTGAACATAAATAGGGTGGCCATACCTGTTTTGGCCTAGACCGGGTCATCGTAGTACCCGGGGTGGGGGGGGGGGGTGCCCCCAGTGAACTCCGAAAACCTATAGCCTTACTCCATCGATGTGGGTTTGTGAAATCAAAACTAAGATTATTTTTCTTCATATTTATTACTCACATGGTTAAAAACTTGTAAATCATAATAACTTCGTGTTCCTTAATACCAACTTAAACTAACAAACAATGAACAACAGAAATCTTCTTATATGTATTACTCCCACGTATGTATGTATGTCTACCCCTTATTATTGCCGTTTTCCAACGGGGTCGGGGATGAGATGCGATGGAAGTCTTTGTGGCGATAGTTTTTACGGCCGGATGCCCTTCCTGACGCCAACCTCACGAGAGAACTCAATGAGAGATGAAATGAATGATGGTGAATGAAACTGGGCAAGGATGTGGAAGGAAGCGGCCGTGGCCTATCAGAAGGTACCGTCCCAGCATTTGCCTGGTGTTGAAAATGGGGAAACCACGGAAAACCATTTCAAGGACGGCCGACGGTGGGGCTCGAACCCACGCGTCTACCGAGTCAGCAGAGAGCTTGGCCCCATGACCTAATGCTGCGCTTTATTACTCCCACGTATCAAAAAACCTATTATAAATTACAACAGATTTATTTTCCTTGATACCAACTTAGCCTAACATCCTAACACCTAACAAACAATTGTGTAGGCTTTCAATAGATTTTTCTCCCTCTTTTTTTTTTTTTTTTTTTTTTTTTTTTGCGGCTTCGATGGCGTAGTCGGTAGCATGCTGAGCTTCTATGCCCAAGATAGCGGTTTCAAACCCGGCCGAAGCCGTCGGATTTTTTACGAGCGATAAAAATCCCTCAGTATGCCTTCCTTCGGAGGGGAAGTAAAGCCGGCGGTCCCATGTCATAGATTTATGGCATGTTAAAGAACCTTCCACTAATTACACCTGTGTGAAGCTAAATTGTATAGGTTAAGAATGCAAACAACGCTCTTAGGATCCTAGGTTCGTTGCCAAGAGCCGACTGCGGTGGCGTCTAGTAGCTAAGTTCTGAACTAGGCCTAGTAGTCGTTGACGGTGGCGTTTGGCGGCAAAAGTAGGAACTATTTGAAAAATTCAAAGTTGCAGTCCTTACTTTAATTAAAAAACAGATACACACACTAATACCAGTGGCGAATTCTCCCATGCATCGCATATACCGGCGGTATACCACCAGTGATAAAAATATAAAATGTTTATCTCCACATTCTCTCGACTTGTATGTAGCAGTGCAGACAGGAAAATCGAGCTTGTCATCATTCATGTTCCGCCGATTGTTGTCATGGAAGCTGGCGCTCGAACCCTGCGTAACTCGTTAATTTTCTTCTGGGGTACACACTTTTAGCTGTGAATGACTGTACTTTGGTATACCGCAAGTCTAGCCCGGTCGTTGAAAGGGCTCGACACAGGCCCGCGGGGTGAGGGAAGGAAAGAGTAGCCCAGCAAAGTTCCGTATGGGGTATCGCGCTACAGACTAGCGGTGAGTGTAGTGCTGATTGGTTGATTTCAAACAGTACTTTCACCCTGCTCACAAGGGAAGATACACCAGCGCCGCGCCTCATACACTTCAGTTCAGTTATGTTGTGAGTTCGTCTTGGCGTGAAATACTTCCCACTGAAATATTAACATGTTTAGATTAAGTGAAACACTGGAAGTGGATAGTAGCGTTGTTGAAACGATTTTATTCCATTGGATTTCCTCAGTAAGTTGAAATTAAAGCGATCTATGGGATGTAGGCTACTAAAATTCCTTTGTGCAAGGAAATGAAGGCATTGGTTTCTGCCGAAATCAGGTAGAATTTTACACTTTGAATATTTGTTGCTTTGCAGTTGTTGATTCAATTAGGGGCTTTGAAGCATCGTGGTCATGTAGCCCCGTGTACATGGTTCGGGGGCGGATTTAAGGCAAGATCATGGGGATAGGCGAACACACGGGGGAGCCTAGAGAGTATGGAATACCCCTAGCTTAGAGAGGGGTGGGGGAGGGCCGGGGTAGGATAATTTTGCTAAAACTAGGCCCAAATTAGTGAGTAACAGGACATTTGGGTTATTTTTTAATATTTTGGAGTAAAAATAAATTTTACCGATCACGGTGGCCGAGAGCAGTAACGCGCTAGCTCGTGTCTCGCTGCATCGGGAGAGTGTGGGTTTGAATCCCACTTCAGCCGTCCGGAAAATGGTTGTCGTGGTTTCCTATTTTCACCACCAGGCAAGTGCCGTGACGGTTCCTTTCAACAGGTCCACGACCGACCGACTGCCCTCCAAAATCCCTTCCCTGGTCCTTCCTTAATTAGACCCAAGTTAGCGGTCGCCTGTCACCATCCCCAGTTGTATCTGTTGACAAAGTGTATCCAGCTCCGAGACACCATCCTTGCGACGGTAGAGGAATGATCCCTCGCAGATTCCGTTATGTGAGTTGGGAAAAATTTGCGTGATATTAGCAATTTTAAGTCAAATATTTATTGTATTCCAAATTATTTTAGTTTTGGTAGTTCTACTATTTACTGCCATAGCCAACGCGTGGTTTAAATCCATTTTTTAGAGAACTGTCAAAAATGTGTAGTATTCTTCCAAATATACATACGGTACATTTTCATTTGAGACTGTTTTACCTTTCAACGTCCAGTCCAGTCTGCAAGCCTCTGTTTGCGAACAAGTCGCCTCTATGTTCCCCTATTAGCAGTTAGCAATGCGGCTCCCTCTGCTTCTACATCTCTGACTTTGAAATCGTTCAACACTGAAACTAACCATCGCCTCATAGCTGTACCTCTGCTTCTGGTATCCTCTACAGCCGAACACTCAAAATAGTAGGTTATCGTAAAATGTGCATTTTGATATAGAGTGTTTAAGTGTGAAAGAATTTGTCTAAAGCCACTGTTTTCGTTTTTTTTTTTTTTTTTTTTTTTTAATGTATAACAGCAAGATGAATCGTTCACTCCTAAATCCACCCCTGGCTTGGTGCGTGTGGAAACTGATGAGATATCTCGTTATGATGGCTGTACCGTTGCCAGGATTTTGGTAGGAGGCGGCTGTGGCCTTACGATATGTACGAGTGAAAGTGGGAAACCACGAAAGACCATTTCTAGGATGTTTGGGGTTAGAATCGAACCACCTGTTCTGATTTCTGCCTCTTGGGGGTTGAGCGAATCCCAACCCTCAGACCAGAATTACATTTCTTGGTAGAGCAGAGAATCGAACACGGACCTCCACAGTAACAGCCCCAGAATACTAGCCACTACGCCACGAGGTGGACCTTTAGAAATCTAAGTGAATGGAACTTACTTTCAAGTAAAATATTCTTCCTGGCAGACCAAGGTTGGGGAACAATATGTCAAGGTAGTTTACACTATAATTATTTTATTGATTGAGGCTGAATGTTCGCTTTCCAGAATATATTTTCACTTTGAGATACTGGCTCTTCTTTAATTGCATTATTACATTGGTTATAAATGAATGCGCTTCTCATGTTTGGACATGTCTAATGATGAGACAATGTATAATTGAGATCCTTCGGAAATGGATCAATGTTTATATCTTTTCGTAAAATTTAAGACCTGGTCAAGAACGAGGGGAGAGAGAAGGTAGCGTAATGATGAAAGGTACTCTGTACGTTGCCAAAATGAACTAGGAGGGCGAGGGGATTCGAAGGACATTAACCTAGAAGCAGTTTCAAGTAGGCCGTGTTCAGGCGTTAAACGAAGATTTTTTAAATGTATAAGGACATAGTCCTTGCAGAGGGAGGATGACGCACTGGCTTAATCCGGACGGTCGAAGTTCGAATTCCGGTGACAGCACGCTAAATATTTCACACGGAAGATCACGTGGCGTTAGGAAGGGAATCCAACCTTATTTCCCCGGCCAAAACAATTGTCTAGTGACCTCAATTTATTGGGATAACCTATCCAAAATTATAGCGATAAAGTGTATTTCTTAGAAGTTATGTAAATGTTCTCCAATACATATAATAACAATAATAATAATTCAACTTTGACAAGAGGTCGAGGCTTGGAAATAAGAGGGGGGGGGGGGATATAAGGGGTAAATGGTGCGGTATACCAAGAACGGTGACCACCAGTCGCCACTGACTAATACAGCCATCACAATTAACACCGGTTATCAGACAGATTCTACACACATCCAAAGTACACGGGGCTACATGACCGCGTTGTCGCAGCTCCTAAACTGAGGAACCAACCAACCAATCCCTTTTTTTTGACAAAATTACATTTAATTTTAATCAAATAAATAAAATAAACATTTGTTAATATTAGTCTAATGTCAGGCTAAACGTGGGAGGTGTGTTTAATTTTAATCATCTGCCTGTTCATCAGTTACTTTTTCTTTATCACAACAAAAGTATTTTTGGTAACTACTTATCTTTCTCAATACCGGTACGTCTTTGTTTTTAAGAGCATAAAGTAGCACAGAAACGATGAATTTTCATGCACTTTTTAAAACTGTACCACAGTTTTTTCAAGCTTTTACGAATTGCCATGAAAATATTGATAAATTATTGTCTTTCCTTGTATTTTTTTAATTTTTGCACGAAACCGGGACATTGTAAGGAATTTTCGGAAACCGACGGGACGCCCTCAAAAGCGGTCTAAACCGGGACGTTTGGCCACCCTAAACATAAAGGGATGAATCTTCATCTTTTAGGCCACTTCCACATGCTCTCCTGAGTCGTGGCATGAAACTCATAAAGCCTTACGATCTATATACAAGACAGGCTGTGGACAGCACAGTCAGGTGTAGTGGCGACACAAAGAGAGGTGGGGTGTGGGAACCTACTTTCCACAGAGCACAATAGCTCTGTTGCAAATATGCAAAAGAACCTTCATTACATTTTCATCAGAATAATATTGGCATGTTTTGCCGCTTTCTCTACCAAACGCTAATAGGTGTCTAGTACTAAGAATCCTGGTGACGATCACATCTTCCAAGGAATCTTCATGCAAAGTACTTGAATGGCATGAGACAATAACCTTCAAAGAAAAATTTCCTAAGACAAATGTTATATCCGGTGTCGTTTTCCTTTTGTTGCGAAATACTGTAGCCTGAATTGATATACTCAAATAACATAATTGTTTGATGCTGCACATATTATTAATAATAATAATAATAATATTCAGAATGCCATATCCACAAGGGACGTAGACAATCCGATCAGGGTCATGGCTATTACAAGAGATCACTAACCAGGCATTTTTAACTCGAGTTGACGTGATATAGGGTGGCCAGTCCCTTCCGCTGCTGCTGCTGCTACTCCTTGGTGAGTTAAGAAACAACCTACTGCTTTTAATTGTAGCAAAATTATTTAAAACTTCAGGATAATTGGTATTGTAACGGTCCCAATTTGTGACCAGAATGAAATAATTTTATATATTTTATTATTATTATTATTATTATTATTATTATCAATATTTTTTAATTTTACATTTTACCTTTTATTAGTTATTATGTTAACTAATATGTTTATATCTATTATTATGCGGTAATGTAGAATATTATGGCAATTGAAAGGACTTGGAGCGATACACATTATATTTGAAATAAGTTAGACGCTTGACTGAATATTATTTCTGAAGAAAATTCGAACAAGAGAAGAAGAGGGTTGTTCGCAGAAGGGCGGCTTATCCACGGCTTCTTGGAAATGACATAAATAGACACTTATGTATTTCACATCAAGTATTCTACCAGTATACAAATCATACTAAGAAGGGATTCTAAGAAGACTTGCCACTAACAATGCTGGGCCGATGAATGAGTCCTTTGCAGCTTTATACAAAAGGTGGGCTGGACCTCCCGAGAATTGCTACAAAGAAGTATTGTCATTGTTGATATGTGAAAGGCGTGCAAACTGCCTAGTGACTTCAGAAGTGGGGGTGGGCGCGTGCCTGGGAACGTTATATATATGACGGCCGCCCAAATGGAATATTTATTATTGAATTGCTGGAGGAGAGAGAATGATGCTGAGTGGAGCAGAAGACTGGAACTTGTAGCGAGATGGAGTTGGAAATTAACATTCATCTGTAACGCAGTGCTAAACTAGACAGTTGACTATTAAGTATGTGAATTTGATAAGACATTCTGTCTCATCAAACTGTGACATGGTTGTGTACGAGGCTATTGTCACAGGGATGATTTTTGGAATTAATTCCGTCATCCACATATAAATTAATTACTTTGAGGAACATCAGGAACTCTCTACGCAACAATCCAACTACAAAGATCTTCAATGCGGTGAGCGATTTAAAACAGTTTCACTCCAGTCAAATCAGAAGGCTCTCATGCATATTAAATTCAATCTATATTTTATTCAAATAACTCAGTATACTCCAATTTCAAATCAAGACCCATAATACAAGTAAATTCAGTAGATTCTTTAATTTAATTTATTATTATTGTTATCTTTAGTATTTTATTATTTTTGCACCTGTTGTTTTTATATATTAAATTCATTTTTAAATTCAAATGTTTGACTGGTTTCCTTTAGTAGCTAGAAATTACTATAAGGCAACACCATACTCCTGAACTAATTATCGTAAGGTTAGATTACGTAAGTTTCACTGCGACTGGAGATAGGAATTTCGATGCTCTACCTCTGTTTAACCGAGGTTTAATATATTATTTTGATCATGATATGTATGATATGTATGTTGATCATGTATAAATGGTCTGGCGCCCTTGGCTACATATAATACTACACATTATGTACTTCTTTTAGTGAAGCTGACAACAATACAGATACACTATTAGATTAATACACAATTAAATGTTTCATTTTGATCACCCAAAAGTGGGCGACTATTTAAATAATTAGCTTTGCATATTAACCTTTTTTTTATTAACTTTATTCTTATTAACAGTAAACAAGATTCAGTGCTCTACAAACACATTACGATTGGCAGCCTCAACGAGGGACATTAAGTTATTAAAACCATTACAGTATCATTCAGGCAATGGTTTTATAAATTTGAAATATAATAATAATTTTATAATGCAACCAATAGCCATTCATTTTCTTTTCGGGACGGGTCAGGGAAGGGATTTTGGAAGGAAATCGGCCGTGGGCCTGTTGAAAGGCACTTCGCCGTCATTTGCCTGGTGGTGAAAATGGGAAACCACAAAAACCATTTTCAGGACGGCCGAGGCGGTGCTCACCCGATGCCAGCAAGACGCGAGGTAGCGCGTAATGCTTCGCCATACTTAAAGAAAGATTTAAAAAAAACTTATTTTACAAGTTGCAAAATAAATTCGACTATTAGGCCTAGGCTAGATTAATTATTATTATTATTATTATTAGTATTCAAGCCTCCGTGGCTTAGGCGGCAGCACGCCGGCCTCTCACCGCTGGGTCCGTGGTTCAAATCCCGGTCACTCCATGTGAGATCTGTGCTGGACAAAACGGAGGCAGACAGGTTTTTCTCCGGGTACTCCGGTTTTCCCTGTCAAAATTTCATTCCGGCAACACTCTCCACTATCATTTCATTTCATCTGTCATTCATTTAATCATTGCCCCAGAGGAGTGCGTCAGGCCTCGGCAGCCGGCACAGTTCATATCCTCGCCGCAAGATGGGGGCTTCATTCATTCCATTCCTGACCCGGTCGAAGGCTGGAAGCAGGCTGTGGATTTTCATTTTCATTATTATTAGTATTAAAGAATTTAGTTTCTACAATGTCTCTTTCAAAACGCCAATGTATAAAAGCACTTTGTAGCAATCTTCCAGTTGAGCTGAGAATTTATGTTAATCCATAGGCTAAGATTAATAGAACAATGGAGCATTCTGATAAGTTTCGCATTTCTTACAAATGAAATCACCCTGCCGTTTACAAAAGAAAAAACGGCTTTTGGATGAATTAATAAAAAAATGTATTTTTTCACCAAGCTTTAAATATTGTCCCTATTTCCATTCATCCTTATTTTACTTCCATTTTCCAGTGGGACTTACGCGACCCTGGTGAAGTTATTCGAAAGATCTTCCATGGGAGAAGTTTGGAATATTTCCAGAAAATTTTCAGTAAAATATTTGAATTCAAAGAACTTTAATGAAACCATGAAAAAAAAAAGAATCGTATAAATAGAATAGGATAACTAAAAGAATATTCGACATTTTCCGCAATAAGAAAACCAAGCCGAACTGGTTTAAAGAGACTGAGAAGGACCTACGTGAGTTCCAAATTCCAGAAGGGATGCTTGCAGATGGATCCGCGAAGAATATAACCAAAGATGAAATGAAGAAGTTCCACGACATGGTCAAGACCAAATGACTATACAGAATTTCTGAAGGAGAAGAAGAAGAAGGAGGAGAAGAAGGCAAGATCTGAAAATATGAAAAATTACTGGGAGAGGAAAACACGATCCACCAAACACTGATTGAACTATCGTACCCCAATGTGGGTGAAACGGACAAGAAGAAGGAGAAGAAGACCCTAACTTGAATCTAAAGTCTGAAGAGTTGGCAAAACTGCGTAGTGCTGCAGTCTGTTGCACCATCTGGCGAAAGAGATGATGTAAACAAGACAAGACAGGTACTAAGTAGGTAGCTGGTTTAGCTAAATGTCTGATTGCACACGCCGACAAGAAGATTAAGCGTGTCGAGTTGGGCCATTCATTCTGCATCTTGGAGAGAGAACAGGGTTATCGAACAGCGTGCGACCTCATTGCAGCGTCACGGTTGGTATTTAAATAATAGGGGTAACCGGGCTAATCAGACCATTATCCAATAACTTTTGTCAGTCATAACTAGACCTGGGATTTTAAGGCGAACGCCTATTTTGATCCTTAAGAAATAACATGATTTTTTTTTAATTATGTTGTTGATGATGATGATAATTGTTGTTTTAAGGGGCCTAACATCTAGGTTATCGGCCCCTAATGATCTGGGTGATAGCGAAAATGACAATAAAATGGAAACCAGAACGAAAATTACGTGAGACGGAAAATACTTACAAAAAGGAACTCAGATTGAAACAACTCACAAAATGTTCTTACAAAAGGGAATTTAGAACGAAAATATTCACAAAAGGAATAGATTGAAAAATACGCACAAAATGTAGGCTAGGTTCAAAATACGTACAAAATGCAATGCAGAGTCGAAATACTTACAAAATGCAATTGAAATTCAAAATACGTACAAAATGCAATTGAGATTCAAAATACTTACAAAATGTAACTGAAATTGAAAATACACAATGCAATTCAGATTGAAAGATCCCATTTCCAATCCAAAATATTCACAAAGTGCAATTGAAATTCAAAATACTTACAAAATGCAATTGAAATTGCTTACAAAATGTACGGTAGATTCAAACTACTCATTGGCAATACTTACAAAATGCAATTTAGATTGAAATACTTGACAACATGTAATTTAGATTCAAAATACCCACAAAACACAATTGAGAATCAAAATACTTGCAAAATGCCCACCACACAAAATACCATTGAGATTTAAAATTCTTGCGAAATGCGGTTTTGGTTGAAAATACTTACACAATGCAATTGAAATTCAAAATACTCACTAAAATACCCTGCTCCTAGATTGAAAGACTTACTTAATAGCCATTTAGATTGTCATTCTTTACAAAATGCAATTGAGATTGAAAACAATCGCGAAATGCAATTTAGATCGAAAAAACTTACAGAATGCAACGTAGATTAAAAAATACCTACGAAATGTAGTGCAGATGAAAAAAAAATCGCTAAAGGGAATTTAGATACACGGGGAGCCAAGTAACAAAAACAGTGCGGGAATCTTAAAGAAAAAAGGAAATATAATGAAAAGAAAACAAGAGGTCTGACCCCTCGAAAAGGAGGGATCAGGAAAGATGAGACGAGGGCCAATTAAGACGGGAAAGTGAAAGACTCCCTAGGCCTCGGATACCCTAATACCGTCGGGGTCGGAACAGAACAAGAGTTGACCAAGGGAGGTCGACAGGAAAGAAGACGGAGATGAGCCCAGGACAAGTAAGTGGAAGCAATGCCGGACTCAGCTGGGGTCCCGTGGTCGCCAAGATATGTTGACGATTCATGATAAATCACTTACATTTATAGAGCTTTACAGTGCCCTAAAATTCCATTTTACTATTTTAGTGCCCAAAATGCCCAATTTGTACAGTTAATCCACGAGAGGGCGCGTCAACTTTTTTCGGTGCGCACGGTCGACATGGGTTAAAATAAAAGTCTACTTCTGTAATTTATACAGTACAATCACACAATCCTGAACCCCACCAGAAAGAAATCCTGCGTACGCCACTGAGTAGAGTATTTCGGTTTATAGACAGAGTCATGTTGTACCAATCATATAACAATAATACGTACTAGATAGAACATGTAGAGTCAACATGAAGTGAAAATTTGTGAATTTTCTTCAATACCGGTAGGCGTTGAGTTATAAGTTAGGGGCAGATGACCTCGTAGTTCCGCTCCTTGAAACCTCAATAACTAACTAACTAACTAATTATAGGTTATGTTAGACGTTGTTATCTGCCTGCTGTTGTGAATTTGTGGACTCCAAATGACGTCACACTACACACACTGCGATCAGAATGCTGCCAACTTCTAAGTTACATTATTATTGCCAGTTCTAGTGACCACAAGTTATCTGCAAACATGAGTGGCAACAGTGAATAATAATAGGGGCAGATGACCTCACTGTTCCGCCCCTTAAGAAAACACTAATTACTAACTTATTAACTAACTAACTAACTAACCAACCAACTAACAGTGAATAAATATATCCCTGATTAAACCCACAGCGAGAAATTATACTGTAAGTCACCATGTTGGTAGTGATGGGGGACAAATTGTAAGGCTACATTGTTAGCAGCATTATTAATTTTAAAGGCGACGGGGACCTGCTGTATATATTGTTGGAATTTATGGATAAAGGAGATACAGCATTCAGTGCGCAAACTTTTTGAGTACATCTTCTTAAAGCGACTTATGTGTGTTATGATGGTGTGAAGTGTTAAAACAGAGGTCGATTTTTTGAGCCCCCCCCCCCTCATAGAAAATAAATCTGGGAGCCGAGTATTACTGCACGCTCTAGTCTAACTAGTGGACCAGATGTGCATCCCTGTGGGTAGCGCCCCCTTATTCTTCTTTCCTTTCTTAGCACTTCATAGGCTACTTCGCACACAAAAAACGGATCACAAGATCTACAGTATTTGATTCTGTCTAATTACTGCAACTACCAGTTACAACAACAACAACAACAATAATAATAACACACAATTTACAATTCTTAGAGCACATCAAAGTTCTTGCTTTTCGAAGGAGGGCACTATAACTCCCATGTGGTCTCATTTTACCACTGCTAATAAGCCACTTACCCATGGATAATGCCTTGTATATATCAGTTTATTGTACATCGGACTAACCACTTCCACTCAACACGCACTAGAATTCACTTGTTCACTCACTGTCTTTGAACTGACTGCAAAGGCATTTTGGAATCGACAATGGCAGAAATAAAATAATCTAGTCTTTTGAAGAAGCAGCGGTCACATTGTCAAGTGGCTTATTGTCATTAGTGGTTGTATGGGGGGGGGGGGGGGGGTGAAAGAGTGCTGTGAGGGAAATGTTACTCTGCAACTTTTCTCAGAATTCCTGCTCGCAGGATCTACTGGTCAGTTCTTGTGAAATAACACAGCAATGACATATAAAAATTTCAATCAGAGCCGGCGCCTCCCACTTTGAGGAACTCTGCGTCTAGTCTAGTCTAGTGGACCTGATGTGCATCCATGTGGCCACAGATATGATAGAGCAGTCATTAAGTGCACCAGAAGCCACACTGCAGTTAAAAATAACCGCCAGCTATGGCAACCGTTAGACAATGCTGGTTCTCACCCGTACTTGCGTTCCTTCATCATCGGAGCTCCACTTCTTCATTAATTTGCGTACTTGTCGTTAATGGACGTAATCTATTTCATTTTAAAAGAGCTGGCGGGCGCCGACCGGTCGTTGAACTTGACTGTATTGCTCGGTATAGGTACTTGAAGTTGAAGCTACGAGCCCTATTACCACTGTTTCCGTCCGGCTCCGTGGCTACGAGGGCAAGCCACTTGTTTTTGGTCCAAAACGGCTCCATGTTGACCTCCTAAAAGTTGTATCGTTCAATGCAAAAAAAAAAAGTAAATAAATCAATTTAAAAAAGAAGGACCCTAATTGAACGATTCTGTTAAAATTTGGCAGAATTCTATGTACAAATTCTGGGGGATGAACCACAATGGGCACATTGAATGAAAAACTGAAAGGATTACAGCAACAACAACAAAAACATTATCTTTATAAACGTACCTGTTAAAACATCTTCTTTCATGAGGTCTGAATAAATGCCTCATTTTTTCTGCACTTTAGAAGATATTGCTTTTTTTTAAACAAGGCAACAAAATTTTAAAAAGCAAATGAAAATAAATCACAACTGCCTCACGGTGCAGTGGCTAGCATTCTTGGCTGTCACCCTTGATTCCGGTCAAATAAGGGCTGCGATGAGGTACACTCAGCCTCGTGAGGCAAAACTCAGGAGATTGGTTACGATTACTACATCAGCCGTCCTGGAAGTTTTTTTTCCAAGGCTTGCAATTTCTACTCCGGGCAAATGGCGGGATGGTTCCTAACTTTAAGGTCACCACCTCGTTCCCAATCTTCGCCAAAATTACAACTACACATACGACAACACAATAACACAGGATATCAGACAAATTCTACGCATGCCCACCCAAGTACGTGGGGCTAAATGACGAGAATGCCCAGGCCAGTCAAATGAAAAAACAATAACAAAAGCATCCCATCATACAAAATCTTTTTTTAGCCTATTTTATGAAAAAAAAATGGGATCACCTTTAGTCCGTGTGTATGTGTCCACCAAATAAAATCTAAACGAAGGCGGCTTCGGTGGCGTAGTTGGTAGCATGCTGAGCTTCTATGCCCAAGATCGCGGGTTCAAACCCGGCCGAAGTCGTCGGATTTTTTAAAAGCGTTAAAAATCCCTCAGTATGCCTTCCTTCGGAGGAGAAGTAAAGCCGGCGGTCCCATGTCATAGATTTATGGCATGTTAAAGAACCTTCCACTGATTACACCTGTGTGAAGCTAAATTGTATAGGTTAAGAATGTAAAAAAACGCTCTTAGGTTCCTACGTTCGTTGCCAAGAGCCGACTGCGGTAACGTCTGGTAGCTAAATTCTGAACTATTAGTCGTTGACGGTGGCGTTTGAGGGCAAAAGTAGGAACTAATTGAAATTAAAAGTGTGCAGTCCTCACTTGAATTGAAAACAGATACACACACTAATACAGTCATCACAATTAACACCGGTTATCAGACAGATTCTACACACACACAAAGTACACGGGGCTACATGACCGCGTTGTCGCAGCTCCTAAACTAAGGAACCAACCAACCAACCAAAATCTAAACGGCTGAACCGATTTCAATGAAACTCGGTAAGGTCATAGTACTATTTCGTCAGACCCCGACTGTGCCCTTCACATTTTATTACGTCTCACCAATCCGACATGGCGGCTGTGCGAAATATTTCACTGGCATTCAATATCTCCGAAACTATTACTGATATGCTTGCCACGGTGGGTGAGTGGTTAACGTGTCGGTCTACTAACTCCAAGCTTGCGGGTTCGCTCCTGGCCGTGGTAGGTAATTTTTTTGAAAAGCGGCAAAAATTACGACACGTATGCCATACGATGTTGGCATGTCAAAGAACCCATTTGAATTCAGTAGGCCGTGGAGACTCCAACCAAGCATGAGTAAAACAGAAGTTTCTTGTTTTCATCTGAACAGCCGAATGGCTTCAATGGATCTCAAGGTATACTTCGATAACACCCTTCTCCGCCACAATAGACGCTCCAAATATCTGGGTGTTACACTCGATAGAACGCTGTCGTTCCAAGAACACCTGAGAAAGAGCGCTGCCAAGATTCAGACACGCAACAACATCATTCGAAAACTATGTGGTACTTGTAACAGTTAGCCTCATCCCCCCTTACCCTGTTTATAGGCCAAAATGATAATAATAATAATAATATTAGCATATCAAAATAAATGATCACATGACATTACCACACCCAGAATTAATAATAAAAAAAACACATGAAAGGGCTAATTTAATTACTCGCTAGGCCAGCTGAGTCCACAGCAAATAAAACCTAGGAGTGAATGTTCCGATTTGCTAGGTTTTCAAGAACATCCCCAATTTGATTTAGGAAAAGGGACCAGGCGGGACGAAACCAATGTCAAGACCAGCTTGTTGGGTGGAACGCTGAATGCGTACCTCAGCAGGCCGTATTGAATTGACCCTGCCAAAGATGAAGAATGAAAAGGGGAATAATCTTCGTAGTGACTTCATGCAATAAATAATATGACAAATCGAAATAAGCTAACATGTATTGAACATTAAGATCAAACAAATTACAAGATAAACCTTCCACCACTAAATTAACTAACTGACAAATATGATCTAATTAAACACAAATGAATGACTTAGTTTAAACAAACCAGACACTTGCCCGCTTGGCAACGTTTCACAGTTACATTTGAGGTTAAAACATGAATTTCAAAATGGATCCGGAAGTAGAAGAAAAAAAGAAAAACAACATGAGAAAGGCAATGCCTTCTCAAAAAACAATGCTGCGTCAAACAACCGAAACGCCCCTTAGTGGAACGGAGAGGTCTGACAACCTCCACAGTCCAGCATTGACCGTCCGTCAAGGCTGTCTGACCAAGAATTAAAACCCACGAGGTTCCCATCCAGCTAACGGGAAATAGGGCAATAATAATACACCCTGCAGTAATTACATATAAAGGTACCACCAAAATATTACTAGACCCTCCAAAAGATTACATACTAAAGTGCTAAAATAGACTTTATCTAGTTAAGCTTACCGACCGCCGACACGCGGCCTTAAAATGACGTTACAAAATTTAGCAGTCAAAGTTTGTATTGATTGTCCTTGGTTATGCCCCTTAGTAATTAAATCAGATAGTACCACCTGGTGTCTTCGAACCCTCCGGGGAAAACTGCACACACGTTTTCCCCGGAGGCAAGTGGTCAAGAGTCTTTCTGTCAGGAAACTTCCTCACACACTGTCCCTCTCGTACTGTTCTGCCCGTACTGTCCTACTGTGTCACCGATTCCACCCTTGTATATCAGCCTATCCCCACCACAAACCTCCAGTAGCACCAACTGCGACTAGTTGCACAAAAGCCAGGGTTCAAGGTCTTGAGTGGGTACTATAGAATATCACCCCATACAGGTTACTGCGTAGAAACCTTCTAGGAGTCGAGGTGTTACAGAATGTCCTTTGTAAGATCTTTCTCAGAATAAAAACTTGGCGAATGCAGCTGACAGGAATTGTTCACCTTTCAAAAGTTCACGGATCAAAGCTTGACTTATCCCTCTTTTCCATTTATTATAAACCTTTAGGTGACCGCACACACAAGGGCACAAATCATGTCGGAAAGGGCTAGGCGAACCCATTTCAGCAGTAGCCAGGTGTCAACTTGGTGAATGGAATTCTCAGAAAGGCCCTGGTGTATTTTCTCGTGAGAATCTGCCCAGACCTGGAGCTCCAGCTGCGTCTCGAAGATAAGATGAACATGTACCGATTTGCAAAATTGGTACATCCTCCTCCTCCAAAGGAAGACGATGGGGGGATGATGAAACGGGTGATGGTGTCCAGCTGGTCTCTTGGTAGCTGAAGAGGCTACTCCAATCTCCGCCAGCGGACCTTGAAGTAGATCTCCTCGGGTAGAAAGATGCCACGGGACCTAGATGGTACCTCCAAACTGGGCCCAGATTGGTAGTACACGTCCCACATAGTGACCACTGAAACACACATCAGAACAGCAGCGTATGGTCCAAATACAGTTCCCTTAGAGGGAACAATCGTTCCAGGCCAGCCAACCAGCCCATAACAGCTGAAGTTATCCCAGGAATGATAAAAAAAAACATCACACGAAGCATTAGCGTGCCATCGAAGTTCATTTAAGAGTCTTTCAAATCACAAGGGATACTTGATGCTTCAAACAAGGTTCTGCGCAAAGAGATAGTGTCCAGGGCATAACTAAAGGTCCACTGAAGTATTAAAATCACACGAAAGGGGCAACCAACTATACGATATGACTGACGTTAACAAGCTTAATTGAAAGTTCACTACAATACTTAGCAAGAATAACTAAAATTTAACTAAGGTGTACAGAACCCAAAATTTTTCTTTAGAATATGCAAATCAAAGGCACCTGCAAACTTGCCCACCAAAAATTTTAAACAATTTTTCAAAATGAATTTACTTTAACAAAACCGAAGGACCATTTTTCTGCGACTATACGAAATCAGGACAGCACGTAACTATTTCCAAAATTCACAATGACAATTACATTAACATGCCGCACGGGGCATTCCATCAGAACTACATTTACTATACCGCCCGTGACACCGCTCAAGTTAATACATTACAAAATTACCTACCGCACCGAAGGCATTACACAGAGCTCGTTTTGATATGCACACAAACACAAATTACATGTCTTGCTCAATTTTACATGTTCCTGACCCACACTGCCCTCAGTGGCCTCCAAGGACAGGAGGAACAGAGACCACAACATCCTATCACGCAAGCGCACTAGCAGCAAGACAAACAAAATAAGGAAAAACCACGTCACCCACATAATTCACACACACATTCACTCTTTAACAATAAGAATGCCCTTAATTCCATCGGGCTGTCACCCCGATATTTCTCCCACTCCATATCTGCCAACGGGCACTGTTCCCGGTGACAACACAAAACATAAATTCCATCGGGCTGTCACCCCGATATTTCTCCCACTCCATAACTGCCAACGGGCACTGTTCCCGGCGACAACACAACGCTCCCACTCCATAACTGCCTACGGGCACTTGTTCCCGGCGACAACACAAAACATAAATAACCCTAAATTCCATAGGACAACTAGCGAACCAGGAAAACAGCACGAGGACTGCAGTTCATAACCTGACGTGAATTATTAAAACAGTATGCACTGTCATTCACACACTACACAAACAAACACCGCCCTGTCCTTCACATGACAGGTCCTCTCCCTTTTGACACCGGGAGGAACATCACACTTGCGCCACCAAACCCTGGCCATCACGACAAAATCAGCTCGGTACCTGAGCTCCCCCTCCGGTCAACACACGACCCCACAGAGGGTAATTAACATCTTCCCCTACAAAGGCATGGCCGCCTCAGAAGATGACAGTACAACACATTACCAAAACATAAATACACATTCGACACAAGGTAGGGCACCCACTAAGCGTCACACACACCCAAGTGCACGTGGTTCACCTTCCAATCACACAACACAGACAATCACAACCCCGAAAATTTCTCTACGTGGCGTTACCACAGACTACAGACTTCTCCAACTAACAACGTGTGTCACCTACCATTAATATTTACCATCCAAATACCGGGTGACACTTTATGACCACACTCAAATCGAACCCATGATGCTTCAACTCACCACTGTCATCAAAACGTTCTTAAAACATTAACTTCACGAAGCTACTTAAAATCTCAAAATTCACAACCTCCTTGACTAACAACACGTGTCTGTATCTCACCAAATGCTAACGCCAATAAAATCTCTCCCAGAATATCAAAACTAATTTATTCAGAATTACAAATCACAGAAGTGACAGATGTTACATCTCAAAAGGCACGAAGCAATTAAAATCTTCAAAATAAGCCCATAAATCCAGCTCGCACCTAACCACATTGGAACCTCGCACTAAAAAAACTGCCAAGCTATCAACACTCTATTACTCAGAGAATTTAAATTTATTTACCACCAAAGATGATTACTCCCGTAACTACCCAGGACACTGACTGTCACTAAGGCTCACAATCGATCAGAACATCCGGTGGCAACAGCCAAACTCATACACACCCAAAATGATGGGGCTACACGAAATTTTAATGAACCCAGAACCTTTCAGAGTTGAAACTACAACAGAAACGCCAGCGGTCTAACAGATCAAGGCTGCAAGCTATAAATAACTAACCGACTAAAGCACTGAAGCACCCTCAAGTGAAAACTCCAGAATCAAAATATCAAAATATGCATGAACGCCTACAACAGCTGATTGTGAAGTGAACACACCCAAGCTAACGGGAGTCTACATGAAATCTCACGAACCTACAACCCCTCAGAAATGCGACCACAATAGAAATAACCTAGCCGCCTAACAGCAAGAAACTGCAAGTTATGAATAACTAACGAACCAGCCCATTTCAATGCCATCGCAAACGAAGCATTGCAACCTCCCAAAAATCTCAAAATCAGACTAGTGAACACAGCAGCTGACATACAACGACAACTCAGCATGCCACCGCAGGATATCTCCCTAAAGGAAAACTTTCACCAACCGAACTACCAAATATTTTTTTTTTATATATACCAAAAATCAACAAGTATTCCCAGAGCTACCAACTTCATCACTGGAACTCGAACACAGGACTCCAGTTCCTAACATTCATCCATCACACATCCTTCTCAAACATCTCATTATAAGATTTTACCACCCACTACAATAACCCATTACATTCAATTATGCAAATTAGCAATCGTACAGATATCATGAACACAAAATACCCTATGGTATAGAAACACTTACCGACAGCTCAACAATTGTGGCTCGACTCTCCATACAAACTGGACGAGTGGCCTCTAAATACCCCAAAAAGAAATTCGCCTATCACCGAGATAACGAAGTCCCATACCTATAGTCACTCGACTCGGGCAAATACTATATACACCCTGCCCGGGCCCAATCAAGATGGTACTCACACCCCAAATTAAATGGACTCCTGACAGTAGATCCCCATACGAAGCACATCTGCATAATAGGTCCATTTTCAAAATGCAACTAATACAACTAATATAAAATTAATAATAATCCATCTTACGTTACTGGCAATTAGGCCTCAATTACTCCCACCCAAATTCAAATTGCAAACCTACATCAATTCATTCACACATGACTTTCATTCAATCAGCAGGATTAAAAAAAACTGAAGGATTACCAAAGAAAATAAATACAATTTTGACCACCAAAGAACACCAGTTCGATTCCTACTCAGGGCAGCAATAAAAATCGCATCACACATACTCTTTCACCCTGAACACAATCAACCACAGAAATACATTCATACCTCCACCAGACATACATGCTCCCTTCCCTGGACAATCCTAAAATTCCCCATTTACATCAGTATGTTAGTATTCGGATCGTCAAGACACTATAACGCCAACGGAGTATCAACTCACGTGAGGACCTGATAAAACAACCCGTAGTTGTAGCCCTGAAATCACAATTCTCCTTACATCGTAGGAAAACGTCCTAAAACGAAAGACACGAATCGGGGGAAAATATTTATTTACACCCTAAATGAGATGCGACGTGAAGGTGACTGCCTCCCAGAAATATCCCACTTAGTAAGTCACTCAACGAAAACACACTAATATACTGAATATTAAAGCCATTTAATACTTGACCAATTTAGATGACAATCTAACCTTAAAATCCCCATGTCACAACAAGACAATTTACTCTCCCCCCAATTACTAAGCAACTTAAACATAAATCATACATACATAAACACTCACCTGATTCATTTATACTGAATTAGCACACACGCAATTCGACACTTAACATCTTTCAAAATACAATTACCGAACGTACATATAGACAGCAATTCGACCATTTTCCAGAATTAATTTAACGCAGAATAAGTTGACAATACCAAATTTTAATACTCTCACGGTCCAATTTAATTTGACAGAACTACCAACAGCGAAATAATTAACCCCCAGCTAAAGAAATGACAACAAAACTTGAAATGTTTGGCCTAATGAACAGCTGATCACTACCAATTATACCTCACACGTATTATGCACAGCGAATCGCAGAATTTCAGCCTTACATTGCTAACAATTATTAAGAATAATTACAGATTTACCCCAAGGAACCTGCTGATGATAAATCCACACACGCAATTCACATTTTCACTGACATCAGTTGTATAAAATAATAACTTGTCACAGACGTCTGCCATGATGGTTCAAAATCACTACGTGATTCAACAGGCGTGTACTAAACGCACATCAAAACAGACACTAAGTTATTCTTACTGGAAATACAAGTTTATCAATTTCAGCCTATTTTCAAGAGAATTTAAAACGTCACTAATTTAAATTTTACCAACACTACTTCCAACCAGACAAACATTTTATTATTTCAAACACGTGACACAATTTAGTCAAAACAACACTTCCCGAGGTGTAGATTTAACACAGGTGCAGTAAAATTGAGCTGGACTAGTTCCTACAAGAACAGAATGAATTTACAACCACCCCAAAACCATACAAACAGCATATCAAAACTCACCACGTGTGAAATTCCTTCAGCCGGTCTACTCGTCAATCTGGCAACGCAGCACGGCCATTACTCTCCCGTCAGTCCTGATTTCGTCCAGCGCACGTGATCGCCACTTTCGGCTATCTGCTCGTCTTAACAGCTGACGACAGAATTGTTCATTTGGTCTTCGGTGTACACAGCGGTTATTTTACATGAAATCAAATCACAACATGTATTAGGTTCTGCTCTAATTACTAGCCTACCTATTGGAGAAAAGATTAGTAGTATGGAGGGCCCAATCTACATTAATTAAGTTACTGAATTTAATTTTAATTAATTACTGCAATCAGTCAATAGGAAGGATTGTTTACTAATGGCAAGATCACAGAGCAAAACCATGCTCATGCTACCATTGTAACAGTTAGCCTCATCCCCCCTTACCCTGTTTATAGGCCAAAATGATAATAATAATAATAATATTAGCATATCAAAATAAATGATCACATGACATTACCACACCCAGAATTAATAATAAAAAAAACACATGAAAGGGCTAATTTAATTACTCGCTAGGCCAGCTGAGTCCACAGCAAATAAAACCTAGGAGTGAATGTTCCGATTTGCTAGGTTTTCAAGAACATCCCCAATTTGATTTAGGAAAAGGGACCAGGCGGGACGAAACCAATGTCAAGACCAGCTTGTTGGGTGGAACGCTGAATGCGTACCTCAGCAGGCCGTATTGAATTGACCCTGCCAAAGATGAAGAATGAAAAGGGGAATAATCTTCGTAGTGACTTCATGCAATAAATAATATGACAAATCGAAATAAGCTAACATGTATTGAACATTAAGATCAAACAAATTACAAGATAAACCTTCCACCACTAAATTAACTAACTGACAAATATGATCTAATTAAACACAAATGAATGACTTAGTTTAAACAAACCAGACACTTGCCCGCTTGGCAACGTTTCACAGTTACATTTGAGGTTAAAACATGAATTTCAAAATGGATCCGGAAGTAGAAGAAAAAAAGAAAAACAACATGAGAAAGGCAATGCCTTCTCAAAAAACAATGCTGCGTCAAACAACCGAAACGCCCCTTAGTGGAACGGAGAGGTCTGACAACCTCCACAGTCCAGCATTGACCGTCCGTCAAGGCTGTCTGACCAAGAATTAAAACCCACGAGGTTCCCATCCAGCTAACGGGAAATAGGGCAATAATAATACACCCTGCAGTAATTACATATAAAGGTACCACCAAAATATTACTAGACCCTCCAAAAGATTACATACTAAAGTGCTAAAATAGACTTTATCTAGTTAAGCTTACCGACCGCCGACACGCGGCCTTAAAATGACGTTACAAAATTTAGCAGTCAAAGTTTGTATTGATTGTCCTTGGTTATGCCCCTTAGTAATTAAATCAGATAGTACCACCTGGTGTCTTCGAACCCTCCGGGGAAAACTGCACACACGTTTTCCCCGGAGGCAAGTGGTCAAGAGTCTTTCTGTCAGGAAACTTCCTCACACACTGTCCCTCTCGTACTGTTCTGCCCGTACTGTCCTACTGTGTCACCGATTCCACCCTTGTATATCAGCCTATCCCCACCACAAACCTCCAGTAGCACCAACTGCGACTAGTTGCACAAAAGCCAGGGTTCAAGGTCTTGAGTGGGTACTATAGAATATCACCCCATACAGGTTACTGCGTAGAAACCTTCTAGGAGTCGAGGTGTTACAGAATGTCCTTTGTAAGATCTTTCTCAGAATAAAAACTTGGCGAATGCAGCTGACAGGAATTGTTCACCTTTCAAAAGTTCACGGATCAAAGCTTGACTTATCCCTCTTTTCCATTTATTATAAACCTTTAGGTGACCGCACACACAAGGGCACAAATCATGTCGGAAAGGGCTAGGCGAACCCATTTCAGCAGTAGCCAGGTGTCAACTTGGTGAATGGAATTCTCAGAAAGGCCCTGGTGTATTTTCTCGTGAGAATCTGCCCAGACCTGGAGCTCCAGCTGCGTCTCGAAGATAAGATGAACATGTACCGATTTGCAAAATTGGTACAGTACTACTTGGGGTGCAAGTGCAACTACTTTACGTTGCTCAGCTCTTGGCCTGGTTTACTCTACTGCAGAGTATTGTGGCCCTGTCTGGATAAACAGCCCTCATGTGAAGATAATAGATGTTAAATTAAATGACACAATGAGAATGATCACAGGCACGATCAGATCAACTCCTATTCAGTGGCTGCCTGTATTAAGCCATATTCCCCCACCCCACCTCCGCAGATGCAATGCTTTGATGAATGAATACAAGAAGATCCAGATTAATCAAAGACTGCCCATTCATGAGGATATCCACCACCTACATATAGATAGACTGAAGTCAAGATATACACCCTTCTGCACGGCGGAGAATCTGGCAATGTGTAATTTCAACCTGACTGAGAAATGGTCTAATGAATGGAGACAATTCGCCCCAGCAGAGTCTTTGGAAATGCCATGCATCACACAGAAGGTACCTGGCTTTGAACAACCTCGGAAAGTATGGTCCAAGCTAAACCGGATCCGAACTAACCATGGTGTGTGTGCAGATCTGCTATACAATTGGAGGAAAAAGTCATCATCTTGTTGCGACTGTGGTGCTGAGAGGCAAACTGTGAAGCACATCACCCAAGAATGCCCACTGAGCCGTTTCGATGGAGATAGAAGAGAATTTTTCCTGGGGACGCCACAAGCAATTAACTATGTAAATAGTGTAAATATAAATTTGTGACTCATGTATACGCCATACGATAAATAAATAAATAAATAAATAAATAAATAAACAATGGCAAAATTAATCTAGGGATTTTCCGCCAACACAAAGTTCCTAATTTCTCTACTAGAAAGCCCTATAGTGTTCAAGGAGCTTAGATATCTAACCTCCTTAACTTTCATAGTGCTTCAAGGAGCAACGAAATTCGACATGCAAGCTACCCTCTGGGTGTCAAATAAAGCTTGCACCCGGCACCGAGGCCATACGATATTATTATTATTATTATTATTATTATTATTATTATTATCAACCTGAAATATTGTACGGTGATAAATGGCACTACTAGAAGTTCGCCAGACCTGTTAAGTACGAAACGAACATGACCCAAGCGAAGTTGAAACATTTAAATAGACTTTTCTCACGACTTAACCATCCGAGCGCAGTGGAACATGGCACAGGAAATGTTTATACACATTGTAACGCACTGATATCTAATTTAGTTCAATTGTTTACATACCCTCAAGATGGTGGCTGTGCGAAATTTTAAAATTAAGTTTTTATTTTTTATGTCCTAATCATGCGATCGAATCAACATTTGAATAATGAACCTACGCAATAATCATCATGTAATAGTTCATAAGTCGATGGCCTGCAAACATAAAAATCCAACACGGCGGCCATCCGAAATATTCAGAATATCTACGAATCAATTACAGCAATCAAACTGAAATTTTGTACGTTGATAGAGACTATTAACATACAGTGCGTAGGATATATGAAAATAGGCTATTTAGTTGGCGGTTTCGGTGGCATAGTTGGTAGCATGCAGAGCCTCAATGTCCAAGATCGCGGGTTCAAACCCGGCCGAAATCGTCGGATTTTTTAAGAGCGTTAAAAATCCCTCAGTATGCCGTCCTTCGGAGGGGAAGTAAAGCCGGCAGTCCCATGTAATATAAGATTTATGGCATGTAAAAGAACCTTCCACTAATTACACTTGTATGAAGCTAAATTTTAGGTTAGATTTACTAACGCGCTTAAGTTCCAACGTTCATCGCCGGGAGGCAGCTGCGGTGGCATCTTATATCCAAGTTCAGAACTAGTTGTCGTTAACGGGCGTTTAGTAGCAACGGTAGGAACTACTTGAAAATTCAATGTCTGCAGTCCTTACTTGAATTAAAAACAGAAAACACACACTAATACAGCCATCACAATTAACACCGGTTATCTGACCGATTCCACACACAACCAAAGTACACGGGGCTACATGACCACGTTGTCGCAGCCCCCACACTGAGGAACCAACCAGTCTTATTTAATTCTTCACGGAGTTACTTGTTTATTATGTTTCTGCCATCAACGACCGCTTTCCAAGATACTATAAACAGACGAGAACAAAAAAGAGCAGACATTTGGTGGTAATTTTACAGCACTGACGCGATGACGAATAGGCACTGGACTCAAGACTAATTACAAGTTGAGACATGTTGTCACCAGGTTTGCATGTCATGGTTTCCATCATGCGGTCTGCACCAATAATACATTTCATGAACCTTGTAATTCGCGCGCGCGTGTGTGTGTGTGTGTGAACTGTGTGGTGTTCGGTGTGGCAGATACCACTTGCAATTTTGCATAAAAGAGATTAAAATCATTGTGTTATTATGCTAAACAAAAATTCTAATGTACATTGTGCACAATTCTTTTAATAAGAAGTGTTGTTATACAAAAGGTAAATGTAATTCAATATGTTTCTGTTAAATCATTTAAGGGGCTTGGGACATCTTTATTATCATCCCCGTGTAGTTGGGTGTGTGCTGAACTTGTCTGACAACCTGTATATCTGTGATGACTGTAGTAGTGTGTGTAACTGTATTAGGGACGGGGTAGGTGCCCCCGTGACTTGATAAAGGTATTATTGCGGGGTTTACCTGGAAGGAATGTGGGGAAAAACAGCAAAAAACACACTCAGAATAGCCGGTGTAAGCACGGGAATTCCAACCTACGATTTCAGGATTTTCTTCATCTGCCCTCGCACTATTTAACGAGCATAGCTACGCCGCGGGACAAAATATGTATATACGGGTCAAAATTCAAGCAAGTCCCTCAAATAGTTGCAGAGATATTCATTATTTTGAGATATGTACTTTATGCTCGCTAGTGTATGACACCGTTCAAATTTAGCCATTAATGAATCCTTGCCTCCATAGTTGTGAGAAAGTATTTCCGAGTCATAGCTGAATTTCATCTCTTTAATATGTAATAGTTGTTAAGCATTCTTTATCCTGCATGGTTATTATTAGCGAATAACAAAGGGTTAGGCTGGTGAAACCACAGGTAACTGAAGAATTGTAAAAACAGCCATTTGAACGTGTAAGGAAGTATTAACCATAATGCCTGTTTCTTGCATTGCAGGTTTTTCAGGCCATCAAGCCTTCTAGGAAGTCGCTAGTCCTCCTGATGATGGTTCGTGGCATGCATTGGATGTGGAACGTCCTCAAGAGCCCAGTGAAGCCACCTAATTAATATCCAGTTAAGGGGACTGGGTTGTGTAGTTTAACCAACAATGCAACTACTTATTAAAACCTTCATTATGGGGGCTTCGGTGGCATAGTCGGTAGCATGCTGGACTGCAACGCCCATGATCGCGGATTTATACCCGGCCGAAGTCATCGGATTTTTAAGAGCGATAAAATCCTTCAGTATGCCTTGCTTCGGAGGGGAAGTCAAGTCGGCGGGTCCATGTCCTAGATTTATGGCATGCAAAAGAACCTACAATTGGTAGTATGTAGCTAAATTTGTAGGTTATTTGGCTAGAAACGCTCTATCAAGTTCCAAGGTTCGCCGCTAGGTATCATTGACAGTGGCATCTGGTAACAAAAGTTGGAACTACTTGAAATTGAACTTGCTGGGAGCCTACGGGCATTCAATTACAATACCCTGCAATCTATTACCGTATCTATTATATATATATGAATGTTTGTTCAACATGCGTTCATACACCATTCATCCGATTGCGATCAAATTTTGGTGAGTTGTTGTGCACACTCCCAGGATGGTTATAGGCATAGTAAATCCAATTTACAATAGATAGCGCGCGAGTCGTTTTAACAAATGAGTGATGGCGCGCGATTTTTTTCAACAAAGTCCCGCATGCGTTCATATACTATCCATCCGATTGCGTTGAAACTTTGGTTAGTTGTTGTGCACACTCCCGGGATGGTTATAGGCATAGTAAATCCAATTTACAATAGAAAACGAGCGAGAAGTTTTAACAAATGAGTGTTGGCGCGCGATTCGTTTCAACAAAGTCCCACATGCGTTCATATACCATTCATTACATTGCGATGAAATTTCGGTGAATTGTTGTTCCTACTCCCGCGAAGGTTTCTAACTTAGTAAATCCATTTTACAATAGGTAGCGGACGAGTAGATTCAACAAATGAAAGACGGCGCGCGAATCGTTTCAATAAAGTCCCGTATGCGTTCATATAATTATCATTCATCTGAATGCGATGAAACTTTGGTGAGTTGTTGTGCACACTCCCACGAAAGAGGTTCCGAGATAGTAAATCCGTTTTACAAAAGTTTAGAGGCAATCAACGAAAAAATATATATTGTGTATCCAAAAGTACTTCAACAAAATAATAAAGTTACAACTCCAACATTTTATTTGTTTGGCATTGCAACGCATTACAACTAGTCTATAATAAAAGCCTTCATTATCAGGAAACCATGGAAACTAGGAATCTCAAATTTTCAGAGGATTTTAATAACACGCATCGCCGTGTGCTAATCATCATGTATTACATAGGCTATTATTAGTTAGTTATAGTTGTTTTAATGGGAGGAACAGCGAGGTCATCTGCCCCTATCTATTACTTACATTTATAAGTAAGTATTGATATGAAATTAATCGTATTTAATTGTCTTTATTGACAAATATACAAATAAATCCTAATTGGCTACTAATAATCCACCAAAAGTCAATAAAGTAATAAGTACCGTAGTTCCTTAATGTAGCCTACTAGTTTCAGCCACATTGTGATTTTCTTCAACGCAATTAACAATACGGTAATTGACAAGTGATATCGCAAACCGACAGTAGTGGCTACGCTGGCTAAAGCGCAGCATTAGGTCATGGGGCCAAGCTCTCTGCTGACTCGGTAGACGCGTGGGTTCGAGCCCCACTGTCGGCCGTCCTTGAAATGGTTTTCTGTGGTTTCCCATTTTCAACACGGGGCAAATGCTGGAACGGTACCTTCTGACAGGCCACGGCCGCTTCCTTCCACATCCTTGCCCAATTTCATTCACCATCATTCATTTCATCTCTCATTAACTCCTCTCACGAGGTTGGCGTCAGGAAGGGCATCCGGCCGTAAAAACCATCGCCACAAAGACTTCCATCGCATCTCATCCCCGACCCCGTTGGAAAACGGGAATAATAAGGGGTAGACATACATACAAGTGATATTGAAAGACAAATGGTTAATAATTCAGAATACGGTACGGTATAGATATTGCATTTGTTTTCTTATAGAACTAAATAAAAACTTATACGGTATATACAATTTATTTATTATTAATTATATTTTGAAATGTTATTAAAATTTAGAATAAAAGCAGGGGGAATCCGATCTGTTACAATGTTAATTTATAATCTTTTTTAAAAAGCTTTAAAATGATTTGTGGAAATGTAATCATAGAAACGTACATGAAGCATGTTGAAAATTCATCTATTAAATATCCTTAAAATTGTAGATATGTCTTATTCCATCAAACTTGACTTTTGGTGGATCGCTCTTAATACATTATTTCAGTTACATTTTAATTGTTTTATTAACTTTTCATTTTAATTACTTTCATTTTGCTTCACAACTTTTGAATCTTAAACGCACATAAGTGTGAACATTTTCAACTTGATTAGGCTCGTGGTTTCTGAGGGAAAGGTACATAACTTAGAAAATGTAATTTTGAGAAAACTCAAGTTACAGTTTCACTGTAGCAGAGGACCTCGTTGCTCTCTCTTCCCCCCCCCCCCCCCTCCTTAAGACAACATCCTTTGTTTTAAATTGTCGATATAGAAAATTGTCAAAGAACAAAGTTTCATTTACAGTCTTTCTTAAAATATGTTTTATGGCTACTAAGTAAAAAGGCAATAATATGTATTGCTCATTCATTATTTGATTGCCGCTGAGCGTGGCTGCGCCAGTGTTTGTTGTTTATTGTAGCATGAGCCCCGCGGGGCGAAGCAGAGGACACAGCGATGACAGAGTGCAGTCTGCACATAAGTCAAGCAGCATTGCCTCCTATAAGCGTCACATGTCACGTTCATGGCACTACGGACAGTTAAACGATGACTGAGGCTACTGGAGCTGAGTCATATCCTACTCACGCAACTGTACCTGTCAACGAGGCTGAAGTGTGACACAAGTAAACAAAGAATGCATAGTAGTTCCCATCTTGACCGCCGGCGATCAATTCGTTCAAGGGTAAATACCGCTACTATTTTAACAGACATAAAAAGTAATTCCTAGATCATCCTCCCTTTAAAATACGAAGAATAATCTCAAAAATGCGTCCTATATTATTGTGTTATATATTGCTGTAACCGGAAAAAAAAGAGTATTTTGAGCCTGAAAATGAAAATTGATAATTTTGGTTGTTCCACACTACCCGGTTTCCTTAAGGTCATTATGGGAATATTAAGCAATTTTTTAAATCAAATTAGCGCTAAATACACAACATAGGCCTATTTAACACCAATTCGATATATTTCCGACACTTTTTGTTCCTATCAGATTAATTGATATAATAGTAATGCCAGTATTTGCACCATATTTAGAAAGAACTAGCTGTTGTTACCGTCGTTGAGGGGTTAATCTTCGTATAAGTGCAGGGAATAAACGAGGGAAGTTCCGAAAATAGGTTTCGTCATTTTTTCCCCCAGAGGCCCTTTTATTGCATAACTGACATACACCATGGAATCATGAGCTATACACCTTGCACTATTTTTCGGTATAGTTGCCACTGACATTGAGACACGTGTCGTAGCGTGCAATCAGTTTGAAGGAACCTCTGAGGTAGAACTCAGTGCCTTGTGATGTAAGGAATTATCGCACAGCCTGCTCCGGAGTCAAGTTACTCGGTATCCATCTTGCGGACACTTTTCGGTAACCCAGCACATCATGGAGCATGTGATGGGCCCGGGCACGATCAATACGCAGTGTGGACGCCACGTCTGCCACTGTTATGCGCATGTCCGCTAACACCATGTCCTGTACTCCAGCAATGTTCTCTTTATTCATGGATGTGGAGGGACGCCCATTTCAATCTTCTTCCTCCATACGGCCATCCTTCACTGACATTCAACACCAGTGATTGACTGAATGATATCGGGCACGAAGGTCTGCTGCTCCTCTCTCTTCGTCGGCGCTTTGCGCATGCCTCAGCCCTCATCCCCCTCCGCTCACGCTCCTTCCGTCATTGAACCAGCCACGGGTGTGGATTCTTATGGCGATTGTTTATGTCACCTGTTGTACCATCTGCTCGTGCAATAAATATGTGAAACTTAGTTTCGGAACTTCCCTCATACTAGAGTACGGACGGCTTTACTGTAAGGTCAAGCTGTCTGCCCTGGGTAGAAAGATTTCCAGTCACGTTTCAGTGGTGGGAGAACAGCGACAGCAGTCAATCGTCGTCCGCCGTGATGTCGATATCGCGTGTTAATGCTTAAAAGCTGTGCATGCAATAGTCTTGAGCTCGGCGAAGCTAACAGTAAGTAAGGGTTGTCTCCTCCAGCGCTCCGGCTCCCCACCACTCATACTGTACTGAAACTTTGAATCCTCACCACATACCGTTCGTATTCTTAACTGCCACTTCAGCCAAGTGTTTCCTTGTATACGGCAGTGATGCTTTTTCTCTTTGTACCAAGCAAAGCAGTGGAGTTAAGGGACAACAAGAAACATAAAATAGTTCTGAAAACAACAATCAATCTGTGGCGTAGCTGATCGCGGCACCCCAACAGCAATGGATAGCTGCAAGTCCAGAGATCAAAAGTTTGAGTACCGGCTTTGACAGCATCCATCTTGAGTGTGGTTTTTCCAGTTTTCTTCACACTCTCTCCAGGCAAATGCTGGGATGATGCCGTTGGTAATATAAATTAGCCGTTCTTTCTAGGCCGGAGCAATTGACGTAGGCAATGGTTTGTCCACGCACAGTAAGCTTGGATACGTTTGCGACCAGTGTAAATTAAGTGCCCAATGTCTCCTCGCACAGCGCATGCGTCTAATTGAGCTGTCAGCGTGCAGACCGTGCGGACAACAATGTGAGCGCCGAGAATAGTGACCGATTAGGCTATGTGCTGGCCGGTTGTATCGTTAGACTGTCAAGGGGATAATACGTGACATGATGTAGACTCACTCTAAAATTCTCACGCGCATACGGCCGGGCTATTTATACGTCAATATCGTCCCCTTATTACAGTTGTAATGTTAAGTTTTGAAGCAATTCTTTCAGTGTTACCTATGCAAACGGTTAGTTGTAACTCTTCAGTCGGTCAACACGAATTTGCCCAATGACTGAGAGGGGTAAAATGTATATAATATAAATAATAAATAAGTAAATAAACACTCCCGGAAAAAAATACATGCATTGGTTATGATCACTATTGCCTCTTGAAGTCTCTTTCATTTCATGTACGGATCACTGAAGCAACTGGAACAGAATCATATACTATCCATGCCGTTGTAGCTGTCACCAGTGTGACAAAGATTAGTTCCCAACTTGGCCGTCGGTAGTCGTATTTCAATCAAGTAATACCAGTGCGACCTGACAGCGCACCCTATGTAAACAAAGAATAATTCCCAACTTGGCCGTCGGTAGTCGTATTTCAATCAAGTAATACCGGTGCGACCTGACAGCGCTCCTATGTAAACAAAGAATAATTCCCAACTTGGCCGTCGGTAGTCGTATTTCAATCAAGTAATACCAGTGCGACCTGACAGCGTTCCTATGTAAACAAAGAATAATTCCCAACTTGGCCGTCTGTAGTCGTATTTCAATCAAGTAATACCAGTGCGACCTGACAGCGTTCCTATGTAAACAAAGAATAGTTCCCAACTTGGCCGTCTGTAGTCGTATTTCAATCAAGTAATACCGGTGCGACCTGACAGCGTTCCTATGTAAACAAAGAATAGTTCCCAACTTGGCCGTCTGTAGTCGTATTTCAATCAAGTAATACCGGTGCGACCTGACAGCCTTCCTATGTAAACAAAGAATAGTTCCCAACTTGGCCGTCGGCATTCGTATTTCAATCAAGTAATACCGGTGCGAACTGACAGCGCTCCTATGTAAACAAAGAATAATTCCCAACTTGGCCGTCGGTAGTCGTATTTCAATCAAGTAATACCGGTGCGACCTGACAGCGCTCCTATGTAAACAAAGAATAATTCCCAACTTGGCCGTCGGTAGTCGTATTTCAATCAAGTAATACCAGTGCGACCTGACAGCGTTCCTATGTAAACAAAGAATAGTTCCCAACTTGGCCGTCGGTAGTCGTATTTCGATCAAGTAATACCAGTGCGACCTGACAGCGCTCCTATGTAAACAAAGAATAGTTCCCAACTTGGCCGTCGGTAGTCGTATTTCAATCGAGTAATACCGGTGCGACCTGACAGCGCTCCTATGTAAACAAAGATTAATTCCCAACTTGGCCGTCGGTAGTCGTATTTCAATCAAGTAATACCAGTGCGACCTGACAGCGCTCCTATGTAAACAAAGAATAGTTCCCAACTTGGCCGTCGGTAGTCGTATTTCAATCAAGTAGTACCAGTGCGACCTGACAGCGCTCCTATGTAAACAAAGAATAGTTCCCAACTTGGCGGTCGGTAGTCGTATTTCAATCGAGTAATACCGGTGCGACCTGACAGCGCACCCTATGTAAACAAAGAATAGTTCCCAACTTGGCCGTCGGTAGTCGTATTTCAATCAAGTAATACCAGTGCGACCTGACAGCGCTCCTATGTAAACAAAGAATAGTTCCCAACTTGGCCGTCTGTAGTCGTATATCAATCAAGTAATACCAGTGCGACCTATCCTTCGGAGGGGAAGTAAAGCCGGCGGTCCCATGTCATAGATTTATGGCATGTTAAAGAACCTTCAAATAATTACACCTGTGTGAAGCTAAATTGTATAGGTTAAGAATGTAAACAACGCTCTTAGGTTCCTACGTTCGTTGCCAAGAGCCGACCGCGGTGGCGTCTGGTAGCTAAGTTCTGAACTAGTAGTCGTCGACGGTGGCGTTTGGCGGCAAAAGTAGGAACTATTTGAAAAATTCATAAGTCTGCAGTCCTTACTTGAATTAAAAAACAGATAACACACACTAATACGGTCATCACAATTAACACCGATTATCAGACAGATTCTACACACACCCAAAGTACACGGGGCTACATGACTGCGTTGTCGCAGCCCCTAAACTTAAGAACCAACCAACCAACCAACCAACCAGTGCGACCTGACGGCGCCCCTATGTAAACAAAGAATAGTTCCCAACGTGGTCGTCGGTAGTCGTATTTCACCAAATAATACCAGACAGTCCCAATGTCAGTACTGTATGTGCCAATATGTCAATAAAAATCGGAAAATGCACTGAACCTTGTTGTTGATTCATTTAGGGTGTTTGCGGCATCGTAGTCATGTAGCCCCTTCTACTTGGATTTGTATGTGTGGAATCTGGTTTGATAACCTGCGTCGTTGTGATGGCTATAGTAGTGTGTGAATTTTTAATTGGGGCTACGATTTGGAGTGATTCGACCAGGTCTGTAAATTAGTAGCCATCCTGGCATTTGCCTGGAAAAGAAGTGGTGAAGCAACGGAAAACCATTTCTAGAACAGCTGAGGTGAGAATCTAACCCATTCCCTCTCCTCTCACGTGGCTGAAAGTATCACGTTCTAACTCTCAGATCAGAATTACTGTATCTTTGCATCCGGAGTCACATACGTACCCCGAGGCCTCGGAAGGCGGGCGGACGGAACCACTGTTCAATGTTTTATAGTTGCTCCCCTAAGGATTATCCCACTGGTAGATGGTTTACAGCCTGTCTATACCGCTGTTTTCTGACACTTTTACTTCCTAACTGTTTACACGTGTGTCCAGTTCACCACTGGAGGGACTACAACATCGACTCAAGAGTCGTTTCGTCACCACTTGGTCATCTGCTTCGTATGCTCTGTCGTAATTCGGCACTTGATTGCAATGTACTTGGAATTTGCTACCTCACAAATTTAGTTATGGAAGGAAGGGTCGAGAACAAGAACTGTAGGGGTAGACCAAGGTTATGTTAAACAGATTGTCTTAGATGTAAGGTGTGGTAGCTATGTGAAGATGAAACGATTAGGTCAGGACAGGGAGGCTTGGATAGTTGCATCAAACCAGTCAAAAGACTGAAGGCTGAAACACACATTGCCCAGGAAGGAGTTAAAATCACTAATTACATACAACGTAGACACAGTAGGCTAAATAACTCAATTGCATAAAATGAATGTAGTGTAAATGTATTTGTATGCGTAATGCACAACTTGGGCGAGTTTCTTTATTATATATAAAATGCAGACAATGGCAATACCTCATTTATAAATTTACTTATTATTTGAACTTTTTGGCACATACGATACCCTAATTAAACCAAACATATCTATGAATGTAGGCAATTTAAAAATATTTTAAACATACGGAACGTTATTCTTAAATGGAAGGAAAACCACCCTAGATTTCTTTAGGATACATGTATCAGTTAAGGTGGTGCTGAGTAATGGCCTCAGGCAGTGCTGGATTACCCATTAGGCCCGACTAGGCCCAGGCCTAGGGCCCCCAATTATCTGGGGCCCCCAAACAATTTCTAATTTAGTTCAATTTTATTCCTAAGATTTAGAAACAATGTATCCGGAACTGAGACAGTTCCAGCATTATATTAAATTACAATATCCTTTAAAAACTGAGTTCACCCATTCTGCACTTGACGAAATTCTTATTCGAGACAAGCTTGAGTCTGTTTTTCCGAACGTTGAAATTGCTTTTCGCATTTTCCTGACCCTCATGATAACGAATTGTTCCGCGGAGCGCTCGTTTTCAAAATTGAAACGGATCAAAAGTGCGCTAAGTATCATGTCACAGGAACGATTTGACATGCTAAGTTTAATGTGTATCGAGTCAGATGTTCTTCGGGAAATTGATTATGATGACATTGTAGAAGATTTCGTTGACCGAAAAACAGAATAAAAATTGATTTCATTTTACAGAAGTAAAAAAAAATTGTATGATTTGTTAAATTGTTCATCAAATCATCTGAAATGTTTACAAATAACGATGATCATTTCAATTGAAATGTATGTATATATGTAGGCCTATGTATGATTTAATAAAAAGTGTGTTATTCATCTTGAGAAAAAGAACTCTTGTATATTCTTTATCAAATGTACACTACAGGTGCTAAAAATAAAAATTATTTGAAAAAAATAAAGGAGCCCCAAAAATTTGAGGGACTTTGGCCTCATTTTACCTTAATCCGGCACTGGCCTCAGGGCACTGTCAGTGCATGTGGATGTTGTGAAAGGTTCTGCTCATAGGGTTAGTACAGCTGTTCTGACTCAGAGAGGAAATCAATGGCAAACTACCTCATCCCTCACCTTGTCTAGTACGCCTCATTATAGTGCTGCCTCGGTTTTGTGGGTTTCTAGCACATAACCTATGGAGGTGCTTTTTGAGGATCCAACCAGCCTCCAGGCCGTTTGGAGGATCTTCATGGTAATGTTACATTAATGTAATTACAGTAGTTGACCACGTCTGTATAAATACCAAGTTAAGACGTTATTGCAGCAATCATTAAATGGGGATGTAATAATTTCATTAATTGTCTTTGAAATGTAATTAAGATACTCGTTATTATCAAGAAGGACATTCAAATCAAAACGAGCAGCCGAACATCAACAATGAAGAAACCTACTTTACTAACGAGGAGCCCGATTAGACCCCGACCCTTCGGGGATAGATGATAATCCACAAAGGAATGTTTTGACCGTGGCCCAACTCAAACGTGTCCATATGAAAGCGTTGATGGGTCACATGCCCACGTGGTACCAATATCCTTTCCCTGACCCGTCCTGAAAAGAAAAGTACATGGCCATTGGCTGCATTAATAAAATTAATACATCTACAATGCTCCAAGAAAGACCCTGATACAAAGCGTGATATTCCCTATTCTAGATTACTTGTTTATTTATCGTATGGCTTTTAGTGCCGGGAGTGTCCGAGGATATGTTCGGCTCGCCAGAGGCTGGAGCTGCTTCTAGCGGACACCCGTCGGGTGAGCTGTAAGTTCCGTTCAATTTCAAGTGGTTCCAACTTTCGCTACAACTGTCAATGATATCTTGTGGTGAGCGTTGGAACTTCGATACAGCGTTCCAATGAAATCTAACTTACAAATTTAACTCACACAAGTTTAGTTTAATTAACAGATCTTTTACATGCCATAAATCTATGACAAGGGACCACCGGCTTTACTTTCCCTCTGAAAGAAGGCATACTGAAGGATTTTAACGCTCTTAAAAATCCGGACGAGTTTGAATCCGCTATCTTGGGTACAGCAGTTCAGCATGCTACCAACTAGATTACGGTAATTAGTATACAGCGATATTTCAGATAAATACAATATGAAGCTGTAAGCCTGCGTGGCTTAGGCGGCATCTCGCCGGCCTCTCACCGCTGGGTTCATTGTTCAAATCCCGGTCACTCCATGTGAGATCTGTGCTGGACAGAACGGAGGCAGACAGGTTTTTCTCCGGGTACTCTGGTTTTCCCTGTCAAAATTTCTTTCCAGCAACACTCTCCACTATCATTTCATTTCATCTGTCATTCATTTAATCATTGCCCCAGAGGAGTGCGTCAGGCCTCGGCAGCCGGCCGAGTTCATATCCTCGCCGCTAGATGGGGGCTTCATTCATTCCATTCCTGACCCGGTCAGAGACTAGAAGCAGGCTGTGGATTTCATTTCACAATATGAAGCTGCAGCGAGTACAGAATGCATGTCTAAGTTTTGGCTTCAACATTCGTAAACAATGTCATGTTACAACAAAAGTCAACCCCTGGCACTATCCAGCCCATGACGGGCTAAGGCCGACCAAGCGACCGCTGCCCAGCCATTTGGCCTGCAGATATTGGGGTGACGCGTGATCAGCGCGTCGGGTCCCCTCGGCCGTTAATCTTGGTATTCGTGATCGGGGCGCTGTCTCACTGTCAGACAGCTACTCAATTGTCCTCACGAGGCTGAGTGCACCCCGTTCCAACCCTCACGTCAGTTTTAAAATCCCTGACTGAGCCGGGGATCGAACCCGGGGCCTCCGGGTGAGAGGCAGGCGCGCTACCCCAACACCACGGGGCCGGCATGTCATGTTACACCATTTTATAAAACCATTGGCTGACTAAAGCTTAGGGAAAGACGGTCATACTCGATTTCTTGCTTACTATTGCGAATTCTAAAAAAATACACCCCTTAACCTGGCTAAATCCTTTGTTCAAATGAGTCAAGTGCATGATAGGAACAATAGATTCACAGCCACAACTCTGCAGATTCCTCAGCATCGCTCAATGAAATGTAACAAATAATTTGTGGTAAATGCCTCGAAAATATATAACAATTTAAGACTGGGCGAAGTACGGCAGAGGAGTGTCAAAGCTCAAAAATCGTATATTCACTCATTTTATCTGTGTAATTATAAAACATGTATAAGTTTATGATAAAATTGTAACAATAGTATTATTTCAAATGGATTAAGTAGGTTAAAGCAGTTTTTATTATATATATTTCTTCATTAGTATTTAGACTAATTAGGTTAATTTAAGACTATGTATAAAATAAATATAGTAGTGGCAGTTAGTTGCAGCTAATAGGACTTTTAGTCCTAATTGTAATTAACTTAAAATAAATAAATTTCAATTTCAAGAGGGGTGACTAAATTTGTCCACTGAGCTTATACAGTAAAGAAAATGGAAATTGCAACACCCAGAAAGAGTGGTGCTACATTGCTGCAATTGAACATGCAGGACGATGATAACACGTTCAGGTCCCTCTGACAGCAAGTTTGGACAACAATCAATACAGGATGTGCCCACCACGAGCTGCAATACATCGATGAATTCGGCGAGGCATGGAGACAATAAGGCCCTGGATCGCTTCCTGAGGAATTGTGCCCCATGTTTGCTGCACTGCACGGGTCAGTTGTTCCTGAGTTGTGGGTGGCTGAGGACGGTTGGCCAGTTGTCGACCCATCATGTCCCACACATGCTCAATAGGACTGAGGTCCGGGGATCTGGTGGGCCAATCTAAGGTTGTGATGTCGTGGAGAGCTTCTCTGGAGATGCGTGCAGTGTGAACCCGGGCATTGTCCTGCTCAAACATCCTATTAGCAACGTTCGCCATCATAGGGACAACCACTGGATTGAGTACCCATCAACGTATTGTCGAGCAGTCATAGTGCCCTCAACAAGCTCTAATTGTGATTTCACATTAAAGCCAAGAGCTCCCCAGACCATAATGCTTGGTGTTGGCCCTATGTGCCTCTCGACAATAAGGTCTGGGCGGCCCCTCTTCCCGGTACGTCGGCGCACACGATTCCGGCGATCACTGCGGGCAAGACAGGAGCGCGATTCATCACTAAAGACGACCCTATGCCATTCGTCGACCCACGTCGATCGTTCTTGACACCAGGCCAGCCTTATACATCGCTGTTGTGGGGTCAATGGAACACCTTCCGCAGGGACACGGGATCGTAAGCCAGCTGCACGAAGGCGATTACCAACTGTTTGTTGTGTAACGTGGGGTGCCACAGCTGCTCGAATTTGCGCTACTGTTGCATGGGGTTCCATCCGGGCCATCCGAATGATGCGGCGATTCTCTCTCACAATTGTCTGTCGCGCTGGGCCTGTGCCAGGTCTACGAGTGTGGGTACCTTCATTTGACCACTGCTGCCATACACGCTGTACCGTAGATGCCTGTCGGCCAACACGCGCAGCGACAGTCCTTAGCGATAATCCAGCCTCACACAGCCCAATTATCCGAGCTCTCCCTAACGGCGACAGTTGTTGATAGCGTGCTCTTCTCTGTCGTCGAGGCATGTTTGACGGTGAACACTTCACTGCACAGACTGCAAGTCAACTACGCTACACCAGAGTCCGTATACTGGAGTTGATTCCTCCGCGACCAATCACGTGGGGAGACCTGTAGCAACAATCCAATGGGTCTGAAACTTTGATCGTTTACATACCTACATGGCATCGTTCCATCAACACAAACGACCAATGCCTTCATGGTGTTGCAATTTCCATTTTCTTCAGTATATTTGAAGGATGGCCGACCACCGTAATGGCGGTATTTCAACACAGTGAGCTCGGATTATCTTTAAGTTTAAGATAAGGTGAGCGCTGAAATAGAAAGTTGTGTATTTCATGAGGCATGAAGGTGAAAACTAGAGTATGACGCATATTTGAAATTACTTTCAGTATCCTCCTAATGTGGAGCGGATGTGAGCATACCAGCACGTGCTACCAGGTTCATTATCTGAGTCACGCTTCGTGATAAAACCTATAATCATCTGTGTAGATCAGACTTCGGCATCTCACAACAGCTCAATATGGATGCCATTGCCAGCAGTATCTCAGATCAGTGGTGTCACACTCCATTGCCACCATTAGCCGTACAAGGCACAGGGCAAGACTCGGAGCATGTGGCATTGTGCAAGTCAACTAACAAAAATGAATAAGGGTGACATTTTACACGAGGGGTTACACAAGGGTGTCCACCATCACCCACACTTCCTAATTTGAATATTAATGAATTCAATGCTTGCAGATAAAAACGAATAGTCAATATCAACTTCGAACTAGAGATAAATGCACATGTTTCGGCATAATGATGCCTTCATCAGCAAAATTAAAACTGCCTAATACAAGATTATGCAAGTGGCTTCGGTGGCGTAATTAGCAGCATGCTGAGCTTCTATGCCCAAGGTCACGGGTTCAAACCCGGCTGAAGTCGTAGGATTTTTAAGAGCGTTAAAAATCCCTCGGTATGCCTTCCTTCGAGGGGGAAGTAAAGCCGGCGGGCCCAAGTGATAGATTTATGGCATGTAAAAGAAACTTCCACTAACTAAATTTGTGTGAAGCAAAATTTGTAGGTTAGGTTTGATTAATGCCCTTAAGTTCCAACATTCGTCACCAGGCGCTGGTTGCGATGACACCTAGTAGTAGACAAGTTCACAGCTAGGTGTCGTGGACGGTAGCATTTGGTAGCGAAAGTAGGAACTATTTGAAATTATCGTCTGCAGTCCTTACTTGAATTTAAAACAGATAACACACGCTAATACAGTCATCACAATTAACACCGGTTATCAGACAGATTCTACACACACCCAAAGTACACGGAGCAACATGACCGCGTTGTCGCAGCCCCTTTAGCCTACTAAGGAAGTAACCACCCAACCAACAAGATTATACAATGTAAGAAAGAAATTGTGGTAGTATTTAACTATCTTCGAAAAGTCTTGTCTAACACTTGTCTAACTCCTCGTGTAAAATGCCATCCTTATTAACTTGTGTTAGTCAGTTTTAATTTAGTTGATGAAGGCTTCCTTGTTTTATGACTAACGGGGAAGACTGATTTTTATTTTTTAGATTAAAAAGTACTATTTAACAAAAAGATAACATTTCTGACTTTCAAGACTTGTAATAAAAACAACAAAATTTGAAATGAAGAATGGATCTCCGGGGAGCTTGTTTTCAGTCGCCACAGAAAAATTGAACACATTCCCAAATACAGGGGTTGATGACCAAGATGTCCCTAGCCCCTAAAACGAATTAACAACTACAAACACCATGATTCATTATGATTCTCTTTGACCATCTCGTTGTGTAGCGGCTAGCATTCTTGGCTGGCACCACGGAGGTCCGGGTTCGATTCCTGGCTCTGCCAAGAAATTTTAATTCTTACGTGAGGGCTGGAACGGGGTACATTTAGCCTCGTGAGCCAAAACTGAATAAAGGAGGGTTCGATTCCCAACTCAGCCATCCTGGAAGTGGTTTCCGGTGTATTCTCCACTTCTACCCCAGGCAAATGCTGAGATGGTTCCTAACTTAAGGACACCGCCGTCTACTTCCCAAACCGTATCCCCAATTTATAAATACACACACTAGTACAGTCATAACAATAACACATGTTATCACAGAAATTCCACTACACCCAAATTCACAGGGCTATATGAACACGTCGCAGTTCCTAAAATATGCAACAACAACTTTAATCTGTCCAAACAGTTGAGTGCTTTTTTTTTCTTTCTTTCTTGCTTTTTTTTTAGAAAACACCTGAATTTTCTCATCTCATTTCGAAATGTAAGCTGTCTAGAATTTCTTATTTCGTAAATGTCATTTCTGTTAAATCCTTTTTCAATTTGATAAAGCAATCAATTTTCATTTTGGGATTTTTGTCAAAATGTTAACATCTTCATTTTCTTCATCGTCTTCGGAGATTTTCGAAGTGAAATGCCATGTCCTGTGGTTCGGATTCCACGTAAAAAGGAGGTCCCGTGGCTCATAATCACAAGATTCACGGTCACGTAAAACCACAATCTTCCTTTTCTTTTTTTCATCTTCTTCGTTATGCGCATTCAAAATGCAGTGTGGATGAACTCTGCCTAATTTAAACCTCTCGTTGTTGTTGGTTAAATTTTAGGGGCTTGGGATATATTTGCCAAGAGCATCATGCGCTTTGTTTAAGTGTGGTGACGGTAACAGGTGCCACGGGGATGGAAATGAGGTAACCTATCATCCCGGCACATTTCCTTGGAACAACTGGGTAGGTGGGAGAGAGAAATGACACTCAGGACGGCTGCTGTCAGCACAGCTCACCCCTTGAAGTCGTGGTGCTTGACTCCACACACATGGCTATGCTGCGGGATCTAATCTAACCCACTATCAATTCTTATCCACAGATCAGACTTGAACTACCGGAAAGACGACAGTGTGATCGCATGTCCTGGTAACAGCACGCCTCAGGAGTACTGTAAGGAAGACTCAACCTAAGTTATTTCGACATCTTGTTTTGTAAGTATATTAATGAGAAATTGCGGATGTTGACGGTAAATTTCATCACGCTCATTAATATTCAGCGTGTTACATCGTACATTACACCTCATTGCCTGTTATTTAGCGTTGTTTTCTTCCAAAACGCACCCCGCGGTGTAGTCATGAGCATCAAGCCGCGCACCAAGACTGCAATGAGAGGGGGGCTGGAAGTAACAGGTTTTTAATAATAATAATAATAATAATAATAATATATCTGTCCTTGGCTGAGGAAATACGGCAAATGTGGGGACAGGAAAGTGTAGCAGTTCTGCCCATAGTCATTTATTCAACCGGCATCATCCCTAAATCATTGGCTCACAATCTTGAAATATTAGGAATACATCCTAAAAGAAGTTGTCATACCGTCTTGCAAACAAGCCGACGATATGTTGATTTGTCCCACTTACGTGGAGAAATGAATGTGATTGCAATAGTAATAATAAAAAATCAAATCTAGCCGAAAAATTTAGCTTCATAAATTGTAGTTAGTGGAAGGTTCTTTTACATGCCATAAATCTATGACATGGGGCCGCCGGCTTTACTTCTCCTCCAAAGGAAGGCATACTGAGGAATTTTTAACGCTCTTTAAAAAATCTGACGACTTCGGCTGGGTTTGACCCCGCGATCTTGGGCATAGAAGCTCAGCATGCTACCAACTACTCCACCGAAGCTGCCTAAAAGAAAATAAAACACATTTTCCATGGAAATGTTGTTTGTACCTTTAAAGCTACGCCGAAGCTCACCTGTTTGATTAAAGATCTCCTCACAAACCATAACAAGAAGTTCCGTGACGAACTGAAGAGCCTACTTTTCTTCAAATTTAAGATTCTTGCCAATCTATATAGACCTATCTAGAATAATGACGAAATTAAGTTGGTAATATCGACATTCCTAAGTAGTTCGAAATATACCTTATATAATGTAGCCTAATAGAGCAGTACAGTTGGCAGCCCTGGAGACTGAATATAGGCTATTGTTAGTTGCATCTCTTAAGGTGCAGAATACAAAATTTGGTTGAAGTCCAATGGATAGCATGCACGTTACATGCAGTCAGACCTTGGATTTAAAAGCGCGCGTAAAATCATGTTGGCAACAATGTCATGCATGTGTTGGTCAGAAATAATCTGAAATATTATGATCTCGTGTTGTGCCAATTTCGGATGAAATCCATTTGTTAGTATAGAAGTAACATGTATTTTAAAATTGGACCTATCAGCAGACTTAGAATCATGTTGGCAGCACTGGCGTAGGCCTATATTAGTTACTCCAAATTAATCTAGAATGCCAGTTACTAATCATGTGCAAAGTTTAGAGCTATTGGCTTGCATACTTTCTGATATATTGATATAAGGGTAACAAAAATAGAGACACTATTTATTAACAGTTGGCAGCCCTGGTTACTCTTAAGAATTGGCATACTCATATCTGTTATGGTACACATAGCACACACGAAATTTGGTTGAAATCCAAATGATAGTATAGAAGTTACATGTAGGCCTATTTAAAGTTGGACCTCTCAGCAGGCTTAGAATCATGTTGGTAGCACTGACGTATATAAGATACTCTAAATTAATATAGAATGTCAGGTACTATACGTGTGCATAGTTTAAAGCTGTCGGCTTGCATACTTTCTGATATATGGGTATTTGGATAAAATAAATTGAGAGCATTTATTAACAGTTGGCAGCCCTGGTGGTTCCTAAGAATACGCTCAGTCATATCTGTTTATGTACACATAGCACATACAAAATTTGGTTGAAATCCAATTGATAGTGTAGAAGTTATATGCATTTAAAATTTGGACCTATCAGCAGGCTTATAATCATTTTGGCAACACTGCCATGTATGGCCTCCTGGAAATTAAACTACAATATTATTATCTATACGTGTGCCAATTTTGAAATAGCTCCCATTCATACCTTCCAATATATCCAACATGGAGCTCAAATTTCAATTGCGATTTTTCAGCAGTTGATAGCACTGACATCATTTTCAAATCTGGCCGTGAGATATTCAGGTATAGATCTTTACTCCTACCGAATTTTGTTTCGATTGCTGCAGCCGTTTAGGAGTTGATGGGGGGGGGGGGGGGGGGGGGGGGGGCACACACGGCCAGCCAGACAGACAGACATTTGCCCGATCTCATAAGTCTACTTTTTCCTCATTTTTGCAAAATGTGAAAAGTAGGCTAAACATAACAAGGAATTTTACTAAAGGTCGTTCCTTTCATGTACTTTGTATTTTATTTTGGAATACATTGCACGCTACTTATTTTAAATTCCAGTTGCTTTGGGTTCGAACCAAGGTTCTTTGGTACAATCCACGCTCTCCCGTCACTGCAATTCGAAATTCATAATATACAGCTTCGAAACACGTTGAGCCACACGTTTATAATTGAATTAGGCACAGCAATACGCCGAGGAAGATCGCGGGTAGTGGGTGGGAGAACTGAGGCGGTGGTGACCTTGGGCGGCCTACATATCATCCTCCTACCTCTTTAGCAGTTCAGCATTCTTTCTATGTTGTTTGTGTTACGGTCACACTCAGAGCTAAGGTGAAATGTTTGGAATGATGTTATAATTTTTTTAGCAAACTTCGCAAACAATACCGTGGCTATACTTCAGTCAAGGTCCGACTTTCAAGTCACGGGCAATTTTCTTGACGGCTCGTCCCCACAACTCCCGTGAAACGTCTTCTCCTTCCATCGAGCAATCTTATTATATAATCTTACTAGCAACCCGGCCCGGCTTCGCCCGGGAACAGTTGTGATTGCATTGCGTGATAAGCGCTTCTTTACGATGTCAATGAACTACGATCTATATCCGTTTTACATCTTGGCATGATGGGTTAAAATCAGTGACTGGACTATTGACTAAATTATCATGGAGATGCATGTACAAGAAATTCTTGTCTGGCGTAATTTAAGAATGGCAAGGTGCATGAAATTCAAATCTCCCTTCCGTCCGATCTAAACAAACTTTGGACGATATATTGAATATAGAGATGTGCTCTCGCGTACGTTTTTGTAGAACTATTCATGCTGAACAATTCTTACACTCATTGTATTTAGACATTTTTAACGATTTGCCCAGCGTTAGCTTACAAAGCGCTCGGACGCCAGTTTTTTCCCCGACTTTTCCACTGAAATCGTTACTGCTCGGCTTCCTTTGATCATAAATAAATTATTTTCTACAGAAATCATCCACGATATATCCTTTACAGAATGGTGAAAACAGCATTAAAATACATCCAGTGGTTTTCTAGTTTACCCGTAACATCCAAGAATCGGGGACTTTGTTTTATACTAAGTAGAGATTATACTCGTATAATACGCTAAGGCTAAGGTGTATGTTTCACACAACTCAAGATCCTAAACCATAAAGAGTTAGAAGGTGTGGTTTGTACCATAAAAAATCTGTCTGGCTGCGTGGCTCAGGGGTAACGTTCTCGCTTGCTGAGCCCAAGGTTGCAGGTTCGAAACCTGGCGCAGTCAGCTGGCATTTGAGGTGCGCAAATGCGAGGGAGCCGTGCCAGTATATTTACTGGCACGTTAAAGATCCCCTTCGGGGCAAAATTCCGGCACCCCGGCGTCTCTAAAAGCCAGTGTAGTTAAAAGGGACGTAAAACCAATAACATTATTATTATTATTCTACCAAAATCTTCCAAATCGTCTCAATAGTACAGGAAAAATCTTGCATTTCTTGAAAAGTCAACGGAAATATATATATTTGTTTATAAAGTGCTTTTAAACAAATAAACAAGACGATAGCCCCTGCGAGAACTCTGTCGCCTACAGCCCGCATAGCACTTGAGCCGGGCGGGTAGTCTGTACACATGGGGCGCACACAACCCATTATGCGAGAGTTCTCGTACGGGTCCGCTAGTAAGTTAATAATTATATTAATGCAGCCAATGACCATTTATTTTATTTCCAGGACAAATCAGGGATGGGATTTGGAAGGAAATCGGCCGTGGACCTAATGAAAGGAACTGTCACGCCATTTGCCTGGTGGTGAAAATGGGAAACCACGAAAACCATTTTCAGGACGGCCGAGGTGGTATTTGAACCCACGCTCTCCCGAAGCCAGCGAGTCACGAGGTAGCGTCGGAATTTTAAGAGCGTTAAAACTCCCTCAGTATGCCTTCCTTCGGAGGGGAAGTAAAGCCGGCGGTCCAATGTCATAGACTTATGGCATGTTAAAGAACTTTCCACTAATAACACCTGTGTGAAACTAAATTGTATAGGTTAAGAATCTAAACAACGCTCTTAGGTTGCTACGTTCGTTACCAAGAGCTGACTGCGGTGGCGTCTAGTAGCCAAGTTTTGAACTAGGCCTAGTAGTCGTTGACGGTGGCGTTTGGCTGCAAAAGTAGGAACTATTTGATAAATTCAAAGTTGCAGTACTACTTGAATAAAAAAAAACAGATACACACACTAATACAGTCATCACAATTAACACCGGCTATCAGACAGACTCTACACACACCCAAGTACACGGGGCTACATGACCGCGTTGTCGCAGCCCTTGTAAGGAACCAACCAACCAACGAGGTAGCGCGTTAGTGCTCTTGCCACCGCGGCCGGTATCAATAAGTCAATTACCCTCGAATTGGCTCATGAAATGTAGGTGTAAGTGATTTCACCTATTATTTCAACGTTTCTTTTAGGCTGTAGCCTTAAATATTAAGAGTTAGAATACCCTCTGTTCTGAATCTCGGATGCTATACCTTTCAGTCGATCAACACGCTTTTCTACCCAATTAGATTAGGCGGGGTAAATATATGTATAACACACTATTCCTTAAAAAAACTTGATACACGTGTTACTACTGTATAATAATATCCTAAATTCCCCCTTTATCAGTAATTCTAAATCATCCCCTCCCCCCTCTTATCAGTGAATAACACAAGTCAACAAACAAAACATTGTGTTTTGAGTCTATTATTTAATGCATATATTCTGACTGTCTAAATCGAACAGTAACCAAAAAACGCCATTCATAAGTAATAAAGTATGCTTTTGTATTTTATGCAATGATAAATAACGTTGCACATAAAATTAGGTCACATGAAGCAGTTTGTAAAGGCTCTTCGTCAAGATTCTGAAGCTTTTCAATATTTAAAGACTTTTCCCCCCTAAATTATCAGAAATTAAAGCTGGCATTTTCGTCGGTCCTCAAAGAAACAAATGGCCAGTGAAAAATTTCCACAATTACTCAACACCCACATTCTTTGGTATCACAGCATACTGCTTGGTTTTGAATTGATGCTACTTGGCTTTCTGTTTTTTTAACAATCAAATTTGAAAGTGCTAGGAAACTCTTACATAAAGAATGAATGAATTAATAAAATATGTCTAATAATCCACTTATTCTGACACTAAAATTATTTCATTTTTCATATGCGCATAATTCTTTCTATATATTTTTAAGCCTACTTTTTACTTTTGCAAAAAATGGACGTAGACTTAATGGCGGCCACTCAAATAGTGAAAACTTAAAAAATTAAATTACGGCCAAACTAATCATCGGATCTTTACCAAATTTGGTAAAAACATACCTTCATATGGGACGCGTCTTGCACTCAACCTACTAGGCCATCAGCCGTACCATTTAAGGATGGCGGCCGTGTGAATTATGCAATGTTTATAATCCATAACTTGGGAACCACCAGTTCCGAGTATCGAACCGAGAATAGTTTAAACTGTTCTAAAGGATGTAGCCCGTTCGAAATTAAAAGTATATATTATTATATTATACTGCAGAAGTGTCCTTAAAAAGCTGAGCCGTCTCGGTTACAAGACAAGATGGCAGCTGATCTCTCGTTCTGACCTATATTTCACTAATTTGAGTATGTTGCATGCAATATAGCCTACTATAATAATAATAATAAATAATAATAATAATAATATCGTATGGCCTCCGTGCCGGGTGCAGGTTTTGTAATTTGACACCCAGAGGGTAGCTTGCATGTCAAATTTCGTTGTCAAGGAGGTTAGATATCTAAGCCAACATCGTATGACATGCGTGTCGTATTTTTGCCGCCTTTCAAAAATCACTTACCACGCCCAGGAGCGAACCTGCAATCTTGGGGTTAGTAGACCGGCACTCGATCCACTCACCCACCGTGGCAAGATATAGCCTACTGATAGAAATAATACAAACTTTGTATGAAATGGATTATAATATAATATATACGGTACGCCAGTGAAGAAATCGTTTAGTCCACGTCATTATTTGCTAAGACGTTGTATATACATCGATTGATAACGCGAAATTTCGGTGGACACGTTTGGCTCTATGATTACAGCTTTGGTCTCTCACCCGGCCGACCGGGATTCAAACCCTATGAGAATTGTACTTTTTGCTTGATTTATTTTATATTTATTGTTTATTAAGTACGGTACTGAGACATTATAAAATTGAGCGTTATGTTGTTCATTTTGTAATGGAAAATATATATTAAATTAAATTAAAACAAAGTTATCCACCGAATCTGCACGAGTGACATCTACTAGCAACCTGATGATGATAATTGTTGTTTTAAGGGGCCTAACATCTAGGTTATCGGCCCCTAATGGTCTGGGTGAGAGCGAAAATGACAATGAAATGGAAACCGGAACGAAAATTAAGTGAGACTGGAAATACTTACAAAAAGGAACTCAGATTGAAACTACTCACAAAATGTTCTTACAAAAGGGAATTTAGAACGAAAATATTCACAAAAGGAATAGATTGAAAAATACGCACAAAATGTAGGTTAGATTCAAAATACGTACAAAATGCAATGCAGAGTCGAAATACTTACAAAATGCAATTGAAATTCAAAATACTTACAAAATGCAATTGAAATTGAAAATGCTTACAAAATGTATAGTGGATTCAAACTACTCATTTGGATTGACAATACTTACAAAATGCAATTTAGATTGAAAATACTTGACAAAATGTAATTTAGATTCAAAATACCCAAAAAATGCAATTGAGAAACAAAATACTTGTAAAATGACCACCACACAAAATGCAATTTAGATTTAAAATTCTTGCGAAATGCGGATTTGTTTGAAAATACTTACACAATGCAATTGAAATTCAAAATCTCACTAAAATGCCCTGCTCCTACATTGAAAGACTTACTAATACCAATTTAGATTGTCAATCCTTACAAAATGCAATTGAGGTTGAAAACAATCGCGAAATGCAATTTAGATCGAAAAAACTCACAAAATGCAACGTAGATTAAAAATACCTACAAATTGTAGTGTAGATGCAAAAGAAACAAGTAGTTCCGTGAAGAACTCTACAGCCTATTTTCATATATCCTACTCATGATAATTGCAACTATCAACATACACAATTTCAGTTTGATTGCTGTAATAGATTCGTAGATATTGAGAACCGACTAAATATTTCGGATGGTCGCCATGTTGGATTTTATATATGTAGATCCTAGCGTTATGTACTGTTACATGCAGATTATTGTGTACGTGTAGTATTCAAACTTCAATCGCATAATTAGGACACATGAAGTAATAAGGTGATGTTAAAATTTCGCACAGCTGCCATCTTTAGGTTATGGAAACAATTGAAATAAATTAGATGCCAGTGGATTAACATTCGTATAAGGATTTACTGCACCAAGTTTCACTGCACTCGGATGGTTAAATTGCGAAAAACGTCCATGTGAATATTTATAATTCGCGTCGCCGCCATGTTGGATTTTTGATCACCAGGTTATTTAAAGTCATATAAGTGAACTTGAGTTCATAGCCCCTATGAACAATACAAAATTCAGTTTGATTGCTATAATAGATTCGTAGATATTGAGAGCCGTCTAAATTTTTCGGGTGGTCGCCATGTTGGATTGTTAAATGTATAGGCCATAGAGTCATGTACCATTAAAGGAAAATTATTGCGTAGGTTCATTATTCAAACTTTCACTTCGATCGCATGATTACATCACAAGAAATAAAAACTTAATTTTAAAATTCGCACAGCCGCCATCTTGAGGTTATGTAAACAATTGAACTAAATTAGATACCAGTGCGTTACTATGTGTATAAATATTTCCTGTACCAGATTTCAGTGTGTTTGGAACAATAAATCGCGAGAAAGGTCAATTTAAAATGTTCAAATTCGCTTGGCCGCCATGTTTGTTTTGTACTCAACCAGTTTTTGAAAGTCTTATAGATGGACTTCCAGTAGTGCCCTTTATCTCCGTACAAAATTTCAGGGCGATACCGCTAATAGTTTCTGAGATATAGAATGCCGGTTAAATATTTCGCACATCCACCATCTTGTGGCTATGTAAACAAATGAACGAAGTTAGTTGTCGGTGCATTACAATGTATATAAACATATACTGTACCAAGTTTCATTGCGTTTGGTTGGTTAAATCGCGAGAAAAGTCTATTTAAAAGTCGCAACTTCGCTTGGCCGCCATGTTGGTTTTGTAGTTACCAGGTTTTCAAAGGTCACATAAGTGAACTTATAGTAGTTCCCTTTATCTCCATACAAAAGGTCAGGGTAATATCGGTAATAGTTTCGGAGATATTGAATGCTGGTGAAATATTTCGCACAGCCGCCATGTTGGATTGGCGAGTCGTAACAAAATTTGAAGGCCACGGTCGGGGTCGCCCTGAATAATGCTATGAACTTACCGAGTTTCATTGAAGTCGCTCCAGCCGTTTAGATTTTATTAGGGGGGGGGGGGGACACACACACGAATCACATACACACGCACACACACACGGACAAAAGGTGATCTCATAAGCCTATTTTTTCAAAATTGAAAATAGGCTAAAAACGCTAAAGGGAATTTAGATACACGAGGAGCCAAGTAACAAAAACAGTGCGGGAATCTTAAAGAGAAAAGGAAATATAATGAAAAGAATACAAGAGGCCTGACCCCTCGAAGAAGGAGGGATCAGAAAAGATGAGACAAGGGTCAATTAAGGCGGGAAAGTGAAAGACTCATTAGGCCTCGGATACCCTAATACCGTCAGGGTCGGAAAAGAACAAGAGTTGACCAAGGGAGATCGACAGGAAAGAAGACGGAGAGAAGCCCGGCACTAGTAAGTGGAAGCAATGCCGGACTCAGCTGGGGTCCCGTGGTCGCCAACCCACGTCCCACAAGATGTGAGCCCCTCGGGAAGCAACCAGTTGACCGATGCATGTACTAACCACGGCCTAATAGATGCGAGCTGCGCCCTATACCGGCCTTGACACTCCCAGTTAGTGAACCCATGCATACGGTGTAATTGAAAAATTTCCTCTTGTTGCCGATAGAGCGCACTCACCCGCAAGATAGGCGCGATTAAAAATTAGCTGTGCAGTAGGTTTAATAAATGTGTTTCTCCCAGTGATACGTTTAGACCAACGGAGTTTTGTTTCAGTTTCATTTATTGTAAGTAGTCTGTGTTAATATACTGAATTCCCACGTTGTTTGGAGTGTTTGCTGATGAAATTGTGTGTGCCATTTTGCACTTCGAATAGGAAGAAAATAGAAGGTGATAAGGAGAAAGAGTTATAACTACAGTATACCCATACATTTATGAGAAAGTAGGCTGTATGTTCTTTGCTGAACATCTTGTTTTAATTTCATTTAATCTTTCAGGAAACAAGTTGTCGAACCACATAAAATTGACACTCAGGAATTTATATAAGCACTACATGAGTGCATAAATTTCTTGGAAAAGAATGCACAGGATAGCCACTGCCAACGCTGGAATTCAAGCCCTTGATCTGCGGTCTACCATTATCCTCTTGAAATGTTGCTGTTCGACAAAACATGCAAGGGTACTACAATTAAGAATAAGAAATTGGCCCTTAAAATGTAATAGTTAGGTTAATAATGCATACAAAGATTAAAATAGCCTCCTTAAATAATGAGTTATATTAGGGAAAATTCTGGATTAAATTATTAAAGCTACAAGCAGTAAAGAGCTGTCGTACCCACATACTCCAACACAATTTTTTATCTGAAAATAAATGGCGCGCACAAGGACGTTGAGTGGCAATAATATTGCTCATTATGACAACGACCTTCCTCGGGTTTGCACACAATACGACACAGCGAGCAAAGATACGATCTCTTTATTTCCGATTGTGATCCCGAGCAACGCCGGGCATAACAGCTAGTACATATATCTGTACTTAGGAGTTATAGGTCACTCAAGTCCATTTATCTCCAAAATGGGTTTATGAGCATAATTTTATGGTGTTTTTCTCCTCTACACAGAGGTATACAACACCATGTCCTACATCAAGAATTGGGCAAGTTACATGCTTTGAACGGATGAACGGAACACCAAGTCCACTTTCACTTAGAAGTATACAATACCATCTGCTCATAGTGTTGTATACTTCTTCAGTCAGGTGGAATTTCCGTGAACTAAAGAAACACCGTTATAAGTTTGTTACTAAAATGCTACTAACAGGCGAGAAAATTAAGGGAGAACTGAGTAAAACATCTTCAAACTCCTCTCCTGTAAAATATAGTAAATGTGACCTTCGAGGTACAGATATAGTTACCCCTGATAACCTAATTGGGCGAAAGAGTTGGTTGGTTGGTTGGTTGGTTGGTTGGTTGGTTCCTCAGTTTAGGGGCTGCGACAACGCGGTCATGTAGCCCCGTGTACTTTGGTTGTGTGTAGAATCTGTCTGATAACCGGTGTTAAATGTGATGGCTATATTAGTGTATCTGTTTTCTAATTCAAGTAAGGACTGCAACTTTGAATTTTTCAAGTAGTTCCTACTTTTGCCGCCAAACTCCACTGTCAACGACTACTAGGCGTAGTTCAGAACTTAGCTACTAGACGCCACCGCAGTCGGCTCTTGGCAACGAACGTAGAAACCTAAGAGCGTTGTTTACATTCCTAACGTATCCAATTTAGCTTCACACAGGTGTAATTAGTGGAAGGTTCTTTAACATGCCATAAATCTATGACATGGGACCGCCGGCTTTACTTCCCCTCCGAAGGAAGGCATACTGAGGGATTTTTAACGCTCTTAAAAAATCCGACGACTTCGTCGAAAGCTTGTTAACCGACTGAAAAATTGATAGTTCGTAAAAAAAAAAAGAACACTGAAATAAATGGCTTCAAAACGTAACGTATTTTTAAATGTATGTTTAAAATCCAGTTAATCGTTTAGGTTGACCAGGATACATGTCACTTCCTGCTTGGACACGACAAGAAGGGTACTTGAGCAGCAGCTTTCTTCTCTTGCACGGACATCTGTGACCACTTGGGAATCTGCATGAAAAAAAAACAACACACAAGGATAGTTCTTGAGAAATGCTTGTTTCTAATGAAGAAAAGAAATCGAGGAAAGGTAAACATTAGTAAGAGGCTAAGTGCAATCCACCGCTCTGAAACGTAAAGAATACCCACGTACTGTATACTTCCTGGAGTGTGTGCTCCTCCTTTATTGTTTCCTGTACGACTCACAAGGAAAGGTCACCATGTGGTTTACTAGAAAAGTGTTCAAATTTGGTGGGTTTGCTCTTCTAAAAAAATAGTTTGCCCCTGTTGGAGCGTTTTTGCCAATGGGCCTTAGTGTGTTCAAAATTGGACGTTTAAAATCAATCCTCCAACTTTTGTAGTCCTATTCCCGCACACGTTCCCGTATCGTCTCCGTGGCGTAGTCGCTAGCGCGTTGGCGTGGGAAATTGAAGGTTTCGAATTCGAGTCATAGTTTGGTCAGCACTTTCTTTTTCTTTTAAGCTAAATTTCTGTATGTAAACGATAATGTAAATATTAATTTATTATCTGGCAACTTAAATATTGTACCACAAACATAAAATAAAAGAAAAAATGTCGAAGAAAGATAAAGAAAAGAATTTAAAAAGATTTAAAAAGATAGGTTCCGACATGACATATGCTTATAGTGTGACATTTGGCTTTGAAAAGACTTCCCTGTGATCTCTTATCACATTGTAGCAATTATACTGTATTAGTTAATTTTCTTAATGACTCTGTGGGTGTTACGTATTGTCACCATCTTGCTGTGAGTCATTTTTGTATTAACTTTGTCACTGAGTTTCATAATAATAAATAAACAAACAAACAAACAAACAAACAAATCAATAAATAAACAAACAAATTAACAAATAAAAATAAATAAATAAATAAACAAATAAATAAATAAACAAACAAATAAATAAACAAATAGATAAACAAACAAATAAATAAACAAATAAATAAACAATTAAATAAACAAACAAATAAATAAACAAATAGATAAACAAACAAATTAATAAACAATTAAATAAACAAATAGATAAATAAACAAACAAATAAATAAACAAATAAATAAATGAACAAACAAATAAACGAACAAACAAATAAATGAATAAACAAATAAATTAATACATAAACAAATAAATAAACATACAAATAAACTAATGAATGAACTAATAAACAAATAAATAAACACATAAACAAATAAATGGACAAATAAATAACCAAACAAATGAACAAATAAATAAACAAACAAATTATCAAATAAAAATAAATAAATAAATAAACAAATAAATAAATAAATAAACAAACAAATAAATAAACAAATAGATAAACAAACAAATAAATAAACAATTAAATAAACAAACAAATAAATAAACAAATAGATAAACAAACAAATTAATAAACAATTAAATAAACAAATAGATAAATAAACAAACAAATAAATAAACAAATAAATAAATGAACAAACAAATAAATGAATAAACAAATAAATTAATACATAAACAAATAAATAAACATACAAATAAACTAATGAATGAACTAATAAACAAATAAATAAACACATAAACAAATAAATGGACAAATAAATAACCAAACAAATGAACAAATAAATAAACAAACAAATTATCAAATAAATAAACAAATAAATAAACAAAGTAACAAATGAATGAATAAATAAACAAATAAATAAATAAAATCACCACTTTGTGAGTTATCAGACCAGGGCACGTAAGGAGACAGAGTTCATGATCTATCGACTGGGCGAAGCCGGGTACTACTGCTAGTTTGCATATAAAAATAATATTTCAGAAACCTATAGTGGGAGAAAAGTGTTAGTAGTATAATTTATGTCGATATTAGGATGTTGTGTGCAGCCCCATGGTCACTTAAAAAGAGTTCCTGGTTTACGAACTCTTAAAGAAAGAAAGGAGGGAGAAAGTACGGAGTAGCAGCAGTAGCAGGCTGAATGACATTTACAGGAATGTGGACAGCAGACCTACATTCCGTACTGACAGCACAGCTCTCGCCTGTCCCGTCTTACTCGTTAGTTCCCAACATGGGCAGAAACTAACACCTACCAGTGTCCTTGCAGTTCTTGTTGCTTCAATTAGTGTAGGTGCTTGGGACATCCTTGGTCATCAGCCCCATGTACTTATGTATGGTACAGGGGCGTCACCCCCAGGCGGGCACGCGCTCCTCCAGAAAAGTCTTGGCCCACCCTAGATTAGTTCAAAATAACAAACAAATTTTAAAAATATACTTATCGCAAGATGTTGTAAATTATCAGACAATAGGCTACATTCCTACCAACTGATGAAATCTAATACAAATGCCCCACTGAGCCAAAATAGAACGGGGTGGGTGTGACTTCAGTAATATTTTGCTACGAAACGTGGGCAAGACAGTCGTTTCTGAAATGTTTAAATTGCAATGCACCTTTCTAGTGACTTTCAAATTTTATTTTAGCTATGGAATGTAATAAACTTCCTTTTGTTTGAATAAAGACTTTTTAAACTCCCTTTAGTCATTGAAGATATTCCTCTATTGTGAAAGAAATCCAACCACTTTTGCTGTGAACTTAGTGTGTTAACGTAAATTTGTGTTTTGTGAGTTTAAGTTCGCACAGATCACTATATCAATAGATTGCTATGGTGTGTAGTAAATAACAGCAACTCACAACCGTAAAACCTAGTGATGTGTAACTTAAAATATCTGCCCCCCCCCCCCTCCCCCTACAATAACTATCTGCCTCTCTATGTGCACCCCACCCCTACGTGAAATATTCTGGTGACGTTACTAGTATGGAATCATCAACATCATCATCATCATCATCATCATCATCAGTGGTGAAGGAGGGCTGATGGGGGGGGGGGGGGGGGTTACACCCTGTAGGAACCCCAGGGTGAAACAGTATATATAACGCTAAGGTGTATGTTTCACAAAACTCAAGTTCTTAAACCAGAGGGAGTTAAAAGGTTCGGTTTGTGCCAAAATCTTCCAAATAGTCTCAAGTACAGGAAAAAACTTGCATTTCTTGAAAGTCAACGTAAATATATGTATTTGTTTATAAGTGCGTTGAAATTGATGAAACAAAAATAATTGGTTGGTACCTCAGTTTAGGGGCTGCAACAACGCGGTGATGTAGCCCCGTGTACTTGGGTGTGTGTACAATTTGTCCGAAAACCGGTGTTAATTGTGATGGCTGTATTATTGTGTTTTATCTGTAATTCAGGTAAGGACTACAGATGATCAATTCCAAGTAGTTCCTACTTTTGCTACTAAATGCGACCGTCAACGACACCTAGCTGTGAATTTGGCTACAAGATGCCACCGCAACTGCCACTTGGTGGCGAACGTTGGAACTTAATATAGAGCGTTAATCAAATCTAACCTACAAATTTAGCTTCACACAATTTTAGTTAGCGGAAGGTTCTTTTACATGCCATAAATCTATGACAGATGAGGATTGGGTAGGAGGCAGCCATGGTCTTAAATTAGGAACCATCCCTGCATTTGCGTGGAGTAGAAGTGGAAAACCACGGAAAACTACTTCCAGGATGGCTGACGTGGGAATCGAACCCACCTCTTCCCAGTTTTGCCTTACGACTCTGGGTGTACCCCGTACCACCCCTCAGACCAGAATTCAATTTCTTGGCAGAGCCGGGAATTGAACCCGTTATTCTAAGTCTCAGGGTACCTATCACAGCCCTTGGCGCTAATAAATACAAGTCACCTGCAGTACTACAATTACTAGAGAAACACAGGTTATCAGACAACGCACTCCCAAGTACACGGGGCTCATGACCCTGATTGAAGCAATAACAACAAACAAGGTTCATAATGTTGTTAAACGCAAGGTCAGATAGATAAGAGAGAATGAAGCATCAGTGGGAGGAATATCCAGCTTATAGCTGAATCACGACACGGAAAAGCTGTCACTCATCCTCTAGTCTAAGGACATAGGGGCGTGGAGTCAAGGGAAAGAAAGTATTAGTATGCTCCCTTTTTTGACGTGTGGCCTCCTGAGAGGCCGAGTGCAGGTCTTTCTAGTCTACGCCCGTGGGCGACCTGCGCGCCGGGATGAAAGATGGAATGATGAAGATGAATGAAACAGGGCAAGGATGTGGAAGGAAGCGGCCGTGGCCTGTCAGAAGGTACCGTCCCAGCATTTGCCTGCTGTTGAAAATGGGGAAACCACGGAAAACCTTTCAAGGACGGCCGACGAGAGGGCTCGCACCCCAAGTGTCTACCGAGTCAGCAGAGAGCTTGGCCCCATGACCCATGACTTAAGCGAGCGTAGCCACTGCTGTTTGTAGTCTGATTTATAGTAATATAAAATCACCAGCAACTGTTTGCCACGGTGGATGAGTGGTTATCGTGTCGGACTACTAACCCCAAGCTTGTAGGTTCGCCCCTGGCCGTTGTAAGCGATTTTTGAAAGGCGACAAAAATCACGACATGGATGTCATACGTTGTTGCCATGTTAAAGAACCCATTTGAATTCAGTAGGCCGTGTTCAATGGCAAAATAAATCTCGGGATTTTTTGCAACACATAGTTCCTCCATTCTCCACCAGGAAGCGCTGTAGTGTCAAGGAGCTTATATATCTAATTTCCTTGACTTTCATAGCGTTCAAAGGAACGACGAAATTCGACATGCAAGCTGCCCTCTAGGTGTCAATTAACAAAGCTTGTAACGGCACCCGAGGCCATACGATATTATTATTATTATTACCAGCAACTGTTTAGATATGTCTTTTACACTCTATTGTTTTATGTTATCATCAATTTAAGGCCCATAATGCTGTAACAGATCTGATTTTTAAACTATTTTGATATTTTTAAATTAATTTTTCAAAGGTAAAAATCTAAGTATAATAATCAACTTTGCTCGCAATTATGCTGGTTTCTTAAAAAAAAAAAAAAAAAATACTGAAGAGGGCCATAATGTGGCCGAAACTAGTTTAATTAATTAATGTTATTAATTCAATTTTAGTGACATAAGTTGGAATTAAATTATCGAATACTCATTGATATTTCTGTTAGATTAAACGTCAACAAGGAAGCTTTTAAACTGATTAAATTCATATCACGAAGAATTTTAATTTTTAACTTTTTCTTTGCCATTTTCTCAGAAACAATTAAAAGGAACAAATTGCAAATTTCCTGAAAAGTCAAAGGAAATATATTTACTTGTTTAAAACGTGCGCTTAAACAAACAAACAAACAAACAAGACGATATCCCCTGGAAGAACTGTGTCGTGTCCAGCCCGCATAACACAAGGGCCGGGCGGGTGGTCTATACACATGGGGCGCTCACAAGTAACCGATTGTACATTCAATAGAAACAGAATTACGCGCAATTGTGCTTTGATTTAATAAATATGAACAATCTGTTAAATTTAATCAAATAAACAAGAAGCCCGCACAACAGTAAAGCCAGGCGGGTGGTTTATACACATACTAGATGTTCCCTAGTACAGGTATATCTAATTTTGGTTTGAGGGCTGCACCGGGGTATACTCAACGTCGTGAGGCAGAACTACGAAAAAGTGGTTTTCAGTGGTTTTCCCATTTCTAGTCCAGGCAAATGCCGGGATGGTACCTAACTTAAGGCCACGAGTGTGGCACTAACTGAATAGTTGAAGAAAACAGTTCAGTTTCTTAATATCCTCCCACCACATAATCTACTGAATCAATTGTTATGAACATTCATCAACATTTACCTTCATAAGATAAAATAGTTAAGTTTCTGAAAAGGCACTGTTACCAACATTACAATTAACCGATACAAAATATTAACCAAACGGTACATTTATGACCTTACTAATGGAGTTAAAGATTTGAAACTAAATACACTTGAAGATTTCACGGCTTGCAATCCAACTTAGAATCACGGTTCTAGTTCTTCAAACGTATTGCTTGTAAATTTTCCTTCGATTAGTTTAAAAGGAGCTTTGGTTTTGAAGCGATGCATAAATACTACAGCCATTATTCTAGGTCAGCTTATAGCACATGTGCATATAAAGATACTGTGAAAATTTCAAGTAGATCGATGCAGGAATTTCTGAGATAATCATCTTATATATTATTTCAGTAGTATAGATCCCTCCTGCGGCGCTCACAATCGACCGATCGTGACAAATGAGCATTCAAATGAAAGAGAATAGACATTAGCAGTGACGAATTGCACTCTAATTTCATAAATAACTATAATTTCTTTTTTTCTATAAAAAAATGTACGAAGAGTGCGATTTGCAGATATTGTTGCTGTAGGAAAATACGCTCCATAATTGCTATCCACTTCACATTTTGGCCGCTGTGACACCTGTTTCATGTCATTTAAACATTCTGAGGTCTTTGCTTTATCATTTTGCATGGATTTCAGAAACAGTAAATCAAAGGAATGAGTACTCAAATCGTATAATTTCATAAATATCGAATAACCGGTGAGTGTTGTGATGATCCAATTTTCAGTGATTGCCTTCTTAAGTTAGGGAACGTAGAACTTGGAATTCAAACTAAAATGTAAATAGTGTTCTATATAATCATTTGGTTGAAATAAAAACGTAACAACCTTTCTCCGTAAGTCTATCATTATAAACCAATTGGGGAAAGTGTGGTTTATGAACATGGGAGATTTCTCGCACGGATCTGCTAGTGCACTTTATTTGCGGCTGTCAAAGAAAAGTCGGCAAATAGATTAATAAAGAAATGATAGATGTTTGCGAAAGTTGACAAACTTCACTAACTCTTATCTTGGAAATAGATTAACATTTTTGCTCCAAACTAACTTCCTCTTCTATCTCAATATGCTGAGAATCCAAAACATCAAAAAGAGTAAATCGATTTTTTCTATCAAAACCTTGACCTTAAATGGTCAAATCCTGAATTCTAACTGAAGCAAAGATACAAACATGTTCTGTGCTTAACCTTTGGAGACTTGGTCACGTCTACAGTTACTAAGATGAAATGTCAAAGAGACGGCCCATGCGGTCCCACGGCAGAGAAAGGCGAACGGAGTCGATAATTACAAGCCGGGGTGATAATAAGTACATGCCTCCGCTCTAAATCCTGCATTGTAAACAGCTCTACAGGAAGTAGGAAGGTAGTTCAGTGCCACGTAATTCACACTCCAGTCGAGCAGAGTCGATGTGAACGGGACCGAGGCTACCTCGAACAAGAGAAAAATTTGGACTGACTAAATTACACTTTTGGTTTGGTTGGTTCTTAAGTTGCGACAACGCGGTCATGTAGCCCCGCGTACTTTGGGTGTGTGTAGAATCTGTCTGATAACCGGTGTTAATTGTGATGACTGTAATAAAGTGTGTTATCTGATTTTTAATTTAAGTACTGCAACTTAGAATTTATCAAATAGTTCCTACTTTTGCCGCCAAGCGCCACCGTCAACGACTACTAGGCCAAGTTCAGAACTTAGCTACTATACACCACCGCAGTCGGCTCTTGGCAACGAACGTAGACACCTAAGAGCGTTGTTTACATTCTTAACCTATCCAATTTAGCTCCACACAGGTGCAATTAGTGGAAAGTTCTTTAACATGCCATAAATCTATGACATGGGACCGCCGGCTTTACTTCCCCTCCGGAGGAAGGCATACTGAGGGATTTTTAACGCTCTTTAAAAAATCCGACGGCTTCGGCCGGGTTTGAACCCGCTATCTTGGGCATAGAAGCTCAGCAAGCTACCAACTACGCCACCGAAGCAGCCAAAATTACACTTTAGTGCGCACTCAGTACATCATGATGATGATGATAATTGTTGTTTTAAGGGGCCTGAAATCAAGGTTATCGGCCCCCAATGGTCGGGGTGATGGCGAAAATGACAATGAATTGGAAACCATAACGAAAACCAAGGTAGACTGAAAAAGTGGAATTTAGATGGAAACTACGCACATAATGGAGTTTAGATTCGAAATACCCACAAAATGCAATGCACATTCAAAACACTTACAAAATGCAATTTAGGTTGAAAATACTCTTACAAATTGCAATTGAAATTCAAAATACCCACAAAATGCAAATCGATTCATAATACTTGCAAAAATACAATTTAGATTGAAAATGCCGGCAAAATAAAACTAAGTCCCCGATTCTTGGATGTAACGGGTAATCTCAAGAACCACTGGATGGATATTGATGTGGTTTTCACCATTCTGTAAAAGATTTCTCGAGGGAAGTTTCTGTAGAAAAACATTCATTTATGACCAAAGGAAGCCGAGCAGTAACGATTTCAGTGAATCGAGTCGAAGAAAAAATTGCCGTCCGTGCGCCTTTTAAGCTTACGCTGAGTAAACCTTTAAAAATATCTATATACAGTACTATGAGTGTAAGAATTGTTCAGCATAAAAAGTTCTACAAAAACGTCCGTGACAGCATATCCCTAACTTTAATACATCGCACACTGAGTGTTTTTACGTTTTCATTTCTTCCAACGATCTCCATTCAGTGGAAATTTAAATTAGTAGTAAAAATTTAGATTTTCACGACCGGCGTTGAAATAGGAATCTTTTTCGCGGGCTTATAGGCCGTGTTCCAAGGACATTTTGTCGTCCTGACGTTTCGCTGAATACTGCGTTCAGCATGTTCACAGGTCTGTTTTCTTGTTTTACCTAGCTTAATGTAACCTGTGAACATGCTGAACGCAGTATTCAGCGAAACGTCAGGACGACAAAATGCCCTTGGAATACGACCTATAAGCCCGCGAAACAGACATTCCTATTTAAATTAGTAGCTTCGGAGTTAGTTTACAAGATAGCGATCGAGCCTATCACCCCAGCTTCGGCCAGTATCAAACTGTCGAGTCGTATCGAGTTAAGACCACAGAGATGAGTATATGTGTTTGGAGTTTCGCTGTTCACCTCGGCTTTTCTGAATTGCGTCTGGGACCTGCCGTCCATGCGCCTTTTAACCATACGTGGGTAAACAGTTAACGATACCGGGCGAAGCCATGGGGGGGGGGGGGGTGTTGTTGTTAGTAATGTATGAAATGAAAACATTATCAGCCACGTACACAAACAATACGGTCTAATTTATAACGTGGCGGTGATGTATAATCGTCTAATTTTCCGCATTAACTCACTTTTGAAACCTAGTAGGGCGGCTATGTTTAAATAAGATGTCTGCGTAAAGCCAAGGCTTTCCCAGTTCGATGCACAGCGTTTTCAACTCTTCACCGTAGCCACTGAGAGCATCAGCGAGACGGAAATTGAGCAACACTAAGAGCTCTGACAAGCGAGCCGGACCCTAGATTCCACGTGGACTGACAGAGGAAGCATCAGCTATTGATCAACAGAGAACAGTCAATGTGGTTATTGTCAGCTCGTGGTACGGCGCGGCGTGACGTTTCAGTCGCCAGACGTTCACGAGGAATTTGAGAGAACTATATTGCAGGTGAGAAGGAGGGAGTGTCGGAGAGGGGAACTACCGAACGGCGTCAACTAACACGTCGCCCTGTTCAGCTTTCGCGCACAGAAACTGACGATTTGTTACTTCTCTTCGTTCAATTTTTTCATGTCTGATTTATGGGGATATTAAACTATCGAGACTCGAAATTCTACAAACTCAAGGCTGTGTGTGTGTGTGTGTGTATATATATATATATAGAATTTGTCTGATAACCTGTGATATTGTAGTGTCTGTAGCAGTGGCGTAACTATAGGGGTTGATTAGGAGGATTAATCTCCCCCCTCCCCCTCACCCAGTGCAAATAGTTTAAAAGAAACGTACATTGATGAAATTTGTATTAGAAAAAACAACAAATTTTCGGGTTGTTGACAAATAAATGGATTATGTGCGTTTATAATTTGAGAATATTTATCTTTACTTGTGTAAAATATTTAGTGTTAGTCCTACCAAAACTGTCCATTTCCACAAAAACAAACACATAACCAAACCAGAAAGTAAAAAAGCAAAATTCAAAAACAAAAGCAAAAGCATAAAACGAACACAAATCCGAAAATACCAAGCATAAAACAAAATTTGAAAAAAGCAGTGAACAAACACAAAGCAAAAAGCAAAATTCAAAAACAAAAGAAAAAGTAGAAAATAAACACAAAATCGAAAACAAAAATCAAAAAAGTAAAATTCAAAACCAAAAGCAGAAAACAAACACAAAACCAAAAAACGCTAAGCAAAAAGAAAAACAGTAGAAAGCAAACAAAACCAAAACCAGAATTAGTTCAGATTTGGCTCCGCTCACCCACCTCCAGAAGCAAATCCTAGTTACGCCACTGATCTGTAGTAAATTGTATATTTGTAGCGTAGACTACAGCATGCTGAACTGCTATGCCCAAGATCGCGGGTTCAAACCCGGCCGATGTTGTCGGATTTTTAAGAGCGTTAAAATCCTTCAGTATGCCTTCCTTCGGAGAGGAAGTAAAGTCGGGGCGGGCCCATGTCAGAGATTTATGATACGTAAAAGAACCTACCACTACAATTGATAGTGTGTAGCTAAAATTTGTAGGTTATTTGGTTAGAAACGCTCCACGTTCCAACGTTCGCCGCTGGGTGTCAGTGACAGTGGCGTCTGTTAGTCAATGTTAGAACTACCCGAATTTGAAGTTGTTGATAGCCTACGGGCGTTAAATTGAAATACCTTGGCTGCAATTCAAATATAATGTATATTTGTAATTAAGACTAGACTTTGGAAGGGAGCGGCCGAGGCCTTAACTTAGGAACGATCCCTGCAAATACTACGCCAGCATTTGCCAGGAGTAAAAGTGGGGAGACCACGGTAAACCATTCCTAGGATGGTTGAGATGGGAATCGAACCCACCTTTTCTCAGTTTTGCCTAACATGGCTCGGTGTACCACGTTCGAGCCCTGAGAGCCCTGAGACCAGGCTTAATATTTTTGGGAGAGCCGGAAATCAAAACTCAGACCTCCGTGGCGACAGCTATTCTCTACACCACGAGGTGGCCAGACTGGCAAAGAAAGAGCCTCCGCCTTGCTTAGACTAGGCCAGGCTGTTCCAAATCCACGAGTTTGAGTGTGCGTACACGCGAGTACTCTGCAGTGATGCTCGGAGTAGGTTGGAGAGGGCCTGGGGGTGATCGCCAATACGTTACTGGGCGAAGGTCATAGCACAAGTCCATGTGCTTCCAGCCAGTCTGATCTATCCACCGCGCAGTGACGGCAGCCCCCACACCAGAGCTGTATTCCATGTTGCAGGTTCACTCACGCAAGGCGGCGAGTACTCCACTGCTCACTGGTGAGCAGCTCGGCTGGAACAGCCTGGACTAGGCCATCTCCTGGACAACTTTACCTTATACCTCCAGGGGCTCAACTTCTGGGACGTGGGTTGGTGACCACGGAATTACTGTAGGTAAATACAGTTACTTGTGCTGGGCTTGTGATGTCAACCATCCGTGGACAACTCTTGTTACTTTCGAACACCTTTAGAAGGGTTTATGAGGTCTAGGGTGTATTTCATTTTCCTGCCGTAATTAGTCCTCGACCTCTCTTTCCTGGATGTCCAGAGGTAAAGGGAAGGGATTGCTACAATGTAACGATTACAATTTGATTTCCTCCGTTAGTAAATTAGGAGTAAAAATTACATTTTCCGAACAGTAGTCATTATTGTAATCTGATTACTTTTACCCAGGTTCTCCACATCACTGCTTGTTATCAACTCTGCCAACAATCAACGCTATCACCATCAGCTACAGTACAGCTTGATTCAGATGTATTCCAACCCCTGAAGTCCGGGTTCGATTCACGGCTCTGCCAAGAAATTTAATTCTGTTCTGAGGGCTGGAACGGGACGGGGGACACTCAGCCTCGATAGGCAAAACTGAGAAGAGGTGGGCTCGATTCACACTTCAGCAATCTTGGAAGTGTTATTCAGTGGTTTCACACTTCTACTCCAGGCAAATACCGGGATAGTTCCTGACAAAGCAACGGCACCTTCCTTCCGAATACCTGCCTTAATTACAAATATACACACTACTTGATACACCACAATAACATCATACATTTTTATTTATTTATTTATTTATTTATTTATAAGAATAATAATAACATCGTATGGCCTCGGGTGCAGGGTACAAGCTTTGTTATTTGACGCCTACAGGGCAGCTTGCATGTCGAATTTTATCGTTCCTTGGAACGCTATGAAAGTCAAGGAGGTTAGATATCTAAGCTCCTAGAGCACTATAACGCTCTCTATTACAGAATGGAGAACTTGGTGTTGGCGGAAAATCCCGAGATTAATTTTGCCACTATGAACACGGCCTACTGAATTCAAATGGGTTCTTTAACATGCTAACAACGTATGACGTGCGTGTCGTGATTTTTGTCGCCTCTCAAAAATCACTTACCACTGCCAGGAGCGAACCTGCAAGCTTGGTAGTCCGACACGATAACCACTCACCCACCGTGGCAAACTATTTATTTATTTGTATAATAAGGCTTTCACGGCCCGGATTACTATATAAATAATTCATGCTTTTTGGGCTAATACCGTGTGAAATTAAATTAGAACCATACATTTCGGAGAAACCTTGCCTCCTTTGTTTGATTCCATTGAAAAAGGAGGCAAGGTTTCTCCGAAACGTATGGTTCTAATTTAATTTCACACGGCATTAGCCCAAAAAACATGAATTATTTATATTTATTTATATATATAACAGAAAGTCGTGTTAATTACACTATTTATAACTCAAGAACGGCTGAACCGATTTGGCTGAAAATTGGTGTGGAGGTAGCTTAGAACCAGGGGACGGACATAGGATACTTTTTTTTAAATCCCGTGACGTGACATAAAACGTCAAAGAGAATACAAGTCACTATAAAACGTAACGCAAATGGCAGCTGTTATGGGAGATGTTATGTACACATCAGGGAAAGTTTTTGGCGTAGTAAATCCACTTAACAATAGGTAGCGCACGACTAGATTCAACAAATGAGCGACTACGCACGAAGCGTTTCAACGAAGTCCCGTATGCGCTCATATACAGTACTATTCGTCCGATAGCGATGAAACTTGGGTGAGATGCTGTGTACACTTCAGGTAAGTTTTCTGGCGTAGTAAATCCACTTTTCAATAGGTATTGCACAAGTACAGTACAGTAGATTAAACAAATGAGCGACGACGCGCGGAGTGTTCAACAAAGTCCCGTATGCGTTCATATACCATTCGTCCGATAGCGATGAAACTTGGGTAAGTTATTGTGTTCACTCCAGGGAAGGTTGCAGGCTTAGTATATCCATTTTACAATAGGTAGCGCACGAGTAGATTCAACAAATGAGCGAAGACGCGCGAAGCGTTTCAACAAAGTCCCGTATACGTTCAAATAACATTCGTCCGATAGCGATGAAACTTGGGTGAGATGTGTACACGCCTGGGAAGATTTTTGACTTAGTAAATCCATTTTACAATTGGTAGCGTACGAGTATATTCAACAAATGGGGTACGGCGCTCGAATCGTTTCAACAAAGACCCGTATGCGTTCATATACCATTCATTTCATTGCGATGAAACTTTAGTGAGTTGTTGAGCTCGCTCCCATGAATGTTTCTGAGATAGTAAATCAATTTTATAATAGTTTAGAGGTGGTTAACGTAAGAAGAAAAAAATGTTCGGAATCCTAAAGCAGTTCAACAAACAAAGTCACATCGCCAACACTTTCTTTCAATGGCATTGAAACGCATGCCGGGTAGAGCTAGTATATACACACACACACTCAAGTACAAGGGGCTAAATGACCATGAAATGAAACACAACAACTTTCTTTCCTGATACCATTTTTGGAGGGGTCAGACGACTTTTGTTTTGTTTCTCATCCTGAAGCGCTCACGGTTGGTGAACTCGAGAACTGGCAGCCCTGAGGGATTTCCTTTTCCCACTGACTTTGGCGCGTACTTTCACTCCCTTTCTATTTCCTGCTTGCATTTCATGTCTCTACTAGCTTGCCACGGTGGATGAGTGGTTATCGTGTCGGACTACCAACCCCCAAGCTTGCAGGTTCGCTCCTGGCCATGGTAAGCAATTTTTGAGAGGCGACAAAAATCACGACACGCATGCCGTACGTTGTTGGTATATTAAATAACCCATTTGAATTCAGTAGGCCGTGTTCATAATGGCAATTATTCTCGGGATTTTCCGCCAACACAAAAGTTCCTCCTTTCTCTACTAGAAAGCGCTATAGTGTCAAGAAGCTTAGCTATCTAACCTCCTGGACTTTTATAGCGCTCCAAGGAACAACAAATTTCGACATGCAAGCTGCCCTCTGGGCGCAAATAAAGCTTGCACCCGGCACCCGAGGCCGTTCGATATTATTATTATTATTATTATTATCATTATCATTATCATTATTATTATTATTATTATTATTATTATGGTTCGTTTTGTTTCGTAGTTCCTTATTCCTCTTTTCTGGACAACTTCGTGGTGTAGCGGCTAGCGTTCTTGGCTGTCGGCCAGGGGCGTATATAAGGGGGGGGGGGGCACCCCCGAAATGTTTGTCATATATAATATTTGTTTATGAATTAAAACAGTAAAAACCAATATTATCATGTACTATTGTTACTAAGCGACGTTTGGCAACGTTGCAAAGCGAGGCGACGGTAGAGCGATGTAAACAGTGTGCTCTGATCTTATGTGTAACAACATAACCTCTTATTACTCTCCAGTGCCTTCGCTCTTATGAACTAACCAAGAACAACAACAAGTGTCCTTGAAACGTGTGACAAACTTTTTTCCCCCTAACTTTTATACCCTTATCAAACTTCTGGCAAATTTGCCTCTCTCTGTAGCTACTGGTACTCCCGAACGGAGTTAGAGTTGGTAGAAAACATACTTAAGAAATTCTACTTCTGAAAACAGACTCAACGGTCTAGTATTCTAATCTATTCACAGAGACATACATCTCACTGACGATGAAGTTATGAACCGATTGGCAATGTTTCAAGAAACCTGGACTTTATATTATAGTGTGAGTTGTAAATCAAAACAGTAACATTAATTGATTCCAAGTAAATACTATCAAGAGAGCAATAATAAAAAGTATCATAAAATGGTCTTAGTTGTTTTTGACATTAACCAAACATAAAACATCACAATAAACTGGTTGAAAAAGTGATGTCAGATAGCCTTAAAACTCATCATTACGCGCCAAATTATACAAACTTTTCCCGAGGAGAACGCCGGAGCCCCTATTCTTTGGGCCTATACCATGTCCCTTAACCACCGGTTGGGCAACCCCCGAAATAAAACTCTATATACGCCCCTGCCGTCGCCTATACCTCTAGTCACCTCAAAACCTAAGCGGTCCCTTTGATGTTCTGGTCAGTGAAGATGTTAACGCGCCAGGAGAAAGTCCCCACTTCTGCTTGTTTTTGCCGTACACGATTCTCCAGCACATGTTGTTATGATTCCATAAGCTAGCTACATTGAAAAATCCACAGCCTGCTTCCAGTCTTCGACCGGGTCAGGAATGGAATGAATGAAGCCCCCATCTAGCGGCGAGGATATGAACTGTGCCGGCTGCCGAGGCCTGACGCACTCCTCTGGGGCAATGATTAAATGAATGACAGATGAAATGAAATGATAGTGGAGAGTGTTGCTGGAATGAAATTTTGACAGGGAAAACCGGAGTACCCGGAGAAAAACCTGTCTGCCTCCGTTTTGTCCAGCACATATCTCACATGGAGTGACCGGGATTTGAACCACGGACCCAGTGGTGAGAGACCGGCGTGCTGCCGCCTAAGCCACGGAGGCTAAGCTAGCTACATTACTTTTCAGAATTTCCTTTGTTAAAATAATTTTCACGTTTGGGAGCATTTACCAACTTTGCTTTTTATGTGATGAATTGTGTGTGTGAATATACAGGGTCTTTCAAATAAATTTAGAACGGCAATCGGCAGTTTTGTTATTCGCTGCTGCTGTGACCTTGGCCGAGCTTGTGGCGCGCCACGGCCCCCTGCTTAAAGCGTGTGTACAATCCTATATGAAATATTACTTTATAAAAGATGCTGGAAGTGTAGTAAATCCTGGGTTATACAGCCATTGTATCTGGTAACCACATTCTGGGTACGCGAGAGAGTTCTGCCACTGTAATGTTTCTGATTTTTAATTTTATGCTTTGTATTGAGCACTGAGTCAGTAGTGTCAAACTTATTTACAATTACGTGAATCTGTGTTAGTGAAGGTGGGCACTTCACCAGGAAATTGCTGATCAAAAGCATCACGTACGCACCGAGCCGACTTGTACTTAAAATAAATTTTACATACAAAAATACGATACAAAAATACATCTGAGGTTTAGACTGGCGACTGAACACCTGCACGTTTATTGCAAGGTCGAGTACAGTATATACTATGCACGCGCTTTCAATACTACCTCAGGGGGCCCTGGCACGCCACAAGCTCGGCCAAGACAACCGCAGCAGCGGATAACAAAGCCGCCCCTCACCGTTCTTACTTTATATGAAAGACCCTGTAGTGTTTAATGGTATTTGGAACGTTAGACAGAGTAATTCAGTACGAATTTGATATTATATTACATTTAGTTTTGTACAAACCTTGCTCGAGTGGCAAAAGAGCACCCGAGCAATTCGATTTTCTGGCGAATCAGGCTCAAAGGTTTGCAACTGTTACGAAGTGTTCAAACTTCAGCTGCAAAACTTGAATCGCCAATAATATACTTCAAAGGTAATAAAAGTGGAGAGAAGTTGAGTCAAAGGTGCAAACAAATGATTTTGAATGTAGATAGTGTATAATATTAGGTTGAGAGGTGACGATCTCTAGTTTCCGTGTCGGAAAAAAAGAAGGAACAAAGAGAGGAGATACGCGGAGGGATATTTTCCTCAGGACTTGATCTGACGTTTGGTATAGGAGATCATGGTTAGATTCCCGGTTCTGTCACGAATTTTATTTTCTGGCCTGAGGTTTGGAGCAGGCTACACTCAAAATTGTGAGGCTCGTGGTCTCCCATTTCTACTGCAGGCAAATGCCGAGATAGTTCCTTTCTTAGGGCCACGGCCGCCTTCTTCCAAATTCTAGCCTATATTACAAACACACACCAAGTACACAGGGCTACTACGTCGCAAAGCCCCTAAACGAATCAACAATAGAATAATTCAAAGGGGCGTTAAACACATGACATTCATATGATTCGTTGTTGTTGATTCATTTGAAGGGCTTGGAAAGGTCATTTAACAGACAAAAATATGCAGAATACAAGAGTAAGAATTTAAACATCAGAAACGGACTAGTTTTTTGAGTCAAAATATACTTTGCAATGTATATGGCTAACCCTGAACCACTCTCACTTATAAAGTGGATGACGTCAATCATAAAGTATAAAGCAGTACTTTCATGCAAGAGAGTGAGGCTAAGCGACGACAGGTATTTTGCAAAGCGAATAGTAAATTATTTGCATAGTACCAGCAATAATTCTTTAATTTCGGCTTTTTTTTATTATGTTTTCTTTTCTGAATTAGTTTCAATGAACAGCCTTCGTTGTAAAAGAAAACTTAAAAATAACTTTTGGGGTGGGGGTGCACTTAAGTACTGCCATTTTGTGAAGTAGTGTACTTACACTGTAATAGTATTGCTTACTTTTTGAAAAGTCATTTATAATTAACTAATTACATTCGCTTGAACACCTGTTGATACTCAATACTCGTATGTTTGGTTGGTTGGTTGGTTGGTTCTTAAGTTTCGGGGCTGTGACAACGCGGTCATGTAGCCCCGTGTACTTTGGGTGTGTGTAGAATCTGTCTCATAACCGGTGTTAATTGTGATGTCTGTATTGGTGTGTGTTATCTGTTTTTAATACAAGCAAGGACTCCAGACATTCAATTTTCAAGTAGTTCCTACTTTTGCGGCCATACGCCACCGTCAACGACTACTAGTTCAGAGCCTAGCTACCAGGCGTCACCGCAGTCGGCTCTTGGAAACGAACGTAGGAACCTAAGAGCGTTGTTTACATTCTTAACCTATACAATTTAGCTTCACACAGGTGTAATTAGGGGAAGGTTCTTGAACATACCGCCGGCTTTACTTCCCTTCCGAAGGAAGGCATACTGAGGGATTTTTAACGCTCTTAAAAAATCCGACGACTTCGGCCGAATTTGAACCCGCGATCTTGGGCATAGAAGCTCAGCATGCTACCGACTACGCCACCGAAGCCGCCGTTGTGGAGTGAACTGAAATTGAGAGTCAGCTGAAAAGAGTTGTTGATTGACATCGTGGTAATGTAGCCCCGTGTACTTGGGCGTGTGTGTAATTCTGTGTGATATTGTGATGGCTGTATTAGTGAGTGTATTCGTGATTAAGATGGGGATTGGGAAGGAGGCTGCCGTGTCCTTAAGTTAGGAACCATCCGGGCAAAACCACGGCAAAACACTTACACGATGGCTGAGGTAGTAATCGAACCCACCTCTTAGCAGTTTTGCCTCACGAGGTTGAGTGTACCACACTCCAGCCCTCAGACCAGAATTAAATTTCTTGGCATAGCCGGGAATCGAAACCGGGCCTCCGCGGTGAGAGCCAAGAATACTAGCCACTGCGCAACGAGGCGGATTGCTGAAAATAACTACTGAATTTGAGCGGTGAACGGGGACGGGAGACTCTTCCCACTTTCCTGTATTAGATTGCCTTCAAAGATAAGTGAATACCACTTTCTGTTTCCACGAACGCCCGCAGAATGTTCTGTCAGAGGGATACTGTATCATTATACACAGTCAAGGCCGTCACCTTCCAACAGTGTTAGACAATAATGCTGCGGGAAGGAGAAAGCTCCATTCACAACTCGGCAAGTATCCGTCAATAGTTATTTGGGGCGGGCTGGGTGGCTAATTGGTTAGCATGCCACGCTTTAGCCCGATGGGTCCTGGGTTAGATTCCCGGCCGACCCGTGGGGGATTTTAATCTCCTGTGGTCATTTCCCCTTGGCTCGTGGACGGGTTGATTGTGACATCTGCACCGGTACTGGAAATAATGCAAGAAGAAAAGCAAAAGCGAAAAGTAAAGTGATATACAAGGGGGGAAAATGGCATTTAAGGTGTTCAAATGTTATCACCATAAAGGGCATTCCCTACACTCTAAAGCAGGGCCATCCATACAGCGCTCCCCGAGCACTGGCGCTCCGGCCGCGCTCCAAGCCAGTGCTCCGAGCGCTTTGGTGGGAGGAGCTTGGCTGGCTAACCACGCGGTCTGCCCGCCGCGCCGAAGTGAGCAGCCGATCCATCAGTCGCTAGTTCAGCCCAATGCGCTCTCTTGATAGCGCCTAAGTAAATCAGTTTCGCTGTGATCAGGAATGAACATCATACAAAGAAAAAGAGTGGTGAAGCAGCAGAATGAGAAATGTCATTTTTCTGCACAGCTTATAAAGGGCATGCCAAAAGTTTAGTGTGCCACAGAGATTTAATGTGTTAAAATAACAATTTGTTGTTGAATTTTCCTCTCTATTATGTTCACATTTTAGTTTGGAATAAATCACAATATTCTTTACTTAACACTTGCGTTCGTTTCCTGCACATTCCATACATCGGAGTACCATTCGATTTGTATATGCGGTATATTTGTTATGGCTAAACAGCCCAATCAATATATCAACAGTCCAAGAGCCGTCGACCGCACGACTCTACGTATCTAGTCAGTGTGGTCAGAACATCGTCTTTCTGTCTCAGGTCTCCTCGCTGCCACAGTGTAGTGTTGGTAGGGGAAGTAGCGCTAGCCTGACTGCCCAGTGCTCCCCGAGCGCGGCCGCGCTCTCAGAGCGCAATGACTGGATGGCCCTGCTCTAAAGGTATAGCAGTTTAAAAGGAATTATTAATACTAGCGGGCCCGTGCGAGAACTCTCGCATAATGGGTTGTGTGCGCATCATGTGTATAGACTATCTGCCCGGCTCTAGTGCTATGCGGGCTGTACGTGACTATCGTCTTGTTTATTTCTTTAAAAGCACTTTATAAGCAAAAATATATATTTCCGTTGACTTTTCAAGAAATGCGAGATTTTTCCTATACTATTGAGACGATTTGGGAGATTTTGGTACAAACCACATCTTCTAACTCCCTCTGGTGTAGGAGCTTGCGTTTTGTGAAACATACACCTTAGCGTATTATATAATAAGATAAGATTATTATTATTATTATTATTCGTCAGTTTACCCTCCAGGTAGGGTTTTTTCCCACGGACTCAGCGAGGGATCCCACCTTTACCGCCTCTACGGGCAGTAAATTATTATTATTATTATTATTATTATCAGGGTGACCGCTGGTTACCTGAAATTATTTTCCCTGTGTTTTCCCTGCGTTTTCCCTGTGTTATTATAATTTTTCCCTGTGTTAAATTTAACCTTATTAACACACACAAAAAATCAAAAAAAATGTATATACGGTAAATACTTTTATTTATTTATTTATTTTTATTTATTACAGAACGTAAAATACATAACACAATATAGTCTCTTACGACAACGTATGTCTTTCACAAATTAAATAACTTACAAGTTTCATTGATTTCATTTCAAAATAATCACAATTATTTAGGTATAATATTTAATCACAGATATTTAGGTGACTTTGAATACGTTTGAAGTTCTTATTTCTTCAATGTTTTTACGGTATTTTCATTTCAAACTCATGTTGCTTTGTGCGCAATTCTTCCTTTTCTTTATTTAATGCCATTAACACTTCATTCTTCTCTCTCTTGTATCGCGGGTTCGATTCCCGGTCAATGCATATGAGATTTTCGAAGTAAAATGCCATGTCCTGTGTTTCGGATTCCACGTAAAAAGGAGGTCCCGTGGCTCATGATCGCATGATCAACGGTCACGTAAAATTAAAAGCTTCCTTCCTTTTTCTCTCGTAACTACTCAACTGCTCTATTTCCGTTTCCCGTCGTTTTCGTTCTTCGATAGCGATTTCTTCCTTAGCCCTAGCCCCACAATCCTAACGAACCATTTCATCATCAATGTTTATGGCATCTTCTCCACCTACATCCTGAATTCCATCCCATGCTCTTCTCATCGCTATGGGAGTTTCCTGGTGAATGTTTTCCACTAACATTTCTTTGTTAATGGAAAAAAAACTCTCTACAAAGGCGTAACCATGAGAAAATATGTGGATGATTTTTATGATCTGCCACACATCTTTATATTCTTCCAAGCCCTTGAACTGTTTAGTATAACGATGATCCAGGAGAGATTTACTCCTATCAAATTGTTCAAGCTAAGGGATATAAAACGACCTAACTGAAGTATGACTCGATCTGACAAAAGTGCAGTCACATGCTGGCTGGTGATCCTTGCTTTGTGAATTTTTTCTGTCATGTGGCCAGCGATGCTTTCTTGCCCATGTTTTCAAAGCAATCTGTTTTTTGCACACAATACAAACAGAATGTTTTGCATTCTTGGGAACTTCTTCTAACCAAGGCTGAAAATCTGGGTACTTTGACGGTTGTTGCTATTCTGGATTGAATTTCGATGATCCCTCCATGATCCTCGAAAAATACTAAATACATAAGCATACCTGCCAACCCTCGGAAGTCAAAAATAGGAAGATTTTTAAAATTATAGATTTCATCATGCGATGTATTCCGTTGCGTGGGCGAAAGAGGGTACACTGAAGACCTGCGTGTCTTTATTGGCAAAGTATGAATTCAGCATAAAATTCACAAAAATGTAAACAATCATCGTCAATCATCGAGTAGTATGTATGGCCAATATTTAAACGTAAGAGAACATAATTGTGTGTTTATAGAAAATGCATACAATCATTCTGATGGATTACACTTCGCATTCGCTACCAGATATTCACGTTTTGCCAGACTAAAGTTAATTAGGCTACCATGGACAACTTACCTAATTATGATTAGGTGATGTATATACATGTGGATGGTAATCTTGAGACTGCTTACTGTTTTAATGCAGACCTTGTAGCCGAATTTGCTCTCTTCAAACATTCCCCGTCATCCTGCTGCTCGTAGCAATTCCCACTTAGGCTTGATTTAACCAGTAACAGTTTGTTGAGGTTTTCGTCCTTCAGAGATGATCGGAATTGTGTCCTTGTCTTCTTCACCTGGCTAAACAATCTCTCACATTCAACGTTGCGTGTGGGATTGTTAATATTGGCAGCATTACTCTAGCTAGTCTGTCATATTTCAGACACCCATCTCCACCTCGTATATCCCCTATAGCAGACCAAGAACAATCTGCTCTTTTTCCTTCCACAATAGAAGATGGCAAATCCTCCAGTTGGAGAGCACAAAACTGGCATTGTAATGCATCCATTGCTTGGTGCTCATCTTCACCATATTTTTTTTGGCAACATAATTGGAAACTTACGAGATATAATACTTCACGGCACTAAAGGAAGCAGTAGACAAAGACATTATCTGTGCCACTAGAGCATAACAGAAAACTCACTGTCCAAATTAAATGTATAAATAATATAATCAGAGGCTGCAGTGAAGTATTTCCTGACGTGCAAATAAAAGACCTTCTTCTCCTCAGGAGCCAGATTTTCTACACAACTAGATGTTGTTGAACCAATTACCAAATCATCATCAGCTTCTTATTCTCTCTTGTGTGATAGACCACTTCTAAAATTGTGCATTATTTCTTTATGGCCACTGGCTTAACAAACCTACAGAGAATTTCCGTCAGCAAATCAATCAGTATGGATCTTAGGACATGGATGTGAGGAGCATCCGATTGAAGATCTGTGTTATTATTTTGAAATGTAGGGATGGTAAATGCCAGAAACAAGCAAAATGCCTCATTTAACTTCGATGACAGAAAAATAAATTAAAAAATAAATAGTCTCTCCTGTCTTGAAATACCAACAGTTTGACTTGATTCCGTCTTAATCTTCTGTAGGTTTGCGTTTCTTTGAAGTAATTTCATTTGTAGTCTAGTCGTTGATCATTCATCTTGTTGGCGACTCTTTCCAGGTTCGTCGCTGAATCTTACTACTTTCTGCTTTTTTAATTTTATTACTCCACTTTTAAATATTTTGTGTATTAACCAAATACCTCTTACGTGTTGGCGGCATGGAGACACACACTAAACTGACAAGTCATAACGAATCAAGATAATAATAATAATAATAATAATAATAATAATAATAATAATCAGGGTGACCGCTTTCTGGAAAACTCAGGGAACACAGGAAAAACACAGGGAAAATTTTGGCACGATGAAAAAAGCCTTGAAGACAATCGTATGGTTCTGTTCAAATAGTACATTGACACCAAGCGTTATACCACATCCTTTATCGTATGTAGTTCTAAAAAGAAATACCCACAGGCATTTAATAAATCTAATACACCTTAGTCAATAACATTTTTAAATTAATATTTATTAATTAAATGCCAGTTTCGACCTCATTATGGCCCTCTTTAGTTTTTTTCAAAGAAAAAAAGTAAAAATAATGGAAAACTACAAGCAAAGCATTTGAAACAATATTTAAACTTGGTTTTTCCTGTTATTTGTTTTATAAAAAATATATTTAAGTAACATTTATATCACAAAAGTGGGCTTTAATTTAATGATATACAATAATTTTGTGAAAAATTACATAAATCTTATATCTCTTTTGTGTTTGTATTCCCATAAGTAAACTAAATATTGTACTTTAAAAAAATCTTGATATGGTCTTTCTATGAGATGAAAAACCTCTTTGCTGAGTGGAGCATAAGTTGGAATGTTTATTGTAATTGTCCTCTGCTCCAATGAAAAATTTTGATGCGATATGGAAAATGTTGATGGTCCTTGACTAATAACTGGTGTGCTGTAATCTATTGCTGATTTGGAAATACGTTATTGAATGCGGTTTTTTCATTAGTAGTGTTCATGGAAAATAATAAGACGTCTTGCATTATTTTCAACCTGTTGTTCAGAAGGCTGCTATACTTCCTCCCGCCCCACATACAAAAAGAGCCCCTCACGATACATGGTCTTGTGTTTGTATGCATTTTCTCATACATAATAATGGAATTTATTTGAATTTGTTATAATGTGGACATGCGTAATTAGTCAATCAATGGAAGAGAATTAATTAATTAATTACCAAACTTTATTTTGCAAAAATTTAATGAATAAAATGAGGAATCCTGAAGTAATATCATGTGTGATATATTATTTAAGCCGGCCCCTTGCTGTTGGGGTAGCGCGCCTGCCTTTGACCCGGAGGCCCAGGGATCGATTCCCGACTCCGTCAGGGATTTTAGAAACTGACGTGAGTGCTGGAACAGGGTGCACTCAGCCTCGTGAAGACAATTTCTGACAGTGAGGCAGCGCGCCGATCACGAAAACCAAGATTAACGGCAGAGGAGACCTGATGCGCTGATCACGCGTCACCCCGCCAATCAGCAGGCCAAATGGCTGGGTAGGCTTGGTAGGCCTGGGCCCTTAATAGGCTGTAGTGCCTGGGGTTATTATTTATATAATATATATATTATTTATATAAACAATAAATGAATATTACAAAATATTTTAAATTTTTCACGTAATATTACATAAATAAGTTATGTAGGCCTACATATATTGCATGTTGATATTACTTTAAAATCCTAGCCCTACTTATATACCAAGGGAACGATGGAAGAGAATGCTTGATGATTATTATTATTATTATTATTATTATTATTATTATTATTATTATTATGGTTGTTGTTGTTGTTTTTCGAGGCCTAGCATCTAGGTCATCAGCCCCTAATGGTTTGGGTGATTATTATAATAATAATATCGTATGGCCTCGGGTGCCTGGTACAAGCTTTGTTAATTGACACCCAGAGGGTAGCTTGCTTGTCGAATTTCGTCGTTCCTTTGAACGCTATGACAGTCAAGGAGGTTAGATATCTAAACTCCTTGACACTGCAGCGCTTTCAAGTAGAGAATGGAGGAACTTTGTGTTGGCGGAAAATCCCGAGATTAATTTTGCCATTGAATACGGCCTACTGAATTCAAATGGGTTCTTTAACAAGCCAACAACGTACGACATGAGTGTCGTGATTTTTGTCGCCTTCCTAAAATCACTTACCATGGCCAGGAGCGAACCTGCAATCTTGGGGTTGGTAGTGCGACACTATAACCACTCACCCACCGTGGCAAGCTGGGTGATTATGAAAAATTATGAATAATCAAAACTACGGAAAAACTACTAACTTACATACTAGAACAAAAAAGATAAAAACCAGGGGATGTAAAACAAAACATTGATAAGAAATGCCCTCAACCGTTGAAGAATTAGGACTGAGGGACTGGGGAAGAAGTAGAGCCATGAAGAGCAGATATGAAAGGGAAAGGTCCGCCCAAAGTCAATGGAAAAATGGAAAAAGGGAAAAGTAACCCAGCTCAAGAATCCCTCGGGGTGGCTAATTCCAGAACTCATCAGCCGTGAGCCCTTGCGAGTGTAGCACTATCCAGGGTGCACCATAAGTGGTGGGGTTACACACACCCTGCCTCCTATAGGGCCTTATGCAGAAGGCAGGAGATACCAGAATAAGAAAAGCAGAGGTCTGACCCCTCGAAGAATGAGGGTATCAGGAAAGATGAGACAAGGACCAATTAATACAGGAAAATGACAAGACACCCTAGGTCTCAAATGCCCTAATATCTTCGGGGTTAGAAGAGAACAAGAGTTGACGAAGGGAGGTCAACAGGAATTAATATATAATTAATGTTATTGGTTTTACGTCCCTTTTAACTACTGCGGTCTTTAAAGACGCCAGGGTGCCAGAATTTTGCCCTAAAGTTAATCTTAAACGTGCCAGTAAATCTACTGACACGGCTCCCTCACATTTGCGCCCCCTAAAATGCCAACCGACTTTGCCAGGATTCGATTCTGCAACCTTGGGCACATCAGGCGAGAACGTTACCGCTGCGGTCGATAGGCAAGATGACAAGACAGAAGCCCGGCACAAGTAAATGGAAATATGCCACTCAGCTAGGGTCCCGTGGTCACCAACTCACGACCCACTAATTGTTAGCCCCTGGATGTGTAAAGATTAGTCAGTAGAGCGTTCCCCAGGGGATCCACGAGGCTCCTTCCTAGGACTGACTTGATCATATTAATGTTATTGGATTTACGTCCCTTATAACTACTGTGGCTTTTAGAGACGCCGGGGTGCCGGAATTTTGCCCCAAAGGGGATCTTTACTTGCGGCTCCCTCACATTTGCGCACCCTCAAATGCCAGCTGACTGCGCCGGGATACGAACCTGCAACCTTGGGCCCAGCAAGCGAGAACGTTACCGCTGAGCCATGCAGCCAGCCGGACTGACTTGAGGCAGCTCGACTACAATAGGTTATGAAATGACAAGTCAGAGCAGTGAAATGTACCACACACACACACACACACACACACACACACACACACACACCTGTCGTGACACCGACAAGTGTTATTCACGAGGTGTCACACCTTGCCTTTTGTCCTCTAGGAATGAGGCGTGACAGGGAGACAAATACCGTACCACAAGTGAAATGAGTAATTTCGATTTCGCCGCATGAAGGTCATGCCAGAGTAACGTGCAGTACTTCTCCAAGTCGGGTCTTATCTACTCTAACATTATTAATATTTTGTTTAATTTCTGAATACCGGTATGTACTGTAGTTTGAGTTGAACAGATACAATCGTGAACATATCGTGAATTCTGACGAAATTGGCAATGTACTGTATGAATGAATGAATGAATGAATGAATGTTGGTTGGTTTCTCAGTTTAGGGGCTGCGACAACGCGGTCATGTAGTACCGTGTACAGTACTTTGGGTGTGTGTAGAATCTGTCTGATAACCGGTGTTAATTGTGATGGCTGTATTAGTGTGTGTTATCTGTTTTTAATTCAAGTAAGGACTGCAGACATTCATTTTCAATTAGTTCCAACTTTTGCTACCAAACGCCACCGTCAACGACCAACTAGTCCTGAACTTTGTTACTAGATACCACCGCAGTCGGCTTCTGGGGACGAACGTTGGAACTCAATAGAGCGTTAATCAAATCTAACCTACAAATTTAGCTCCACACAGTAGTTAGTTCAAGGTTCTTTTACATGTCATAAATCTATGACATGGGCCCCGTCTTTACTTCTCCTCCGAAGGAAGGCATGCTGAGGGATTTTTAACGCTCTTTAAAAATTCGACGACTTCGCCCGGGTTTGAACCCGCGATCTTGGGCATAGAAGCTCAGAATGCTACCGAACTACGCCACCGAAGCCGCCTACACTGAAGGTTAAACACCACATTGTGCAGTCGGTGCACTCAAAGCCTTGTGTCAATTGACAACAGGCAGAGGCGCGCATCCCACCACGGCTAGCTGCCTGCAGCGATAAATTAAGATCTTCCATGCGCGGGATTTTGAATGTGGTTATCCAGTTACCATAAGAAATAACTCGAAACATTAGGTACTAAATATTATTATTATTATTATTATTATTATTATTATTATTATTATTATTGTTTTAACATCTAGGTTATCGGCCCCTAATGGACTGGGTGATAACGAAAATTAAGTGAGAAGGAAAATACTCACAAAAAGGAACTAAGATTGAAACTACTCACAAAATGGAGAGCGGTAATACTTACAAAATGGAATTTAGAACGAAAATACTCACAAAAGGAATAGATTGAAAAATACGCACAAAATGTAGGTTAGATTCAAAATACGTAGAAAATGCAATGTAGAGTCGAAATACTTAACTTACAAAATGCAAGAGAAATTCAAAATACTTACAAAATGCAATTGAAAGTGAAAATGCTTACAAAATGCCCGGTAGTATCAAACGACTCATTTGGATAGACAATACTTACAAAATGCAATTTAGATGGAAAATTCTAACAAAGTGTAATTTAGATTCAAAATACCCCAAAATGCAATTGAGAATCAAAATACTTGCAAAATGCCGATGATACAAAATGCAATTTAGATTGAAAATACTTGCAAAAAGCGGTTTAGGTTGAAAATACAAAATGCAATTGAAATTCGAAATACTCACAAAAGTCCAGGCCCGAATATTGAAAGACTTACCAAAAACCAATTTAGATTGTCAATCCTTAAAAAATGCAACTGAGGTTGAAAACACTCGCAAAATGCAATTTAGATCGAAAAAACGTACAAAATACAACGTAGATTGAATATAGGCTACCTACAAAATGATGTTTATACAAAAAAAAAATCGCCAGGGAATTTAGATACACGGGGAGCCAATTAACAAAAAACAGTGCGGGAAACTTAAAGAGAAAAGGAAATTTAATGAAAAGAAAACAAGTGGTCAGACCCCTCGAAGAAGGAGGGATCAGGAAAGATGAGACAAGGGCCAACTAAGGCGGGAAAGTGAACGACTCCCTAGGCCTCGGGTACCCTAATACCGTCGGGGTCAGAAAAGAACAAGAGTTGACCAAGGGAAGTCGACAGGAAAGAAGACGGAGAGGAGCGTGTAAGCAATGCCGGACTCAGCTGGGGTTCCGTGGTCGCCAATCCACTTCCCACTAGATGTGAGCCCCTGGGGCAAGGTACTTACCCCAGCACTGCTAGGCCAGATGCTATTGAATGCACGCCATTGAAGTAATATTATACCGTAGTATTATTAGCCGATCAGATTTTGTTTCATGTTTCGTGCGCCAGCCCCGTGGTGTTGGGGTACCCTGCCTGCCTCTCACCCGGGGTTAGATTCCCGGCTCCGTCAGGGATTTTAGAAACTGACGTGAAGGCTGGAACGGTGTGCAGTCAGCTTCGTTAGTACAATTGAGTAGCTGTCTGACAGTGAGGCAGCGCCCCGGTCACGAAAACCAAGAACGGCCGAGGGTACTCGATGCGCTGACCACGCGTCACCCCGATATCTGCAGGCCAAACGGCTGGGCAGCGGTCGCTTGGTAGGCTTCATGAGTTGTAGTGCCACGGGAGTGGGGTATGCACGGCTTTCTATACTACGGGCTTGAATGCTCCGTGAGCGTCGAGGAGGATAGCTCAAATCTATTGAGCAGGCCATGATCTCGGCGTCCATGTTCAGATTCTGTATTACAATGACTCGTCTACTTAAAAAATGTTTATAGTCCCTTTTTAACTACAGAGGCTTTTAGAGACTATTAGGGTGCCGGAATGTAGTCCCGTCGTAAGAGATCTTTATCTTGCCACTGAATCTACTAACACGGTTCCCTCGCATTTTCGCAACTTCAAATGCCAACTGACTGCACCAGAATTCGATCCTGCAACCTTGAGCTCAGCAGGCGAGAACGTTACCTCCGCGTCACGAAGCCAATAATAATGAGTCGATTCTATTAGAGCGTTATGCCTTCCAAATTTCACTATATCCCGCCTAGCTTATGTACTAGCAGGAGAGCTCTTCTTCATTGAAGAATTAAGACTCCACTACTACTGCCGGTAACTTCAGGATACAAAGAACTAATGTGTACTATGAATAAGAAGACGAGTCCATACCATTTAAGAACTCATTCAAATCTTCTGGTGAATCGGCTAAGATGACAGTGTCATCAGCAAAATTATTTATCCTTGAATCCTACTTTAAAAATTTATCTAAGTTCCTTCAATGCTTGTTCAATGTATAGATTGGAAAGTATGGGTTATAAGTTGCAGCCTTGTCTTACACCTTTCTGAATACCAGCTTCTCCCTCATGTCCTTCCGCTCGATGTTACCGTCCTATCCCTGTACTTTATTGCAATCCTTTTCAATATGTCAAACTACTTACTCCAATTAACGTTATCAAAAGCCTTTTCTAAGTTTACAAATGCCAAGAACGTTTTCTTATCTTTCCTTATTCTATCTTCCAAGATCAGCCCAAAACTTAAGGAATTAATAAGACTCGCGCAAGTCATTATCTCCTACTTTTCGTCAATAATTTTATGACTGCATGGTCATTGGCTGCCATAAATCAATTACTGTATTACAATGACTCTATTGTGGGCAAGCGACTTCGTGTTAAACCCAGCGAGTGTCGGGTATTAGTATTCTAGTGTAGAGTATGTGATGTGTTGGTCAGCGGGAAGGTCGTGCCGGAGTACAATGCTCCTAGACAATGGAGCACGAGAGTGTACCGCTACCGCAAGAACAATACCCTGAGGAATGTGGCTGCCAGGACCCACTTCCTTAATTACATTTACCATCAACACGCTCGGCCCAAACACTTCTTACCAACCCGGCGCCCCCGCCAGCTTAACTCTTGATCACCAGCCCTATGACCCGTGTGAATGTGGTGACCGTATTAGCATGTGCGAAAATCGCGCCCAGGAAAAATAACGCCCATTGAGAAAAGTGCGTAAATCACGCCCGGTCTAGCAAATGTCCTCGTGACAATACTGTTCTACATACAAAACAAACCTAACCTGTGGCTTACGCCCCAGATCCCCTTGTTTGTAGTGCAATCAGTGATTTTCGTCCAGACAGTCGTCTAACCAAGTAGCGACCAATGATTTTGTCCAGACCAATGGTTTCGTCCAGACAGTCGTCTAACTAATTAGCGACCAATGGTTTCGTCCAGACCAATGATTTCGTCCACAGTCGTACAACCAAGTAGCAACCAAAGGTTTCGTCGTGCCGGAATACCCTGAGGAATGTGGCTTCCTTAATTACCAAGTAACAACCAATTGTTTCGTCCGAAGAGTCGTCTAACCAAGTAGCGACCAATAGTTTCGTCCAGACCAATGGTTTCGACCAGACAGTTGTCTAACCAAGTAGCGACCAATGGTTTCGTCCGTATCAGCCACAAATACTCCAGGTAGAGACCGTGCTGGGTGCGATTTACATTGGACACCGTTATTTGCCTGGAGGGAGTGTGGAAAATCCACGAGGAAAGCTATGCTCAAGATGGCCGTTCTCAGCGCCAGGATTCAAACCTTCGATCGCTGAACTTTCATCTCCGTCGATCAGTCACGGTGCGTGACTTTATGCATTCGCCTAGAAGGTAAATTACAGCATAGTCAATAAATATCTTCCAATTTTTATCGTAAGTCTCACTTATCGATTATGCTCCTATGTCTCTAGTGAAAATCCACAGCCTGCTTCCAGTCTCCGACCGGGTCAGGAATGGAATGAATGAAGCCCCCATCTAGCGGCGAGGATATTAACTGTGCCGGCTGCCGAGGCCTGACGCACTCCTCTGGGGCAATGATTAAATGAATGACAGATGAAATGAAATGAGAGTGGAGCGTGTTGGTGGAATGAAATTTTGACAGGGAAAACCGGAGTACCCCGAGAAAAACCTGTCTGCCTCCGTTTTGTCCAGCACAGATCTCACATGGAGTGACCGGGATTTGAACCACGGATCCAGCGGTGAGAGGCCGGCGTGCTGCCGCCTAAGCCATGGAGGCTTCTCCTATGTCTCTAGTAAAGTTACAATATCCTTCCGATCAAAATAAGACAATTCATTCATTATTATTTTTCGTTATTGACTGTCATGCAATATTTCAAAACCAAGTCTTTGCTAAATGCTGTCCAGCTTGTCCACCACACTTTAGGATAATACCTGGCCATTTCTTAAATATAGCCTACTTTTAACTCTTGTTACGTAACACTCTAAACTATCGTATGTGCTATACCTCGTGATACACCAGACACCTTTTGAAAGGCTCTGATCGTTTTAAACATCCACAATCCATTCACTGACTTGTTCTGAAGACACAACAAATGGCCATTGGCTGCATTAATTAAACAAATAATTAAATACCCCGTTACGCATAAAGAACTTGCTTTTAAAAGAAAACTTCCAGTACGAATTTTCACATATCATAAGTGGGAGAGTAGAGAAAATATTAGCAATTACATTTTTCAAGTATTTCAGAGGAATTAATATGTAGGCCTACACAACATCACAATATATACATGAAACTGAAAGAGAATGTCAGTGTTTCAGATGAAACATAGTTTTCACCTATGACCCTCCCTTTAGGTACCACTGGAAGAGGCGGGAATATGGTTACCAACCGTGCGATAAAGTTCCGGTAAAGCTACTAAAATAAAATAATTTTAAAAAAGCGAACGCCACTCTCATATTTGGCGACGGATCGACGTATTTCATGTACAATTCCAAGCATGATAATGCCTACAGCAGGCAATAGATAGGGAAACGTAGGGAGGTATCGGACAAGTTACCTTTTTCAGTTATAACATTTTACGGAAGAGAAAGAAAATTATGTGATGTACTTTATAGATATCTGTATTCTTATACTAAAGTACTTGCTGGATTATACTAAAGTATAATTAAACAAGATGTTCAGTAAAGAACATATAACCTACTTTCTCCTAAATGCATGGGTATTGTTATAACTCTTTGTCCTTTTCAAGAAGTATAATTGAATGTTGGTTGTAGTAGCTTGCTGAATTACAACGTGCTACCTCTGTAAAAAAAAAATCATTCAATTCGGTTTCACCGTGTTTGAATAGATATGGGGAATCGATTTGCACACATACATGGCCGCTAGCTGCAAACTATTGGGCTGATGACCTTGTAGTTCAGTCAAAAGATGCTTCCCACACAAAGGTATGTTGTTGCAAAATTTGGTAGAGATGAAATGATTAGGTTGGTCGTAATTTTATTTAAGCTTTTAATATTTGGGTGGCCGCCATTCCGTTTCGTCAAGATGGCGCCGATATAAAACATGACCGTGAGGTGCCCTTTGCTAGTGCTACCTCTGTACCAAATTCCGTTCAATTCGGTTTTACCGTCTTTGAATTGATAGGCGGAATCGATTTGCATACATAAAAGGCCGCCATATGCAAACTATTGGGCTGATGACCTTGCAGCTTGGTCAAAGAACGTTTCTCACATAAAGGTATGTTGTTGCAAAATTTGGTAGAGATCAGATGATTAGGTTGGTCGTAATTTGATTTAAGCTTTTTACATTTGGGTGGCCACCATTACGTTTCCGTCAAGATGGAGGTGATATAAAACATGACACTGAGGTGCCCTTTGCTTGTGATACCTCCGTACCAAATTTCGTTCAATTTGGTTTTACCGTGTTTGAAAAGATAGGGGGAATCGATTCGCACACATACATGGCCACCATCCGCAAATTATTGGGCTGATGAGCTTGAAGTTTGCTCAAAAGATTCCTTATACATGAAGGTATAATGTTGAAATATTTCGTAGAGATCAGATGATTAGGTTGGGCGTAATTTGATTCAAGCTTTTAACATTTGGGTGGCCGCCATCACGTTTTCGTCAAGATGGCGGCGATAAAAAAAACAGTAAGGTGCCCTTTGCTAGTGCTACCTCTGTACCAAAGTTCGTTCAATTCGGCTTTACCGTGTTTGAACTGATAGGGGGAATCGATTTGCACACATACATGGCTGCCATCTGCAAACTATTAGGCTGATGATCTTGTAGTTTTGTCAAAATATGCTTCCCGCATGAAGGTATATTGTTACAAAATTTGGTCGAGATCAGATTATTAGGTTGGTCGTAATTTGATTTAAGCTTTTAACATTTGGGTAGCCACCATTACGTTTCTGTCAAGATGGTGGCAATATAAAACATGACACTGAGGTGTCCTTTGCTAGTGCTACCTCTGAACCAAATTTTGTTCAATTAGGTTTCACCGTGTTTGAATAGATAGGGGAAATCGATTTGCTCACATACATGGCCGCCATCCGCAAAGTATTGGACTGATGACCTTGTAGTTTGATCAAAAAATTCTTCATACATAAAGGTATAATGTTGCAAAATTTGGTAGATATCAGATTATTAGGTTGGTCGTAATTTATTTTAAGCTTTCAACATTTGGGTGGCCACCATAACGTTTTCGTCAAGATGGCGGCGATATAAAACATGACACTGAGGTGCCCTTTGCTAGTTCTACCTCTGTACCAAATTTTGTTCAATTCGGTTTCACCGTGTTTGAATTGATGGGGGGGGGGGGGGTGCAGACATTCAGAGTGCACACACACACACACACACACACACACAGACAGGCACACAATTTTTGGCCCTGTGTAGATCTCATAAGTCTACTTTTATTTTTTGCAAAACTCGAAAGTAGGCTAAAAATATGAGCAGTATTAATAAATTAAGAGGTCATTACATTTTTGAACGTCTGAAAAATAGAGGTTGGTATCGGACAGTCTTTGGTTTTAGCAAAACGTAGGTGTTTCTACATTCTATGTATTACTGTTTAGCTATTTTCAAAATATCACACTTATAAAATAGAGCTCTCCCAACAAGATATGCACAGTTTTCATGAGCCCAACACACACCACCTTGATTCCAATGGTCATTGAAGCTCTCTCCACAAATGATGTACCCAGTCATCCCATCATTTCCTGTTGCATCTTCGGTGAATGTAAGTGATCATTTTGCAGTGTTGGCAGATTTCCTAGTGACTTGACTCTTTCTCTTCTCTTGATCCCACAAACGAGCTCGTTAATCCTCCAGTTGTTTGTATAGGGTTGATCTGAGATGTCCTAAACCGCAAGCAAGTACTGTGTCCGATAGCGCCCTAATGACGCACTTCGGCACTGATGTAAAACAAGAACTCAACCGAGAAACTTGAAATATAAGGGGATTATAAACCCCTTAGAGTACAGAGTAAGGAATACTGTTTCTGCTATTGTACTCAAAATTCAACACAACTTACCCTTACTGGTACTGCTACTGCTTCATGGTAAAAGTAAGTCCGTGCTAAGCGAAACGCACACAGAGAACAAAGAAACACTACCACTCACAAACCACCTTGACTCTCAACCCGCTACTTATATACAGATTTTCTAACACTACTGTTAATAGCGAAACCTGGGCTTGTCCGATACCTGCCGCTGTTTGGTACCACTAGACCATCCCCTATCTAAGCGTGGGAAACTGTCATCACTGCCCTTGCGGGCGCCCCTGAAAATATGTGCAATACGAATATGTTTAGTTAGTTAGTTATTGTTGTTTTAAGGGGCGGAACTACGAGGTCATCTGCCCCTAACGAATATGTTTAGTGTATAAATATGCCACTAAGATAAGTATCTTCTACTACGTCCTTATTCTGTCTACGTTTTTACTCTGTCAAGTATAACCGTGTTTGTCGATGATGAAGATAATTGTTGTTTTAAGGGGCCTAGTGGTTTAGGTAATAGTGAAAAGACAATTAAATGGGAACCACAACGGAAAACCAATTTAGATGGAAAATATTTACAAAATGTAACTCAGACTGAAAACACTCACAAAATGCAATATAGAGTGGAAACACTCACAAAAATAATTAAATTGGAAACACGCACAAAATGCAGTGCAGATTCAAAATACCCACAAAATGCAGTTTAGATTCAAAATACTTACAAAATGCAATTTAGATTCAAAATACTTACAAAATGCAATTTAGATTGATGATGATGATGATAATTGTTGCTTTAAGGGGCCTAACATCTAGGTTATCGGCCCCAGCAATTGAGATTCAAAATACTTACAAAATGCAATTGAAATTCAAAATAATTACATTAGATTCAAAATAGGCTACTCACAAAATGTTGACCCTACATTCCAAATACAAAATGTAGTCGAGATTGAAAATACTTGCAAAATGGAATTTAGGTTGAAAATACTTACAAAATGCAATGCAGATTCAAAATCTCACAAAATGCAATTTTCTGTCAAGATACTTACAAAATGCAATTTAGATTGAAAATACTCACAAAACGTAATTTAGATTGAAAAATACTTACACAATGTAATTAAGATTGAAAATAAAAAGGGTACCCAGCTCAGGAATCCCTCGGGGTCGCCAGATCCCGAGCTCTTGAGGGTATATTGAAAAGAAAAAGAAGGCTGATCCCTCGAAGAATGAGGGATCACGAAAGATGAGAGAAAGGCTATTTTAGGCGGGAAAGGAAGAGACTCCCTAGGCCTCGGATACCCTATTACCGTCGGGGTCGGAAAAGAACAAGAGTTGACCAAGAGAGGTCGACAGGAAGGAAGACTGAGAGGAGCCTGGCACAAGTAAGTGGAAGCAATGCCGGACTCAGCTGGGGTCCCGTGGTCGCTAACCCACATCCCAATAGATGTGTGCCCCTGGGGGGACCGTGTTTATCCTTTCTCTGCTTGACTAATGGTGTGAAGAAACGTCAAACCACTAACCATTCCCCTAAAGGTATAACACAGAACATGCTATTGTTGTAGAGTTCGCAAGCCTTGACCTACAACCTTGTTTTACGCTAAAACAACAAAGACTTGTATGAACTCTTAGGAAAAGACGCTGCGTCGGCTGAACAATGAACAGAGCATTTGGACGTGTGAGATTTGTTACGTACATTCAAGAGGAGAAAATTACAACAATAACACACAGACCTACGGGAAGAAATATTCTGAGAGTGTATTTGTATTAGGAATCTAACAAGCCTTGGAACTATTGTTAGGTGCTGAAGAGGTCTCTAGAAGAGAAACCTTTTCCGGTGAAACAGCGAGACGGGAGAAGCTCTGGTACGCTATCGGTCGAGAATCATTTCCCATATACATAATGCGATTCTAGTCAAGGAAGTGCGCTTGTAGAATTACTGGAGCACGTCCGGGAAAGAAGAATACCGGGTGAGACCCAGTTCTACGCACATTAGCCACTGGGAATAACTCGTACATTTGTGCTAGTGACATTGTAACGGGATAGACTGTCATGCGCATTTCTTGATTTCCTTGAGAAATTCCTTTGTTGCATTCATCAGATCCGCCAGGTCCCATCTGCGACCGTGACGGTCAAGGTTAAGAATTAATTTTCAAGGGAAGAATGTCAGCTGATTGCCACTGACAATTTAGATGTCTCGAATCTCTGTATTACGCTTCACGACGGTCCACGCCCCATTTGAGTCTGCTGTACACTCTTGAGATAAATACATCGACTGTGGAGCAATCTAAATTCAGATAAGGGCTCCTAGAGTGTAATGACGTCCTGAAGCGAGATATATATTCTAATGAATCGATTGTAATCCAGTAGGTCTCACCGCAAGTCGACATGAAGACGAATAATAATGAGAAAATCCATGGCAGGCCAAAAAAAAATGGATACCCTCGTTCTTGACGGGTATAATAGCGCCATCGAGGTTGGAAAAGACTAATAAGAGCTCACCAAGAAAGGTCAGGCAGGAAAGACAAAAGAAGAATATGACACAAGCCGAAGCCACTGTCTGACTCAACTCGGGAGTGGTTACCACAAATGGGAAGATGCATGCTATATAAAATTAACGAGCAGATGACCTTGAAGTTATTCCCATTGAATCGAAATATCAAGCATTCATCTTATTGTGTCCGTCTCACCACTTCCCAAGGAAACTCTTCATCTCATCCTTTGCCTTACTATAGTCAGTAGGATATGGTAGAGGTAGATCCTTACCTAAGTATGCACCGGGATTTTCGCTCACTTCTATCTCAGTCTTTGCCTGTATATTCTCTGTAGAATACACTAGTTCCTTAAGTAACTGAACCCCTTATTAGCCTACTTTCGATTTTTGCAAAAAATGAAAGTAGACTTATGAAATCAACACAGGGCGAAAAAAGTGTGTCTGTCTGTGTGTGTATGTGTGTGTGTGTGAGTGTCTGTACTCTGAATGTCTGTCCCCCCCTATCAATTCGAACACGGTGAATGCGAATTGAACGAAATTTGGTACAAAGGTTGCACTAGCAAATGACACCTCAGTGTCATGTTTTATATCGCCGCCATCTTGACGGAAACTTAATGGCGGCCACACAAATGTTCAAAGCTGAAATCAAATTACGACTAACCTAATCATCCGATCTCTACCAAATTTTGCAACAACATACCTTTATGGGGGGAGCATCCTTTGACCAAACTAATAGGTCATCAGCGTAATAGTTTGCGGATGGCGGCCATCTTTGTGTGAAAATCGATTCCCCCTATTAATTCGAACACGGTGCAACCGAATGGAACGAAATTTGGTACAGAGGTAGTACTAGCAAAAGGCACCTCAGTGTCATGCTTTATATCGCCGCCATCTTGACGGAAACGTAATGGCGGCCACACAAATGTTCAAAGCTTAAATCAAATTACGATTAACCTAATCATCCGATCTCTACCAAATTTTGCAACAACATACCTTTATAGAGGAAGCATCCTTTGACCAAATGAATAGGTCATTAGCCTAATAGTTTGCAGATGGCGGCCATCTTTGTGTGAAAATCAAATCCCCCTATTAATTCAAACACGGTGAAGCCGAATGGAACGAAATTTGGTACAGAGGTAGCACAAGCAAAGGGCATCTCAGTGTCATGTTTTATATCGCCGCCATATTGACAGAAACGTAATGGCGGCCACACAAATGTTTAAAGCTTAAATCAAATTACGACTAACACAACCATCCGATCTCTACCAAACTTTGCAACAACATACCTTTATGGAGGGAGCATCCTTTGACCAATCTAATAGGTCATTAGCCTAATAGTTTGCGGATGGCGGCCATCATTATGTCAAAATTGATACCCCCTATTAATTCGAACACGGTGAAACCGAATGAACGAAATTTGGTACAGAGGTAGCACTAGCAAAGGGCACCTCAGTGTCATGTTTTATATCACCGCTATCTTGACGGAAACGTAATCGCGGCCACCCAAATGTTAAAAGCTAAAATGTAATTACGACCAACCTAATAATCTAGTCTCTACCAAATTTTGCAACACCATATCTTTATGTGGGAAACATATTCTGACCAAACTGCAAGAACATCAGCCCAATAGTTTGCAGATGGTGGCCAAGTATGTGTGCAAATCGATTCCCCCTATCAATTCAAACACGGTGAAACCGAATTGAACGAAATTTGGTACAGAGGTAGCACTAGCAAAGGGCACCTCATATTCATGTTTAATATCCCTATAGCACGTTGTATTTCAACAAGCTACTACAACCAACATTCAATCATACTCCTTGAAAAGGACAAAGAGTTATAACAATACCCATGCATTTAGGAGAAAGTAGGCTATATGTTCTTTCCTGAACATCTTGTTTTTTACTAACTTCTATCAGGCTATGATATGTGGAATGCAGGAGTTCTGTATCTAACTGGGTCCCAAAATATTTTACAAGCGTTCATTGCATTCTAAAGAAAGGCAAAAACCCATATGTACTCTTCACAGAGCATAGGGGCAACCGGCCTGGAAGGAACTCCCTAAAAGATTAAGGAAGGAGAATGATTAAATAGAACAGATAGTTTATTCACAATTAAGAATAGGAAACAAAAGAGAAATGTAAACAAATATTCATTCATAAATAGCACATTTGTTGACTGAAATGATCTCCTTGGTGTATTTCCAGAAGAATGTAATTATATTACAGAGTAGGATATCGGCAAACGTTAGGGAATAGGTTTAGAAGATTGAGGTGAACGAATGTGCAATGTATGAATACTTAACGAACGGACACATGATACTCAAAATTACATGTAATTTAACCGATTCAGACTAAAGGAAAAAAATGATATATTTTGAATTTTTTAGATATTTTATTGTGTGTATAATTTCAAATTCAATTATATATTAAATTATAGAATTACTGTAGTATGTCATATAGCCACTGGGACACAGTGGACAACTGTGTCTGAGTGAGTGGTTATCCCATTTATTCATAACTATGTGATAATGGTGTAATCCATAGCAGTTAAACTAGTGTTTGCGTAAATTTCTACAAAAGCAACAAGGAGACATGTGATTAAAATGAATTTTATACCATAGATGAGGTAGTCTATATGGCGATACACTAATAGTTAAGAATACAGAACTGCACACGACCTCTGACCTTGAGAACTCCCCATGTGCTACAATCAGAATTTTTGAAATTATAATAATATCGTATGGCCTCGGGTGCCTGGTGCAAGCTTTGTTAATTGACACCCAGAGGGTAGCTTGCATGTCGAATTTCGTCGTTCCTTTGAACGCTATGAAAGTCAAGGAGGTTAGATATCTAAACTCCTTGACACTACAGCGCTTTCAAGTAGAGAATGGAGGAACTTTGTGTTGGCGGAAAATCCCGGGATTAGTTTTGCCAATGAACACGGCCTACTGAATTCAAATGGGTTCTTTAGCATGCCAACAACGTATGACATGAGTATCGTGATTTTTGTCGCCTTCAAAAATCACTTACCATGGCCAGGGGCGAACCTGCAGTCTTGGGGTTGGTAGTCCGACACTATAACCACTCACCCACCGTGGCAAGCTTTGAAATTGAAAAGCAAGAATGACAAATTCTGAGAAACGTATTCAGCCCTACACTAGAAAATGGAATTTGGATCAAGAGACGAACTGCAGACCCGTTTAGTCTCAAGACAGTTTCACAAACACTGTACGCAGGAGACGTTTGACATTTCTGGGCACATATTTAGGATGGACAACAATAGATTAACAAAAGGATTATTGGATATAATTAATACACAAAATACTAGGATAAATTGGCTGGGGGAAACAAGTGGGGAACTGAATGAGTTTAACATCGCAGACAACGTAATGAGAAACCGAGAAATCTTCAGAACCTCTGTAAGTAAGCACACATTTCGAGTGAAACCTAGCAGCAGGACTCATACAAGATGGACGGAAGAACGCAACAGGCAATACATCGAGTTAGTTAATGAAGAAGACGAAGACGAAGACGAAGAAGAGAAGAAAGAAGAAGGCAAAAGTCATCAAGCCAACTAACAAGCTCAAACGCGCTCTATGATTGGGCATAACGAAGAAAGAAAGAAAGAAAGAAAGAAAGAAAGAAAGAAAGAAAGAAAAAACAAGATGTTCAGTAAAGAACATACAGCCTACTTTCTCCTAAATGCATGGGTATTGTTATAACTCTTTGTCCTTTTCAAGGAGTATAATTGAATGTTGGTTGTAGTAGCTTGTTGAAATACAACGTGCTATACGCATATTAAACATGAATATGAGGTGCCCTTTGCTAGTGCTACCTCTGTAAAAAAAAACATTCAATGCGGTTTCACCGTGTTTGAATTGATGTGGGGAATGGATTTGCACACATACCTGGCCGCTAATTGCAAACTATTGAGCTGATGACCTTGTAGTCAGTCATAAGATGCTTTCCACAAAAAGGCATGTTGTTGCAAAATCTGGTAGAGATCAAATTATAAGGATGGTCGTAATTTGATTTAAGCTTTTAACATTTGGGTGGCCGTCATTCCGTTTCCGTCATGATGGCGGCGATATAAAACATGACACTGAGGTGCCCTTTGCTAGTGCTACCTCTGTACCAAATTTTGTTCAATTCGGTTTCACCGCGTTTGAATTGATAGGGGGAATCGATTTGCACACATACTTGGCCACCATCTGCAAACTATTGGGCTGATGTTCTTGCAGTTTGGTCAGAATATGCTTCCCACATAAAGATATGTTGTTGCAAAATTTGGTAGAGACTAGATTATTAGGTTGGTCGTAATTACATTTTAGCTTTTAACATTTGGGTGGCCGCGATTACGTTTCCGTCAAGATGGCGGTGATATAAAACATGACACTGAGGTGCCCTTTGCTAGTGCTACCTCTGTACCAAAATTCGTTCCATTCGGTTTCACCGTGTTCGAATTGATAGGGGGAATTAATTTTCACACCAAGATGGCCGCCATCCCCAAATATTAGGCTAATGACCTATTAGTTTGGTCAAAGGATGCTCCATCCATAAAGGTATGTTGTTGCTAAATTTGGTAGAGATCGGATGATTAGGTTAATCGTAATTTGATTTAAGCTTTGAACATTTGTGTGACCGCCATTACGTTTCCGTCAAGATGGCGGCAATATAAAACATGACACTGAGGTGCCCTTTGCTAGTGCTAGCTCTGTACCAATATTCGTTCCATTCGGTTTCACCGTGTTCGAATTAATAGGGGGAATCGTTTTGACACAAAGATGGCTGCCATCCGCAAACTATTAGGCTAATGACCTATTAGATTGGTCAAAGGATGCTCCCTCCATAAAAGTATGTTGTTGCAAAATTTGGTAGAGATCGGATGATTATGTTAGTCGTAATTTGATTTAAACTTTGAACATTTGTGTGGCCGCCATTACGTTTCCGTCAAGATGGCGGCGATATAAAACATGACACTGAGGTGTCCTTTGCTAGTGCTACCTTTGTACCAAATTTCGTTCAATTCGCGTTCACCGTGTTCGAATTGATAGGGGGGGACAGACATTCAGAGTACTGTGCCCATTCAACAATGATATATGCAAATCACAGTTTGCCAGCAATGCTCAATCGGGAGTATCGGGGTTCATGGTTTGTTCTCCCACTCTGTGACTTACACACTTTGGATTAAATAGAGGATACACTTCCAAAAATAAACAAAATCAACTCCTACTATAAAAACATTTAATTATTCAAATATATGGCGCTACAAAAATTAAACAAATAAAATACTGACCCTTCAAATCATACTTGTTCAAAGTTGAACAAGGAACTCATATTAAACAAATATAAAATCATAATAAATGGCTTTCCATAAACCAACAAACTTCTATTAAGTTTCACTTCCATATAGTGTCCTTTTAAATTTATTAAAAAAGCAAGAGCTCCAAACGGCTCGGTAATGTTTATCTACACTGTGTTATCCATTTAATACACATCACTTCCTATTACATGAGTTTATCTTTTAATCATACATATCAAAATTTACCAAAGTATTGTTAATCATCACTTAATTTTGGGCTTTCAGTGTTCATCTGTTACCATCCCTCTCTCTTCAGTCAACAACTCACTACTGTGATTGGGAAAAACTTGCGTACTCCCGAGCTACAGAAGACTACTTGAACAAGTCAAAAATTAAGATCACTCCCGGAATCTAATTGTCTTCACTAAAACTCGTGAATCACTGAATCATATAATCATAAAGTTAGGGATTTATCATTATTCGTCTTAAAAGACCATTATATTATAAGAAAGCAACGATCTGAACTCTGCAAGCGATAATCATTTATAAAGGAACCTCGGTTCAAAGACCGGATTGTTAAAACAAACTCTAAACACTCCTGTGTATTATAACTCAAACAGACCGTTTCCCGACCTACCGTGATACATCAATGGTAAGGGTCTGGCCTTGACTACTTAGCGTGATTTATTGCAGGGAGACAGAGACTTCACAGTCTCGCTTCTGCAAGAGACGGGCTACCCTCAGCTTTCCTACAGCTGTTCTTAAATGCAATTCCCTGAATGACAAGGCTTTCATACTGATTCTTATAACAACATATTTAGGCTCAACAAACCTATTCTCTTGGCTTCGGCATATAGTAATTATGAAGTGTCCTCATTGGCGGGTAAGAATAATTCAATAATACAACAAATATTTAGGGGCTTCAACACGGACGACTCTGAGTTCGATCCTTTCAAATGCCTCGGGAGCCATATCCCACACTGGAGGACTTATAACATTTGCGACTTAGGGCAGGCCTTGCCATATACCAGCGCTCATAATACAACATAATTAGCACCCTTTTTTTTTACCATATAACACACACTGCCTCGTGATTACATCACAACTTTTGAGGACTTACCATAGTTCAATTACCACGACCAACTGCCCCTCATAATTAGTTTTACCGAGCATTTCAACGCATTCCTAGCGTGATAAATTACTTCAATGCGCTACATGGCGCTTATACATTAATTAGCCAAGTTGCCTTCAGAGAACTAATAAATTCCAAATCAACGTTTGATCTACATCTCAAAATATATATTACTCTTCTCCCTTGACAATAATCTTTTTTTTACCATACAAACTTATATTCATAACATGTATTAATTCATTTAAAGGAGCTCGGAAGCTACCCCTTTTCATATATAATTCATCATAATATTCATTCATTTATCTTCATTCATTTATATAATTATTATTATTATTATTATTATTATGCTTGCTTTCTCATATTTATATCTATCAATTACACTGATATTTTACTTAATACATTCCCCCAAGGGATTCATTGACATTTCACATATTTATTGTATATTTTCTCAAATTAATCGTTCAGATCGCGCTATTATTCTTTTATTTGTTATTCAATCATCCCTATTCTCTCTCTTTCATGAAGATTATACGCAAATCTTCCCAAACACATATCATAATGAAATAGTTACTGACATGATTGTACGGTCAACGACCGAATCCTCCAGCGATGAAACATTTTCGCCCACTCACTGCTTTTTTAAGCCATCTCCATGGATACACTTACACTCAATGACACTTCTTTAATAACACATAAAATATTTACCTTAATCACTTGTAATATAATGAATACCATTCTGTATTCGTTTACCTCAACACAATATAAATTCACTAAAAATATTACACTCAAAAATTTTCACTATATTTACATTACATAACTTTTGATCACTTGGGCATTAACTTTTGCCTTACACACGTGATTTCTCTTCTTCCCCGTTTCCAAGGGTGACACTTTTAGAACGTCGGCTCCCTAATCTGACGAGATGATGGAAAGTCTCGATCGAACTACACCTCCCTGGAACGGCTGATCTTCAAATCCGGGTTTTGACTATCGGCTTCTATACTTTACTTGCACGATGTCGTTTCTTACTAGACGCTAGCTAGTTCGTCTAGATAAAGTCTGTCCTGGTTACGGCTTCTCGAATAGTTTATCGGTGACCTAGTAATTTCCTAGCATTAACTGCTATTTCTTTAATTCGTAGCTTATTGGAGTCCTCCCCAATGTTTACTGTTCGTTTGTCTACTTAGACAAAGCCTGGACTTACAATTCCTAATTCTTATCGTTTTGCGCTCTAGTCCCTACCTTTCCGGAACACTAGGCGTTACTTATTTTCTTCGAACCTGATCGGGTTCCTTAACGTCAATAAAACTGTTTATTTCACTTCCTTGGGTACTTCGAACTTTATGATGCGTTGTTTCTTTCACTGAACTATTTTTCGAGTACCTCTCTCTTATTTCTTCGAGTTCACAGCCTAACTTTGACTATACTGGTTAACTTTCACGATAATTGTTTCTGAGTGCAGCGTCTACGCGCTCACTAAAATATACTTGTTATACTTTGCTACGCAATATTACGCTCTCGGGCGTCTTTTATAACTGAATATACTTTGATGCAGCTCTCCTGCACTAGGAGTTTACTTGTAGCTAATCTTGCAGTCGATACTTCATCGTGCAGCGTCTCGGCGCTCACGGAACTGGATTGTTGGTGAAACAGTACGACCCACCTCCGCGGTCGTTCAAGACTGAATGTACTTGATACAGCCGGACGCCCCCTCTCGGGCTCTCGGAATAACTGCATGATCTTCCTGGCTCCGCCAGGGTTTTTATACAAATCAGCGACAAAAAGATAACATCCGCGTCTTCTCCAGCACTAACTTTTGAAGTAATCGTCGTATAATTTTGAAAAATATATCTCTGGAACGCTCTTGTTCTAAACGTCAACTGGTTTCTTTGATCATGAAAATCGATCGCACAATTCCAAGATATTAAATAATTTTGCTCTTCAGATATGTGGGTGTTGCGGTTTATTTTTCTCTCCCTACCAACTCTGGTCTCGGGGAATTTTTAATTACGTCATGCTGTGTCGGCACTTCTTTCCTGTGCAAATATTATAAACTTTTTCCCCACACAAAAATCTCTATTCCAAAATGATCAACAATGATGTGTTTCTTTTATTAATTAAATGCTCGCAAATGGCTTAAATCTAATTATTCCTCTTCTTGATCAATTGCGAGGTTGTCATTTTATAGCTGAGTAAGGTCGATTTCCGAAACCTCTTCTCTCTTACACGCGTGGAAAGTTTTTATCGTTCTATTAATAATCATGAGCCAGCTCTTTATCAATGCGTCAAGCATGATATCATATCCGCATGACTCGTAGTCAACTATTCTTGCATCATATTATAACAGCCCACTCCTTACATCTTTCTAAGTCGTTCTAAAGACTGTATGTTTTCCTCTCTTCTTTTGCCAATAAAATATGGATTCGACCCTTGAACCAATGGCACATGGGTTCACTACACACACTCACACACACAGAGACTCACACACACAGACTCACACACACACACACACATACACACACACACAGACAGACACACTTTTTTCGCCCTGTGTTGATCTCATAAGTCTACTTTCATTTTTTGCAAAAATCGAAAGTAGGCTAATAATAATAGGCGTAATAAAAGAGCTAATAGGCCTAATAAAACAACTAAGAAGACCGGAAGAGCCTAACTGAAGAACAACAACAGAATCATGCCAGCGAACGCATGAAGGAGTACTGGACACACAAAATTCCGTACGAGGATAAAGAAAGAAGTTGTAGCGTGATCCTAGGTGGTCAATTCGCTTGTAAATAATAATAATAATAATAATAATAATAATACCCACGAGCAATCCAGCAAATATATGGATTTGGGTAACTTGGGTTACTTGGCAACAGAAAACAAATACCTTCGGAAACAACAAACAGTTACTATCATCCCAATGGTAATATTAGACAAAGGAGTAATACATGTTGGTTCGTTCCTCAGTTTAGGGGCTGCGACAACGCGGTCATGTAGCCCCGTGTACTTTGGGTGTGTAGGATCTGTCTGATAACCGGTGTTAATTGTGATGGCTGTATTAATGTGTGTATCTGTTTTTAACCTACTTTCGATTTTTGCAAAAAATGAAAGTAGACTTATGAGATCACTACAGGGCCAAAAATTGTGTGTCTGTGTGTGTGTGTGTGTGTGTGTGTGTGAGTGTATGTACTCTGAATGTCTGTCTCCCCCCCTATCAATTCGAACACGGTGAATCCGAATTGAACGACATTTGGTACAGAGTTAGCACTGGCAAAGGGCACCTCAGTGTCATGTTTTATATCGCCGCCATCTTGACGTAAACGTAATGGCGGCCACTCAAATGTTCAAAGCTTAAATCAAATTACGACCAACCTATTCATCTGATCTCTACCAAATTTTGTAACATTATACCTTTAAGTATGAAGAATCCTTTGACCAAACTGCGAGGTCATCTGCCCAATAATTTGCGGATGGCGGCCATGTATGTGTGCCAATTGATTCCCCCTATCTATTCAAACACGGTGAAACCGAATTGAACGAAATTTGGTACAGAGGTAGCACTAGCAAAGGGCACCTCATATTCATGTTTAATATCCGTATGACACTTATTTCAACAAGCTACTAAAACCAACATTCAATTATACTCCTTCGAAAGGACAAAGAGTTATAACAATACCCATGCATTTAGGATAAAGTAGGCTATATGTTCTTTACTGAACATCTTGTTTAATTCATGTAAGGACTGCAACTTTGAATTTTTCAAATAGTTCCTACTTTTGTCGCCAAACGCCACCGTCAACGACTACTAGGCCTAGTTAAGAACTTAGCTACTAGACGCCAGCGCATTCGGCTCTTGGCAACGAACGTAGAAACCTAAGAGCTTTGTTACATTGCTAACCTATACAATTTAGCTTCACACAGCTGTAATTAGAGGAAGGTTCTTTAACATGCCATAAATCTATGACATGGGACCGCCGGCTTTACTTCTCCTCCGTAGGAAGGCATACTGAGGGATTTTTAACGCTCTTAAAAATCCGACGGCTTTGGCCGGGTTTGAACCCGCTATCTTGGGCATAGAAGGAGTAATAAACAAAACAGCTCAAACAGCTCTACACAACTTAATCTACCAATCAACACCTACCAGAAAATACAGAAGGCAGTAATACTGGACTGGCGGACAGCTGCTATATTGTCAGGAAATTACTGAATACTGATTGAATATCAGCAAAGCTTCTTGTGTAAGTTCGCCCAAGTTTTACCGAAGACTGTGTTTAAGGAATAATTTGTGAAAATAATAATAATAAAATTGACCACTGTCAGGTTATGATTTGTAGAATACAGTAGTCCCTTGTCTGACTGGGCCCCTATAGTTTCACTAGCATCTTTCCCATGCATCGTCGCATGGTTTGGCCGGCCTGTTCATGGACCACGACAGGATGCTTTATGATGAAAAAGTCTGAGTAATAATGTGTGTAGCGCAACATGGTTCAAGTGGGAGATAGCCTTGGATATACACGCACTAACATGAATTCCCCCCTTCCCCAACACGACATATGGCACTTCCGTCGGCTTTGTCTAACTTTCTATCATCTTTAAGGTTTCTTTGTGTTCTTCCCACATCCACTCGACTAAAGGAGAATGAACCAAAATTGAAGCCTATTTGCGAGGATGACGTCACACACCATCATGTCACAACCGCCAGCAGGACACAGTTGAGTAGCTCGTCCCCCACACCACGCAATAACTCGCCTCATTATACACGGCAAAGTAGCCGAACGCGCAAAGTCATGCTCCACGACCGGAGTTGGAAGTTTGGATATGAGAGTTCAGCATCTCGATGATGGCAGCGGCCATCCTGAATGTAGTTTCCCGACATTTGTATGAAGGAGGGGAGGAAAATCTCCTGGGGAAACCAATCTCAGAATGGCCCTATCAGCGCAGCGTCGGGATTCGAACCTTCAAACTCAAACTTCAAATTTTAAACGTTACCAAGCGACCGCTGCCCAGCCATTTGACCTGCAGATTATGGGGTGGCGTGTGGTCAGTGCGTCGGGTCCCCTCGGCCCTTAACCTAGGTCTCCGTGACCGGGACGCTGCCTCATGTCACACAGCTACTCAATTGTCCTCACGAGGCTGAGTGCACACCGTTACAGCCCTCACGTCAGTTTCTGAAATCCCTGACGGAACCGGGAATCCAACCCGGGGCCTCCGAATGATTCCCTGATAACAGTCAACGTACCGCACTTCCAAGTGCCTGTTCAGGCGGCTGGTTTGCAAGTTAGACATAAGCCCGAAGGATCCTGGGCTCGATTGCCAGCCGGAACATGTGGATTTAAACATTCTATGATAAATACCACAGGCTTAGGAGCTGGATCATCTTCATCTTCATCTTCATCTTCATCTTCTTCACGACACATAGGTCACCGACTGCTGTCAACTCGAAAGATTTCCCAAGAGGCCACACGAAATACACGTGAAAAGTTTCGTCAATATAGCTTCATTAGTAGGTTGTTTGTAAGATGATTCATATAGGGGCTTTGTGGCAACGTAGTTATGTAGCCCCGTATACTTGGGTGTGTATGTACATTTGCCTGATATCCTGTGTTATTGTGATGGCTGTGTTAGTGTGTGTAGTTGTAATTCAGATGAGGATTGGGAAGAAGGCAGTCGTGGCCCTAATTTAGGAACCATCCCTGCATTTGCCTGGAATTGAAGTGGTAAACCACGGGAAAATCACTTCCAGGATGGATGAGATGGGAATCGAACCCTCCTCAGCTTTGTCTCTCGAGGCTGAGTATACCCCGTTCCAGCCCTCAGACCACAATTTCATTTCTTTTAGCCGGGAATCGAACCCTGGCCTCAGCTGTGACAGCGAAGAGTGGTAACCACTATTCAACGAGGCGGACAAATAGATAGTGCAGTTATATTATATTGTTATATTCAGGCTGCCGGATACACGTAATTTTCAATCTGATATTTCAATAACAATGCTGGATAATGCTTCTTGTGCACATCAAATTTCATGTTGGTCAATCATAAGATTTACAGTTCACAATCAGTTTACTAGGGAACAGAAATGACCAACTCATTTCTATACGGGGTCGGTATATGAGGATTCATGAGGACGAGAGCGCCACACAAGTTAAATAAAACTATAAGGTGCGTTCAAAAAGTAACGAGCCGGAAGCTGTAATGCACAAACCGGTGACGACATCGGTTAATCGTGGAGCCTGTAACGACGTGTAGTTCCGACCAGAGCGAGGACGGTCACAGCCCGTCGCTAGAGGGCACGCATGCACGTCACGTGACGATACAAAGCGAGCAGCAGCATGCATCAATCGTCCAACGCTGCCAGTCGCATTGCAAACAGTGACATGGAGGCGTCAAACGAAGAGCAAAGAGGTGTTGTTCGGTTTCTGACAGCGAAAGGAGTAGGGGGAACGGACATTCATCGCCGAATGTCACTAGTGTACGGCGAACACTGCATGTCCCTTGCAAGGGCCAAGGCGTGGCACAAACGCTTCAGGGAAGGACGGGTGTCGTTATCAGGGGGCACCCCCCTGCGTTACCGATGACAACGTCCAGCTGGTTGATGCACTCATTACCCAGGACCGCCGAGTGACAGTGAACGCCATAGCCGCCGTGGTCGGATTGAGCGTCGGAAGTGTGCACACCATCATGAAGGAACGACTGCACTTGCGGAAAGTGTGTGCCCAATGGGTGCCCCACGGTCTTCAACCACACCAGGAAGCTTGTCGAATAGCCTACTGGCTTGGTCTTGGTTGGACGATTGATGCATGTTGCTGCTCGCTTTGTATCGTCACGTGACGTGCACGCGTGCCCTCTAGCGACGGGCTGTGACCTTCCACGCTCTGGTCGGAACCACACCTCGTTACACACGCCACGATTAGCCGATGTCGTCACCGGTTTGCGCATTACAGCCTCCGGCTCGTTACTTTTTGAACGCACCTTATATTTGGCGCTATTTTCTGCTGCTGATTCTGCTGGAACATTGCAAGAAGTGTGACGTTTGGTTGCGAACAATCAGAAAGAATATTTGTCAAAAGTATAATTTCCTAGTAACTCACAGACAGCAGACCCTTTGATCAGCAGTACACAGGACCAATACTCACCTGTAAACAAGAGAAAACGTTGTTACAAATTAAATAAGGATTTGGAGGGACTGGGGATAATGATGTCCCTAGCCCCTAAATGAAATAAAAATATAGATGTGTAGATTAAGGCTTTCATGGCCCGGAGTACTATTAGGCCTAATATTATCCACATTTTAGGGACTATGCCGAAAAAGGAGGTAAGGTCTCTCACGAAACGTATAAGCATTTTTTTTAAATTATTATTTCACACGTCATAATCCTAAAAGTATGGAGAATATTAAAAATATAGATGTTTCTAAATGAAGAGAATATTATGAACGAGAATATTATGAACGTGCTCAGGTACAAGGTGGTTGTTGTTAATTCATTTGAGGGGCCTGGTCATCGAGGTATTTAGCCCCGTGTACTGAGTGAGTGTGGAATTTTGGAAGATAACCTGCGTTGATGTGATGGATGCATTAGTGTGTGTGATTGTGATTTAGGTGTGGATTGGGAAGGAAGTAACTGTAACCTTAAGTTAGGTGCCATCCCGGCATTTGTCTGGGGTAGAAGTGGAAATCCGCGGAAAAACACTTCCAGGATGGCTGAGGTAGGAGTCGAACCCTCCTCTTCTCAGTTTTACCTTATAAGGCTGAGAGCACCCCGTTTTAGTATTAAGTTTTGCGTGTGCTCTGATCAGTGGGTTTACATGCCTAGAATGGTCATCTCCACATCTATTCGTATACGCATCGTTACTTTGCGATAGGAATGGGTTGTCCCGTTGTCGAATCGTTGTACACCATAGTGGAGTCGTTAGAACATGGCAATTATATCGTGCCTTGCAATGGTCGCCCATGGTAAACAATACGAGCTAACGACCACTACTTACCAATTGTGGCTCGTAGTAACAGAGAGAATGTCACAGAACTAAGCGATGATCCGTGGTGCCACGAACAGATGAACAAGAAACAGTGACGTATCCAGGGGGGGGGGGGAGAGGGGAGGGGGGGGAGGGGGGGGGAGGGGAGGCGTGTTACTGGGGTGTTAAGAGCTCCGCCTCGGAATTTTTACAAAAAAAAAAAAAAAAGCCAATTCTAAAAGCCGCCTTGTCTAACACTAGAAAGTAGTTTAATAATTAAATTAACACGTGCATGTTTCGTTATATCGATAACTTCGTCAGCGTGATAACATCTTAGAAACTGTCTTAACAAAATCAAAATGAAAATGGATATCCTTACAAGAAATCGTGAATTTAAATAAATGTAAGGTCTCAATAATGTAATTATAGGATGTGTGTAATACCTGGACATTGATATTCCAAGTATTTCACACATCCAATATATATATATATTGTGACCTTTCATTTATTTAAATTCATGATTTCTTGTAAGGATATCCATTTTCATTTTGATTTTGTTAAGACAGTTTCTAAGATGTTATCACGCTGACGAAGTTATCATCGATATAACGAAACATGCACGTGTTAATTTAATTATTAAACTACTTTCTAGTGTTAGACAAGGCGGCTTTTAGAATTGGAGATTAATATCAGTCAACACGAAGCCTCCGTTGCTTAGGCGGCAGCACGCCGGCCTCTCACCGCTGGGTCCGTGGTTCAAATCCCGGTCACTCCATGTGAGATATGTGCTGGACAAAACTGAGGCAGACAGGTTTTTCTCCGGGTACTCCGGTTTTCCCTATCAAAATTTCATTCCAGCAACACTCTCCACTATCATTTCATTTCATCTGTCATTCATTTAATCATTGCCCCAGAGGAGTGCGTCAGGCCTCGGCAGCCGGCACAGTTCACATCCTCGCCGCTAGATGGGAGCTTCATTCATTCCATTCCTGACCCGGCCGGAGACTGGAAGCAGGCAGTGGATTTTCATCTCATCAGTCAACACGGATAATATTTAATACCATCTTCATATTGGTTAATGTCTATGCATTTTAAAAAATATTACAAAGAAAAACAGAAAACTGAATTAACAATAAGCTAAATAACCATTTATTAAATGAAATAATGAGACTTGCTTGAAGTCTACGTTTCATGTTGCGTGGGAAATATTTATGGTTTTGATTTGTGTCTGTATCACCCAATCACTGTACTGTAGGCTACTGATGTACTGTTACATTACCGTACATGAATATCAGTGTCATTCACTTGTTTTAATGTCCTTAGGATATTCATCCGGGCCGCGGAGAGTGAGCGCGTGTCCTAAGACTGGGGCCCGCCCCCCTGAACCGTGGCTCAGAATCAATTGTTAATAAGTCAATTTTAAGGGGCTTGGGACATATTTTACATTGGGTGTATGGTGACCTCTGTTTCTGTAATAGCCGTAGTAATGTGCGCAACATCAGTGGTACAGTAAAATCTACGCCCCTTTTCTGGACACCTGTGCTGAGCCATATCGAACCACCAAGACTAAGGAGAGATAACCATATGATCCGTGAGTTCACAAAAATATCTGTGAACGTAGCTCTCCGAATTCATGAAAACGTACTTCACAAATTTGGTCGTTTGATATTACGATCTCCATCTGTGTTAAAAGCCCAAGAGTCGGTTAGGAGAGGGTTTAACGTTGTAGCAGAATGGCAAGAGGCGTGGAACGACGCAGCTCCGAAGCCACGTAAAACGTGGGATGCCCTTAACAGGGTACAAACCAACCATGGGAGGTGTGGCTCATTGCTGTATAAGTGGGGCATGAAAATGTCACCCAACTGTGACTGTGGTACGCCGAGACAGACCATCCGTCGTCATATTGTTACAGAGACTTGTAACTGGGCATACTGGGGACCGCTGCGCTGGAAGACTTTGTGCAAGCCTTTACAATGGCTATAGAGTGGATGGACAATTTAGATTTAAAACTTTAAATAGATCGGTTGGTTGGTTGGTTCCTGCGACAACGCGGTCATGTAGCCCCGTGTACTTTGGGTGTGTGTAGAATCTGTCTGATAACCGGTGTTAATTGTGATGGCTGTATTAGTGTATGCATCTGTTTTTTTTAAATTTAAGTACTGACCTCAACTTAGAATTTTTCAAATAGTTCCTACTTTTGCCGCCAAACGCCACCATCAACGACTAATAGGCCTAGTTCAGAACCTAAGCTACTAGAGGCCACCGCAGTCGGCTCTTGTCAACGAACGTAGAACCCTAAGAGCGTTGTTTATATTCCTAACCTATCCAATTTAGCTTCTCACAGGTGCAATTAGTGGAAGGTTCTTTAACATGCCATAAATCTAGGACATGGGACCGCCGGCTTTACTTCCCCTCCGAAGGAAGGCATACTGAGGGATTTTTAACGCTCTTAAAAAATCCGACGGCTTCGGCCAGGTTTGAACCCGCTATCTTGGGCATAGAAGCTCAGCATGCTACCGACTACGCCACCGAAGCCGCCTTTTAAATAGATCAGGTACCCAGTTGATTATTTTGTGTAGTGTTTGTAATTATGTTATATTGTGTACTTCGCCATAAGCTTAATTAATAATAAGGGATCTTAATCCATCCCGGTATGTATGTCTCTTATCATTCCAGTTATCAACGGAGTCGGGGATGAGATGCAATGAGGCAGGTGGTTTTATGGAACTGAGCAAGAATATGCAAGGAAGCGGCCGTGGCCTATCGGAAGGTAACGTCCCAGCATTTGACTGGAGTTGAAAATGAGAAACCACGGACGGCCAACGGTGGGGCTCGAACCCCACGTCTACTGAGTCAACAGATAGCTTGGCCCCATTGTCTATCGCTGCACGTTAGCGAGCGTAGCTACCACTGTCGATGCTTGAAACTATCCCGGTATTTGCCTGGAAATAGTGTGGAATAAAACGGGGGAAAGCTATAATCAGGACAGCTGCTGTCAGCGCCGGGATTCGAACTTCCGATCTCCCGAGTTGCTGCAATTCCCCATCGTGATGCATGCATAAGTTTTGACGCGTGGCTACGCAGGTTAGAATATTTTGTACAGTGGGCCACACGACCCACTGGGAATAAAATGTTCATAGATCATGAAATACTGTACAATATGTGAGTAGTGTATTTCGTAAGAGCTGCGAGAGAAGTGAAAGCCCGTATCTCTGTCGTGCTCTGGAGACGCGCCGTACGCCCACAGACACTGATGGCACGGCATGGCGCGGCGCCTTGTTCGGACAGTCCAGTAGTTTATAAGGAGCCGGCAGCTCCAGACACGGGCATTGTGGAGACCAGACCGTGCCCTTTACTGGTGAACACTGCACTATGAGCATTAACAATAAAACTACAAGAAATGCAGGCGCAATTGTTGTAGATGTCTCATGGTCACCGTTACCAAAGATAGGAAATTTTACATGTGTCCTATTCAAACTTCAAATCAACTTTTGACGTCGCATGGGGCGGGAAAATATTGATAAAACATACCCTAATAATAATAATAATAATAACCCATGGCGCTGTTTTCCGTAATGGAATTTGGGTCAGGAGACCAACAAAGGAACTTTATGAAAATACAGACACCATTATAGATAAATTTAGGAAGAGACGTCTGCAGTTCTATGGACACATATATAGGATGGATGAGAACAGACTCACTAAGAAGATTTTCAATATCGTGAATGCAAGTAAATTAAAGACCAGTTGGATAAAAGAAGTACATGGAGACATGGAATTACTTAAAATCTCTGAAGACGACATTAAGGACAGATAACAATTTAGAAATAAAATCAGAAACACGAAAATTGTACAAGTTCCAAGAAAGGACACATCAGGGAAAAAATGGACAGAGGAAAGGAAGAAAAAGCACAGTGAACTAATTAAGAGGTTTTGGGAAGAAAAGAAGAGAGGAAAAGGAAGTGAAGCTGTGATTGGCTAAAGTTCTCACGCTCTCATGAAGGGGAATAATCGGAAATAATAATAATAATAATAATAATACTAATAATAATAATAATAATTTTATCGTGTTGGAGGCCATTTTTCAGTGTAACCTTAGTAATCGAAACGTAATGTTTTTCAGTCGGTCAATGGTAATGGGTGGTTCCCTAATCCCGAAAATAAGAAGAAAACAACCATGAAATTAATAAATACACTTTGATGACCAGTTTCGATCGTCAAGCGATCATCATCAGATCCTTCACACTTGTGCTACTAAATCTATGTCTACAAATATGGGTTATGACATTTACAATATATACACTTATTTAATTGTAGTAGTAGTAGTAGTAGTTTAACTAGCACAACTAGTCAATATATGCGATTGTTAGTTCATTGCAGGTTACAGCTGCGCGGAAACTGACCACACATCGCTCAAACAGCTATGTGCGCAATCCACAATAACCTGACCATTTAATAACAATCACATAATCACACTAAGCAAGCAAACTTGAAGGTCAAACACCACTATCAGTGTTTCTACAAAAAATTATATATCTTGACTTATTTAGTTGCAGGAATGTATTGTAAACTTGTGCAACTTGTCAAGATTGTTAGTTATGTTTTGTTACGATCAGGGAACGGATTTATATGTATTAATAATTAATGAAATATGTACATATTTAGTTATTTTTATTGAAATACAAGCTGCACCCGGCATTCGTTGCAATGCCAATCAAAGAAAGTGTTGGCGTTCTAAGTTTGTTTGTTGAAGTGCTTTTGGATACACAATATTTTTTTTCTTTTTCCGTTGACTGCATCCAAACTATTGTAAAGTAGATTTACTAATTCAGAAACCTTCCCTGGAAACCTTCATCGCAATCGGTATATGGACGCAGAAGGAACTTTGTTGAAACGATTCGCGCGCCGTCACTCATTTGTTGAAAATACTCGTGCGCTACCTATTGTGCAATGGATTTACTAAGTCAGAAACCTTCCCTGCGGTGTACACAACAATTCACTCAAGTTTCATCGCAATCGGATGAATGGTATATGAACGCATATGGGATTTTATGTATACGATTCGCGTGCCGTCACTCATTTGTTGAATCTACTCCTGCGCTACCTATTGTACAATGGATTTACTAAGTCAGAAACCTTCCCTGGAGTGTACACAACAACTCACCCAAGTTTCATCGCAATCGGATGAATGGTATATGAACGCATAGGAGACATACACACACACACACACACACACACACACACAGACAAACTATCACGTAACATTCATTTTTATATATAGGGAAAGATGGAATCATATATGGACTTAAAATTACAAAAACAAAAAAATCTATTTTAATATCCAAATTCTAAGAAGCTAAATAAAGTAGATCTACTTGAAACATAACGTTGCACATCTCGTTTTAATATCAATATGATTTTCGAAGGATGCTCTATCTTTTATTCTCTGTTACCAAAACAATGAATTACAAAACGTTCTCTTTTAAGTAATGAAAAGTGAATCTTCTCCTATTGTCTCTAAGGACAGATTTATATTGACTGAAACTGTGTTCAATATCAGAGGAGGTAACGGGGACATGTTTGAACTTCTCAATGTCTGCGTTAACTTTACACTTAAATCTCCACACAAAATTGCAGCACAATCCTTCATATCCAGGGTTCTTTGAAAGAACGGTGTCCATCTTCTTTTTTGCCACATCTACAACTTTACCTGTACCACGATTTAAATTTTTGAATATAGATCTTTAACTTGTCTCTCCATTATTGACAGGACTGCTAATTTACTATAATTTAATAGTTTCTTGTCAAAATATGGACTATATGGAACATGTGTGCCAAACTTCGAAATATGGAAAATAAATACTCCACTTTTCAACTCCACTGTCATGATTCGTAAAGATAAAACAAAATATAATTAAGATTAGGTACCTAAGATATGTACTTACATAGAAATCCGTTCCCTGGTAATGATCAACAAGCACTGCCGCAGCCAAGTTTAGCGGCAGTCGTATTTAGAAAGGCTAACTAAGGAAGAAGGAAGATTGTAGTTTTACGTGACCGCGAATCTTGTGATTATGAGCCACGGGACCTCCTTTTTACGTGGAATCCTAACCACAGGTCATGCCATTTCACTTCGAAAATCTCACATGGATTGACCGGGAATTGAACCCGGACCGCCTTGGTGAGAGGCATACAGCTAGACCGCTGAGAGAAAGGCTAACTGTTTATGACGTAATAACTTTTATGAAGTATCTTGCCTTACCCTGGTTATTACAGGATGATTTAACAACGATTACGAAAGTAAAGAATAAGTGCTACTCTTTAGTCTCGCTCTTACAATCTCCGGTTAAATATTTACTGACACTTTAATGGCAAGTTTACTGAAACTTGATTCTTACAATGCCCGATTAGCGACAAAGTGACAGTAAAATAAGCCTTAATCGGCGGTTAACTTTACCGGAGGATTCTCCTCCCGTAAAAAGCATACTGCCACATTTTCTATTATGATATTTTCATATTTATCCCTTGAATTTTTACAGGTCTTCTACAACCTATCAATGGTTCAAACTTTTGACCTATTTCTTCCCATCCACCATTATTAGCATCATTATCTTTATTAGTTACTGTAGTTTATTTAATATTTATGGATTTTATGGGAGATTGTTTATTGGTCTTTATTATTAGATTATCATGATTGTTGATTATATAAGTTTGATTTTAGCTTTTTTAGTTAAAATGCCTAGTACATTTATGGTTGCCTAAGGCTCATGTTGAAGTTTCAATTTCAGTTTTGTTCCCATATAACAGCATCGGACTTCTTGTTCTCGATTACTGACCTCTATCCTCCACCATCTTGATGAGGATTTCCTCTTCTGACGAAGAGAAATTAGTCTGCATTTTCCTCTTCACGCCTTTATTAATCTCATTTGGAGATAATATTGCCCAGATTCCATGTCAATGTTTCTCTTTATAAACATAAACACGCGAATAATCTAAACAAACAGATTGCGCAACAATACAGATCAAGGAATTTAAAATATATATTTGTATTTACTCCATGACGCTGATCCACTCATGCCAACTCTTTTGCAATATTGCCTAGTTCTATTAAAGAAATCTTTCCACTCGGTCAGTACTAATTATGCCCAATTACATTAGGCGGGAAACAAGTATTTGCATGCCCTAACCTGAAAGAAATAAGATATCACAAAATAACACGCTTTTATGTACAAAATGCGGTACTTAATTGGATGACATGTTTCGATCGTTAAGCGTTCATCTTCAGATCCAGCTCACTTAGGCTTAGTTAATGTACGATGTTTATGAATTACACTTATGCACAAATATGCATACAATGTTTAGATTACATAAGTTTGTAAAAAACTTGTTTAACGCGTCAAACTTATTTACAGATATTATTGCTCACTTGTATGGTTGTTGCGTTATTGTTAATGTAGTTTAAATATGTTAGCCTGTGATCTGTTGAATTATTATTGTGACTAACTTCAGGAATAATGTTAAGAAAGGAAGGAAGATTGTAGTTTGACGTGACCGTGAATCTTGTGATTATGAGCCACGGGACCTCCTTTTTACGTGGAATCCGAACCACAGGACATGGCATTTCACATCGAAAATCTCACATGCATTGACCGGGAATCGAACCCGGACCGCCTTGGTGAGAGGCATACAGCTAGACCGCTGAGCCACCACGCCCGGTAGGAATAATGTTGTCTACACTATTATGTTATTTATGTTCTAAATCAACCGTTCCTATTTAAACTAATGGGCTAATTGTATGGTTATAAACGTATGTAAACTTATGTAATATAAACATTGTATATATATTTTAGTGTATAAGCGTAATTCATAAACATCGTACATTAACTAACAATAAGCCAATCTGAAGATGAACGCTTGACGTTCGAAACATGCCATACAATTAAGTATCCCATTTCGTACATAAAAGCCTATTTTCGATTTTTGCAAAAAATGAAAGTAGACTTATGAGATCAACACAGGGCGAAAAATTGTGTGCGTCTGTGTGCGAGTTGGTGTGAGTGTGTGTACTCTGAATGTCTGCCCCCCATCAATTCGAACACGGTGAAACCAAATTGAACGAAATTTGGTACAGAGGTAGCACTAGCAAAGGGCACCTCAGTGTCATGTTTCATATCGCTGCAATCTTGACGAAAACGTAATGGCGGCCACCCAAATGTTCAAAGCTTAAATAAAATTACGACCAACCAAATCATCTGATCTCTACCAATTTTTGCAACATTATACCTTTGTGTATGAAGAATATTTTGACCAAACGACAAGGTCATCAGCCCAATAGTTTGCAGAGAGTCGCCATGTATGAGTGCAAATCTATTCCCCCTATCAATTCAAACACGGTGAACCCGAATTGAACGAAATTTGATACAGAGGTAGCACTTGCAAAAGGCAACTCAGTGTCATGTTTTATATCATCGCCAATCTTGACGAAAACGTAATGGCGGCCACCCAAATGTTCAAAGCTTAAATAAAATTACGACCAACCCAATCATCTGATCCCCACCAAATTTTGCAACATCATACCTTTATGTGGGAAGCGTTCTTTGACCAAGCTACAAGGTCATCAGTCCTATAGTTTGCATATGGCGGCCATGTATGTGTGCAAATCGATTCCCCCTATCAATTCAAACACGGTAAAACCGAATTCAACGAAATTTGGTACAGAGTTAGCATTAGCAAAGGGCACCTCAAGGTCATGTTTTATATCGCCGCCATCTTGACGGAAACGGAATGGCGGCCACTCAATTGTCAAAAGCTTAAATCAAATTACTACCAACCTAATTATTTAATCTCTACCAAATTTTACCAAATTTTGCAACAATATACCTTTTCGTAGGAAGCAACTTTTGACTGAACTACATGGTCATCAGCCCAATAGTTTGCAGATAGTGGCCATGATTGTGTGCAAATCGATTCACAATATCAATTCAAACACGGTGAATTCGAATTGATTGATATTTTGTACAGAGGTAGCACTAGCAAAGGGCACCTCATATTAATGTTTAATATCCGTATAACACGTATTTCAACAAGCTACTACAACCAACATTCAATTATACTCCTTGAAAAGGACAAAGAGTTATAACAATACCCATGCATTTAGGCGAAAGTAGGCTATATGTTCTTTGCTGAACATCTTGTTTTTTAATATATGATTTCTTTCAGGCTATGGCAGTAAATACTTGTTTCCCGCCTAATGTAGCCTAATGGGACACAATTTGTGTTACCCCACTGGAAAGCTTTCTTTAATAAAAATAACTCTTGAGAGGGATTACGAAATCTGAAAATCGAACCAGAAATATGTACCAACCGTTGAAAATTACGCGCAGATTTGCTAACCATCCGTAAACATTAACTGGAACATGGTAAGAACGATCGAATGTTTACCGGGACTTTACTCCGACCGTAAAGCTAACTATCCGAGTTTACTGTCACTTTACTGGAGATTCTAAGAACGGGCCGGAGTGGTTCAAGTAAGGTGACTGCGACTATCTCTGTGAGTTTCTTCTCCCGCATAAAGTATCCAATCATTGCATCACACATTAGAGAGTCGAGGAAGGAGACTCATATTGGTAGTGAATAGTTGTCATCATTAATAATAGCAGTCACACATACAAGGCTTCATTATGTCATGATAAACAGTGGAAAAATTTCTTCCTATAATCGTTAACAACTACAAGAACTGCTTATGAAATTCTAAGATATCGGAGTCCTTCAAATGTTACGTAAGGCACATGAAACCATGTTTGAACTCAGTGTCCCCGTTCTACAGGGCAACACTGGCGATGAGCTACGCCGGTGTTCTCAGATTCAAAGGCAAATCTCACAGGGTGAACTCGGGGATTTAATGACCCCGAGTGATTTCTGGCAAGGTCCACTTTTGAGCTTACTTATCACATTTTATATTAAAATACTGAAAAATTAGACTTATGAGGTAAATTCAGGCTGATGGTGTGTCTGTCCATCTTTCTGTTTGTGTGTGCCACCTATCAACCCCTAAACGCCAGCAGCTATCCAAACAAAATTTAGTATGAATGAAGATCTGTGCCATCACATACGGTATTTGAAAACGACGTCATTGCTGTCAACGACTGAAAAAACACAACTGAAATTTGAAATCAACGTTAGATATATCAGAAAGCATTCAAGGAAACTGTTCCAAAATTGGCACATGTATAGATCATAGGCCTAATACCATAGATTAATTTTGAGCAAACCCTCCATGACAGCGTTGCCAACTTAATTTTACGCGTGCTGATAGGTTCAATGTTTAATTGCGTTTCACTCCCATACTAACTTATGGATTTAAATCAAATTTCGTATGTGTAATGTATGTCTCAAGATATATAACTCGGCATCTTTTTAGAGTCACCAGTGCTACAGACTGTTGATAATGATATCCTGAATTTTAAACCCTAGTCTGAATATATCAGAAAGTATGCAGGTACAGTTCAAAACTTGGCACACATAATAGACCATAATATCGCATATTAATTTTTAGCAAACCACAGATGAGTGTTGCCATCAAAATACTACGCGTGCAGATGGTTCAATATTTAACTGCTCGTAATTTTCTTTACATTTAATGAATTTCAAACCAATTTTTTATATGCCATGTATGTCACATGAGATAGAATTGTGCACATTTTCAGAGGTAACAGTCCTACCAACGACCTAATAACTCTCCCTGTGTGTGTGTGCATCTGGGCAGTAGACTCCTTGAATCCCACAATTCGACAAGGAATCAATTTCCTACACACTTTAGTGTTCTATTCCCATTGGGCCTAAATATTTTAGGTATTTTGAGTAAATCATACATGATAATGTTACCAACTTAAATCCTCAATTACATATATTATTCTAGATAGGGCCAAAATATCTGAATATTACTTTTTAAGAAAGGTAGACTCTTTAGTACATCAAGAAACTACTCGTTTCTATCCTTGCAGACTTCGGGAAGGAACCTTAACTCCTTTCCTTCTACCATTCATACATCTACTTCGTTGTTGTTGATCCATTTAGGGTTAATTGAGAATTAAATTAATACCAAGAATGTCGTCGGAAGTCGATAAGAATAGAAACAATTAGTTCCTTGACGTACAAACGAGCCTACTTTTCTTTGCTCATGTAGCCCCGTGTACTTAAGCGTCTCTAATAATTCTGTACCATTGTGATAGATCTACTAGTGTGTGTGTTTGTAATTGGGGCTAGGATTTGGAAAGGAGGCGGCCTTGGCCTTAAGAAGTAGGAAACCACTGAAAACCACTTCTAGAATGACCGAGGTGGGGAGATCATTATTTTTACTGTCGTTTCATTTAGGGGTTTTGATTTCGTGGTCATTCAGCCCGCCCCGTGTACCCGTGTGTGTGCAGTATTGTCTCATAGCCTGTATTATTGTGGTATCTGTAGGAGTGCATGTATTTGTGGGTGGTATTGGGGAGGAGGCGGCCGTGACCTTAAGTTAGGAACCATCCTGGCATTTGCCTGGAGTAGAAGTGGGAAACAACGGAAAATCACTTCCAGGATCGCTAAGGTTGGAATCGAGTCCACCTCTACTCAGATTTGCCTCACGGGGTTGAATCTGTCTGATCACCGGTGTTAATTGTGATGGCTGTATTAGTGTGTGTTATCTGTTTTAATACAAGTACGGACTGCAGACACTCAATTTTCAAGTAGTTCCTACTTTTGCTACCAAACGCCACCGTCAACAACAACTAGTTCGGAACTTGGATACTAGATGCCACCGCAGTCGGCTCTAACCTATAATTTAACTTCACACATGTGTAATTAGTGGAAGGGTCTTTTACGTGCCATAAATCAATGACATGGCACCGCCGGCTTTACTTCCCCTCTGAAGGAAGGCATACTGAGGGATTTTTAACGCTTTTAAAAAATCCAACGACTTCGGCCGGGTTTGAACCCGCGACCTTGGGCATAGAAGCTTAGCATGCTACCAGCTATGACTTAGCCTTATCTCTTCATTACGAGTACCCTCCTGTCATTGCTCCCATCTATTTGTCCCAGCAATCATTCGTCTAAATGTCAGGCAAAGCAGTAATCACCATCACCATCATCTCAAACCATCTGATCTGATTCCTTTTTCATATGTGCGGCATTTTAGTTCGACTCCGATGTAACATAAAGAGATACTTGTCATGATTCTGCACAGTGCAGTTTCCTGAGAGGCCTACGTACGCAAGCTAACAAGCCACTACATGTGCTATAAAGAAGAATGACGTTAGCACTCAATACCAAGAATGTCATCGGACTATGCAACGAATAAGATCAAAAGACTGCCACATAAATATCAATTTCTCGTAAAGCAATCTCTTATCAAAAGTTGCAATAGCAAAGCAACGCATCATTTCAATTATTGCTCTATTTATTAACATGACTCTTCAAGGCAGTTAGTTGGGGCGTCTCTAAAAGCCACAGATGTTAAAAGGGACGTAAAACCAATATTATTATTATAGCTTGCCACGTTGGGTGAGTGGTTATCGTGTCGGGCTCCCAACCCATAGCTTGCAGATTCGCTCCTGACCGTCGTAAGTGATTTTTGAAAGGCGACAAAAATCACGGCACGCATGTCATACGTTGTTGGCATGTTAAAGAACCCATTTGAATTCAGCACACCGTGTTCATAATGGCAAAATTAATCTCGGGATTTTCCACCAACACAAAGTTCCTCATTTCTCTACTAGAAAGCGCTATAGTGTCAAGGAGCTTATATATCTAACCACCTTGACTTTCATAGCGCTCCAAAGAACGACAAAATTTGACATGCAAGCTGCCCTCTTGGTGTCAGATAACAAAGCTTGCACCCAGCACCCGAGGACATACCATATTATTATTATTATTATTATTATTATTATTATTAATCACTCTTCAAACATGTTCAGAGTAGGTATATCGGCAAGCAAGGTACGGTTCTCACGGACGACACATTACCCCTCGTGTTCGAATATTTCACCAGGGCCGATGTAGGAGACCACAGTTTTATCACGCAGCTAATGGATGATGTATATTTAGCGTTAGACTTTCCCAGTAGGCCTATCTGTTGAAAGGGATGCGTGGTGATACAGTGGTCAAGCTGCTTGCTCCTTACCAAGGCACATCGGGTTCGAATCCCGGCCAATGCAGGTGAGATTTTCTAAGTGAAATATCACGTCCTGTGGTTCGGATTCCACGTAAAACAGAGATCCCGTGGACGTATTAATAAATCCTCCCCGATTTTTACCCGCTGACTCAAACATCCGGCTCACAACTTTCTCTTTCTTTTCTGGTCAACTCTGATTGGTCCGCGCTTACCAAGTTTGCTAGTACAGTACGACAGGGGCTCATGTTATGAAAAATTGTGTAAGTTAATTTTCTTGAAAATACGATCAGCATAATTAGATGAATTGGAATAGCATCCATAGTCTGAAGAATGTTGTAAGATAGGCCTATTGATTTCTTTAATGCAGTAATGGCCATGAATTTTCATTTCAATACGGATCAGAGAAGGGATTTTGGGAGGAAATCGACCGTGGACCTATTGAAAGGAACCGTCCCGGCACTTGCCTGATGGTGAAAATGGGAAACCACAAAATCCATTTTCAGGACTGCCGAGGTGGGATTCGAACCCACACTCTCCCGATGCCAGCGAGGCACGAGGTAGCGCGTTAGCTCTCTCGGCCACCATAGCCGGTAGATAGGCCTATTGCCTATTGCCTATTGGACCCCAGAAAAAATGACTCTTCCTACACAATGCTCGCATTAGAAAGTGATGCGACTGGCTGCGTGGCTCAGAGGTAATATTCTCGTCTGCTGTGTCCAAGGTTGCAGGATCGAATCCTGGTGCAGTCAGTTGGCATTTGAGGGTGCACAAATGCGAGGAAACCGCGTCAGTAGATTTACTGGCAAGTTAAAAATCCCCTTTGGGGCAAAATTCCGGCACCCCGCCGTCTCTGAAAGCTTTAGTTAAAAACGACATAAAACCAATAACATTATCATTACATAGAAAGGTGATCCGTGTAAATTTAGACTATAATTAAGCATTCAAATGGGTGCATCTGTTTCTTATACATACGGTACCTAGGCATATTTATAATCAACATTTTTCTTTGCTATTTTACTAGTAACTTCCTGAATATTCTGCTATAGTTTAATTGAGCAAGCAATGTACAGTATATCTTCGCGTGTGACAGCAGGATCAATCATAATAATTGGCCTGGAACTGCTCGAGTTCAAGCTCTATAAACTTGCGGGGTGAGGAGAAAGAGCAGGAAAGGGTCGGGTGTGAAGAGATCTGTCAACAGCCCACCGTGATAAATGGTATTCCTTTCTATTCCAATACTGCTAACATTCGGCAGTTGCTCAAACCACTGTGGTGTTAGGAATGACTGAGTGAGTCACCGACCAATGTATTTGGTTCTGTACTATGCACGGACCGAGAAACCTCGTCACTCGTCAACACCACCACTCATAGTCCGCGATGCACATTCCTCTCAGGTTCACGCAGCTTAGACTCGAGCAGTAAGCTAGCAGGCGCAGTGGGCGAGCTCTCTGAGACACAGGGTTCAAATCGGTGAGGTTTTCTAAATATGCATCCCGTGGTTCATGATCGAGAGATAAACGATGACGTACAATTTCTAACATCCTTCCTTTCATCTGTTGATAGATGGGTGCTCCGAACACGGAAGTGCGAGGAGTGATAAGATTTGAGAGTCTGAAGGGACCTTACGATGCCAATGCCATGTCATGGAAACAGGTTTGCCCGAGTCCGATGTCCATCACAAATCTCCATCCCTTGAGATGCTTCTTCCTCCATGCTGGCATCGATGTATCGAGTATCTTTAAAAAGTGCTTGAACAAGAATGGAGACACTAATCAGTGTTGTAGTAGAGTGTATGTATCCTTATATCTACCGTAAAATGAAGCTTCTCCATGCGATCTACCTTATTTTTGAAGCTTCCATGACTTAACTCCGCCCACAGTACGAAAGCAAGTGCAAGGAAGTACCAAGATCTCAACTGGTGGTGTAACAAGATGAGACCAGACCACACACATCCTTGCGTGCCATACCGCGGAGCGCACTGTCTACAAAACACTCGTGACGTCATTGCAGGAATGCGCTCAATGTTCGCTATTCACAGGAGCTTTTATTGCTGTTACAATCGCTAACAGTTTAAGCAAAGTAGGCTATACACACAAACAGCTGCGAAATATTACCACGCGCGCCTATGGCAGTGAAATATTCGGGTTCGAGTCCCAAGAATGTATATTCTTCCACAGAAAATTGAGAATTGTCTATGCACTAATAGTCAAAATATGACTACTTCTACCACTGATGTGTATCATGAAATAAATTGTATTGTTATAAATGTTCTTACACGAGGACTTCGAGATTCGAATATACCCTGTCAAAAAAAAAAAACTACAACAAGAAAAAAATGTCCTCTCGGCACGCCGGAAGGCGGAGGTAGATTTCACCGGGCAAACTTGGAGATAGGCGAAAATTGGCAGAATATGCAGGTTTTCGTAGAAAGATCAGACCTCATTTATTGCGAGAAAGTTTTTTTTAATAATTGGAGCTTAATTAACTTTATAATATGCATAAAATTATGAAAAACAAACATTTTATTGTCTTATGGGGACGGTAACCTTCTTGTCATTTGGGGTCCATTTTTAGCCTACTTTTCACATTTTGCAAAAAATGAGGAAAAAGTAGACATATGAGATCGGGCAAATGCGTGTCTGTCTGTCTGTCTGCCTGTCTGTCCGTCTGTCTGTCCTTCTGTCTGGCTGTCTGGCTGTGTGTGTGTCGTCCCCCCCCTCCCCTTATCAACTCCTAAACGGCTGCAGCAATCGAAACAAAATTTGGTAGGAGTAAAGATCTATACCTGAATATCTCACGGCCATATTTCAAAATGATGTCAGTGCTACCAACTGCTGAAAAATCGCAATTGAAATTTGAGCACCAAGTTGGATATCTTGGAAGGTATGAATGAGAGCTATTTCAAAATTGGCACACGTATGGATAATAAATTTGCAGTTTAATTTCCAGGGGGCCATACAGGGCAGTGTTGCCAAAATGATTCTAAGCCCGCTGATAGATCCAAATTTTAAATGCATAAAACTTCTACACTATCAATTGGATTTCAACCAAATTTCGTATGTGCTATGTGTACATAAACAGATATGACTGAGCTTATTCTTAAGAGCCACCAGGGCTGCCAACTGTTAATAAATGCTCTCAATTTTTTAAATCCAAATACCCATATATCAGAAAGTATGCAAGCCGACAGCTTTAAACTATGCTCACGTATAGTACCCGACATTCTATATTAATTTGGAGTAACATATATGTCAGTGCTACCAACATGATTTTAAGCCTGCTGAGAGGGCCAACTTTAAATACATGTAGTTTCTATACTATCATTTGGATTCCAATCAAATTTCGTGTGTGCTATGTGTACCATAACAGATATGACTATGCCGATACTTAAGAGTAACCAGGGCTGCCAACTGTTAATAAATACAGTCTCTATTTTTGTTACCCTAATATCAATATATCAGAGAGTATGCAAGCCAATAGCTCTAAACTTTGCACACGTATAGTACCTGGCATTCTAGATTAATTTGGAGTAACTAATATACGTCAGTGCTGCCAACATGTTTCTAAGCCTGCTGCTAGTTCTAATTTTAAAATACATGTAACTTCTATACTAACTAATGGATTTCATTCAAAATTGTCACAACAATAGATCATATTATTTCAGATTATATCTGACCAATACATGTATGTCATTGTTGCCAACATTATTTTACGAGCGCTGTTAGATCCAAAGTTTAACTGCATGTAACGTCCATGCTATCTATTGGACTTCAACCAAATTTTGTATTCTGTACCTTAAGAGATGGAACTAAGAATATATTCAATCACCAGGGCTGGCTACTGTATTTCTCTATTAGGCTACATTATGCCAAGTATACAATATTTCAAACTAATTAGAAATTTCGATATTACCAACTTAATTTCGTCATTATTCTAGATAGATCCATAAAGATTAATCATTGGCATGAATCTTAAATTTTAAGAAAAGTAGGCTCTTTAATTCCTCACGGAACTTCTTGTTTTTGTATTAACATAGTCACACTGTCCTGATGCAAGGTTTCGACACTGATGTGTAACTATCCAACTGTCTGTTACTTCTTCACGCAAAACTTTATCTCCCGCAGAGATTTTGGTTGGTTCCTCAGTTTCGGGGCTGCGACAACGCGGTCATGTAACCCCGTGCACTTTGTGTGAGTGTAGAATCTGTCTGATAAGCGGTGTGAATTGTGATGGCTGTATTAGTCTACAATTCAGGTAAGGACTGCAGACGGTCAATTTCAAGCAGTAGTTCCTAGTGTTGCTACCAAATACTACCGTCAACGACAACTAGCTGTGAACTTGGCTACTAGATGCCACCGCAACCAGCAACTCGCAACGAACGTTGGAACTTCCCCTCCAAAGGAAAGCATACTGAGTTTTTTTTAGCGCTCTTAGAAAATCCGAAGACTTCGGCCGGCTTTGAACCCGCGACCTTGGGCATAGAAGTCCCGCATGCTACCAGTTAAGTCACCGAAGCCGCTTCACACTTGGTCAGATGGAAAACTGAATGTGATCTCGTGCGAGTGCGTTGTCATGGCAACGTCTGATGGCTCATCCCTCATCAATTTAGTAGTGTTGTCATGGCAACCTGTGATGGCTCTTGGCATTTTCTTATAATTCCGAAATTATTTTTCTCATCCCTTGGCGTAATGGTGGGTCATATCAAAAATTCTTTCAGACAAAAGTTTTAGGTAATTATTAGGGGAATATTGTCCATTCTGTACGGTTTTGATACTGTGCCCATTAAGAGAGATATGATTAATGTTTCCCGAAAAAAACACTTTCTCACCCCTTTGGTCAATGGTTGGTTCTATCAAAAAACTTTTCAAACATAAATTTTTGGGCCTTATCCGACACATAGTATGAACCTTGAATGGATTCGATATTTCAAATATTAAGAGAGTTATAGCAATATTTCACTTTTCCAAAAAAAAAAAACATTTTCACCCCCGTGGACCGATTGTGCCCATTTACGAACTTGACCGAGATTTTATAGGGATACATATTATGTAAAAATTTCAAAGTGATTGGTGCACAATTGCGGTAGTTATCGTGTCCACAAGAAAGTGATATATATATATACATAAATTATATATAAACTTTTGAACTGACGGTGGTTTTGGGGTCTAGGGGATGTGAAACGCGAAGATACGTCGAAATTTTCCGGAAGCCGAAACATGGTACCCATTGCAATAGTTCGCTTTCTAATGAAATCTACCTAAAACACGCACATACACTCTCTCTCACTTAATTACTTGCTCACTATGTAACAAGGTGCATAATTAATCAAGTTGTCAAAATTCAAAATTGCAAGTCCGATCTCAACTCAGTCCGACGAATAATCGTTGTAAGTTAATCGTTAGTATATCTTGTCATTAACTTTACTGGCACGGTCAATAAAACTCCAGGGTTAATGTCGGTGTCCCAGCGTCTCTAAACCATAGGGGTTATAAGAGACTATACAAGTATACATCAAAGTACTGCTCAAGTCTAAGCTGCGTGAACCTGAGAGCAATGTGGATCGCAGACTATGAGAAGTGATGGTGACGAGTGATGAGGTTTCCCCGGTACGTGCGTAAATACAGAACCAAATACATTGGTTGATGACTCGCTCACTCATTCACAACACCACAGTGGTTTGAGCAACGGCCCTATGTTAGCGGTATCGGAATAAAAAGGAATACCAGATATCACGGCGGGCTTTCGACAGACCCTTCTCTTCTCGCCTGACCCTTCTCCGCCCCTTTCCCTCACCCCGCAAGTTCACAGAGTTTGGACCCGAGCAGTATTCTTTTCAGAAATAAGGTTTTCGTCAAATGAAGCCGACATGTTGTGCCGATGATCGATTATCTCAAACAACGCTGTCTTGTTCCATCAGTTATTGCTGTATATTGGATACGATACAGTTACATACCTAATAATAATAATAATAAATAATAACCCCTTGCACTACAGCCCATGAAGGGCATAGGCCTACCAAGCGACCGCTGCCCAGCCACTTGGCTTGCAGATATAGGGGTGCCGCGTGGTCAGCGTATCTGGTCCCCTCGGCCGTTAATCTTGCTTTTCGTGATCGGGGCGCTGTCTCACAGTCAGACAGCTAGTCAATTGTCCTCACGAGGCTGAGTAAAGCCCATTCCAGCCCTCACATCAGGTTTTTAAAATCCCTGACGGAACCGGGAATCGAGCCCGGAGCTTCGAGTGAGAGGCAGGTGTGCTACTCCAACACCACGGAGCCGGCACAGTAACATACATAGGCTACTGTAACATACTGCATAGTTATCAATTCGTACGCCTGTGAAGACATCCTAGAACGACGATACCAAACAGATAAGATAACCTCGATGTTCCTCCCCTTACGACAAAACTACTGCTACCAGTAATTTCCATCTTCTCTTCATCTTTTAGGCGTGTGTCATTAAAATAACTTCCCTAAACCCAAACTGATTAACAGAATCGAAGCTTGCCACGGTGGTTGAGTGGTTAACGTGTCGGTCTACTAACCCTAAGCTTGCAGGTTCACTCTTCGCCTTGGGAAGTGATTTTTGAAAGGTGACAAAAATTACGACACGTATTGAACCCATCAGAATAGCAGTGTTTATATGCAAGAATCTAGATCAAGGGGTCGCGCTCAGTTCCTAGTGTGATGTTTACGTTCGCCAAACAACATGCTCTACTGAGGTAAGGGTCATAGGATGAAAACTATAATTAAGAAAGAAAGGTGACAAGACGTAAAATAATAACATGATTTAATGACTAATAGTGCATAAAAAGAATATAAACAACAATAATAAAAAAAATCCTCCCTGAATTTTCCCATAACAGGAATATCTATCAATGTTGAGGAGTCAGACGGATCTCCCCTTTATAAAAATGTGGATCCTGGTTCCACTAACTTGCATTTGGATTTTATGTACGCGTAATGACTAACTACGAGGAATGAGTACTTGGATGACAGTTCGTTTACAGCGGGTTAACAGCCACGATGCTTACGAACATTCATCTCGTAAATCAACGTTTACGGATATGGGACATGACACTAATAAAAACCCTTAAAAATTTAATGCTGACACACACACTAAAAATCTACTATTTACAGGAATCTCCCCCGAGACCCTCCATTAGCGCGATGACGCACTTGACAAAATGAGCTGCCAACTCCGGCCAATTGCTCAATACACAAACAAGGAAAAGACAGCAACGCATGTGACTTCACGGGTCACTGATATGGAATATAAACATGGACTAAAACCAACAACAACAACAAAAGCCTGACCGGCTGAGATTACTTTATATGAACAAAACTGCATGTTAAGCTAACGCTTCGGAGATTATCGTGATTCGTAGGCAACTCCCATTTATTTAAACAATTTTTATCATTGATCAGTTCTTAATTCTGTATTTCAAGTAATTACGGAGCCAAAGCACTCCCCACTAATGACCTCGCTTGCAACCTTCAATCCGCCTTGTGAAACAGCTCCCCCTTCCTCAATACTTGTCATTGCCCCAACACCAGTGTGTAAAAATAACTGACCAGCTGCGCCGTTATCTCAAAGAATCAACAGCAACAAATCTCAACCACCTATACATATGGTCAGACATTAATCAAAAATATCCACAATTGCCCTCGCAAGGTAACAATATGGACTTGGCACCAAGCTGACAGAAATCAGTCTAGGCTGAAATTCCCGCTTGTAATGACCACAAAATACTCACACTCACACTTCTGGGAATGACATTACGTTTTTCACACAGGTCGGCTGAATAGATGCTCACAAACATTTTAAAAATATTAAAAACCTACGATAGAGCTGACTGCTCTTCGTCACAAATCACATTGCTCCAAAGGCAATAATCTCACTGAATCTGATCAATAATAAACCTTAAAAAGATTAATTACCCTCCAATCTATTGTATAATTATATTAATTCAGTCCTACTTCTGAAACACAACATATCTCCGAGAGACGTTTTGAACCGCATTGCGTAACATATGCAAACACGGTCGTCCACATAGCTACGTTAGTTAAAACAACAACAAACAAGAACCTTCTACTAATAACATTTATGCGAGCTGTTTCCATGCAAAAGGTGTGTCAGACCAAAACTAAATATACTACGTTAATCAACACAAGCAAAATATTTACAAAAATATGTCCCATATACCATAAGTTAATTTATCAGATAATAAGAATATTATTTTGTACTCATCCTCGGCCAGTCACCCGTCAAAGGACATCAGCTGCCATCTCCCAACTGAATGCTTCTTATCTCATCTCAACCATCTGGACGGAGTGTTGATAGTTCCAAACTTCTTCCATGGTAAGCGATGTCATCTCTCGTGCTGATTCAAAAAGTTAGATTAATATACACTCGATATCTGACTACTAAATTCGCCGTTTCAGGTACTAATTTCCCCGGAACAGTCTGTTGGCGAATTGTCGATGCTACTGTCCCTACAAAATATAGTACTGTGACTATCTATCACTGAATTTAACACATTTATTAATAATTTCTGTGTCCTCATGACACGCAAAAGTATAAGTGTCTACGTCCTTAGACGCGCAAAATGTAAATTAACCCGTGTCCTCGACACACAAAGTATAATAGCCTGTGTCCTCGACACACCAAAGTATAATAAGCTTCCGTCCTCAGACGAACAAAAGTAATAGCATGTCTTGGCTCTTCATGCCACTTATAAATGAACCGGCCCTAGGTATTGATAGAGGGGGAAATTATATAAAATTTTCTCAAAATAATAGTGGTACAGGAATGAAATAAATATCACTGAACTCGTAAAATTGCGCAGGTCAAGAATATGCCCATTAATCCTAGAATCGATTGTAGAGATGTTGTCTAGCCGATCTCCCGCGTTAATGCTAGCCATCGCGTGCCCAAGCTAGACTTGCCGCGCTCGTAAGCATTCATCTCCCATTGGTTCCACATTTTCTGTAACTTGGCGGTTTTTATCAGACCTTGGCCTCGTCTAGTATTTTCATCAGCCACTCACGTTACTGCATCATATTTTTTCTAGGCGCGAATATTACAATGAACATGCCATAAGCGTGTCTCACTGCGCGTCCGTTCTATTTTGAGGTAGCCACCACCTGTCCTTCTGAAACATTGCTATGGTCTTTCTTTTCACAATCCTAAGTATTTAGCCTTTTGTCAAACTGCTGCAGGTATGTCCCCATTGTCTCCAACAAATGCTTGAAATTTCCTCATCTCCGTCTGGCTATTTTCATGACGCTGGTGGAAATATTTATTAATTGAAGAAATAAAACATCGAATCATTTATCCGTCAGAGGGTAAAGGGTTCACAACTCCTCCACTCACAAAATTTCGAACTTAGGAGAAAGTCGATAATTTTAAAAAGACTTCCGTAGGCCAATTTGTTTTATTTCAGAATCACCCCTTTTCCATTACATGGTCTAGCCGCTCCTGTCTTGAATGGCATTTACTCGTTTCATTTCCTGCTTGTAATGACCCTCTCAACTGCTTGCATGACGCGCTGGTGCCTTAGGCAACACTCTGCTCGTCTCGTTAATGTTTGTCAACACCAATTCCACTTCCTTCTTCACGTGCCGTACTCAACTGCTCCCCGTCCACTTGGTTGATATAAGACGTCCATATATTTAAACTGCATCATTATTTCGGCGCTCTCATGGTTCACTTCTTCGATACTGTTTTAAGTTTGCTGCATTGTAGACCGACATTGTTCCTTTGCTTAACTCTTTCACTCTGTATGAATTATTTCCAAGGTTTCTTACAATAGAATAGGGTCCTATGAACTTTTCTCAGAATTTGCTGAAGATCTTCTTCTCTGGATCCGAGGTAGCGGGTCGTTTCACCAAAACGAGCTGTTTGATTTCAAGATCACTGTGAAACCTCTCATTTTTCACTCGCCGTAATCTGCGGTCTGCTAGTTTTCTCATGTAGGCTCTCGTTCTCTCAATTCGCAGGTCAGGTGCTATCATGGGATCTTGTGGGCAGTTAATGATGCTCTTCCACGTCCTCACTGGATACTCGTTTTTGTGTAAGACCATAGGGATCTGTCCTGTTGACTCGTGCCTGGTAGAATTCATGCATGTCTCGACATCCTTAATTTTATCCACCCATTTATGATGTTCATTGGGAATGAAGATTCTCAAGTATGATGTCACACATTTTATTGCTCTCTCACTTGGATTAGCTTGGGCATGTCGGATACTGCTTAAAACGTGTTTTATACCCATGCCCTCCATACCTTTCTTGAATTCGGTGCTTGTAAAATAACTGCCATGGTCTGACAATATAAATTCTGGTTTTCCAAGGATTGGAATAACTCTATTTCGAATACGACTGAGTACTTGTTTCGATGTAGTTTTCTGAATGGGGCATAATACGACAAACTTAGAAAACACATCAATGCACAGTAGCAAGTGACGGCAACCTCGCCTTCCTTTCGGAATTGGACCGAAACAGTCTAGGGCCAGTAGCTCGCAGGGTTTCTGAGGTAGCAATGGTCTAGGATACTGCCTCATTAAATAATTATTGGGCTTTGTCCTCTGACATGGATCACAAGTCGTAATGACGTCACATATAGTTGTTCTCATACGTGGCCATGTAAATGTCTCTCCTATTGTCGCTTCACACTTGTCTAATCCGATGTGTCCGTAACTTTCGTGAGTATGCCATGTCAGTCCTCGCTGTAAGGATGCAGGTACTAATAAGCGTAACTTGGTGTGGTCATTATCTACCCATTTGTGCAGCAAATTGTTGACATAAACATATCTTCCTTCTTTGGCTTTCGCTTCTCGAAATGCAGGTGTTCCTGTAGGTAGTTGCTTTCTGAAGTATTGAATTAATAGCATCATCCATGGTTCCGCTTCCTGTTCTCGCTGTATCTCACGTAACTCCTCCAAGAATTCCCGGTCCTTCGGTGTTAACTCCAAGTGTTGTACCATCGCTGTTTCTTCATTATCAGGCTCTGGGTTCCTGCTGAGTGCATCCGGAATCACGTTCATCTTCCCTGGGCAATGTTCAATCTCAATGCTAAACTGCTGAATATATAGAGACCAACGTGTCACACGTTCGCTTGCCATCGACGTCTTAAACAAGAATGTTAGTGCCTTGTGATCAGTCCTGACAACAATGGGGTATCCATAAATTATTCTTTTCCATTGTTGGAGCGCATGGAGTATGGCCAACAACTCTAGTTCCGTTACAGTATAATTGCGCTCGTGCTTACGCAATTTTCGTCTGACAAATGCCAAATATGTTTTATGTTGCAGGTTAGCTGGATCTTCTTGGTAGAGCATAGCACCTATACCAATTAGTGAAGCATCCGCTTGGATTATAAATTTGTGCTTGAAATCTGGATATTCTAACTTAAAAAGTTTTCAAGTAGCTGTTTTGTTGCTTGGAACGCCTTCTCACACCGCATTCCATAACCATTTATTATTCTTTTTTAGCATTTCCTGCATTGGAGCTACAGTCTCCGTGTAACCTGGACAGTTTTCTTTAAAGAATCCCGTTACGCCTAAGAAAGCCCGAATGTGCTTGACTCTCGTTGGTGTAGGGAAATTCTTTATCGCTTCGATCTTAGCTGGATTTGGCTTCACTCCCTCCTTGTCAATGATGTGACCCAAATATAAGATCTCGCTCTTGAAGAAATGCGATTTCTTCAGGTTTAATTTGAAATTTGATGCATTAAGGTTGCCTAATACTTTATCTAAATTTTCCATGTGAGTTTCAATGTTGTCGGATGCCAGCAGAATGTCATCAATGTAGCGTACCGTCATCTCCTTAACTTCCTCGGTTAGATTCCGGTCCAGGGCTCGGATTAAAGCACAGCCCGCTGTTTTGACTCCAAAGGGCATTCGGACGAAGCAAAACGTTTGGTTATCGAATAAGAAGCCAGTTAGAAGCTGTGACTTCTCATCCAATTCAATATGGTGGAAACTGGACGTCAAGTCAACTGATGAATAAATGCTTTTGTTTTTAAAGCCTTTTAGTACGTCTCTGATAATTGGCGCTCTGTCATACTCAGGAAAAATGAGTCTCATGTTGAGATTTCTGGCATCTAAACAAAGTCTAATAGATCCATTTGGTTTTGTGACTGCCAAAATCGCATTTAGATAAGGTGTAGGTGTCTTCCTTATCACTCCAGCTTGTAACATCTCATCTATAATGATATTGACTTGACCACGATATTTTTCCGGAATTGGGTACAATCTACTCTTGAAAGGCGACCAATCCTCGACTTGCATTGAATATTTGAAATTTAATATTTTACCAGGTACTGTATCAAATACTGCTTTGTGCTTCCTTAAAATCTCTTCCAATTGTTTTCTGTGTTCACCCCCAAGTTGAATGTCATTGAGCCGCTCCTGTAGTAACTCTTCAAATTGTGCCTCACTGTCATCTCCTTCCGTTAATAAAGACCATATCTCCTGGGATTCACTCTCCTCATCTAGTTCCACAACAGCTCCTTCTATGATGTTATCTTCTGCCTTTCGTATCTCCTCCTCCGTCTCTTCCGATATTGCTTCCAATGCCCAAGAATTTACATCTCTTCTGGTAGTGATTTCATCCATATGCAATCCCACGTTCTTCAGCTGATCATACTCTCTAAAACTGACTGTATTCTTGTGCAAATCTATCACTGCTTGATAGTCACAAATAAAATTTGCACCAAGAATTATATTGAAATTCATCTTTGCCATGATAATGAATGTTTGCCCAAACGTATGTTCCAATATGTTCAGCTCTAAGTATGCCTGACGTTTACAAGTGACGGTGCGTTCAGGAATAACACCCCTCACTTTGAGTTGTGGTACAGGAATTACAGGAATATTCTGACTCCGTCCCAACTCTCGAACCAAGGCCTCCGATACCAGACTGAACTGCGACCCCGTATCCAATAAACATCTTATATTAATTCCACCAATCCTTGCGTAAATAATGGGTAACTGCCTAATTTCATCGTTCCGTGGTTTCACCGTCTCCTCCAAGCAATCTTCTGGCAAAGCAGTCCATTCTTGTATGTTCGCTACTATCCATCCATCGTCAACTTCCGACTGTTGCGTTTGTAGACTGTCTTCTTTATCCAAATTTAGCATTTTTTTATAGCTCCGGTGCGGCTCCCATCATCCTTTTGTCGCCCATGCCCTTGATATTCCTCTTGTCTCAGTAGACTTCCAGCTTCCTCAGTATGTGTGTCTGGATTCTTCATGTTCCCAATGGCTTTTTCCCATCTTCCTAGCTCTCCACCTTGACTAGCGTGTAATTCCTCTAGGTAATTTTGTGATTGAGCGTGCCTATCATCCCAGTCATTTCGATAATTACGTGCCTCTCCTTGATTGTGATCTCTCCTTCCTTTCCATCTTTGATTAGCATTGTAATCACCGTATCTTCCATAAGGCCTTTCATTCCTTCGATTTTCACGCCATTGCTGATACCCTCTATGTTGATATCTATTGTTGCCTTGATATGACCTATTGTTATAGTTATTCTCGTTACGCTGGTATGGTCTGTTTTCTCCTTCTTCCTGGTTTCGCCTAGGTGTGGAGGTGCTTGTATTAGTACCCTGCGTTTTAGTGTTTGCCTGTTTTGGTTTTATGACCTCTGTCGTATTGACCAACTCCAGCTGTCTTCCTCCTCTATAATGATTATGAGATGTAGTCTCATCTATCTGGCGTAATATCTGCTCTGCATGTAAGGCCGTACTAACGTTCGCTGCGACTAGTACTTGCTGCACGTTGACTGGTAATTGCCACGCTATAGTCATCACCAGATCCGCTTCATTTAAAGGGTAATCAAGGTCGCGAAATTTTAGCATTTGCATGTTAAAGAAATCTGAGTATTTCGTTTGCTGGGTAGTTTGGTATTTTCTAGAGTAAAGCTCCATCCTTAGACTCTGTTGTAATGCTGGCGACCAGTACTTGCGCAGAAACTCTAATTTGAAATCTGTCATAGTTCCAAATGTATATTTGAAGCTTAAAAACCATGTAAGGACATTTCCTGATAAAAATCTCTCCATCATCCTCAATCTACGTGCTTCAGGTACCCCAGTGTCATTGTAATGATCTTCAATTTCTTTAATAAAGGCTTTAGGTGTCACCCCTGAATTCTCCGTGTATTTCTGCGGTTTATAATCGTTCGAGCGAATTACTTGGATAAGTTGTGTGGGCTGATGACCGTCTTGTGGCGTGGAACTCCTTTCGATATTCTTGCGAAACCCTTCCGTGTTTGTTGTTAATGGGCTCTCTGTCTGAGCTTGACTCCCTGCTGTGCTTGCCTCCGGGCTATTTGAGTCGTCCTGTCTATCTCTCATTGTTCCCGTTTTAAATATCGAAGATTTTTCTATCGATCTCAGTTCAGCTTTTATGATCCTGTCTGTTTGTTCTTTAAGTTTACTCTTAATTTCTTGCTCTAATGCTTGAATACGAGTATGATTTCCGCCTACTGTCTTAAGGATGGTTGATCTTTCCTCTTTAGAATCGATATTCATTTTTCGCCAATCTTTCCTTATTTGCTCCTTAATCGTGCTTACTTTCTCCTCAATCTGGCTTTTAGTGTCATCCTGATTGCTTTCTATCTGGCTCAGCCTATCTTCCAATCTCGCGCTATTTTCGTCGATGGTACTCTTTAATTGATTCTGATCCGCTTCTAGGCTTTTCCATTGCTCCGCTGATTTTATTTCGAGACGGTCCATATCTTTAATTATGCCGGATATATTTTCATCTACCGCTGATAATTGTTGTTGAATGACCTTGCCGCTCTTTTCCATTTCCTTAAATCGTCCTTCTAACTTATCCTGAGCTATCTTGACCTCGCTTGTATTCATAGTGCACGCTAGTTCAATTTGCTCTAATTTAGCTAACACCGTTTCATCCAGAATGCTAAGTTTTTGATCAAAAATACTTTCCATTTTCTTAATCTGATCTAATTGTTTTTCATTGTTTTTACTAACATCTAGGGCCAGCAATACCATCTGTTGATTAGTGTGATCCTTCATCTCTGCGGTTAACGAAGCTAATTGGTTCGTGTTTTTAACATTCTGCGCCTCTAACTGCGAATTTATAGTGTCATTGATTTCATTTTTAGTAATCTAGCTTGTTCCGCCTGGTATTCATTTTGTTCAATCCTACTGTTATTTAATTGTGTCCGCAATGATTCACTTTGTTCGGATAATTTGTTTATAGACTCACTTTGTTCTAACATAGTAGTGTTTATTTGTTCAGATATTTTCGCGTTTAATGCTTCACTTTGTTCTAACAAACTATTGTTTATTTGTTCAGATAATTTCGCGTTTAATGCTTCACTTTGTTCTAACAAACTATTGTTTATTTGTTCAGATAATTTTGTGTTTAGCGATTCACTTTGTTCTAATAGTTTAGTGTTTAATGATTCACTTTGTTCTAACATAGTATTGTTTATTGATTCACTTTATTCTGCCAATTTAATGTCCAACAATTTCTGTGTTCTCCTAGCCGCACTCTCAATGATTTCTTGAATCTGTTCCACCGTTGCCATGTTATACACTTTATATGAGACATTAGGGAAATGGCATAAAGCAATGCCCTTTGACACACACATACAATCCAATGCACATTTAATTTCTTTACCCTACTCAGTTCATTTATTTTTACATTTAATCCCACTAGTCGATTGCATCTCTGAGTGGTTCTAATTTTACTCAATTTAATTTAAACCCAAACACATATTTAGTCATTAAATTGTTATCCTGATCTGATATTAACACTGACTAATTAACAGAGTATTAATTGTCATTTAAGGCTACCAGCCTCCTAACATTTTCATGAGTTTGACTTTCTAAACAAATCTAGTTTTAACTTTAATCATTGGGCGCCCGGTATCACGTATATTAATTTATTTTAATTCAATAGACGAAAACGTGAACCGTATTTTACATTGCAAACTCCTGATTTTAATTTATATTTCACAGTTTTGGCGGTATCCTCTTCGCCTCAATTACTTTTAATAAAATATCAATTCCCGGTGATTAAAATACTGTCATATCTGCCTCCACTTGTGGCCTGTCAGATTTACTCAAATACGCCAACTATATGTGTTCCAGCAGCGAACCAGCAACAAAATTACACCTTCATTGTTGCGTCAGTTTGAAAACCCAACTACGCTTACACTGACATGTGCAAAATGTTTTGCCGTTACACCACAGTGAACCGCCCCACGCTTGGACGCGCCAGTTTACGTCCTATGAACCCTTCAGAATAGCAGTGTTTATATGCAAGAATCTAGATCAAGGGGTCGCGCTCAGTTCCTAGTGTGATGTTTACGTTCGCCAAACAACATGCTCTACTGAGGTAAGGGTCATGGGATGAAAACTATAATTAAGAAAGAAAGGTGACAAGACGTAAAATAATAATATGATTTAATGACTAATAGTGCATAAAAAGAATATAAACAACAATAATAAAAAAATCCTCCCTGAATTTTCCCATAACAGGAATATCTATCAATGTTGAGGAGTCAGACGGATCTCCCCTTTATAAAAATGTGGATCCTGGTTCCACTAACTTGAATTTGGATTTTATGTACGCGTAATGACTAACTACGAGGAATGAGTACTTGGATGACAGTTCGTTTACAGCGGGTTAACAGCCACGATGCTTACGAACATTCATCTCGTAAATCAACGTTTACGGATATGGGACATGACACTAATAAAAACCCTTACAAATTTAATGCTGACACACACACTAAAAATCTACTATTTACAGGAATCTCCCTCGAGACCCTCCATTAGTGCGATGACGCACTTGACAAAATGAGCTGTCAACTCCGGCCAATTGCTCAATACACAAACAAGGAAAAGACAGCAACGCATGTGACTTCACGGGTCACTGATATGGAATATAAACATGGACTAAAACCAACAACAACAAAAGCCTGACCGGCTGAGATTACTTTATATGAACAAAACTGCATGTTAAGCTAACACTTCGGAGATTATCGTGATTCGTAGGCAACTCCCATTTATTTAAACAATTTTTATCATTGATCAGTTCTTAATTCTGTATTTCAAGTAATTACGGAGCCAAAGCACTCCCCACTAATGATCTCGCTTGCAACCTTCGGTCCGCCTTGTGAAACAGCTCCCCCTTCCTCAATACTTGTCATTGCCCCAACACCAGTGTGTAAAAATAACTGACCAGCTGTGCCGTTATCTCAAAGAATCAACAGCAACAAATCTCAACCACCTAAACATATGGTCAGACATTAATCAAAAATATCCACAATTGCCTTCGCAAGGTAACAATATGGACTTGGCACCAAGCTGACGGAAATCAGTCTAGGCTGAAATTCCCGCTTGTAATGACCACAAAATACTCACACTCACACTTCTGGGAATGACATTACGTTTTTCACACAGGTCGGCTGAATAGATGCTCACAAACATTTTAAAAATATTAAAAACCTACGATAGAGCTGACTGATCTTCGTCACAAATCACATTGCTCCAAAGGCAATAATCTCACTGAATCTGATCAATAATAAACCTTAAAAAGATTAATTACCCTCCAATCTATTGTATAATTATATTAATTCAGTCCTACTTCTGAAACACAACATATCTCCGAGAGATGTTTTTAACCGCATTGCGTAACATATGCCAACACGGTCGTCCACATAGCTACGTTAGTTAAAACAACAACAAACAAGAACCTTCTACTAATAACATTTATGCGAGCTGTTTCCATGCAAAAGGTGTGTCAGACCAAAACTAAATATACTACGTTAATCAACACAAGCAAAATATTTACAAAAATATGTCCCATATACCATAAGTTAATTTATCAGATAATGAGAATATTATTTTGTACTCATCCTCGGCCAGTCACCCGTCAAAGGACATCAGCTGCCATCTCCCAACTGAATGCTTCTTATCTCATCTCAACCATCTGGACGGAGTGTTGATAGTTCCAAACTTCTTCCATGGTAAGCGATGTCATCTCTCGTGCTGGTTCAAAAAGTTAGATTAATATACACTCGATATCTGACTACTAAATTCGCCGTTTCAGGTACTAATTTCCCCGGAACAGTCTGTTGGCGAATTGTCGATGCTACTGTCCCTACAAAATATAGTACTGTGACTATCTATCACTGAATTTAACACATTTATTAATAATTTCTGTGTCCTCATGTCACGCAAAAGTATAAGTGTCTACGTCCTTAGACGCGCAAAATGTAAATTAACCCGTGTCCTCGACACACAAAGTATAATAGCCTGTGTCCTCGACACACCAAAGTATAATAAGCTTCCGTCCTCAGACGAACAAAAGTAATAGCATGTCTTGGCTCTTCATGCCACTTATAAATGAACCGGCCCTAGGTATTGATAGAGGGGGAAATTATATAAAATTTTCTCAAAATAATAGTGGTACAGGAATGAAATAAATATCACTGAACTCGTAAAATTGCGCAGGTCAAGAATATGCCCATTAATCCTAGAATCGATTGTAGAGATGTTGTCTAGCCGATCTCCCGCGTTAATGCTAGCCATCGCGTGCCCAAGCTAGACTTGCCGCGCTCGTAAGCATTCATCTCCCATTGGTTCCACATTTTCTGTAACTTGGCGGTTTTTATCAGACCTTGGCCTCGTAGGAGTGTCTAGTATTTTCAACAGCCACTCACGTTACTGCATCATATTTTTTCTAGGCGCGAATATTACAATGAACATGCCATAAGCGTGTCTCACTGCGCGTCCGTTCTATTTTGAGGTAGCCACCACCTGTCCTTCTGAAACATTGCTATGGTCTTTCTTTTCACAATCCTAAGTATTTAGCCTTTTGTCAAACTGCTGCAGGTATGTCCCCATTGTCTCCAACAAATGCTTGAAATTTCCTCATCTCCGTCTGGCTATTTTCATGACGCTGGTGGAAATATTTATTAATTGAAGAAATAAAACATCGAATCATTTATCCATCAGAGGGTAAAGGGTTCAGTATGTCATACAGATCAAGTATTGTCACTTACAACTTTCATAGAATCAGGCTACCAGAGGAAACTTAAGACATTGGTGGCTTTTATCGATCTGACAGCAGCATACGACACAGTCTGGAAGGATGGCATACTCTTCAAGTTCCTGAAAGTCATACCATGATGTTGGCTTGTCTAAGAACCCATTTGAATTCAGTAGGCCGTGTTCATAATGGCAAAATTAATCCCGGGATTTTGCGCCAACACAAAATTCCTCATTTCTCTACTAGAAAGCACTATAGTGTTCAAGGAGCTCAGCTATCTAACCTCCTGGACTTTCATAGTGCTTCAAGGAAGAACAAAATTCGACACGCAAGCTGCCCTCTGGACTTTAAATAACAATGCTTTCACCCGGCACCCGAGGCCATACGATATTATTATTAACAGAATCGAAACCGTGACCACCAGTAACTACGGAATACACTGTCCTGGAGGTTTCCTAATGTTGAAACTAGTTGATGAGTTGGAAGGATGTGGCCGTGGCTTGTAACTGAGAGGGATGAGCGGAGTAGATAAGCTATGAAGAGCGCTTGCCTTTGTCTATTCACTTGCCTGATAAGCCCTTCATACTGTAGGACAGAACTGTTTCTCAAATGTTTTCTATTGTGTTATTTATCCTTCCTTTTGTGAAAGTTTAGGTTTTGTCTGTTATTTTGCTTTCTGTTTTGGGTTTTGCTTTTGCTTTGTTTGTTGTTGCTTTCTTGTTTTGTAATTTTTGTTGTAGGTTTTGTGTTTCTTTTTACTTTTTGATCTCGTTTTCTGGCTTTGATTTCGCTTAAAGATTTGTGTTGGTTATTTTTTTAAATTTTGGATGTTTTTGTCTTTGATTTGTTATTTCTTTTTGCTTTATCTTTTTAGTTTTGCATCTGATTTTGCTTTTAACTTTGTATTTGCCCTGAGTTTTTTGTTGTTTTTGGATATCTGTTTGTTGTTTTCTGCTTTTGTTTCTGATTTTTGCTTTTTGTTTTTTATTTTGTGTTTGTTTATGCATTCGTTTATGATTTTTTTGCTTTACTTTTTTATTTGATGTTATTGCGTTTTTGCTTTGTGATTTTGGTTTAGCATATCTGTTGTTTCTGATGTTTACTTTGTGTTCTTTGTTTTGTATTTTGTATGTTTATGCTATCGTTTATGATTCATTGCTTTTCCTTTTAACTTGGTGCGGGGGGGGGGGGGGGCCTTGAGCAAAATGAGAAATTATTAATTATTATATTGTCACTAGCGGAGCCTATCTGTTTGACAATAAAGAATACATACATATGGTACGATACATAATCAATGCAAAAAAATAATAATAATAATTTGGGTTTAGGCCTAGGCGAGTAAACAAATATTCTACAATTAGTAAGTATAAATGTACATAATCGAGTGTTATCTGATCAATCCGATGATTGGTTTTATTCAAAATATAAATTTCATCAACGTACGCATTTTTATTATTTGATTCTAGGGGGGATTGATGCCCCTAATCACCCCCATAATTACGCCACTGGCCTGTTGGAAGGTACAGTCCAAATAATTGGAAATATGAAACCACGGAAAACCTTTTTGAAGGTATTCGAGCCTGGTTGTGTCTGAGTCCGAACATAACCTTGCACGTTAACGCGTTGAGCTACCCCGTCGCTAGCATCAAGTCAGCAAAATAAAATACTTCAATACTACACGGCGGTGGTAGTAGTAGTCGTTTTAAGGGGTAGAAATTTGAGGTAATCTGCCCCTCTTATTTAAAAATTCACCATTGAAGAAGGGAAAAAAGGAAGATAACAACATTAGCTTTTAGAGACGCCGGGGTGCAGGAATTTTGCCCCGAAGGAGATCTACTGACACGGCTCCCTCGATCCTGCAACCCTGGCCACAGCAGGCGAGAATGTTACCGCTGAGCCACGCAGCCAGTGTCAAAAATAACGGGATCAGGAAAAAGTGTGTTGTTGTGAATTCATTTTAGGTGTTTCGGACATTTTGGTCATCCGCCCCGTGTACTTGGGTATGTGCAGAACTTGTGTGATAACCGGCATTTATGTGATGACTGTAGTAGTGTGTGACAGTATTAGGGACAGAGATGTGCTATGTACCTCGGGACTTGAAGTGAAGTACTATCCCGGCATTTTCCTGGAGGGAGTGTGGAAAAACGCGGAGAATAACCACACTCAGGATAGCCACCATCGGTGACGGGATTCCAACCTGCGATCTCCGGACTGCGGGAAAAGAACAGACACGAATCATGAGAGGAGGGAAAATGAATGAAACCCTAGGCCTCCATATATAATACAGTCGGGACAGAAATAATTATTGCTGTTTCACGCATCCACAGCAGTGCGTTTACCAGAAACTGAGTCTAATATTGGGAAGGAGGTGGCCGTGGCTCTAAGCTAGGTACCATCTCGGTACTTGCCCGGGGCTGCAGTTGTTAGTTAGATATTGTTGTTTTAAAGGGGTGGAACAGCAAGGTCAAGCGAGAATCATTGGAAAACAACTTCTAAGATGACTGTTGTGGGAATCGAACCCACCTTTTCTCAATTTTGCCTCACGAAGCAGAGTGTAAACCGTTCCAGCCTCAATCCAGAATTAAATCTCTTGGCAGAGCCGGGAATCTAACCCAGAACCTTTGGTAATCGAGTCTCAATAGCCTACGTACCCTAAGACCACAGAAGGCGGCGAAAAAGAACAAGAGATGACTGATTGGGGCCGAGAGAAACAATACAAGAGAGGATCCCGAAACACGCCAAGCGGTCCTCTAGTTGCGAGTCCCTAGGTTGGACCATGGGAAGGGATGGGGGCAGTCTTCTTACAGTTGGAGTCTTGGACAAAGACTGCTTCAGGAGTGGGCGCAGCAGTGAAATATAATACATCTTCAAGATCCATCAAGACTTAATGAAGCAACGAATGATGAATAACGATGGGCACGCGTCACAGAGTTCGCAGAGGCGCAGTTGGGAAAACCAACCACAGTACCTCACAGTGCATTGCAACTCTGGCCAGTAAGTTCTAATAATGTCGTTGTTGATTATGTTGATTCTTTTTTTAGGGGCTTTGCGACATCGTGGTCACGTAGACCCATGTACTTGGGTGTGTGTCACTGTGATGTCTGTACTAATGTGAGTATTTTGGTAGGAAGCGGCCGTGGCCGTAAGTTACGAACCATTCCGACATTTGCCTGGAGTAACGGAAAACCAATTCCAGGATGGCTGAGGTGGGAATCGAACCCAACTCTTCTCAGTTTTGTCTCACGAGGCTTAGTGTGCCCCGTTCCGGGCCTCTGACTAGAATTACAATTCTTGGCGGAGCCGGGAAACGAACCCGGACCTCTAGGGTGACAACCAAGAAGCTAGCAGCTACAGGAAACTAAGTCACCCTAGCGGGAGCGTAGTTAAGATAATTATTGTGTGATCAAATATTCGAGGAAACTTTGAGCGAAGTAAGAGTTCGAAAGAATTGAAGATGCTTTGTAAGAGCTTCTTAAGTAAAACAGTATATCCTGGATACAAACAAGGATATTGCATAATGTGTACAAAGTGACATGTCTCTGAAACATCACTTTCTGTAGTCATCCAACCAACCTTGAAGTAGACAACCCACGACAAACTACACTTCGGAGCTGATGTTTTCTGAACTGGCCGTACTGCGCGTTTCACACAGTATTGCAAATTACAAGTAACTGTCTGTTCTATTTCCACTTCTTGAACTGTAGCTACTGGAAACATAACACACTATTGTTATAGGCTTTAAGAGACAAGGTCAGATCTAAAGTACACACAGTTCGTAAACCACGAGATAATTCTGTTCAGCTGTTTAGTACGAGCATAATTTTTGGGTAACTGCTTATAGGCTACACAAATCACTACTACTTTCATTAACATCACCTCGTGACGCCGTGGCTAGCATTCATGGCTATCACCCCTGAGATCATAGTTCGATTTCCGGCTTTGCCAAGAAATGTAGCCTAATTCTGGTCTTAGGTATGGTGGTATCGAACCCATCTCTTCTCTGATTCACCTCACGAGGCTGAGTTCCAGCCCTCAGACCAAAATTAAATTTCTTGGCAGAGCCGGGGATCGAACCCGGGCCTCAGTAGTGGCAGTCAATAATGCTGGCCGCTACACCACGAGGCGGTCGTTATACCGGAGTGTAAGTTACACACATAAGTACACTTACCGTACGAAGCACGGGTGCCAGCCAGTATTTATTTATGTATGTATTTATTTATTTATCGTATGTCTTTTAGTGCCGGGAGTGTCCGAGGACATGTTCGGCTCGCCAGAGGCTGTAGCTGCTTCAAGCGGACACTCATAGGGTGAGCTACAAGTTCCGTTCAATTTCAAGTATTTCCAACCTTCGCTACCAGATGTTAATGATACCTAGTTGTGAACGTTGGAACTTTGATAGAGCGTTCCAATGAAATCTAACCTAGAAATTTTAGCTTTACACAAGTTTAGTCTGTGGAAGGATCTTTTACATGCCATAAATCTATGACTTGGGACCGCCGGCTTTACTTCCCCTCCGAAGTAAAGCATACTGGAGAATTTTAATGCTCTTAAAAATTCCGACGACTTCGGCCGGGTTTGAACCCGAGATCTTGGGCACAGCAGTTCAGCTTGCTACCAACTACGCTGCTGAAGCCGCTAACCAACCAGTAATCACTATATTTGAATTGCAGCCAATGGCCATAGCGGGGTATCTTAATTGAACGACTTTAGGCTCCCCATCAAGTTCTATTTCAAGTAGATCCAACTTTGGCTACCAGAGATGGCACTGACAGTGACACCTAGCGGCGAACGTTGGAACTTTATGGAGCGTTATTAACCTAATAACCTACAAAGTTTGCTACACACTACCAATTGTATCCGGCCCTGTGGTGTTGGGGTAGCGTGCTTTTCTCTCACCCAGAGGCCCCGGGTTCGATTCCTGGCTCCGTCAGGGATATTAGAAACTGACGTGAGGGCTGTAACGGGGTGCAATCAGCCATATGAGGACAATTGAGTAGCTGTCTGAAAGTGAGATTAACGGTCGAGGGGACCCGATGAGATTGCCACGCGTCACCCCAATATCTGCAGGCCAAATGGCGGGGCAGCGGTCGCTTGGTAGACCTAGGCCCGTCATGGGCTATAGTGCCAGGGGTTATTATTACCACCAATTGTAGTGGTAGGTCCCCGTACATGCCATAATTCTACTGTATGACATGGGTCCGCTGGCTTTACTTTAGGCTTTATTGAAGGATTTTAACTCTTAAATATCCGACGACTTCGGCCGTATCTTGGGCATAGCAGTTCAGCATGCTACCGTCTACGCCACGGAAGCCGCTGTCCTTGGGGGTAAATGAGACTTGTTCTCGTACAAAACTGTCGCCTTCGGTGACATTGGCCAAAAGCGAAAGCTCTCAAAGAAAACCGCCACTTAAGTGGAAAAGGCGCATCAATGCGGTTCTCATCAGGAATAAAACAAATGTGCAGTCTATGTTAAGTGAAAAGCATCAATCTTCTTCTTCATTAGCCGTTGTACAGGGAGATTCTTTTGTTGGAGCGGGGCCGGCGACCGGCTACCGGGCGCGCGCGCCTTCCGCCAGCCAATCGAGCTCGCATTGCGGATTGCGCGCAGGTATAAACCGTAACAAAGTACATTAATTAATGGTAAATTCACCAGCAAATCATGATTAAAGAACTTACCTATCCACAGGAGAAGCTGAGAGTGTTCTCCTTCAGCTGACAGACAGGCGTTGTGCCGTGTAATTAAATTAGCGTTTACACGTTGTAATTCCCTTCTATCGTGAGGGATATCTGCTGCCGTATATTGTTCTCCAGCTCTACTAGAGTACGGGTAATTGATCTGTACACTTTGTATTTTAAATTAACCCACAATTGAACATCAAACGGGCTTAGGTCCGTGCTTCGATTAATTACAGTAGACACGCAGGGGGGTGCAGGAGTAGCTACATAATGTAACTTCCAAAGTTACTGTCTGTCAGCTGAAGGAGAACATTTTTAATATATTCTGTGAAAAGATATTGGTGACGTGGGGTTATCCAGATTTCCAAGAAATAAAAAAATGCCTCTGCTTCTTTAATTAAATCTTGCAGCTGTTGTTTATGATACCTTCTTATATGTGCGCTGACACTACACACCCTAGTTGATGAAAGTTTAGTGACATAATGACTATAATGACTTTAATAACCCTGGTTAGCTCACCTCCGCCTCGCGCAACCGTGCGGCTCCAGCTCAGTTGGCCGGCGGAAGCGCGCGCGCCCGGCAGTCGGCCGCCGGTCCCGCTCTAGCAAAACAATCTCACTGTATTACATGTTATGTTAAGTGTTATTAGGCTGAACGATGTGAAGATTGGCGAACCCAAAATGACGTCACACCGACAGTCGTCGACAAGCCCTTGCTGCCAATTTTGAAGTTACATTACAAGTGCCTGGAATATAAATGGCAACAGCGAATACCAACGACAAGAGTTTGTACTAGCCTATAAATCACTAAGTTTGTAGTGATGGAAGACAAATGGAAGATTACATTGTTGGTAACTTATAATAAGGTGAGAATGCTGGATGGGTAATAATGTCGGGAAGTCAATTGGCCTGAACTGCAGGTTGAGAAATAATGTTGCTGTTGATTTTATTCTTTTAGGGGATAGGAGTAACTTGTCCTTAGGATCGTCTTCACCAACGTCAAGTATCTCTTAATTCATCATTAACGGTTATTTAACTTTACACGAGCATTTCATCAAACATTAACGCTTGTTAACTTAGCCTACCACTAACAAGCAATTAAGTAAAATGCCCAAATCTGACCACTCAACTCTATAAAGCATCGCTAAAGTGGACGGAAACAGCTGAACTCTACCTCGTGGATCTTGCATTGGCGGAAGACTTCGTTTCCGAGTTTCACACGAACTTTCATCCATATGAATATAAAATATGTTTATGACAATGCAATTATAAAATAACAAACAACGATCAGTGCGACACGCTTCTTGACCTGTCCGCCATGTTTCTCCAAGGTGAAACCGAGTCTACGCATGCGCGAGAGCCGTAAAGCGTATTTAAGAAAGAAGATGGTATATTGGTTTTCACGGCCAGTGAACTAAAACTCAGCATTTTTTCCCTAGTTTTATGCCGTGTCTTAAGTGGCGTTTTACATAGGAACACCAAGCTGACGCATCAGCGGGCTCTAGGTGTGCCAGCCCGGACCCCCACAGGAGTAGCGAACTGCGCACTACCTCCCTTTTATGAAGCGCACCTGCGTTTCTTTACTGCGAGTGTTTAATAAATATTCAAGCACCCTTAACCTCCCTATGAAGGCTTACAAAAAGATGGTACTCCTGTGGGAGTCCAGGCACGGACACCAAGAGCCCGCTGATGAGCCAGCTTGGTGTTCCTAGGCCAACCCCCCCCCCCCCCACACACACACAAGATACGGCATAAACCTAGAAAAATGATTGAGCTTCGTATTTAAGTAATTACGAACCCGAATGGCCTTGTGAAATGCATCGACGATAACCATGCATTAACTCTCGTATTTAAGTTAAATAGGAGTTAACTAACTAATCTTTAGTAAAGAGTTGGTGATAACGGCCATTAATTTTCGAGTATTGTACTCTGTGTATCTTGGATTAGTCAAGTTGTTGTTATTGTTTCATTTAGGAGCTAGGGGCATTTTAGTCATCAGCCCCGTGTAATTATGTGCGTGCATGAATTAGGCTATGTCTTATAGCCTGTGTTATCGCAATTTAATTAATGAGGTCAAGGACAAGGTAGATGGGATTTGAATCAGAGGCATCATGGAAGAAATTTGGCGGGAACAATAGTGCCAATGGGAAAAGGGTGCGTTAGAATTGTGGTGGTCTAAGATCAAAATAGTATAATGCTGTCAAAGTCGTCGGATTTTTTATGATCGTTAAAACTACCTCAGTAATGCCGGCGGTCCCATGTCGTAGATTTAGGCGTCTAAAAGATCCTTCCAATATAATTACACTTGTGTGAAGCTAAATTATAGGTTAGATTTGACTAACGCTCTTAAGTTCCAACATTCGTCGCCAGGAGCCGACTGCGGTGGCATCTAGTAACCAAATTTAGAACTAGTTGTCGTTGACATTGGCGTTTGGTAGCACAAGTATGAACTACTTGAAAATTGAACGTTTGTAGTCCTTACTTGAATTAAAAACAGATAACACACACCAATACAGCCATTACACTTAAACACCGGTTATCAGACGGATTCGATACACCCAAAGTACACGGGGCTACACGACCGCGTTGTCGCAGCCCCTCATCTAAGGAACCAACCAACCAATATAATACTCTGTATATAAATGTCATCGACGGATAATGAAATCCGTCATTTCATGAAAATCCTAGGCAGTTCATTAAAAGCCGGCAAATGATGTAAAAATGGATAGTTGCACTATCTGACGCGTTTCTTCATGAAGTGACAGATTTAGGCAGAAATTATTTTACATTATCAGCCGAGGCACTTCATGAAGATTGGTGTTAGTTGATTCTACTCTTCATGAAATGACTGACGCAATGGAGTCGTACATTAACTTATCGCCTTCATACACAAACTGTCCTAAGAAATAAATTAATGCTTGTTTATTATGGGTTTGAATAAACTTACAGTGATAAAACAACACTAATAGAACAGCAGAACTACTGTATATTAAAATGTGCAGGCTGAACAAAGAATTACAAAAATCGTTTTGGCAAAAATACTCCTCAAGAAACAACAGCATTTGAACGTCCATGGTGACTTCCATACCGTAAATTGCCACTATCAATGTTTAGCCAGCGGCTTCGGTGGCTTAGTTAGTAGCGGGTTCAAACCCGGCCAAAGTCGTCGGATTTTTTAAGAGAGTTAAAAATCCTTCAGTATGCCTTCCTTCGGAGGGGAAGTAAAGCCGGCGGTCCCATGTCATAGATTTATGGCATGTAAAAGATCGTTCCGCAGACTAAACTTGTGTGGAGCTAAATTTCTAGGTTAGATTTCGTGGAATGCTCTATCAAAGTTCCAACCTTCACCACTAGGTTTCATTGACATTTGGTAGCGAAAGTTGTAACTACTTGAAATTGAACAGAACGTGTAGCTCACCCTCTAGGTGTCCGCTGGAAGCAGCTACAGACTCGGGCGAGCCGAACATGTCCTCGGACACTCCCGGAACTAAAAGCCATACGATAAATACATAAATAAATAAATAAATAAATAAATAAATAATGTTTAGCCAACTTTTCTCATTTTGCAAAAATGAGGAAAAAGTAGACTTATGTATGTGTCTGACTGTGTGTGTGTGTGTGTGTCCTATCAACTCTTAAACAGTTGCAGCTATCAAAACCAAATTTGGTAAGAGTAAATATCTCAATGCCATATTTGAAATTGACGTCAGTGCTACCAACTGCTGAAAAATCATAATTGAAATTTGAGCCCTATATTGGATATCTCAGAAGTTATGCTTGCGAACTATTCCAAAATTGGCACACATATAGATAATAACATTCCAGACTAATTTTCAAAAGTCTATACATGACAGTGTTGCCAACATTATTCTAAGCCTGCCGATAGGTCCAATTTCAAAATGTATGTAAGTTCTATACTATCGTACTATCGATTGGATCTCAACCAAATTTCGTATGTACTATGTGTACTACAACATACATGACTTTGCGTATTCTAAGGAGCCACCAGGGCTGCCAACTGTTAATCTATGCTCTCTCTCGCTATGTTTAATCAATATATCAGAAAGTACGCAAGCCAACAACTCTAAACTTTTCACATGTATAATACCTGACATTCTACCTTAGTTTGGTGTAACTTATACACATCAGTGCTACCAACACGATTCTAAGCCTGCTGATAGGTCCAGATTTTCGATGCATATAACTTCTAGACTAACAAATGGATTTCAACCAAATTTCGTATGTGCTTTGTGAACCATAACAGTTATGACTATGCGTATTCGTAAGAACCAGCAGGGCTGCCAACTGTTAATAAATGCTCTCTATTTGTTTAATCCTAATATCAATATATCAGAAAGTATATAAGCCATCAGCTCTAAATTTTGCACACGTATACAGTAGTACCCGACATTCTAGATTAATTTGAAGTAACTAATATACGTCAGTGCTGCCACCATGATTCTAAGCTTTCTGATACTTTCAATTTTAAATTACCGGTAAATGTAACTTCTATACTAACAAATGGATTTTATCCAAAATTTGGCACTATACTAGATCGTAATATTTCAGATTTATTCTGAGCATCACATACATGACATTGTTCCCAACATGATTTTACGCGCAGTGATAAATCCAATATCAAACAGCATGTAACGTCCATACCTACTATCTATTAGACTACAACCAAATTTTGTATGTGCATTCTATACCTTAAGAGATGGAACTAAGAATATATTCAGAGTCACCAGGGCTGCCAACTGTAGTAAGTACTCTATTAGGCTGCACTATTTCAGGTGTATTTCAAACTGCAGTACTTAGAAGTGTTAGTATTACCAACGTGATTTCGTCATTATTCTAGATAGGTCTATACAGATTGATATGAATCTTAAATTTTAAGAAAAGCAGGCTCTTTAGTTCGTCACGGAACTACTTGTTAAATCACCAGAAGGACACGGACACTGCCATTACTACTTCATGAAGAGACGGGCTGAACTTTCCATCAGATGATGTACAAAAGGAAATACACCATGTGACGGCGAAATTTAGTCATTTCATGAAACCACTCGTCATATAGTGCAACTATCCCCTATTACATCATAAGCCGGCTTCTCATGAAGTGCCTAGGATTTTCATGTAATGACTGATTTAACTATCTGACTACGACATATAGAATATTTTAGAGCCCTGCGTAGATAAACAAAACGTTATCCGTATCCACGCGACTGTTATTCGTATCCGCTCCGCACCCACACGACTGTTAACCGCATCCGCACGACTGTTATCCGAATCCGCTGACATTACAATAATATTTTAAATGCATTGGAAAAAGCATGAAGTATTAAAGCAACACCTTTAAAAGGCCACCACACACAGAAAGCTAAGCTAAGCTAAGCTAAGCTAAGCTACGCGGTGTTATGAAAAATATCGCTCTCAGTGCATTTAAGTACAGTGACACACACAGGCCGCTATGCTAAGCTATACTATGCGAAGCTAAGCTAAGCTAAGCTAGACAGATCGCTAGGCAGGCGATTTTCTTGGCTGTAGCTGGCCTGGCGCATGCGCTTTTCATTTCGGAACAGTTGATCTGGCGGGCTGTCGCAGACCTTTGAGTTGTGTGCGTAGCCGTGTCGTGTGAGTGTAGTGTAGTGTAGTAATTCAGGTAGTACCGTACTTTGTTTTATTTATACAATGGGTGACAGGCCAAAAGAACAACTTTGTTCATTTCCCAGCCCTACAAAACTGTGATAAATCAAAATTCTCAAAAGTAGGCAGAAATTATATCAGATTTAAGAACCGAATCCCGCGTTAGATTACAAGACTTCATGGAGAATGTTATAAGTTTCAATATGTTTTCTTCCCCTTTCTCCATTAAAGTATTTAATAGTGTATCCACTGCAGAAGAGGAATATTTAGCTTTAAGAAATAATAATCTTCTTGTAATATCTTCACATAATACCCATACTGGTCCATCCAGCCTCCAACAACAATTATAATTAACTATGAAGACGGAGGCAATTAATTAATTGTTTAGTTTTAATTTGTAGTAGAGACGTAGTCAGAGGAGAGGGCAGGTCCGGATTCGCCCCGAAATTAAACCAAGAGGCAAACTTATCGTTTGACAATTGTGATATTATCGTATTATTATTTTCTTGTTAGTAGTGCCGGTATTATTACCGTTTTAAATTCATTTTGTCAAATAATCCTTATAGTATTGCATATAGTTGATAACGCAAAGAATCCAATAATATCATTTTTAAATGAAGACATAGGCTATTCAAACACGGTAATATAGAAGTATCTACTCTATTGCTATTGTATATACGTATAGGCAAATTTGAATAGTTATAAAAAAAACTCGTATCTACATAGCTATAGTGGGCCACAATTTTAATTAATAAAATAGCAAGACCTGGACCCCCGCCCCACCATAACAGAATCCTGGCTACGTTCCTATTTTTAAGTTACATATACAGTATTATACAAAAATTAATTTAGAAAGCAGAATTAAATAATATTATTAATCTAATTTAATCCTGTAGGATCTCTTCCTATAAAGATACTATACATTTTCATTAGTGGGAAAGCATGTAATAAGAAATATGCTGCCTAGCTTAGTTTAGCTTTTTGTTCGTGCCATAGCACACCATAGCTTGGCATTGCTTAGCATAGCATACCGTAGCGTAGCTTACCTTAGCTTTCTGTGTGTGGTGACCTGGTTGAGAAGAAAGTCGTTCCCTTAGGCTATGCATGTCATGTGCTATGTTTAAAATGAAGGTTATACAGCCAGAATTGCAACCCTTTTCAGTACTGAGTGTTAATTATGCTTAATGACAATTTGAATGTGATACGCTTAAATCATTGTCTTACATTTGTCATGGAAAAAGCATAATATGATATGTCATAAATAACCGGGTCCTAGTAATGATATTCTACAAGTTCGTATTGTATTCTAAAAACTATCCGCAAATTTAATCCAAACATTATCCACAGCTTATCCGCTATCCACACAGCCATGAAAAAAAAACATCCGCATGGCGAAAAAATTTGGGATTATCCGCGGGTTTATCACATCCGCGCAGGGCAATAATAGCGTTATTCAACTTAATGGTGCATTATTTAGGTCTCTTGCTCGGATGGCTCTCCAGTATTTATACAAAGTGAGTGTGTGGGGGAAAATATTGCTGAAAAGTTGAACATTCAGGATAGCTTAAGTTAGGGCTGGGATTCAAACCACTCATCAGAGTGACAGTCTTTGCATCGGAGTTGCAACAGTGAGTTGCTGAGAAATAATGATTGCCCTTATTTAAAACACTGACAAACAAGAGAGGACTTATCATTTAATTAGTATGTTCGAGGGACAGATGTTCAATTAGCTGAGCTGCAGTAAAAACGAATGTGGACTCAGCACCACTCAATGGAAACAGCGTGCCATCTCGGCACTAGCAAGTCTCAAGCTCCATGGTCGCGCACTAATCAACTTGATTGTCATCTCTCTTTCAATGTACCGTAGCCTTTTTCTCACATACTAGATTAAAACGTGCTTGGCATTTCACCGATTTCTCGTTTTTTTGCTGTAATTATATGGAAACTACTCAGTTATTGTTGTTTTAAGGGGCGGAACTACGAGGACATCTGCCCCTCTTAACACAGGTTAAAATATACAAATTCGGAATGGAATATAAAATTTAGAGGTGGACACATAAATTTGAAAAGACCGAAAATTAATAAAACAAAAAATTAAATGAAACTAATAATTATAAAAATAAACAAAAATTACGGAAAAACAAAAAATCATCAATCAAAAACGAACAAGTCGTTGAGTCAATGGAAACTACTCACAAGGGAACTCTGGTTGTAACCTCAAACGGCGTAAGGACGGCAGGTCCCAGACGCAATTCAGAAAAGGCGAGGTGAACAGTGAAACCCCAAACATATATACTCTTCTCTGAAGTATTAACTTGACACTACTCGACAGTTTGATGCTGGCCGAAGCTGGGGTAATAGCCTCTCATGCTAGCTCGCAAACTCGCTCCGAAGCCAGTAATTCAAATTTCCACTGAATGGAGATCATTGGAAGTAATAAAAACGTAAAAACATTCACAGTGTGCGATGTATTAAAGATAGAGATATGCTGTCCCGAATTATTTTGTAGAAATTTTCATGCTGAACAATTCTCACACTCATATTATTTAGATATTTGTAACGGTTTACCGAGCGTAAGCTTAAAAGGCAGTTTTTTCTTCGACTCGATTTACTGAAATCATTATTGCTCGGCTTCCTTTGGTCATAAACGAATGCTCTGATACAGAACTCTTCTTCGAGAAATCATTTACAGAATGGTGGAAACCGCTTTAAATCCATCCAGTGGTTCTCGAGATTACCCGTTACATCCAAGAATCGGGGACTTGGTTTTATACTATTTAGAGATGAATGCTCTTATGTAGATCGCAATTTACTCAGCAAAAACAACCTATTGTCCCCCAGTCAGAAATCTTGTAAATTAATGGAAGAGAGCTATGGCGTGAATCTTTCTTATTTATAATTCTTGAGTTCAAAGAAGTAAATACCTTCAAGAAGAAGAAAAGTATCACTACATCTCACTACAGTAATCGCAGGGGCTTTCGCCTTGTTTATACGTACTTGATAAACAAACAGACTACATATTTGTTGACTTTTCAAGAATGCAATATTTTTCCTGTACTATTGGGACGATTTGGTAGATTTTGGCACAAACCACACCTTCTAACTCTCTCTGGTTTAAGAGCTTGAGCTTTGTGAAACATACACCTACACCTTAGCGTTTCATATTATGATTTATTTTATTAGCGTATGGCTTTTAGTGCCGGTAGTGTCCGAGGACATGTTCGGCTCGCCAGAGACTGTAGCTGCTTCAAGCGGACACCCATGGGGTGAGTTACAAGTTCCGTTAAATTTCAAGTAGTTCCAACTTTCGCTACCAGATGTCATTGACACCTAGTGGTGAACTTTGGAACTTTGATAAAACGTTTCAACGAAATCTAACCCAGAAATTTAGTTTAACACACGTGATGATGATACCATACTAGTATCGACGCCAGAATATTCACCTAGGGGGCACACAAAATAGTATGTAGATAGGCGTAATTATTCAACATCACTAGGTTTTACGGTTGTGGACTGCTGTTATTACTGTACACCACAGCAATCTATTGTTATAAATGTGGTCTATGCGAACTTCAACACTCAAACTAAAATTTACGGTAACTCATTAAGTCCATAGCAAAAGAATGGATTCCTTTCACAATAGAGGATTATCTATTCAGAGGCTAAAGGGAGTTTAAAACGTCTATAACAAAAAGAAGTTTCATAGATCCTATCGCTAAACTAAAATTTGAAAGTCACTACAAAGATGCATTGCGATGTAAACATTTCAGAAACGACTGCCATAGCCACGTTTCGTAGCACAATTATTAAAGTCACACCCACCCCATTCTATTTTGGCTCAGTGGAGCAGTTGCAGTTGCATGTTATATTATTGCAGTGTGAGTTTACGACAATTACGAAAGTAAATATCTATTTTGGCAGGATGAACACGACCGAAAAATGTTCTTCAAAGAATAAATTTAGTGGATAAAGTACGGGGACAGTCTATAAATCTATGTAAATTATGCAATATCTGGCAACGCTGGTACCGGTAGGTCCCTAGCTAGCGCCTCACTTTAAATATTTACGAACTTACAGCTTAAAAAGCTAGAAAGCCGGTGGAATGGCTCTCCTGAAGCGCAGCCATTAAAAGAATTATGCAATTCCTCAGGGCCCAGGGGAGCCATCCTCTGGACTGGATGAGGTCGCTCGCAGATTGCGATCAATAGTGACTGACATTTTACTACTGTCTATATTTTTAAACTAAGAATGATTAATGTAGCAACTGGCGACCTCTTGATGGATGGGGCTGTCAGGTATCCTTTGTAACAGAGAGCAGAAAAAAGGGACGTCGACGTTTAGGCAAAAAAAAAGGGGTGATACTCCTCATCTATTAAGATAATGAAGACATAGTGGGAGTCACCACTAACAAGCAACATATTTATTATTTGAAGAAAAGTTTTCTGCCGTGTTCATCCTGTAAACTGTTTATTTACATTCGTAATGGTCGTAAAATCACGTTGCAACAACAGAAGGTAAATTAAATGTCATATTCTTGTGCTAATCATGTACGAGGACTATCCAGAAATTAAGTTTCCCCATGAGCATGCGCGACAGATCTATGACGTAGCAATCATATACCGGCCGGACAAGTCCCCTGTTTGTGTCAATAGTGCAGCAGTATTGGCTTAAAATGACAGCTCTTATTCTGTCTTCCACCCGCGGATATCCGCAACATTTTTCTCCGTGCGGATATAGTTTGTATGGCGGTGCGGATAGCGGATAATATTAAGAGTAAATTTGCGGATATTGAACAGGATTTTTTTCTTAATAATTTTAGTTTTTGCTAAGATCTGCGTCTTTCACGTTTATTATTATTTCACTATTTGCTTTCGCTTGGATCGTATAAGAATAGTAGAAAAGTGAGAGAAGCCAAATAATGAAAATACCCTCAATTAGTGTTGACTTTTGCGAAAAAAATAGTCCTTGATACCTGCGTGGGTATATCCGACGACTAAGTAGCCACCTGGTGTTTCACATAGCGTTACTTAGAGGGACAAAACTCAGCCATCATTGTCCTGCGATTCACACATAGCCTAGGGGGACAAATTTCTCTTCAAATGTCTAAATGTTCTGCTTCAATAATTTATCTAATAAATGAAAAATATTATTGTAATGTCAGCGAATTTTAATAAACGTGCGGATACGGATAAAAGTTGTGCGGATGCGGGGCGGATAACAGTCGTGCGGATGCGGGGCGGATAACAGTCGTGCGGATGCGGGGCGGATAACAGTCGTGCGGATGCGTGGCGGATAACAGTCGTGCGGATGCGGGGCGGATAACATTCGTGCGAATGCGGGGCGGATGCGGATAACGTTTTGTTCATCCGCGCAGGGCTCTAGTGATAAAGTATCTGAATGCTCAAGGCGTGGAATGATCAGTGCAGGTTGTGCTGATCACTGACAATGCTTGGCACACAGCAACTGTTCTGTATAAGTTTGGCTGGGAGCTGTTTGATCATCAACCGTACTATCCCGATCTTGCATCCAACGATTTCCATCTTGTCTTGCACCTTGCCCTCGAGTCAGCATCTTCACACTGCGAACAGCTGAAGACGAATGTCACACGCTGGTTCCATTTCCTGGCGGCAGTCTTCTACGACACAGAAATACAGAAGTTGATCCCACGATATGAGAAGTGTCTCAATTCTGGTGGTGATTATGTCTCGGAATACTCTGCCCGAATACGTAAATATAGTTACAGTAATACAGCCACCACTGAAATACAGGTTATCAGATAAATTCAATACACATCCAAGTATAATGGTTGGTTGGTTCCTTAGTTTAGGGGCTCCGACCACGCGGTCATGTTGCCCCGTGTACTTTGGGTGTGTGTAGAATTTGTCTGATAACCGGTGTTAATTGTGATGGCTGTATTAGTATTTGTTATCTGTTTTTAATTCAAGTAAGGACTGCAGACGATTATTTTTTCCAAGTAGTTCCTACTTTTGCTACGAAATGCTATCGTCGACGACACCTAGCAGTGGAAGTGGCTACTAAATGCCATCGCAGTCAGCACCTGGAGGTGAACGTTGGAACTAATATAGCGTTATCAAACTAACCTACAAATTGTAGCTTCCACAAGTGTAGTTAGTGGAAGTTTTTTTTTTCATGCCATAAATCTATGACATGGGACCGCCGGCTTTACTTCTCCTCTGAAGGAAGGCATACTGAGGGATTTTTAACGCTCTTAAAATCCGTCGACTTCGGACCAGGTTTGAACCCGCGATTTTGGGCATAGATGTCCCAATTCCCTATATAAATTAAGAACAAAAACGTGTTTCTGGGCTCACTGTAAAAGTATAGCTCCAATTATTACGCTCAAGGTGGGTAAGTGCACCGGGAATTGAAGCAAGGTAACCATCCTGGTAAACCTGGAAAACGCAGGAAAAACCACAGTATGGATGGCCGTTATCAGCATCAAACCGATCTCCGGCCTGGTGAAGCTGTAGATTACAGTCTTGGTCACTCTGGCCCAGCGAGTCATGTTTTGCCAGTTCGGGCGGAAACACTCTCCTCACGTCCCGTAAGAAGGCAGGTGATTCTTATTTCCTGTTGGAGCTCCATCTGCTCATCAGCACAATGCCCTCTGCTCCGCACAAAATACCCAGCATACCTTACCCTAACCTGTACACTAATATAACGATCAGACATCACAAATTCATGTTTAGGCTATGTCAGGTGTACGAGATGATGATGGCAATCAACTCCTACATCAGTGGCGTAACTAAGGTTTGCTTCTGGAGGGGGATGAGCTGAGTCAAATTACAGTGGAGCGTGGCTAATTCGAACTTCTATAATTCGAATCTTCTTTAATTCGAATTTTTCTCTTGGTCCCTAGCATTTTATATAGAATCAATGCTAAAAAATCGTGGTTAATTCGAATTATATTTTGGATAATTCGAAGTTTTTACGTGTAAAAACTCCGAGAAACAAGATGGTTCCCGAAAAAACTGTTACGAGTGCAGCCCAAGCAACAAACCACATCACAGAACTTATGCGTTTTGTTAAAGCAGAAATGACGTAAGTGATTCTTTTTTCAGTTTCTTAAATGTGTTAGGGGAGAGTCCTCTAGCCCCGGACACATTACTTTTTTGCCAATACTGCTGAAATTTTTGAATTTAAAAATCAAGTAAAACATGTGTGGCATCCTTCATGTAACGTAAGACAATATTCTTGATAGCATAATTTTCAACAGTGGCAGGATTATTGGGAATTTAAATAAACGTACTTGTGGCATTTTTCCCTTTCATTAAGACTGGCCTGTAATACCGGACAGTTTAGAACTTTTTCGGATTGTTATTTGAATACTGTAAATTCTATGTATATCGATGATCTTATCAAAGGATGTGGTAGTTGACATGATATTGTCTTATAGGAACTTCATACTTGAGATCTATGGACATATTATGGCCCTAAAATAAAGAGACCTTTGAAATTAAAAAAAAAATATTTTTAAAACATGGTAAGAACTGGATATCTCGGTGCAAGTTCACGATGTCTCTTCATGAAGCTGTAATAGAAATGTTTCCCTGCAATTTTGTTGTCCTTATTGAACCTATGAGGCAGCTCAAAAGTTGCAGCTAAATCATAAGCAAGTTTCAGGGAACTCTTTTCTGGTAAGGGGCATGAGCATGCCATCTAACAGCTTGATATGGGTGACTAATTGTTCTTCAAAATTGTCTGCAAATGTTCTCTCCAAGCGCCCTAATTTCGGCGTAATTTGAATTTATCCTCCACTCTTTATTTGTATTAGTCTGCCCTGCAAAGTGCTCTTTGGAACACTAAAACTACTTGCAGCTTCCCTAACACTCAAATTATTAGCAAGCACGCTGTTCACTGCCAGTTTCATACCGTCTTCGGACCACGTTCCCCTCCTCTTCCCATTTTGTCGTCTTTTGGCATATTTTTATTTGCGAATCAACCTGCAAACAATAATATGACAGCTAATTGCGTGTCCGATGGTACAGGACATAGTACTGTCCGGTCATACAGGACAAGCATGCATCTAAAGAAACACCTGCCATTAACTAAATACGTTTCATTTTCAATTTATACTTTGTGAACCTGTTATTAAGACCACATTTAACAACTACTCTCAGTACAGTAACAATTCACTTACCTAGTTCAGTACAATGCTCTTCCAAAACTTACTTGAGACACATGAATGAGCGCAGGAAATCAGAAAATACCACGTAGCGTGGTTACTGCTTGAGTGACAAACTCACACTGCTTGCGCTGACGTACACTGGAAGAAACCTTTGAAATGCACTCAACATGATACTGACATCTGGCGAGATTTCCGTGAACTACAGTGTGTCCGGTACTACATGCCGTCCGGTGCTACAGGACTTCCCCCTACTTTCTTTTGTGATGGCCGAGAGACTTAATTGTAGGAAACAGGTAAAAATCTCAAAACTTTTTTGAAAAACAGTACATTCCTCGAAGACTTAACTAGATTGCTGGATTACTACTGTCGTTAAATAGGTGAATAGTACATTTTGGTTTTATTTTATCATTTGAAACTTTTGAGGTTATTCACGATACAGTCATTATACAGTGCCGTTGTCTGTTAATCTGCTTTGTTGAACGTAATTCATTATGTAAACGTAGCCTAATACAGTACAATATATTTTCTCTACCCTTTTCAAAGCACTTTCTTAATTCGATTTTTTGGATAATTCGAATTTTCTTACTGGTCCCTTGAGGTTCGAATTATCCAAGTTCCACTGTATATTGGGGGAGGGCTCTTACATAATGAGACATAATCAATAAACCAAACAAGATGCTCAGTAAAGAAAAAATAGCCTACTTTTTCCTAACTGCCTGGGTATAGTTATAACTACAGAGAGGATAGATTATCTGTCCCGGAGACCCTCGCTAGCCCGCTCGCCCGCGGCGCCAGCCTGTCTCCCGCCAGGCACTTTGCCGTAATGCGGTGCTCGAGCGGCACTGCGTCATTGAGTATAGGAATCTGTGCGTAAATTTGTACTTCAATGTGATCCTTGACCAATTTTTTGACGAACTGACTTACGGAGAGCGATTGTCGAATTACTTTCAACAAGATTCTGCCACTGCTCACACTGCCGAAGCATCCATGACAGAATTGCGTCGCATTTTCGGTACGAGGATTATAAGTCGGAACGTGTGGCCCCCGCGAAGCCCAGACTTATCACCATGTGACTTTTATTTGTGGGGGACGCTTAAAAATAGAGTGTATGCGAGAAACCCTCACACTGTAAATGAGCTTGAAGACTATATTACAGCTGAAATACTGTCAATCGGTGCTGAGGAACTTCAGAGAGTAAATGCCAGTTTCATAAAAAGGTGCCAGCGATGTGTAGCAGTGCATGGAGAACATTTTTAGCACCAGCTGTGAACTAGGTAAGTACAAATTCCTATACTCAATGACTCAGTGCCGGGCGGGCGCCGCATAACGGCAAAGTGCCTGGCGGGAGACAGGCTAGCGCCACGGGCGAGCGGGCTAGCGAGGGTCTCCGGGACAGATAATCTATCCTCTCTGTATAACTCTTTGTCCTTTTCAAGGAGTATAATTGAAAGTTGGTTGTAGTAGCTTGTTGAGATACAACGTGCTATATTATACGTTGATCGATTGAATCCTCACCTGAATTATAAATACACACTAATACATCCACCTCAATAACACAGGTTATCAGACAAAATGCAACACTCACCCAAGTACACAGGGCTAAATGACCATGATGTCCTACCCAAATCCTTTCTCGTATAAAAGTACACACACTAGTACAGACATCACAGTGACACAGGCTATCAGACAACTTCTACACATACCCCCAAGTATACGGGGCTGCATGACCATGATGCCGCAAAGCCCCTAAATCAATAGCAACAGTCTGTGCCGCAGATCAAGGACAACGGATTTTAATCGATGTAGTCGAGTGGTGAAATATGTGGTGTAAAAAGTTATATAATATTTTCGATTGCAAATACACACTATATGCTTAACATTATAACGTGTGAGTAGTTATAAATCAATAAATACAAAAAAATCAAGTAAAAATCATTGAATCCGTTTGGTATTGAACCACGAACCTCCAGGTAAAGAGTTAAAGACCCTAGCCCGCTACTACACATGGTCAATGCTATTAGGCTATTACGTTTAACAACTGGTTTAGAATAACTGTATAGCATACTTTGTCTTGGAAAGAACGATTTCATTAGCGTTTTCTGCCGTTTTTAGGTAGATTTCATTAGAAAGCTAACTATTGCAATGGGTCCCATGTTTCGACTTCCGGAAAATTTCGACATATCTTCGCGTTTCACATCCCCCAGACCCCAAAACCACCGTCAGTTCAAAAGTTTATATATAATTTATGTATATATATATGTATATATATATGTATATCAGTTTCTTGTGGACACGATAACTGCCGTAATTTTGCACCAATTACTTCGAACTTTTTACCGAAGATGTATACCTATAAAATCTCGGTCGAGTTCGTTACTGGGCTAAATCGGTCGAAGGGGGTGAAAATGGGGGGCTTTTTTCGAAAAAGTGAAATTTCGCTATAACTCTCTTAATACGTGCAATATCGAATCCATTCAAAGTTCATAATATGTGTCGGATAAGTGCCAAAAATTTATGTCAAATAAGATTTTTGATAGCACCAACCATTGACCAAAGGGGTGGAAAAAAGTGGGTTTTTCGGGAAACATTAATCATATCTCTCTTAATAGGCACAATATCAAAACCGTACAAAATGGACAATATTCCCCTAATAATTACCTAAAACTTTTGTCTGAAAGAATTTTTGATATGACCCACCATTACGCCAAGGGACGAGAAAAATGATTTCGGAATTATAAGAAAATGCCAAGAGCTATCAGTGGTTGCCATGGCAACACTACTAAATTGATGAGGCATGGACCATCAGACGTTGCCATGACAACGCACTTGCACGAGATCAGATTCAGTATTTCCATCTGATTAAGTGGTTGGTTGGTTGGTTGGTTCTTAAGTTTAGGGGCTGCGACAACGCGGTCATGTAGCCCCGTGTACTGTGGGTGTGTGTAGAATCTGTCTGATAACCGGTGTTAATTGTGATGACTGTATTAGTGTGTGTTATCTGTTTGTTAATTTAAGTACTGCAACTAACAATTTTTCAGATAGTTCCTACTTTTGCCGCCAAGCGCCACTGTCAACGACTACGAGGCCAAGTTCAGAACTGAGCTACTAGACGCCGCCGCAGTCGGCTCTTGGCAACGAACATAGAAACCTAAGAGCGTTGTATACATTCTTAACCTATCCAATTTAGCTTCACACAGGTGCAATTAGTGGAAGGATCTTTAACATGCCATAAATCTATGACATGGGACCGCCGGCTTTACTTCCCCTCCGAAGGAAGGCATACTGAGGGATATTTAACGCTCTTAAAAAATCCGACGGCTTCGGCCGGGTTTGAACCCGGTATCTTGGGCATAGAAGCTCAGCATGTTACCGACTACGCCACCAAAGCCGCCTGATAAAGTGGGAAGCGGCTTCGGTGACGTAACTGGTAGCATGCTGAATGTCTATGCCCAATGTCGCGGTTTCAAAGCCGGCCGAAGTCGTCGGATTTTCTAAGAGCACTAGAATCCCTCAGTATGCTTTCCTTTGGAGGGGAAGTTCCAACGTTCGTTGCGAGTTGATGGTTGGGGTGGCATCTAGTAGCCAAGTTCACAGCTAGGTGTCGTTGACGGTTGTACCTGGTAGCAACATTAGGAACTACTGCTTGAAATTGACCGTCTGCAGTACTTACATGAATTAAGACTAATACAGCCATTACAATTCACACCGTGTATCAGACAGATTCTACACTCACCCAAAGTACACGGGGTTAGATGACCGCGTTGTCGCAGCCCCTAAACTGAGGAACCAACCAGAGGTAGATTTCGTTAGAAAGCTAACTATTGCAATGGGTACCATGTTTCGACTTCCGGAAAATTTCGACATATCTTCGCGTTTCACATCCCCAGGCCCCAAAACCACCGTCAGTTCAAAAGTTATATATAATTTATGTATGTATATGTATATCAGTTTATTGTGGACACGATAACTGCCGTAATTTTGTACCAATCACTTTGAATTTTTTACCGAATACGTATACCTATAAAATCTCGGTCGAGTTCGTTACTGGGCTAAATCGGTCGTTGGGGGGTGAAAATGGGGGGCTTTTTTTTTCGAAAAAGTGAAATATTGCTATAACTCTCTTAATATGTGAAATATCGAATCCGTTCAACATTCATACTATGTGTCGGATAAAGCCCAAAAATGTATGTTTGAAGAGTTTTTTTTATAGCACCAACCATTGACCAAAGGGGTGGGAAAAAGTGGGTTTTTCGGGAAACATTAATCATATCTCTCTTAATAGGCACAATATCAAAACCGTACAAAATGGACAATATTCCCATAATAATTACCTAAAACTTTTGTCTGAAAGAATTTTTGATATAACCCACCATTATGCCAAGGGATGAGAAAAATAATTTCGGAATTATAAGAAAATGCCAAGACCTATCAGTGGTTGCCATGGCAACACTACTAAATTGATGAGGGATGAGCCATCAGACGTTGCCAAGATAACGCACTTGCACGAGATCAGATTCAGATTTCCATCTAAGTGTGAAGCGGCTTCGGTGACGTAACTGGTAGCATGCTGAATGTTTATGCCCAAGGTCGCGAGTTCAAAGCCGGCCGAAGTCGTCGGATTTTCTAAGAGCGCCAAAAATCCCTCAGTATGCTTTCCTTTGGAGGGGAAGTTCCAACGTTCGTTGCGAGTTGCTGGTTGCGGTGGCATCTAGTAGCCAAGTTCACAGCTAGGTGTCGTTGACGGTAGTACCTGGTAGCAACATTAGTAACTACTGCTTGAAATTGACCGTCTGCAGTCCTTACCTGAATTACAGACTAATACAGCCATCCCAAAGTACACGGGGTTACATGACCGCGTTGTCGCAGCCCCTAAACTGAGGAACCAACCAAAATCTCTGCGGTAGATATAATTTTGCGTGAAGAAGTAACAGACCGTTACATAGTTGCACATCAGTGTCGAAACCTAGCATAAGGACAGTGTGACCACAAGTATAAAAATGGACCCCAAATGACAAGAAGGTTACCGTTCCCATAAGACAATAAAATGTTTAAAATAAGCATAAAATGACGAAAAACAAAGTTAATTAAGCTCCAATTATAAAATACCTTCTCGCATTAAATGAGGTCTGATCCTTCTACGAAAATCTGCATATTCTGCCTATTTTCGCCTATCCCCAAGTTTGTCCGGTGAAATCTACCTCCGCCTTCCGGCGTGCCGAGAGGACTTTTTTATAAACCGTATGATACTAAATGTGTATTATTTTGTTCAATACATTCCTAAAAAGATATCAATCTACTGAAATATGGACTAGCGAGCAAACAATATCCTCCATTTTGACCCAACGGGACGGCACGGCCCAGCACGATACGGCACGGTCAGCCTGAACTATTAGTTACTACTACGGAATAATATTCTATTATAAAATGCTAATATCCTACAGGTCACCACCTCTTTGAGGACAGTTTAAACCACCCTCTGTACGATGATCGAATTTAATGAGGCCAGGCCTTGTTGAATCGTAAGTTACACTTAGGCTATAGTACCTACACGATTCATGCATCCACCATTTTGAAACTATTTGGCTGATGACCTTGTAGTTTAGGCAAAAGACGCTTCCCACATTTAGGTATATTGTTGAAAATTTGGTAGAGATCGGATAATTAGGTTAGTATTACTTTGCTTTAGGTTTAAATCATTCGGGTGGGCGCTATTTCTCATTCGTTATGATGGCGGCGATATACAACATGACACCGAGTTGTCCTTTGGTAGTGCTACCTCTGAACTAAAATTGGTTTGATTTGGTTTCGTCGTGTTTGAATTGATAGGGGAGTTCGATTTGCACACATATACGCCCGCCATCTGCAAACTATTTGGATGACCACCTTATAGTTTGGGCAAAAGACGCCGCCCACATGAAGGTATATTGTTGCAAACTTTGGTAAAGATCAGATGATGAGATTAGTCGTTGTATGATTTAAGCTTAGAACATTTGAGTGGCCGCCATCCAGTTTCCGTCAAGATGGCGGCGATATAAAACATGACACTGAGGTGTCCTTTGCTAGTGCTACCTCTGTACCAAATTTGGTTCAATTCGGTTTCGTCATGTTTGAATTGATAGTGGAGCTACAGATATACACAATCACACAATCACACACACACACACACACACACACAGACTGATTATTGGCTCGTGTAGATCTTATAAGTCTACTTTCATTTCTTGAAAAAATCGAAAGTAGGCTAAAAAGACGATTATGAAGTTTCAAAACCACATTTCTATATTTTTTTTCTTAGTTTTTGATTTCATTAGCATTTACACTTATCAATGTATAAATGCTCGAAAATTTTCCGGCCCCGTGGTGTTGGGGCAGCGTGCCTGCCTCTCACACGGAGGCCCCGGGTTCGATTCCCTGCTCCGTCAAGGATTTTTGAAACTGACATGAGTGCTGGAACGGGGTGCACTCAGCCTCGTGAGGACAATTGAGTAGCTGTCTGACAGTGAGGCAGCGCCGCGATCACGAAAACCAAGATTAACGGCCGAGGGGACCCGATGCGCTGATCACGCGTCACCCCAATATCTGCAGGCCAAATGGCTGGGCAGCGGTTGCTTGATAGGCCTAGGCCCTTCACGGGCTGTAGTGCCAGGGGTTATTATTATTATTATTATTATTATTATTATATAAATGCTGTTCTGACTCAGTGAGGAAAGCAATGGCAAACTACCTCACTCCTCTTTTTGCCTAGTATGCCTCAATATAAGTCTGCCTTGGGTTTTTGTGGGTATCTACTCACATAACCTAACGGCGGTACTGTTTGAGGATCCAACCAGCCTTCGAGCTGACTACCTAACAGACAGACAGACAGATATAAATGCTCGAAAATTAACAATGTTATTGATATTAAATTATAAAGTGCAGTTTTCTTCACGAAATCATCTGATCCTGTCTATTTCTCGACATTGTATACATATTAATAAACTACAGTTTACAACTAAAGTTTAACTTAAACAACATTATTCACTTTCCAAAATGACCCTCACACTCTGATACTAACTGAATGCCAACTGACAAGTAGAGTATTTTTGGAAAGGGATGAGGAGATATAGTGTCACACCCATCTCATTGCCACTTCTCTGGCAAAATAAACTGCTAACCTTTCTGCTCATTCAATACGTGTCTTATTTTACACGAGTGAAAAGAAAAGTTTTCAAATTAGTTAAGTATGAACTTACATAAACCAATCATTTGTCATCGATCCGAAGATTGGTTTCACTCAAAATTAAAAACATCACCAAATTACATATTTTTTATTATTAGGCCTGGGGGGTTGGTATTCATTCCCCTAATCAAAAACACAACACCCCCACCCTTCCGTTGTTGCACCACTGAGTGGAAGTGGATTACGGAGAGGATCATGGTGCCAGGTTGATCAGACCATGATCTGCTATATTGAGTTACATGTTCCATATAGAGGCACGACTGGTGCTTATCACGCTGGTAATCTCTCAACCTAGTTTATTTGAAGGAGTCATGGTCGTAGGGCGGTCAGGGTTAATCACGAACATTACCACTTGATTTGCTTCGTGACATTCGAAACCTAATTTTAAATGTTACACCTTTTAAAGCAGTTGGTTTTTTGTTGTTGTGAGGAGAGCGTTTTATTTTTCCCAATATCATTATAGCTTTGGTGAGATTAAAATGATCGACGGATTCATCGCCTCTTACGGTAAGTAACTATACCACTTGGTGAATGAAGAAGACATATTAGATATTTTAAAGAATTACTGACATATGAGATATCAATGACAATAAAATATACTTATATTATTTTCAAATCACATGCCGGATATATGTCGAAATCAGCAACATAATGCTGAAGGTCCAACAATTCTTCTAGGTTTCTGCAGTGTCTTCAGCGAAGTTTCATCTAGGTGCACTAATTCAGGCTCATCAGCGGGCTCTTGGTACACCTTGCCCGGACTGCCGCAGGGGTAGTGGACCATTCACTACGTCCCATATATCAGAAGGATATCGCACTTCTTTGATGCGGGAACTGAGAGCTCCCACAACATTATCTCCTCCCTATAGGACCAGCTCACAGTGTAGCGGCTAGCATTCTTGGCTGTCGCCCTGGGGGTCTGGGTTGGATCCCCGGCTCTGCCTAGAAAATTAAATCAGGTCTGAGGGCTGGAACGGGGTACACTTAGCCTCGTGAGGAAAAACTGACGAGACGTGGGTTCGATTCCCACCTCAGCCATCCTAGACGTGGTTTTCCGTGGTTTCCCCACTTCTAGTCCAGGCTAATGCCGGGATGGTTCCTATCTTAAGGCCAGGAAACAGCAGCATCGAGAACACATGAGGCGTTACTGGGCGAATGTTAAAGCTCGAGGAAGAGGGCAGCAGTGGCCCATAGCTGGCCAAAACGTCAACAATAATAATAATAATAATAATAATAATAATAATATCGTATGGCCTCGGGTGCCGGGTGAAAGCTTTGTAATTTGACACCCAGAGGGTAGCTTGCATGTCGAATTTCGTTGTTCCTTGAATCACCATGAAAGTCAAGGAGAGGGGCAGATGACCTCGTAGTTCCTCCTCTTAAAACAACAATAACTAACTAAAGTCAAGGAGGTTAGATATTTCTAGTAGAGAAATGAGGAACTTTGTGTTGGCGGAAACTCCCGAGATTAATTTTGCCACTATGAACACGGCCTACTGAATTCAAATGGGTTATTTGACCTGCCAACATCGTATGACATGCGTGTCGTATTTTTGCCGCCTTTCAAAAATCACTTACCACGGCCAGGAGCGAACCTGCAATCTTGGGGGGAGCAGACCGACACGCTATCCACTCACCCACCGTGGCAAGCTATTAATAATAATCAATTAATTAATTAATAATAATTAAATTGGGGCTCGACCAAAATCTGCATACTAATAAGCAGAATGTAGTTATTTTAGAGACCTCCATAGTTCGTCCGTTCCTCAACCTACCAGTTTAGAGAACTCCACTCCATCTTGCAACAAATGCCGATGAAATGGTGAATTGTACCCAACTATATGGTGAACTTCTGAGACATAATAATAATAATAATAATAATAATAATAATAATAATAAAGAGAAGTTAACTGTGAGGCGCTAAATGGGTAGCCATTCTTCATCACACAAGGCATGACGTCATTGTAAATGTTCACCACGGGAAGTTTCGATACACACATGTGCCCACTGTATAAGGCTTGCCAACACAAGATGCGATCACGAACAGTGAGCTATTCTGATGGCACGTGTGACATATCGCTCATTGGCTGCAGCAGTGACATAACTCAAAATACAATGATAGTAGGAAACGCCATTTAAGGGCAGTTACTAAACAGTGGGTTACATAAATAATGTCAAGGTTTTGACCCCATATTGAATTACTTTGCTTCAGATGAGTGCAACGGACACCGACACAATTAAGAAGTATCAGTGTTCTTGATATAACTGTAATATTTTCGGAAACTGGCACATCGAATTCTGTAGTCTAATGTTGCGAAACGATAGATCAGTGTTGATTTAATCAATCGATAAAGAATATTTTCCAGCACTATTCTGAGGTAAAGACTGATAAAGTACCGTACAGATTTCTAGTTATGCTACTGTTGCAGTAAATGAGCGATATTGTAGCTGCAGTAACATATATCTCTATAAATAAGTAACAATTTCAGTCTGTACATTTGGAATTTTCGGCTAACATACTGTATTTATCCAGGACGAGGTGTTTAATGACCAAATATACCCTCAGATTAATGCTTGTTTGTATGGTTTGGCGTCAAAACTATTGGAGAGAATGACATGACATTTCGTATTTATGTAGAAGACATTTCTAAAATAGAACTATTTCCCTTTATTTTGAAAGAAAGAATCTGAAGCATTTGGAGGGAATTATATAAAATGGCCGCTGTGGGCTCCTATTGGCTGGAGTTGTTTTGGTGGGTATTCATTTATTTGTACCGTGTTTCCTTGTTTGAATGAACTCTGTGTTGAATCAAGATCGATTTTTAAAATATATTTCGTATAAATGTACCGAAATAATGTCCGAAGTGTAGCCGTGTGTATTATTCGAATCAGCTGATTTACAACAACAATAAAAACTTGGCAACACAGCTCAGTTGTTCCAAGCTCCCGCCATATCCTTTACGTTCTTTCTTTCGTAATACAGGGTTTAGGTTTAAATTATTTATGAAATACAAAGGAGTGTTTTCACAAAGTTTCGAAATTTAACAATGAAATTTTAAAATAAGTGAGAATCGTTGATCTCCGCTGTCTCTTTGCGGAGTTTTATGATTTGATACTAAAAGGTGAGTGGTAGATTAGAAGTGGGATTAAACAAGTGACGGAAGGCCTTCTGCAAGGAATGAGAACCTCCGGCCATCGTTAATGGAAACAATAATAATCCTTTTAAATGCTGGCAGCAGTAGAAAGTTAAGACCATTAACGGCACATTAGCGAGCCCCAGAGGGATGAGACAGAACTCGAGAATGAACGGATACAAGTCTTGTCGTGACCTACTTCACGCTTCCAGTAGGTCAGGAAAACAAACAAAGACTGCAGCCTCCTGAGCAGTGGCGCAACTAGGAATTGCTTCTGGAGGAGGACGGACGGAGTCAAAATCACATTTCGTGTGAGGGCTTGGGCAAAACAAGACAAAACTTAACTTTAAAAGATTTCTTCCACTCTCTCGCAAACCTCTGATTTCACCTTACAAGTTTCGGCATCGATTAGCGATTGCTGACGAAATTAAATTTAAATGCTATCCACTCTGCCAACACACCTTCTTGCCTTGCCATTTGCAAATAATTCATTAGTCCAATTGCACTTTCAAGTCAGATTCAACAGCAAAGACACCAGGATGACTAAGAAAAGTTTTTTTTTTTCATACAGAGGCATGAAGAGACTGACTGGCGACAGGGTAGAATAGAAGAGGAGGATTGCCGACCAATCTACGGATTGAGAACATGAATGATTGGCAATGTACGAAGATCAATATTCCTTCTGTGTGTGGGGGAGGATTTAAATTTTAGAAACTTTACGTTTAATGTCCAAGCGGTTTTGTATTGATTTCCTGATATGTTGTCGACCTGGACAGTTACACAGTTTGAAATATGGGCCTGCTTACACCTGAAAAGAATTTAATGAAAAGCTAGTCATCCAAGTGAAATAATTAATCTCGTGGTTTCTTTTTCAGGTTTAGGGAATAACGCCCATTACAATTCGGGTACAATCGTGTAGACCGACTATAAAGCATTTACATTTCACTCACTAAGGTAACACTGAAAAATTGTTTCCAACACGATAACCAGGGGCGGCTCCTGATCAAAATTTTAGGGTGGGCCAGATGATACTATTGTTTGATATTAAATATTGTTTTATATCATTGTTGCCAATCTTGGCATTATCATCATTCCACACAACACAACATTTGAAACAGTTTAAATAAATAGTTGATGCAAAAAAAAAGGAAAGGAAGCTTGTAGTTTAACGTGACCGTTAATCTTGAGATCATGAGCCACGGGACCTCCTTTTTACGTGGAATCCGAACCACAGGACATGGCATTTCACTTCGAAAATCTCACATGCATTGACCGGGAATTGAACCCGGACCGCCTTGGTGAGAGGCATACAGCTAGACCGCTGAGCCACCACGCCCCCAAATAGTTGATGCATTAAAAACTGTACTCACATGGCTTTTATTTATAAATATATTCTCTCCTGTGCTTGGATGAAGCAAATTTATTAGCTTGGTAGATGAGGTCATAATTATTTAATTTCTAACTTTGTGTTCAGAGCTATAGAAGAAAATGGATTTGTTAATAAAAATTCCACTTTCATTCCCTATGTCGGATACAATCGACATATTAAATAACTCCGTACGGTGCCACAAAAGTTGAAAACACATTTATACAGTAGAAATTAACTTCAGACTAGTGAAAAAGTATAAATATAGTTTTGTCTAATGTCAGAAAGCCGTGAACAATAGCTGAATACCTGTATAAGGGAGTGGAGTGAGGTGGACGCTTAACCCGTATTTAACAGACAGAAGCAGGAAGTGAAATGAAGAGATCTTCTGTTTCGCTTCAAAGCAACGCTATCTTCTGGCCCTTGAAGAGAGAGAACATTCCCTTCATAGCACTGTAGAATTCGCGTGCAAGACAGTGCTATGTCCACTGTTTCCTTACCTGGCCCATGAAGCCATATACTTTCTGTGGACCGGCCCTCGCTATGACGATACACCGTACGAGACTGTCAGGATCTTAAGCTAGGGATGAGCTATTTATAATGAATTCTCTTTAGAGATTCTAGAAGGGTAAAACACTTATTTTAAGTTGACTATCTGCAATATAAAGTAATTTAAAAAACATTAATTAAACAAATTATTTGCCATGCTGCCTAACGGCCCTGGGTGGGCATGGCCCATTCGGCCCTTAATGACGCACCGTCCCTGACGATAACGATTGCTGACTATGCATACAGCAAAATTAATTGATATTCAGTCAGTCAACTCAATATGTGCGCAATTGAACCGGGCGGGGAATAACACTTATCAACTCGCACATCGAAGCCCTCCCCATTTTTTTTCTTTTTCGAGAAGTGTACTGAAGCGCATAATTAACACTAAAAAGCAATTCTATTACAAGATTACGAATGCAACAATGAAAACTTCTAGAATTTCTACAAATCAAACTTATAAATCACTAGCACTATTCCCTTCAGTATGCCTTCCCTCGGAAGGGAAGTAAAGCCGGCGGGCCCATGTCATATATTTAAGACATGTAAAAGAATCTTCCACTAACTACAACTGTGTGAAGCTAAAATGTGTAGGTTAGCTTTGATTAACGCTCTAAGTTCCAACGTTTGCCACAAGGTTCTGGTTGCGGTGGCGTTTAGTTGCCAAGTTCACAGCTAGGTGTCGTTGACGGTAGCAAAAGTAGGAACTACTTGAAATATATCGGCTGCAGTCCTTACCCGAATTTCAGATAACACACACTAAACAGACATCACAATTAACACCGGTTATCAGACAGATTCTACACACACCCAAAGTACACGGGGCTACATGACCGCGTGGTCGCAGCCCGTAAATTGAAGAACCAACCAACCAACCAACCAACCAACCAACCAACTAGTACTATCCGTCGCGGTTTCGCCCGCGAAACTTGCTTAAACAAAACACTTGAAATTTAGCGTAGAATCACTCATCAATGCCAAGATTTATTCGTAGTTAAATTTTGAAATAGCCCGCTTTACGATACGATCGAAAAGAGATGTAATTCTACTCGCTCTTGATATAGAAACAGTTGTAGGCCGATATGCTAGAATTGCATCTTTGTATTGTTCTAAACATGAACAATATAGAAAATATCCTATTCTTTTATTCTCATCAAAATAATGTTGTTTTTCAAATGTATATTTAGTTCTGTTGAAAGTAATACATTACTTGATCACCATAGGCAAACATCAACGATCAGCAACAGCACATTACCACTACTACTGAGTAGCTCTTGCTCCTGTTTTCACATTGCCTCTACGTAAAACACAAATAAGGAAAGTCCAAAACGCCGCAAATTTAGTATATATAGAGAAAGAAAGCAAGCAAGCTCGAAAAATGTTCCCCGTGAAGATCGCGTCACTATAAATAAGAAAGTATGCTAGTTTCATGCTCTGTTGGTAGATCTACCAATTACTCGCGGTAACAGCGCGCCAAATCTTATTTGTTGAAAATGACTCGCGTGCTACCTATTCTTAATGTTTATTTGGCGAAACTACTACTTAAAATGGCGTGTTTTATACCTATATCCATACAGTAGGGTCAGTCAGCCGTCTGATGACGAACAGAGGAACTTCTCTGCTTTTTTGTAAGCTCATAACTCACATTTTTGGCCACATTGTTTTGTTATATTGAAAACTAATTCAGAACGTTGTGGGAGTGCGCTCAACAACTCACCAACGTTTCCTCATAATCGAATCAATGTTATAGGGACGCATATGGGACGATTATACAATGAAACCACATATTCCCAATGTTGCCAGTTTAACGATTTTTTCGCTAGATGTAGCGACTTTTTCGAAATATTTGGCGTCAAAATATGATAAATTTGTAATGTTTAGATAGGGATTTAACGACTATTTAAACTCCTGCTATCGACAGAAAATATATTCTCTGTATTCATAACATTGGAATCTAGTGACTTCTGACCACTTGCTTGGCTGAGATTTTTTGAAAACCCGAGTTGGCAAAACTGCCCTCGTGTTTGAATATTTCACCGGGTTCAAAGCAGAGATCACGAGAACATGAAAGTGTGTAGTGTGTACCGGGTTTTGCATCTGAAGGACACCTTGTCATCGGGGAACGTCTTCCCAAACCATAACCTAAATGTTAGTCGCATAGAACAATAATTATCAACATCATCAAAGCTGTTTCCATGACATGACGTTCGCACCGTACACCTTAACAAGTTTTCGGTGAATTCCTGCAGATGAGGTGTCCTTTAGATGCAAAAATCAGACCACATTGCTCAACTCTTACACTTTTGACCATCTTTCTCCTGAATTTGTGAGGGTCTGAAAGTAATAAATGCATCATCTAACCGCTGGCTTATAAAGCTGTCTTTCCTGCTTCAAGCCCGGTGGAATATTTGAACAAGAAGAGGAATAAGTCACCAAAGGAACTCTAGTGTTCTTATTTTTAGCCTACTTTCGATTTTTGCAAAAAATGAAAGTAGACTTATGAGATCACTACAGGGCGAAAAAAAGTGTGTCTGTCTGTGTGTGTGTATGTGTGTGTGTGTGAGTGTGTGTGTGTGTGTGTGTGTGTGAGTGTGTGTGTGTGTGTACTCTGAATGTCTGACCCCCCTATCAATTCGAACACGGTGAGCGCAAATTGAACGAAATTTGGTACAAAGGTAGCACTAGCAAAGGACACCTCAGTGTCATGTTTTATATCGCCGCCATCTTGACGGAAACGTAATGGCGGCCACACAAATGTTCAAAGCTTAAATCAAATTACGACTAACCTAATCATCCGATCTCTACCAAATGTTGCAACAACATACCTTTATGGGGCAGCATCCTTTGACCAAACTAATAGGTCATCAGCCTAATAGTTTGCGGATGGCGGCCATCTTTGTGTGAAAATCGATTGCCCCAATTAATTCGAACACGGTGAAACCGAATGGAACAAAATTTGGTACAGAGGTAGTACTAGCAAAGGGCACCCCAGTGTCATGTTTTATATCGCCGCCATCTTGACGGAAACGTAATGGCGGCCACACAAATGTTCAAAGCTTAAATCAAATTACGACTAACCTAATAATCCGATCTCTACCAAATTTTGCAACAACATACCTTTATGGAGGAAGCATCTTTTGACAAATCTAATAGGTCATTAGCTTAATAGTTTGCGGATGGCGGCCATCTTTGTGTCAAAATCGATTACCCCTATTAATTCGAACACGGTGAAACCGAATGGAATGAAATTTGGTACAGAGGTAGCACTAGCAAAGGGCACCTCAGTGTCATGTTTTATATCGCCGCCATCTTGACGGAAACGTAATGGCGGCCACACAAATGTTCAAAGCTTAAATCAAATTACGACTAACCTAATCATCCGATCTCTACCAAATGTTGCAACAACATACCTTTATGGGGCAGCATCCTTTGAACAAACTAATAGGTCATCAGCCTAATAGTTTGCGGATGGCGGCCATCTTTGTGTGAAAATCGATTGCCCCAATTAATTCGAACACGGTGAAACCGAATGGAACAAAATTTGGTACAGAGGTAGTACTAGCAAAGGGCACCCCAGTGTCATGTTTTATATCGCCGCCATCTTGACGGAAACGTAATGGCGACCACACAAATGTTCAAAGCTTAAATCAAATTACGACTAACCTAATAATCCGATCTCTACCAAATTTTGCAACAACATACCTTTATGGAGGAAGCATCTTTTGACAAATCTAATAGGTCATTAGCTTAATAGTTTGCGGATGGCGGCCATCTTTGTGTCAAAATCGATTACCCCTATTAATTCGAACACGGTGAAACCGAATGGAATGAAATTTGGTACAGAGGTAGCACTAGCAAAGGGCACCTCAGTGTCATGTTTTATATCACCGCTATCTTGACGGAAACGTAATGGCGGCCACACAAATGTTCAAAGCTTAAATCAAATTACGACTAACCTAATCATCCGATCTCTACCAAATGTTGCAACAACATACCTTTATGGAGGAAGCATCTTTTGACAAATCTAATAGGTCATTAGCCTAATAGTTTGTTGATGGCGGCCATCTTTGTGGCAAAATCGATTACCCCTATTAATTCGAACACGGTGAAACCGAATGGAATGAAATTTGGTACAGAGGTAGCACTAGCAAAGGGCACCTGAGTGTCATGTTTTATATCGCCGCCATCTTGACGGAAACGTAATGGCGACCACACAAATGTTCAAAGCTTAAATCAAATTACGACTAACCTAATCATCCGATCTCTACCAAATTTTGCAACAACATACCTTCATGGAGGAAGCATCTTTTGACAAATCTAATAGGTCATTAGCTTAATAGTTTGCGGATGGCGGCCATCTTTGTGTCAAAATCGATTACCCCTATTAATTCGAACACGGTGAAACCGAATGGAATGAAATTTGGTACAGAGGTAGCACTAGCAAAGGGCACCTCAGTGTCATGTTTTATATCACCGCTATCTTGACGGAAACGTAATGGCGGCCACACAAATGTTCAAAGCTTAAATCAAATTACGACTAACCTAATCATCCGATCTCTACCAAATGTTGCAACAACATACCTCTATGGAGGAAGCATCTTTTGACAAATCTAATAGGTCATTAGCCTAATAGTTTGTGGATGGCGGCCATCTTTGTGGCAAAATCGATTACCCCTATTAATTCGAACACGGTGAAACCGAATGGAATGAAATTTGGTACAGAGGTAGCACTAGCAAAGGGCACCTGAGTGTCATGTTTTATATCGCCGCCATCTTGACGGAAACGTAATGGCGGCCACACAAATATTCAAAGCTCAAATCAAATTACGATTAACCTAATCATCCGATCTCTACCAAATTTTGCATCAACATACCATTATGGAGGGAGCATCCTTTGACCAAACTAATAGGTCATTAGCTTAATATTTTGCGGATGGCGGCCATCTTTGTGTGAAAATCGATTCCCCCTATTAATTCGAACACGGTGAAACCGAATGGAACGAAATTTGGTACAGAGGTAACACTAGAAAAGGCCACCTCAGTGTCATGTTTTATATCACCGCCATCTTGACGGAAACGTAATCGCGGCCACCCAAATGTTAAAGGCTAAAATGTAATTACGACCAACCTAATAATCTAGTCTCTACCAAATCTTGCAACAACAAATCTTTATGTGGGAAGCATATTCTGACCAAACTGCTAGATCATCAGCCCAATAGTTTGCAGATGGTGGCCAAGTATGTGTGCAAATCGATTCCCCCTATCAATTCAAACATGGTGAAACCGAATTGAACGAAATTTGGTACAGAGGTAGCACTAGCAAAAGGCACCTCAGTGTCATGTTTTATATCGCCGCCATCTTGACGGAAACGGAATGACGGCCACCCAAATGTTAAAAGCTTAAATCAAATTTCGACCATCCTAATAATTTGATCTCTACCGGATTTTGCAACAACATGCCTTTTTGTGGAAAGGATCTTATGACTGACTACAAGGTCATCAGCCCAATAGTTTTCAAATAGCGGCCATGTATGTGTGCAAATCCATTTCCCGGATCAATTCAAACACGGTGAAACCGAATTGAATGAATTTTTTTACAGAGGTAGCACTAGCAAAGGGCATCTCATATTCATGTTTAATATCCCTATAGCACGTTGTATTTCAACAAGCTACTACAACCAACATTCAATTATACTCCTTGAAAAGGTCAAGGAGTTATAACAATGCCCATGCATTTAGGAGAAAGTAGGCTATATGTTCTTTACTGAACATCTTGTTGAAGCCCCGTATACTGTAAACCAGGGCCGCCCAAACTTTTTACATGCAGGGCCACTAATTACAGTAGGCCTATATACAAGAGTGGCCGATCTAATAGATCAATGATCCTTGCGGGGGGAAAGTAGACTTGCATCATCTGTTTTCACTACCCTCTGCTGGACAAGGATGTACATTTGTACAACACTGTCTGATATACAAACATTATTTGGGTTTGCGTAGCCTTGTATGTCTATCAGAAACCATCTCAGGCGGGTCAGGCAAGCCTCAGAAAAAGCATTGGCGGGACGGATATGACCCGTGGGCCGTAGTTTGGATAGCCCTGATGTAAACTCAATGTTGGCATAATATACGGTATATAGTAGACCTGCACAATAATTTTTTGCGGGGAGATACGTATCACAGTTTCAACCTAAGATATTGGCGGTTAAAAGAGCTGGTAATGAAGACTGGTTAAGGAACTAAACAGCACTTGCATAGATAGGAGCTCATACCAGTCAATAAACATCCCACAGTACTGTTCTCGATTTCTCTCAACATACGACATTGACCTTTGAGAAGCAGATCCGAACAAGGAATTGCCCAATGACTAACGCACGCTCTGTGATGAAACACGCACAATTTACTGGCTGGTAAGCTGTACAAGTAGTACAAGTCCACCTCCCACGTTACCTTACACCCGCAGCTTTCTGCTTCAGACTCAAGAAGACTTGCGCGAAACCAAAGACGACAGCTCATCCCATCGGTTACACCCCGCTGCCAGACCAGGATTAACGATTCAAATTAGCCCATAAACATATGGATAACTTTCAGCATATTCGTTACTGTCTATTTTACTGAATTCTAAATTTTCAATCCTCAAAACAATCCTCACAGATTGAAACTAAGGTCAGTTAGTCGTCTGGAAAACGATAATTGTCTTAGGGCACGGACGCCACAGTGGCCGCGCAAAATACCTTTGCAATCAGAAATCTTATATATAAAAGTGAAAGTCTGTATGTATGTATGTATGTATGTATGTATGTGGGTGGGTCTGTTCCGTATACAAATCCACACCGTTCCACCAATCTCAACCAAATTTTGCATACACATAGTTTAGGACCCAGAATGAACCGCTGGCTACTTGAATTTTCGATAGTCTTTCTCATTCTTCTGATTTCGGCCCTTTTCCACTCAAGCACAGGCTAATCAAATCATAAAACAAGAAGTTCCGTGAAGAACTATACAGCCTACTTTTCATGCCAATGATTATTCTACAGAATATGAACCTATCTAGAATAATGACGAAATTAAGTTGGTAATATCGAAATATCTAATTAGTTCAAAATATACCTGGTATAATATAGCCTAATAGAGCAGTTGGCAGCCCTGGTGACTGAATATATTCTTAGTTCCATATTCATTTTCTTAGTCTTAAGGTACAGAATACAAAATTTGGTTGAAGTCCAATGGACGTTACATGCAGTTAGACATTGGATCTATCAGCAAGCGTAAAAGCATGTTGCCAACAATACCATGCGTGTGCTGGTCAGAAATAATCTGAAATATTATGATATCTTGTTGTGCCAATTTTGTATGAAATACATTTGTTAGTATAGAAGTTACATGTATTTTAAAATTGGACATATCAGCAGGCATAGAATCATGTTGGCAGCACTGCCTTGTATTAATTACTCCAAATTAATCTAGAATGTCAGGTGCTATACGTGTGCAAAGTATAGAGCTGTTGGCTTGCATACTTTCTGATATATTGATATTAGGGTAAAAAAAAATATAGACAGCATTTATTAACAGTTGGCAGCCCTGATTGCTCTTAACAATACTAATAGTAATATCTTATGGTACACATAGCACATACGAAATTTGGTTGAAATCCAACTGATAGTATAGAAGTTGTGTGTATTTAAAAATTGGTACTATCAGCAGGTTTATAATCATGTTGGTAGAACTGACGTATAAGTTATAAGTTACTCCAAATTAATCTAAAATGTCAGAATATACGTGTGCGTAGTTTAAAGCTGTTGGCTTGCATACTTTCTGATATATAGGTATTTGGATGAAAAAAATAGAGAAAGCAATTAGTAACAGTTGGCAGCCCTGGTGGCCTTAAGAATATGCTCCGTCATATCTGTTTATGTACAGATATTACATACAAAATTTGGTTGAAATCCAATTGATAGTGTAGAAGTTATATGCATTTAAACATTGGACCTATCAGAAGGCTTAAAATTAGTTTGGCAACACTGTCATGGTTGGCCTCCTGGAAATTAAACTGAAATAGTCTTATCTACACGTGTGCCAATTTTGGAATAGCTCCCATGGATACCTTGCAAGATATCCAACATGGAGCTCAAATTTCTAGTGCGTTTTTTCAGCAGTTGGTAGCACTGACATCATTTTCAAATATGGACGTGAGATATTCCGGTGCACATCTTTACTCATACTAAATTTGGTTTTGATTGCTGCAGCCGTTTAGGAGTTGATAGGGGGGTCACACACACAGCCAGCCAGCCAGACAGACAGACAGAAGGACAGACAGACAGACAGACAGACGACAGACAGACAGACAGACAGACAGACAATTTCCCGGATCGATCTCATAAGTCTACATTTTCCTCATTTTTGCAAAATGTGAAAAGTAGGCTAATAAAATATACTCATGAAGGAATGGCAAGCCAGATTGTTTCCATGGCAACATAGCTCAAGTCGAGACACGGCTGTCTGGATGCCAGTTGCGCTCTCCACTACCGGTATAGAAAATGAGGATCCTTACTTGAAATCCCGTTAGTTACTCAACTGCTCACACAGCACTGTCAACCGAGTTTAGCATAACAAAGACTTGACACTACCTACTACATATTTGTCAAATACCACTCACTCACTCATTCATTCATCACGAAATCTCAGAAAATACCGAACGGATTGGAATGAAATTTGGTATGCAGCTTCCTCAAGGGCCACAAATGCCCACTGAGAGAGGATTTTTGGATATTCAGGTTCTAAAGGGGTGTTAAGGGGGTAGACCTGCATTTCATCGAATAGCAATATCTCCCGATTGGTTTCATTGGGGGATGTGATACTCGGCATATAAACTCATCATTAAAAATAAGAAGACACGCTTCTGAGGGTTTTTCGATGTGGTGTATATTATGAGGTGAAAGGGGTGGAATGAAAGATTCCTAACGGAGCGTGTATCTCTTAAACGACATAGGCGAGGAGTTTGAAAATCAGCGAAAAAAATCAGCTTAAAAAATAAGTAAATATGTGTTCGACCGTTTTTTCATAAATCCAATTTAAGGGGCCCATGGGGAGGGGTGAAATTCTGGGGGGGGGGGGAACAGGAAAGAAAGTGTCCTAACTGATTGTCTGACTGACTCACTCATCAAACTCAGGGGGAGAAAACTGCTTTAAAGTAAGTAAATAGCTGTTCGACACTTTTTTTCATAAATCAAATTTAAGGGATTCATGGAGAGGGGTGAAATTCTGGAGAAAAAAAATAGTTGAAAGAAAATGTCCTGACTCACTCACTCATCATCGCCCAGCAAAAATTATTGAAGTTAGAAACATGATAGTTTGGGGATATGTTCATTGTATGTCAGTACCGTCTACGAAGGGAGGATTTTCGGATATTCAGGTTCTAAAGGGGACTTAAGAGGGTTAAACCTGCATTTCATTGAATAACAATATCTGCCGATTGGTTTCATTGGGGGATGTGATACACGGCATATAAACTCATCATTAAAAAGAAGAAGACACGTGTCTGAGGTTTTTTTTCTTTGTGGTGTATATTATGAGGTGAAAGGGGTGAAAAGTGGGGATTAAAAGATTCCTAACGGAGCGTGTATCTCTTAAACGACATAAGCGAGGAGTTTGAAACTCAGCGGAAAAAAATCAGCTTAAAAAATAAGTAAATACATGTTTAACAGTTTTTTTCATAAATTCATTTTAAGGGGCCCATGGGGAGGGGTGAAATTCTGGGGGCGGGGAGGGGGGGCAGGAAAGACAGTGTCCTAACTGATTGACTGACTCACTCACTCATCAAACTCAGGGGGAAAAACTCCTTGAAAGTAAGCTTTTCGACAGGTTTTTTTTGATCAATCAAATTGAAAGGGTTCATCGGGAGGGGTGAAATTCTGAAGAAAAAAAATTGAAAGAAAATGTCCTGATTCATTAACTCACTCATCATCGACCAGCCAAAAATATTGAAGTTGGAAACATGGCATTCCGGGGATATGTTCGTTGTATGTCAAAACCGTACACTAGGAGAGGATTTTTGGATATTCAGGTTCTAAAGGGGTCTTAAGGGGGTTAAACCTGCATTTCATTGAATAACAATATCTCACGAGTGGTTTCATTTGTGGATGTGATACTCGGCATATAAACGAATCATTAAAAATAAGCAGACTTAAATGTCTAAGGGTTTATCGATGTGGTGTATATTATGAGGTGAAAGGAGTGAAAATTAGGGGTTGAGGGATTCTTAACGGAGCGTGTATCTCTGAAACGACATAGGCGAGAAGTTTGAAATTCGGCGGAAAAAACAGCTTAAAATACAAGTAAATAGGTGTTCGACCGTTTTCTTTTCATAAATCCAATTTAAGGGGCCCTTGAAGAGGGGTGATATTCTGGGGGAAAAAATCAGGAAAGAAAGTGACCTAACTGATTGACTCACTTACTCACTCATCAAACTCAGGAGGAAAACAGCTTTAAATAAGTAAATAGGTGTTCGACCGTTTGTTTCATAAATCCAATTTAAGGGGTTCAAGGGGATGGGTGAAATTATCAAAAATAAATGAAAGAAAATGTCCTGACTGACTCACTCTCATCATCGCCCAGCCAAAATTATTGAAGTTAGAAACATGAAATTTTTTGGGATATGTTCGTTGTATGTCGAAAACGTCCACTAAGGAAAGAGTTTTGGATATTTAGGTTCTAAACAGGTGTTAAGGGGGTAAACGTGCATTTCATTGAATAACAATATCTCACGAGTGGTTTCATTTGGGGATGTGATACTTGGCATATATACTAATCAATAAAAATAAGGTGACATGTCCAATGGTTTTTCGATGTAGTGTATATTATGAGGTGAAAGGGATGAAAAGTGGGGGTTGAAAGATTCCTAACGGAGCGTGTATCTCTTAAACGACATAGGCGAAGAGTTTGAAACTTGGAGGAAATCAATCAGCTTAAAAATAAATAAATAAAAAATAAGTAAATAAATAAAATAAATAGGTGTTCGACAGTATTTTCATAAAAGCAATTTAAGGGGCCGGTGGGATGGGGTGAAATTCTGGAAGAAAAACGTCCACTAAGGAAGGATTTTTGGATGTTCTTTCTCATCGACCAACCAAAACTATTAAAGTTAGAATAATTATATTTTGGCGATATGTTTGTTGTGTGTCGAAAACGTCTACTAAGGAGGGATTTTTGGATATTCTGGTTCTAAAGGGGTGTCAACGGGGTTAAAGCTGCATTTCATTGAATAACAATGACACGACTATGACGCGAGCGGAGCGAGGCTTAAAATAAGATGGTGTGTGTCTGTGTATTACTCAATCACGCTAGTACTGTAACGATTCGATCCCATAGCTGTTATATTTACAGGGTTATTCATTTATCATATTATTATTATTATTATTAATTAGTACATCCATGAGATGATTTTTATATCAGATAATTGTAAGCGGTTTTTATTATTATAGTCAGACAGATTTTTATTAACAATTACTTGTAAAGAGACGAAGTAATATATATTGCAACAAGATTGGCAATAAGGACCAACCCTATATGTCACAAACAGAACGACGCAGTAGTAATTTCACAACGGCAGGTAGCCATTGTCCCGGGATCTTAAAAACCCCAGAATGACGCAGTAGTTATTTCACCACGGCTAACAGAGTCACTGTCATGGGATGCTAAGAATCACGTGCGAACCATCGAGTTCCTTCTAGAAGGAATGGAACATTATATTTCACGCATGGTGCAACTAACACGCCATTTCTACTGTAGGTACGCTGCTAAATATTACAAGTTGTGATGCAATTAGCCCTCGTGAGAGAATGAACACTGAAGAAAGGGAAGCTTACCAGTGGAGAGGGAAGTTTACGACTCACGTGACAAGGAAGTTATAAGTATCAGCACCCTCGACAAGACATTCATTGATCAACAGCTCTCAATGAAAGAAGGAAGTGGTAACCTTGCTTTCTGGGTCCTAATGGACTGAGCATACAGAGTCGACACTGAACGATGTCCTGCCGATATCTATATTAGTACACAATGGGTTATATCCCTGATCAAGAGTCTTTCTACAGATGGCAACGTACTTAATGAGGATATTTCATAGTAATTGAGATATCACATCATTTTTTAAACATATGCGACGTAACATCGAGATCATCGGTCATTACTTAAATATGACGAATCTTCGACTGGGTGAGCAAACAATTAAATAAAACTATCGTCTCTATTATAATTTAACTTCAATTAATTTTCAATTCATTTTAAATGTTCATTTTCTTTTAAATAATTAAACCGCAGTTGGTAAATTAAATTAGTTTTTGTAACTATTAATATCTTGTTTTTGCATTTAATAAATTCATTTTCTTTAACGTAATGCCTATTTCTTTCATAGTGGTTAGTAAATACTATAGGCAAATTCAACTACTCCTTATAAATAAATACTTAATGGTTAGTCAACTAAGTTACACTACGACCAGGGGTAGGTGGTCTCGAATCTACTGCTGACTGCCGAGGATATATTTAATAAATTTCGATTCACTGTCTTAAATAGGAATCTGGCGCTCAACAACTTATTATATTATACTATCATAGGTAAGGTCACACCACAGTGTATTTATTTATTCTTATCATGTTTGTTTAAATTAGAACCATTACAGTTGTCACCATAGTTAAGGACTTTATTAAAAATGTTACAGTACCACTGGTCCGATTTACATGAATTTTACATGGAAGTAGCTGATTTACCTGGTTAACTTATAGGCTACTTTTGATTTCAATACTTTAAAGATGTCGACCATTTTAGTGACGTCACTGCACCCTTTGGTTTTAAACTTTCATATTTCTATTTCAAATAAAAAGAGAACGCTAAGAAATAGCAAACTTTTGATGGCATATACGAGGTTTAAAATTACATTTTCTATACGAGAGTTATCTCCAACGGTTAGCGAGTAAAACCTAAATTTGTGATATAAAACACGGTCAACGCCGAGCGGTGTAGTTGGACAAAATGTTCCATCCTTAATCTCCCTCTGCGCAGCACCTCGCCTATCCCCCGTTTTAACTGTCACCTCCGCATTTTAATTTATTTATGACGCGTAGCGAAGCACGGGTACTTCAGCTAGTAGTCTATAAATCTCAAAACAAAACAAAAAAACTGTTCAAAATTGTGTTAAAACATTTTTCTTATTCTCATGCGTAGGCTAATAATTGACGTTACACGTATCTTAATAATGATATTATTATTATTAAGATATTATTATTAATAATAATACTATCATTGATACTACTACTACTACTACTACTACTACTACTACTACTACTAATAATAATAATAATCACAATAATAATAATAATAATAATAATAATAATAATAATAATAATAATAATACACCAAAGAGAACCTCCAAATAATCCAAATCAATCAAGGCGACGCATTGGACGGGGATCTCTTCCGCCAAAAGATAGCGACGAACGGGCTTAATCGAGTCTTGCCGCCAAAAAGAAGACATGGTGCCCCTTAACAAAGAAACGCAAGCAGGGTCATTCCCAAAGGAAGAGGGAAAATATAACAAGATTTAACGTGCTCCTAGATGGTCATAGTGAATTAAATAATAATAATAACAATAATTTATCATTGGGCAATTCATTGTTACTCCTTGTTAAAAATGATCGAAAAACAAGAAAGGAAAATCCTCAGGAACATCTTAGGACCAAAGTTTGAAAATGGAATTAGAATGAAAAAGAAATCACATGAAATTTATCAAGTTACAGAAAAAATCACAGATACCGTAAGAAAACTGCGGTTTCAGTTTTACGGACACCTATATAGAACGGATAATAACAGGCTCACGAAGAACATTTTTTTCAACTTAGCCTTATCAATGAAAACTCCAAAGAACTGGCTAAAAGAAATCAGTGAAGACATAAATTAAATTGGCTGTCATGAAGAAACCATTAAAGACAAAACAAAATTCAGAACTTTAATTCACAAACACAAATTTTCTGAGAAGCCCACCCGACAAAATATAGGATGGGCAGAACAGCGTAAAAGGGAACACAGCGAGAGGGTAAGACATATTGGGAAGGGAAGACGAGAAAGTGGTAAGTTCAAACGCGCTCCGTAGTTGGGTACAACGAATCAAAATAATAATAATAATAATAATAATTTTCAACTGGATTAGGGTTTCACTTCACGCTGATGAACTTGGGTGATTTTGTGACTGCAGATTGTAGAAAAATACTACAAATTAATAGAAATAAGCAACAATTTGTATTCTATGTTGGACTCCTAGCTTCATACAATCCACAGATATTATTATGCTACAATAGTATAGGCCAATTTTTATTTGATAATATACATTACAAAATAGTATTTAAAGTGTGGCTAATATCAACTGAACTCGGTGTGTATAAACATAATAAAATGCTGTACATCAATGCACAAAATATATGTAATTTCTTTTGTCCTCAAATCTCTATATTTCTGGTCAAAATGAGAGTAAATAAACTTGTCACTGAAATACGATTTCATGATTTCATGAGTCAGGCGAGGCACATGCCATTCCTTGCATCTGTTTTTTATCACACCAAAATAAACAATGAAGAAATACATGTAGTGCAACGAAGCACTAAGGAAAGGAAGGTATTAATTTATACATATTATATTTTAGGGGTGTACAGAATTAGACTGAAGTACCACATTTATCTGTACGATTAAAGAGAAAACATACGACAAAAACGTAATGATGTATACAAATAATAATAATAAATAATAATACATATTTATGAAGTATTCTTTCCGACAGCACTAAAACGAGAAAAACGAAAGGTCAAAGTTGCAAAACGTAGCAAAATGTTTTACAGGCTATAGTCTAACGAACATACATTTCAACAATGGTTGAAAATTGTGACTTTCCGGGTCTAAAACCCCTTAAAAGAAGAATGAAAAATATTTTAAAATTCACTATTTTCAAACGTTTATCACATCAACACAGCAACTTTTATACGATTTTGCTAGTTTCATAAAGAAATATCACATCTTGGTCTGTCATTTCCACTGGCAAACGATTATGACAGCGGATCAAGCACAAGATTCAAACACAAATAATTAGCTCCGCTTCCAACCGGCGGATGCGGTAAGAAACATCCTACCTCAGAGATCTTTCACATTCCAGGGGGTGAACAAATAAGACAAATTCGTACAGTTTTGAGGTCCTCGGACATTCCTGATCCTAAAAACGTCATAAATAATGAAAATGCAAGACATTTATTATTTTTACATTTAGAGCGTCCAGATAGTAAGTTATAAAAGGGCCACTGTGGGACGTGACGAAGATACATCGCATCTCACGGGCACTACCTCGATGTCACCGCCTCGTAACACAAAGGTGCAGGTTTTAATGGAACCATACATGAAGATAATCGAACTTTCCTAAACAAGAGAGCCGAGAACAGAACCCGAGTTTTCCTAGACGTGCACTTCACATGTTGATCACTTTAACGCAATCGGCTTACACACTGGTTTGTTGTTGGAGTCTTCAGTCTTTTGACTTTTGACGCAGCACTCCATGCCTCCCTGTCCTGAGCTAATCGTTTCATCTTCACATAGCTACCAGACCCTACACCTGTGGCAATCTTTTAACATATTCTAACTTTGGTCTACCCCTACAGTTCTTGTCCTCGACCCTTCCTTCCATAACTAAGCTTGATATTCCTGGGTGTCTTAGTGTCCTACCAACCTATCCCTTCTCTTCATTAGCAGTCGCCAGAAACATATCTCCTCTCCCACTCGTCTTAATACATCTTCGTTTGTAACCCTATCTACCCATCTGATCTTCATCATTCTCGTGTACCACCACATTTCAAACGCTTCAATTCTCCTCTTTTCTGCTGCACCAACAGTCCAAGATTCACTTCCATAGAGTGCCAAGCTCCAGACAAAGGCTTTCAAAATGACTTCCTAATACTTATATCTATATTCGATGAAACAGATTCCCCCCTTTTTTTTTTTTGTAAGAATGCTTTCCTTGCCTAAGCCAACCTACTTTTTATATCCCCTTTGCTTCGTCCATCACTGGTTATATTGCTTCTTAAGCAACAGAAGTCGCCTACTTCCTTCAGCTTTTCAACTGTCAATTTGATGTCCATAGAGGTTTCTGATTTTTTCCGGATGCATTCCAATATTTTAGTTTTACATTTATTAATTTTCATCATGAATTGTTTCTTCAAAACGGAGTCCATACCATTCAAAAACTCAATCAAATCCTCAGGCGTGTCAGCCAAGATGATTATGTCATCGGCAAATCTCAGAGTTGAAATTATTTCTCCTTGAATCTTCACTCCCACTTGAAATTTTTCTCCAATTTCCTTCATTGCTTGTTCAATGTAAAGATTGAAAAGTATGGGCGGTAAGTTGGGTAGTTTTTAACGTAAATAGGTGTGGAATGATTCAGTGGCGTAATCACGAGGTTGATCAGGGGGTTGAATGTCCCACCAGAGCCCAGTAATGAACATTTGAAATTTGTTTTACTTTTGAAAGAAAAAAAAATCTTCGGATTGGCGACAGATGATTGGATTGTGTTTGAAAGCATTTCTTTTCACTCGTGTAACATTCTTAGTTTTGCCCTATCTTAACGCTTACTGAATGAGCAAAATGGTCAACTGTTCAGTTAGGCAGAGGTGTGGCAGTGGGATGGGTGTGACACTATCGTTCCTCATCCCTTTCCAACAATACACCACTTGACATTCTAGTCGTGTGCTTTAGCATAGTTTTCCTCCTCTTTTTCTCATTCTCAACTATTTCTTTTACCCTACGGCCAAAGGGCTACCTGTTTAGCCGACGGCACGCCCTCACTCCGCTTGCCGGGGTGCGAGAATTTAATAACCCAGCATAGTAGATCCGATTGAGTGCCAGTTTGGAAAGTGAATAATATTGAGTTTACTTGTTTTGCTATTTTAAGTTAAACTGTAGTTTGGAAACTGTAATAGACTACAATGTCGGGGAATTAAAGGAGCCAGATGATTTCGCGAAGAAAACTGGATTTAAAATTTTATATCAACATAATTGTTAATTTTAGAGCATTTGCACATAGATGAGTACAATACAACGTATTGTTACGGCTGTGAGTTTGTTTCATCGCTCGCCGCATGAGTCACAACTGCCCCCCGGGCTGGGCTGTGCTCTGCCTCAGTGTATTGCATGCGCCTTATGCAACAGGACTACTAGGACAAATGGATGGTCCAGAATATTCGTGACCCACCAGTGATGGAAACCTCGAGAAGCCGTGAACCCTGGATGGGCCTAGAAGCATTTATTGAGTCACCGGCCTGCTATATAAGAGCGACCTGTCAAGCAGCGCGTGTGTGTTTTTACGAGCTAGTGCGAGTGTTTATCCTGAGCGACAGAAGTGTGGTGACTTACGAAACCCCTAGTGAAGCCGATTCTCTTGACAGCGAGGGAGTGAGAAGCATACAGGGGACTGCCTGTGTTTTGAGCGAGTGTGTTTTCACTGAGCGACGGAGGTATTGTGGCGGAGTGCCGTGCGAGTTACGAAATCCAGTGACATTGTTTCTCAGCTCGTGGCAGCGAAGCAGCGTGTAGCAGGTTATCGTAAGTAACTGTAGTTTGTGTTCATAAGGGAGAGGTGCAGGTAGTTTCTGTCAAGGGCACCAGACTCATTAGGACGGATTAACTTCTGTAGTTTGTTGACAAGTGAAAGGGGCAAGAGCGCTCCTTAAGGAAGAGACTTGAGGAAACTGGAGTAAGGTTCTAATTGCTTGTATTTGCTGTTGAATGGTGTATCTTTCTGGCCGCAATAAAGTTAATTATTTATTTAAAGGAACAATCTGTGTTGTGCTTCAACCCACCGTAATCCAGTTAACATAAGTGCCACTAGGGGGGTGGCACGTAACAGTATCAAATGATAATTAAATAAAAATGAAAATAAATACAGAAAGGAGATTTAAAAACTTCGGGATCGTATATTATCTGTCATTTATTATGTCCAGGCCCTCCCCTCCTTCTTACATTTTTTTCTCTTTTATTTTTCGCGGACACCCATTGGGTAAGCTACAAATACCGTCGCGTGTGGAGAGTTGTCTGGGGAGGAAAGTGTGAATTTAATGACGAGGGATTGGAAGGTGGCGGCTGTGACCTGTAGTTAGGGACCAACCCCGGCATTTGCCTGGAAGGAAGATGGGAAACCACAGAAGACCATCTTCAAGGTTGCTAGCGGGGGGATTCGAACCTCCTCGCTTCCCGGTTGTTAGTGACTGCCTGGAGCCACGCTGTAACGACAACGGCTACCTATCTCGGTCACTTGACTAATTCATACTACAAGATTCAGCGAAAACAATGATTTAGTAAAAACAGAGACTAGGAAAATGTTTGAAGTAATTTCTTTCAGCTATTGTTGCTGTTTTTATCAGAGAGATTGCAAGCAAACAAGCACTTGGGTTTGATGTCAGATATCCTCAGTCCCTAAAATGAAGCAACAACGATCCGGTAAGACATCAGTCACGCAGGCACACATTCCTCAAGATGAAAACGACGTCTTATAAGATGCCATAAAACGGCACGCAAGAGCATCTTAAAATGACATTACGGTCTTTCTTTTCCGGTAATCACTTCAGATGTAGCTTTTTCGGGAAGTCGAATGGGGTCGAGTGTAATGTTGCCGTGTCCGTTATAATTGCCCCGCGAGTTCCAGGAACCAAGCGATCAAAGCTTGGTGGTACCGCACGAGGTATGGACAGATGCAACGCGCTATGAACTGGAGAGCAGTTGTTGCCGATCCTTTCCTGACCATCACTGACACTACTTGCCTCCCAGACAGAGTTTCCAGATCTTGGAGCTAGATCTAGCATAATTTGTCCCGTGTAATATCTAGCAATATTTAAAAGAAAATATTATTAGTTCTACTGAAAATTAATAACAATGACTATACCAAACATAGGTCAAGCCCTGATGAAAATATCCCTCCGCGCACCTCCTGTCTCTCCCTCTCTCTCTCTCCCTTTTTGTGTTTCCGGCATTGACAGGGCTGGACTTACCAATAGGCCCCATAGGTCCCGGCCTAGGGGTGCACAATACTGAGGGGCGCAAACATTAATCCGCAATTTTTAGCCTACTTTTCACATTTTGCAAAAATGAGGAAAAAGTAGACTTATGAGATCGATCCGGGCAAATGTATGTCTGTCTGTCCGTCCTTCTGTCTGTCTGTCTGCCTGCCTGTGTGTCCCCCCCTCCCCTTAACAACTCCTAAACGGCTGCAGCAATCGAATCGTTGATAGATACAATGTCTAAATGCATGTAACGCCCATGCTATCCATTGGACTTCAATTACATTTTGTATTCTGTACCTTAAGAGATGGAACTAACAATATAATATGCAGTCACCAGGGCTGCCAACTGTAGTGCTCTATTATACCAGAATGTAAACAACGCTCTTAGGTTGCTCCGTTCGTTGCCAAGAGCCGACTGCGGTGGCGTCTACTAGCTAAGTTCTGAACTAGGCCTAGTAGTCGTTGACGGTGGCGTTTGGCAGCCAAAGTAGGAACTATTTGAAAAATTCAAAGTTGCAGTCCTTACTTGAATTAAAACAAGTAGTTCCATGAAGAACTATACAGCCTATTTTCATATATCCTACTTATGTTAACTGCCACCATCAACATACAAAATTTCAGTTTGATTGCTGTAATAGATTCGTAGATATTGAGAACCGACTAAATATTTCCGATGGTCGCCATGTTGGATTTTATATATGTAGGTCCTTGAGTTATGTACTGTTACATGAAGATTATTGTGTACGTGTAGCATTCAAACTTCAATCGCATGATTAGGACACAAGTAGTAACAAGGAGATTTTAAAATTTCGCACAGCTGCCATCTTGTGGTTATGGAAACAGTTGAAATAAATTAGATGGCAGTGGATTAACATTCGTATAAAGATTTACTGTACCAAGTTTCACTGCACTCGGATGGTTAAATTGCGAGAAATGTCCATATGAATATTTATACTTCGCGTCGCCGCCATGTTGGATTTGTGATCACCAGGTTATTTAAAGTCCTATAGGTGAACTTGTTCATAGCCCCTATGAACATAAAAAAATCGGTTTGATTGCTATAATAGATTCGTAGATATTCAGAGCCGTCTAAATATTTCGGATGGTCACCATGTTGGATTGTTAAATGTATAGGCCATAGAGTCCTGTATCATTAAAGGAAAGTCATTCCGTAGGTCCATTATTCAAACTTTCACTTCGATCGCATGATTACGACACAAGAAATAAAAACTTAATTTTAAAATTCGCACAGCCACCATCTTGAGGTTATGTAAACAATTGGACTAAAATAGATACCAGTGCATTACAATGTGTATAAACATTTCCTTTACCAGATTTCATTGCGTTTGGAACATTAAATCGCGAGAGAGGTCTATTTAAAATTTTAAAATTCGCTTGGCCGCCATGCTCGTTTTGTAGTTAACCGGTTTTTGAAAGTCTTATAGATGAACTTCCAGTAGTGCCCTTTATCTCCGTACAAAATTTCAGGGTGATACCGCTAATATTTACAGAGATTTAGAATGCCGGTGAAATATTTCGTACATCCGCCATCTTGTAGTTATGTAAACAATTGAACAAAGTTAGATGTCGGTGCATTACAATGTGTATAAACGTATACTGTACCAAGTTTTATTGCGTTTGGTTGGTTAAATCGCGAGAAATGTCTATTTAAAAAGTCACAAATTCGCGTGGCCGCCATGTTGGTTTTGTAGTCACCAGTTTTTCAAAGGTCACATAGGTGAACTTCTAGTAGTTCCCTTTATCACCGTAATAAATTCCAGGGTGATATCGGGAATAGTTTCGGAGATATTGAATGCTGGTGAAATACTTCGCACAGCCACCATGTTGGATCGGTGAGACGTTACAAAATTTGAAGGGCACGGTCGGGGTCGCCCGGAATAGTGCTATGAACTTACCGAGTTACATTGAAATCGCTCCAGCTGTTTAGAGAGAGAAAAAAAACCACACACACACACACACACACACACACACACACACACACAAGCCGAGGACGTCCGTTTCGAGGAGCTGATGAAACATTTGGGTCTCTACACAGTGGGAAATACATGATGTCACTGGAATTAGTAGCGGAATTCGATCCTTTTCTCGCTGAACACATACGTAAATTTGGTAATCCAGGTTTAGGGAAAACGTCCTATCTGTCTTCATTTATTTGCAATGAGGTAATTGTTCTGTTAGCCTCTAAAGTTAGAGATATCATAATCAGTGAAGTGAAACAAGCGAAGTATTACTCCATAATAGTGGATTCAACTCGAACACAGCGAACACTCTTTCCAAAACGTGTTTCCAATACTTCCTTTCAGTTTCGACGATGGAATCGTATTGACTGTCTAGCGTTCCAATTCTTCTCTTGAATCTTATTCTTCTTTTGTTCGGCACATTCACACTGATCAGCTTTCATTTGTTTTGAGGTTTGTACAAGAAAATGGCAATCCTGTTTAACGCTTTCTCATGTTTTTGTCGAATACTGGGCACAAATCCGAAGACTTAGCCAATGCTGTTATGGCTGTTTTAAGATCAAATGCCATCGATCTATCCGACTGTAGAGGGCAATCATACGATAATGCTAGCAACATGTCAGGCGTGTATAGTGGCTTACAAGCTAGAATAAAGGATGAAAATCCCAAAGCACTGTTTGTTCCTTGTTCGGCACATTCACTCAACCTCGTAGGTACGTGTGCTGCAAACTGTTGTCCAGAAGCATGTGCTTTCTTTAACCTTATACAAAACGTTTATAACTTTTTTGTTGCATCTCCTAAGAGATGGGAAATTCCAGTTACCTTTAGTCAACCTGAAAGTAAAACTCTTAAGGGTTTGTCTGAAACAAGGTGGAGTGCTCGTGAAAGTGCATGTAAAGGGCTCTGTGAAAACTTAGACGGTGTTATACTGGCTTTAAAGGACTATGAAGAGAACACTAATGAGAAGCCGTTGGTAAGAAGTGAAGCCACGGGACTTTTGAGATCATTGAATAGGCTGGAAACGGTATTCATGATGGAACTTGATATATTGGACAGGTTTGAACAAGTTAGCCAAACTCTTCAGAAAATAGAAACGTCCATATAATGAGTTGTGAGACTGTATGATTCTTTAGTTCTTTTTATTGATTCTCTCCGAGACGTGTTTGCCGTATATGAAGAAAGGGCTAAAAACTATGTGATTAGGACTATGAGACTTGCTATAAACGTCAAAAAAGAGAAAATTCCAGGCTGACGAAAACAAAGAAACTGAAATACTTCTTGAAGGACGCGACAAATTTAGAGTTGAGACATTTTATATAGTTCTCGACCAACTAAAAACTGAGTTGCAGAAGCGGAAAAACGCATATGGTGAAATAGCAGACAAGTTTTCAGTTTTTAACTATCTGTCCTCCTCAACAGAAACAATAATAGAGCGTGCAAACAAACTTCAGTCATTGAATGCCAATGATCTAGAAAAGTCATTTTCAAATGAATGTGTAAATTTTTCTTGTCTGTTGAAGAGTAGTGGAATTAGAAACAACCCACTCGTCATGATGAAATATATTAAGAGAAGAACAACTCCAATCAACATTCCCCAACATTGATATAGCTCTTCGTATGTATTTGTGCACAGCTGTTTCCAACTGCTCAGCGGAACGTTCATTTTCTGTCTTAAAAATAGTAAAGTCTTGTCTTAGATCAAGGATGAATGAAGACAAATTAAACTCGTTGGCTATTCTACACATCGAGGCTGAACTTTTGAACAGTGACAAGATGAAAGTTGAAGATCTAATAGAGGAGTTCTCAATTATGAAATCCAGGAGAAAATCTATGTAAATAAAAAACGGCGCTGGTGCAGATGTACTGTATTGATGCATAAGATATGTGTATTGATTTGCTAGTTTTTAACATCTAATTTTGTTCTTAATTATGAACATTGAATTATGTTTTTAAAAATTGTAAAATCCTTAATAGACTTGATGTATCATTTATTGTAGCTGATACAAAGACTTAACAATAACTTTAAAACTTTATCAAAGAGTAAAGGAAACTTTTCTATTGAGTAAATTTAGTCTATTGGAAATATGCCAGTTTGTAAGAATATTCTTTATTCTTATGTAATTAAATCAATCTTAGATCAATAACTTTTAGTTTTTATTAACATCAACCCCACAATTTAGATTACGTTTTTTAATAATCGATCTGCTTTATATACAATCAATAATGTCAGTGGCGGCTGGTGACATTGTTGCAGCGTTGCAAAACTCCCAATAATGTTACACTTAATTTGTCGTTTCTTTTCCTTTTATAGATCTAATGCACTCAAAAATGTGTTAAAATCATCGATATTTTGATATTATTTATCCTAATGCTTCACACTGTACCTATAAAAGCTGCCGCCTTCAAATCAAACTCCAGGGGGTTAGCTGTGGCGACTCCCAAGTAGACAGCGCGGCCGGCAGGGACGAGACCAAGCTTGTACATAGCTTGCCAGCCAGCATGGGTTGTAGGGAGTTGCAGACGAGCTGCCAGCCCCCTGGCAACACTCAGCTCCAAATGGCACCGTTAGACTACACCACTCTTTGGAAATGACAACACCCTCGATTTCTCTTACCCCGCGAAGGGTAGTTTAGTTAGTTAGTTAGTTAGTTATTGTTGTTTTAAGGGGCGGAACTACGAGGTCATCTGCCCCTGAAGGGTAGTTTCTTTCCCACACCACTAAGGAATGCTACACCACCCACAACAGTACAAATATCGGAATTTCATAGGGAGACATTAGTTGGTTCACACCCAATTATTTCCAGATGTTTTCTCGTCATAACTTCATTTAATATTTTTGTCAATTTTTCTGTGAAGCGAGCCTAAGAATGCCACCATTGCTATAAGTACAGTAGATAATTGGCTGAACTATTTTGAGACGTATTGTTGGTGTATTGTAGCGGTTTATGTTTGCTTTTACCACTCTTGTTCTTGCGGGATTTCGGTTGCGATTAGTTCTGTATTTAGTTGATTTGAGTATTTTGATTCCAGGCAGATACATAACAGTGCATTATTATTATTATTATTATTATTATTATTATTATTATTATTATTATTATTATTATTATTATTGTTTGGTTGATTGTGAGTAGACCAATGCATTCACTTCGAAATTTCTAGGCTAGCAAAATTCAGTGTTTTGTTATTTTGCCTTTCGCGCCCCTTTCCGATATAGCACCCAGATTTATCATCTGTGCATCTTGTAAGTTAGTATTTTATTTTAACGGAATGTTTAGTTTGAAACATTAATTGTATTGTGGAGTGTGAGTGAAAATTAATAGAGAAGGTAATTTACTAGTTAGACAGTTTTCCCAGCTCCCTTATGACGATAAACTTACACTCGGTAGACCATTACCGGATAAGTATTGTCCAAAATTTAAGTATACGAGGGTGTTTAAAGGAGATATTTAAGGCAATAATAATTGGTTATGTGAATGCGATATTAAAAACGCTTTATTCTGTTTTCCATGTTTGTTGGTGGAGAATCCGCGTGGACCAAAATAGGAGTTACGGAAATTAATCCCTAAAATAAAGAAACATGAATCTTCAGCTGAGCGGCTTCGGTGCCGTAGTTGGTAGCATGCTGAGCCTCTATGCCCAAGATCGCGGGTTCAAACCCGGCCGAAATCGTCGGATTTTTAAGAGCGATAAAAATCCCTCAGTATGCATTCCTTCGGAGGGGAAGTAAAACCGGTGGTCCCATGTCGTAGATTTATGGCATGTTAAATAACTTTCCACTTATTACACCTGTGTGAAGCTAAATTATAGGTTAAAATTTGAACAACGCTCTTAGGTTCCAACGTTCATCACCAGAAGCCGACTGCGGTGGCGTCTAGTAACCAAGTTCTGAACTAGCAGTCGTTTACGGTGGCCTTTGGCGGTAAAAGTAGGAACTGCTTGAAATGCAATGTCTGCAGTCCTCACTAGAATTAAAAACAGATAACACTCACTAATCCAGCCATCACAATTAACACCGGTTATCAGACAGTTTCTCCACACACCCAAAGTACAGGGGGCTACATGACTGCGTTGTCGCAGCTCCTAAACTGAGAAACCAACCAACCAATCTTCAGCTGTTTGAAATTGACACTTTTTGGAACTGTTAACGAAGCTGCACAATTGGACAGTGCCTATAGAAGGTAAATTGCGGAATATAACGAAGAAATTAGGCACAGTAGGTATGTGTTAAATATTGTAATAAACTGTATTTGTTTCTGTGGCTCTTTCGAACTGGCCTTGCGTGATCATGATGAAAGTGTAACATCAACAAATCCAGGTGTTTTGAGAGAACTATCGCGCTGAGTTGGATGCTGTGTTAAAGGTCATTTGGTAAGGGCAACTGTTTTCAAAGGAACGTCCAAAACAATTCAAAATTAACTTTTACAGATTATTTTGGAGATTTGCCAAGAAGAAGTATCAAAGCAAATTAAGGAATCGGATATTTTAACCATTATAGCAGATGAAACTAGTGATATTTCAAACATATTTCAGTTGGCTGTTGTGTACCGATACGTAGTAAGAGGCAAACAAAACATGATGCACACACATTAGCAGCGTGTTTTCTGGATGAATTAAAGAAGCAGAAATTGAATGAAACTCCGCAAAAATGAATTGCACAGACGTATGACAGAGCGCACTTCATGGCTGGTTCCTCTGATGGGGTTCAAGCTATAATAATAAAAAAAAGACTGATATTCAGTCTGAAAGGCTAGACTTTATATCATTTTAAATGCTACAAATGCTGCGTGAACTCAAAGTCCGTTAGCAAGTACATACCAAAGTCAAAGGAGGTAGCTGGCTGGATGACGTCACGCTCACCGGAGCGCGCGGGGAAAGGAGGAAGCTCAAGCAGTACTATGACGTCACACACCTCAGTGCATTCTCGGTACATTTCGTCCCGTCACCGTAACGTAACGCCAGACCCCAGCGTAACTACGAAGTCGACAAGATCATTTAAAATGTAAAAAATCCTATCCTTATGCAGAATATGTGCCCGTCTTTGTTAGTAATAACATTTTTCGTTAACGTACAAACTTTTCGGTTGCCATGTTTTTATGTTGAGAATGTTTATTATCCCGGAGATTGAGACCCAACCTTAGACAAGCTGCTGTGTTTAAAATTCTTCCCATTAACTCAGGCATAGGGCTTAAATATATACATCTGATTTTTTTAATGAATTCCTATAGGAAGAAGCCCAAAAGAGCCATTAAAATTTGTTTATTTGTCGAACGTACAGTTATATTGGAAAACCCATGTATTTCAGTTTTTATAGAACTGTAGTTTATCTAACGTTAATTCATTTTTGTTACATGTGTAAACTTCCCATATAAAATTGCGACATCAGAAATGTTGGTGCAACACCCAGCTTTACATACCACCGGCCACCACTGAATAATGTCTAAAATTAAAATGACGTGCAAGATTTATCCTATACTCAGCCGTCCAGCGGGGCTTACCCTTACTCGGACACAAATAAAGCCAACCGGCCGATGAATTAGATGATTCATTAGCCGGTCGGCTGCATTTGTGTGCGTGAGTTAAGGATCACTCTCAGGTGCCACCCCCACCCCTGGACGACCAACGTGGGAGGGGGGGGGGTCAGAATGTGCCTAGGGGCGGCAGATATGTAAATCCGTCCCTGGTCATCACAATTAAGACCGGTTATCAGACAGATTCTACACACACCCAAAGTACACGGGGCTACATGACCGCGTTGTCGCAGCCCCTAAACTAAGGAACCAACCATACATTTTCGCTACGCATGTTCACTTCGTGAGGTAATTGGGCAATTAATAAGGAAGCTTGTAGTTTTACATGACCGTTAATCTCGCGATCACGAGCCACGGGACCTCCCTTTCACGTGGAATCCGAATCACAGGATATGGCATTTCACTTCGAAACCTTACACTTCATCCACAGGCACTAGCTGTACTCCGAAAGTCTTTACTCAACACCACCATATGATCACAGCCATGAATGAGACTGAGACTGAGACATACAGTAGGTGAAAGGCCACATTTCATTCCAGCCTGTACCAACAGACAAAAAAAAAACATCAATGGATAGCAACAGTCAACCAGCTATCTTCAAAACTCTACCCCCCACTCCCCAATCATCATCTACCACACCACCTGCCCCCTTTAAAAGTGAAAGATTCCGGCGACGCTACAGGCTGAGGTGAGAATCGAACCCCATCTCTTTTCATTAGTTTCCTTTTTGTTTTTCGAGCCTGAGTGTACGCCATTCCAACCCTCAAACCAAAATTAAATTTCTTGGCAGAGCCGGGAATCGAATCTAGGCCCCAGCTAAGTGACACCCAAGCATGCTGTTATGCTAGCGACATTGCAGGGTCATGTATACAGGACAGAATTATTACAGCAGCAGTAGTGCTTGTCATGAATGCAGCATTGCATCACATGCATAATTGCTTCTCCCTTCATGCATACAATTGCGTTGCAATTATTATTACGTCAGCCGATACGACATCAGCAGCATCACTATCTTATGGTGCGCCTGATTTCAGTGAATGCTCCTGTAGCCAAGCGTGACAGGAGAGGAGGATTTTGGGTCAGATGGTGAGACAGATACCGAACAACTGATCCTCCATCAGCTACAGATAGAGGAACACCACAAACGTGAACCTCCCGATCTGGCTGAAACTTACTAGAAAGTTGATCAGATCCCAAGAAAGAAAATAAGTCACTCTCGGCACGCCGGAAGGCGGAGGTATACTTCATCGGGCAAAGAAAAATATTTCCAATTCATTAAATTTACCAATAGTTGTGTACCTACAAACATTCCCACGTTCAGCAGACGAGAAGCCCTATCATATATTATTTCAGTAGTATAGATACCTCCTGCGGCGTTCACAAGCGGCCGATCGTCACAAATGACCATCAAATGAAAGAGAATTGACATTAGCAGTGATGAATTGCACTCTAATTTCATAAATATCTATAATTTGTTTAAAAAATTACTTTTAAAAATTGAACGAAGTGTGCGATTTCCAGAAACTGTTGCTATAGGAAATACGCTCCATAATTGCTGTCCACTTCACATTTTTGCCGCTGTGACGCCTATTTCATGTCATTTTAACTTTTCGAGTTCTTTCCTTTATCATTTTGCATGGATTTCAGAAACAGTAAATCAAAGGAATTATTACTCAAATCGTATAGTTTCATAAATATCGAATAGTCGGTGTGTAACGATAACCTTCGGATTCGAGATTCGATAATCGAAACGTACATCTCTGGAATACGTTGCGCAACTATGTCAATTGTTAATACTTCAACATACATAATAAATGTTGGCACTAGTCTATTATGTTGTTAGTTATTATTTGATTACCCTATAAACCTGTATGTGAATGTTACATGGTGTCAGAAGTAATTGGTTTTTCTGAATTATAAAGCAGCAAAAAAAAAAAAAAAATGGCCAACGTAGAACAAAACGCCCAAAATCAGAGGCTAACTCATAGAATTCATATTCGACAACCTAAACCCCTGGAGTTTGGCAAAAATATGGCACAGGAATGGAAAACGTGGAAAGTGTCTTACAACTGGTACTCAAAAGCAATTCAGCTGGATAAAGAACCGCCCGAAGTCCAAGTCGCTACGTTTATGACAACAATAGGTTATGAAGCCGAAGAGATTTTTCAGTCATTTAACCTCACTGAGGCAGAACAAACAAACATGCAGGTAATCATGGACAAATTTAACAATTATTTTGTGCCTAAAGCTAATGAAACATATGAAGCATACGTTTTTCATAAAATGTTACAAGAATCAGACGAAAATTTCGAACAGTTTTTGATTCGCGTAACAACTCAAGCAAGAAAATGTAGTTTCGGTCAATCAGAGAAACGAATGCTAAAAGACAAAATTGTTAGTGGCATCAATAATGATATGTTACGTGAAAGATTGTTGGGTACAACAGACCTAACCTATGACAAAGCGGTAGACATGTGTCAAGCAAGCGAGCTGGCACACAAACAAGCCATTGACATGAGTAAGAATAGCGAATCAGAATCACAGATGTCAGTCGCCGCACTCAAGAAAATGAAAAGACAAGGAGTTAACATAAAAAATACTGATCAGTTTAATTGCAACAGATGTGGTATGACACATGGAAAGCGATCTTGTCCGGCGTATAAGCAAAGATGTAATTTGTGTGGGAAGTTAGGACATTTTGAAGTCTGCTGCAAGTCCAAAAAGGAGATTCATGCAGTACACGGCTCTAAAGACGACGATGCAACCACTCAATCGTCACGTGATAGAGATATGATGTACATTGGCAGTGTTACAGTACCACCAAGACAAGAAGATTGGAAAGAATTAATAAAAGTGGGAAACAAAGCGTTTCATGCTAAACTAGACAGCGGTGCTCAATGTAACGTTCTTCCGACTCACATAATCGAGAAACTGGGAGTCACTGCTGAGATAACACCATCCAAAGTAAAGAAGTTGGTAACATTTAGTGAACACAGGCTCAACGTTGTCGGAGAACTGAAATTGAAATGTAAGATCAAGAATCGTCAAACAGAAGTAACATTCTTGACTGTGAATGAACAAGTTCAACCTATAATCGGCAAAAAGACTTGCGAAGAAGAAAATCTGATTATTAGAGTACACAGCGTGAAGATTAGCAACCCGAAGTTAAATAACGAACAGATGTTTAATGGATTGGGATGTTTCAAGGGTTACGAATACGACATAGACCTTGTAGAAAATCCAAAGTTCGAGATTAGCTCAGCTAGAACGATTCCATTGGCCATAAAGGAAACGGTTAAGCAAGAACTTGATAAAATGGTTAAAATGGACGTCATCAAACGAGTCACGAAACCCACTGTAGCAGTATCTCCTCTTGCAATCGTCAAAAAAGGGGGCAAACTTCGTTTGTGTATCGACCCTACAGATGTAAATAAAAATATCAAGAGAAGGCATTTCCCATTAAACACGATTGAAGCCATTGCCGCAAGAATGAATGGTAGTAAGTACTTCACATGCCTAGATTGCACTCGAGGTTTTTGGCAAATAAAAGTCTCTGAGAGAACACAAGAATATTTAACATTTGCAACACCTTGGGGACGTTATTCCTGCAAACGTCTTCCGTTCGGACTCTCTTCAGCTCCGGAAGTATTTCAGCAAATTATGACAGAGATACTTCACGACATTCCAAATGAAGAATGCGCCATGGACGACATATTAATTCATGCCAGTACAGACCAGAAACTTCGGGATACCACTGAAATAGTACTTCAAAGACTACATGAAAACGGCTTTAAACTCAATAAAGAAAAGTGCATATTTAACGTACAAAGAGTTCGTTTTTTAGGACACGTTTTGTCAGACAAGGGACTTGAAATTGATGAGACAAAAGTCGATGCGATAAAGAAACTCAAAGTACCAAAGAACAAAGAAGAGCTACAGAGATTGTTGGGTATGATAAATTACTTGGGAAAATTTATTCCCTGTCAGTCAAAATTGACAGCTCCATTGCGTGTACTATTGAAGAATGATGTTGCATGGATTTGGGGTCCAGAACAGGATCAGGCGTTCAAAGAACTAAAAAAAAAGCCCTGTCCAGCACCCCTGTTTTGAGGTACTATGACGTAAATGAAGACGTAACATTATCAGTTGATGCAGCATCAAGGGCATTAGGAGCTGTTCTAATGCAAAGAGGACAACCAGTAGCGTATGCTACAAAATCATTAAACAGCACCGAACAAAATTACCCGCAGATTGTTAAAGAGGCACTTGCGATTCGCTACGGCTGTAAGAAATTTCATGACTACATTTGGGGTAAGAAATTAACAGTCGAGTCGGATCACAAACCCTTAGAGTCAATCTGGAAAAAGCCGCTTGTGAATGCACCACCGAGATTAAGAAGAATATTATTAGATCTCAAGGAGTACAACCCTATCATCGTATACCATAAAGGAAGTGAACTGAAGATTGCGGATACACTTAGTAGAGATTGTGAAGATTCTTACGAAAACGATGAAGAAGAACTCGAAGTTCTAATGGTGTTATCAATGTCTGAAAGCGCCACTGAAGACTTCAAAAGATCAACGCTCCAAGACCCAACTTGCCAGGCATTAATCAAGATGATGAACAATGGTTGGCCTAACGATATCCTTCAAGTGCCGCAGATATTGAGATGTTTTTTCACTTTTCGTGATGAATTATCACATTGTGATGGACTCATTTTCAAAGGAGATCGCGTTTTTGTCCCAAAAAGCGAAAGACCTAGAGTTCTACAAGTTATTCATAAAGGGCATCCGGGTATACAATCAACACTGAGAAGATCAAGACAGTTAGTGTTTTGGGAAACTCTAACAAAGGACGTAACCAAATTGGTAGAATCCTGCAAAACCTGCCAACATACGCAGCGTAAACCTGTCAAGGAAACCATCATAATGAAGAAAATACCTAAATTACCATTTGAAATAGTATCTTCAGATGTCTTTTTCTACAAAAGCAACAGCTATCTTGTTCTGGCAGACAGTTACAGTGGATACTACGAAGTGCAAAAGATTAACAAAACAACAGCAGCAGAAATAATTAATCAACTTAAAATTTGGTTTGCTACACATGGAGTTCCACAAGAATTTCACGCCGACAACGCAACATATTCGTCCAGAGAATTTGTAAAATTTTCAAAGGAATGGAACTTCAAATTAGTTACATCGAGTCCTTGTTTTGCAAGGTCGAACGGATTAGCTGAGAAGTACGTAGACATTGCGAAGCGACTGGTGAAGAAATGCGACATCAGCGGAGAAGATGTACAACTGGCCCTGCTAATGTCGAGAAATACACCACGAGACCCAGAACTAGGCACACCAACCTCGAGATTGTTTGGAAGGAATACAAGAACTCCAATTTCCTTTTCTAATAACAATCTTCAGCCCAAACTACAAACCGATGTACCAATAAAACTTAAGGAAAAGCGGTCAAAACAGAATAAATATGCTGATCGCGGAGCCAAGGAATCACGACAGTATCAAAATGACGAGAAAATCTTGATCAGAGATCTAAACAACAAGTGGTACACGGGGAGAATTGTACATCCAGTAACTAATCGCTCATATGTGATTCAGAAAGATGATGGAACAATTTTGCGAAGAAATACCAGTTTCATCAGACCATCGAATATTGGAGGCACAATAACAAAAGAAACACCAATTCAGGCCGAGTTAAACGTTGAATCAAATCAAAGTACAAACGAGAGAATGCAATCGTCAAATCAAGATCCACTAACAGACATCCATGGAAGGTCACGTCTACCCATACATCCAGATGATCCCAACAAAGGAACATCTCCAGTTGAACCGAACGTAGAGAGGGAAGAAGCATCAAAAGCACCCTCATTAGAATCATTCAAATATACTACAAGACATGGCAGAACTGTAAAACCAGTAGTTAGGTTAAATCTGTAAATCTAATCAGCGTAGATAAATATTAATTTTATTTTGAGAAGAGAGATGTAACGATAACCTTCGGATTCGAGATTCGATAATCGAAACATACATCTCTGCAATACGTTGCGCAACTATGTCAATTGTTAATACTTCAACATACATAATAAATGTTGGCACTAGTCTATTATGTTGTTAGTTATTATTTGATTACCCTATAAACCTGTATGTGAATGTTACACGGTGAGTGTTATGATGAGCCAATTTTCAGTGATTGCCTTCTTAAGTTAGGGAACGTAGAACTTTGAAATCGAACTGAAATGTAAATAGTGTTCTATAATCATTTGGTTGAAATAAGAACATAATCTTTCTCAAGTCCCTCATTATAAACCTATTGGGGAAAGTGTGGTTTATGAACATGTGCGATTACTCGCACGGGTTCGCTTGTCTCCTTATAATTCCGAAAATATTGTCATCCCTTGGCGCAATGGTGGGTCATATCAAAAATTCTTTCAGACAAAAGTTTTAGGTAATTTTGAGAGGTCTATTGATCATATTAAACGGTTTTGATTCTGCGCCTATTAAGAGTGGTATGATTTTTTTTCTCTAAGAACTCCATTTTTCTCGCCCCTTTGGTCAATGGTTGGTGCTATCAAAAATTTTACGGATGTACGTTTTTGACCCTTATCCGAAGAATAGTATGAACTTTGAATGGATTCGATTTTACTCATATTAAGACAGTTATAACGACATTTCACTTTTTCGAAAAAGAAAAAAAAAAAGAACTCGACCGAGATTTTAATTGGTTATATTTCATGGTTAAGTTTGAAATGTATTAATGAAGGTACTCATCGACACTACTGAAGACATTTCATTACAAATTATCTTATTTTCTTGAAATTGATATCCCTGATTCCAAGAATATAAACTAGTGGATTTTCGCCGCCAAAGAAGAAAAAATTAAATAAATTTGGGTGGTCTTTTTCAAAGAGCAATCACAAAAATAACGTGCATTTTAGGACGCGATATCTTTGCTCTTTTTCAGCTTAATTGAGTCATTGTTGTCGCAAATTGATCTGCTGTATGTGTATCAGAATAGTTGTTGTAACCTTGATTGATTTATTAGCTTTGTTTTACAATTTGCGTTATTTTGATTGAAAACATAAATTAATTGGGGGGTGGGGGGCACCCCTAATTTCAATTTAACAGTTTCATTCTGATTTACAACATAGCTGCATTATTTGTCTATATTTTAGTTTTTAAATGAAACTAATATCTGCATTCTAAGTGGACATTTTAACTGCCCAAGTCAAGACAAATATTTAAAAAATTAAGTGAGAGAAATCGTAACTTAAAGTTGAGGTACACATTTAGAGTAAAGAGTCTTACAGTACTTTTCAACTCCTAAAAACTGCATTTTCTTTGGATTTTAGGTCAATCTTCTGCATTCCCCGACCCGTGAGTAGCTCCTACATTGTTTTAGTTCTGTAGTAGACTGTTTCAAAGCCAGATTAATGTGTGCTTTATCTGCTGCACCTATGCGTCAAAGTGACAGCTGCTGAAAAGCGTGCACACCGATCATAAAGTGAATATAAATGAGCTAAACAACATTAAAACTAGTATAAACTATATTTCTGGAAACTAGAGAGGACATACTATTGAATGAGACAGTAAAAAAAATCGTTTTTTGTTTTTGAAAATGACTAATGGAAGGGTCGATGAATACGCAAAGTGACGGTGGTTATCATGTCCACAAGAAAATGATAATATACAGTACATAAACTTTCGAACTGACTGTGATTTTGGGGATATGAAACGCCAAGATATGTCGAACTTTTCCGATAGTCGCAACATGGCACCCATTGCAATAGTTAGCTTTCTAATGAAATCTACCCAACAAAGGCTGTGTGATGCTATTTTGCCCCCTAATTTAATTGGACTATTCCTGCAGAGAAAATAAATCTACAAAGTTAAGCCGCATTTCGATGCACGCAGTACGCGGCAAAAGGAAAGTGAAACGTACAACTGCTACGTCGTTTCCATTGACTCAGTACGAGGCGCGGGGGGTTGACAATGGAATATGCGGGAACTTACACTAGTGTCCAAAGGTTAAGCATAATCTCTAAACGAGGCCATACCACCTCATAGGAATGTCAGACGAATTACTGAACAAACGGAAGCTGAATGTCACACAACTCCCCCCCCCCCAAAAAAAAAACGTGTCAGAAAGGTACTGATAGCTAAGGTACACCTTTGACAACAACTAACAAAACTTGGCAATGTCTTCCACAACAAAATATGCTGTTAATAGGGTGTATGGTTACCCCTAACGGCCACACATACTTCCTAGCGACGTGGCATGCTCTCTATCACATGGTCCAAGAGCTCTTGTGGCAGTCGATCCCATTCCTCCGAAAGGGCAATGCGAAGGTCTTGTAGGGTCCTTGGTGGAGGCTGACGGGATGCAATTCGCCTCCCCAATGCATCCCCAGGCATGTTCTATATGATTCAGATCCGCAAACCTCGATGGCCAGTCCATGCGATGAATGTCTTCCCCAGCCAGAAATTCATCCACCAGAGCAGCGCGGTGCGGTCGGGGATTATCGTTAAATAAGAGGAAGTCTGGACCAACCGCACCTCTGAAGAGTCTAACATGTGGTCTCACGACCTCATCCCTGTATCTCCGAGCGTTCACAGTGTTCCTCGGACCACCCATGAAGATGTTTTGGTCCGTACGGCCATTCAACATGATGCCGCCCCGCAACATGACGCCACCACAGTCATACTGTGGTTGTATCGGCTACACGGTTCTCTCCAGATTAATGTGCGACAGGAATCGTTCTGCAAACTTAAGCGGGATTCATCTGTGAAGAGCACATGCCTTCATTCATTCATGGTCCAGTTTCGACGTTGACGGCTCCACAGTAAACGGGCCCGTCTCTGTGCTGGAGTGAGTGGGGCGCACACCGCTGGACGTCTAGCAAACAACCTTGCTATTCTGAACCTCCGCTACACAGTCTGAGACGGCTGCAAGCTCCACGGACAATTGTCTTGCAGGTGCACTCCGATTTCGTCGAGTGGTCGACCAGGTACTGGCCTTAACATGGTACTAACATCTCCTGTGTCTCGAAATCGTCTCCAAAGCCTGGAAATGACACTTTGTGGCACATTCAAGGATACGGTGACTTCAGTCTGTGTCTGGCCTGCGTCCAGGCGGCCGAGTATTCTACCCTGAAGAAAGGGAACCCATTGGCGTCGTTGTGCCGTTATGTTGACACGTTCACCACGAGCCTACACTACGCACACTATAACAGGGCAACCACGACTGAGGGAATCTGGGGCGCAGGCACTGGCTGTGTTTACCTTGCGGTTACGCCGCTAGTCAAAGCAGGGAATACTATTTTCTATACAGAGCGAACACGTAAGGTTGGTAGGTGCATATGTCGTGCGATTTGCGGTCTATTTCCTGTTGCCGTGCTTATTCGTAACTTATGCCTAACTTTTGGACACCAGTGTAGTTGTAAACATGCTGCTTCTTGTTGTTTTCAGGTTTCATCCTTTCCAATCCAAGAACATATCGCATTGCAGTGAAATGAAAATCCACAGCCTGCTTCCAGTCTCTGACCGGGTCAGGAATGGAATGAATGAAGCCCCCATCTAGCGGCGAGGATATGAACTGTGCCGGCTGCCGAGGCCTGACGCACTCCTCTGGGGCAATGATTAAATGAATGACAGATGAAATGAAATGATAGTGGAGAGTGTTGCTGGAATGAAATTTTGACAGGGAAAACCGGAGTACCCGGAGAAAAACCTGTCTGCCTCCGTTTTGTCCAGCACAGATCTCACATGGAGTGACCGGGATTTGAACCACGGACCCAGCGGTGAGAGGCCGGCGTGCTGCCGCCTAAGCCACGGAGGCTCGTATATCACATTGCAGTAATAATAGAAACTCAGTGAAACTAATTAGTCCTTCATATTGAATAGTAGACCTCAAGACCAAAAAGCGAATGATGGACTCGTGTGTTCTTCCTGTTCTCCTTTAAGGAGCACAAACGTGCTCATTAACTAAGAAGCAAGCCTCGAAGTTAGAAGTGTGCCAGACGAAAATTGATAGGAAACTCCTAAACATAACATTAAGGAACAGAATTAGAAACGAGGAAACCAGGAAGAGGATGTCATCACGCGGGCCAAGAAACTAAAGTGGGCATGGACATGCTATGTACTAGGAATGGATCACGCGAGGTGGGCCTACTCAACTGCTGTATAGTATGGAAACCCATAGATGGAAGAAGAAACCCCCGCCGTCCGAAGACCAGATGGTCGGAAGAGTTCCAATCGACGATTGGGAGACTGTGGACGAGTGTGGCAGGTCAACGAAATTCGTGTAGGACTGTCGTCGAAACATCCTTAGGCTCATCATCAGCGTTGTTAAATCTTCAAGCTAATATGAACTAGGTTCAAGTTCTAACAGTGCAAATAGTGTTTTAAAACGATCCGATCATTTGTGAGGAAGATTCATAATTATACTAAGAGTGTGACTAGTTCAGTACTAGTTTAAGTTACTATGAAGGTAAATGCTCATCAGCCTAGCTGGTCAGACGAAATATCTGAGCTACTCTACTACTAGGAGGCTAATAATAGTCTAATAATTTAAGTAAAGTTAGTATTCAAAGTGGCCGTGTTCGTCACGGTAGATGAGGACAGATTTACCGGTTTGAACTTCTCCGTTGCTTCCGCTATAGCAAACAACGACCTTTGATTGGACCTTTACGCATTAAGCTTATTGCAGCGCTATTCAGTTTCCTGCCTTCCGTTCGCGGAACCAGGTGGATGGAAAGGAGGCTTAAATTGCGCGCGCACCGAGTTATGAAATCCTTTCGACCAATCGCACTACTAAAGGCACTTCCTTCAGCCATGTATAAACGGGCCGTTCCTTCCGGACCGGTACAATTTACGTGCGCAATGATGCATCCGCGACAGCGGCCTTCATACGTTTGGACCATTGAATGGTAACTTACAGTCAGCGTGCTAACAATGTGGACAACAAAGTAATGAGTGAGTGCCAAGAATAGTGACCGACGAGGTGTTGGGCAAGTGTGCTGGAAGGAAGCATATAGCTTTACGCTGCTCTTAACCTCATGATCACAGGCCGCGTGACTTTTCTTTACGTGAAATCCGAAACAAAGGACGTAATTTCACCTCAAAAATTCTCGCATACATTATTAACCAGGAATCAAAACCGGTCTAACTTCGTGAGAGGCAAGCAGCTTGACCGCTATCCTATCACGCCACAGTTGACCAAGCAAGGTTCAAATGGAGAGACGAAAGGATGTAGTCTCACACAAGTGGGAGCAATCCCAGACTCATCGAGAAGCCTCGTAGTTACCAAACCCCGTACCACAAGTTGTGTGCCCCTGGGCTTTCTGGGATAGAACACAGACAAAAAATGAATCAACCAATTACGCCACACCTGTACAGTGTACACATGGCAATCGTCTTCTAACAGTGAAGTAACATACAGTGCGTTAGAAAGTCTCATTATCTCAATATCAGATTCCTAATTTTAATACAGATAAAATTCGCGATAACACGGTATTTTCAAGGACCAGCTTACAACACATTAATGATGATACTTCTTCCACCTAGCAGGAAGAGCCCAAGGTTACGTTGCACGAAAACAAAAATGTAGAACATCCGTCGTAACTTCCGGTCCGCTTATCGTAATTAGAATGGTAAAATGATTAAGTTTTCGAATGAGGGTGCCCGAACAAACAATGAGAATTAATAACAATAATAATATAACCTAAACTGCCTGATGAAGATCTTGAAACTATTTAGGCAATTTCGATGTTCCACTTGCAGTGTCGCCTAGCATTGAAACTCTGGTTGGTTGGTTGGTTGGTTGGTTGGTTCCTCAGTTTAGGGGCTGCGACAATGCGGTCATGTAGCCCCGTGCACTTTGGGTGTGTGTAGAATCTGTCTGATAACCGGTGTTAATTGTGATGGCTGTATTAGTGTGTGTTATCTGTTGTTTTTTTAAAATTCAAGTAAGGACTGCAGACTTTGAATTTTCAAGTAGTTCCTACTTTTGCTACCAAACGCCACCGTCAACGACCAACTAGTTCTGAACTTGGTTACTAGATGCCACCGCAGTCGGCTCCTGGCGACGAACGTTGGAACCTAAGAGCGTTAGTCAAATTTAACCTATAATTTAGCTTTGCACAAGTGTAATTAGTCGAAGGTTCTTTATCATGCCATAAATCTATGACATGGGACCGCCGGCTTTACTTCCCCTCCGAAGGAAGGCATACTGAGGGATTTTTAACGCTCTTAAAGAATCCGACGACTTTGGGCATAGAAGCTCAGCATGTACCAACTACGCCACCGAAGCCACCCATTAAAACTATCGGCGACTTGTGGCTGGGATTTAATTAGTTTTGTCTTGTAATCACCAAGTGTGATACGGTAAGTCTTTTGCGAGCCAACATCGCACGCCTGAAAGTGCCGTGTATTTTCCTCGCCCTTCAAAAAACCACCTCCCTCAGCCGAGAATCAAACCTTTGATCCTGAGGTTGGCACTCTATCAATGATCCACTGAGTAAACCAATGGAAAGATAAACATTTGTGAAAAGCTAAGTAGGAGATAAAATAAAACTAATATCTCTCCTAAATTGATTTAATTCCGGTGACTGGATATTAAATCGGCCTATAAATGATTTAGCATTCATTTTAAAACTAATACATCAATGATATTATAATTAGGGCACGGATTTTTAGGTAAATAAATATTTTTATGTAAATACATATTTTAAGCATTTTTATATAAATACATAAATTCCTGCTTTTCACTTATTAGCATATAAAAAGACATACATTTTTTAAATCGGTATGCTAGATCTTTCAGTTTATTGCATTTTTGTTCTGTGTTACTTCCACGGGGAAGAACCTGTGACCTATGTAATCTTCATGCAGATCGTATGTCAGCTTGCAACTGTGTTATTCTTCACTTGTCGCCCCGTGCCACTCATTGTGGAAGTCGAGATTTCCTTGTCCATAGCCATATTGCACCACGTGCCAGACCTCCCTCTTCCTCAGCTACCTGGAACCAGTGTCGCTGACATGCAGGCATTTCTGGCAGTTCTTCGATGCCTAACGTAAAAACAACTACCGTACAAGTTATCGTCTGTTGTAGAATTTAAAGATAATTTTACTTCTGATGTGGGCGTTCTGTTCTGTCAACCATGTGGGAAAGCAATCAAGGCTGAACAGCGATCTCAAGTTACACAACACCTCAGGGGCAAGAAACATATTGCTACAATTTCGCGCCTTCAGATGAAGTGTTTCGCGATAATCGTCAGTCATTTGTGAGGAAAACCTGAAGATGTATCTCGCTGTGTATTGTAATGCTTCAGCAGTCAGAGGCATAATTGCATTCGTGAGTAGGGTCTATTGCATATTGTTTATATTCACATTAATAAACTAAATTATAATAAAAAAAATACTTTTTTGCCACATATTGCAGGTATTTTTAATAGTCTACATAAAAAATAAATATTTTCACGATTTTAGCACCTAAAAATCTGGGCCCTAATTATAATGCTTATTCATACACTACAGTGAACTATAATTCAGCCGCTTTCCATGGTCTGGGCATAAATATTGAGATTACAGTAAGTTACTATCATAAAGGCACTGTGTTTGATTCCCGACTCTAAAAGAAAAAGAAAAGTCTGGAACGATATACGCCCCAACCATGTGAAGATAGTTGAGAAGAAGTAGGTTCGATTCCCATCATCGCCATATCAGAAGTGGTTTTCTGTGATTACCCCACTTTATTCCAAATACCTTTACGGTACCGTACTTAACTTATGGTCACGACCACATTCTCCTAGCCCTAGTTCCATAAAAAAACTTCTTGTTTTACACGACCGTTTATCTCGCGATCATGAGCCACAAGAGCACCTTTTAACGTGGAATCCGAACCACAGGACGTGACATTTCACTTCGAAAATCTCACAGTCATTAACCGGGAATCGAATCCTGTCTACCTTGGTGAGAGGCAAAAAGCTTCACCGCTACGCCACCATGCACCTAGTTTCATTTACAAACAGACACAAACTGGTATAGACACCACAATAACACTGGTTGTCATACAATTTCAGCACCCTTTCAAGTGCTCGGTGCTGTAAGCCCCTAAATGAAGCAACTAAGTGTAATTATTTCTCTTATGTTTGAGTATTCACACTAGTTTGACGCAATCCTCGAAGCTTCTCTGTCCTCAGCTAATCGTTTCATCCTTACATTGCTACCAAACCGACCACCTCATGGCGCAGTGACTAGCATTCTTGTCCATCACACCTGAGGACCCAGTTCGATTCACGGCTCTGTCAAGAACCTAATTCTGATCTGAGTGCTGGAACGGTGTACATTCAGCCTAGTGAGACTAAACTGAGAAGAGGTGTGTTCGATTCCCACCCCAGCCATCACTATAAGTGGTTTTCCGTGGTTTCCCCACTTTTATTCCTGGTAAATGCCGGGACTGTACCGTATTTAGGCCACGACCGCCTCCTTCTCCAATTAAGTGTCAATTACGCACACTAGTGCATCCATCACAATAACAGACGATATCAGAAATTCAACACACTCACCCAAGTTCATGACTATGACGTCGCAAAGCCCCTAAATGAATCAACAGCTACATCCGAACCAATCAGTCTTCAAATCCTGTCTACTGCTACAGTTCTTGCCCTCGACCCTTCTATAACTGTGTTGGGTGACTTATTATGTGCCCTATCGACCTATTTCTTATATTCATTAGCACTCTCCAGAAACATCGCACCTCCCCCACTCCTCTTCATACCTCTTTATTTATGTGGCTTAATAAGCCTTTTCATTCTCCTGTATCACTACATTTCAAATGTAGCTATTCTCCTCTTTTCTGCTGCACCAATACTCCAAGTTTCACTTCCATAGAGCGCGCTCTAGACAAAGGCTTCTGCCACTTACCAAGTTTAGTGAGTAACATTTTCTCACTTTAGATTTTAACTCGCAACTCAGTTACAATTACCAGGAGCCGAAGTGAACTATTCCGTAGTAAACAGCGAAGTCAATACTTGAACGTTCCTCCCCTCTCATTTACGCTGCAGCACACACACTCGTCCACATACAAAACTTATTTTATGCTCAGCTGGATTTGTATTTTTATTTATTTGTGCCATTACGCAGTATTACCCGACAGACAAGCCGTTGTCGTTCTGAAATGAGTGCGCTGTCAACTGTTTACATCTGTCTATTTAAGAGTCAGGGCTAGTGTGGGGCAAGAGGGAAGGCACGTTCACTCCACATCAAACATTATCGACGCTACGAGATAGCGTGTTGTTGTGAATCAGGTACTATTATTTATTATTTGGTTACTCTAGGGGACCCGGGAAACAATAACTTCTCTTTTTTGCTGCAACGTGTAGAAAACTTAGGATCTCCAATACCACCATGAACACTATAACAGTGATACCCCTTAGAGGATCTATTAGTATTTTGAGGAGTCACTTATATTCGTGAATTATGTGCAGTTTAAGGTTGAACAGCTGTTGTAATTATTTATTTAAGTTGCGGTTTGCCAACTCTTCGATTAATATCTTATTTATATGTATCAGATACATTCATAGTTCAGTATTTTGTATTCTATATTTTTAGCCTACTTTCGATTTTTGCAAAAAATGAAAGTAGACTTATGAGATCAACACAGGGCGAAAAAAGTGTGTCTGTCTGTGTGTGTGTATGTGTGTGTGTGAGTCTGTGTGTGTGTGTCTGTGTGTGTGTGAGTGTGTGTACTCTGAATGTCTGTCCCCCCATCAATTCGAACACGGTGAATGCGAATTGAACGAAATTTGGTACAAAGGTAGCACTAGCAAAGGACACCTCAGTGTCATGTTTTATATCGCCGCCATCTTGACGGAAACGTAATGGCGGCCTCACAAATGTTCAAAGCTTAAATCAAATTACGACTAACCTAATCAACCGATCTCTACCAAATTTTGCAACAACATACCTTTATGGGGGGAGCATCCTTTGACCAAACCAATAGGTCATCAGCGTAATAGTTTACGGATGGCGGCCATCTTTGAGTGAAAATCGATTCCCCCTATTAATTCGAACACGGTGCAACCGAATGGAACGAAATTTGGTACGGAAGTAGTACTAACGAAAGGCACCTCAGTGTCATGTTTTATATCGCCGCCATCTTGACGGATACGTAATGGCGGCCACACAAATGTGCAAAGCTTAAATCAAATTACGACTAACCTAATCATCCGATCTCTACCGAATTTTGCAACAACATACCTTTATGGTGGGAGCATCCTTTGACCAAACTAGTAGGTCATCAGAGTAATAGTTTGCGGATGGCGGCCATCTTTGTGTGAAAATCGATTCCCCCTATTCGAACACGGTGCAACCGAATGGAACGAAATTTGGTACAGAGGTAGTACTAACAAAAGGCACCTCAGTGTCATGTTTTATATCGCCGCCATCTTGACGGAAACGTAATGGCGGCCACACAAATGTTCAAAGCTTAAATCAAATTACGATTAACCTAATCATCCGATCTCTACCAAATTTTGCAACAACATACCCTTATAGAGGAAGCATCCTTTGACCAAATGAATAGGTCATTAGCCTAATAGTTTGCGAATGGCGGCCATCTTTGTGTGAAAATAAATTCCCCCTATTAATTCAAACACGGTGAAACCGAATGGAACGAAATTTGGTACAGAAGTAGCACTAGCAAAGGGCATCTCAGTGTCATGTTTTATATCGCCGCCATATTGACAGAAACGTAATGGCGGCCACACAAATGTTCAAAGCTTAAGTTAAATTACGACTAACATAACCATCCGATCTCTACCAAGCTTTGCAACAACATACCTTTTTGGAGGGAGCATCCTTTGACCAATCTAATAGTTTGCGGATGGCGGCCATCTTTATGTCAAAATTGATTCCCCCTATTAATTCGAACACGGTGGAACCGAATGAACGAAATTTGGTACAGAGGTAGCACTAGCAAGAGGCACCTCAGTGTCATGTTTTATATCACCGCTATCTTGACGGAAACGTAATCGCGGCCACCCAAATGTTAAAAGCTAAAATGTAATTACGACCAACCTAATAATCTAGTCTCTACCAAATTTTGCAACACCATATCTTTATGTGGGAAACATATTCTGACCAAACTGCAAGAACATCAGCCCAATAGTTTGCAGATAGTGGCCAAGTATGTGTGCAAATCGATTCCCCCTATCAATTCAAACACGGCGAAACCGAATTGAACGAAATTTGGTACAGAGGTAGCACTAGCAAAGGGCACCTCATATTCATGTTTAATATCCCTATAGCACGTTGTATTTCAACAAGCTACTACAACCAACATTCAATCATACTCCTTGAAAAGGACAAAGAGTTATAACAATACCCATGCATTTAGGAGAAAGTAGGCTATATGTTCTTTACTGAACATCTTGTTTTCTGTCACCTTATTATTATAATATTTGAGCTTTGTATATTAACAGTCTTGTAAGTCGAGGAAGCATTCAAACTAAAAATCTGTTGCTTTCTCATGAAATCTACCTAATAACAATTCTATTCTAACAATGCAACACTCGTTCTTAACCCTAGAACGGTAGCGCTAATTGCAATGTTCTAGAAACTGATAATATATACCACTTACATCAACTTTTATTTCAATCTCTGGGCTGTCAGAATGGAGACTGGTTTTGAATAATGTTGTTGGATATTTGTTAATTTTCTCTTTTGATTTTGACAATTTTTTTATTTATTTATTTATTTGGAAATATGGCCGGGTTTCACTAATTTTGACTAATTGTGATTATTATTTTGGACTCTTTGAGCTTTTCATTTTTTGTTTTGTATTTTACTAATATCGATTTTTTGTGTTTCTTTTAGTTTTATGTTTTTTATTTTATTTTAACTTATTGAGCTTTCTTTTTTTTTGACAAATTTGGACTATTTTTTTTGTTTTTTTTTTGTTTTATGGATTTTGTCTAATTTTGATTATTATTTTGGACACTGAGCTTTTCTGTTTTTTTGTTGTATTTTTTGTATTTTACTATTATCGATTTTGTGTGTTTCTTTTAGTTTTAGGGTTTTCCTTTTTATTTTAACTTTTTGACCTTATTTTTGGACAAATTTGGACTTTTTTGTTTCTTGTTTTACGCATTTTGACTAATTATGCTTTTTTTTAATTTGTTTTATATTTTAGGACTGCCAACACTAGTGGGGATTGGACAAAAGGGAGGAGTGGGGGAAGTAGAAGGGAATCCCGTTTTCGTCGTGGAGACGAACGCTACCATTCTAGGGTTAAGCACATGAATGCCTTGAAACTATTCAAGAAACAGAAATTTGATACACCGAACTGATTAAACGCAAACATTGTGCCACAATAATTCACCGTTATCTCCGGGAAGTAGATTGCTTCACACCACTGACAACTCGAACAAAACAAAACAAAAGTCCATACATAGTGTACCACCGGCAAAGATTCGTCAGAAAAGTACTATCTGTACCTCGTTCCCGTGGAGTGGGAGCAATCCGTATCTTTGTCAACGCAATACACACAGCTACATTGCATCGTACTAGTCGCCTTTTAAGCAGCTAAATGAGAGTAAACGCGTGAGAAACGGAACGTGAGTAACTTAAGAACAATTATTATATTCAAATGACGTTTAACTTAAACCAATGGCAAAGCACTTTTCTCTGACCACTCGCTATATTGTGCACCACGATTGCAATGGGGAGTTGCAGCAAGTTTGGAGGTCAGAGGGTTCGAATCCTGGCGCTCACAGCTGTCGGTTTCTCCCCGGGGTTTTCTGCTTTCCCCGAAGGCAAATGCCAGGATAGTACGTTATTTGAAGTTCCCATCCCCGACTATTAATTACAGCTACACACAATTCTACAGTCAACACAGAAATAGAGATTATCAGACAGATTCAACAATATAAGTACACAGGGCTGATGGCTAAAGATGTCCCAAGCCCCTAATACGGATTAACAACAACAGCAACAACTAGAATATTGTCGTAAAACGATATTTTTCTTAAGGTTTACAGAACACTGGATACTGTAAGACCCGCTATAAGGCATCCAACGTTTAGAATGAAGCACTGGTTAAATAGGGATATTCTTCTCTCTTTCTGTTGCAAGTGAAACTTGTATGACGCTGTCATTTTCTAGCAATCCACTGTTGCCATATCAGTCGAAAATTTTCTTGGTCCAAAAAAAACACCATATTCGGGTAGAAATATGTTTTGCCGATCTTTTTTGTCCTATATTAGAACTACGTAAATTTGATAGAAATGTTAGAAAAATCAGATATCCATAATTATTTGACAAATCGATAAACTGTGTCCCCCTTTTACTCAAATCGATCTTATAACATGTTGCATTGACTTTGCGGCGCCTATTTTGCACACAAGTGTAGCTAAATGTGTCGTCTTGATGATGGATTCTTGAAATATTGTATACTGGTCATATTAAAATTTCCTTTTAGGTGAAACTTCTTAATATTCTCTCATTACCGCGTAGCAGCATTGAAAAAGTTCGTATACTGCCAACTTTTTTATTTTTAAAGATAACCATGCCTTGTCAGTTTGAGAGTTGTAGAGGAAAGTTGGAAGAAGTTTTCTACCTGCATAACCAGAGTGTAGGTTTAATTGTTTACACAGGCCGAACTGTTCATTGACCGCGCATTATATGAATGAAGTTTTGAAGGACAGGGTGGGGTGCAGCTTGCTACTCACAGCTTTATTATTGAGCCCTTCGAGCTTGTATTTCAGTAGTTCAACTGTCTATAGCCTATCTTGAGTGTGTGTGCAGCAGTTCTTTTATATTTAATGTGTTGTATTTTACGTATTTCACGTGCAACAATGGAAATAAAACGTGGTCAAGTGCTCAAAGGAGGGAAAGACAGGTTGTAATTAATGTGTTCAGTTATTTTAGGAAAGTTAAACCTAACGAAAGTATAAATAATGTAGCCAATGAAACTGCTCTGGCTACAGGAATATCAAAGACTACCATTTTTAAAATACGTAGTGAGAGTAGACAGGGTCCAACGTCCAATGCTGTCGCCACGCAAAAAGAGGCTAAGTAAAACACTTCGCAAGAATAGCAGGAATGTTAAATACAATGACTTTGTGAGGAGCAGCATCCGACGCCAAATCAGCGAATTTTACTTTCGAAACCAACCACCAACTTCACATTCAATCTTGGCTGCAGTAAACTCCGATTTTAAAAATCTACTTTCCATTCGCTTTTATTATTTTATTTTGATTGCTTTCTTTTATGCTACATTCAGCATACGTTATAGTTCATTAAATTTTATTTCATTGTATGTGTTATGTTTTATTAGTATTATTATACAGTACTTAATTCAAGTCTTCCGTCACTGTACGATCGCTGAATGTGTGGAAAGTATACGCGAAACGCTCTGTACTGCCTCCTCTCACGGAGTGGCAACCCTGCCTTAACGTGCCATAAGACCAATGCTTCATTCTAAACGTTGGATGCCTTATAGGTAAGTTATACTTATAAGGCCAGTCAGCTACGCTGCGCCCCTACAGCTTGTGCCCAAGCGACTACATTTCAAATCCAAGGAGTATCCGCATATTGTTCTAGTATTTGGCACTACCAATCTCCGTGTTCAAGCTCACGAGGGAACATGAAATGTGCTGCTATTATGAGCAGGTGATACTGGCGTGAAGGATCTAAAACAATGCTCCATCACAAGCAAGCTGCACCTCGTCAAATCGCAATTAGGCTGGAAAGTTGCGGTGTTAGGAAGCTGAAGGACGAATTCTTGATGATAGACACATCAGATGCAGCGGAGGTTATTAAATATGATTCAGCTTTCAAATAACGATTCGGTGTATCTGAACACTTGCAAACTGAAAATTATACAATGTATGCCGTCTGTACGACATGCAACACACGCCAAAAATTACGTGGGGGGAGTCGGAATATAAGTTTTTCCATCTCATTTCCGGAGAGCGCACTGAACGCGTAGTCAACGGATTGCTTAAGCAGAGGCAATCTTCTTTGTTTCTTGGGGGATGTACGATATTCATCGAGCAAGCGGTGCAGGTGAGTAGCGTGCCCGACTTTCTCATAGCAAAATTCATCCTGCAGTACGTCCGCGAGACCCCACACGCCAGCAGAAACTGTCAATTATATTGCCATCCTCAGATGGGAACGCCTGGACCAATCCCCTACAGTTACGTCCTGAGGCCCACTTCATCCCAAATATTGGCATCTTCAGTTGGCAACGCCTGGACCACGCCCCCGTCCCCATTTCTTCCCACATATTGGCATCTTCAGTTGGCAACGACTGAACTATGCTCCTTACAATCACACGACCTGGTGCCCACTTCTTCCCTCATATTGCCACCCTTGTAATTAAAATGACTTTGGGCATTAACATACCGTACAGCAACCATTATTTTATTTTCTTTATGAAAAAGAATTTATCAAAATAATTCCAGGTAACTCACATATATCAGTGTCTTTGATCAGCAGTACACAGCGTCAATACTCACCTAGAACAAGAGAAAACAACATTAAGTTAATATCATGTTACTTGGAGGTTAGTATCTACTAAAAACGTTCTGGGGCTGATGACCAAGATTTCTCCAATCCCTAAATTAGGTAGCAGTCTTTCAATACGAAGAACAAGGAAATAATAAACGCCTTAGGGACTTGCTTGTACAACGATGCGCAGCATTGCTTGGGTTTAAGTTCGGGAAGTGTTAATCATTTCCATTTCATTCCCATTTACAACAAGGAGTATCGTTTACACAAAACTACTTCTTTGGTTCATTCTGATCAGTCAATATTCCCAGTAAACTTATTCGGAAAAAGTTGATATTAGCCTTCCAAGATATAAGTGCCGCTGAACTTGGCTGAGCCAGCGTTTGTTGTTTATAGCACGGACGATGAGGAGAACACAGCGATGATGGAGCACAGTCGACACATAAGTCAAGCAGCATTGCGCGCGCTACTTGTGTTAGACAGAAGTCATATTGTAAATTGTGAACGCCAATCCCTTACCTAATAATTACAGTAACCCATACTACAGACGTCACAGCAACACAGGTTATCAGACATTATAACAATAACCAAACACAAGTATAGTCATGACGACCAACACATACCCAGGCGGCGTTCTTTTATGTCCTTAACCCTTCCACTCACTCCCGCCCAACTAGCAATGAGGATTTTGTATCGGCTTTCTTTCTCTCGGCAAAAGATGTCCCCCGTGATTTAAAGGTACTGGAGCTGTAATATTATTGTCTCGGAAGGAGAAACTTAAGTGCCAACTTCTACTTTAAGCCCCTAACCCTCATAAAAAAAGTCCTCTCGGCACGCCGGAAGGCGGAGGTAGATTTCACCGGACAAACTTGGGGATAGGCGAAAATAGGCAGAATATGCAGATTTTCGTAGAAGGATCAGACCTCATTTAATGCGAGAAGGTATTTTATAATTGGAGCTTAATTAACTTTGTTTTTCGTCATTTTATGCTTATTTTAAACATTTTATTGTCTTATGGGAACGGTAACCTTCTTGTCATTTGGGGTCCATTTTTATACTTGTGGTCACACTGTCCTTATGCTAGGTTTCGACACTGATGTGCAACTATGTAACGGTCTGTTACTTCTTCACGCAAAATTATATCTACCGCAGAGATTTTGGTTGGTTCCTCAGTTTAGGGGCTGCGACAACGCGGTCATGTAACCCCGTGTACTTTGGGATGGCTGTATTAGTCTGTAATTCAGGTAAGGACTGCAGACGGTCAATTTCAAGCAGTAGTTACTAATGTTGCTACCAGGTACTACCGTCAACGACACCTAGCTGTGAACTTGGCTACTAGATGCCACCGCAACCAGCAACTCGCAACGAACGTTGGAACTTCCCCTCCAAAGGAAAGCATACTGAGGGATTTTTGGCGCTCTTAGAAAATCCGACGACTTCGGCCGGCTTTGAACTCGCGACCTTGGGCATAAACATTCAGCATGCTACCAGTTACGTCACCGAAGCCGCTTCACACTTAGATGGAAATCTGAATCTGATCTCGTGCAAGTGCGTTATCTTGGCAACGTCTGATGGCTCATCCCTCATCAATTTAGTAGTGTTGCCATGGCAACCACTGATAGGTCTTGGCATTTTCTTATAATTCCGAAATTATTTTTCTCATCCCTTGGCATAATGGTGGGTTATATCAAAAATTCTTTCAGACAAAAGTTTTAGGTAATTATTATGGGAATATTGTCCATTTTGTACGGTTTTGATATTGTGCCTATTAAGAGAGATATGATTAATGTTTCCCGAAAAACCCACTTTTTCCCACCCCTTTGGTCAATGGTTGGTGCTATAAAAAAAACTCTTCAAACATACATTTTTGGGCTTGATCCGACACATAGTATGAATGTTGAACGGATTCGATATTTCACATATTAAGAGAGTTATAGCAATATTTCACTTTTTCGAAAAAAAAAGCCCCCCATTTTCACCCCCCAACGACCGATTTAGCCCAGTAACGAACTCGACCGAGATTTTATAGGTATACGTATTCGGTAAAAAATTCAAAGTGATTGGTACAAAATTACGGCAGTTATCGTGTCCACAATAAACTGATATACATATACATACATAAATTATATATAACTTTTGAACTGACGGTGGTTTTGGGGCCTGGGGATGTGAAACGCGAAGATATGTCGAAATTTTCCGGAAGTCGAAACATGGTACCCATTGCAATAGTTAGCTTTCTAACGAAATCTACCTCTGGTTGGTTCCTCAGTTTAGGGGCTGCGACAACGCGGTCATCTAACCCCGTGTACTTTGGGTGAGTGTAGAATCTGTCTGATACACGGTGTGAATTGTAATGGCTGTATTAGTCTTAATTCATGTAAGTACTGCAGACGGTCAATTTCAAGCAGTAGTTCCTAATGTTGCTACCAGGTACAACCGTCAACGACACCTAGCTGTGAACTTGGCTACTAGATGCCACCCCAACCATCAACTCGCAACGAACGTTGGAACTTCCCCTCCAAAGGAAAGCATACTGAGGGATTCTAGTGCTCTTAGAAAATCCGACGACTTCGGCCGGCTTTGAAACCGCGACATTGGGCATAGACATTCAGCATGCTACCAGTTACGTCACCGAAGCCGCTTCCCACTTTATCAGGCGGCTTTGGTGGCGTAGTCGGTAACATGCTGAGCTTCTATGCCCAAGATACCGGGTTCAAACCCGGCCGAAGCCGTCGGATTTTTTAAGAGCGTTAAATATCCCTCAGTATGCCTTCCTTCGGAGGGGAAGTAAAGCCGGCGGTCCCATGTCATAGATTTATGGCATGTTAAAGATCCTTCCACTAATTGCACCTGTGTGAAGCTAAATTGGATAGGTTAAGAATGTATACAACGCTCTTAGGTTTCTATGTTCGTTGCCAAGAGCCGACTGCGGCGGCGTCTAGTAGCTCAGTTCTGAACTTGGCCTCGTAGTCGTTGACAGTGGCGCTTGGCGGCAAAAGTAGGAACTATCTGAAAAATTGTTAGTTGCAGTACTTAAATTAACAAACAGATAACACACACTAATACAGTCATCACAATTAACACCGGTTATCAGACAGATTCTACACACACCCACAGTACACGGGGCTACATGACCGCGTTGTCGCAGCCCCTAAACTTAAGAACCAACCAACCAACCAACCACTTAATCAGATGGAAATACTGAATCTGATCTCGTGCAAGTGCGTTGTCATGGCAACGTCTGATGGTCCATGCCTCATCAATTTAGTAGTGTTGCCATGGCAACCACTGATAGCTCTTGGCATTTTCTTATAATTCCGAAATCATTTTTCTCGTCCCTTGGCGTAATGGTGGGTCATATCAAAAATTCTTTCAGACAAAAGTTTTAGGTAATTATTAGGGGAATATTGTCCATTTTGTACGGTTTTGATATTGTGCCTATTAAGAGAGATATGATTAATGTTTCCCGAAAAACCCACTTTTTTCCACCCCTTTGGTCAATGGTTGGTGCTATCAAAAATCTTATTTGACATAAATTTTTGGCACTTATCCGACACATATTATGAACTTTGAATGGATTCGATATTGCACGTATTAAGAGAGTTATAGCGAAATTTCACTTTTTCGAAAAAAGCCCCCCATTTTCACCCCCTTCGACCGATTTAGCCCAGTAACGAACTCGACCGAGATTTTATAGGTATACATCTTCGGTAAAAAGTTCGAAGTAATTGGTGCAAAATTACGGCAGTTATCGTGTCCACAAGAAACTGATATACATATATATATACATATATATATACATAAATTATATATAAACTTTTGAACTGACGGTGGTTTTGGGGTCTGGGGGATGTGAAACGCGAAGATATGTCGAAATTTTCCGGAAGTCGAAACATGGGACCCATTGCAATAGTTAGCTTTCTAATGAAATCTACCTAACTGTCCCACTGCAGGACGAGAAACCACTTGGGATCAATCCCATGCCGTTCTTCTTGAAACCCCTTGGACTCCGTTGACCGTCGCAACTTTATACGGGACTGATTACAAAGATGTATCTATCCCCCAAAGGATCGAAGAAGTGCAACAACGAGAGACTAGTATGTCTTTGGATAATCGTGACCGTGGACCACGGCGCGGCGCGATGCAAGAGAAGGGCTCTAGTGACCTACTTATCAGAGTTGTGTACCTGAGTACAGAACTGTGACGTGACGTGCTTCAGTCACAGACCACTTACTGGCTGCGGCCTCTCTAGGCCCTATTTGATAATTGGGCAGATTGGGCGAATGCTCACTGCACAAAAATTTAACCGACGCAGGAGTAAATATTTTTTAAGCTAGACTTTGAAGTAACTGTTAAAAAGAATGTCATTACTGGCGTCTTGACAATTGCCCTACTGGTAGCGGCGCATCCTATGAACCATTAAAAAATTTAATTTACTTTAAGGACATGGGCTTGGGGCATCTTGGCCATCAGCCCCGTGTACTTGGGTGGGCGTTTTATTTGTCTGAAAACCAGTGTCTCATGGCCTGTTGCCATCTCTTGATTGATGCACTACTTCTACATTATTTGTCTACTGAGAGTAAAATGTGGCTTTCCGCCGATGTCTCAGTCTCATCCCTACATGGCCTCTCTCCAGATGAACGCATATTTCGCAACGTTGCCGCCAGGGATGCATGTCCTCTGTGAACACTTCTTTATTAGAAGTCTGTCTACTTACCTTGGTCTGTTGAGACCACCGACAAACTGCCGGCTGGGGAGTTCACAAAGTTGCTAGGAATTATGATTTGTATCACCCATGACATCACCATCACAAATGTCTCAGTCAACTTCTGATAAGTATTGATTGGTTAAACCCAACGCAAGTGAAGAAAACGGATGATCACCGATTTTATGATTGTAATTGTCAGAAACGCATCTCGCACTAGCGGCTGCAATGAAGTTTATATTCACCAGATGGTGCTGCTATCTCTGTCACGCACTCACAAAAGGTGCCTCATCCCGTGAGATAAAACAACATATTGCTATTTGCTCCCATTCAGAAGAAAATATTATAAAATAAAAATAAAATCAAAACATTAAAAAATTAATTATAAGTTAGAAAATTTCAATTTAAGTGAATTTAAAATAAAAATAAAAAATGGCCTAATTTTTAAATTATATAGCCTAAATAAAAAATTAAATAGATAGGGGACCTTAGAACTTAAATTTGCCCTCTATGTACATTCGCTCTCTAACATCAGCCATCCTGGAAGGGGATTTCCATGGTTTCCCCACTTCTACCCCAGGCAAATGTCAGGATTTCCACGGCAGCTTCGTGCCCAAAATCCTACCTCAATCACAAATACACACACTAGTACAGGCATCACAGTGACACAGGTTATCAGACAAATTCTACACACATCCAAGTGCACGGGTCTATATGACCACGCTGTTGCAAAGCCCCGAAAGAATCAACAACAAACCGCTTCTATATTAATACATTCACTGCTGCCGTACTCGCGCCTGTTTTATGCTTCTCTAGTGTTAGTTAAAGTAATATCTGGGATATTATTCTCAACTAAAATTGTATATTAATTCATCACTTAATTGATGACTTTTATCATTACTAGTACACTTATTTATTTCAAATATTTCCCTCATTTGAAGGAGGAGGATGATGATGATGATGAAGGATGTCCATCTCCTTCTTCAACCATGATACTTCATACAAAGTTGGCTTCAATTTACAGACCTTAGGGTAGCTCCATGTATGAAAAATGAAAATCCACAGCCTGCTTCCAGTCTCCGACCGGGTCAGGAATGGAATGAATGGAGCCCCCATCTAGTGGCGAGGATATGAAATGTGCCGGCTGCCGAGGCCTGACGCACTCCTCTGGGGCAATGATTAAATGAATGACAGATGAAATGAAATGATAGTGGAGAGTGTTGCTGGAATGCAATTTTGACAGGGAAAACCGGAGTACCCGGAGAAAAACCTGTCTGCCTCCGTTTTGTCCAGCACAGATCTCACATGGAGTGACCGGGATTTGAACCACGGATCCAGCGGTGAGAGGCCGGCGTGCTGCCGCCTAAGCCACGGAGGCTTCAGCTCCATGTATAATTATTTATTCTTAGCTGCGGTAACAGAGAATGGTGCAACAAGTATTAACCCATGACTCCTAAAATGCAGAAATGAGTCCGGTAAGCGCTGCTAATAGAACCGGCTTAATTTATGAAGGCCCAGTACAAGTGACCTATGCTAATAGATGACCTCACTACGCGAGCGGGCAACAGTCCTCACTGGATGAGAAACTACTCAAGATTTAAGACGTACAGGCCAACCACATTCCCGTGCACAGACATACGGTACTCCAGTGTTTGACGTAATCAGATATTTCTATCAAACTATCAGTCATGACAAACTGGGGGTGTTGATTTTTCGCAAATGCAAAAGGAGTGAAATGCTCATAATGACTTGTACTCTTGTATTCTCACTTTTCATGACCTGTAAACCACTTTATAATATATTTTGAGAAAGCGACAAAATGCGAAAATTATACCAAAATGCTACATAAATGCGAAATCCACGATTTTGGTTGGTTGGTTCTTCAGTTTAGGGCCTGCGACAACGCAGTCATGTATCCCCGTGTACTTTGGGTTTGTGTAGAATCTGTCTGATAACCGGTGTTAATTATTGTGATGGCTTTATTAGTGTGGAAACTTTCTTCGGCTTTTCCCAATTAATTGGGATCGCCGGAGCCAGCCAGGCTCATTTTGGTTTTGGGTGGGGTTTTAAGGCCAGATGCCCTTCCTGACGCCACGTGATTTTTCAGGTGAAAATTCCCCCCGCTGTCACCGGGATTCGAACCACGGCCGTCCGGGTGAAAGACGAGCAGCTAAGCCACTGCGCCATTACGCTCCCCAGCTGTAATAGTGTGGGTCTGTAATTCAGGTAAAGACTGCAGACGATCAATTTCAAGTAGTTGTTAGCCTACTTTTGCTACCAAAAGCTACCGTCAACAACACCTAGCTGTGAACTTGGTTACTAGATGCCACCGTAACCGGCACCTGGTGGCGAACGTTGGAACTTAATATAGCGTTAATCAAATCTAATCTACAAATTTAGCTTCACACAATTGTAGTTTACAGAATGTTCTTTTACATGCCATAAATCTATGACATAGGCCCGCCGGCTTCACTTTCACCCCAAAAGGAAGGCATACTGAGGGATTTTTAACGCTCTAAAAATCCGACGACTTTAGCGGGGTTTGAACCCGCGATCAATCCACGATATTGTTTTCAAATACGAAATGTTTTTTAATTCTTTCCTTACGTAAGGAAATTTCAAGTGAGGAGTTTGTACGCCCTTGAAATGTTTATGACGGCTTGATCACCAGTCTGGAATGCGGACAGTAATCTCTCCTGCACCTCGTTGTCCACCCGTCACTTTTATACCCTTGGCGTAGGTCAAGTCAACGAGTGCTAAGATAGTGAGATCGACAATGTCTATAGACCAGTTCAAGATTTCGCTCATGACCTCCCCGACTGTGGTGGATATTGAAGCAAGACGAGTTGATTTTGTGTGTTTTCTCTATATTATTCTGGTTTTGCATCAGTACAAATTGATATTTTCTGTGTAATGCTTTATCCTGTAACAATTTTCTTCTGTGTTATTTTAACCTAATTAATTTTAAAATAAATACACAATTTACTTCATGCATTTTTATCTCACTATTAGCCTTTTAAAGACCCTGATTTTAATTTCACATGAATGTCATTTCTAAAGACATTACTCATTTGTCAAATTATATGTTGTTTTTCTTTCAAAATGCTATAAAATGCGAAGTTTCAAATGAATAAAAGCTACAAAATGCTAAATTTCTGATTTCAAAATGCATAAATTCACCATCCCTACAAATCAGGCATGGCTAAAGTAATCAAGATTGAAATATTAGTCACAATCATGACTAATGTAAATAACCATTAATCAATTAATCATTAGTTTCAATTGTTACTGCAACTAACACTTTTATTAGCAGAATATACCCATCAGCTTAATTACTATGTACATTCCAATCATCCTTCCTCATCATAACAAGCAGTGTTGCCAACTCAGGGTATAAAAAAAACACCAAATATTAGTCAAAAGTCGCTAGACTTCTATGTCAACAGCCGGGAAACAATTTTTTTGCCGGTAACGGGAGTTTAAATAGTTCCTAAACGATATTAAATTAGCATATTTTGACACAAAATTTTCGGAAATGCCACTAAATTGGCAATACTGATAAGACACATAATGTAGGTTAAGTAAAGTAAATTGGAGTTGAAAACTTGTTGTTGATTCTTTTGGGGTCTCTGTGACATCGAGTTCATGTAGCCCCGTTACCAGGGTGTGTGTGGAAATTGTCTGTGTCTCTATGTATGGACTTCTGTGTGTATTTATAATCTAGGTAATATTTGGGTAGAAAGCGGCCATGGCCTTATGCTAGGAACCATGCTGGCATTTACCTGGAAGTAGTGTGAAAAAACGCGGAGAAACCACACTTAACCACCGTCAGTGCCGGGATTCGAACCTACGATTTCCAAACTTGGTGCAGCTGCACGCACGGTGGTGGTGCACGATTTAATGCTGCGGGGTTTTAAACTACGATTAATTTATGGGAGATCGTTGAACGTATCCTATGTGATTGTCATAACATAGATATTGGGGGAGAACCGCTCACCGTACGCTGATCCACCCAGGCCACATTTATTAGTTTTGTTATGTTGCACAACCTTGTGCAAACACGAAGTATATAGAACGAAGGATTAGTCAGCTAAATATGTTTAAATACTGTGCCAAAAACATTCTTTTACTAGCTGAACTCCGCACATTCTACCATTTGTTTAGCACTTCCTTATCTGGAGAATCTTACATACCATCAAGAGATTTTGATATGAAAATCAGAAAAATTGAGGCGATGCAAATATTGCGTAGCAGCTAAATTCATTGGCAAACTATGCTTCAAAATGAATGATGTAAATTAGTATTCGGCATTTATTATCCCATCACTTTCACTTTTAATATCAAATTTTTATTTTTTTACTACACTTTACGTTTTCTTGGTGCTATTTTGTTCCCGCGTGTTCCGAAAAATCACTTTTTCCACCATGTGATATAAAAAAATCACATAGACAAACCGTATAAAATGCAAATGAATTGACCGTTGCTGGATTCAATCATGCACGGAAAAAGTTTCAAAGACTGTTTAAAAAAACAGAATTGTAGTGTTTGTCCATACTGAAGAATCAAACCCCGAGCAAAAACACTACATTGTGACGAAAATGTTGCAGCAAAGTCAATAAACAACCACTCACAATAAAACAAACCATTTACGAATTCGTGAATTCAAATAACATTCATTAGATGCCCAATATAAACACCTAAAAAATGGTAAAGTTTGAAGTTCACCAATAATTTACAAAAAAAAATCGGGAGGATACCTTGAGTAATCGTGAGGCTGGAAAATCTAAGGATAATCGGGAGTCTCCCGCCTAAATCGGGAAAGTTGGCAGGGATGATCTTAGGTTTCCCAGATAACTTAAAGAGACTCGGAATGCACAAAACCTTCAACATTTTATTTTTGTGCCAGATTAATCCACGAACTTTCAGCTTTCCAACGGTACATTAGTTTTGTTATACCATATCCCTGACGCTACTTTACACTTTCCCACAATGGTGCACCCTATTAGCAAACCAACCAAAGTACATTTTTATTGTTATTAGACGATCGATACAAAAAATAATAATATTTGGTTCCCATTTCTCACTTTTTTTTCTAGGTATAAAATATCTTCTTTTTCGGAACTAATCAGCATACTGACCGAATATGGAAGACTATATTTGGAAATTAGCAAAAGAATAGGCTGTGCTTTCTACCAACACGTACGGGGACTAGTATGGAACAAGGATATGCCAATTAAGGCTAAAGAAGTTATGTACAAAGCATATTATGTTCTTATAATGACATATGCAGCAGACTAAGAGGGATGAGAGCAGAGTACAGGTAGCTGAGTTGAGATTCCTGAGAAGTATGGTCCAGAAAACGAGGAGAGACAGAGTAAGAAATGAAGATATACGGAAAGAACTAGGAGTACAGAAACTCAATGACAAACTGGAGCAAAACAGGTTGAGATGGTTTGGACATGTCAAACGGATGAATGAAGTAAGGCTACCAAGACGAGCTCTGGAACGACGGATGACAGGGAAGAGAGGACGAGGAAGACCAAGGTTGGATGGACTCGGTGAAGAATAGCATTAGAAAACGGAACCTGGTTTGGAACACCGTGTCGGAAGAGGAATGGTGGAACGACAGAACAAAGTGGAGAGGAACGATATTTGCCCCACCCAATGTCAGCTGGAAAAGGGGAAATGAAGATGATGAATCAGCATACAAAGATGACATTTTCTGGATATAACTAACAACCCGCCCCGGCTTCGCCCGGGAACAGTTATGAATGCATTACGTGATAAGCGCTATTTTTTCTGATGTCAATGATCTACGACCTACTGTATATCCGTTTTACGTCTCGGCATGATGGGTTAAGATCACTGACTGGACTATTAATTATATTATCATGGAGATAGCATGTGCAACGAATTCTTGTCAGACGTAGCCAAATTTAAGAATGGCGAGGTGCATGAAACACTAATCGCCCTTCCGTTCAATCTTAACTTGACTGTGTATTTTGCGAAACCAAAAGTTCACAGACGAAATGAAGAAAAGCCGAGTGCACTTCCAGGGAAACTCCAAACACAACCACTCTTCTCTGAACTCTTAACTCAACACGGTTCGACAGTTTGCTGCTGACTGTATCTGGGGTAATAGGCTCGCCCACTAGCTAGGCTGTAACTGGGGTGATAGACTCGCCCGTAGCTAGCTCGTAAACTGACTCCTCAGTAATTAAATGGAGATTGTTGGAAGAAACGAAAACGGAAAGACACTTATAGTGGGCGATGTATTGAAGATAGAGATATGCTCTCGCGGACTTTTTTGTAGAACTTTTCATGCTGAACAATTCTTACACTCATAGTATATTGATATTTTTAACGGTATGCCCAGCGGAAGTTTAAAACGCGCATGGACGCAAGGTTTTTCTTTTCAACTTTATCACTGAAATCGTTACTGCTTGGCTTCCTTTGATCATAAATAAATTAATTTCTACAGAAACCTTCCTCAAGATATCCTTTACAGAATGGTGAAAACGGCATCAAAATCCATCCAGTGGTTCTCGAGATTACCCGTGACATCCAAGTTTTATAAAACTTACTTTAGTTTAATTTTGCCAGATGGAAATGACCATAAAGTGCTCTTAAAAGTATGCAAATTTCAAAAGATTTCTAAAAATTCAATAAACTTATACCTTAATTTTTTAAATGATGTGGCAAAGTGTGTAAAGAGACCTAAAGAACATCCCCGAATGATTTCGATTAGTTCCTGTTGATAGTTTCTGAGAAAAATGTAGGCTACATATAAAGTGGGAAATTAGTGTGGGCAATATAGGACATACCGGAGTTCCTTAAGCCAATAAAAAGCAAGCTATTTATTCATTCAAGAAAATGTATCGGCCAAGACAAAGCTGCCAGTAAAGATATATACAGTAACTTTAGTGAACGTCGTAAAATCAAGCTGCGATACCGTAACAATAGGTCACTTATGGATGTCACAGTATTGTCACAATCGTATACAATACTGTAGAATTTGTTTGATATCCTGTGTCGCTGATGTCTGTACTCGTGTGTGTTTGTAATAAAGGTAGGATTTGGGTAGGAAGCGGCCGTGGCCTGAAGTTAGGTACCGTCCGAGCATTTTCTTGGAGTAGAAGTGCGGAGGGAGGGGGAGAATCCACGGGAAACCACTTCCAGAATGTCTGAGGTAGGAAATCGAATCCGCCTTTTCTCAGTTTTGTCTCACGAAGTTGAGTGCATCCCGTCCCAGCCCCTCAGACCAGATATAAATTCCTTGGCAGGCCGGGAAACAAACCAGGGCTCCGCGGTGACAGCCAAGACTGATAGACACTATTCAACGAGACGTATTGGCAGTGGTCAAGCTGTTTGCGTCTTACCAAGGCGGACCGGATATGCGAAAGTATCACGTCTAGTGATTCGGATTCTACGTAAAAATGGAAGTCCCGTGGCTCAAGAGATTAACCGTCCTTCCTTCCATTCTACCATCCCTTACTCCCTCCCTTCACTTCCTTCCACCCTTCCCTCTTCCCCCCCCCCCCTTCCCTCTTTCATTCGATTTCATTACCTTCCATCCTTCCTTCCTTTCCCTTCCCTTCCCTTCTACCAGTCCCCTCCACCCATCTTTCCCTTCCCCTCCTTCCTTTCTCCCTCCCCTTCTCTCTTTCCTCCCTCCACTTATCTTACTTCCTTTCCCTCTTTCATTCAATTTCATTCCCTTCCCTCCTTTCCCTTCCCTTCACTCCACACCACTCTTCCTTTCCCTCCTCCATTTCCCCTCCCCCCTTCCTTCCCTTCCATCCATTCTCCCACCCTTCTCTCTTTCCTTTCTCCCTCCCCTTTTCGTACTTCCTTCCTTCCTCCTTTCCCTCTTTCATTCAATTCCATTCCCTTCCCTTCCCTCCACTCTCACTTTCCCTCCTCCCTTTTCCTTCCACCCTTCCTTCCCTTCCCTTCTTCCTCCCACACTTCTCTCTTTCCTTTTTCCTTCCCCTGATCTTACTTCCTTTCTCCCTTCCCTCTTTCATTCCATTCAATTCCATTCCCTTCCCTCCTTCCTTTCCATTCCCTCCTCTCTTCCTATCCCCTCCACCCATCCTTCCCTTCCTCTCCTTCCATTCTCCCTCTTCTCTCTTTTCTCCCTCCCCTTATTTTACTTTCCTTCCCTCCTTCCTCCTTACCTTCCTCCTTTCTCCTCCACCCTTCCCTTCCACTCCTCCCATTCCCTTCCTTCCTTGCTCTCTCCCTCCACAAATTCCCTTCCTCCCCACTCGTCCCTTTTTTCTTCCCCTTCTCTCCTTCCCTTCCCTCATTCCTCCCACCCCTTCCTACTTTCCTTCTAAATAATCACAGCCATATATGAGACCAAAACATCGGTAAAAGTCTGTGTCAACAAATACAAAATAACTATATTCATCAAGATATGGCAAGAGTCCGTGTGCTTCTTTAACGAGGTGATATAGGCTACTCTAAACTGTGGGAGCACTACGATGTGCTCAGGATTCAATATCCCATTGGGGTCCAGGCAGGGTGTACCAATAACGTGCGATGGGGCCCAGGTTGGTACACCGAACAGACACGGCATAAAACTAAGAAAATTTACTTTGTTCAATTAATTATTGGACTACAAAAGCCAATAGCCCATATTTATGTTTAATATTGCCATTGTATTGTGTCGAGCTGTGCACGCCAAGGTGCAAGGTCATGGAATGCTGCTCCTGATTCGGTAGACGTAGGTTTGAACCCCACCGTCAACCGTCCTTGAATTTGGTTTCAGTGGTTCCCCAACTTCAAATCCAGGTAAATGTCGGGACAGTACCTTCTAATAGGTCTTCCAACTCCTTGCCCAGTTTCATTCTTTGTGCATTTCATATCTCATAAAATCCTCTGATGTGGTTGGCGTCAGGAGGGGCGTCCGCCCGTACAAACATCCGCCACTATCTATCGCCATCTCATCCCCGAGAAACGGGAATAATGAGGGGTAAATTACACATACATACATTGTCATCTTCAGCGTAGATTACGGTGATTTTTTAATATAGAGACAACGCTATACGGTAATAATAATAATAATAATAATAATGGTTTTGCTTCCCGTTTAATTATTACGGCTTTTAGAGACAACGGGTTGCCGGAATTTTGACCCGAAAGTGATATTTAACATGCCAGTAAATCTACTGACACGGCCCCTTCAAGTGGGAAATGACTGTGCCAGGATTCGATCCTGCAACCTTGGGGACAGCAGGTGACAATGTTACCGCTGCGCCACTCAGCCAGTCATAGAAAATGCAGGCAGCCTCTTAAAATGAGTACTAATCCAAACGTAGGCCCTAGTCTATAAAAATATGTTTTTCGTATTTGTTTGAAATGTTTCGATCCTACTTTCTTCCCACCTGCCAATAATAATAATAATAATAATAATAATAACAATAACAATAATAATGCCGGCCACTGGTAAAAACGAAGTAAAAACTCCTGCAGCTCACTGGCCATGTACAAGTCTTAGAAATGGACACCACTTGGGTGAACTGCATTTGAACGATATCATTCCAATACCTCAAACCACTTTTTTTGGCAGAGCCGGGAATCGAACCCAGGCACCCGAGGTAGTATACAACAATGCTAACCTCTCCACCAGGAGACATATAAATGCATGGTTCACTCAGAATATGATCTTGTGATGTATTCTTGTATGTTAGCGAATCCATCCGATTGTGGAAAGCTCTGTCCCACTCCCCATTTACGATGCATATCATGGCAACATCCTTATAAGATGCATTTAAGCTGGTATGCTTGGAAACGAGGAAGTAGCAATCATTGCATTATTTCAACGATCTCTGCCAATACGCGAAACGATTCCATCCTATTTTAGTCTGACGAATTGGCGCCGATACCGGAAATGTGGAGGTGTGTTCATGCCTTACATCCGTTGATGCGGTGCCAACAAGTTCCTCGAGGGTTTTAATATTCCGAGGATGGTGGGTCTGATAACTCTGCAAGACATGGGGACAAGGAGTTCAGCTTAGGATAGAGATCTGTAATACTGTATTAGAAGCAAAGGAAGCTTGTAGTTTAACGTGACCGTTAATCTCGAGATCATAAGCCACGGGACCTCCTTTTTACGTGGAATCCGAACCACAGGACATGGCATTTCACTTCGAAAATCTCACATGCATTGACCGGGAATCGAACCCGGACCGCCTTGGTGAGAGGCATACAGCTAGACCGCTGAGCCACCACGCCCCCTAATACTGTATTAGAGGTCGAGGTATTAATGGGAAGGTTGCTATGCCCTTCTAACCAACCACCACCTTCACGCGCAGTTTATTTCTTACATCATCCACTACCAGGAGGCGAGGGCAAATAATCTTTCGCACAACCCAGATGGTCTTCATCCCTTAAAAAAAAAAAAAAAAAAACGACGGAATCAACAAAATTAAACAGATGGGCCTTTTTCAAATTTCGGATCAAATATCAACTAATTTACGTACATCGACTGGCCACGAAGGCCGAGGGCACTAACGCGTCAACTCGTGCCTCGCTAGCATCGGGAGAGAGCGGATTCGAATCCCACCTCAGCCGTTCTGAAAATGGTTTTCCTGGTTTCTCATTTTCACCACCAGGCAAATGCCGGACCGGTTCCTTGAAACAGGTCCACGGCCAACTTCCTTCCGTCAGGCTGTGTGGCTCAAGAGGTGACGTACTCGTCTGCTGTACCCAAGATTGCAGGATCGAATCCTGACGCAGTAATTTGGCATTTGAGGGTGCGCAAATGCAAGGGAGCCGTGTCCGTAGATTTACTGCCACGTTCAAGATCCCCTCTAGAGCAAAATTCTGGCACCCAGGCGTCTTTAAAAGCCAGAGTAGTTAAACGGGACGTAAAACCAATGACATTATTATTACTGTCCCCTCGCCAGCTCTGAGGACTTCGTAGGCATGTGGAGTGGAGTGAGTAAGCCAGTGATGACGTAGCACTGTACTATACTATGCAAAAACATGTACTCACCTTAGAGTAGCGGTGTTGGTAATGGAGATTCCTGGTCTTCTTCTTCTGCCTCTCTTTCGGAACTCCACTCTTCACATCCACTGGAGGAATCACTATCATCACTGTCATCATCCAGTTGTATCACTATGCAATCAATGACATCAGAGACAATGCCGTCCTTCTCCCAGTATTCATCATCTACTTACTGAACACACCTACAGTGCCCTTCCCAGTCAGTATTGGTTACAGATGTTATCGCGTTAAGAGTAATATCTCTTAGTTTCTGAAGGGATAAATCCCCGGTAACATTTCCTTCGCGCACCTCACGTTTCACCTTATTCCAAGCTAGTTCGATGGCATTCAGATCACACATGTAAGGGGGAAGGCGGACCACAGTATGTCCCAAGGATTGCAAATGAGAGTCAATTTTAAACAATTTCTCTTTTGGTTTAAACACTTCTACTAATTTATATAGTGCCTCTTTTCTCATAGACTCGTCGCAAGTAACTCCTTTGTTGCGTAACCACGATATCATATCTGATTTCACAGAGTACTTTGTGGGTGGTTTTTCTATCTGTGTGCAGTGATAGGGTGCGTTATCTAACACAACTACAGATGAAGGTGGTAGATTGGGTGCAAGCTTCTCGGTGGCCCACGATGAAATTCACACTGTTCATCTGCCCGTGATAATCCCCACTTGCCGTACCGGCTTTATAGATGAGGAGAGCATTTTCTATGAAGCCGTTTATACCCCCAGCGTGAACTACTATTAACCTATTACCTGAATTCACGTTAGCTTGTACTCCAAATACTTCCTCACTTTGCCAATATTTTCCAAAAGTTAAATTACTATCTATCCAAGTTTCGTCCACTTTACCTGAGTTGATTTATTCTCACTAGATAGTCGTGACGCAACGATACGATGTGAGGCCTTTCAATTAAAATCTTCCTCCGATTTTGAGATTTTTTTCCACCGGAAACCGATTTGTTTTACTACTTTTCGTAATGAAGTGTGTGACCAAGGAAAAGTTATTTTGCCTTGTATCACAGACAGTAGTTTTGGAATGGTAGGAACACGTTTTTCTTCCACATAAAACGCTTGAATAGCACGACGAATTACACATTTATCAAAATCATCAATGTTCACTACAGTGTGTGATGGCCTAGTATTTCCTCTCTTACCCGGAGTGGACAGCACACTACCCTCGCCACTTTCAGCCAATTCCCTCGTTTCCTTCCGTATCTTTTTAATAAAAGATTGGGACACTCCAGCATAGTGAGCAGCACTTCGTGTCGCCTGGTTTACTGTGAAAGCAAAACGTTTGTTTTCAGCATCTTCATCACTTTTACAATAATGTTACTTATGATACCACGACCCTCAGAATGCACTACTTTATTTTACTTTCGCACCGACATAACATTCAAAGTCTGTGTCTCCACTGAGGTAGTATAAGCATAAGCATGGACAGGAATTCCCTCGATCACTCATCGTTCCCGCTCCCCTTACCTCATACCCCGCGTCCACAGAGCTGGCGCGGGGACAGTTGCAGCCAATGGCCATAGCGGGGTATTTCAATTGAACGCCAGTAGGCTCGCCATCAAATTCAATTTCAAGTAGTTCCAACGTTGGCTACCAGAGATGCCACTGTCAGTGACATAGTGGCGAACGTTGAAACTTTATAGAGCGTTACTAACCAAATTTAGCTGCACACTACGAATTGTAGTGGTAGGTTCTTTTACATGACAAATCTATTACATGGGACCGCCGGTTTTACTTCCCCTTCGAAGGAAGGCACACTGAAGGATTTTAACGCTCTTAAAAATGCGACGACTTCGGCCGGGTTTGAACCCGCGATCGTGGGCATAGCAGTTCAGCATGCTACCGACTTCGCCACCGAAGCCAAATACATTATTAGTCTATTATTATTATTACAACTTCCTTCCAAAATTCCTTCCCTGGCCCTTCCTTAATTAGATCTAAGATAACGGTCACTATTTCCGATTGTATCTGCTGACAAAGTGTGTTCAGGTCCCAGATACCGTCCTTGCGACGGTAGAGGAATGATCCCTCGCAGTGTCCATTGATGAAGCCGAGCTGGGAGGATAAGCGATTTAAATTTGGATTACTATAATTAAGTTATTATTATTATTATTATTATTATTATTAAGATAGGTAACCCACAAATTTTGACTCCTTCTGACTCGTCGGCTGGGTCCGCGCCTGTGTAGTTTTTAGCCTACTGTTCTGTCTGTCTGTCTGTCTGTCCTTCTGTCTGTCTGGCTGGCTGTGTGTGTGTCCCCCCCTATGAACTGCTAAACGGCTTCAGCAATCGAAACCAAATTTAGTATGAGTAAAGACGTATACCGGAATATCTCAAGCACATATTTGAAAATGATGTCAGTGCTACCAACTGCTGAAAAAACGCACTAAAAATTTGAGCTCCATGTTGGATATCTTGGAAGGTATGCATGGGAGCTATTCCAAAATTGGCACACATATAGATAATACTATTTTAGTTAAATTTTAAGGAGGACATACATGACAGTGTTGCCAAAATAATTTTAAGACTTCTGATAAAAGTCCAATTTTTAAATGCATATAACTTCGACACTAACAAGTGTATTTCAACCAAATTTTGTATGTAATATGTGTACATAAACAGATATGACAGCGTATTCTTAAGAGCCACCAGGGCTGCCAACTGTTGATAATTGCTCTCTCTCCCTTTTTATACAAATACCAATATATCAGAAAGTATGCAAGCCGACAGCTAAAACTATGCACACGTCTAGTACCTGACATTTTAGATTAATTTGGAGTAACTTATATACGTCAGTTCTACCAACAGGATTCTAAGCGTGCTGATAGGACCAATTTTTAAATACATGTAACTTCTATACTATCAGTTGGATTTCATCCGAATTCCGTATGTGCTATGTGTACCATAACAGATATGACTATAAGTATTCTTAAAAGCAATCGGGGCTGACAACTGTTAATAAATGCTGTCTATATTTTTTTACCCTAATATTCTAGATAGGTTCATATACAGTAGATTAATCATTGGCATGAATCTTAATTTTAAGAAAAGTAGGCTCTTTAGTTCGCCACGGAACTTCTTGTTTAAATATATTTTAATCGTTCTCAATTAACTTTTTTTAAAGTTAAGACAAAATTCCATAGCCTACTTAAAAAAGAAATCTCTATTAATAATACCCAAGTATGGTTCCAGGAATTAACCTGGGAGGAGTCCATGTGGCCTTTGTTCCCACATGGCTCTGGGCAAATGGGAGTGAAATGCGTCGTTGCTTGTCATCTGCAACCATACCTTATTGGGTTCAGCAAGAGAACCCAACTTAGCCTCTTTCACTCCAACTCCAGCATGTAACCTACAAGAGGTGCCCCTGTTAAACCGAGTAACCCAGTGGAAGGTTGGGTAACCAATCCCAGCGGGAAATTGGGTCGGTGAGCCGATCAGTGCTGGTGGCTTCAAGGCTTACAACCTTTATAGTTAAAAACCCGTTACCTTTTAGGTAACCACCATTACGACTCTCGTAATACTCGAAACATGAAGAAAACAAATATTCAGAAATGTACCCCAGGTGGTAACCAATCCACCCCCACGCAGTTTGGGGCATGCAGGTCTTCGGACTCTGGGGAACCTGCACCTTCATGCTTCCAACTTATATCTAACTCTATTAAACGACAACCAAAGAAACACATCGAGCATTAATTCTCTACTGAAAGTAGGTAAACTCAAACAAACACTTGACGTGTTGGAAGAGCACAAAGTTATGATAGCAGCACTACAAGAGACACGTTTTACCGATGAGGATGCAATCGAGTCCGGAATGTATAGAATATTCAAGGGGAAACCTGGTGAAAGAGTTATCAAGACACTCCCACAATTTGGTACTGGGTTTGCGGTACACCAGAAGATGGTAGACCATATTTTAGAATTCACTTCACCTAACGGAAGGACCTCCTCGTTATCCTTCAGGTCTCGTAATAGAGCACACACAATTGTAAATTTTCACGCTCCCACAAATGATACAAACCGGAGAAACCTGGAATACGTGGAGCAATGCTGGGCCATCTTAGAAGAAACTCTGGATATGGTCCCACCCCACCATTCCATCATACTCATGGGAGACTTTAACGCATAAGTCGGGAAGGAGTGGAAGTACCATTATCCAGTCCATAAGAGAACAAATAGAAATGGAGAACGTCTTATTGAACTATGTGACAAGTACAACCTGGTCCTAAAATCAACAGCTTTCAAACGTCTACCTAGAAAGGCCAAAACCTGGAAGAGTCCAAATCCTATGCTTGGTGAGTTCCAGTTAGATCATGTTGCTATAGCAAGACAACATCATACTGATATACAGAACGTAAAGGTATTACGAGGAGCCAACATAGACTCTGATCACTACCTTTCACTTGTCAAGATTAATTTACAGCCCTTTAGTAAACAACCAAATCTTCAAAGTAGTCATAAGATACCCAGGTTCAACACTCTGCGACTGCGCGATGAGGATTGTGAGTTTCAGAACACCCTTAGGAAGAATACAGAGAAAGACGGATGGCCTGCCTTACAAAAGGCCTTGTTGGAGGCCCTCAGGAAACTATCCCTGAATCATCAACAAAAGGCAAACACCCATGGTGGGATGCAAATTGTGATGAGGTTATAGAAGAAAGGCGTAAAATCTGGATTAGGTGGAACCAACAAAAAAATGAAGCTAATTATGAAGCCTTCCTCCTGCAAAGGAAAGCTACAGCTAACACCATCCGCAGAGCCAAGAGGAATTACCTCAGGAGTCTAATGCAACAGGCTGAAAATGATTTTCAAAGAAACAACTCAAGAGATTTGTACAAGGGACTTAAGAAGCAAACGGCCCAGTATACAGCTCCTACCCTCATCCTCCGCGGGCCGGATGGAAAACTTCAACTAAACAATCAAGACTGCACTAAAACTTTTGCAGATTACTTCCAGAAGCTACTAAACGTAGAGGAACCTAATGAAAAGCTTATTTTCCATGAGCCTCCGCACAGGAACCCTGATTCTCAACCGCCTACAAGAGAAGAAATAATGAACATCATTTCGAATGGTCTCAAGAACAACAAGGCTCCAGGTGATGACGGCATAGTAGCCGAGTTGTGGAAACATGCAGATGACCAGTCCTAACAGAACATCTATCAAATCATAAAGGACATATGGGCAACAGAGTCCCTACCCGAAGGTTGGACGTCTGCTGTGATTTATCCCCTGCACAAGAAGGGAAGTAAGACAGACCTCGACAATTATAGGGGTATTTCCTTGTTACAAATTACCTACAAGATCCTGTCTGTAGCCTTGCTCAATAGAGTCACTGCACAGCTAGACTCAGAATTAGGTGAATACCAGGCTGGTTTCCGTATGACCAGATCTTGCCCAGAACAGATACACAATCTTAAGACAGTTCTCACCTACACGAACCGAGGTGGCCATCCATGGGTGGTGGTTTTAGTAGATTTTCAGAAAGCTTATGACTCCGTGGATAGAGATACCCTTTTCTTCATACTACGGGAATTTGGTCTGGATGGGAAGACCCTACGATTAATCCAAGCCACTCTGAGAAACACGACGTCCAAGGTCAGATTCAGAGGTGAACTATCCGAAAGCTTTCCAATCAGAACAGGAGTTAGACAGGGTGATGGTCTCTCCTGTATTCTCTTCAACTGTGTACTGGAAAAGCTCATTAGGGAATGGAGAACGATGCTACCACGGGAGCTGGACTGAAGCTTTGTTACAAGAGAGACAACCTCTTCGTCCCTTGCCTAGCCTTTGCCGATGACCTCATTCTATTGGCAAATAGCATAGAGGAGGCTACCTACAGCCTACAGAGTCTTTATAGTGTAGCAGTTAAGACTGGTTTGAAGATGAACATCCAGAAGACTGAATTTATCACCAATATCAAGGAGGCCCCTTCTAATATTCCTCTCACAGACACTACCATACGAAAGGTACATGCAGTTAAGTACTTGGGAGAATGGATTTCTGCGAATCAGAGCGAGAACCTAGCCATAGATGCCAGATGTACCAAGTTTGAAAGGGCTTATCATTCCTGTCGTATCTATTTATCTAAGTGCCTCTCCAAGAACCTCAAACTCAGACACTATAACTCCGTCGTCAGGCCATCTGTTCTGTATTCTTCTGAGTGCCTTGTAATGACCAGAAAGGGTCCACTCAGAAAACTGGAGTTAAAAGAGAGGAAGATCCTGAGGAGGATATTAGGTCCAATTAGAGAGGAAGGAGCCATTTACAGAATCCGACATAATGTTGAATTGTATGAACACCAGGAGGACATAATCACGTCTATAAGGAAAAGACGCCTGACCTTTTACGGACACTTGGCACGTCTGAATTCTGACAGACTCACCAAAAGGATATTCACAGTAACAGGAAGAGGAAAGGCTTCCAAGAACAAATGGATTGCGTCAGTTAGGTCAGATATGAAATAACTAGATATCCCACTGGAACAAACTCGTGACCGTCTGCTGTTCCGTCAGGTCATCCGACAGGGCGTTTTCCCAACGTCCCTTACAAGTAAGAAGACTACAGGAGCAAAGTGGACAGAAGAAAGAAGACTGACTCATAGTCAGAAAATGAGGGACTATTGGAAGAAGAAGAAAGCAATAACTTTACCGAAGAGTAGATACGAGCCCCGTGGTCCTAAGTAGGCCTAAACGATAAAGAAGAAGAATACCCAAGTATACCAGCAAGCATACAGTACGTATGTTGTTGCTCACAAACACAATAGATGGACTTGGATTTTGTTACATTTGCATTAGTGTTCAATTTGTTTAAAATGCTCGTGTTGTTCCTGCTGAATAGTATAATCATAGCGGCCCAGCTGGTCCTGCCTGCAGGTATTCGTGTGCGCGCAAGACAAAAGAAACTGTACGCGCGGCGCGCAGTAGAGGTCAGGCAATGGAATGGAATTGACCCATTCTGTTAGATCATAGACCACGCCCGCACTCGATCTGCACGATTTTCAGATACAACTGGCTCCTTGACACGAATAGCGCCCAGAGCTTCCGAGACACTTAAATAACAACTCTCAAACTGCAGAACGAGTAACATTGTATTGATGGTAGTGAAGGGAGAGAAGTACTTGGGGGGTAAATTACAATTACATCAAAGAAACTGAAGCGGATCACCTCACGGTGTAGTGGCTAGCATTCTTGGCTGTTACCCCTGAGTTTTAATTCACTGGCCATGGAAGCCAATATACCAACTTTTTGTAAGCCTTCATATGGAGGTTATGGCTGCTTTGAGTTTTTAGTTCTCGCAGTAAAGATGATTATGATGATAATTGTTGTTTTAAGGGGCCTAACATCTAGGTTATCGGCCCCTAATGATCTGGGTGAGAGCGAAAATGTTAATGAAATGGAAACCAGAACGAAAATTAAGTGAGACGGAAAATACTGACAAAAAGGAACTCAGATTGAAACAACTCACAAAATGTTCTTACAAAAGGGAATTTAGAACGAAAAGATTCACAAAAAGAATGGACTGAAAAATACCCACAAAATGTAGGCTAGATTCAAAATACGTACAAAATGCAATGTAGAGTCGAAATACTTACAAAATGCAATTGAAATTCAAAATACTTACAAATGCAATTGAGGTTCAAAATACTTACAAATTGCAATTCAGATTGAAATATCCCAGTTCCAATCCAAATTATTCACAAAGTGCAATTGAAATTCTAAATACTTACACAATGCAATTGAAATTGAAAATGCTTACAAAATGTACGGTAGATTCAAAAGACTCATGTGGATTGACAATACTTACAAAATGCAATTGAAATTGAAAATGCTTACAAAATGTACGGTAGATTCAAAAGACTCATGTGGATTGACAATACTTACAAAATGCAATTTAGATCGAAAATACTTGACAAAATGTAATTTAGATTCAAAATACCCACAAAATGCAATTGAGAATCAAAATATTTGCAAAATGCCCACCAAACAAAATGCAATTTAGATTTAAAATTCTTGCAAAATGTGGTGTTGGTTGAAAATACTTACAAAATGCAATTGAAATTCAAAATACTCACAAAAATGCCCTGAAACCCACATTGAAAGACTTACTAAAAAGCAATTTAGATTATCAATCTTTAAAAAATGCAATTGAGGTTGAAAACAATCGCGAGAGGTAATTTAGATCGAAAAAACTTACAAAATGCAACGTAGATCAAAAATACCTACAAAAAAATGCTAAAGGGAATTTAGATACACGGGGAACCGAGTTACAAAATCAGTGCGGGAATCTTAAAGGGAAAAGGACATATAATGAAAAGAAAACAAGAGGTCTGATCCCTCGAAGAAGGAGGGATCAGAAAAGATGAGACAAGGGCCAATTAAGGCGGGAAAGTGAAAGACTCCCTAGGCCTCTGATACCCTAATACCGTCGGGGTCGGAAAAGAACAAGAGTTGACCAACAAGGTCGACAGGAAAGAAGACAGAGAGGAGCCTGGCACAAGAAAGTGGAAGCAATGCCGGACTCAGCTGGGGTCCCGTGGTCACCAACCCACGTCCCACAAGATGTGAGCCCCTGAGGAATCGCAGTGAAGAGACACAAGGGCGCTTCATAAAAGCGCGCAGTTCGCTACTCCTGTGGGGTACGGGCGAGGACACCAAGAGCCCACCGATGAGCCAGCTTGGTGTCCTAGGCGAAACCCCACACAAGATACGGCACAAACCTAGAAAATTTGCTGAATTTTAATTCACTGACCGTGGAAGCCAATATGCCAAGATATTCAATCCTGGTAGAAGGGCTGGAACGGAATACACTCAGCCTTGTGAGGCAGAACTGAGAAGAGATGGGGGCGATTCAGCACCTCATAAAGTAGGCCTACTTCTTAGAAGTAGAATTCCGTGATTCACCTCCGATTCTACTTCAGGCAAATGATGGGCTCGTTCGCAACTGAAGGCCACGGCCGCCTCCTTCACAATCCTGGTCTTCATTAGCCTACTAATACGGCACACCAGAGTAGCACACATCTGTCGAGATGTAAATTACTGGTCATTTTTACGCGCCTTACATGCCAACGAAACGTTTTATTTATGAAGTAATTAGTTAAAAATAACATTAGTATGTCATACTAAAATTATTAATGAAAATCCACAGCCTGCTTCCAGTCGACCGACCGGGTCAGGGAATCGAATGAATGAATGAAGCCTCATCTAGCGGCGAGGATATGAACAGTACTGGCTGCCGAAGCCTATCGCACTCTCCTGGGGCAATGATTAAAGATTAAATGAATGACACATGCAATGAAATGAGAGTGGAGAGTGTTGCTGGAATGAAATTGTGACAGAGAAAACCGGAGTACCCTGAGAAAACCCTGTCTGCCTCCACTTTGTCCAGCACATCTCACATGGAGTGACCGGGATTTGAACCACGGACCCAGCGGTGAGAGGCCGGCGAGCTGCCGCCTAAGCCACGGATGCTACATACTAAAATTATTAATAACTTACATTAATATTTCTTATTTCCTATTCTTTCTCAGAGATCACAATGATACAGGTTATAAGGCAAATCTTACACACATCCAAGTACACGAGGCTAAAGGAGCACGCTGTCGCAAGGCCCTTGTGCCAGCAAGTCGCTGGGCACGTCAGTTATGAAGACTGAATATTTTCTCAATTAACATTTCAAAATGCTAGCTTCTAGAAACATTGATTTTTCACGTGCAATAAAACAGTAAACCTGATAAATGGTCCCAACTGTTGCCTTAAAGGGTATAACATCCAGTTCATCTGTCCCCCATTTTTAGGGGCAGATGATCTCGTAGTTCCGCCCCTTAAAACAACAATAACTAACATAACTGTCCCCCATTTACTCATTACAAGAAGGAAGGGAGAGTGTAAAGTAATGAAAGAGAGACTGAGAGCTTCGAAAATGCGAGTGATGATGATGATTGTTGCTTTAAGGGGTTGAACAGCGAGGTCATCTTACCCTAAAGTTTGAGTAATAAGAATTATATGTTAGTCCATTGATTTCTGGCAATAGGATCTCAGAAACAGACCCAATTAGTGACAGAATAAAAAATCGAATTCTTCCAAGTCACATGTTAAACATTCCAAAACAAAATTCATATCGCGCTAAACGCATTTGGATAGATAGCAGGAGATGGGGGTTCGGATCCCAAGTAGGCTACGGTCTCATTATCAAGTTTTACTCAACAGTGCGAGACTTGTGGTTCCTACTGTACACGCAGCGTAGCGCTATCAAGTGTGAAGAGGTCCGGATATACAGTATTTCAGCGATTAGGTAACTCAAATGTCAATCATGTGGACAAGGTCAATAACCGCGACAAGCAGGTGGACTTCGAGGAGACGGGGCACTTAAGAACAGGCTCAAATCTATTTAGGCTCATTAGATGTTAATTAGTTTTAGGGGCTTGGAACGTCTTCTTCATCAGCCCAATGTACTTGGGTGTGTGTTGAAATAGTCATATAACCTGTGGTTTTGTGGCAACTAGTGATGTGCGTAACTGTTATTATTTGGGTTTAGGATTGGCGTTAGTGTCCCGGAACTTGAAATAAGGTTTCATCGCCCCATGCCATGCACTTGGGTGTGTGTTGAATTTGCCCGGTAATCTGTGTTGTGGAAACTAGTAGAATGCTAACTGTTGTTATTGGGGTGTAGGATTGGGTTCAGGTCCCGGGACTTAAAGTAAGTTTTATTATCGCGGGTATTTCCCTGGAGGGATGTGCTAGAATGCCACGCTCATGATGGTCGCTATCAGCGTCGAGTTTTGAACCTCCGATCTAAGAAGAAAAAACAACAGACCTTCAGAAAATTCCTCTTATGAAACTACACTGACGGCCTTCCCTACAGAACGAAGCTTTGCCGACCCGATTGACGGGCGGAGAGTGTTAGTCAGCGTCAGATGACTAGCATTTGCCGATAACACAAGAGCAGGATGGGAAGCTCCGAATGCTGGCATTGGATTTGTTACATACGGAGCTGGCAAGATACGTTAGTTGAGAAAATGACGACTTGTGGTGAAGTACTGTAGGCTATCTGGTATCATGAACATGGTTAGGTATGGGACAATCTCAGACCTGAGGATGTCCATGTTGCAGAGTTCCTGTAGCACGGTACCGTAGAAAGAAAGGCACAATAGACGGATGGAAGCTTCCGGACGCTGTGGGTCTTATTATTATTATTATTATTATTATTATTAGAATTATTATTATTATTATTATTATTATTATTATTATTGTTGTTGTTGTTGTAAGCCATTTCTCAATAATCGAAATTAATGCTTTTCAAACTACGAACACGATTGTACCGAATTGTAATCGGTGTTTCAATAAGCGTGTTCGTATTTCAGTTGTAATGTGAAAAGAGGCATCCACGACTTACATCTTGATCATCAACCCCGTGTAGTTGGGTGTGTGTTGAAGTTGTCTGATAACGTGTATTTATGTGATGACTGTAGTAGTGTATAACTGTATTAGGGACAGAGATGAGGTAGGTGCCCGGGGACATGCAGTAATGTGCTATCCCGGCATTTGCTGGATGGAGTGAGGGAAAACTCCCGAGGAAAACCACACTCAGGATGGCCCCTCTCAACGCTGGGATTCGAATCTACGATCTCCGGACTTGATGCAGCTGCCCGCTCGGTCGTGGTGCAAGTTTTAACGATTATGACTATGCCACGGAACGACACAGAAAGTGTACTTTTTTAGAGATTACTAATAAGCTACTGTTTACATTAGAATTGGGTTTAAGGATCTCTACGAACCATGGTAAGAGTCAGGCAATAAGTGGAGATTCAAATCCCATTCCTCGAGGAATTTGGGCAAATGAAGTACAGTACCTTGTGTCAGGGGCGTCCGGGGTTCTCCCCGGGAAACTTCTGTATAATTTGGGACAAAATGATGAGTTTTAAGGCTATCTGGCATCACTTTTCAACCAGTTTATTGTGATGTTTTATGTTTGGTTAATGTCAAAAACAACTAAGACCATTTTATGATACTTTTTATTATTGCTCTCTTGATAGTATTTACTTGGAATGAATTAATGTTACTGTTTTGATTTACAACTCACACTATAATATAAAGTCAAGGTTTCTTGAAGCATTGCAAATTGGTTCATAAATTCATCGTCAGTGAGATGTATGTCTCTGTGAATAGATTAGAATACTAGACCGTTGAGTCTGTTTTCAGAAGTATAATTTCTTAAGTATGTTTTCTACCAACTCTAACTCCGTTCGGCAGTACCAGTAGCTACAGAGAGAGGCAAATTTGCCAAAAGTTTGATAAGGGTATAAAAGTTAGGGGGAAAAACGTTTGTCACACGCTTCAAGGGCACTTGTTGCTGTTCTTGGTTCGTTCATAAGAGCGAAGGCACTGGAGAGTAATAAGAGGTTATGTTGTTACACATAAGATCAGAGCACACTGTTTACATCGCTCTACCTTCACCTCGCTTTGCAACGTTGCCAAACGTCGCTTAGTAACAATAGGACATGCTTATATTGGTATTTAATGTTTTAATTCATATTAAAATAATATGTGACAAACATTTCGGGGGTGCCCCCCCCCCCCCTTATATACGCCCCTGCCTTGTGTTGATGAAACAAGAAAGTTATAAATGGTTTCCTTCGATGTGAAGTAACTGTCTATCTTTTTTTTGTGGCTTGTTGCTCATCTCCTTGACAATAAGCAAGAGCTTTATGCTTACGTTTTCCCGACGTTAATAGTGGTTTGCTAAGTGACATTGTGCACTTGTCAAGTGGCTCCCCGACCCCCTGTCATTAGGTGGTGGTGTGGGTGACATTCCACAGGGCAACAACCCACCACTGCATCGCAGCGGTATATAGCACAGACTAGTGCATTCTTCCATCTGTTTCTTTTCAAACAGCCACTACCTGCCAATGAATGATCGATAAACGGGGAGAAGGCGACACGTTTTGAGAAATACGCTATGCGAAAAAAAAGACAACCCATCTTGACTGATTTGGTGCGAGAAGTCTTCGTGATTTCATTGTACAGTAGCCTACGTTCCCGACATAAGAACTCCATAATTATAGTGAAACTAAGACACCGCTTCGCGGTAATTCGTTGTAGAATTTAATGTTAAAAAAAAAAAACAAAAAAAAAACAACTGACTTTACTTTTTAAACCTTTCCGGATTAAAAGGGGTCCGGATAAACGAGGTTTTACTGTGTATTCATAATTTTATTTCCGTTTCCGCGTTGAACAGGTTCCGCTTTGAACAACATAAATAACATGCAAGGCCATACCCAGTGCGCTGGAACCAACTTTCGTTCACATTGGACAAGTTTCCACTTTATAGACGTTCTTCTTTGAGCGAGTTTTACTAAATTAGCCAAAATGTATAGACTATGATTTACAGATATTTAGTTCGTCCACTAACAATAAGAATAATGAACTACTGTAGTTATCAAGGAAGCTGTGGCACATATCCAATACTTGGAATAGAAGCTTGTGATTACGAGATAACTATCACGGTGGGATTCTGCGGTCGACCAGACAACCAAGCCTTTCCTCTAGGTACCGTAAGTATCGCTTACAAAAAGTTGTCGTATTGCATTTCTCGCTCCGTTGCTATATTCCAAGGTTGAGCAGGCTCGATTCTCTGCAGTCATCAAACGAGTTTGCCGTTGACAAACCCACATTTTCAAATATCTCGCCTATTACTGCTGCAAATCGTGGGGGTGACGCAGTTTCGTCCACGTCATGCCCCTGGATATGTATTGGTATTCAAAATATTGAACTGAACGTCAGCAATTGGCTACCAGGGTATCGTTTTAAGAGCCGACCACCTCGTGGTGTAGTGGCTAGAATTCTTGGCTGTGTCTCCGGAGGTTCCGGTTAGATTCACGGAATCTGCTAAGAAATTTAATTCTAGTCTCAGGGCTGGAACGGGTACACTCAGCCTTGTGGTCCAAAACTGAGAAGAGGTGTGTTTGATTCTCACTTCAGCCATTTTGGATGTGGATTTCCGTGGTTTCCCACTTACACTTCAGGCAAATTCCTGGATGGTTCCTAACTTATAGCCATGGCCACCTCCTTTCCAATCCTTACCTAAATTACAAATACACACACAAATACAGACACCACAGATTATCAAATATATTCTACACACACTCAAATACATGGGACTAAACTATAACGATGTCCAAGCCCCTCAAATGAAACTACTTTCAAATAGCCACCTTCTGTGGTCTCATGATGCATATTGAGACTCAGGATCTACATATCTTGGGTTTGATTCCGAGTTCTGTCAAGAAATTGAATTCTGGTCTGAGGGTTGGAACGGGGCACACAGCCAAGTGAGGCAAAACTGAGAAGAGATGGGTTCGATCCTTAACGCAGCTGTCCTAAAAGTGGCGTTCCGTCCTTTCCCCACTTCTACTCCAGGAAAACTCTGGGATGGTTGCTAACATACGACTACGGCCGCCATCTTCCAACACTAGACTGAATTACAAATACACACACTACTAGAGCCATCAGAATGTCACAGGTTATCAGACACACCCATGTACGCGGGGCTACATGACCATATTCCAAGTTCCTAATAGAAACAACAACAACAACAGAAGAAGAATTTATAATAATAATGTTATTGGTTTTACGTCCCTTTTTAACTACTCTGACGTCGGGGTGCCGGTATTTTGCCCAGAAGGAGAACCTAAACGTGCCAGTAAATCTTCTGACACGGCTCCCTCGCATTTGCGCACTCTCAAATGCCAGCTGACTGAGCCAGGATTCGATCCTGCAACCTTGTGAACAGCAGGCGAGAGAGTTACCGCTGAGCCACGCGGCCAGTCAACAGAAGAATGGCAAGAGCAGGTACCAGAGATGATAATTGCTGCTTTAAGGGGCCTAACATCTAGGTTATCGGCCCCTAATGGTCTTGGTGATAGCGAAAATGACAATGAAATGGAAGCCATAACGAAAATTAAGTTAGACTCAAAATACCTACAAAATGGAACTCAGATTGAAATGGCTCACAAAATGTAGAGGGAAATACTTATAAAGGGTAATTTAGAAGGCAAATACTCACAAAAGGAGTTTAGATTAAAAAATACGCGAAAATGTTGTTTAGGTTCAACATACTTACAAAATGCAATGTAGATTCGAAATAATTGAAAATAATTACAAATTGTAATTTAGATTCAAAATGTCGGCCCGCTTTCCAAAATACTTACAAAATGCAGATTGAAAATACATACAAAATGTGCTTGACATTCAAAACACTCACATAATGTACTTTAGAGGCACGGGGAGCCAATTCATAAGAACAGGGCGGGAATCTTAAAGAGAAAAGGAAAAGAAGGCTGACCCCTAGAAGAATGAGGGATCAGGAAAGATGAGAGAAGGGCCAATTAAGGCGAGAAAGGAAGAGACTCCCTCGGTCTTGGATACGCTCTAACCGTCGGGGTCGGAAGAGAACAAGAGTTGACCAAGAGAGGCCGACAGGAATGGAGACGGAGAGGAGCCTGGCACAAATAAGTGGAAGCAATGCCGGACTCAGCTGGGGCCCCGTGGTCACCAAACAACGTCCCAGTAGATGTGAGGTCCTGGAGGGAGGTATCAGAGAGAGTATTCACGTGTACCGTAAGAGTCTCGTATCTGCACAACGATGTGGAACACTCGGTAATGTTTGTTCAAATTGTACCTGCCCGTAATAACGTGACCCGGGCTAACACACCGGAACAGTATGAATATGTTAACGGTGCATTCCACGAAGGCACACATCGCTCGCCGAAATAAACACATGAGGCCTCTTCGTTCAGACGAAGATCAGACATAGTAGTGTTTCTCTTCTCAAGGCAGCAAGAGATGTTTATTACAATACTAACAATCTGCCTCGGCTACGCCCAGTATCTTTAAAGCTTTACCCAGCGTAAGCTTAAAAGGCACATTTTTTTATATTTCAATGAACTACGACCTATATCCATTTTCTGTCTCTGGGTAATGGGTTAAAATCCTTCGTTAAACCACGTCCAAAGCGGGTATATGTTGAAACAGACAATGACAGATGACATTGAAGTCAGATGAAGATCGCTCATTTGTTGGGAACTTGCCGTCACGATTCTTAGGAATTCTTGGATTTCAAACGGTGTGCTGAAGTCGGAACAGGTTTATCCGCTACTGAGTATCTAATGAATGCAGGCGAACCCACGATCTAGGTCACTACTGGTGCACGATACAACACACAGTGAAGTGGCTATTTCTTCCACGGGGGGTATTTGTAGACAGGCTGTCTAGTGCTCAATGCTTCAGCCTTACACACTAAATATACTGAGAAGCAATGTTCCCTATTAATCTGGGTTCCTACGTTTGTTAAACCACTTCCCACATACTTCTTTTAAATAAGCGTAGGTTCGTTTGATTTATACAAAAAATGAGTAGTATAAATATTAATATTTATATATAAATGTGTATAATTACACAGTGTATTAATAAAAATATATTAATGGTATAAATAAATGTAATAAGTAGAACATAAGAGAAGAAAGTCATTAAGAAATCCGACTGGAAGAAAAGAAAGAGGACTTGATATTGTATATTTTGGCTAACAGGTACAATATAAAGTGTAATTGTAACCCATCAATAGTTATGTCCTTGACATTCGTCATGGTATTTATTTCTTACATATCGATATCAATCGCAACTTTCTTTGTCCACTTTTCAATACAAAATATCACTATGCCACTATCACGTTGTGCCTTCTTCAGCCTTTCACTACACTATCATACCATTATTACAGCCATTTACGTCACGATTAATATATATTCATATAATATTGTTTTGTCAAAATATATATATATTTTTTTTAATGTCGGTAAAAATTGATTGGTTGGTTCCTCTGTTTAGGGGCTGCGACAACGCAGTCATGTAGCCCCGTGTGCTTTGGTTGTGTATACAATCTGTCTGATAACCAGTGTTAATTTTGATAGCTGTATTAGTGTGCGGTATCTGTAATTCAGGTAAGGACTGCAGACGATCAATTTCAAGTAGTTCCTACTTTTGCTACCAAATGCTACCGTCAACGACAGCTAGCTGTGAACTTGGATACTAGATGCCACTGCAGCAGGCACCTGGCGTCAAACGTTAGAACGTAATACAGCGTCAATCAAACCTAACCTACAAATTTATCTTCACACAATTATAGTTAGTGGAAGGATCTTTTACATGCCATAAATCTATGACTTGGGCCCGCCGGCTTTACTTCCCCTCTGCAGGGATACTGGGGGATTTTTAACGCTCTTAAAATATCCGACGACTTAAGCCGAGTTTGAACCTCGCTAAAAATAAAACAAAAAAGACTTGATCAACTTGATTAGAAGATTACATTTTCAAGATTGTTGACAAGGAAGCATTTCTGGAACAAAAGTATTTCATTGTTTTATTTTTAGCGACATTGAAAAAAATCTATGTTGACAAAACAATATTATATGAATATATATGAATAGTGACGTAAACGGCTGTAAGAATGGTATGATATTGTGGTGAAAGGCAGAAGAAGGCACAACGTTATGTGGCATAGTGATATTTTTTATTGAATAATAATGATATTGGTTTTACGTACCTTTTAACTACTCTGGCTTTTAGAGACGCCGGGATGCCGGAATTTTGCCCCAAAAGGGATCTTCAACGCGCCAGTAAATCTACCAACACGGCTCCCTCGCATTTGCGCACCCTCAAAAGCCAGTTGACTGCGCCAGGATACGAACCTGCAACATTGGGCCCAGCAAGCGAGAACGTTACCGCTGAGCCACGCAGCCAGCCAATTTTGTTTTGAAAAGTGGACAAAGAAAGTTACGACCATCAATAGTTTCCATTGTTGTATGTAGGGGAGGATTAACCGGTTGTTTTGTTGTTGATTTCCTTAGGGGCTTTGACGTATCGTGGTCATCAAGCGTCATGTATAAGGTGCGTTCAAAAAGTAACGAGCCGGAGGCATAATTACAGAAACCAGTACCTGTATGTTAGAAGTATTGACCCTGGCTGTTGAGGCATTTGTCCCACTGTGACACGAGGCGGTGAATGGCTGTCTCATAAAATTCCCTGGGCTGCGATGTGAACCAGTTCCGCACGTACAGCTGGACGTCGGCGTCCGAGGTGAATCGTTGGCCCCGCAGAGCCCTTTTCAGGGGACCATACATGGCGTAATCACAGGGAGAGAGGTCCGGACTGTATGGAGGGTGACCGAGAACCTCCCATTTGAATTTCTGCAGGAGTGCAGCGACTGTGTTGGCCGTATGAGGTCGTACATTGTCGTGGAGCGACCACGGCGGCTATGGCGTTCACTGTCACTCGGCGGTCCTGGGTAATGAATGCATCAACCAGCTGGACGTTGTCATCGGTAATGCAGGGGGGTGTCCCAGACCGGGCATCATCGGCTAACGACACCCGTCTCTCCCTGAAGCGCTTGAGCCACACCTTGACCCTTGCAAGGGACATGCAGTGTTCGCCGTACACTTTTGACATTCGGTGATGAATGACCGTTCACCCTACTCCTTCCGCTGTCAGAAACCGAACACCACCTCTTTGCTCTTCGGTTGACGTCTCCATGTCACTGTTTGCAATGCGACTGGCAGCGTTGGACGATTGATGCATGCTGCTGCTCGCTTTGTATAGTCACATGACGTGCACTCGTGCCCTCTAGCGACGGGCTGTGACCTTCCACGCTCTGGTCGGAACCACCCCGCGTTACACACGCCACGATTAGCCGATGTCGTCACCAGTTTGCGCATTCCAGCCTCCGGCTCGTTACTTTTTGAACGCACCTTATAGGCTACTTCGATGTATGTAAAATAAGTCTGTGGCTGTAGTAGTGTGTGTATTAGTGTATTAGGCTTTTAGTGCCGGGAGTGTCCGAGGATATGTTCGGCTCGTCAGAGTTAGTAGCTGCTTCTATGCGGACACCCATGGGGTGAGCTACAAGTACCGTCGCGTGTGGAGTGTTGTCTGGGGAGAAAAGTGCGATTGTAAGGACTAGGAATTGGAAGGTAGCGGCTGTGGCCTATAGTTAGGGACCAACCCCTGCATTTGCCTGGAAGGAAGATGGGAAACCACAGAAAACCATCTTCAAGGTTGCCGGCAGGGGGATTCGAACCTCCTCGCCTCCCGGATGTGAGCGACTTCCCGCAGCCACGCCGTAACAACCACGGCTAACTAACCCGGTTATTAGTGATTGGGGCTAGGTATTGAGCTGGAGGTACCATCACGGCATTCGCATTGAGCAGAAGTATGGAAACCACAGAAAACCACTTCTAGGATGGCTGAGGTAGCATTTGAATCCACCTTTTCTAAAGTTTGCCTCACGAGGCTGATTGAACCCAGACCAGAATTAAATTTTTAGGCAAAGTTGGGAATCGATACCGTTCCTCCGCGGTGAAAGTCAAGAATGCTAGCCACTTAGTCACGAAATGGATGATTAACATGTTCGAACTTCTCCGGATTAAGAGAAGGGGGGTTATGGGGCCAGTCTACACACTTAAAATAAAAAATGTATTGCTTCAGTTTGAACCTAATTGCGCCTGTGTTCCTGTGAGCTGTGTCCACACTCTAGCACAACACAAGGGTTAATGAAAGGTTGTGATAGCGCTATGGGGGTGGCCCATTTCTGGGCGAAGATCATCTAACCTGAGACATGTTCTTCTTTTCTTATTAGTGTATTGTATTAGAGTATTGTTCTCCATTATAGGTCCGTATTGAATATATTTAATTAGTGTACACTATTAATGATTTCCGTCCTTTCAATACAAATATATTAATACAAATTAATATATTATATAATACAATATATTAATACAAATATATATTATATATTTGTATTGAAAGGACGGAAATCATTAATAGTGTATACTAGTGTATTGTATATAATATGTAACTGCTTCTGACTCGAATAAATATAACTAGCATTACCCGTCGCGGCTTCGCCCGCGAATATTCTAGTTGTAAAGAGTACACTTAGCAAAATCTCAATCATGAATGCTATGACTGATTTATCCTTGATATGAATAATCAGACTTTATCAATTCAGCTACTGGTGCTGTGGATAGGGGTTTGTCATTCCTTCATAGGTATATCAGAGCGAAGTTAAGTTTTCTGGGAATATCACATACACTGTTAATTTAAGGGCCTTTAAATGTGGTTTTCGGAGACCCTTTATAGTAGGGTGGAAAAGACCTTTCGTAGCACACTTACACGTAAAAATTACGTGAAAAAATTCTCGAGTGCCCCTTGACCCCCTTAAGAGCATTATACTGTATGTATTGATGAATTTTACAGCTTAATTCGGTTCAGTGATAAACTTATAACCGTCTGGAAACATTCATAGTAATGTAATAATTGGAATTGCATTGCATCTTACATAAATAGATGGACCTGTGAGATTCTGTTACCATGGTTACCGTCTTGCATTCTTTCATTATTTCATAGTAAATATACATGTTTTAAGGTATTTATTTAATTGCGAGGCATTTAAAAAGTAAGTGAGTGCGTTTCGCTTATGCATTGGGTTATGCTGAACCTGTAGGTACCCCATATGTGTAGTTTGGTGTTAATGGGACCTTATTTTCGGTACAAAACTGGAATGGGAGCTTAGCAGAATAATACAGGGAGGGATAAGCTTGAACCTGTGAAGGAAATATCCCACATTGAAGTATTAGAAGCCAGTACATTTATAGACTTTGTAAACAGGAAGAACTCCCGATCCATACCGTCTGTAATAGGTGATAACCACTTTACGATCACCACTGAATAACTCGTAAATGGCTGATTCAGTATGCTAGTAAAAACCATACTTAATGCGAAGCATGTACACTCTACCAACGCCTGACTTACGCCCTTCTGGATGACTTCAGAGTAATCATCCGTAAGTAACAGGTGATATGCTACCAACTTTACCGTCTCATTTCAATCAATCGTTTGGGGAAAAAATACTTTTATGATGGATATGGTGTTCACGATTTATTTTTATTTAACGTATGGCTCATTATCCCATCAATTAAATATTTACAGAATTTCAATATACGATATTGATACGAAATTAATCATATTTAAATTGGGTCTATATTAACGACTAATTCAATTGAATACCAATGGAATTAAAAGTAAAGGCAATAAAATAAATTACTAGCAGATATTTATTGAATTAGTTTCGACCACATTGTAGTCTTCTTCAGCATAATCTTAAGTAACAATTGATATACAATTGATACTTGATAATACACTAATATACTCTCAATTATCAATTGTTCCTTAAGATTATGCTGAAGAAGACCACAATGTGGTCGAAAGAAGTTCAATAAACTTCTGCTAGTAATTTATTTTATTGACTTTTGGAGGATCACTTTTAATGTCATTGGTATTTAATTGAATACAGTATGTACATTATTTATTTACGCACTTCTGGATGGCTTCAGTGTAATCACTCGTAAGTAACAGGTGATATGATATCAACTTCGCAGTCACATTTCAATAAAGCGTTTGAGAAGAAATGCATTTTTGATGGATATGGTACACATAATGTTGTAAAAATTGCCACAATGTTGTTCAAGTTGAAAACAATAATCTTAAATTACAAAAGGAAATTACAAAAAGATATAATTACAAACTAATGTTTAGATTTACGAATATAATCTGTTGATCCCTCTATAAACACTAGGAACTCGTGTGGGTCGCCATTGAAAACTCGTCGAGGACATTCCTGAATTGTGAGGAGCAGTTTGCTTGAAAAAACCGCAGTGACATCTTGGAGGGTATCACCACCCTTCCTCCTGATGGTTCTTATTGCGTGGCAGTAAGAATCCAGGTGGTTTGGTTGATTTGCACAGCTTCTTAAATAGTTCTGGTGTATTAGCCTTTTAAGATAAGAGTACCTGTGGCCGAGGTGGGAACTAATCTGTGTTTATTGCGTCACGCTGGTTGGTTGACAGGTACAGTCGCACGGGTAGGATATGACTCTGCTCTATCATCGTTCTCCTATCTGTGGTGACGTGTGCTCCTGTTACGCTTAGCTGGACTGTCGCAAAATACACCATTCTTAATTCACCCATTATTATTAATTTTATCCATTCACAATAGGAACTTCTGTTTAACACAAGTAGCGTGCGCAATACTGCATGACTTATGTGGAGCCTGTACTCCGTCATCACTGTGTTTCTCACATCGTCCCGCAATGCTCATGCTGCTATAAACAACACAAGTTGACGCAGCCAAGTTCAGCAGCACTCGTATCTTGAAAGGCTAATAGCGTTTATCTGTCATGTTTGTACCCAGCATTCAGTTACCACGGTGGGTGAGTGGTTATCGTGTCTGATAACTAACCCCCCAAGCTTGCAGGTTCGCTCCTGGCCGTGGCAAGTGATTTTTTGAAAGGCGGTAAAAATCACGACACGCATGTCATACGATGTTGGTATGTTAAATAACCCATTTGAATTCAGTAGGCCGTGTTCATAATGGCAAAATTAATCTCGGGATTTTCCGCCAACACAAACTTCCTCATTTCTCTACTAGAGAGCGCTATAGTGTCAAGGAGCTTAGATAACCAACCTCCTTGACTTTCATAGTGCTTCAAGGAACATCAAAATTCGACATGAAAGCTGCCCTCTGGGTGTCAAATAACAAAGCTTGCACCCGGCACCCGAGGCCATACGATATTATTATTAATAGTTACATTAGAACATTAAAACCACTGCCGATCACCTCGTGGTGTAGTGGCTAGCATTCTTGGCCATCGCCCTGGAGGTCCGGGTTTGATTCCTGCCCCTGCAAATAAATTTTAATTCTGGTCTAAGAGCTGGAACGGGATACAATCGGCCTCGTGAGGCAAAACTGAGAAGAGGTGGGTTTGATTCCGACTTCAGCCTGCTTGGAAGTGGCTTTCTGTGGTTTCTCACTTCTACTCCAAGCAAATCACGGGATGGTTGCCTAACTTAAGGTCACAGCCGCCTCTCTACCAATCCTCACCTGAATTACAAATACACACATTACTACTCACACCACAATAACACAGGTTATTATATTTGTCACCGACACCGTATGAAAATCCATTTCTGGAATTGAAATCAAATTCTATCTATAAGGGTGTTTCAAAAGTCCCATTACAAACTTTGAGGGCTTGTAGTGGGGACCAAGACGGAGTTTAGCATAGGAACTTGTGTCCGGTAACGTATCGTCTTCCCGCTACCCACAAAGAGCACCACAGCACACGTTTACAGCTCCTGCATTTTCGGCGCTCTGTCCGACTCCAGCTGCTTGTCGTCTGGATATAATTACAGATGGAGCTTGATGTGACGACCTCAACACAGACACGGTACCTGGTACACACGATCACCAATCCCTCGTCCTCCAACATCCGATTCACCCACTGCAGCCATAACCCGCACCAGTAGGTCTTCCTCGGATTCCACAGTGGTCTCGTAAATCAAGGCAGTAGTCTAGCGGCGTCAAGTCGGGTAAACGTGCAGGCCAAGCAGATGATCGGTGGTCGTCACATCGACCCCCACCTGTAATTGGACCCAGACGACAAGCAGCAGGAGTCAGACAGAGCGGGAGCTGTGAACGTGTGCTATGGTGCTTTTTTGCGGGTAGCGGGAAGACTGTACTTCCTTGGTCCCCACTACAAGCCCTCAAAGTCTCTAATGGGAATTTATATTCAGTACACATACCCAAGTACACGGGGTGAAATGTCTACGATGACCATGGCGCTCAAATGAAAGAACAACATAATTTACTGTGCAACGCTGAGAAGAGACATAATGAACTGAATACTTGATGATTTGAACTCAATAGACAGCATAAACACTCGGGTATGAGTCCCGCATAGGCCGGAAAACTTCCATTTTACACCAATAACGATATGAAAATCTAAAACCCATGTCGTCGTTGTTGTTAATTCATTTTAAGGGCTTACGACATCTTTATCATTATCCCCATGTGTTTTGAATTTGTCTGATAATCCATATATATATATATATATGTGGTGACTGTAGTAGTGGGCGTAAGTGTAATTTGGGACTTGAAATAAGATTATATCCCAGCTTTTGCCTAGAGAGTGTGTGGGGGGCAAAGCGTGGAGAAGAACCACACTCAGCGCCGGGATTCGAACCTCCGAACTCCAGACTTGCTGCAGTTCCCCATCACGGTCATGGTACACACGGCATCTAATACAGTAATACAAGGGATTGTGCCAAGCTTCACACAATATACTTTTCGCGTAGATAATTATGATGTGTACTCCATTAACTCTGTATCGACAGCGGTAGCTACGCTCGCTAACGCGCAGCGCTAGGCCATGGGGCCAAACTAACTGCGGACTCTGTAGACGTGGGTTCGAGCCCCATCGTCGGTCATCTTTGAAATGGTTTTCCGTGGTTTTCCCATTTTTGACTCCAGATAGTACCTTCTGACAGGCCACGGCCGCTTCCTTCCACCTCATTGCTCGGTTTCATTCATATTCAATCATCTTTCATTAACTCCTCTCATGAGGTTGGCACCAGGAAGGGCATACGGTCGTAAAAACCACATCTCATCCCCGACCACACATCTCATCCCCGATCACTTTGAAGACGAGAATTATAAGGTGTAGACATACACTCCATTAGCTCTCTGCTCACAGCCGTAGGTTGCGGGTTCGAGTCCTGCATGGGGCAGACTTTTAATTCTTTACCTTCCGTCCAAATAGCTTGTGTTTTCTGTCAATACACGGCCTAATAGCTATCATCCTAAACGTTCATTTAATAGAAAACAAGGCCACTGTCAGCAGAAGTGGTGGAGCGGATATCCGAACTTGCCCCACGGCATAAGTTTTGCAATGCGCCGGATACGTGCACCATTCAAGGGCATTCCTTTCCTTACCTTTGCTTGTACAAAGGAAATGAAAGAATGGGAACAATCTACAATAGCGTGCCTCATATGTTGCATTGAACTGCCAATGGTTCTTAAAAAGCCTAGTCCACATTTCCTAATGGTAAATATCATGTTTTCTATTCTCATCAGAGGCTATGGGTGGGTAGGAAGTGGTTGGGCCCGTTAAAGGGGACCAAAAAAATCTTGGCTAAAGTTGTCATTGGAAACAACTAAAACCCATATCAAAGATACCCGATAGCAGTAGCGTAACTACGGGGTGTTATCATGGCCATCAATCCACCCGAGAGCCAAATAATGAAAAATAATAATAATTTGATTACATTTTTAATTTTGAATAAAATCAATCTTCGGATTGATAACGTTTCAAAAAGTTTATTTTCACTCGTGTAACATTTGTAGCGTTACCCTAACTTAACATCTACTGAATGAGCAAAATAGTCAGCTGTTCAGTTAGCCAGAGAGGTGTCAGTGAGATGGATGGATTTTCTCCTGGAGGGGGCAGAGCGGAGTCAAACCTGAACTAAACTTAATTGCGTTTTTGATTTTCTGTTTGTTGTTTTTTACTTTTTTATATATGCTTTGTGGTTTTGTTTCGATTTTGTTTTTGTTTCCTGTTTTTGAATTTTGCTTTCTTATGTTTTATGTTTTTATTTTGATTTCCACCTATGCTTTGGTTTTTTGAATTTTGCTTTGTGCTTTGTGTTTTCTGTTTTCGGTTTTGTGTTTGTTTTCTGCTTTTGTATTTTAATTTCACTTTTGATTCGTGTTTTCTTTGTTATTGGCTTTGTGTTTCTCTGTTTTTGCTTTTGTTTTGGAATTTTGCTTTATTTGTTATTGGTTTTGTATTTTATCCGCTTTTCGTTTTCTTAAAATTTTGCTTTGTGTTTTTTGTTTTTGGCTTGAAGTTATTTTCTGCAATTGCCTGTGTTTTTGAATTTTGCTTTCTGTTTTGGTCATGTGTTTGTTTTTGCTTTGTGCGCGGGGGTGGCAAAATAAGACTATCAATGAAATCAAACTTACCTGTTTTCATGTTTGATCTCGATAGCATTAATGCGCTTTATTTGCACCTCGCAAAGCTCGGAAATGAACAGTTTTGCTAAGCCTGACACTAAATATTTTACAGAAGTAAATATAAATTTTCTCAAATTATAAACGTACATAATGCAATTGTTTGTCAACAATCAAAAATTTGGTGTTTTTTTTCTAATAAAATTTTCATCTAATGATGTTTTTGTTTAATAATTATTAGGCTCTGGGGGGACCCCCTGTAGTTATGCCACTGGTGTGGCATTATTTCTCCTCATCCAAAAATACACCACTTGTCAGTTAATATATGAATGTGAGTGCCATTTTGGAAAGTGAATTATTTTGTTTACTTGTATTGCTGTTTTAAGTTAAACTTCAGTTGTAAACTGTACATTATTATTATTATTATTATTATTATTATTATTATTATTATTATTCATACAATTTCGGGAATACAAAGGGCCAGATGATTTAGCGAAGAAAACTGGGCTTTATAATTTAACTAGCAGAAGTACCCATTCTTCGAACGGTCTTCGAATTTGAGGATTTGAATGAGTTTTTGAATGGTATGGACTCCGTCTTACGGAAAGAATTCATGTTGAAAATAAATAAATGTAAAACAAATATACTGGAATGCAGCCGAAATAAATCAGAAACCTCTATGGAGATCAAATTGGCAGGTGAAAAGCTGAAGGAAGTAGGAGACTTCTGTTACTTAGGAAGCAGAATAACCAGTGATGGACGAAGCAAAGAGGATATTAAAAGTAGGTTGGCTCAGGCAAAGAAAGCATTTCTACAAAAAAGGAATCTGCTGACATCGAATATAGATTTAGGTATTAGGAAGTCATTTTTGAAAGCCTTTGTCTCGAGCGTGGCGCTCTATGGAAGTGAAACTTGGACTATTGGTGCAGCAGAAAAGAGAAGAATTGAAGCATTTGAAATGTGGTGTTACAGGAGAATGATGAAGATCAGATGGGTAGATAGGGTTACAAACAAAGAGGTATTAAGACGAGTGGGAGAGGAGAGATGTTTCTGGCGACTGCTAATGAAGAGAAGAGATAGGTTGGTAGGACACATACTAAGACACCCAGGAATAGCAAGCTTAGTTATGGAAGGAAGGGTCGAGGACAAAAACTGTAGGGGTAGACCAAGGTTAGAATATGTTAAACAGATTGCCTCCGATGTAGGGTGTCGGAGCTATGTAGAGAAGAAACGATTAGCTCAGGACAGGGAGGCATGGAGAGCTGCATCAAACCAGTCAAAAGACTGAAAACTCAAACAACAACAACAACAACAACAATCAATTGAGCTACTGTTGCAATGGTTAGAGACTTGGAACCTGTTTGTCGACAAAGAAAAATGATTAGTTAAAATATGCTCTGAAACTAAATTTACCTAACGTGTACTTCCTGACGTGAAAAAAAAATGAAAACCTCGTAGACGAAACGCAATACACGTCAAATAAAACTGATTTTCACTGTTGTGTCAAGTCCCCATCCTTTAATAAATTATAAAGGCTTGTGGTGCATGGAAATTCAGAAAAACTCCAATGGCCCAAATTTCTAAAAGAAAAAAAAGAAAAAAAAAGAAAGAAAAAACCTACCGTATTTCAATTCAGGAATTTTTGAAAATGTTTCTGTTTGGAGATATAATAGACCGTCTGTACGACATAACGTACATTTAAGTCGTGTGAAAAAAATCTAAGGTACCCCTTGATTCCCTTAAGCGCATTTATGAATTTTACAGTTTTAGTTGATTCCGTAATAACCTTATAGCCATTTGCAAACATTCACAGAAATTTAATAAATGGACTGGCTTTACTTCTTGCAGAAATAGATAGAAAGTTGGATGTCACCTTTTCAGATATTGTTGTCATGGTTACTGGCTTGCATTCTTTCATTAGTTTACTAAATGAAATTAGTTCCGGGATTATCTCAGAAACTGTTGGTTTTAGAGCATTAAAATGTACTTTTCGGGGACCCTTTACTGCTATTTAGCGGCACCGAGTTTTGTTTCTGACACCAAGGGACTGAAAATAAGCTTTGTCTCGTCGTTGTAGGCCGTAGTATAATAATAATAATTATAATAATAATATAACAATATAAGGATAGGGATATAATAGACCTTCCGTGCCACACCCGCACGTGTAAATTGCGTGACAAAAATTTAGAGTACCCCTTGACCCCCTTAAGCGCATTATATGACATGACATTGATGAATTTTACAGCTTAATTTGGTTCCGTTATAACCTTATAGCCGTTTGCAAACTATCTCAGTAATGTAATAAATGGAATTGTATTACGTCTTACAGCAATAGATGGACCTGTGAGATTCCGTTGCCTTGGTAACCGGCTTGCATTCTTTCGTTATTGTATTAAATGAAATTAGTTTTCTGGAAATATCTCAAAAACTGTTGGATTTAGGGCCTTAAAATGTGGTAGGCCCCCGAGTTTCGTTTCTGACATTGAGGGGCTGAAAATGAGCTTTGTCTCGCCCGTCTATGCCTATTTCATTAAGTATTTTAAGGGGGTTGGCCCCCTTTTATGAGAGGTACAGAGAAGAGTTACATCAATGATTAGTGTCGTGCCTCTGAAGGATATCTGTACCAAATTTTACGTTGATCCACCCAGCCGTTCTCGAGTTATAAGGGAACAACTTTGTCCACAGACAGACAAACATACTGAACCCTTGCAAAGAAGCATATGAGACTCAGTTTCGGGGGTTGTAACGGTTCATATTCGTAAGTTGCTGTTAGGGCGCTTCATTAACTTGCAGGGTAACATATAACAAAATAACATGCAGGAAAGAGTGAAGCCAGGGTTAAAACAACTGAATTTAATAACAAATCACCATATTTACACATAAACAACTAACAACAAAAACTCCCAACAGACTCCCATTTAATAAAAATGCCAAAATCTAGGCGATATCTCTGGAGAGATTAATTACCTGGACCAAGTGTCCCTAAGATAAAATACAAAAGTGACCGTATATATGCGTATGCCGTTCTACATGCATCACGATGTGTACTTTGAATGCGTGATTCGTTATCATCCAGAATAATCCTTCAGACAACGAATCCACATTTCTTAGAGCTAGACCGACACGGGGGAACACAACTACGCTACTTAAAACTAAACCGACACTCCCTAAATCTACTATAAACAAACACAAAATTTCCGTGTGAAATTGGAATCAAATTGCCGTAGCAACATTTACTGCCTAAAAACTTAGGACTTCTCACACAAATCAACACAAGTACATTAACACGTGACCAATAGAAAAATACACAAATGACCGCTGTCAAAATTTACAAGTACTCTACCACTACACCACACGGGTGTGACACACAAAATTACATGAATCGAGTCATAAACAAAGCAATAGGCACACAGCCAACATTTACGTTAATTACAATATTTTACCCATACAACGTACAACAAGCCGTTACACACATGGCGAACTCCCCAATTAATTATGGCTTAAAAATTAACCATCACAATGAACAGGTTTGCTACATGAAAGCTTACAGGGGCCAGTCGGACAAATAGGACTGCCTATCAAAATAAGTCACAGGCAAAACGGGCGGTTTGTGGAACTCTGCATGTCTGTCAACCCACGTGTCAATAACCTCGACCTCCCAGAACATGGGGTCGAACCTCGAAGAAGTGTGCCCCAATGCACAGCAATACATGTGTGTCAGAATAAATATATGGACAAGAATCAGCAGTCTCCCAAGAGCACCCTGTCTTTCCATCACAAATACAACAGCAGCAAAAATATGAGAGCGGTAGGACAACTACCCCCTCCTCACGTAGAATCAACACACACTAGACACATTAACACACACAGAATCACACGTATGGGGTTTGACAGACCCTGAAATAAAAAGACACAAATAATATCCACATGCTGGCGCCACCGTTCTATGCCGTGACTAGTCACCTGAAAAGGACTCAAGAAAAATCTATCAAAATTAGAACGAAGGTGTTCTAAAAATTACTTTTAAGTTGGTGCACTTGGCAACCCTAATATGAATAATAACCTGTTCAGCAAATATCTTACAATAATTTCCTCCCATTCCTATTTCAAATATTAACGTTAATAAAGCACCATTTATCGAATGTAACGGGTTCCGCATTTGCAAGGATAAAAATCACGCACGCACGCCGCGGGCATTACATATGACTCAAGGAAAAACAAAATATCAACCAAACACTTTGGCCACGCGCCAACGGACATTTAAACATATAGTGTCGGTGCAAGAAAAACTCTAAACAACAAGAAAAGAAAAACATGACTATTTACAAAGTTCCCCGGCCAAATCTAACTACATAATTGAAATAATCCAATTTTAGTACATCACCGCTTCTGCTTGTAGAACTAAGGACATCCTCCTCAACCCATTGCCCCTATGGACAAATTAGCACTCCATAGTAGTCGTCTGCGTTGATTTGTTGAAGCTCATCCCAACTTCAAACCACGTGCTGATCATCTTGGTATCGACTCCTTGGCAGAAAAGTTCAATGTTAATATTTTTACCTATCTATAATCGCTTGCAGGCTACTCAATTCACCCACAATTGTCCTAATGCGATTAATAGCGAAGACTGGCCCTAAATATCTCGCACACACGCAACATAAAAACACATATAAAATACACTGCAATTTATACATAAAATATACATCTCGAGTCCGCGCCACTGGCTCGCTAACAAGTTCAAGATCCTGGCTGCACTAGCAGTCGCTATCTCGCTCGGTATTTCCGTCCTGTACTGTGGACTTCGGCTCCGGTGAGCGCTAATTAGGGTGATACAATACTTCCCCCTTAGAGTTGAACTCGTCGTCTTTAAATGAATGTTACAGGTTATCACGCACTGGCGTGAAATATTTAGCTCACACAATAAAGTTGATTTTAGAACAAAATGTATTATAGCTTTTAAAATTCGATACTGCGATCGCTGCGACTTTAGCTCATCAGAGCTCACAAAATAAATTAACTTCACTGATTTTAGAGCGTAAAAATCACGATACAAACTGTCGTGAAGTAAGCCCCTCACGGCTCCACAAAGAATGACTTAGATAATTTCGAGCGTCAAAAATCACAATACAAACTGGCGTGGAGTCAGCCTCTGAAGGCTCCACAAAGAAAAGGCTTCGAGTAGCGTCATGCCACACTATTTATTAGAAACTGACAGGGGCGGAGGAGTGGGGCGGAGTCGGATAAAAACTTCCAGAGTTTTCGTCTCACAATGATGGGACTAGTGTCATTCTTCTCCAAATAAATCAAACGTCTCAAATTACTCGAGCGGAGATTAATCCGTTCGGCGGTTCTTTAGATACACGCTTCCGCGGGCTTTTTTACTACTGACGCTGTCCACCTCGTGGTCATGGCTTGGTCTCTTGCGATTGGCTGATTCAATCGTATGTTCGTTGCGAGTACCTCGTGATTCTTCCTTTATGTCTCCAATTTTGGTACAGTAGTTGCACAATTTGGCATTGAACTCGACTAATTCTGGCCGTTCCCCAAGAATAGCTACCAGCTCAACCCCTGTTGCAATCATTACGAAATGCTGGCCTCCCTTATATCCAAGTCGACTTCCTTAAATACTGCCTGGGCCGTAGTAATAATAATAATAAATATGAATACTTATTTATCGAAGATCAATAAGGGTTCAATACATACATACATACATACATACAGACAGACAGACAGACAGACAGAAAAAATATTTTCGCGCGCATCCGTCATAAAACAGTCTGAAACGCGTAAATAACGCAAATTTCCGTAGAAATTCAGAGAAAACAGACAAACTTTCATTTATTTATATATATAGAGAGAGATATCAACAAAAAATAATAATATTCGAGCAGTTGAACATTAATAACTGCAAATGCTAATGAAATGAAACACGAATTTCTTTTTGAAACTTTGGGATCGCATATTGGTTTTTATTGATAATTTCCCCTCTCTCCCCAATGTCATTTTTACTCTGCTCATCCCCCTCCAGAAGCAAACCCTAGCTACGCCACTACCCGACTGAGAATTAGAACCTATCTGTCTTCCTTGGACGTTGACAAGATTCAGAAAACTCCCGATACGCCAAAAGGTTCTGAAAAAAAAAAGGTATGCTAATAAAATGTTCTCATTTCTATCCTTAACAATCAGCACATCAAATATGCTGTACTGTTGGTAGGGATGCACGGCGTTCGTCCATCCTCAGCGTCGAAATGTACTGCATACAGCCAGCCCAAGTACAGTAGATAGTTAAAATATCACATGTCATTGAATGGATCTGATATCCGTGCATTCATACTCCCGTTTTAGAGTTATCCGTGCACTAGTGAGGTCTTCTGAGTTCACGAGATGCCACAGCTTGAAAGTCGATCAGCAAAGGTATCAGATTTGTTACTCACTAATTCATCTGATTCCGAGGGAGTTCTGAGGATTTTATTTATAAGAACATCCAACGTGTCTGTATTAGACTACTGTTATTATTATTATTATTCTAAATTTAATGTTTTTAGTCAGTCAACACGATTGCACCCAAATGTACGCGGTGGTTCCCTATTCATGAAAAAAAAAAAAGAACAATTTTTTAAGGATTAGGGAACCATCTATTACAATTGGATACAATCTTGTTGACCGAATGAAAAACATTACATTTTTATTACTAAGGAAACACTAAAAAAATGGCTTCCAACACGATTATTATTATTATTATTATTATTATTAGTAGTAGTAGTAGTAGTAGTAGTAGTAGTAAGTCTCCGTGGCTTAGGCGGCAGCACGCCGGCCTCTCACCGCTGGGTCCGTGGTTCAAATCCCTGTCACTCCATGTGAGATTTGTGCTGGACAAAGTGGAGGCAGACAGGTATTTCTCCGGGTACTCCGGTTTTCTCTGTCACAAATTTCATTCCAGCAACACTCTCCACTATAATTTCATTTCATCTGTCATTCATTTAAGCACTGCCCCTAGGGGAGTGCGACAGGCTTCGGCAGCCGACTCAGTTCATATTCTCACCGCTAGATGGGGGCTTCATTCATTCACTTCCCTGACCGGTCGGTTGACTGGAAGCTGGGGCCGATAACCTAGATGTTAGGCCCCTTAAAACAACAATTATCATCATCATCATCATCATTGACTGGAAGCTGGCTGTGGATTTTCATTATTATTATTATTATTATTATTATTATTTTGGTAGAGCGAAAATCTATAGAAATGATGGTGCCTGTGATTGATAAGAGATACGAAATTTTACGTCTACCTCACGGTGCATTGACTAGAATTCTTGGCTGTCACCCCAGCCAATTCCTTGATTCCTCGGCCATCCTGGAAGCGGTTTTCCGTGGTTTACCACTTCTATTCCATGCAAATGCTAGATTAAGGCCACGACCGTCGCTTTACTAATCCTAGCCTCAATTACGGATGCCCACTCCCGTACGGACAACACAATAACTAAGGTTATCAAGCAAATTCTGCATACATCCAAGTACACTGGACTGAAAAGACTACGATGTCCAACCCCCTAAATTTAAACTTTAACGTCAAACCACCCAGCTGTTCTCGAATTATAAGCGTTCAAAACGACGAAAACATTTTTGAGGGCATTCGTCATGTAACTGTCAGAAACACATAGGCTAAACAATCGCGTCGCGGAAATTCACAATAAAGACTATTACTTTATAATGACTACACCGACAGCAGTAGCTACGATCGCTAACACACAGCGCTAGGCCATGGGGCCAAGCTCTAGTGCACTCGGTAGACGTGGATTCGAGACCCATCGTTGGCCGTCCTTGAAGTGGTTTCCCATTTTCAACTCCAGACAAATGCTGGGACGGTACCTTCTGACAGGCCACGGCCGCTTCCTTCCACATCCTTGCCCAGTTTCATTCATTTCATCTCTTAATAACTCTTCTCATGAGGTTGGAGTCAGGAAGGGCATCCAGCCGTAAAAACAATCCGCCACAAAAACTTTCATCGCATCTTATCCCCGACCTCGTTGAGAAACTGGAATAATAGGGGGAAGACATACAATACTTTATAATGACTACAAATGATCCTTAGATATCTTGAACGTTTCTACATTAAATGTCATTTATATAAAAATTAGAAAAACCTCTAGGGTTTTGCTCTGGTGAAGCAATTGGGCTCATCAACAGACATTTGGCTCGCCGTCTCAAACCCCTCTGGGATAGCGAACTTGTGTGTTAGTCCCAGATTTAATCCTAGAGAACTGGCGTGAAAAAATATAACACAAACACTGGCGAGGCAAAGCAGTCATCTTAATTTTTTTGAATAAATTAGCTGATGACCAGGGTGTCCTAGACACTGAACATGGATGAACAAGAACGTGACCTATGTGATTGTGCTGCACAAAAATAGGTGGATTTTCCCCCTATTTTTTTACAGATTGTCCCGACTAACGCAAGCCGAAAATTGTCACGCGGGGACAGGCGCCATGGGTAAATCTGGCCCGACCGTAAATAATATAGAAATAACTTGAGTGTTCAAAAAGCTATGGACATGTTTCTTTTGCAGGGCTAAGTTCAAGGCTAGGAAGGAAGTTACTTTAGGCGACAGGAAATAAGAGCTGACCAAAACGAAAATATAAAGCATTATTTAAGCCTCGGGTGAAAATTACACATGCGCCAGTCTTCGCGGGTTAAAGCAAATCGCAGTGCCTCTTGGCTATGAGCGCCCTATTACAGAGGGTTCTAGAGAATGAGTACCAAGCTCCCGCTGATGAGACCAACTGGTACACCAGGGCGAACCACCTGGGGTCAGCGATGATGCGGCCAATGCAATCTTCTCCTGTGTCCATAAATCATGACAACGCACGACCTGCGAAGAAGCAAAATACACTCTCGCCGTTCAGCGTGCTTATCCACAGCAGGCTGTGGAACAGCTTTTCTATTTACCTTGGGAACAGTAGCACAGAGAAAGGCTATGTACATACGTAGAATAGTTAACCACTCACTGAAGAATTCAGTAAGAATAACTTCGAAGATCTGCAATTTCATTCAAATCCACCAGCAGCGGTAAGGAAGGAGTGAAACATGTGACAGTAGCAAGTGGTTAGATTATAAAATGGTGCACGCGGTGACGCGAAGGGCGACTCCTCTTATTGGCCGAATCATCGCTGGCCCCAATGACTCTGGACGGAGCCCCGCAACACACATGGTAAAAACCTATAAGATTTGCTGGTTGATCACGTGGCCGTGAAATCTAAAGTTCTATATTTTTGTTATTACTACTGTATAATTTACAAGTCTAACTATGTACATCTCCGCACATATAATTTAAACAAACAATTTATTTCAATTATTAGAAACTCCGCCTGCAGGATCTACTGGGTGGATTGAGTAGCTCAGTAGTTTCTGTTGCCGGTCCCAAGCCCGGAGAAAGGAGGAGGGTTGGCTTAAGCCGTAAAATAAGAGCCAGAACACATCTTGAGGCAACCTCTAGGACTCACAATCTTAGTTGTATAACGTTGGACTTTGTCCAACCCACATTTATTTTAATATCATGGATTTAGCTTCTATTGGTCATGATTACCCTGAAGACAATGCTAGGCGTAAATCGGATTCCAGGGTGCCTAGCAGTTTAGGGTTACATTATGGTGAATCGGAGCACCACAAGAACAGTTCAAGATTCAAGAAAATGAGAAAATATTTTTTTGGAACATACAATGTGAATTCCTTAATTCAGGTTGGAAAATTAAAACAACTAACAACAGAACTTCATAGACATCACATTACAATATTAGCCCTTCAAGAGACCAGGTTCTTGGATGAGGACACCTTTGAATCTGACAACTTCCGAATTTTCAAAGGAAAAGTTGGGAAGAGAGTGATGAAGAACATGCCACATCTTGGAACAGCTTTTATGGTCAACAAGAAATTTTTGGACGCAGTTATCGCTTTTAGAAGTGTGAATGCCAGACTATCTTTTCTAACTATAAAATCTCTCAATAAGAGATACACGCTAATCAACGCCCATGCTCCTATAAATAAGGATAATAAAATGAATCCAGAGAAAGTTGATGAATTTTGGGACGAGTTAGAAGCCGAAATTCTCAAAATTCCTTCTAATCATGTAAAAATTTTACTTGGAGATTTCAATGCTCAGCTTGGATCTGAGAGAAAATTTTCTGATATAATAGGTAAATATCCCGCTCACAATAGAACCAACAGGAATGGTGAGAGATTGGTTAAACTCTGTGAACATCTAAACTTAAAGATTATGTCCACACATTTTAAAGCAAAACCAAGTAAAAAGAAAACATGGGTCTCCCCAAATGCGTTGCTGGATGAGTTTCAACTAGATCATGTAGCTATCTCTCGAAATTGTTTCAAAGAAATTCAAAATGTCAAGGTCAGAAAATCCATTAATGTAACTTCAGATCATTACCTTTCTCAAATCAAGATGAATTTCATACCTTTTACACGCAAACAAAATACAACTAGAATTAAAATTCCGAAAATTAATAGAGAGGTTCTTACAAATGAAAAAAGGATAGAATTTCAAGGAAAACTTAAAATACCAACCAATTGGAATGATGTTACTAATAACCTTCTTGAACCAGCTCAGGAAATTGCACCGTTGAACTTTTATAGGAAACATGCTTGGTGGAATGAACAATGTGAAAGAGTGATCAAAGAAAGACATTGTGCTTGGCACAAGTGGAACGGGAACAAGACTCCAGAAAATTTAGAGGAAGTACAAAGATTAAGGAAAATGGCCCACCAGACTTTAAGAACGATTCGAAGAAAATATATGAAGGACCAAATAATGGAAATGGACGACAATTTTAAGAAAAATGACACCCGATTGTTTTATAGAGCATTTAAGAATGAAATCACTGGATATTCAGCGCCGAGTTTAAATTTCAAAAGGGAAGATGGTACGCTAGCATTAAACAACAAGGAAAATTGTGATATCTTGGCTGCGTATTTTGAGAAGTTGTTAAATTGTCCAAAACCGACAGACAAGTTGAGTTTCAAATTTACAACACAAAATTTTGACTCTACGCCCCCAGATGTAAATGAAGTTAAATGTATTATCAACTCACTTAAAAACAATAAAGCCTCAGGCAAGGATGGAATAATTGCAGAAATGTGGAAGCTTGTAGATGATGAATTTTTAATAGCGACGACAAATCTATTCCAGAAAATTTGGATTGAGGAAGCAATTCCAGAAGACTGGTTAATCGCCTTAATTCATCCACTACATAAAAAAGGCTCAAAAATTGATGTCAATAGTTATAGGGGGATCTCATTGTTGTCTGTCACATATAAAATATTTGCCAAATTACTTTTAAACAGACTTGAACCACAGATCGAACCACAGCTTGGCGAGTTCCAAGGAGGTTTCAGAAGGAATAGATCGTGTGCAGAACAAATTCTTAGTTTAAAATTGATATTAAAATATTACAACAACAGGCCAAAGAATATCTTTATCTCATTCGTTGATTTTCAGAAAGCGTATGATTCAGTGGATAGGGATACTGTTTTTGACACATTGAAGGAATACCAAGTTGATCAAAAAACCATAAATTTAATAAAACTTACATTAACTAATACGATTTCCAGAGTCAAATTTTTAAATGAAGTTAGCGAGCCCTTCGAGGTAAAAACTGGGCTAAGACAAGGGGACAGTCTATCACCACTGCTTTTCAATTTGGTCTTGGATAAAGTCATGAGGACGTTTTGGGAGAAGAACGATTCAAGTGCTAAAATTGGTACAAAGAATAAGAACCTCAGAGTCAAAGGTTTAGCATTTGCTGACGACGTAGCGTTGTTTGCTGAATCAGAACAAGAAGCTATTAACCAAATTGATCAGTTAAAAGAAACGGCGGAAAAAGCGGGCTTACAGATTTCGTTGGTAAAAACAGAGATGATGACAAGTGATCAGAAATACACTAAGAAAATGATAAAAACAAATTATGGGAGCACCAGGGTCACTGACCGATTTAAATATCTTGGAGAAATAATTAGTAGCAATGGGACGGATAAATTGGCAATCGAGAACAAAAAAGGGAAATTGGAAAGATTAAATTTTTGTACAAAAAATATATACAATAAAAAGAACCTGTCTATCAATGCAAAATTACGACATTTTAATACTGTTGTTAGACCAGTCATCTTGTACGGCATGGAAACTACAAATATAACCGGAATGGAGAATTTGCTCAAGATAGAAAGAAGAATTTTAAGAAGGATTTATGGTCCTAGGAAAACACAGGAAGGTTATAGACTGAGATCGAATGCAGAAATTTATAGAAAAATCGACAACCTTGAAGTGATGATCAGAAAACGGCGACTTCAGTTCTACGGACATATGGTCCGCATGGATTGCTCAAGGTTAAACAAACAAATTTTTGATAAAATCTGGAACTATAAAGGACAAGGAGGCTATGTAAAACAAATGAAAGAAGAACTTCAAAAATTCAAAATTACTGAAGAAGATTGTCTAAATCGAATAGAGTACAGAAAAAAAATTTTTGGTCTCAAAATTCTTGTCGGGGAGAAGAAAAATCTCAACAGAGGAGAATGGACTGCTGAAAGAAGAGCTGCACAGTCGATCAGGATGAAAGACTTCTGGAAGAGAAAGAAGGAAACTAGACCTATAAAGAAGTGATATTTGCGTGGTCCTTGTTGGCCTGTCCGCGGTGTATATATATATATATATATATATTAGAAACAGTAAACAGTGTGTTTTTGAAACATTGATAATTATCTCTACGCAAGCTTTAACCCAACCCCTCTCTGAACAAGTGGCGTAACTACATAAAAATATGTTAATTGTTGAAGTTTTTAATTTAGAACAAAAAAAAACGATGTTGTATTGATGGCAAATGGCTGAAATATGTAAATTTATACTTACATGTAGCAACCCGTCCCGACTTCACCCGGTATCTTTAACGGTTTACCCAGCGTAAGCTTCAAGGGCGCACTGACGGCAGGTCCCAGATGCAATTCAGAAAAGCCGAGGTGAACAGCGAAACTCTAAACACATATAACTCTTTCTTCTCTTAAGTATTTAACTCGACACGACTCGACTGTTTGATGCTGGTCGAAGCTGGGGTGATAGGCTCGCTCTGAAGCTAGTAGTTAGAATTCCTACAGAAACCTTCCTCGATAAATCCTTTGCAGGACGATAAAAACCGCATCAAAATCCACCCAGTGGTTCTCGAGATTACCCGTTATATCCACGAATCGGGGACTTAGTTTTATAGTATGTAGAGATTTGAAAGCATTTATTTTCACTTGTGTAAAATTTTGGTGGTATTCTAACACTTAGGCCTACTGAATGAGCAAAATGGTCAGTTGGTCAGTTACCCTCAAAGGTGGCAGTGAGATGAGTGTCATTGTCAATGTGTTAACTAGTTATTCCCGGTCAATGCTTGCAGTATTGTTGTTTTAAGTTATTCCCGGTCAATGCTTGCGAGATTTTCAAAGTGAAATGCCATGTCCTGTTGTTCGGATTCTACGTAAAAAGGAGGAACCGTGGCTCATGATCGAGAGATTAACCGTCACGTAAAACTACAAGCTTCCTTTGTTTTAAGTTAAACTTAAGTTGGAAACTGTAGGTCATCACATAAATGCAGGTTATCAGACAATTTCAACACACACCCCCAACTACACGAGACTGATGACCAAGATGTCCCAAGCCCCTAAAATGAATTGGAAACAAACATAATTATATACAGTATATTATATATTTCTCCGACCGAGTACCAGGTACCGGTACGAAAGAAAATAGTATCCCTAGCAATGAAAATACAACATAAGGAAGTATTCGTATGTTCCTGGAAAGTATACGCAGCATTTGATAGCATGTAGGGGAGAATCATCTAAATCTGCAATATTAAAGGGAAAGGGTTTCAAAATCTTACATATAAAAGTGAAAGTCTGTATGTATGTATGTATGTATGTGGGTGGGTGGGCGGGTGGGTCTGTTCCGTATACAAATCTACACCGTTCCACCAATCTCAACCAAATTTTGCATACACATAGTTTAGGACCCAGAAGGAACCGCTGGCTACATGAATAATTTTCGATAGTCTTTCTCATTCTTATGATTTCGGCCCTTTCGCACTCAAGCACAGGCTGATCAAATCATAAAATATACTCATGAAGGAATGGCAATGCAGATAGTTTCCATGGCAACAAAGCTCAAGTCGAGACACGGCCGACTGGATGCCAGTTGCGCTCTGCACTACCGGTATTGACGTCAGAAAAGTTGGATGGCGCAGCCACGTGGCAGAATGTTGAAGCTGTAACATTGTGACTGGTGAGATATATTTAGATGGTGAAGCATTGACGTCGTGATGGAAACAGAAGGAAATTTGTCAAATTCGAGGAGGTACTGCTCTGTATACGGTTGCAAATCGTATAAAACGGCTACGAAATATCTTCACTACTTTCCTGTACAAAAAGCTCAGAGAGAAAGATGGGCTTCGGCGCTGTCAATTGGAAAACGTGTTATCGTACATGTTACATGACAGTGTGCAGTCTGCATTTTTGTGAAGACTACTTCTTTCCACCGATACTGTTGATTATTGATAGTTATTGTCTCTAATTTGTATTCACATGGATTTAGCTACATCAAAAATACTGATAAACTTATAGCCTATTACTTCTGTGCCGTACAAAGAATGTAATCCGCTCTTCGTAAATTTATTTTAGGGGTTCTTCCGATTGACAATAGCCGAATGGTTAGAAAACTTAAGAAAAATGCTGTTCCTAGCCTTAATTTGCCTGAGAATTTATATTCTTGCCTTTGAACAGCAAGTATGTAGGTCATTGAAGTATGATTTGGCTTAGATTGTGTTTTTGGCTATGATCTCCCTACTGTTGAATTTAGTTAATTAAAATGTAAAATCTTAGTTTTAAGTACCGGTTTGGTGACCCATCATCCCAGGCAGGCCGGCAACACCTATACTGCTCAGGCAGATAGGTCACTTAGCCGTATTTTTGAAGTTATAGTGATGTTAAGTATACATATGCGGTAATGTAGCAGGAGACCGGATCGGCCTAGGCTATTCCAACTTTAATTAGTTCCCATTTCAGGGTTTTACAGTTTTGAGTGCAAATAGATGGTTTGAAAGTTGTACAACAGTAAGGAGAGTATGTTTTGTATAGGTTTTAATTGGTATTATGGTTTATGTCGAGCTGAGGAGTGAATTTGGTTTGGCTTAAAGTGTATTTTTTGATCTGTTCCGTTTGCTTATGACAAGTTCAAATGGAGACTCCAGCTTTGTTAAATATCTGTATTTTAAATATTTAATTAAATATATTGATAAAGAGGATGTCTCCATTTTAACTTGCACGTGGCAAGAGATTAATAAATTAACATTCTTGCCTTTGAACAGCAAGTATGTAGGTCAATATTTGCAATATTGAAGTATGATTTGAGCATCCCAAGTAACGCTTCTTTGAACCCAAAACATTCATGCAAATTCAAGTTGCTTGATTCAATTTATTATCAGGGAGTCGTCCTTTGTGTTATGTGAGATATATATATTGTGAAATTAATAAAAACATCGATACCGCTAGGCTCCCAAGCACAGGCTTCATATATGTAACAGCAGACAGTAAATTAACTACGGTATCTACATGTGGGTAATATTTTTAACTGGTAGTAATTAGGCACTGCATTTAAATTGATTATAAAAATATTTCTATCAATGAAAGGAAATATGTAGTATTTTGCCATCATAAATTTGAAGCCATAACAAACGCACACCCAATTACTCACGTCACTATATCGCCGCCATATTGAAAACAGCTGACCGTAAGCTCCTCCCCCGTTTCGGACGTCAATAGAAAATGAGGATCTTTACTTGAAATCCCATTAGTTACTCAACTGCTCACACAGCACTGTCAACCGAGTTTAGCATAACAATGACTTGATACTATCTACGAGGCACGTCCAGAAAGTAAGTTCCGTTTGGTAATAAAATTAAATAGTGTACAGATACAGAAAAAATATTTATTGCATAACATTCTACACCTCTTAAACTACTTTTCCACATAACTGCCGAACTTTTGCAGGCATTTGTCATAGCGTGGTACAAGTTTTTGGATACCTTCTTCATAGAAGTTTGCCGCCTGTGTCTTCAACCAGTTGGAAACATCTTCTTTCAGCTCGTCGTCATTGTTGAAGTGTTGACCGCCAAGGAAAGACTTGAGATGTGTGAATAGATGATAGTCGCTAGGAGCGAGGTCAGGGCTGTACGGAGAGTGGTCAAACACGTCCCAGCCAAATCCCTGTAGGAGGTTTTTCGTCACATTTGCAGTGTGTGGTCGTGCATTGTCGTGAAGAAAAACAACACCTTTTGACAGCAACCCTCGGCGCTTATTCTGTATTGCGCGGCGCAATTTCTGAAGTGTCTCGCAGTAAGCATCTGTGTTGATTGTTTGACCACGCGGTAAGAAATCAACGAGTAGGATGCCTTTCCAGTCCCATGTCTCGCAGTAAGCATCTACGTTGATTGTTTGACCACGCGGTAAGAAATCAACGAGTAAGATGCCTTTCCAATCCCAGAACACTGTGCACATAATTTTCTGAGGTGTCAAGATATGTTTCGGCTTAACCTTTGCTGGGGATGAAGTGTGCCTCCATTCCATTGATTGCCGCTTACTTTCAGGGGTGTCGTAAGAAACCCAAGTTTCATCTCCTGTGACTATCTGTGTCAGAAATTCTTCGCCGCCTTCATTGTAACGGGTCAAAAACTGAAGTGCACTACCCATCCGTTTTGTTTTGTGTTGCTCCGTAAGAATCTTTGGTACCCAACGTCGGCAAAGTTTATGAAAGTTCAGTTTTTCGGTAACAATTTCATGAATTAGTGAACGTGAGATTTGGGGAAATTCCATAGCGAGAGCACTAATTGTAAACCTGCGGTTTTCCCGGATCTTGTCATCAATCGCGTGAACCAGTTCTTCTGTAACCAAAGATGGACGCCCACTTCGTTCTTCATCGTGCACTTCACTACGTCTTTCATTGAACTGTCGGACCCATCTTCTCACCATTGAATCACTCATCGCATTTTTTCCATACACTTCGCAAATTTGCCGATAAATTTCGATTGGTTTCACTTTCCTAGCATTCAGAAAACGAATCACAGATCTGATTTCACAAGCGGCGGGATTTTCAATCACACCGACATTGTACGAGTAAACATGCACAACAAAGCGTACGTGGCTGACAGCGCTCTCCAAATGGTGCTTGTTTCTTCTCCTTGATACAGAGCATCTACCGCGCATATGCGGAACTGCGCTGCAGCGGAACGTACAACTAGTTGAAGACACAGGCGGCACACGTCTATGAAGAAGGTATACAAAAACTCGTGCCACGCTACGACAAATGCCTGCAACATTTCGGCAGTTATGTGGAAAAGTAGTTTAAGAGTTGTAGAATTTTGTGCAATAAATATTTTTTCTGTATCTGTACACAATTTAATGTTATTACCAAACGGAACTTACTTTCTGGACGTACTTCGTATCTACTATATATTTGTCTAATACCACTCACTCACTCATTCATTCATCACGAAATCTCAGAAACCACCGGACGGATTGGAAAGAAATTTGGTATGCAGCTTCCTCAAGGGCCGCAAATGCTCACTAAGAGAGGATTTTTGGATATTCAGGTTCTAAAGGGGTGTTAAGGGGGTAGACCTGCATTTCATTGAATAGCAATATCTCCCGATTGGATTCATTGGGGGATGTGATACTCGGCATATAAACTCATCATTAAAAATAAGAAGACACGTGTCTGAGGGTTTTTCGATGTGGAGTATATTATGAGGTGAAAGGGGTGAAAGGTGGAGATTGAAAGATTCCTAACGGAGCGTGTATCTCTTAAACGACATGGGCGAGGAGTTTGAAACTCAGCGAGAAAAAAAATCAACATAAAAAAGAAGTAAATATGTGTTTGACCGTTTTTTCATAAATCCAATTTAAGGGGTCCCATAGGGAGGGGTGAAATTCTGGGGGGGAAACAGGAAAGAAAGTGTCCTAACTGATTGACTCACTCATCAAACTCAGGGGAAAAAAACTGCTTTAAAGTAAGTAAATAGCTGTTCGACAGTTTTTTTTCATAAATCAAATTTAAGGAGTTCATGGGGAGGGGTGAAATTCTGAAGAAAAAATTGAAAGAAAATGTCCTGACTCATTCACTCACTCATCATCGCCCAGCCAAAAATATTGAAGTTGGAAACATGGCATTTCGGGGATATGTTCGTTGTATGTCAAAACCGTACACTAAGGGAGGATTTTTGGATATTCAGTTTCTAAAGGGGTCTTAAGGGGGTTAAACCAGCATTTCATTGAATAACAATATCTCACGAGTGGTTTCATTTGTGGATGTGATACTCGGCATATAAACTAATCATTAAAAATAAGCAGACATGTGTCTAAGGGTTTTTCGATGTGGTGTATTATTATAAGGTGAAAGGGTTGAAAAGTGGGGGTTGAAGGATTCCTAACGGAACGTGTAGGCCTATCTCTTAAACGACATAGGCGAGAAATTTGAAACTCAGCGAAAAAAAAATCAGCTTAAAAAGTAAGTAAATCGGTGTTCGACCATTTTTTCATAAATTAATTTAAGGGGCCAATGGGGTGGGGTGAAATTCTGGGGGAAAAAGGAGAGAAAGTGTCCTAACTGACTGACTATATCACTCACTCATCAAACTCAGTGGGAAAAAGACAGCTTAAAAAACAAGTTAATAGGTGTTCAAGGGTTTTTTCATCAATCCAATTTAAGGGGCCCATGGGGAGGGGTGAAATTCTGGTAAAAATAATTGAAAGAAAATGTCCTGTCTGACTCACTCACTCATCACGCCCAGCGAAAACTTTCAAGTTGGAAAAATGAAATTTTGGGAATATGTTCGCTGTATGTCGAAAACGTCAACTAAGGAATGATTTTTGTATATTCGAGTTTTAAAGAGGTGTTAAGGGGGTAAACGTGCATTTCATTGAATAACGATATCTCATGGGTTGTTTCTTTGGGGATGTGATATTCGGCATATAAACTAATCATTAAAAATAATCAGACTTAAATGTCTAAGGGTTTATCGATGTGGTGTATATTATGAGGTGAAAGGGGTGAAAATTGGGGGTTGAGGAATTCTTAACGGAGCGTGTATCTCTGAAACGACATAGGTGAGAAGTTTGAAATTCGGTGGGAAAAAACAGCTTAAAATACAAGTAAATAGGTGTTCGACCGTTTTTTCATAAATCGAATTTAAGGGGCCCTTGGAGAGGGGAGAAATTCTGGGGGGAAAAAAACAGGAAAGAAAGTGTCCTAACTGAGTGACTCACTTACTCACTCATCAAACTCAGGTGTTCAACCGTTTGTTTCATAAATCCAATTTAAGGGGTTCATGGGGAGGGGTGAAATTATCAAAAATAAATGAAAGAAAATGTCCTGACTCACTCACTCATCATCACCCAGCCAAAATTATTGAAGTTAGAAACATGAAATGTTGGGGATATGTTCGTTCTATATCGAAAACGTCCACTAAGGAAAGAGTTTTGGATATTCAGGTTCTAAAGAGGTGTTAAGGGGGCAAACGTGCATTTCATTGAATAACAATATCTCACGAGTGGTTTCATTTGGGGATGTGATACTTGGCATATATACTAATCATTAAAAATAAGCTGACACATGTCTAATGGTTTTTCGTTGTAGTGTATATTATGAGGTGAAAGGGATGAAAAGTCGGGGTTGAAAGATTCCTAACGGAGCGTGTATCTCTTAAACGACATGGGCGAGGAGTTTGAACTCGGAGGAAAGCAATCAGCTTAAAAATAAATAAATAAATAAAATAAATAAATAGGTGTTCGACCGTTTTTTCATAAATGCAATTTAAGGGGCATATGGGGACGGGTGAAATTCTGGAAGAAAAACGTCCACTAAGGAAGGATTATTGGATGTTCACTCTCATCGACCAACCAAAACTATTCAAGTTAGAAGAATGATATTTTGGGGATATGTTTGTTGTGTGTCGAAAACGTCTACTAAGGAGGGATTTTTGGATATTCAGGTTCTAAAGGGGTGTTAATGGGGTTAAACCTGCATTTCATTGAATAACAATGTGACACGACTATGACGCGAGCGAAGCGAGGCTAAAAATGAGATGGTGTGTGTGTCTGTGTATTAATCAATCACGCAAGTACCACTGGTCCGATTTACATGAATTTTACACGGAAGTAGCTGATTTACTTGGTTAACATATAGGTTACTTTTGATTTCAATACTTTGCACTATTTAAAGATGGCGACCATTTTAGTGACGTCACTACAGCCTTCGGTTTCAAACTTTCATATTTCCATTTCAAATAAAAAGAGAACGCTAAGAAATAGCAAACTTTTGGTGGCATATACGGGGTTTAAAATTACATTTTCTATCCGAAAGGCATCTCCAACGGTTAGCGAGTAAAACCTAAATTTGTGCTATAAAACACGGTCAACGCCGAGCGGTGTAGTTGGACAAAATGTTCCATCCTTAATCTCCCTCTGCGCAGCACCTCGCCTATCCCCTAATTTTACTGTTACCTTCACATTTTAATTTATTTATAACGCGTAGCGAAGTACGGGTACTTCAGCTAGTAGTAAATAGAAATTAAATTATTACATATCTGTGACAAATTAAGTTCCTAAGCTTTCATCTAGGTGGCGTAGTAGGTAGCATGCTGAGCTTCTATGCCCAAGATAGCGGGTTCAAACCCGGCCGAAGCCGTCGGATTTTTTACGAGCGTTAAAAATCCCTCAGTATGCCTTTCTTCGAAGGGGAAGTAAGCCGGCGGTCCCATGTCATAGATTTATGGCATGTTAAAGAACCTTCCACTAATTGCACCTGTGTGAAGCTAAATTGAATAGGTTAAGAATGTAAACAACGCTCTTAGGTTTCTACGTTCGTTGCCAAGAGCCGACTGCGGTGGCGTCTAGTAGCTAAGTTCTCAACTTGGCCTAGTAGTCGTTGACGGTGGCGCTTGGCGGCAATAGTAGGAACTATTTGAAAAATTCTAAGTTGCAGTACTTATATTAAAAAAAAAAACAGATAACGCACACTAATACAGTCATCACAATTAACACCGGTTATCAGACAGATTCTACACACACCCAAAGTACACGGGGCTACATGACCGCGTTGTCGCAGCCCCTAAACTTAAGAACCAACCAAGCTTTCATCTGGTATGAATTCTGTAAATCCAAAAATAGGGTATAGCTTTCGAAGAAATTGAACTTAGTAAATTTTAGTTTTTCTTTTTGTACTAGTGGCACTAGGGCTTTATCCGCAGTAACTTGTCTAAATCTACAATATGATAAGTCTAATAATATGCTACATTGCTACCACTACCGCAAATATGCATCACCGAAATACAAGTGGTTTCATAAATACAGTTGAACTTCTGTATCTCGAAGTAATTATAATTTCCCAGCGACGCTCTACACAATTTACTTATATGTCATGATTTTTCAGTAATTCGAAGTTCTACTATTCGAATATTTCCATAACTCAAATGATTTTTTGTTCGCCAGACATAAAATGTGTGTCTTGAATCCGAAGTTGGGGTGAAAATGCACTTTAATTACAGCACGTGCTTTAGGTGCGCCATGGGAATTATAATAAGTTCTGTACCTGGGTACCTGGACTGTGTACTTCTACCAATTTCTGTCAGCAGTTTATTATGCTTAGTTAATAAGGGTGGAAGACTTTACGGCTAACAACAGTAGCAACAGTTAACCATTTATGTATTTATGATAATATAACCCTTTTTTCATGTATTTCTATACATCCAATTTTCTATAACTCGAAGTAAATTCTGTCTCCAAAAGCACATCGAGATATCGAAGATCGACTGTGCTTCACAAACAAAATATAACACAGGCTTTTACGATTTTACCGCTAGGTGGTAGCATTAAGTCGATTCGAAATTCATAGCCAAGAGAAATTAAATACAATGGAGCGTCAATAATTCGGACGTCAAACATCCGGGCCGTCGATAATCTGGATTTACTTCCGTTAAAAAAAAAGTTGAAGTGAATACATACGGTACACACATATTCTTGTCAAACAAAAGCGTTGATGCAACAGGCTGGGCGGGGTCGTCTTACCGCTACGAATCAAAGACTTGGCCGCCAAGAAGCGAACCACTACTGCGGTTCAAAAATCAATAACAGATTCTTTGAAGAGCCATGACAATGTATAAACTGTACATTATTCTGTAAATATGTATATATTCTACATTATTATTATTAATAATAAGCTTGCCACGGTGGGTGAGTGGTTAACGTGTCGGATCACCAACCCTAAGCTTGCAGGTTCGCTCCTGGCCGCGATAAGTGATCTTTGAAAATCGTCACAAATCACGGCACGCATGTCATACGTTGTTGGAATGTTAAAGAACCCATTTGAATTCAGTAAGCCGTGTTCATAATGGCAAAATTAATCTCGGGATTTTCCGCCAACACAAAGTTCTTCCTTTCTCTACTAGAAAGCGCTATAGTGTCAAGGAGCTCAGATATCTAACCTCCTTGATTTTCATAGCGCTCCAAAGAACGACAAAATTCGACATGTAAGCTGCCCTCTGGGAGTCAAATAACAAAGCTTGCACCCGGCACCGAGGCCATATGATGATGATTATTATTATTATTATTATTTAATGACATGAAATGGAAAAACATATGCAAACACCTTTTAAAAGTAAAATAAGAAGAACTATCTATATATTTCACAACTTAAACCATATTGTCAATTGCAAATTAATAAGAGGCATCTACCATGTTCTAGTCCAGTCAGTTCTTACATATGGTATTCTTGCCTGGGGAGATGCCTATGGAAATGTACTAAAAGTGTTGAGGATCTCATACTGCGAATAATGTTGAAGAAAGATAGATTATATCCGACTATGAAACTGTATGCTGAGACAAGGGTCTTCAAAATTAAACAATATGGTTTTGAAATATATAAACACATTTTTAAAGATATAACTAGAATTCAAGTTGTAAGTCACGGGTATGAAACCAAACGTAGGCTATTACAGAGAATCATTCTATTTTATATCAAACTAAGTTAAGTATAGCTAAACGCAACTTTCTGTACAATATTTCTCACCAAAATTATATAACTTTCTCCCAATTAAATTAAAAGAATTTAAAGGAAATCATGCAAATCTGAAGATGCATATAAAACTTTTTCACAGAGAAAATCATCCAATCATCATATACATTATTTCAGCAGTATAGATCCCTCCTGCCGCGCTCACAAGCGACCGATCGTGACAAATGAGCATTCAAATGAAAGAGAACAGACATTAGCAGAGACTTATTGCACTATAGTTTCGTAAATATCTATAATTTCATTAAAAAATGACTTTTAAAAAATTGTACGAAGTGTGCGATTTGCAAATACCGTTGATGTAGTTTTTTTTAATTTAGTCAATTTACCCTCTAGGTTGGTGGTCCCCACGGACTCAGCGAGGGAACTCACCACTACCGCCTCTATGGGCAGTGTCCTGGAGCTGGGAACATCTGGTCGGGATGGATACAACTGGGGAGGTGTGATCAGCACTTCGCCCAGGCGGCCTCACCTGCAAAGCGAACAGGGGCCTCATGAGGGATGGGAAGGGATGGAAGATTGGAATGGATAGGCTAGGAAGAGGGAAGGAGGCGGCCGTGGCCTTACAGTAGGTACCATCCCGGCATTTGCCCGAAGACGAAGTGGGAAACCACGGAAAACCACTTCGAGGATGGCTGAGGTGGGAATCTAACCCCCTCTACTCATTTGGACCACCCGAGGCTGAGTAGACCCCGTTCCAGTCCTCATACCACTTTTCAAATTTCGTGGCAGAGCCAGGAATCGAACCCAGGACCTAGGGACGGCAGCTAACAATGCTGACCGCTACGCTACGAAGGCGACGATGTAGTAAAATACGCTCCACGGGCCGCTGTGACGCCTGTTTCAAGTCATATTAACATTCTGCGGTCTTTCCTTTATCCTGAAATGTAAATAGTGTTCTATAATCATTTGGTTGAAATAAAAACATAACCTTTCTCCTTAAGTGTCTCATTACAAACCTATTGGAGAAAGTGTGGTTTATGAACATGCGAGATTTCTCGCACGGGTCCACTAGTAAAATTAAAATTGAACGTATAATTAGTTGAACCTACAATTTTATCCAAACGCAAATTCAATTTTCCTTCTTATTTATTAGCCTATTTTCAATTTTGAAAAAATAGGCTAATGAGATCACCTTTTGTCCGTGTGTGTGTGTGTGTGTGTGTGTGTGTGTGTGAGGTGTGTGTGTGTGTGTCCCCCCCCTAATAAAATCTAAACGGCTGGAGCGATTTCAATGAAACTCGGTAAGTTCATAGCACTATTCCCGGCGACCTCTACCGTGCCCTTCAAATTTTGTTACATCTCACCAATCCAACATGGCGGCTGTGCGAAATATTTCACTAGCAATCAATATCTCCGAAGCTATTACCGATATCGCCCTGAAATTGTGTACGGTGATAAAGGGCACTACTAGAAGTTCACCTATGAGACTTTCAAAAACCTGGTGACTACAAAATCAACATGGCGGTCAAGCGAAGTTGAGACTTTTAAATAGAATTTTCTCGCGATTTAACTATCCAAACGTAATCAAACTTGGTACAGCAAATGTTTATACACATTGTAATGCACTGGAGTCTAATTTAGTTCAATTGTTTACATAACCTCAAAATGGCGGCTGTGCGAAATATTTCACTGACATTCTATATCTCCGAAACTATTACAGATAACACCCTGCAATTTTGTACGGTGATAAAGGGTACTGATACAAGTTTACCAATGTATATTTCATAAACCTGTAAACTACAAAACGAACATGGCGACCAAGCGAATTTGAAATGTTTTAATAGACTTTTCTCGTGATTTAACTCTCTGAGCGCAGTGAAATGAGGTACAGTAAATTATTTTGCAGATTGTAATGCACTGCCATCTAATTTAGTTCAATTGTTTACATAACCTCAAGATGGCGGCTGTGCGAAATTTTAAAATTAAATTTTTATTTCTTGTGTCGTAATCATGCGATCGAGGTGAAAGTTTGAATGATGAACCTAGGCAATAATTGTCCTTGAATGGTACATAACTCTATGGCCTATACATATAACAATCCTAAATGGCGAGCTTCCGAAATATTTAGACTGTGTCTGTTAGGTAGTCAGCCCGAAGGCTGGTTGGATCCTCAAAAAGCACCGCCGTTACGTTATGTGAGTAGATACCCACAAAAATCCAAGGCAGCACTATTTTGAGGCGTTCTAGGCAAGAAGAGGAGTGAGGTAGTTTGCCATTGCTTTCCTCACTGAGTCAGAACAGTAGTCCTAACCCTATGAGTAGAACCTTATTTATTAGCCTATTTTCAATTTTGAAAAAATAGGCTAATGAAATCACCTTTTGTCCGTGTGTGTGTGTGTGTGTGTGTGTGTGAAAAGCCACCTTTTACTCTAGCCTGTGCCAAATGACAAATGCAAATGTACTGTATTCATCAAGAGATGGCAAACAGGCCTAACAGTTCTCAATATCTATGAATCTTTTACAGCAACCAAACTGAATTTTTATGTTCATAGAGACTATGAACATATGTTCACCTAAAGGGGTTTCAGTAACCTGGTGAGCACAAATCCAACATGGCGGCGACGCGAAGTATAAATATTTAAATGGACGTTTCTCGCGAATTAACTATCCGAGTGCCGTGAAACGTTGCACGTTAAATGCTTATACAAATGTTGATCCACTAGCATCTAATTTATTTCAATTGTTTGCATAATCACAAGATGGCTGCTGTGCGTAATTTTAAAATCTCGTTTTTACTTCTTGTGTTCTAATCATGCAATTGAAGTTTGAATACCACACGTACACAATAATCTTAATGTAATAGTACATAAATAAAAATCCAACCTGGCGACCATCTGAAATATTTAGACGGTTCTCAATGTCTACGAATCTGTTACAGCAATTAAACTGAAATTTTGTATGTTGATAGAGGCAATTAACATTAGCAGGATATATGAAAATAGGCTGTATAGTTCTTCACGGAACTACTTGTTATTTTTAGTACATAAGGCAGTATATTCTTTGATTAAAGCACATTATAAGTTCATATTAATTAATGGTTTTATTTATCTGCTCCAATTATTTAACCACTGAAGTGAATTATTAACGGTTTAGCAAGGTTTCCTTTTGTTATGAACTCAAAACGACTTTCTTTTGGTTCTTTTCGAAAATAAGGACACAATTAATCCGGATTATCGACTCTCTACTTTACTGTAGAAGACTCAACACAACTGGTGAGATGAACTCGTCTCTTGCACTGGGGTGTATATTTCAAATACTGCGGAGTTAGGAAAGTCTTCCCTACGTCGAGAAATAGTGTGGCATTAGTTAATTGATCTACCATAGGCTAATCTTGGAATTCTTTACGTATGTGATGTTTAGTAGGACAGTCCTGGAGCTGATTGAGGGAAGGCAGACACGCACGATGCCCGCCTGGGTTAATGCAATGCGTGACCCGAGCCTACACATATAACGGGTTCCTGTCACAACGGGTGACCTTCTTGCTGTATCGCTCTTACTACCCAAGTCGATGACAGCTCCAAGAGGCCATCAGCTTCTACCCTCATCATTCCCATTTCTACAGGATTGGGGATGAGGCGAGACGAGTTTCTATGTGGTGGATGGCTTCTACGACCTAATGCCGTTCCTGACGTCAGCCTCGTCCGAGGAGAGGTGAAATGACGTAAAGATGATTTAAACTAGGCAAGGCATTGGAAGGAGGTAGCCGTGGCCTATTAAAAGAAAGATAATTACAACATGGAAATCAGAATAATCAAGGAAATAGCTAAAGAAAACAATTATCCGTCCAGCAAAATAGACCAAATCGTAGCCAGGCATAAAAATAAAACAATTCAAAAGCCGGACAATAATGAGAAAAAATCTCTATCTTCATTTTAGCCTGATTTCATTTATGAAAAAAAAATAGGCTTATGAGATCACATTTTGTCCGTGTGTGAGTGTGTCCCCGTAATAAAATCTAAAAGGCTGGAGCGATTTCAATGAAACTCGGTAAGGACTTATCACTATTTTGTCCGAACCCGACCTTAATATAATTAAAGGCGTGGAAGTCCCTGGATATGGGCCAGAGATGTGCAAGGTGTGGTGGTACCTCGAACCACGGTGATTCAGCCTCCAGTCGTTAGGACCGTTCCGCACTGATACGCAATTACACGTAACTTTATCGAGCGAAGATCTGACATAGAAATGGGTATCTTCTGTGACCGCTTCGAAAACCTTACCAACAAATATCAGTGTTGCCAACTTCCTGATTTTTCAGTTGGATGATGGTAATTGTTGTTTAAGGGGCCTAATATCAAGGTTATCGGCCCCTAATTTTTTGGGTGATCATGAAAATAAAATGGATACTATAACTAACTAATGACTTACAAACTAGAAGAAGAAACGAAAAAATAACAAGAAGAAGGTAAATAAAAGACAGGAAGAAAGAAAATTCTCTCAACTCTCGAAGAATGAGAATTAAGGCACTTGAAAGGAGAGCAATGAAAGGCAGTTAGGAAAGGGGTCCGGCCCAAAGGCAATGGAAGAAAGTGAAAACCTGGACCCAGCACAGGAATTCCTCAGGGTCGCCACCTCCTGAACTCACCAGCCGTGAGCTCTTGAGGGTGTAGCACTATCCAGGGTGCATCATAAGTGGTGGTGGCTACACACTTGCTCCCTCCTTGAGGGTCTTGAGCAGAAGGCACGAAATACCATGAAAAGAAAAAGAAGAGGTCTGACCCCTTGAAGAGCAAGGGATCAGGAAAGATGAGACAAGAGCCAATTAAGGCGGGAAATTGAAAGACTCCCTAGGCCTTGGATACCCTAATGCCGTCGGGGTCGGAAGAGAACAAGAGTTGACCAAGGGAGGAAGACAGGAAAGGAGCCCGGCACAAGTAAGTGGAAGCAATGCAAGACTCAGCTGGACTGGAAGACGGGTTGAGGTCAATGGACACATCAGACAGTGAGAGTAAGTGGGTAAAGCCAGCTAACAGTTCAATATTTATGTATTTATGACAATAGAACCCCCCTTTTTTTTGCATGTATTTCTATATATCGAATTTTCGATAGCTCGAAGTAATTCCCATCTCCGAAAGCACTTCGAGATATCGAAGTTGGACTGTATATGTTACTAGCAGAAGTAACCGTTCTTCGAACGATCTTCGGTATTAGCCTAATAACCAGACATTATTCAATTGAGCTAGTGTTGCAATGGTTAGGGGCTTATCATTCCTTCAACAGTTTATCAGAGCGAAGTTAGTTTTCTGGGAATATCTCAGAAACTATTAGTTTTAAGACCTTAAAATGTGGGTTTGGGGGACCCTTTACGGTCCCCGAGTTTTGACGGGCTGAAAATAAGCTTTGTCTCGTCCTTCTACGCCTATTTCAACATGTATTTTAAGGGGATTGGCCCCCTTTTATGAGAGGTACGGAGAAGAGTTACATCAATGATGGTGCCGTGCCTCTGATGGATATCTGTACCAAATTTTACGTTGATGCACCCAGCCGTTCTCGAGTTATAAGGACACAAAGTTGCCCACAGACTTACATACAGACAGACAAAAAAAATCGCGTGCATCCGTCATAAAACAGTCTGAAACGCGCAAATGACGCAAATTTGTTTGGAAGTTCCGAAAACAACAGACAAACTTTCATTTATATTACGGATTTCGCTTACTGACGTCCACACACTATGTCAAACTATCTCATTCCAATTGGCGCCAACTTGCATGAAACACCATCATTATCTTTAAGTACACAAACGTAGAAAATTCACAGGTTAGTGAACTGCTCTCCGGATTCCCCTATCATCTCCTTCAACCAGAGAACAGATGCAGGTTAAAGAATGCTCGGTACAGTATTATTCTTTTTTACCTTTTCTGAGTGCAAAAACAACTATCCAGGAAACACCCACGCTGTGCTCGCATCCATCAGTGTTGCACTGAATGTTGGCATGGTGAATTGATAATAAGTCAGGTCAACTAATGTTGCCATCATGCGCACAGTAGCGGAACAATCGCCTTTGCAATGGTGAGTCCATCGTTTCGCTACCAAAGGTCCCGGTCTAAATGTTACCCATTAGGGAAACAAAACTACGAGTAGCAATATAAAAACCTGAACCACTTTAATGAGTCATAACATTTAAACAAATAATGGGGAGACACGTGCAAGTTTGGGAGATGATAATACACAATCCCGAGATAGTAAAAATAATCTCGTATGGCCTCGGGAGACGGGAGCAAGATTTGTTATTTGACGCCCAGAGGGCAGCTTGCATGTCTAATTTCGTCGTTCCTTGGAGCGCTATGAAAGTCAAGAAGGTTAGATATCTAAGCTCCTTGACACTATAGCGCTTTCTAGCAGAGAATGGGGGACCTTTATGTTGGCGGAAAATCCCGAGATTAATTGTGCCATTATGAACACGAGCTACTGAATTCAAATGGGTTCTTTAACATGCCAACAACGTCGTGATTTTTGTCGCCTTTCAAAAAAAAAAAAACACTTACCGCGGCCAGGAGCGAACCTGCAAGCTTCGGGTAGGTAGTCCGACACGTTAACCACTCACCCACCATAGCAAGCTAATTCGGAGATTGCATATATACGTAAGAAACAGTCCGACGAGGTTAATCAGGTGATCAGGAGGGCCACTAATTATTTGAGATTATTCCGTCCCAAAGAAACTGGTTACAATAACTTGTTGGGAGATTCCTCACAGTAGATGTTGGAAGTGCCCTCCACCAGCATCCATACACAACTGTACTCGTTTCACCATATTCCAGGACGTTCTGTAAAGTGTATCTTCACCAATGTTGTTTATTTCGTTTATCACGGAGTTCAGCAGATGTCCGAGGTCTACTTTTGTACACTCTGCCTTTAAGATACCCCCATAAGATGATGTCCGACGAGGTTAGGTCATGTGATCAGGGGGAGGGGGGCACAACTTTTTTTTACATTATTCTGTCACCAAAGAAACTGCATGGAAGCGTTAGACATATGACACGTTGATCCATCTTGTTGTAAATAACCTTCTGTCAGTTCGACGCCATCCAGCTGCTCCACAAATGCTGGACAGAGAAGCACATGCGCAGAAACAATCAACAAACTTGCCAATAGGTAGTGGTACTGATTACCCCAGAGCAACCGAGATCATTAAAACAAATTTCCCGTTTCTACGAGCTTCAGAGGGAAATTATGACCCATTAAAGTGGTGCAGGTTTATATGGATTGCTCTGTAGTACAATGGAGAACAGCTTTGCAAATTGCATGCGCATATCGTAAGTTAACCGAACCTGTGATTCTTCCTTTGTAGTGGATCTGAGGAGGTTAATTGGTGGTGTGGTAGCTTGTTGAAATACAACGTTGTGTACTATACGTTATACAATGCTAAATATGTTTCTTATTTCTAATCATCACGGTACTTCCTGAACCTATTATACTGATATGCAACCATTTTGCTACAGAGAAACTGTTTAGCTGTTTAGCGAAAAGTTACGAAAACTTTGGCCAGGTCTCCCTCCTCAGAAATATTTGTGTGATGCCGTACCGTCACCCAGCCTCTGTTGCGGTTAGAGTTTCTTCATCAAAAATAGCAACTTAGTCCTTGGTGTAGGTAGAATGACCTATCTGACAATAAGCTTGGTAGGACCATCCTACAAATCGGATAAGTTTGCCTGCTGTAGCTGCCGACAGAGTGAAAACACGAACATCCCAAGCGGATTCGCACCAACCACCTTCCAACTGTGAACTGAGTCTGTACCACCCAGTGGGCTACGGCGCTTTACGAACAGGGAAGCTGCCTTCCATCTCACTCGTACTCGAGGCCATTTACATGACATGGTGCTATCTAATTCCTTCCTACAGTCGTAGATAGTCCAGTTATGATGGCAACTTCTATATGAGTAACGCTTCATTACTCCTGAGTTTCGAACTAGGAGCCACAAAATCATGGTTGCATGGAACATTGCTTGTCATTGTACGTTTCAGCCCGCTCACTTTCTCTGTCGACAAGTGTACATGTAAGAGCTCGATGCTTGGGAGTGTACTTAAATATAGCAAATTTAAGTGAACAACAAAAAATTACCGAAAGAAGCTCAGAATATGAAATTTGCTACATAACGACACAATAATAAAAATAATAATAATCCACAGAGCCACCTCTTCTAAGAAAACATCACTGTACCAGCCAGTTAAACAAGATCTGCTAACTTTTAACATCTCTGAATCCGTTATACAAGACAGACAAGCTTTCCGGAAAATGTTAAAAGAAGACCCACAGATTAAACTTAAGAAAGAGCAGAGACCAAAGAGGCCAGAAGCAGCTAAACAACTACAAAGTCAGAAAATGAAGGAGATATGGGCTAGGAAGAAGGCTCCTAAGAATGTGAAACCTATCCCAACTCATCAAGTTGAAAATCATTTTGGTTAACCTACGTAGTCCATAGTTGGCTCATTCCAAGAAATAATAATAATCTAATTATAATGATCATCAAAATAATTCATGAATATGCTCATATTTCGTTATTAGAATTCTATTCTGCGATTTGCCACGATTGTTTCATCCACATGTTATAAATCAGAATCCCTTAATTTGTGGATATTAGAAAGAATCAATATGATTATATCATGATTTTCACGAACTCCATAAATTTCCACCCCTGCAGATTGATATTTAGTGCAGAGGAAGAGAGTGGGAAAGAACGCAGTCAGTAAAAGAGCCAAAAAAAAAAAAGGCTCACTCCTATAGCTCAACCATAGTTATTGTTGCTTATTTTAGGAGCTGTGACATCATGGTCATATATTCCCATGTATTTGTGTGTGTGTGTGTGTGTAATTTGTGTGATATCCTGTGTTATTGTGATAGCTGCACTAGTGTACGTTATTGTAAATTGGGGATAGGATTGGGAAGGAGGCGACCGTGGCCAGCCCAGCATTTGCCTGAAATAGAAGTGGGGAAATCACGGAAAACCACTACCAGGATGACTTTAGATATGGATAGAACCTTCCTCTTCACAATTATGCCCGTTCCTGCCCTCACAAGAAAATTAAAATTTCTTGGCAGAGCCAGGAATCAAACCCGGATCCCCGGGAGGACAGTCAAAAACACTAGCCGCTACACCACGAGGTGGATAGCTCAACCATACTGTCAAACTGACCGTTGTTACTAGCTCTAGTGTCTCGAGCTGTTTTCTCACGTCTGGAGTTCCTTCGTTTCGCCACTGTTTCAGTAGGCTTGGGAATGATTAAATGGCTTACTAGCAACAGCCCTAAGCGGTTCTCAACACACAATATAAATATGAGGGACAGGTCAACCACCTGCCATTCGACTATATGACAGACCTACTGTAATGAAGGCGAAACGTCGGCAACCAAGAAAACATTGGGCACGGCAAAAATATTCTACAGCTACTACGTAACAGCATCAGCTTCGACATGGGCAGATGCCTTTCATGTTCCGCCCGTTAAAACAACACTCACCCTCACCGATCATCAGCTCCGTCCACGAAGTCTGCGAAATGAAGTGCCATGATTGTACAGAGCGTCCGCAAAGATTCTCCGTAGCGGCGAGCTACGCGGGTCTCGCATTGCGGGACGTGTTAGGTTGGTAGCACATTTCTATCGCTGTATACGCAAAGTCTCACCGGAGCGGTTGCAAAGCCATGCTCTTGTTCCGTGTTGACCTTCAACTGGAGTGATAGGGTTGGATATACCGGCTCATTATTGCCGACAGTGAGTGTCGGTGTTGACGCTGTAAGTTGTGTTCTTGTCTAGTTCTTGTGTAAGCTGAGTTTAGTGGGAATGCTGACTACTGAAGAGCGTGTGTTTTTAGTGGAAGAATTTCCGTGCTGGTGGAAACTTAACGGGTCTGTGTGATAGTGGTAAGTACCGTATATACAGGGTCTTTATTTTGCTTGGCAAGGACATTCTCGCTCACGCGCTCCGCCAGTGGCAACTCAGTTCCCGGCGACTGGGCACGCGTATGTACGACAGAAACCCGCGCTTAAAATCATTATCATGCATTTTTACTCACCATGCTTACAGTAGATACTGAAAATGTTCCCCATCCGCTGTCAAACATAATAAGCATCTCCTTATGAATTTTCCGGTTACTCCGGTTAATTTAGCTACAATAAGGAAATAACATTTTCGTCTATTTTTATTGTTTACTGAACCTGTACGTTTGAATCTCTTAGCCAGTTGATTTATTGTCCGATTTATAGGAATGGGTCTCCCTGGAAATGTCATTCGTAACTTTTGTCTTGTTCTTGCGCACGTTATGAACGGCACGTATTGTGGAGACCTTCGCTCGACCTTGGTCGCCGGCTCCCCGGCGCGTGGTCTCCATCCGTATTGCCCGGGTATTCACTCGCTCTTCTTTAGACGTGTAAGCTCTGAGCTAATTGGGTGTTTCGGTGTTTTATAAAGCTACTGTGTACCGGTACTGTATATCTTATTGCGTAGTGTTTTATTGTGATTGTGTATAGTTCAGTAATGCCTTTTGTGAAATATTCGTTACGTGAACGAGTTTATCTGCACAATACGTACATAAAGTGCAGGAAATCGTGCTCTAGAACAAGACAAAAGTTTCGAATGACATTTCCAGGGAGACCCATTCCTATAAATCGGACAATAAATCAACTGGCTAAGAGATTCAAATGTACAGGTTCAGTAAACAATAAAAATAGACGAAAATGTCGTTATTTCTTTACTGAAGCTAAATTAACCGGAGTAACCGGAAACTTCATAAGGAGATGTCGGTTATGTTTGTCAGCGGATGGGGAACATTTTCAGCATATATTGTAAGCATGGTGAGTAAAAATGCATGCTACTGATTTTAAGCGCCGTATCCTGCCGTACATACGCGCGCGGGGTCACCGGGAGCTGAGCTGTCACTGACGGAGCGCGTAAGCGAGAATGTCCTTGCCAAGCAAAAATAAAGACCCTGTATAATTGCAATTAATTTAATGTGATTGTTTTCCTTGTAACAACATAATATGGATGTACTGCCAACGCAATACGTCCCGCAAAGCGAGACACGCGCTACGGAGAGACTTTGCGGACACACGCCTACGTCCCACCGCGTCCTACCCGTACGTCGCTCGCGCCTTGTGTTTGCGCAGCTGGAAAGCCGTGCAGAGTGTAAAATGAGTTATTTGTTATTTTTAACGTGTTGCAGAATGTACTGTACCATGCTCATTCGATGCATCCTTCACCCAACATTGAGCGGGGCGCATGATCAGGGTGTGACACCCTCTAAACTCAAGAACACTTACTCTCATGTATCAACACAAAGGACCGCACTGACAATAACGTGGGGTCCCAATTAGGCTACATGCGAGGTTATAGCCTATGGAGTTAATTTATAAGATACTTGCGCATATGTTCAACTTGATATACAACCAACCATTTTCAGCAATTAGCTAGTAAAACTTGTGTTTCTTTTAAATGTTAATACTTCATTATTTAAATTCTATGCTGTTGGCTTAGTTATAGGCCGTGATATTCCCTGTGAGGAATAGATAGGTAGTCGAGGAATGCGAAAATACCCCTTGCTCCTAATTTTTCTTTTAGAGTGCCATATCAACTCCAGGGATGTAGGCGACCTGAATTAGAGCCCTTGGCTTCGTCAAGGTATCACAAATCAGGCGTCCCGAGCTGGAGTTTGCGTGTGGTAGGGTGGCCAGTTCCTCCTCCTGCCATAGCATCCGGCAGGTTCCCATTTCGCATCACGAGGCTGGGAGACCCCGTACCAGACCATACCAAGAATTTTCAAATTCTTGGCAGAGCCAAGGATCGAACTCGGAACCTCGAGGGTGACAGCCAACAATGCTAGCTACTGCGTTACGAGGTGGTCGTCTTGCATCTAATCACAGCCTCCTTCTTAAAAGTGGGGCAGATGACCTCGCAGTTCCACCCCCTTAAAATAGCAGTAACTTTCTGAAAGTATTTATCTATCGTCTGATAGAAAAAAAATAATGTTGTACTTTGGTGGGTTCACTAATAGGACACACGATTGTGGGAAAGTATAAGGATGATGATGATAATTGTTGTTTTAAGGGGCCTAACATCTAGGTTATCGGCCCCTGAAAGTGTAAGGAGAGTAGTCTCAGAATGAGATATGAAAAAAAAAATTAACACAAGATATTCAGTAAAGAACATATAGCCTACTTTCTCCTAAATGTATGGGTATAGTTATAACTCTTTGTCCTTATCAACTCCTTAGCTCCTGGCACACAACAGTATGACATACTAGATTTGAGCAGCGGCGTTCAAACCGTAGTATTAACCCCAGCATTTTACAATTTCATCAGCAAACACTCCAAACAACTTAGAAATTCAGTATAGACTCAGACTACTTACAATAATTGAAACTGATACAAAACTTCGTTGTTCTAAACGTATCACTGGGAGAAACACATTTAATAAACCTATAATGCTCAGCTAATTTTCAATCATGCCTATCCTTGGGGGCGAGTGGACTCTGTCGGCAACAAGAGAAACTTTTTCAATTACACCATATGCATGGGGTTCACTAACTGGAAATGGCAAGGTCAGTATAGAGCGCGGCGCATCTAGTAGGCCGTGGTTAGTAAACGCATAGTTCAACTGGTTGCTAGTAGATGTCACTCTCGCAGATCTGGTGGAGAACTTTGTTTTAATTAAATATATATTTTCCATTGAAAAATACACAACATAACGCTCAATTTTATAACGTCTCAGTACTTTAAAAACAATAAATATAAAAAAAATCCAGCAAAGAAAATAAACTCTGATAGGTTTTGAACCCCGGCTGGCTGGGTGAAAGACCATCGCTCTAACCACAGAGCCGAACGTGCCCACCCAGGTCAAACGTTATCAATCGATTTACATGCAACGTCTTAGCAAATAATGACTTGGACTAAACAATTTCTTCAGTGGAGTATATAGGTATTCATTATAATTATTTTCATACAACGTTTATATTAATTCTATCAGTAGGCTATATTGCATGCAACATACTCAAAATAGTGAAATATAGGTCAGAACGAGATATCAGCTGCCATCTTGTCTTGTGACCGAGACAGCTCAGCTTATTAAAGTCACTTCTGCAGTATAATATTATAATATAAACTTTTAATATCGAACGGGCCACGTGCTTTGGAACAGTTTAAACCATTCTCGGTTCGATACTCGGAACTGGTGGTTGCCAAGTCATGGATTATAAAGCTTACATAATTCACATGGCCGCCATCCTGGAATGACCTTGTAGTTTGGGCGCAAGACGTGTCCCATACGAAGGTATGTTTTTACCAAATTTGGTAAAGATCCGATGATTAGTTTGGACGTAATTTAATTTTAAGTTTTGACCTTTTGAGTGGCCACCATTATGTTTTGGTAAAGACAGTGGCAATATAAAGCATGTCACTGAGGTGCTCTTTGCTAGTGCTACCTCTGTACCAAATTTCATTTAATTAGGTTTCGTCGTGTTTGAATTGATAGGGGGGCAGAATAATCAAACACTCACACACAGACCTACTGACAGACAGACAGACGTTTGGCCCGTGTAGATCTCATACGTCTACTTTTTTTTTTTTGCAAAAATAGAATGTAAGCTAATATATGTACGGTACCGTTAGAATGCTAAACGTCCGGGGCAGGTGACCTTGCTGCTCCTCCCCTTAAAACAATACCAATAAGTCTATTGATTAATATGGCACAAAAACAAAAGTTTGAACATTTTGAAGATTTTGGATCTTTTGTGAGCCCGTTAAGAAGTAAGTTCTTGTTCTTGATGTAATTACAATACTTTCGGAAACTGGCCCAACGAATTATGTAGTCTCACCTTGCCAACAATAACGATATAGTGTAGATTTCATCTATCGATAAAGAATATTTTCCACTGAGATATACGTTGTTAGTTGTGCCACTGTTGCAGCAATTGATCGATATGATAGAAACCAGTTACCTACATTAAGAAACTTAAGATTGGTTACATAATGAGAGATAACTAAGTCAATACTTAAAGTCATCTATGCTACTATGCACAAAAACCATAAAAGTAGTAGCCTAATGTAGTGGTATTTTAAAACCACAAGATGGCAGCGGGAATTCTCCAAGGTCACGTGACGTCATGAGTGGATTTCCCAATATCACGTGACTTTATAAGGGGATTCCCCAAGGTTTTTGGACGTCTTGCGGAGAGCTGAGAGTGTGAGATATCCCTAAATTTCCCAAAATGTCTATAGATTTGAATTTGGTCGACAAGGTAAACAAAAGGGGAGGTCGTGGTGCCCACACCCATGTTGAGTGAGGGTGGGAGAGATAAGCGTGTGTGTGGGGGGACTAAAAGCTATTGAGTCCCCTCCCCCTCCCCCCGGGTCGGTCAGTCCATCACGCGCCATGAATACAGATTTCTAGTTACGCCACTGTAGCAGCAAATGAGCAATATGTAAGAAAGCAGTTGACAAACTTGAGAAAGGTTGGGTACATAATGAGGGATTAGTAACTAAATATCACATGTCATCTACGTACAAAGTGTGTAGCGAAACCTCTGAATTATGCCAGATAGTCACTGGTAAGTGGCTTGTGTAGTAGATTTTACTTAACTTTCCCGAGTTCTGCAGTTAGCACCAGTCTTAATAGCTTCATAGATTTTCTTGCTCACACTCACTCTCAACTTTGGATGTATTGTTCAAGGAACATTTTGCGGAGCTTTGCCAAGTTAGTTCTGGGCAATACCTAACACCACCTCGACTCTAGTGAATGTCAATACAGGGCGGAAATGGCTGTTGTTTTGTTGTTGTTGTTGTTGTTGTTACTGATTCATTAAAACGCTTTGCGACATCGTGGTCATGTAGTCCCGTATACTTGAATGTGTTTAGATATTATCTGACAACCTGTGTCATTATTAGGGCAAGGCATTTGATGATTTTGCATCTTTTCTGTATGAAGGCCGAAAGATAGCTCGAGTATATATACATGTGTTTCATGAATTGACTGATTAAATAAGGGCAATTTGTTAGGGCATTTTTTGCATTTTTTTGCCGTTTACAAGAGATAGGTCATTTTAGGAGCAATTTTAGGTCATTTTTATCATTTTTAATTGTTTTCTGGTAAGTGTTATATTTGGGTAGTTCATTAATATTATTTTTGTTTACAATACTTGTCTATTATGTTTAACTTAGGCAAATAACTTGCTCGAGAAAGAAAGCAAACTTGCAACATAACCTGCTGCCACTAGTTTTCAAGGAAAGAGTATATTCTTTGTTACCGGCAATTAAATGGCACATATTTGCTAGGAGAGTATATGAAGAAAATGCCAGTTCTAAAATATTTCACCTTTTTACACCAGGGGTGGGAAGCATTGTCATCCATTAAACTTTTCTCTCAAATCAGCTAATTGTTTCGTAAAAGATTAAATAAGTGATTTACGAATAATTTATTGGTCATTTTTTTTTTCAAATATAGTGTCATTTTTAAACCATGTTTAAGTCATAAATGCATTTTTTATTTTGCATTTTCTTGCTATTTTTGGTCATTAAATGCCTTGCCCTAGTCATTATGATGGCTGTACTAGTGTCTGTGTTTGTAATTGGGTTAGGATTTGAGAATGAGATGGCTGTGGCCTTAATATAGATACCATCCCGGCATATGTCTGGCGTAGAAGGGGAATATCACGGAAAACGACTTCCAGGATGGCTGAGGTGGGAATCGAACTCAACCTCTTCTCAGTTTTGCCTCAAGAGGCTAAGTGTCCTCAGACCAGAATTAAATTTCTTGTTGACAGCCAAGAATGCTAGCCGCTGCGCCATAAGGAGGATTAGGCGCATTAGTTATAGAGGTAACGTTTTATATTGTGCAGATGGGTCCATACAGCACGCCGGGTGTGCTGGCACGGCCTTGAAGCGAAGGTACGGAAATACCATATATCTGTCTCTCTCGCTTTCCGCTCTCACTCCCTACCATATTGCCTTCGATGTGTCTCGGTTGATCGGTCGAACGTCAAATGTTTTCAGTATATTGTAAATATGAAGACAAATTGAAACAAACCGGAAACAAGAAAAAAACAACATAATGTGACCGAAATAACTGCAATGCCTATGAGTTATATGATACCTCATCAGTATTTCTGACTGTTTTAATGCTAAGCACGCAATCTTCAAGTCCAGGTACACGGAGAAACGCGCAAAACACAATGTAGATGTGTCGAACAACCAACGCATTGGACTAAGTTAATGTTTTGTTTGTTTACATTACATTTGGTGTGCTAGCGATCCGAACTTGACTCGATCAGACGCGGCGTAGAGCTGTCGCAGCGCCAGCAGTCAGGGTAGGCAGCCCAGCAAAGAGAGGTAGGAGCCAGCCTATTGGCGTGCGGCGCAGCATAGTTAGCACGCCGAGCATGCAAAGGTAATCTGTGGGCTGGACACCGCTGATCTTGGACATACGGGGGCTGGAAAGAAAGTACTACAATAACAACATGAGTATATATTATACTAAACCATTTATTGTAGAACTACCATGCTTTTATAAGCTTTCAATGTAACCCCTTGCAACATGCATCCGTTGTCATGTGTGTGTGGGAGGTGCAGGATATCAGTAGCTGTGTCACTTTGTTGATGTCCGCGATGGTGCGCCTTAACGCTTCAAGCACAGAAACGTTTTCCCTGTAGGGATTCCTTTATAATTTGAGGAAATATCACAGTCATGTCTGGTGAATACAGAGGATGCGCCAGGATCACTCCCTCACAAGAGCAGCATTGTGACAGCGGAGATTGTCGTTCAAGGTAATATCAATTTCGTCCTGTACTACGCAGGGAACGGTTCCATTCCGCAACCCTACATCATACGTCACAAAGAGAGAGGGGGAGGGGGGGGATGAGGTAGGGGGGTGTTCGAAGCTTATGATTACATTGACGACGTGCTGGGTGGGAGGTAAACGAAATTGTTACGTCATCACTTAGCAAATAACAAAACATATTTTTGATGAATAATAAAGTTACTTTCGTTAGCCTCCGTGGCTTAGGCGGCAGCACGCCGGCCTCTCACCGCTGGGTCCGTGGTTCAAATCCCGGTCACTCCATGTGAGATCTGTGCTGGACAAAACGGAGGCAGACAGGTTTTTCTCCGGGTACTCCGGTTTTCCCTGTCAAAATTCCAGCAACACTCTCCACTATCATTTCATTTCATCTGTCATTCATTTAATCATTGCCCCAGAGGAGTGCGTCAGGCCTCGGCAGCCGGCACAGTTCATATCCTCACCGCTAGATGGGGGCTTCATTCATTCCATTCCTGACCCGGTCGGAGACTGGACGCAGGCTGTGGATTTTCATCTCAATAAAGTTACTTTCGTCAATTGTTCGTACATTTCTTGCCCGCGAAGCGCCGGAGGAAACTGTAGCGTTATATTTTTACAATAGGCTAATTGATGTCCCTGACATTGTGTTTCTTGTTTCATTTATTTATACGGATGAATCTTAACGAAATTGGAAATATTAGCTATTGCTTTGTGACATTTCTCCCCGCGGCGTAGCCGTGTTCCTTACACTGCGCACAACGGCTGCGAATGCAGCTACAGCAATCCGGAGGTTTAAGTTCGAATTCACGCGGTGACAGCGGCTATCCTGAGTATGGTTTTCCCCCGTTTTTTCCACACTCCCTCCATGAAAATGCCGGGATAGTACCTAACTTCAAGTTCCAGGCTACCTACATCATCCCTGTCCCGAATACAGTTCCACACCCTACTACAGTCATCACATAAATGCAAGTTATCAGACAAATTCAACACACACCCAACTACACGGGGCTGATGACCAAAATGTCTAAAACCCCAAAAATGAATTAACAAACGAAAATTCTCACTTTCGATTTGAAGTTTTTATTAAAGTATATCATTTGGTATCGGTAACAATATTTTGTATTATCGCATCGAAGGACTCTTGCTAACCAGTCCAGTCCGTGCGAAGAGAAACATACGGTAATTGCAAGTTGGTAGCGCCTATAAGAGTAATGGGGCACAAGACATCCTGTCTACAAGGTCCAATTGAGGTGTAGCACGTCCCACTGCTGGACGTGACACTCAAGTTAGCCGGCGCTTTCGCACACTCATCTTAACTAGAACGTTCGCCGAGTGGAAACTTGACTCAACTTTCTCTAAGAATAGTTTATTTTAAACCACGAAGTATATACCATACCCTTTCCTAATTAGGGGGAGATGACCTCCCTGTTCTGCCCCTTAAAACTCCAATAACTAACTAATTACACCATTTAACAAGACAACCAAACAAGTCTCTACAACAAATACGAAAAAAAAAACTAGCTGGAAAAACAAGCTAGTTACTTGTGTATTCAATGCCTCAAATTAAGGTTATTCAGCCCTGAGGTTTGGATCGGAGTGGACTCGAACTCTTCAGGAAAACTGAGAATAGGTTGGTTCAAATCCGACTTCAGCCATTTTAGTAGTGGATTTTTATGGGTTCATATTTTCTACTTGAAGCAAGTGACGGAACAGTAGCCTAACTTACGACCACTACCTTCCCAATCCTAGCCATTACAACCAGTGAATGACAAACACTGTCCCTAAAAAAGAAAGAAAGAAAGAAAGAAAGAAAGGATTTAAAAAATACATTTGTAATGTAACATTTAGAAATTAAAATTAAAAATAAATACAAATTGAAAATAAAAACAATAAAATGAGAAAGAGTGAAACTGATAAAATAAAAAAATAACAAAATAAAGTTAAATTTATTTTATTAAAACAATATATAAAAATAGATACACGAAGGATAGTTTTAAATAAGGCCCACCTGCCATTATCCTGCGCATTGGAATACCAGCGTCCCGATTGTCAGTTTGTGCACTTTTTATTGTGTGAATGCAATATAGGGGCCCGCAGACTGTGACATACCGGCATATTTATATTCGAATGAAACCCCATACTGACAGGGAATATATGCTGAAAGACGCCATTTTTAAAACCAGCAGCAGCCGATGACACGTCATTCCCGATGAGGGTGAAATTAAAAACATACATTTTCAATGTTGATCACTGCAGAGAACCTAACCGCATTTGTTTACAGGCAACATGGCCGTAGTGAAACCAGGCCTTTAGACCCACATCGCTGTTCACACACAACATCAGGTAGCTTCATTCGAAAGTACATTCCGTGTACTTCCAAACGTATACCTTAGAATTCTCGTGTTGTGCCCTGTTGGCGAGAAAGAAAAAATAGTTGCCTCGTTCCGTTACTAATTTGGTCTGTCTGTTAGGTAGTCACCCCGAAGGCTGGTTGGATCTTCAGAAGCACCACCGTAGGTTATGCGAGTAGAAACCCACGGCAGCGCCATACTGAGGCGTAATTTGGAGGGTAGTTTAAATACAGCTCGACAATGTATGGTAAGACGGCCACTCGAGCTCGCATTCGCTGCCTCCAACGCAGCGTTGCCAATAAATTGACAGGATCGTACAATTCCTAAAAAGTTCGTATAATTCACAGAGGGCCGTGTCAAACACCTAATGCAGCGCATGAGTAGAAAAAAATAGAAAACTTGGCAGACTTATGTAAAAGAATATTATGATTAATTTTAAATCACCACCACCAAGTCCGTTGAATCGTTAAATCAGATATAAACATAATACAAAGAGCTACATATTAATCACTGTTCTTAAACAAAAATATGGACAGGAAATTCAATAAAATAAGAAAAATCAGCATCTTAAAATCACATAAATCTTTACTTCATTTCAAACTATACAAAAAAACATTAGATGAAACTCTTTTCATTCCCTAACTATTGTGTGAGAAACACACTTCACAAGATCTAATCTACTCATTGTGGGGGAGGGGGTTGTTTTTGGTAATCCCAAAAATATGAACACCTGAGAGCTTGTGTTGTCGTGTGGAATGCAAGAATTCGCTCATGCCCTGCAGAAGGTGTTTGACGTTGACCCGGCCCTTGGTATACGAGCAGGAGGGTTATGACATTTGTTTACGTCATTGGGGATAACCCCTTTGCCGACCCCTTGTCAAAGCCTGATCGGAGTTGAGGAACTTATTTTGCGTCCCTTAGAGGACCGGGTGGAATTGAGGAAAATCGGGCGGAATTGATGTTCGACCATCGTGTTTGTACGATCAAGATTATTCTGTTGGCAACGCCGCTGCACAGACAGCGAGCGGGTGGACCTGGTCGCAGCGAGTAGCCCATGGTAGCCACATCGAATGCTGTGAGATGTAATGTAGCCGGATTCCCCGCGATCCTGCTGAGAAGACAGGCATGACTAACACAAGTTGAATCTCTCCCAACTCTTCCGCAACACTTTTCACACACGTATGCACGCAGGGCCAATGCCCCGGTACCGCCCACACATACAGTAATGGCCGTGCTGTCTGGCTGCCCGGCTTGCCATCAGATAGTACTGTAGTTCCTATTTACTTACAGACACTTAATATGCAAAATGGACTGTCTTCACAATGTCGCCTCTCCTCCCTGATAGTTAACCCTCGCTTTTTAGGGCACGTGGACTCGTGTGACGCACGTCTCTCACAAAAATCACGAACATTCGTGATAACTAAGGTTTCGAAGTTAAGGAGAAGTCATTTTTTCCTGAGCTTATTTTGCCCGAAATGTCAAAAATAAGTGGAAATGAAGGGTGTCTGACCTTGTGTAAAGCAACTTTATTTTGCTTATAAATGAATATTTTGGCCATTTTAGTGATATTAAATCATAGGCCTATTTGGTTATATTTCGAGCATTTAAGCCTACTTTTAATTTTTGCAAAAAATGAAAGTAGACTTATTACATGAGATGTACACGGGCTAAAAGTTGTTAGTCTTGTCTGTGTGTGAGTGTGTGTGTGAATGTGTATATCTGTCCCCCCTATCAATTCAAACAAGATGAATTGAACGAAATTTGGTACGGTGGTAGCACTTGCCAAGGACATCTCAGTGTCATGTTTTACATCTCCGCCATCTTGACGGAAACTTAATGGCGGCCACCCAAATGTTCAAAGCTTAAATCAAATTACGACTAATCTAATCATCTGATCTCTACCCAAATTTTCTACAATACACCTTCATGTGGGAAAGCGTGTTTTGACCAAACTACAAGGTCATGATCCAAATAGTCTGAAGATGGCGGCCGTGTATTTGTGCAAATCGATATCCCTTATCAATTCAAACACGACGAAACCAAATCGAACCAACTTTGGTACAGAGGTAGCACTAGCAAAGCAAAAGTCAGTGTCATATTGTATATCACCGCCATCATAACGAAAAAGAAATGGCGCCCACACAAATGTTCTGAGCTTAAATCACATTACGACTAACCTAATCATCCAATCCCTACCAAATTTTAATTTTTCAACAATCCTTAATGTGGGGAGTATCCTTTCGCTTGCTTGCCTGCTTGCTTTAAAACGGTGGTGTACCGATGCACGTTAGTCAACTCACCACGATGGTGATGGGGACCTAAAGCAAATACAGGGACTGATGGGTTCGAATTTCGGTGCTGTCAGCGGCGATTCTGAGTGTGGATTTTTCCCGGGTGTTTTCACATTCCCTTCACAAGAACTCCTGGATGGTGATGTTGATGCTAATTCTTGTTTTAAGGGGCCTACATCTAGGTTATCGGCCCCTCATGAAATTAAATTATTAACATAAAAAATAACTCACTACCAGGGGGATGAAAACGACAAATGTTTGTATAAAACAGACAGTGTGCCCCAAAAAATATGTCTTATTTGGATAAAAGAAGTTAAAACGTGGATAGAAAAAACAAGTAGTGTAACGTGTTTTTCGAGGGGTTTTCATGCCACTGGCACAAGTCAGTAGGAAGCCATTCTCTATTTATTTACGCGGCAAATTGTTCAGCCAAGAGAATTTTTCATGTTAATTTATTATTATTATTATTAATTTATTATAATTATTATTAAGGTATTTTCGGAGCATTTTATAAAAATTATTAGCATTCAGATAGGTTTTCTATGTCTTAGAAAACGCTATCAAGCAAATTATTACCAACGACGATATCATAGAAAATTATCTGATTACGGAATTTTACGGAATTTGGTCAGTTAGGGTATTTGAGAGAGATGAGTCACGGGGAATTCAAATACAAGCTTAATCTTGTCAGGAAGTATTACGCAAGGCTGGGTCGCATCGTCAAGGAATGGCGAATGTATGGAACGGAAATCGACTTCACCCTCCGCGGGCCGTAGGTAATGAACCAGAGGAGGGGAAGTAGCGGCGTGCTCAGCCAATCAGTGGAGACCACGTAAGCTGGAAGTCGGTACCATGGTGGGGGAGCCAACGTGTGCATATATCGTTCGGCGCGGCGTGGAACGAGGTCAATCTGTATAGAACTTCCCGAGTATGATTCACGCGGGAGTCGCTCCGATGTTCCGTGGATTGAAGGACTAACTTTTGTAAAACTTAACCAGTGTGGTTGTACGTGTGTTTGGGTCCGATGTACGGACCATAGAATTATCTAATCTACGAGAATATCATCAAATACCGACCGAGATGACGACGTCCAGGAGACTGTGGGAAGCTCACAGCATCATCCAGTACGAGGGAAATGCTTTGGCAATTTCCAGTGGTAAGCGCAAATGACGCAGAAATACGCAATCTCTCATTCCTCTTTGTTTTACATTTCATATTTCAGTAACTTCATAGCTTGGAAATAAGAGTAAAATCAATTTATCAGACTCCGTTTTCACGTAATTTTCTATCGGTAATATTAAAATCGCAACGCTCCAATTTAAATTATAAACTTATTATTATTATTAATTTTGCTATACTTGTTTTATATAATAAATTCATTTCTTTTACAATGCAATCTTTGCTTTCAGTAGGTAGCATTAGATATAGACCAATTCCTTCTCCTGATACAATTGTTTGTTGGGTTAATGATCAAATCATACCACGATCTGAGTGAATAGATTCTTGAAGGTGTTCTCCCAGTGCTAGACGTTGTTAAATACAAATTTAGATTTCAACATTGGGTTGAGGTCTTGACGCCCATTAAAACAACATAGCTTAGGCAAAGGTAAACAGTTACATTTCTCACCCAACAGTTAGGGGCTAGCAATTACGTTTCAGTAGTTCCGTGAAGAACTATACAGCCTATTTTCATATATTCTACTCATGTTAATTGCCTCTATCAACATACAAAATTTCAGTTTGAAGGTTGTGATAGTTTCGTAGATATTGAGAACCGTCTAAATATTTCAGATGATCGCCAGGTTGGATTTTTATTTATGTACTATTACATTAAAATTATTGTGTACGTGTGGTATTCAAACTTCAATCGCATGATTAGAACACAAGAAGTAAAAACGAGATTTTGAAATTTCGCAGAGCTGCCATCTTGTGGTTATGCAAACAATTGAAATAAATTAGATGCCAGTGATATAACAGCTTAGGCTTTCACGGCCGGCGATCATAATTAAGTACAAGTTTTTCGGGCTTGTAGGCCGTGGTCCAGACAGGATATCTCCCGACGTTTCACCGGAAACTGCGTCCGGCATTATCAAGGGTTCCGCTAGATCGGAAGGAAGATTCCCATACCGTACCTTCGTTGTCTCTATGATGGCTCTTAGTTTGTTGGACAGAGGCGTGGCGCGCCTCTCTTCCACACCGAGATGGTATAGTTCTTGCACTTTCGTCGTTAGTGTGCGGCTCGCCTGTGAAATCTAGCTGGGCGGATATGTTAACATTCCATGGCTTTCCCAGCGCAAGGCACAGCGTTCTCAACTTTCCACCGAAGCAGCGAGACTGGACAGAACTACGTTCAGATGTGCAACACTGGAAACTTGACACCTGCGTAAAACGCGAACTAGCCGCCAGGGCGGGACTTTGGATTCCACGTGGAATGATAGAGGAAGCATGCTATTGGTTAACAACAGTCAGCTATTGGTCAGTAGCGAACATTGGTTATTGTCGGCGCGTGTTACTGCATTACATTTGAGTCGTCAGTCGTTAACCAGGAAAGTACCGGGTGAGTTAGCCGTGGTCGTTACGGCATGACTAATGGCAGTCGCTCACATCCGGGAGGCGAGGAGGTTCGAATCCCCCCCGCCGGCAACCTTGAAGATGGTCTTCTGTGGTTTCCCATCTTCCTTCCAGGCAAATGCCGGAGTTGGTCCCTAACTATAGGCCACAGCCGCTACCTTACAACTCCTGGCCCTTCCCTTCCAACTTTCCTCCCCAACGGTACTTGTAGCTCACCCATTGGGTGTCCGTCTCGAAGCAGCTACAAAACTGGCGAGCCGAACATGTCCTCGGACACTCCCGGCACTAAAAGCCATACGCTAAAAAAAACAGGAAAGTGAGGGATCTATATCTTATTTCAAGACCTGGGGCATCTACCCCAGTCCTAGTGCCAAATAATTACAATTACACACACACATACTAACTCTGCTAGTCACCACGATAACACATGTTATCAGACAAATTCAATACAAACCCAAGTACACGGGGATGATAACCAAGATGACCCTTACCCCTAAAATGAATGTAGCCATCCCCCCCCCCCCCCCCACCCTTTTTTTTTGTCGTATTGTGTTTGCTTTCAAACAGATTCGTAAATATTTCTGACAAATTACAACAACGATTCGGTGGCGTTTGGCGGCAAAAGTAGGAACTATCTGAAAAATTCAAAAGTCTGCAGTCCTTACTTGAATTTAAAAACAGATACACACACTAATACAGTCATCACAATTAACACCGGTTATCAGACAGATTCTACACACACCCAAAGTACACGAGGCTACATGACCGCGTTGTCGCAGCCCCTAAACTGAGGGATTTTTAACGCTATTTAAAAAACAGACTTCGGCCGGGTTTGAACCCGCGACCTCGGGCATAGAAGCTCAGCATGCTACCAACTAGGCCAACAACAACGATTGATTGAACAACATAGTCTACTTGACGAAAATTGATAAACCACAACTGAACTAAATATTCTGATACATAAGTCATGAGCTATTGTATTGTAGATGGCGTCTCATCATGTGACTTTACACACATTTGTAATTGAGGCCAGGGTTGGAAAGTAATAATAATGTTACCTTATTGGTTTTGTTACTTGTTGTTAATTCCTGCCGCTCCTTCCGGAGCATAGGGCCTTGGCGAAATTTCTCCACGCAGTACGGTTCCTGGCCATTCTCTTCACTTGACTCCAGTTCTTGTCCTCCTCTGCAATTTCATTTTCGATCGTCCTCTTCCAGGTCTTCTTAGGTCGACCTCGCTTCCTGGCGCCTTGAGGATTCCAGTCTAGCGCCGCCCTCTCAATAGCTCCGTCCGGCTTCCTTAGTGTGTGACCAATCCAGCACCATTTCCTCTCTTTGATCTGGATGCTAATCGGTTGTTGATTGGTGATGGTCCAAAGATCTTCATTTGAGATTATGTCCGGCCACCTCACATTCATGATGCGACGCAGACATCTGTTAATGAACACCTGTAGCTGGTTGTTGATCGGTTTTGTGACTTTCCATGTTTCACAGCCGTAGAGAAGAATCGACTTTACGTTGCTATTGAAAAGGCGGAGCTTGGTCTTCCTGGAAATGTTTCTATTTCTCCAGATGGGGTAGAGCTGGACAAAGGCACCATTTGCCTTCCTGATACGGCTACGAACATCTTCCTCTGCTCCCCCATCATTTGTGACTATACTTCCAAGGTAGAGGAAGGACTCAACTCGCTCAATGTCCTTTCCGTTGACTGCCAAACTAGTCGTGATGTCAGAATTTATCCTCATCTCTTTGGTCTTGTTGGTGTTGATCATCAGTCCTGCACGTTCTGCTTCTCTCGGCAACCTCTCCAGCTTATCTTCTATGTCTCGGTACCGTTGTGCCATAAGACAAATGTCGTCTGCGAAATCCAGATCTTCAAGCCTGTCATTTATACCCCATTGAATACCCCTCTTCCGTTCTCCCATACCTTCATCACACTATCCAGGACCAACAGGAACAGAGTGGGGGAAAGGACACACCCCTGTCTCACTCCGGAACTGACCTTTATCTTTTCTGTTAATTTGCCTTCGTGAAGAACCTGGCACTCATACCCTTCGTACATCTCTTCCATGATTCTGATGATCTTTGTTGGAATTTTATATTCCTCGAGGATCTTCCACATGATTATTTGATTTACGGAGTCGAAGGCTTTCTCGAAGTCAACAAATGTGAGGTAAAGGGTATTCCGCCACTCCACACTCTGCTCCAGGATGATTCGGAGGGTGTTGATGAGATCCACACAGCTGCGATGTTGTCGAAATCCAGCCTGTTCCTTCCGAAGCCTTTTTTCTACGCAGTCTTTTATACGATTCAGGATGACTCTCGCCAGCACTTTGCTTGGAATGGACAGCAAGGTGATACCCCTCCAGTTGTTACAGTTTGTGGTGTCCCCTTTCTTCGGCAACTTGACTAGCAGCCCCTTCTTCCAGTCGGTTGGTATTTTCTCCTCCTTCCAGATCTTCTCCAACAGCGGGTGCAGCAGCTCGATCGTAATATCCAGGTCTGCTTTCAGTACTTCCGCTGAGATATTATCCAGACCTGGTGCCTTCCCGCATTTCATCTGCTTCAACGCTGTCCGTATTTCGCCCCGAGTTGGGGAATCGAGGCTGATGCTTGGGACACTTTCTGCTTCCTCTTCATCTTCTCCTCGCTGCTTACTTTCTGGTCCTCTATCTCTATTAAGAACCTCCGCAAAGTGTTCTCTCCATCTTGTCAGCTGCTGTTCACACGTCGTGAGGATCTCGCCCGTCTTGCTCTTCACAGGCCTAGTTTTATTAAAACCTTTCTTCGAAAGCATCTTTGTGATGCCATAGAGCTCCTTAACGTCCCCCCTTCTTGCCGCTTCTTCTGCTTTCTCCGCCTGCTCATCAATCCACCTCCTATGATCCTTCCGTACACTCCTCTTTACCTCCCTGTTTGCTGTTGAATACTTTGCTTGTGTGAGAGCCTTCTGCTGCCTAGTCTTGCAGGTGTTGAGCTTGGCCTTAATCTCCTTCCTATAATTTATCTTGTCCCAGGTCTGATCGGATATCCATTCTTTCCGCAGGTAGCTCTTGTACCCGAGCTGCATCTCACTGGTTTCCACGAATATATATTTTTTTACCTCGCTCCACACAGTCTCCACGTCCTTCTCTGTCTCGGAGTCCAACACCTGGAATTTATTTCTGAGCTCCAGTTTAAATTGGTCCAATCTCTGCTGGTTCTTAAGCTTGCCCACATCAAACTTGTTGTGTCGAGTGTTAAACTTTCGGCGGACTGCGGCGATCTTCATGCGGAAGTTGGCAACCACAAGATGATGGTCACTACCAACGTCCACTCCTCTCTTGTTCCTAACATCTTCCAAGCTTCTTCTGAACCTCCTGCTCACCGCAATGTGATCAATTTGATTTTCTGTTACTTGATCAGGAGACACCCAGGTGACCTTGTGGCACCGCCTATGAGGAAATACCGTGCCACCCATCACCAAATCCTGACTGGCGCAATATTACATAAATTTCTCCCCATTGTCATTCATCTCACCAAGGCCATGTTTACCCATGATCTGCTCCAACCCCTCATTGTTTGAGCCCACCTTCGCGTTGAAGTCTCCCATAACAATGAGAATGTCCTTCTTACTTGTTTGTCTTGTGACATCTCGCAGCATTTGGTAGAATTCTTCCTTCTTCTCTGGCTCCGATTGTTCTGTAGGCGCATAGCATTGGATGAAGATCACATTCCTGATCTTTGTCTTGAACCTAGCAAACATGAGCCTACTAGAAATTGGCTTCCACTCCATAAGGCTTCTCTTTGCATTTCTGTTGAGCAGCAACCCCATTCCATCCCTGTGTTCTTCATCATCGCCCCCAGAATAGAGAAATGTAATTCCATCTGTTGTCTGTATTTCACCAAATCCTTGCCACCTCACTTCACTCAATCCTAGGATATCCAGCCCATAGTTCTTCATCTTCATTATAAATATATAATTATTGGTTTTACTTTCCTTTTAACTACTGAGGTTTGGAAAGGAGCCGGCCGTGGCCCTAAGTTGGGAATCCCGTCATTTGATTGGAGCAGAAGTAAGAAACCATGAAAGCCACTTATATTTATTTATGAATTGCGGCCAATGGCCATAGCAGGGTGGGGCAGATGACCTCGTAGTTCCGCCCCTTAAAACCACAATAACTAACTATAACTGCCATACCAGGGTATTTTAATTGAACGCACGAGGGTTCCCAACAATTTCAAATTCACGTAGTTCGGTGGCGTAGTTGGTAGCTTGCTGAGCTCCTATGCCCGAGGTCGCGGGTTCAAACCCGGCCGAAGTCTGTTTTTTTAAGAGCGTTAAAATCCCTCAGTTTGCATTCCTTCGGAGGGGAAGTAAAGCCGGCGGGCTCATGTATGGCATGTAAAAGAACCTTCCTCTAACTAAACTTGTGGAAAGCAAAATGTGTAGGTTAGGTCTGATTAATGCTCATAAGTTCCAACGTTCGACACCGGGCGCTAGTTTCGATGGCATCTAGTAGTAGGCAAGTTCACAGCTAGGTGTCGTGGACGGTAGCATTTGGTAGCGAAAGTAGGAAATACTTGAAATTATCATCTGCAGTCCTTACTTGAATTAAAAACAGATAACACACACTAATACAGCCATCACAATTAACACCGGTTATCAGACAGATTCTACACACACCCAAAGTACACGGGGCTACATGACCGCGTTGTCGCAGCCCCTAAACTGAGGAATCAACCAACCAAGTAGTTGCTACTTTGGTTACCATATGCTACTGTCACCAATACCTAGCGGAGAACGTTGGAATTTGATACAGCATTTCTAACCAGCTAAATATAACCTACAAATTTTGCTACACACTACCGATTGTAGTGTTAGGTTCTCGTACATGCCATAAATCAATGACATGGACTCACCGGCTTTACTTCCCCTCCGAAGGAAGGCATACTGAAGGATATTAAGGCACTTAAAAACCCGATGGGTTTGAACCCGCGATCTTGGGCAAAGCAGTTCAGCATGCTACCGACTACGCCACCGAAGCCGTTTGCCTCACGAGGATGAGTGTACCCCGTTTGAACCCTCACAGCAGATTTAAACTTTTTGACGGTCACAAGATGGTCGCAACATAATGTCGCAGTTCCGTAGAGAGAAAGGTTCACAAACTCGTCATACGGAGAGATGCGCGAAAATCCCCTCTCACGACGATAAACTCGGAATCAAGCTTGTAATGTACGTAGCTGATTGCAAAGCACTTAGGGATGCTCACAACACATTACCGTTATGTAATAACCTTGTTTCACATTATAGTGTTGGAAGCCATTATTCGGTGTTGCCTTAGTAGCGAAATGTAATTTATAATAATAGTAGACTAATAATTAGGGCCCGGATTTTTAGGTGGCTTAAATCTTCACTTTAGGTTTCTTGTATTCTAAAAATAGGTTATTTTAGGTTTTTCTTCCAGGATCAATACAGGCAGAAATAATTTTTCTGTGAAATTTATTTATGAACTATTTTACAAAAGTTTACATTGTCACTTACTTGTGCCGGGCTCCTCTCAGTCTTCTTTCCTGTCGACCTCCCTTGGTCAACTCTTGTTCTCTTCCGACTCCGACGGTATTAGGTTATCCGAGGCCTAGGGAGTCTCTTCCTTTCCCGCCTTAATTGGCCCTTGTCTCATCTTTCCTGATTCCCTCCTTCGGCGAGGGGGTTAGCCTTCTTTCCCTTTTCATGTTATCTCCTGCCTTCTGTTCAAGGCCCTCAAGGAGGCAGGGTGTATGTATTCCCGCCACTTCTGGTGCACCCTGGATATTTCTACACCCCCAGGGGCTCACGGCTGGTGAGTTAGGGAGTTGACGATCCCGAGAGATTCCTGAGCTGGGTCCATTTTTCCCCCTTTTTCCCCCTCCTTTTCCCCCCTATCCCATCTGCCTTTCAAAGCTCTGTTTCCTTCCAAGTCCCTCAATCCTCATTCTTCGACGGCTGAGGGCATTTCATTTCTTCCTGTATTTTATTTGCCATATCCTTCATTTGTTTACCATTTCTTCTTCTTCTAGTATGTACTGTAAGTCTGTAGTTAGTGTTAGAGTTTTCATTCTCATCGCCCAAACCATTATCTGCCGATAACCTAGATGTTAGGCCCCTTAAAACAACAATTATCATCGTCGTACTGCATTTAACGGTAGTAACCTGAACTATCTCCGTCCTACTGCTGGTAATCGCGGTGGAAATAATTTTACGATGCATTTCAATGGGGAAATAACATGCTTTATTAGAAAAAGGCAAAACAGCTATTTAGGTTATTTTAGGTGTCAACCACTCATTTTTTTTAGGTGAAATAAAATTCACATATTCTGCTCCAAGAAGTGTTGGTTGGTTCTTAAGTTTAGGGGCTGCGACAACGCGGTCATGTAGCGCCGTGTACTTTGGGTGTGTGTAGAATCTGTCTGATAACCGGTGTTAATTGTGATGACTGTATTAGTGTGTGTATCTGTTTTAATTCAAGTAATGACTGCAGACGATCAATTTTCAAGTAGTTCCTACTTTTGCCGCCAAACGCTACCTTCAACGACTACTAGGCCTAGTTCAGAACTTAGCTACTAGACGCCACCGCAGTCGGCTCTTGGCAACGAACGTAGAAACCTAAGAGCGTTGTTTACATTCTTAACCTATCCAATTTAGCTTCATACAGGAGTAATTCGTGGAAGGTTTTTTAACATGCCATAAATCTATGACATGGGACCGCCGGCTTTACTTCCCCTCCTAAGGAAGGCATACTGAGGGATTTTTAACGCTCTTAAAAAATCCGACGGCTGCGGCCGGGTTTGAACCCGCTATCTTGGGCATAGAAGCTCAGCATGCTACTGACTACGCCACCGAAGCCGCCTCCAGGAAGTGTGAAAGGAACATATATGTTGAAATTTGTGAATTACATAGCCAGGGAAAAAAAATAGGTAAAATCCTAAGAATCCGGGTCCTAGTAATAATAGTGTTATTGGTGTTACATCCCCTTTAACTACTGTGGCTTTTAGAGACGCCGGGGTGCTGGAATTTTGCCCCGAAGGGGTCTTTAACGTGCCAGTGAAACTACTGACACGCCTCGCTCGCATTTGCGCACCCTCAAATGCCAGCTGAATGTGCCAGGATTCGATCCTCCAACCTTGGGAACAGCAGGCAAGAACATTACTACTGAGCCACGCAGCCAGACCAGAAAAGAAGAAAGGTTGATGTAATAGTGGATGAAAATGTTCATAGCCACTACCATTGTTGTGCCAGCTCAAGTACCTCTATTATACACCCTCTGACACCGAAAGGTGGCTTAATAGACCTGCATACCTTCGCTTTTTCATCTCTGTTGATATTTTAGTCTCAAAATTGTCCATTCCTTTCATATTTTAATAATTTTATTAATGCAGCCAATGGCCATGTATTTTCCTTTCAGGACGGGTCAGGGGAATTTTGGAAGGAAATCGGCCGTGGACCTATTGAAAGGAACCGTCCCGGGATTTGCCTGGTGGTGAAAATGGGAAACGACGGAAACCCTTCTCAGGACGGCCTAGGTGGGGGTTTGAATCCACTCTCTCCCGATGCCAGCGAGGTACGAGGTAGCGCGGCCGGTCCCTTTCATATTTTTATACATTTTGGTATATTGATTTCATAACATTTTCGTGATAGAAATCCACTATTAGTCTATTACGTTTCTATTGTTCAAAGGGGTGATTGACTCATTAAATTATTATTATTGCGCAAAGATCAAGCTGCTTGTCCTCCCCCCAAGTCGAACCAGGTTCGATTCTTAGTTAATGTTTCTGGGAATTGTCAGGTAAAAAGGAGACACCGTGGCTTAAGATCGTGAGATAAACGGTCACGTGAAAATATTACCTTGTGATAAACCCGATCATTTCAGATCAAATAGCAAGATGGTGTTCAAAATTACGTTACTGAACACAGATTTATTATTATTACTATGTACGTTCATTTTTATCAATTGTATTTTATTTGTACATCAGCTTTAATTATAATCAATAGAAAAAATGTATTTCCGGCGCAGACGTTCTCTGAAGGACGAAAAAAAGTACACCGCAGAAGTCACGAGATTCACACATGTCATGTAGATTATTACGACAGAGAAATGATTTCTCTTTCCTGGGACACTTTCACGAGATGGAAGAGAGTGCGTGTGAATTCCAAACACAACATAATTACATGTTAGTTCTTCTGTTGCAAATGTTGTACCTTCCGCTGAAAGAAGCTCGCATAGTTTACCTAGAACGGGCAGACTCATATCCAGTACCTTCTTGAAGGGTGAGGGACGGTAGTGCGGGCTGGGGGCAGGAGGCGACGTACAAATTCTTGCACAGAATGGGGGCAGTGACCAACTTACACGGTTGTTATGGACTCAATTAATTCACAACCAAGTAGTGTAGTGGTAGAGCGTCGGTCTGCACACTAATAGGTGGCGAGATAGACTTCCGTTGGGTCTAATTTTTCTATGATTTCATTAAGTAATGACATTTTTAGCAAGTTTAGAAAGTACAAGTGAAGCAGGTTGCTAGCCCTGCATACACAGGGCCCCGGAGTTTCACCCCAGGGAACAAACAAGTGCGTTACGTAGTCCTAGCCGCCTGAGCACAAAGAGGACCACGACTCAGAATATGCTCAAGATGAAAGATGCCGAATCCTGTTCCAGAGTAAGTGGTATCCCAATAATTGTCAGAACCACTTACTAGGCCACTCAGCAGTTATCCATGATTCACGAACTAGGACGTGGGGTCATGTAAAGAGAATGGGGGAGGAGAGATTACCTACGAGGTTGAAGAGTTCGGCTATAGAGGGTAAGAGAAGCAGAGGTAGACCTAGAAGGCGATGGTTAGACTCAGTGTTGAACAATTTCAAAGTGAGAGGCGTAGAAGCAGAGGAGGTCGCAGTGATAACTCCTAATAGGGGATCATGGAAGCGACTTGTTCACAAAGAGAGGCTTGCAGACTAGACTGGATGCTGATAGGCAAAACAGTCTCAAATTGAAATGTTTGTTTATTAACTTATCTTTTTGATACCGTATGCATATCTCATTATTTGTCCCTTCAAAGGGCAATCGACGCCAAATTACTCGAAGTGTTTATTTACAGTACTTGCTCGCTAAAGCCACGCATGATCACTATTTTGAAATGACCCAAGACGGAAAGTAAACCTGAAGATACTGATAGCTCAAAACGGCAGCCAGACTATCTGTCAATACGTCTTTTGCAACGAAACTAGGTTTTTTGTCAAAGGTGACGCTGGTCATGTTTTAGGCTGGCAGCAGTAATGCCACCATAATATTTTACCCAAGGGGAGGCACATGAATGGCAGATAAAATACAAGGTGGTCATAAACTCGAGACTTAACATCATTAGTTACTAAAATACGATTGCATTTACTTGCCCGACTAAATAATTCTAGCTTTAGTAGTGATTTGTAGAGCTATTTGTCTTGTAGATTTAGATCTGATGATGGTCGCCTGACGAGCGAAACATGTCTTCCTATAGTTTTCTCATCCTTCAATAGTCGATAACAATATATATTTTAATCGCATGTAATTTTTTCACGTTATCTTTTCGTATATTCCAGTAATTGGAATTATATTGTGTTGTCCGACTGAAAGTTACAATAATTTGCAACTAAAACAATCCACTACCAACATCAGTTCCGCCCTCTTGCAAACTTGAGAAATAAACTCAAATTTACATAAAATCGCTGATTTATTTAACAATACAACAAAAAATATTTCTGTTAGAAAGGGGATATAAAAACTCTCCACCTCTATCTAAACATTAGAAAATAGGTAATATTCTATCACAAAAAATCACCATATCGTTTGACAAAATCGCCGAATTGGCATAGAAAATTAGAATATTCATACTCGTCAATCATCAATAGCCTAGAACACATTGGCTGTTAAGAAAGAGCTACGAAATGAGTCCATGCTAAGTCAGTGCCCACACCTTTCTGTTTAGTATTACAATGACGCAATTGAGAATAAGCATCAGAACAGAGTATTGTAATGAATGTAAAGAATGTTCTATAAATTGAAAATAATGTTATAGGTTTTACATCCCTTTCAACTACTGCAGCTTTTAGAGACGCTGGGGTGTCGGAATTTTACTTCGAAGGAGGTCTTGAACGTGCCAGTAAATCAACTGATTTGTCTCCCGCACAATTGCGCACCTTCAAATGCCAACTGACTGCACCGAGATTCGATCCTGCAACCTTGGGCACATAAGGCGAAAACTGCAGTCAGTCACAATAAAATAACGCAATAATCGAAATCCAATGTTTTTTCAGTCGGTCAACTCGATTGTATCCAATTGCAAAGGGTGAAATTACAGTAATAATCAAAGTGCATTTATTAATTACATGTATAATCGTGTTGACATTACAATCACAACCACCACCTGCCTGATAGCCTGTGTTTCTGTGGTGTGTGTAGGTAGGTGTCCCAGGACTTGGAATAAAGTATCATCCCGGCGTTTGTATGGAGAGAATGTGAAAATAAAACTGGGGTAAACCACAAGTCTTATGATGGCCGCTATCAGCGTTGGAATTCAAACCTTAGATCTCCGGGCACAGTATTGATACTAGACTTAATGTGCACGGCTACGCTGCGGGATGAACTGATTCCTAGTCGCTCTCAACTTGTTAAACAAATAACACTTGCGTGTCACGTTATTGCTCACGTCGTGGACAATTGCCAGCAATAGAACTAAATCGCTTATTATAATACATTAGCAAATTGAATGTAACGAATGCGACGTGCAAAAAGATAACTAAATATCCTTCTTAGTAAGACTGCAGCTGCTATATAGGCCGCGCTATGCCGTGGTCACATAACGGAATGTGGACTGATACAACGTGCCTGGGATTGAAATGTGGGCACGGCGCAACACTCAGAGCATAGCCCAGGTCATCATCGTAATGATCACCACTCACCATCAAGTCTCACGATCATCAACCAGCTTAGCGTCATTCTCAGAAGCCTATGCCGAAAATCTACAAAATACGGTGTTAATTCAAAAAACGTCTATTTTTATATTTATTTATATACAAGTATTTATTTATTTAGCAAACTTCTCCGTAGTTTTACGCTTTCGATGTACTGATGACAAATGTGCGTAAGAGATTTTCTTTGGTCTGTTTGCACACTTGTAACTTCAAAATTTGGCCTGCGGTTAGTTTTGAGATAGAGGAATCTAAATATGCACTATAAATAGATTCATGGATTTGTCGTCTTGTATTTCTATACAAAGGGGCCGAAGTATCAAACTTGCCATATATTACAAATGTCCTAGAAATGTATTTTGAACATTTGATTAAAGTAAAATTGATCCAAATTGAAGACAAACTTGTACATCCATATATATATATATATATATATATATATATATATATATATATATATATATATATATATACACTTTTTATCACCATTCCGATTCTCGCAATAAAGATTAGCCACCAGTCATTGTATTACGGGTTGGCGACAAATTCCCTTCCAACGTGATGCACGTTTACTTGTTCAAACTCAGAGAGCAAAGCAATTACTTTTTATCAGTTACTGAAGAAAATACTGTATTGCAAAAATGTTATGACCGATACTAAAGAAAAACTCATTATAAATCAAAAATGAACATTCCAGAACACGCATCAAGCAGACAAATGTGTGATTTCCTTCTTTCTTTCTTTCTTTCTTTCTTTCTTTCTTTCTTTGAATACGAGTGTATCTAACTTTCTGTATTGAAATACTGTATGCCTGCTGTTTTCCCTTATTGTGTCGGCCTTTAATCACATTTGTAAATATTGCTTAGAAAGGACTGCTAAGAACACTATATTGTTACGTGCCACCCCCCTAGTGGCACTTTTGTTAACTGGATTACGGTGGGTAGAAAGCACAACACCAATTATTGCTTTAAAGAGAAGTTAGCTTTATTGCTTGCAGGAAGATACACTACTCATCAGCAAATACAAGCAATTGGAACCTTACTCCAGTTTCCTCAAGTCTCTTGCTTATGGAGAGCCCTTGCCCTCTTTCACTTGTCAACAGTTACTCTTCTCGCTAATGAGTCTGATGGCCTTGACAGAACTACATGCAACTCTCCCCTATGTACACAAATTACAGTTACTTACACAGGCAGTCCCCTGTATGCTTCTCACTTCCTCGCTGTCAAGGGAAACGGCTTCACTAGGGGTTTCGCAAGTCACCACACTTCTGTCGCTCACGATAAACGCTCGCGCTACTGCAGCTCGTAAAACACAACAAATGCTTGACAGGTCGCTCTTATATAGCAGGCCGGTGACTCAATAAATGCGTCTAGACCCATCCAGGGTCCACGGATTCTCGAGGATTCCAACACTGGCTGGGTCACGAATATTCTGGACCATCCCTTTCACTTCGCAGCCCGTTGCGTAACGCGCACGTAATACACTGAGGCAGAGCACACACAGCCCAACCCTGGGGCAGTTGTGAATCATGCGGCGAGCGATGACACAAACTCACAGCCGTAACAATATGAAATGAAGACTACCATACATTCCTGCTATAATTTTCGTCTACTTTCGTCAAGAGATACGTTTTAACTCATTCCAGTGACTCAAAACCTACCGATGACGTCCTCCTATATAATTATATATATATACAAGATGTCCAGTAAAGAACATATAGCCTACTTTCTCTTAAATGCATGGGTATTGTTATAAATCTTTGAGCTTTCCAAGAAGTATAATTGAATATTGGTTGTAGTAGCTTGTTGAAATAAGTGTCATGCGGATATTAAACATGAATGTGAGGTACCCTTTGCTATTGCTACCTCTGTATCAAATTTCGTTCAATTCGGTTTCACGAGTTTGAATAGATAGGGGGAATCGATAGGCACACATACATGGCCGCCAGCCGCAAATTATTGGGCAGATGACCTAGTAGTTTGGTCAAAAGATTCTTCATACATAAAGGTATAATGTTATAATGTTACGAAATTTGGTAGAGATCAGATAAAAAGGTTAGTCGTAATTTGATTTAAGCTTTGAACATTTGGGTGGCCGACATTACGTTTCCGTCAAGATTGCGGCGATATAAAACATGACACTGAGGTGCTCTTTGCTTGTGCTACCTCTGTACCAAATTTCGTTCAATTCGGTTTCACCGTGTTTGAATAGATAGGGGGAATCCATTGGCACACATACATGGCCGCCATCCGCAAATTATTGGGCAGATGACCTCGTAGTTTGGTCAAAATATTCTTCATACATAAAGGTATAACGTTGCAAGATTTGGTAGAGATCAGATGATTAGGTTGGTCGTAATATTATTTAAGCTTTTAACATTTGGGTGACCGCCATTACGTTTTCGTCAAGATGGCGGCGATATAAAACATGACACTGAGATGCCCTTTGCTAGTGTTATCTCTGTACCATATTTCGTTCAATTCGGATTCCCCGTGTTTGAAAAGATAGGGGGAATCAATTTGCACACAAACATGGCCGCCATCCGAAAATTATTGGGCAAATGACCACGTAGTTTGGTCAAAAGATTCCTCATACATAAAGGTATAATGTTACAAAATTTGGTAGAGATCAGATAAATAGGTTGGTCGTAATTTGATTTAAGCTTTGAACATTTGGGTGGCCGCCATTACGTTTACGTCAAGATGGCGGCGATATAAAACATGACACTGAGGTGCCCTTTGCCAGTGCTACCTCTGTACCAAATGTCGTTCAATTCGGATTCACCGTGTTCGAATTGATAGGGGGGGGGGGGGGGGACAGACATTCAGGGTACACACTCACTCACACACACACACACAATTTTTGGCCCTGTAGTGATCCATAAGTCTACTTTCATTTTTTGCAAAAATCGAAAGTAGGTTAAAAAGACAGAATTTGGCCAATTATAGACCACTTAGAATCTAAGACAATGGTACATTATTTTTAGCCTACTTTTCACATTTTGCAAAAATGAGGAAAAAGTAGACTTATGAGATCGATCCGGGAAAATGTGTGTGTGTGTGTGTGTGTCTGTCTGTCTGTCTGTCCTTCTGTCTGTCTGTCTGGCTGTGTGTGTGTCCCCCCCTATCAACTCCTAAACGGCTGTAGCAATCAAAACCAAATTTAGTATGAGTAAAGACGTGCACCGGAATATCTCACGTCCATATTTGAAAATGATGTTAGTGCTACCAACTGCTGAAAAAACGCACTAGAAATTTGAGCTCCATGTTGGATATCTTGCAAGGTATGCATGGGAGCTATATCAAAATTGGTACACATGCAGATAATACTATTTCAGTTTAATTTCCAGGAGGCCAACAATGACAGTGTTGCCAAAATAATTTTAAGCCTTCTGATAGGTCCAATGTTTAAATGCATATAACTTCTACACTATCAATTGGATTTCAACCAAATTTTGTATGTAATATCTGTACATAAATAGATATGACTGAGCCTATTCTTAAGGCCACCAGAGCTGCCAACTGTTAATAATTGCTGTCTCTATTTTTTTCATCCAAATACCTATATATCAGAAAGTATGCAAGCCAACAGCTTTAAACTATGCACACGTATATTCTGACATTTTAGATTAATTTGGAGTAACGTATATACGTCAGTTCTACCAACATGATTATAAACCTGCTGATAGTACCAATTTTTAAATACATGTAACTTCTATACTATCAGTTGGATTTCAATCAAATTTCGTATGTGCTATGTGTACCATAACATATATGACTGTAAGTATTGTTAAGGGCAATCAAGGCTGCCAACTGTTAATAAATGCTGTCTATATTTTGTTTACCCTAATATCAATATATCAGAAAGTATGCAAGCCAACAGCTCTAGACTTTGCACACGTATAGCACCTGACATTCTAGATTAATTTAGAGTAATTAATACAAGGCAGTGCTGCCAACATGATTCTATGCCTGCTGATATGTCCAATTTTAAAATACATGTAACTTCTATACTAACAAATGTATTTCATCCAAAATTGGCACAACAAGATATCATAATATTTCAGATTATTTCTGACCAGCACATGCATGACATTGTTGGCAACATGCTTTTACGCGTGCTGATAGATCCAATGTCTAACTGCATGTAACGTCCATTGGACTTCAACCAAATTTTGTATTCTGTACCTTAAGAGATGGAACTAAGAATATATTCAGTCACCAGGGCTGCCACCTGTAGTGCTCTATTAGGCTACATTATACCAGGTATATTTTGAACTAATTATATATTTCGATATTACCAACTTAATTTCGTCATTATTCTAGATAAGTTCATATACTGTAGAATAATCATTGGCATGTAAAGTAGGCTGTATAGTTCTTCACGGAACTTCTTGTTCCTTTCCTTTTCTTCCCAGAACTTTTTAATTCGGCGGCTAATCGTTTGCGTTGTTCCACTGACATCACCCTAGGGCGGGCATCAATTCCACCCGGGAATTCCAGTCAGGTAGCCAGGGTTACCTCAATTCCACCCGGTCCTCCAAGGGACCCAGAAATGAGTTCCTCAACACCGCTCAGGCTTTTCCCCATTGACGTAAACAAATGTCATAACCCTCCTGCTCGCATACCAAGGGCCGTGTCAAACACCTTATGCAGCGTATGAGTAGAAAAAAAAAAAAATAGAAAACTTGGCAGACTTATGTAAAAGAATATTATGATTAATTTTAAATCACCACCACCAAGTCCGCTCAATCGTTAAATCAGATATAAACATAATACAAAGAGCTAGATATTAATCACTGTTCTTAAATAAAAATATGGACAGGAAATTTAATAAAATAAGAAAAATCAGCATCTTAAAATCACATAAATCGTTACTTCATTTCAAACTATACAAAAAAACATTAGATGAAACTCTTTTCATTCCCCAACTATTGTATTCCGAAAAATATGAACACCCGAGAGCTTGTGTTGTGTGGAATGCAAGAATTCGCTCATGCACTGCAGAATGTGTCTGACGTTAAGGCTGTGCGGTCAAAAATTGAAATTTTATTTTTATTTTTATTTTTAGCCTACTTTTCACATTTTGCAAAAATGAGAAAAAAGTAGACTTATGAGATCGGGCAAATGTGTGTGTCTGTCTGTCTGTCTGTCTGGCTGGCTGTGTGTGTGTCCCCCCCCCTATCAACTCCTAAACGGCTGCAGCAATCGAAACAAAATTTGGTAGGAGTAAAGATCTACACCTGAATATCTCACGGCCATATTTGAAAATGATGTCAGTGCTACCAACTGCTAAAAAATCGCAATTGAAATTTGAGCTCCATGTTGGATATCTTGGAAAGTATGAATGGGAGCTATTTCAAAATTGGCACACGTACACACCATAATATTTCAGTTTAATTTCCAGGAGGCCAAACATGGCAGTGTTGCCAAAATGATTATAAGCCTCCTGATAGGTCCAATTTTTAAATGCATATAACTTCTACACTATCAATTGGAATTCAACCAAATTTCGTATGTTGTATGTGTACATAACCAGATATGACTGAGCGTATTCTTAAGACCTACCAGGGCTGCCAACTGTTAATAAATGCTCCTAATTTATTTTATCCAAATACCAATATATCAGAAAGTATGCAAGCCGACAGCTTTAAACTATGCACACGTATAGTACCTGACATTCTATATTAATTTGGAGTAACTTATATACGTCAGTGCTACCAACATGATTCTAAGCCTGCTGACAGGCCCAACTTTAAATACATGCAACTTCCATACTATCATTTGGATTTCAACCAAATTTCGTATGTGTTATGTGTACCATAACAGATATGACTATGCGTATTCTAAGGAGCAACCAGGGCTGCCAACTGTTAATATGTGCTGTCCCTATTTTTGTTACCCTTATATCAATATATCAGAAAGTATGCAAGCCAATAGCTCTAAAATTTGCACACGTATAGTACCTGGCATTCTAGACGAATTTGGAGTAACTAATATACGTCAGTGCTGCCAACATGATTCTAAGCCTGCTGATAGGTCCAATTTTAAAATGCATGTAACTTCTATACTAACTAATGGATTTCATTCAAAATTGGCACAACAATAGATCATATTATTTCAGATTATTTCTGACCAATACATGCATGACATTGTTGCCAACATGATTTTACGCGCGCTGTTAGATCCAATGTTTAACTGCATGTAACGTCCATGCGATTCATTGGACTTCAACCAAATTTTGTATTTTGTACCTTAAGAGATGGAACTAAGAATATATTCAGTCATCAGGGCTGCCAACTGTAGTGCTCTATTAGGATACATTATGCCAGGTATACAGTATTTCGAACTAATTGGAAATTTCGATATTAGCAACTTAATTTCGTCATTATTCTAGATAGGTTCATATTCTGTAGAATAATCATTGACATGAAAAGTAGGCTGTATAGTTCTTAACGGAACTTCTTGTTACTCTTAATCTCTAATGTAGGTCTTTGTGAGATATTATATGCGTTTTGAAGAAAATAACGACGGCTCGTTTGCTGAGGACATGGCTTCAAAGTGGCTATTTTGAGCGTTAAAGGTACAATCTCCACGACGAAACTAATAATCGGAAGACACCGAAATTTATGTACAACAACCCCTGTAGTAGTACCTGCAATAGGAACAATTCTTATTACGAAATTCAAATTTTGTATTAACCTCTTCAGATTTGAATACCATTTTTAATGAGAAAAAATTGTTATATTAACTTCAAAGTTTTATTAATTTGATGTGGCTCTTATTCTGAGCAGTAGAAAAGTTCGATAAAGAAATTTGGTTCAGCGATATACCCGTGGTGATTGTACCTTTCAGACTCTACAAAACGCAGGTTGAATCAGTCACACACACATACACACACGCGCGCACACACACAGCGGTAAGACAAGGTCATGGGCAAGAGCGCGCTCGGGCACCTGCCTTATCCTCTCCTTCAACACCTTTGCTATCGCAGCTTCCGCCTCCCTCCCGCCCTGACTCATCATGCCAGTCCACACGACCACAGACTAGAGCAGAGTTTACCAACCTTTTGAAGTTCACGGCACCCTTGGGAATAACATTAAACACTAGGGGCACCCTTCCTTGAATAAAAAAATAATTATGTTTCATATGTAAATTTATTGAAATATTTTATAATAAGTAACGTACACCATAACATAATACAGTCTACTTTACTACAGTCAGTGAGTAAAAATACATCAAAATTTTGTTCGATAAATCGTTAATATGAAACTTGTGATTGATGCTTAGAGCACAGGTACGTGATATCGGGCCTTGCAGTTGACAATGAAACACGCAAATCATCCTCAAGGTTATTCAGTCTATTTCTTGCTTTGGATTTTATTGTCACCAGAGCAGAGAAGGCTTGCTCGCATAGATAGGATTTTGGAAAGGGCGAAAGTGTGTTAATTGCTTTCTTCATTAGGTTAGGATACTACTCTCTCCGCTGAAGCCCAAAAGTAGCCACCGACGCCTCACTCTTGGTGGACTTACTTTTGAGTGTGGAATCGGCACAAAGATGAATAAATTCATCTCGTTCGCAACCAGTGAAATCTATTTCCTCGCACTATCTATGAAATCAAATGGTGAGACAACCCAGTTGACATTCATAGTGGAAATAGATGGAAAGTATTGGTACGTGCCACCCCCTAGTGGCACTTTTGTTAACTGGATTACGGTGGGGGTACAAAGCACAACACCAATTACTGCTAAAAAAAATAATTAACTTTATTGTGGCCAGAAAATTACACTAATCAGCAAATACAAGCAATTAGGAGCCTTCTCCAGTTTCCTCAAGTCTCTTCCTTATGCGCTCTTGGCCCCTTTCACTTGTAACAGACCACAGAAGTTAATCCGTCCTAATGAGTCCGGTGGCCTTGGCAGAAGCTACCTGCCCCTCTTCCTCAGGTACAACAAATACAGTACTTACGAGCACTTGATGTACGCTGTTCACAAGCTGGGAGAAACAATGTCACATGATTTCGTAACTCGCACAGCACTTCGTCACCACACTTCTGTCGCACAAGATAATCGCTCGCACTACCTCGTAAAACACAACAACAACCACCGCTTGACGGGTCACTCTTATATAGCCGGCCGGTGACTCAATAAATGCTTCTAGATCCATCCAGAGTCCACGGTCTCTCGAGGCTTCCAGCGCTGGTCCAGTCACGAATGTTCTGGACTATCCCTTTGTCCTAGTAGCCCTGTTGCATAAGGCGCGCGCAATACAGGAGGCAGGGCACAGCCCAGCCCTGGGGCAGTTGTGACTCACGCGGCGACTGATGACACAAACTCACAGCCGTAACACCACCCCCTTCCTAAAAAGGCTGATCGTCCCGATCAATCATTGGTCCGTCTGTGTCCCTCCGTAGGCTGCCAGGCGATCTCGATGCACGATCTTCATCTTCGCCCTCGGGCACCGCTGGATCCTGTAGACGACATCGTTGATCCGTTTCACGACTCGGTACGGGCCCTCCCAGGACTTCTGCAGTTTGGATGACAGGCCTTTCTTCCGTAATGGGTTGAGGAGCCAGACCAGGTCGTCCTCGTGGAATCCGCCGGCATCCGTCTGCTGGTCGTATCGGGTCTTCATTCGGTCGGTCTCGATCCGCAGTTTCCTCCTCGCGAACGCGTGTACGTCCTCCAGTTGGTCGACCAGTTCTTGACAATACTGGCTTACCGGGATCGGATCATTCCCAGGTCGGCCGAAGGCAAGATCAACAGGTAGACGGAGCTCCCTCCCAAACATGGCCCGGGCTGGTGTGCACCCGGTGGCTTCATGCACGGCGGCGCGGTAGGCCAGGCGAAATAGTGGAAGATGTTTGTCCCAATCCCTCTGGTGCTCGCTGACGACTATTCGAAGATGGTTCTTGATGGTGCGATTGAATCGCTCTACCATCCCGTCGGACTGAGGGTATAGTGGCGTTGTCCTTGTCTTCCGGATTCCCAGCAGCTGGCATAGGTTCTGGAACACCTGCGACTCGAAGTTCCTCCCTTGGTCGGAGTGCAGCTCGAGGGGTACTCCGTACCGGCTGACGAATTCCTTCACCAGGGTCTCTGCGATCGTCGCGGCTTCTTGGTTAGGGAGCGCATACGCCTCCGGCCATTTGGTAAAGTAGTCGCTGACGACTAATATGTAGCGGTTCCCTGCCTCGCTTAACAGGAATGGCCCAGCAACATCGATGGCCACTCTCTCCATGGGGCCGCCCACGTTGTAGGTCTTCAGTGGACCCCGTCGTCTTCGTCCTGGGCCCTTGCTGGCTGCGCAATCGTGGCACCTCGCGCAGTGGTTCTCCACGTCTGTTCGGCATCCGATCCAGTAGAACCGCTCTCTCAGCTTCTCCAGGGTCTTCTTTATCCCTAGGTGTCCACCAGATGATCCTCCATGAACTTCCTTCAGGACTTCCTCCGTCATAGCCTTTGGAACGACGACTTGTTCCCGAGATGTCTTCCCGTCGGTGCTATCCCAGGTACGGCAGATGAGGCCATCCCTTACAATCAGCGAGTCCCACTGTGCCCAGTAGGACTTAAACTTTGGGCTGCAGTCACTCACAATGTTCCACCCGGGTCTGGGGACACAGGCCCTCTTCCATTCGGCTATCAGTCCCAGGTCATCATCTTCCGCTTGCGCCCGCGTGAAAGATTCGCGGCTCCGGCTACCTTGAAATTCCACGGTAGTCCTTCGGCACTGTATCCCGGTGTTCTCCTCCCTTCGGGCACAGAAGGTGCAGTCTTCGGGGCACGGTCTTCGTGACAGGGCGTCGGCGTTAGAATGCAGTTGGCCTTTCCTGTGCTGAATCTCAAAGTTATACTGTTGAAGCCTCTCTAACCACCGCGCGAGTTGACCCTCGGGCTGCTTGAAGTTCAGGAGCCACCGCAGGGATGCATGGTCGGTCCTGATGAGAAATTCTTGCCCGTACAGGTACTTGTGGAAGTGTTCAATGGTCTTCACGATGGCGAGCAGCTCCTTCCTGGTGACGCAGTAGTTCCTTTCTGGCTTTGACAAGGCCTTGCTGAAGTAGGCCACTACTCTCTCCTCGCCGTCCACTACCTGCGACAGGATTCCCCCTATGCCAAAGTCGCTGGCATCGGTATCGACGATGAACCTTGTTCCAGGTCTGGGGTAGGCCAGAATAGGCGCGGTGCACAGAGCCTGCTTGAGTTGTTCGAAGGTACTGTGGCATTCTGCTGTCCACGTGAAGAGTTGGTCCTTCTCAGTCAGGCGATGTAAAGGTTTGGCGATGTCGGCGAATCCCCTCACGAAGCGACGGTAATAAGTGCAGAGTCCCAGGAAGCTTCGTAGTTGGGACTTGTCCTTCGGAACTGGCCACCCCCTCACAGCTGCGGTCTTCTCTGGGTCGGTGCGCACCCCTTCCTCGGAGACGATATGCCCAAGGTACTGGACCCGCTTCTGGAAGAGCTCACACTTCTTGGGGCTCAACTTCAGCTGGGCAGCCCGTAGCTTCAACAAGATCTCCTTCAGGTTGCTGTAGTGCTCCTCGAAGCTTCTCCCCAGAACGATGACGTCGTCTAGGTAGACCAGGCAGGTCTTCCAGTGTAGTCCCCTCAGAATGGACTCCATTAGCCTTTCGAAGGTCGCAGGGGCGTTGCACAGACCGAATGGCATGACGGTGAACTGCCAGAGCCCGCTGCCCACAGAGAACGCCGTTTTCTCGCGGTCCTTAGGGTGGACCTCCACCTGCCAGTAGCCCTCTTCAAATCCAAGGTGGAGAACCATCTTGACCCTGATATGGTGTCCAGCGTGTCGTCGATCCGGGGTAGAGGGTAGCTGTCCTTCTTCGTGACGTCGTTCACCCGCCTGTAGTCCACGCAGAACCTGGTGGAACCGTCCTTCTTCTTCACAAGCACGACCGGAGAACTCCAAGGACTATGTGATGGCTCGATCACCCCTTGCTCCTTCATCTCTTCTACCATCCGGTCGATTTCGGCTTGCTTGGCGAGCGGGACACGTCGGAATGGGGCCCTAATCGGTGCGCTGTCCCCAACGTCGATTCTGTGCTGGACCAAGCTTGTCCTGCCGAAGTCTTTGCTCCCCACGGAGAAGATATCCTGGAATTCGCGTAGCAGGTCCTGAAGTTGGCGTGATTGTTCCTCGTCTAAATGGTCCTGGGATCCTTGGTACAGCTTCTGTAGTTCTTCTGGCAGTGTGCGTCTTCTTCGGTTGTCCGTCTGCAGGTGTCCGTCCGTCGTGTCGGTGATGCGGGCAATCCAGGTAACGGGCTCGCAGACTCTTAGGTTGGTGTCCCGGTGAACCGTAATGTCGTAGTCGTTCAGGTTGGACAGGCGGACGTACGGCCGAGACGTCGTGTTGATGAGGGTCTTGGCAACTAGCCATCCTTTTGTCTGGATGTCCTCATATTTTGGCTCGATGACAGCCGCCACTCCCTCAGCAGTTCCGTCGACAATTACGGCGGCGCTGACCTCCGTCCTGGCAGGAACGATGACGTCCTCTCTCAGCCTTACTCGTCGTGCGGTGACGGCCTCGTGTGCTGGTTGCAAAGCAAGTTCCTCACCTCCGAAGTGCAGAGTGTTGGTACTCAGGACCAAGATGATGTTGTTCTGGTCCAGGAAGTCCAGTCCGATGATCACTTCGTTTGATACGTCAGCCACAAGCACTGGATGCTTTATCACCCGTCGACCAATGACGAACTCCAGTGATGCTTCGCCATGTACCGGTGCGGTCTCTCCGGTCGCGGTTATTAGCTGGAGGTTCCTTTGTGTGGGTTGCACTCTCCACTTCGGGATCACAGTGGGATTGACGATGGTCCTCGATGCTCCCGTGTCGATCAGCATGGGCCAGCTCACTCCGTTGATGACTCCGTCGACCATCAGGCTGCTATTGTCCCTCCGTAACTTCGTCACACGCACTTGGACTGCCGGGGCTTGACGACTGTCACAAGCCAACCTTTGCCCCCCAAGGCTGGCTAATACTCGTTTCCCTGGGCCGCGCGGTTTTCAGACGACTGATTTCCCGTCGGATACCCTCGGCGGCGACGATCACCGCAGTCCTTGCTCAGGTGGCCTTTCTTACCGCAGGCCCAGCAGGTCGGTAGTCCTCTTCCAGGCCGCCTCTCCGGTTGTCTTCCGGCTGTGTCGTTGCTGGTGGTGCCGCGACTATCGAAGAAACGGCTTAGCGCCTCCATCAATTCGTCGGCCAGGGGCTTGGTCTCGTTGGCTTTTGCTGGTTCATCGACGTCCACTTGACGCACCCGCGCGTGCATTCTGGATGCCTGTTTTGCCGTCTCGAATTCAAGTGCGTGGCTCAGCGCATCTGCCAGGGTCTTATTGCGCGCGAGTCGCAGCGCCTGTTGAGTGTCCGAGTCCCGTAGCCCGTCGGTGAAGGTCTGCGTCGCTATCTGCTCCAGAAAGTCGGCCGGCGCTGTTGGGTAGGCAAGCCTTACGAGGCGTGCGATGTCCATCTCGAACTCCTGCAGGGTTTCCGCGTTCTTCTGTACCCGGGTCCGGAGCTGCATCTGGTAGGCCTGCTGAAGATGGCTATCTCCATATCGGGACTCCATATGGGCGATCAGTGAAGTGTAGTCCTGGGATCCAGTCGGGATGGCCTGAAGGACGTTAAGGGCGTCACCTCTCAGCGCTACAATGAGAGCTGTAGCCTTTTCTGTGTTGTTCCAGTTATTTATGGAACAGGCCGCCTCGAACTGACGTAAGTAGGTGCTCCACGGGACCTTTCCGTCGAAGGTTGGGGGCGTCACTCTGCTATGTCCCGTTCCTGATATTCCCGGTGTAACGGTGGGCGGGCGTTGGCGCAGCTCGGCAACTTCCTCTTGTAGGGCTTTGACTCTCTCATCCACCCCGGTCGGCGGGCGTCAGCGCAGCTCGGCGACTTCCTCTTGTAGGGCTTTGAATCTATCTTCCATCCCTTTCGGCGGGAGTCGGCGCAGCTCAGCAAATTCCTTTTGTAGAGCGTTGAATCTCTCTTCCACCCCCATCAGCGGTCGTTGGCACAGCTCGGCAACTTCCACTTGCAAGGCGTTGAATTTCTCCTCCACCCCCATCAGCGGGCTTTGGCGCAGCTCGGCAACTTCCACTTGCAAGGTGATGAACTTCTCCTCCACTGCCGCGACTTCCTCACGTAGGCCGTGTTCTAATTTCCTTTGGCTCTCCTCTAATTTCGTCAGCAGACACTCTTCCAGATTTTTCTGGCCATCCAGAAATTTGGCGGTTAGGTCCTCTGCTAACTTATTCTGGCTGTCTTCCATCTGCTTCAGGTCCTCCGCTAACTTATTTTGGCCTTCTTCTAATTTGGAAGTTAGGTCCTCTGCTAACTTATTTTGGCTGTCCTTCAGGTCCTCTGCTAACTTCTTCTGGCCATCCTCCATCTTCTTCTGGCCATCCTCCATCTTGGTTTCCATGCCATTTAACTTTTCTAGCAGTGCTGCCAATTTCTCCTCCATTTTAGTTGTTTGTCTTGTAAAGGGCATGCACTCACAGGAAAATTAGAGAAAATGACCTGCTCGGGTTTTGAAACCAGGACCGTCAGGTGTTGTGCTTGAGTTCGTAATCCGGCTTCTGACACCAGTTGTTACGTGCCACCCCCTAGTGGCACTTTTGTTAACTGGATTACGGTGGGGGTACAAAGCACAACACCAATTACTGCTTAAAAAAATAATTAACTTTATTGTGGCCAGAAAATTACACTAATCAGCAAATACAAGCAATTAGGAGCCTTCTCCAGTTTCCTCAAGTCTCTTCCTTATGCGCTCTTGGCCCCTTTCACTTGTAACAGACCACAGAAGTTAATCCGTCCTAATGAGTCCGGTGGCCTTGGCAGAAGCTACCTGCCCCTCTTCCTCAGGTACAACAATTACAGTACTTACGAGCACTTGATGTACGCTGTTCACAAGCTGGGAGAAACAATGTCACAGGATTTCGTAACTCGCACAGCACTTCGTCACCACACTTCTGTCGCACAAGATAATCGCTCGCACTAGCTCGTAAAACACAACAACAACCACCGCTTGACGGGTCACTCTTATATAGCCGGCCGGTGACTCAATAAATGCTTCTAGATCCATCCAGAGTCCACGGCCTCTCGAGGCTTCCAGCGCTGGTCCAGTCACGAATGTTCTGGACTATCCCTTTGTCCTAGTAGCCCTGTTGCATAAGGCGCGCGCAATACAGGAGGCAGGGCACAGCCCAGCCCTGGGGCAGTTGTGACTCACGCGGCGACTGATGACACAAACTCACAGCCGTAACACCATGTATCTATTGCTTCTTGCAATCTTGATAAGTGATCACAAATGCGGTCTTTCAGCTTACCCAGATCGTTATCTACTGCCAGATGAAGAAAGTTTGAAAGATCTCCTTTCTGAACTGCAGACGTCCAAGAACTTAGTTTTCTTTTAAAATCTTTCATTTTATTGGTTGAGGAAATTATTGTTTCCTGTCTACCCTGCATTGAAACATTCAGTTAATTCAGTTTATGAAAAATATCTGCCAGTTACGACAGTTCCAAGCACCAAGAATCAGTTAGTAACAGCTCATAAAATGTATCTTGATTTTCATCTTTAAAAAGAGTTTTCACCTGTTCTCTAAGTTCAAGAAACTGCTTCAATACAGGACCCCGCGACAACTACCTTACTCTGTATGAAGTAACAAAGAGGTATGAGGTGCATCCGTTGCGAGACATAACTGTTTAAAAATCCTGCACATTAAAGGTCGAGACTTGATGTAGTTCACCATTTTCACAACTTCGTTAAACACTGCAGCAAAATCTTGAGCTCTTGCAGTGAAAACCTTTAAATTTCCCAGACATAGATTGTGCACCATCTGTACATATACCACAACAGTCTTTCCATGCCGGCCGAAGTCGTCGGATTTTTAAGAGTATGCCTTCCTTCGGAGGGGAAGTAGATCCGGCGGTCCCATGTCATAGATTTATGGCATGTTAAAGAACCTTCCACTAATTACACCTGTGTGAAGCTAAATTATATATAGGTTAAACATTTGACTAGCGTTCTTAGGTTCCTACGTTCGTCGTCAAGAGCCGACTGCGGTGGCGTCTGGTAGCTAAGTTCTGAACTAGTAGTCATTGACGGTGGCGTTTGGCAGCAAAAGTCGGAACTATTTGAAAAATTCAAAAGACTGCAGTCCTTACTTGAATTAAAAACAGATAACACGCACTAATACAGTCATCACAATTAACACCGGTTATCAGACAGATTCTACACACACCAAAGTACACGGGGCTACATGACCGCGTTGTCGCAGCCCCTAAACTTAAGAACTAACCAACCAGTCTTTCCATGAAAGATCTTGGTCATTGAGAAAGGAATTAATAGAAACAAAAATATCATGTCCTGAGGTTGTAGTCTCCAGCGGTCTACAGAACAGAAACGCCTCATTAATATCTTTATAATCAATATATCTGGTAAAACCAAGGAGTTGCAGTTTGTCACCACTATCGATACTCTCATCTACTTGCAAAGCAAATGCTCTATCAGTTTTTATTTTCCCCACGACTTGTTCGTTGATATTGCAAACATTTCAGATATCCTGCGACTGATTGTGTTGTTGGAAAGAGGACATTTCGAAATTTGATTACTGCTCCTTCACCAAGTATTGTTGAAACTATAATTTTCCATGCAGGACCTATGATTTCCTCTCCAAGAGTATGAGGTGTGTGTGTGATTTTTTTTCCTATCAGTTCTGCTACTTTAAACGAGGCTTCAAGAGCAGTATCACTTATGGTCATTCTCTTTACCATTCGCACAGCTGTTTTTTTTCTCCCCTTCTAGTACACGTGAAAAATACATCACACTCTTCCCAGACCCACTAGGATGCTTAATTGTGAGATGCCACTTCAGTTTGCTAGGTACCATGGCCTCGTGTTTCGCCACAAACTAAACACACAGGGATAGGGTTTTCCTCGTTCTTATTCCACGTAAATCCATACACTACGTAACTGTCCTGGTATGTTCTTTTCTTTCGTTTGTCTTCTTTATGTTGAATTCGACGGTTCGGGAGTAGGAGCCGACTGCTCACTTTCACTCTCCAGGCGTTTACGTTTAACAATGAACTTGTCCATAGCTAAACACTGCTACTGTAATCAACGCCAAGAAAACATGTTAAAGTGGCGTAGGAACGGGTACACTTTTATATATTTATATATATGTAAGTGACTGATGTGAAACAGCTTTTGTCAAAGCATTTCGGCCCTGAGTGGCACAACAGAGAGGATCTAGGCTTCTACCGAGACTTGCTACTATGTGGCGAAGACATAGCTCGACAAAATGTATCGGAAGTAGAAGAAGAAGAAGAAGAAGACCCCATGGAATGACGTTGCTGTGCAGTCCAATGGACTCTATTTCGCCTAGTTTGAAAAGCTGTGAGCATATTGTGAATGGAAATTTAAGGTTGAAAGGATACTTTTATTGTATACTGGGTAGTTTCTTAGAGAACTTTAAAATATAGCAATAATTTCACTTTCACATAGAAACCATAATTACTGACTTAATGAAACTAATCCAAAACTACTTAAGTCCTAGATCCTGTATCAAAACTGCTTAAGTGCAATATATTTTCTATTATTACGTAAAAACTGCTTTTACTGTATTTTTAAAACATACATAAAATGAAAACTAATCGTATTTTGTAACTATTATACAAACTGTTTCTATTTAAACGCGCACGGATAACTCAAGACAGTTTTTTGCCCTTTCTCACAAATTTCATGAAATTGACTTAGGTAGTTCTGGAATTGGACGACTCACATACATATCTTTATAACCTCTGTTATTTATTTTATTTGTTATTTAATTTCCAATGAATTTGTTATTATTAAGTCCCTTTTTTTGTTAAATTTTATTCTTTGTTTTCTTACTGTCAATACTTTATATTGTTATACAGTCAGTATAAAATGGTGTACTTCGTACCTGTATCAGATTATTACTAAAAAAAGATGTTTCAATATAGAACAATATGATATGTAAATGATTTTTCAAAATCTGAAATGATAAAATTTATTTTCATGGGAATATTTGCTCATAATAAAATATGTGTGTGTTTCGTTTACAGAATGTTAAAAATTATTTATGAGTTACTTTATAAAATTCTGTAAGTTATATTCGCAGAATAAATCATGTTTAAGATCAATAGAACTTTATAGGCCAGGCGACAGGTCGAAAAACAAAAGCCTCAATAAGGAAATAATTAGTGGAAAGCTGGAAATTGCTTTAATCGCTTTATTTTGACTCAGATATTACTCTCCCAAGTTTTCCCCCTCAAGCGAAGTCGGCGTTGGCCCTTCTGGCCCTAAGAAGGTACCATTTTTTTTTTTTTTTTGCTAATATCTCCCAAACCATCAACTTTATCAACAAAATGCCTATTATGAAAATAATCTAGAGTACATTTTCTACAAAAATGCTCTCTACCTTTTGTCTCTAATGTGAACTGTTACGATGCTACGACCATTCAAATTGGAGCCCTTTTAGATTCTTGCGGAAAAGCTATGGAAATGATATGCCATATCAAAGTTTCTACATATTATAAAATATTTGTCAGCATTCCAGGTGCACAAGCTGTTAACTTGTTACAAGTATAACAGATTTTCAATGTAAACAGCTGTGGCCTCAATTTCTCCGTCATCGCTTTCATCGTCTGTATCGGTAGTTTTGTCCGACGTCACAGGGCGCTCAAGATTAACATCGATGTCTCCGTCACAATCATCCATATCATCTTCCTCGGCAGCATTTGTACATGACCGTCCCATACAATTCATGCAGATTCTGGAGCATCGGAGGCCCGTTTTCCTGCAACCACAAGCTGCGTTACATCCTTCCGAACATTTGCTGGACACTGTGTTTAGAAGCGTTTGTGGCACCGGATCCCTCGTAGGTATGGGAGCCAAACCAAATTGAGAATTTTTCCAGCCCCAATCCAGTGGATTTGTATCATTTCCATACCATGTTTGGATTTGATGATATGTTCTTAAAGAGTGATCACGTGCCGCTGATTCGGTGGGAGGTAAGCTTGCGAGATTAAATCGATGTTTGCTTAGAGATTTTTCAAACAGTTGGAACCGCAGCTCATTCAGGGTATTTCCCGTGGTTTTGTTGTCATAAAGCCCAGCCAAAACCAACTGGCCCGCTTTGTCAATTTCATCGGGGTTTGCGTTCACGTCTCGGAAAACCCTAACAGCTGTCTGCAGTTCCTCATTACTCTTCAGCAGTGTTACGAATTTCATTTTGCACTGCCTGTGAAACGAAGACGTTATATCGCACCCACTAAACGCATGCAAAAAGAGGAAGTTTTCTTGCACACATGTTGGGAGATTGAAACTTGTTGTGCAAAATAGTTGTTGTTTGGTTGAACCTTGGCCGGGTATCATAAAATACATTTTCGTGGAGGGTGGCACACAAGCCGCCAAGATGACCAGGATATCTATAGACTATCTTCAGCCACTATAATGACTGAATTGTCGGGCCGAGATAACTCGAGTGGGGTGGTAACGATCAGCACATCGGCATGTGGAGCTTGTCTGGTTTCGATTCCTTCGCTTTCGAATTTGACGCGCAACAAGTCGATCAATCTTCGTTTGTTTGTGACATTAGACAAAAAGTTTGCTTGTGGCATAGGTGCCGTCATGGACTCATAAAAAAAAAAAACATTAGCAGCTTCATGCTTGTGCGATCGTCGAAGACGTTCAACGGACTTGGTACTGCGAGCTGCTGGGTCGTCAGGATACCCAACGAAAATAATGACACTGTTTTTAAAGTATCTTTTAACGTAACTCGCATATTTGGCACTAATGTCGACAAAAGTATCGGTTTGGTGCCAAATTACACGGTGCAGAAGATATCCTCCGTCGAGAACATGATGTAGGTCCTCAAATATGGGCTCATCGGTAACAGGATCGAATAATTTATAGAACACAGACTTTTGCGTCTACGCATTCCCGCTTTATCGAAGATCGCAACCGGATACGGAGCTAGTTCAAAATGGAAATATTGTTTCAATTCTGCATCGGATTTCTTTGCAAGGCAAATGCTTTGGAAAAGCACAAGAGGATCACCAGGAATATCAGTGTTGCGGATTTTTAGCCTATTTTCAATTTTGAAAAAATAGGCTTATGAAATCACCTTTTGTCCGTGTGTGTGTGCGTGTGTGTGTGTCTAAACGACTGGAGCGATTTCAATGAAACTCGGTAAGTTCATGGCGCTATTCCCGGCGACCTCGACCGTGCCCTTCAAATTTTGTTACGTCTCACCAATCGAACATGGCGGCTGTGCGAAATATTTCACTAGCATTCGATATCTCCGAAACTATTACCGATATCGCCCTGAAATTGTGTACGGTGATAAAGGGCACTACTAGAAGTTCACCTATGAGACTTTCAAAAACCTGGTGACTACAAAACCAACATGGCGGCCAAGCGAAGTTGAGACTTTTAAATAAACTTTTCTCGCGATTTAACTACCCAAACGTAATGAAACTGGGTACAGCAATTGTTTATTTACATTGTAAAGCACTGGAGTCTAATTTAGTTCAATTGTTTACATAACCTCAAAATGGCGGCTGTGCGAAATATTTCACTGACATTCTATATCTCCGAAACTATTACAGATATTACCCTGCAATCTTGTACGGTGATAAAGGGTACTGATACAAGTTTACCTATGTATATTTCATAAACCTGTAAAGTACAAAACGAACATGGCGAACAAGCGAATTTGAAATATGTTAATAGACTTTTCTCGTGATTTAACTCTCTGAGCGCAGTGAAATGTGGTACAGTAAATGATTTTGCAGATTGTAATGCACTGCCATCTAATTTAATTCAATTGTTTACATAACCTCAAGATGGCGGCTGTGCGAAATTTTAAAATTATGTTTTTATTTCTTGTGTCGTTATCATGCGATTGAAGTGAAAGTTTGAATAATGAACCTAGGCAATAATTGTCCTTGAATGGTACATAATTCTATGGCCTATACATATAACAATCCTAAACGGCGAGCTTCCGAAATATTTAGACGGTTCTCAATATCTATGAATCTTTTACAGCAAACAAACAGATTTTTTTTATGTTCATAGAGACTATGAACATATGTTCACCTATAGGACTTTGAGTAACCTGGTGAGCACAAATCCAACATGGCGGCGACGCGAAGTATAAATATTTAAATGGACGTTTCTCGCGAATTAACTATCCGAGTGCCGTGAAACGTTTCACGTTAAATGCTTATTCAAATGTAGATCCACTGGCATCTAATTTATTTCAATTGTTTGCATAATCACAAGATGGCTGCTGTGCGTAATTTTAAAATCTCGTTTTTACTTCTTGAGTTCTAATCATGCGATTGAAGTTTGAATACCACACGACCACAATAATCTTAATGTAATAGTACAAAAATAAAAATCCAACCTGGCGACCATCTGAAATATTTAGACGGTTCTCAATATCTATGAATCTGTTACAGCAATTAAACTGATATTTGTATGTTGATAGAGGCAATTAACATGAGCAGGATATATGAAAATAGGCTGTATAGTTCTTCACGGAACTACTTGTTATTTTCGAATTTACCGCGCGGAGAGGCATCACGCCATTTTTTCTAAGGAACTTCACATCGTGAAAATTGTTGCCGGTTATGCCTTTTTGTGCTGCTATTCCAATTTCATAGGTCATATGACAAGTGATTTGTCCATCCCCGACAACTCCTGTGCTTAACGAAACAACGTGTTGTCCACGAGGAAAGGGCTCTTGAGTTGATAACCATCCAACAAATTTTCTCAAGTCCGCATCATCCCGCGAGATCCGCGCACACCGTGCATCCACATGCTGTTCTGTAGTCGAAAACTCAATATTGCAAAATGATACTAATGGTAGGTATTTTTCCACAGCTGTTTACATTGAAAATCTGTTATACTTGTAACAAGTTAACAGCTTGTGCATCTGGAATGCTGACAAATATTAAAACATGTAGAAACGTTGATATGGCATATCATTTCCATAGCTTTTCCGCATGAATCAAAAAGGGCTCATCTTTGAATGGTCGTAGCATCGTAACGGTTCACATTAGAGACAAACGGTAGGGAACATTTTTGTAGGAAATTTACTCTAGATTATTTTTATAACAGGTATTTTGTTGATAAAGTTGCAGATTTGGGAGATATTTGCAAAAAATTGAAAAATGGTACCTTCTTAGGGCCAGAAGGGCCAACGCCGACTTCGCTCGAGGGAGAAACTTGGGAGAGTAATATCTGGGTCCAAATAAAGCGATTAAAGCAATTTCCAGCTTTCCACTAATTATTTCCTTATTGAACTACCTGTCGCCAGGCCTATTATGCGAGTTGCAATCTTCAATAGATATCAAAATAATATATATATATTACAATTTGCCTTACGTCGCACCGACACAGATACTGTAGGTCTTATGGCGACGATGGGATAGGAAAGACTAGCAGTGGGAAGGAAGCGGCTGTGGCCTTTATTAAGGTACAGCGCCCATTTGCCTGGTGTGAAAATGAGAAACCAGGGACAACCATCTCCAGGGCTACCGACAGGGGGGTTCGAACCCACTATTTCCGGAATGAAAGCTCACAGCTGCACAACCCTAACCACAACCTCACTCCGTGAATCATATCATACTATATCAAAATATAATCATAATAGGCCTATATCATAATATATTCTTTTTTATTGGGCTGGACGGAGGGAGAATACCTACTGTCGACCAAAGTATTATGTGCACTCTAGTTTGAAGGGTGTTTGTGAAGTAACCAATAGACCTACATAAAATCCAATACCATCATCATTTTCGCCGTTCTATTTTACGTTAGTTCATGTAGGTTTGGATTTTTTAATTTATATTTTAATATTTTTTATCGCAGTTGGAACACAAAATGTGCCCATTTTTAAGCGTGTTTCAACCATGCGTCACATTTAAGAATTATTATCTCAAAAACCCGTCATCAGATCAAATGCAAATTTTAACACAATATACATTGGAATGTTGTATAACTGGTTTATTACTTTCAAAATTTTGTGTGTCCAAGAAACAAAGTTGTTATCATTTTTGTAAGGTAACTTTTTCTCGGTTCGGGGTGGTTGGAAAATATCGCTCTTGGTCGCGTTGTAATCCTTATACATAAAGAAGTTATGCTGTATGACTGTGAAATACGTAAATTAATTCACTTATTTTATATCGGTTTGTATTTGTTCGTGGAAATAAGGCATGATTCACCTGCCAGCCGCTCCGGGGTAGGCTGTACAGCGTTGCTGAGATGGAGCCCATCACTGCCGAGCGAGGCGAGGTCGTATTTCCCCGTTCAAATATAAACCGATATAAAATAAGTGAATTAATTTACGTATTTTAAAGTCGTTCAACATAACTTTTTGATGTATAAGGAATATAACGCGACCAAGAACTACATATTCCAACCACCCCAAGCCGAGAAAACGTTACCTTAGACAATAGATAACAACATTGTTTCTTGGACACGAAAAATTTTGAAATTAATAAACCAGTTATACAACATTCCAATGTATATTGTGTTAAAATTTGGATTCGATACAATGAAGGGTTTGTGAGATAATAATTCTTAAATGTGACGCATGGTTGAAACACGCTTAAAAACGGGCACTTTTTGTGTTCCAACTGCGATAAAAAAAATTAAAATATAAACTAAAAATTCCAAACCTACATGGACTCACGTAAAATAGAACGACGAAAATAATGATGTTATTGGATTTTATGTATGTCTATTGGTTACGTCACAAACAACCTTCAAACTCGAGTACACATAATACTTTGGTCGACAGTAGTCCACAAATTGGCAATACGGCTCGGAAAGCAAGTCTGGTTTGTTTTTCAGATGCAAAGCAACGCTATCAGTGAGAGAGAGAGAGAGAGAAGACATTGAGTGACGAGGAGAAGCGGGGGGAGTAGGGGCGGAAGGAGGTGATAAATGAAGGGTAGACACGTCACTAACACAAATGCAGCGGCTGCTATCTGTGATACAGTAGTGCTGCCATCTCTTGCCATGCGATTGACGGCGGTGGAGATCGCACAGCCTTAACCCGGCCCTGGGTATGCGAGCAGGAGGGTTATGACATTTGTTTACGTCATTGGGGATAACCCCTTTGCCGACCCCTTGTACAAAGCCTGAGCGGAGTTGAGGAATTTATTTTTGAGACCCCTGGAGGACCGGAAGGAATTGAGGAAAGTCGGGCGGAATTGATGTTCGTTGGACTTTGAAACGTGTAACATCTGCTAAATGGACCCGCCGCCGAAATTCCTCCCTGTCCGAGATGATAGCATCCGTAAGTTCCCATCGTATCTCCTCCAGCCATCCTGTAGTGTTTTTAGCCTACTTTCGATTTTTGCAAAAAATGAAAGTAGACTTATGAGATCACTACAGGGCCAAAAATTGTGTGTCTGTCTGTCTCTGTGTGTGTGTGTGAGCCTCCGTGGCTTAGGCGGCAGCACGCCGGCCTCTCACCGCTGGGTACGTGGTTCAAATCCCGGTCACTCCATGTGAGATCTGTGCTGGACAAAACGGAGGCAGACAGGTTTTTCTCCGGGTACTCCGGTTTTCCCTGTCAAAAATTTCATTCCAGCAACACTCTCCACTATCATTTCATTTCATCTGTCATTCATTTAATCATTGCCCCAGAGGAGTGCGTCAGGCCTCGGCAGCCGGCACAGTTCATATCCTCGCCGCTAGATGGGGGCTTCATTCATTCCATTCCTGACCCGGTCGGAGACTGGAAGCAGGCTGTGGATTTTCATTTCTGTGTGTGTGTGTGTGTGTGTGTGTGTGTGTGTGAGAGAGAGAGAGAGAGAGAGAGAATTTGAAGAATTTGAATTCGAATTTATTGTTTCTCTTATACAGGCCACTGAGGCTACAAAGCCTCTTTATGCAGCTCTCTTCATTCAGAGGGCGGTTAAATACAATATAATAAATGAAGAAAGAAAAAACTTAACCTATACATACAGTTGACAATAAAAGTTCTTGTTATTACATCCGTTCACCTTGGACATGATAATTGTATAGCTGATAGATTACAATGAAGGGAGTGTTTTATCGCTCTGATAGGAAGTCCTGAATACTGGTGCAATTTATATTTATTCCAGAGAATACTAGCTGAAATACGGAATGAACCTTTGCATTTTTCGGTTCTGTGATGAGGTATCTGGAGCATTTGTGCAGTGTGTCTATTCGCACGGTTATGCACTGATTGCATGGGAGTTAGTGTGCAGTAAATATAAGACGGAATTTTGAATTTTAGAATTTTTATCACAGTCAGAGCCATGGCATACTGTCTTCGTTCCTTTAACTTTAGCCATCCAATCTGGATGTAAAATGGAGTTATATGAGACTCTCTTGGTACATTGAGAACAAACCGCAAGCAAGCATTTTGCATTCTTTGCAATTTTGTATTGAGGACCTCTCCCATATCATGGTAAATTATAGATCCATAGTCAAATATTGGTAATATCAAACTCTGTATCAGTATCTTTCGTACATTTTGAGGCAAATAGAAGCAAGTTCGCCTAATTTGATATAATGACGATGCAACCCTTTTCAGAATCATGTTTGTGTGATCCTGCCACGATAATCGAGAGTCAAAAATAACTCCCAGATTTCTTACTGCTGACTGGTACGGAACTGTTTGGGATGCAAGCTGTAGAGGTGGTACTGGGTCAGGTAGGGAACTGAGTAATTTGGTATAGCCGATGATGATCGGTTGCGTTTTTTAGAAGTTAAGTATTAGATTATGATCGAGTGCGTACTGAGATAGGCTTTGAATGTCACTGTTAATTAGAGCTACCTTCAAATGAATGGATTTCAGATCCGTGTGTAGATATAGCTGAAGGTCATCTGCGTACATATGATGTTGACAGAATTTAAGGACAGATGGAAGGTCATTTACATATACACGGAGAACAGGAGTGGACCAAGGACCGAACCCTGCGGCACACCTGTTGTTACTTCACACCATTCTGAAACATTGTCATCTGCTAGGACTACTCTCTGACATCTGCCTGTTAGGTAAGACCTAAACCAGTTCGTTACTGACTTTGAAAGGCCTAGATTTATTAATTTAACTAGTAGGATCTCATGGTGAACTCTGTCAAAGGCTTTGCTGAAATCGAATAGAGATAATATAGTTATTTCCTACCGGTCCATTGCTAGACGAATGTCGTCTGTGACTTTGATAAGGGCTGTCAGAGTACTATGTTTTGATTTATATCCAGATTGGTTCGGGTTTAGGATATTGTTGGAATTTATATATTCATAAAACTGATCAAAAACAATCCGTTCTAACGCTTTCCCAATTGCACACAATATACTTATTGGTCTAAAGTCACTGCAGTTTAAGGCGTTCGTGAATTTTGGTATTGCTTTGATGTTGGCTTTTTTCCATTGTGTCGGGGAGAGAGAGAGAGAGTATGTGTCCTCTGAATCTGTGTGTCCCCCCCCCCCCCCCCCCCATCAATTCGAACACGGTGAATCCGAATTGAACGACATTTGGTACAGAGGTACCACTGGCAAGGGCACCTCAGTGTCATGCTTTATACCGCCGCCATCTTGACGTAAACGTAATGGCGGTCACCCAAATGTTCAAAGCTTAAATAATATTACGACCAACCTAATCATCTGATCTCTACCAAATTTTGCAACATTTTCCCTTTATATATGAAGAATCTTTTGACCAAACTACGAGGTTATCTGCCCAATAATTTGCGGATGGCAGCCATGTATGTGTGCCAATTGATTTCCCCTATCTATTCAAACACGGTGAAACCGAATTGAACGAAATTTGGTACAGGGGTAGCACAAGCAAAGAGCACCTCAGTGTCATGTTTTATACCGCCGCAATCTTGACGGAAACGTAGTGGCGGCCACCCAAATGTTCAAAGCTTAAATCAAATTACGACCAACCTTTTTATCTGATCTCTACCAAATTTTGTAACGTTATACCTTTATGTATGAAGAATCTTTTGACCAAACTACTAGGTCATCTGCCAATAATTTGCGGCTGGCGGTCATGTATGTGTGCCAATCGATTCCCCCTATCTATTCATCAAACACGGTGAAACCGAATTGAACGAAATTTGGTACAGAGGTAGCACTAGCAAAGGGCACCTCATATTCATGTTTAATATCCGTATGACACTTATTTCAACAAGCTACTACAACCAACATTCAATTATACTCCTTGGAAAGGACAAAGAGTTAGAACAACACCCATGCATTTAGGAGAAAGTAGGCTATATGTTCTTTACTGAACATCTTGTTTTAATTTAGAGATGTAATATCTTCGAGAGCTGATTACTGTACATCCTGTAAAGATGTCCCTAAAATTTTAGTCTTCTCTTTTTAATTGAAACTGTAATTTCTTCTTTTTCCTCTTCATCCACCAATTTTCTTTATTCTTTTGGGGACCCAATATTTATACAAAAAATGGTTCAAGTATTATTTAGATGCACTGCTGTGTTCAGAAAATAGTTGTAATATAATTAAATCGAAAAACTTTTACCAACACGGCGCTCCAGGGCTGAATCACAAAAAACTCATTTCCTCTAGGTTTCTTAAATTTGCCCCCACTCCTACCCATTGCTCCTAATTGATTTGTTGATACACGAGTTTCAAAGGAAATTAAATTATCTACAACTTACATTCCATAAACTTTTTGCTGAGATCAATTCTTCTCTCTGTTTTTGCGATGGAAAGTGGAGCGAAAGTGAAAAATTTGCCGAATCGCCAAATTTCGCCCTTTTTCGCCTTCTCGTAGCTCGAATACGCTTGGTCCTACAAAACAAACTTCCAAATCAAAGTTGTTGGAAATTTATAATTATGGGAGAGAACAAATTCGTTACCCATTCATTTAAGAAAGTTAGTGTGTATTTACAAAATATAGATTACAATACAATGCGTTTTATATATTAATTATTTACATATTAATTATTAGGGAATAATTAACACACTAAAATAAAAACTTTAAAATAGATGGGGGGTGGGGGCTTGCTACAGTAACCGGAGACGTTTCGCAAGGGGGGGATCGGGAGGGTTGACTCTTCGGCAGGGTCTTCGTCGAATGGTATGGACGGATCGTCGATGTTTTCCTCTTCCTCGTCAGCGACTATCAAAGGACGGTTGTCGCAGGACTTTCCGCCGCAGCAGAATTTGCAGAAAGTGGAGCAATGCATACCGGCTTTTCTGCATCCACATGCTGTGGAACAGCCTGTGACACACCTGCATGATACCGTCTTCAGCAGGGTACGAGGAGCAGCATCTCTGGTGGTTGTTGTCGAAATCAAGCCCCTGTTTCTTCTTGTCCAGCCAAAGATGATCGGGTCTTTCTTCCTGCTCATCCAGGACGTCACCTGGTGGTATACCCTCAAGGAGTGGTATCGCGCTGCATCGGAGATTGGGAGCAGCTTTTCCAGGTTCAAATTTGTCGTGGTGGCAATAAATGTTGTGTGTCTGAGGTCAGAAAGTGATTTGCCCCCATGGAGGACGACCAATATTTGCTCTCCTACTTTGGAGATGTCCTCTAATGTGGCTGCTGGGTCCATGAAGACATCACTTATCTCCAACAATAATGGATTCCTCCGGAACAGAGAACAAAATTGGTTTTTTCCGAATTTTTCGAAGTATTTTTCTTTCTTCTTTCTCGAGTTCGACTTGGTTTCATTTTTTATTCAATGTTAAGCTTTCAGAACCTCTGGCTTAATGACAGTTGCATAGTGTTTAAATTTTGCTTGGAAGGATATTGATCGTTTGTTGTAACAGGTGTGAGTAAGCTTATAGACAAATCCCATCTTCCTCTATCTCTCCTCGCATGCTGTGTTATCAAGTCCATTTGACTGGATCCAGTCACCCAAATACTTAAATTTATCAACTCTTTGAATCTGACCATATTGTGTTGGTAAATACTTTTCCTTATTAAGGCTGTATTCAATATATTTAGTTTTTTTCATATGAAATGGTAATACCAGTTTTAATTGCTATTGCATGTAGTGTTTCAATCATTATTTGTGCTTCAAGTAATAATAATAACAAGGCAACAACCATAGAAGTGTATTATACTGTCTGTAAATAGTGGACACGTAACACAAGTTTTCTACAGACTTATGTATTATAATTACTGTATATATATTTGTCTAAGTGAACAGGATCTGAAGATGAACGCGTGACGCTCGAAACGTGTCATCCAAATAAGTAGGTATTTGTACACAAAAGCGTTTGTAGGATATGTAAATACTTGTTTCCCGCCTAATATAATTGGGCGCAATTCGTGTTGATCGACTGAAAAGCTTTCTTTATAAGAATTATTGGTGTTTATTTTATATTAACATCCTTTAGTTTGTTATTTATAATTCTTGTAAAATATTTTCATATTTATCAATTTACTACTTCCATTCAGAAACATAGAAGGAGCAGTATAATGTAAGTAAGGCATAAGCTAAGCGAAGATAAAAATCCTCAATTGAAAAACATAACCGACTTCTAAGATTTTTAAAAGATGTAGCCCAACCCTTTAAATAAGCTATAGCGAACGGCGACCATGGTTGTTGAACTTGCAGCATCAAAGGGACAACAGTGTATATGTTACTAAACCTATGATGTAGCATAATTTAATTTCCAAGATTTCGGAAGCATCAGATGGTCCGGCTGGGAGCCAGAAGTAGTTAAATTCACATGTGTTCCTCTCGCAGACTCGCTTGAATACAAACTCCGTAGGAAGATGGCTTTCATATAACAAAGCCAAGACAACACTGAATATGAAAGTGCAATACAGTGTATCTAGAGCCGGACGTGTTGGCTTGAAGCTACATAACGACACGAATATCTGGTTACCACCGGTCTGCGGGTTGATCTTAGCCTACTATGTACTTCAAAATAAATTTGCACAAATAAAAAAATAAAAATAAAAGCTTCTATTAGTAATTTACTTTTTATCAGATTCTACATGCCTTTGTCCATCTTCTCACATACGGTAGTTATCCAATAAATCTAACTGTCAGCTGGTGAATATCTATACTAATATATACAAGTCTAGTGGTATCGGTCTGTTGCTCTTTCACGCAAAAACTACTCATCCGATTTAGCTGAAATTTAGTAGGAACATAAGTTTATATATAAGGGAAAACAAGGGACTATAGCCATTTCGAAATGTTTCACCGTTTCAATATGGTGGAAAAAATGGTGGCAAAAGTTTAAATTTCACATCAGTAGCAGGTGCTGCCGCATCCCACCCGGCGAACAGACATCCATGGCAGGTTACATATCTTCACTCTTGGTCTCTTGCCCACGCTTCTCGCTGCTAAGTTTTCACTTTCCATTCAGAGTTTATTCACTCAGGCTACAAAAATGAAAGAGATCGGAGTGAAAGATACACAAGTTCATTTTTAGCCTACTTTTCACATTTTGCAAAAATGAGGCAAAAGTAGACTTATGAGATCGGGCAAATGTGTGTCTGTCTGTCTAGCTGTGTGTGTGTGGCCCCCTATCAACTCCTAAACGGCTGCAGCAATCGAAACAAAATTTGGTGGGAGTAAAGATCTATACCTGAATATCTCACGGCCATATTTGAAAATTATGTCAGTGCTACCAACTGCTGAAAAATCGCAATTGAAATTTGAGCATCATGTTGGATATCTTGGAAGGTATGAATGGGAGCTATTTCAAAATTAGCACACGTATAGATAATAATATTGAAGTTTAATTTCCAGGAGGCCATATATGGCAGTGTTGCCAAAATGATTATAAGCCTGCAGATAAGTCCAAATTTTAAATGCATATAACTTCTATAATACCAACTGGATTTCAACCAAATTTCGTATGTGCTATGTGTACATAAACAGACATGACTGAGCGTATTCTTAAGAGCCACCAGGGCTGCTAACTGTCAATAAATGCTCTCAATTTTTTTAAATCCAAATACCCATATATCAGAAAGTATGCAAGCCGACAGCTTTAAACTATGCACACGTATAGTACCTGACATTATATATTAATTTGGAGTAACTTATATACGTCAGTGCTACCAACATGATTCTAAGCCTGCTGAGAGGTCTAACTTTAAATACATGTAACTTCAATACTGTCATTTGGATTTCAACCAAATTTCGTGTGTGCTATGTGTACTATAACAGATATGACTATGCCGATTCTTAAGAGTAACAAGGGCTGCCAACTGTTAATAAATACTGTCTCTAATTTGTTTACCCTAATATCAAGCCAATATCTCTAAACTTTGCACACGTATAGTACCAGGCATTGTAGATTAATTTAGAGTAACTAATATAGGCCTACGCCAGTTCTGCCAACATGATTATAAGCCTGCTGATAGGTCCAATTTTAAAATGCATGTAACTTCTATACTAACTAATGGAATTCATTCAAAATTGAGACAACAATAGATCATATTATTTCGGATTATTTCTGACCAATACATGTATGTCATTGTTGCCAACGTGATTTTACGCGCGCTTTTAGATCCAATGTTTAACTGCATGTAACGTCCATGCTATCCATTGTACTTCAACCAAATTTTGTATTCTGCACCTTAAGAGATGGAACTAAGAAAATACTCAGTCACCAGGGCTGCCAACTGTAGTTCTCTATTAGGCTACATTATGCCAGGTATACAGTATTTCGAACTAATTAGAAATTTCGATATTACCAACTTAATTTCGTCATTATTCTAGATAGATCCATATAGATATGAATCTTACATTTTAAGAAAAGTAGGCTCTTTAGTTCGTCCCGGAACTTCTTGTAACCGTACGAAGGACGGGCAACCGGCTAGTGACCGACAAAATTGAATACCATTATGTACCTTAACATTTGCTCGTAAATTCAATATTAAGGGAGATAATTAAACATTTAAATTTACCCTAGTCTTCTCTGTTGTCCTTTGGATACAATGAGGTGACTCACAGTTAAACATTGGGTATTCATCCCAACGTATTTTATCCTATAAGTAACAAACTGACAGACGAGCAGTAACATTTCAGTGTTTCAAATGGCATATTTAAAAAGAAATCTATCCAGCCTACTTATATATCAATCCCAGGATGCTGTGAGCGATAGAGAAGGCCAATGTCAAATTATTCGGAAATCAAGAAGAAGAAACCATTGCCATGAAAATGTGGTCGAGTTCTGCAAAGAGTGAGTTTATCTTAAAAATCCATGACATGTTATTAAAATAACACACTTCTTAAATACAACACGATAAGTGGAGTATGCGAAAAATTGTCCGTAATCAATTGGTCACAGAGTATTCGTCATGCAAACACATTAGTTTTGATTGTGTCTAGGATATTATACATTTGTCACGACTGTGACATGTCATGGTCTAACTCCACTGCTCAAACATCCTAACTAATATAGCAATTTATTATTCTCTTACCATTGAATTTCCAACAATGTACCTATAGTCCGTATCACCGCAAATAACAAAAACATACGAAAATGTTCATTCCTGCTCACTCATTTTCGTGCTTGCACCTCACATCTGTACTTCTCGTGGTGTAAAGGTTAGCGTTGTTGGCCGCTACATCGTAGGGTTCAATTCCTGGCTCAGACAAGAAAATTAATTCTGATTTGGAACGGTATCGTTGACATGCAAATTGCATGTGGTGTCAATTTCGAAGACTTGTACCAGACCAGTGAGCTACACTTTTGACTTGAAGCTCTCCATCATATTTGTACCCGAACCCTGCAGGGTGAAAAGAGCTGAAAGAGTTTTCTTTTAATCCTTATTTTTTATGTAGGGTAAGCTAACGCTAAAAAAAATCGGGTAGACCGAAATAGTTTCAAAAACAATCCAATCATTTGTTATCCATGTGAAGACTAGTTTTATTCAAACTTTAAAACTTCATCTATACTAAGATAATAAAGCTGAAGAGTTTGTCTGTGTGTTTAAACGCGCTAATCTCTGGAACTACCAGTCGGATTCGAAAAATTCCTTTTGTATATGATAGCCTGATTCAAGAGGAATAGTTTAGGCTATGTATCATTAGGCTACACCTCTCAGGTAACCCTAAATATTGATTTTTGTTCAGTACGTCGGAAGAACAAACGCTCCAGAACAGCTTCAATAATACCAAAGTCTATTGTTGCTTGGCAATGCGGGCTACATCACGTCGCCCCTACCAATGTTCTGGTGCAGAATTGCGAGCAGCTTATAAATTGCAGTCACGGGGAGTAATTAGTGCAAAAAGATTTCTTAGGCCCCTTAAAACAGTTATCATGACAATAGTATGCCTCTGTATATGGGCGATGGTGTTGGTGCAGTATACTGAGGTTATCAGCTGGAATAAGCGTTGGTGCTTTCCGATCCTTCTCCTTGAGCGCTCCAGTTCTCTATCATTCATAAATCAAATAAATCCACCGGGCGAAACCGGGCACTACTGCTAGTCATTTCATATTTTCATTATTTGTCTCTGGAGGGGTGGGGGATTGATACCCCTAATCACCCCGCGTAGTTTCGCCACTGAATAACATGGTAGGATCAGGTGTATATTGTGCAGACAACGGGCATCAAATAGGAAGGCCAAATGTTGAATATATTGCGAGACGTAGTGGGTGCTCGCTGCGCAATAGTAGAACACTGTTAGTATTCAAATGTTTAAAGTAGAGTTTTCTGTCTAAAATAAGACCTAAGTCCATAAAATTCGGAAAGTGTCCCCGCATTCACAGAAAATAATAATATAATAATAATGTTATTGGTTTTACGTCCCTTTTAACTACACTGGCTTTTAGAGACGCCGGGGTGCCGGAATTTTGCCCCGAAGGGGATCTTTAACGTGCCAGTAAATCTACTGACACGGCTCCCTCGCATTTGCGCACCCTCAAATGCCAGCTGACTGCGCCAGGTTTCGAACCTGCAACCTTGGACTCAGCAAGCGAGAATGTTACCCCTGAGCCACGCAGCCAGACACAGAAAATAAACTTGTAACCTTAGCCAGTTATGAGTTTGCGTAAAGGGCTGGGTAATTTAAAGGAAGGTAATATTCAGTTTGGTTTGTTGGTTCCTCAGTTTAGGGGCTGCGACAACGCGGTCATGTAGCCCCGAGTACTTTGGGTGTGTGTAGAAATTGTCTGATAACCGGTGTTAATTGTGATGACCGTATTAGTGTGTGTTATCTGTTTTTAATTCAAGTAAGGACTGCAGACGATAATTCCAAGTAGTTCCTACTTTCACTACCGAATGCTACCGTCCACGACACCTAGCTGTGAACTTGGCTACTACTAAATGCCATCGCAACCAGCGCCAGGTGACGAACGTTGGAACTTAAGAGTATTAATCAAACCTAACCTACAAAGTTTGCTTCACACAAGTTTAGTTAGTGGAAAGTTCTTTTACATACCATAAATATAAGACATTGGGCCCGCCGGCTTTACTTCCCCTCCGAAGGAAGGCATACTGAGGGACTTTTAACGCTCTTAAAAAATCCGACGACTTCGACCGGGTTCGAACCCGCGACCGTGGGCATACAAGCTCAGCATGCTACCAATTACTCACTTTAAGGACAAAGACATTGTTCCCCCACCCACCTGGAGTAATGATCTGGCCAAGATTCCGTTAGACGGAAGAAGGAAACACACAGACTGCCACAACATTGCTTACCAACCGTTGCAGTCGCAGGAAATGACATCACAGGCAAGGACAAAAGCCTCCTTATTACTAAGCGGCCATCAAATAAGAAGAGTAATCGCAAGATACCATCGTTGGTGCGAGAACTGCACGACGTTGCCACTTCAGCGAACACACCGAGGAAAGGACGAAGAGCGAACATCACACTCTCCAGTGCATTCAATTCCGGGATAGAAGTTATCAGTCCGCGGGCCGGATCGATCCTGAAACACTAATGAATGTATGTCTAGCCCTAGGGGCAGATAACCTCGCTGTTCCGCCTCCTTAAAACAACAATAACTTATGTCTACCACTTATTATCCCCGGTGCTTTTCAACGGGGTCGGGGATGAAATTAGATGAATTTCTGTATGGTGTGTGGTTTTACGGTCGGAAGCCCTTCCTAGTGCTAACCTCATGAGATGAGTTAATGAAAGATGAAATAAGGTGAATGAAACCGGGCAAGGAATAGGAAGGAAGCAGCCATGGCCTGTTAGGAGGTACCGTCCCGGCATTTGCCTGGACTTAAAAAATGAGAAAACCCGAAAAACCATTTGAAGGACGGTCGACGGTGTGGTTCGAAACTATGTCTGCCGAACTCCTGAGATAGCTTAGCCCCACGGCCTTGGACGGCGCTTTAGCGAGCGTACAGTTCAGGCCCCAGTTTTTGGCCGGTCAGCCCCGGTTGCGCAGTCGTACAGAGGGCAGTCGGCATGTGCAATTGATACGAGAGTTGCTTTCCGCACAACTGACATATCACGTATCAGTTGCACATGCCTCAGGTTCACAGACTGCCCTCTGTACGACTGCGCAACCGGGGATGACCGGCCAAAAACTGTGGCGTAAACTGCAGTTACCGATGTCGGGTCACTACTGAAGGTTTGTTGTTTGAGTCCTTGGCCTCTTGACTGGTTTGATGCAGCGCGCCATACCTCCCTGTCCTGACCCAATCGTTTCATTTCAACATAGCTAGCACACCTTAAATCTAAGGCCATCTGTTTAACATATTCTAACCTTGGTCTACCCATACCGTCCTTGTCCTCAACCCTTCCTTCCATAACTAATCAACCTATCTCTTCTCTTTATTAGCAGTTGCCAGAAACATCTTTCCCCGCTCACTCGTCTTACTTCTTCATTTGTTACGCTATCTAACCTTCACTCTCCTGTAACACCACATTTCAAACTCTTCTATTCTCCTCTTTTCTGCAGTGTCAGCAGTCCAAGTTTCACTTCCATAGAGCGCCACGGTCAATACGAAGGCTTACAGAAGAACTAATACCTAAATCTATATTTGATGTCAACAGAAGGTTGTGTGGATAGAAATTTAAACAAGATGTTCAGCAAAGAACATATAGCCTACTTTCTCCTAAATGTATGGGTATCTTTATGACTCTTTGTCCTCATCCCTAAAACAATCACCCCAACCACAATGTATTGTTTGTTTTCTTTTATATTGATAATAAGCCAGTAAGTGTCAAGATCAATATTATATACTTTATGATGATTGAATAACAAAACTACTAACTTATTGTAATGCATTCACGTCCGTTAATCTCTATATTAAGCCAGCCTGCAAAATTAAGAATCTTCCGCCCAAATCATCTTCCGCCCCAATCACAGTAGGTGGTGCTGCGACCTATCAGTGAATTAATCTTTATCTTGTACGCCTATGCACTGCCATCGTAATGTACTACGATGGCAGTGTTCTATGGGTGTTGAATGAGTAGGCAGTTTAAAGTAGTCAAGAGGGAGGCGATCCAGCTGGCAGTGTTTAAAGGTATTCGGAGCGCGATCGTGGCTAATAGTTGAACTACCAGTATTACAAAATTGCCATACTTCAGGAGGCCAGCTCAGGCATTTACACAGCGTTATGTTTGGAACAATATTACCCACATAACCCACAAGAGGACAGCACCGTACAGAGGCATTAAGAAGGCTGTGGTTAATGACAACGTGTATCTAGTTCTTCTATTCTCCTTTTTCTAATGTCTTCTGTTTATGTGCGATGCTGGGACTGTGATTTTATTAATATACGAGTGTATACTTTATCCTCTCCTTTGAGCTAAATGACATTTTATTCAGTATCTGTGGGAAAAGCTCGTGCACATCATTTGTAAAAGAATTCAAGAAAAAAAAAAACTAACTGTAGCAGTATTCGATCCCCAGTCAACTGCGTGTCAGACTAACATGCTAGCCCAGAGCTAACCGTATCCATGACGTCAGGTGTTCTTAACTGACATATTAGATACAAACTGTTGGCAAATAATGACTTTAAATAAACGATTTCTTCACTGCAGTACATCTTCATTAAAGATCATTTCATACAAAGTTTATATTATTGTATCAGTACGGTATATCACATACAACATACTAAAACTACTGAAATATAAGACAGGCACATGAGGACAGCTGCCATCTTGTCGTGTGACACAAACGGCTCAGCTCTTTTAAGCCACTCATACTGTATAATATTATAATATTAAATTATAATAAATAACGGATCACGACCTTCAGGATAGCTTAAACCCCCCTAGGCTCGATAATCGGAATTGGTGGGTCTTAAGCTATTTATTAAAATGGTTGCATAATTCACACGGCCGCCATCCTGAAATGGCATGGCCGATGACCTTGAATTTTGGGTGAAAGACGCGTCCTACATAAAGGTATGTTGTCACCAAATTTGGTAGAGATCGGATGATTAGTTTAGCCGTAATTTGATTTTACGTTTTGAACATTTGAGTGGCCGTCATTCTGTTTTGGTAAAGATGGCGGCGATATAAAGTATGACACTGAGGTGTCCTTTACTAGTGCTACCTCTGTACCAAATTTCGTTCAATTCGGTTTCACCGTGTTCGAATTGATAGGGGGGGACAGACATTCAGAGTACACACACTCACACACACACACACACACACACACAGACTCACACACACACACACACACACACACACACAGACTCACACACACACACATACACACACACTTTTTTCGCCCTGTGTTGATCTCATAAGTCTACTTTCATTTTTTTGCAAAAATCGAAAGTAGGCTAAAAATGCGCTATAGTGAGGCATACTGGACAAAGTGAGAAAAATATGCCCCAGCTTTCCTCACTGAGTCAGCGAGTGTAGCACTGACTCTACGATCAACACCTTTCGCAGCATTTATAGGTATTGGCTGTGGCGGTGCCACAATATTATCAGCATCATATAAATTAGAGATATCGCATTCTGCTCTACCCTACGCCAACAGACAAATGCACAAAAACATACAGTATCTTCTAACCCAGGGGTTCTCAAAGGGGGGGGGGGGGGGGGCGCAGAGAGTGATTAAGGGGGAGCGCCGGCTTTGATTGAAATATTTATATTTCATATTCTGTAACAATTATTACTATCCTCATATTCATGAACCTATCTTAGGCAGGTAGCTCCCAAGCCCATTCAAGGATAATAAACTCGTACCTTTGCTGCCTTATTTCACAAGATCTGACCAGTAGATTCTGCCAGCAGGAATTCTCTGAAAAGGTGGCGAGTAACATTTCCCACACAGCTCCCTTTCACTCGCCACCCGCAGTAACATCTCCTTACCAGACACTTAATGACAATAAGCCGCTTGACAATGTGAACACCACTTCCTTTCAAGAATGGATTCTTCTATTTCTGCCGTTGCCGATTCGAATTCAGCTAGGTCTTTCCAGTCAGTTCAAAGACAGTGAGTGAACAGGTGAATTCTAGTGCTTGGTTAGCCAACTTTACAATAAACTGATACGAGTGACGCCATTACCAATGGATAAGTGGTTTATTAGAAGTGGTAAAAATAATAATAATGTTATTGATTTTACGTCCCTTTTAACTACACTGGCTTTTAGAGATGCCGGGGTGCCGGAATTTTGCCCCGAAGGGGATCTTTAACGTGCCAGTAAATGTACTGACACGGCTCCCTCGCATTTGCGCACCCTTAAATGCCAGCTGACTGCGCCAGTTTCGAACCTGCAACCTTGGGCTCAGCAAGCGAAAACGTTACCCCTGAGCCACGCAGGTAAAAAGAGACGCCATGAAAGTGATAGTGCTTGCCCTCCTTCAAAAACAGAACAAGGTTCGAATTTAAATAAAGTCCATTGTTCTTCCGCGTCTACTTCTGCTCCCATCAGGATTATTAATTCTACACACAAAGTGAAAATGCGTAAATATCAAGACGATTATCTGACTTCAGGCTTTACCAGCATTCTTTCGAATAATAATCAGGAAGAACCCCAAAGCGTTCTTTGTTTGGAGATTTTAGCAAACGTCAGTTTGAAGCTTGTGAAACTTAAGAGACACTTGCAGAAACATCCAGACTGTGTAAGTAAACCTTTAGCATTTTTTAAGCGCCACAAGCAACTACTAAAAGGAAATGTTAGATTCCTAGAAAAGCACGCAACAGTTCCTAAGAAAGCGCTAAGAGCATCCTTGGAGGTATCCTATTTAATTGCAATATCCAAATCGCCACATATTATTGGTGAGAAATTAATTCTTCCTGCAGCCGTGAAAATGTGCGCGATCATGCATGGAGAAAAGTTCGGCGAGTGTTTGAAGTCGATACCGCTCTCAAATGATACAGTAACTCGTCGTATTGATATAATAGCCTCGGACATAAAAAATCAATTGCTACCACGTCTTCAAGATAGCCCAAAATTTGCCCTGCAACTTGATGACAGTACTGATATCGTAAACAGTGTCCAGCTTCTTGTTTTTATACGCTACTGTCATGAAAATGAAATGCACGAGGATTTTCTATTTTGTAAAGCTCTGGAAGTGAGGACTACAGGCGAAGATATTTTTGCTCTTGTGAATTCCTTTTTTATTGACAACAATCTCTCATGGACAAATTGTGTTGGTATATGTACTGATGGGGCGTCGTCATTTACTGGAACTAAAAAGTGTTTCAGAGCAAGAGTGAGTGCTGTTACTAATTCTGTAAAATTCATACATTGCATGATACCCAGGGAGGCATTGGCTTCCAAAGTACCACAACCGGAAGTCAATAAAGTGCTGAACGATGTAATGAGTGTTGTAAATTTTGTGAAAGCAAGAGCTTTAAACTGAATTTTCCATTCTTTGCGAGGAGATGGGATCTACACATGATTCGCTTCTATTGCACACGGAGGTACGTTGGTTGTCTCGTGGTCGAGTCCTTCGTCGCGTTGTGGAGTTGAAGAATGAACTTCGTATTTTCCTATTGGACAGCAGTCCTACACTCGCAACCCTATTTCTGGATGAGAAATGGCTTCTAATACTGTGCTACTTGGCTGAGGTATTTGAAAAACTGAATGAACTTAACGTGTCACTTCAAGGTCGAAATAGTAATATTCTCATTCTAAGCGACAAAGTGTTTGCTTTTAAGAGAAAACTTGAACTTTGGAAAGCCTAGATGGTCAAAGGTAAGTGTGTGATGTTTCATTGCCTGAATGGATTCATGGAAGAAAATGAGTTAGATATTTGTCAAATTAGTGGAACTGTCATACAATACCTCCAAAACCTTCGTGAAAAAATCGAGGGTAGAGTTCCTCAATCTTCAACTGAGAATGACTGGATTCGCAGTCCGTTTGAAACGAACGTAACAGCCCACCTGTCAACGGCAGAACAGGAGGAACTAATAGAACTCTCAAGTGACAGAATACTTCGAAATGAATTTAAGTCGAAGTCTCTTGAAAATGTTTGGGTGCAGATTCGGAATGAATATCCCAGTCTATCAAGAAAAACAGTGGCCCTATTATTACCCTTCGCTTCAACTTACTTGTGTTGAGTCAACATTTTCCGCAATGGCACCCGTCAAGACGAAGCATCGGTCTCGTCTGCAGCTTGAAGGGGATTTGCGGGTTGCTGTTTCAAACATCCAACCAAGACTGGATTTAATTTCATCTCAAATTCAAGCTCACACATCACACTAACTCCGTAAGTGTCTGAGAATTACCGAATTCTGATCCATGTGCACTTTTATTCTTCTGTTTTACTTTTCCATGGGTGAAGAGTTTTAACATAACATTTTTCAAATTCACAGTGAAATGTTGAAAATTGTATATATTATCTCTATTGTCATTTATAAGTCTTTATATGCTTTCAAATATGAAAAGCATTACTGAACACAGGTGTCACTGCTAAAGAGCTAATTAGTGAAACAAAATTTGCTCAATTCCAATAACTGCGCGTGCAGCAGTTGATTTATTTGTATAAGCAAAAGTAATACATACACATGATTTTTTTTACAAAACGTTGTTGTACTTTGATGTGCTCTAAGAATAATGAATTGAGTGTTATTATTATTATTATTAATGTAACTTGTAGTTGAAATCCTAATTAGGCAGTAGCATACACAGTAGGTCTTGTGTGATCTTTTCCTTTTGTGGGAAGTAACCTATGAGAAGTGCTAAGAAAGGAAATGAGAATAGGGGGGAAGGGGGGAGGGGCGCGCTTTATACTTCATGTTTCAGAAGGGTTGCGCGACAGAAAAAGTTTGAGAACCCCCGTTGTAACCTGGCGGATTATTTCAATGTTGCAAAACGCAGTCTCATTCTAGTAAGTAAAACAAGGGTAGACCTCACCACTTAGGAGACTTACCTGTCAGTAATACCGTTCCAGTACCTCTAACCTGGGGCCACTTAACTGTTCTCGTGCAACATTTTTAGCCTACTTTCGATTTTTGCAAAAAATGAAAGTAGACTTATGAGATCTACACAGGGCCAAACATTGTGTGTGTGTGTCTGTCAGTGTGTGAGAGTGTGTGTACTCTGAATGTCTGTCGCCCCCTATCAAGTCAAACACGGTGAAACCGAATTGAACGAAATTTGGTACAGAGGGAGAACTAGCAAAGGGCACTTCAGCGTCATGCTTTATATCGCCGCCATCTTGACGGAAACTTAATGGCGGCCACCCAAATGTTCAAAGCTTAAATCAAATTACGACCAACCTAATCATCCGATCTCTACCAAATTTTGCAACAACATATACTGTACTTATATGGCGAGCGTCTTTCGACTAAACTACAAGGTCATAAACCCAATAGTTTGCAGATTGCGGCCATGTATTTGTGCAAATCGATTCCCCCTATCATTTCAAACACGGTGAAACCGAATTGAACGAAATTTGGTAATGAGGTAGCACTAACAAAGGGCACCTCAGTGTCATGTTTTATATCGCCGCCATCTTGACAAAAACGTAATGGCGAACACCCAAATGTTAAAAGCTTAAATCAAATTACGACCAACCTAATCATCTGATCTCTACCAAATTTTTCAACATTATTGAAGAATCTTTTGACCAAACTACAAGGTCATTAGCCCAATAGTTTGCAGATGGCGGCCATGTATGTTTGCAAATCGATTCCCCCTATCAATTCAAACACGGTGAAACCGAATTGAACGAAATTTGGTACAGAAATAGCACTCGCAAACAGCACCTCAGTGTCATGTTTTATATCGCTGCCATCTTGACGGAAACGTAATGGTGGCCACCCAAATGTTCAAAGCTTGAATCAAATTACGACCAACCTAATCATCCGATCTCTACCAAATTTTGCAACAACATATTGTTATATGGCGATCGTCTTTTTATTAAACTACAAAGTCATCAGCCCAATAGTTTGCAGATGGCGGCAATGTTTGTGTGCAAATCGATTCGCCCTATCTTTCCAAACACGGTGAAAGCGAATTGAATGAAATTTTGTACAGGGATAGCACTAGCAAAGGGCACCTCAAATTCATGTTTAATATCCGAATAGCACGTAGTATTTCAACAAGCTACTATAACCAACATTCAATTATACTCCTTGAGAAGGACAAAGATGTATAACAATACCCATGCATTTAGGAGAAAGTTGGCTGTATGTTCTTTAATGAACATCTTGTTATACCTGTAAAATTATATCAAAACATAAAAATTCAAAATAAAAAGACAACTTTATTTTTAAGCTGAAGCCTTGACAATTTGCATAGGGTGAAACTTAAGTCAACTGATAAGTTTGCTTGGATTTTCACTTAGCACTTGCAGGATAACATTGAAAAGTAATGTTGGAACAGAAATTGAAATTAAAATTGCAAAGAGAATAATTCGTAGAGTTCAATATCGGAGAAATCACCACGGAATCGAAGCATTCTTATTACAGCCTCTGTCTTGAAACACGTATATCCGCAAGCATGCATCGATGTGCTTATAGTAATAATGAAGGGAACCGAAGCTATTCTCATGCGTTACCAATGTCAAGGATACGATATTCCCACAAGACATTTCCTGTATCAGCGGATGTAGGAAACTAAACAAGATGTTGATGATACGGTACATTCAGTGACTGCAGTACGATAGTAAAGACTGGTCATTTAAATGAACACACGACACAGGACATCGAGACATCGATAATATTCATGATTAAGTAACATCAATAATGCAGATAAATAAATAAAATGTTAACATTTGTGATATACTCGTCATAAATTACTGTGTGGAGTTACAAAATATAACTTACTTGTCTAAATTTATGTAATAACAAGATGTTCACTAAAGAACATATCGCCTACTTTCTCCTAAATGCATGGGTATAGTTATAATAACTCTTTGTCCTTTTCAAGGAGTACTTGGTGGGCACACCTAATTTCCTAATGCCGTTGTCAAAAACCAATAGTCGAACCTCGATATGTCGAATCGTAAGGGGATTTCAAAATAGAACTAGTAATGGAGTCACCTTCTATGCACAAGTTAGAACACTACTGTGGGATAATAAAATGCCCAGGAAGTTTAAACATATTATACTGTTTAAGACATACTACATCCCAATTCTGACTAACGGAGTAGAAACATAGACCCTGTCCGGAAGAGAAAGAAGTAGGATCCTGGCATCCGAAATGAAGTTTATACGAACAATGCTTCTAAGGACAAGGAGAGACAAAGTAAGAAATGAAATAAACAGGACAGAGGCTGGCATGTATATCAGTGCTACAAAATATTTGCAGAAGCAACGATTAGGATGGTATGGGCATCTTCAAAGAATGGGAGACGAGAGAACACCAAAAGCTTACTTCAAAAAGATTATCCCAGAAAAAAGACCAGTTGGAAGACCAAAAGAAGAAGTGGATGGACCAGATCAAGGATGGTCTTGAAGACAAAGGGCTAGACTGGAGAAGGGCTCATAAAGACGAACTATTCATGGACAGAAAAAGGTGGCGAGGACTGGTTAACAGCACCCAGGCTACTGGAGCTGGTATTTACTGTTGATGATGATGTCAAAATCAAATAAGACATCGAAAATTTGAGTTATGGAGATACGTACGAAAAATGTTAAAATTTGTGATATACTAGTCGCAAAATACTGTGAGTGGGGTTACAAAATATAACTTAGTTGTCTAAATCTATGTAACAAAAATGGATCTTCGTAATAATGACAGTTTTATTACATTAAAGTAAGTTGCATATCTAAGTAAGTATAGACGTTGACCACGGTTGACTCAACTACAGTAATCTGAGGAAAATTCTAATTTGAACCTTCGAATGAAACAAATTGCATTGCAAAAAATATGTCAATGTTCCAGATAAAGGATACGTTTATGTGTCAGGGGTATAATCGAAATTTAATGATTTGCAGTCGGTCAATACGATTGCACCCAATTATAATAGGCGGTTATGATACTTACAATATATACACTTATTTAGTTGCAGCAGTGCCATAATTCATACGTATAAACATACTGTAGATTTAATGTCATGGCCATCCAAGTGTATTTATTAATCTCATGTTGTTTTTTTTTTTTAGGATTAGGGAACTACCCATGGAAATTTTGAACAATCGTGTTGACTGACTGAAAAACATTAAATTTCCGATTACTAAGGTCTTCTCTATTAAAAATTATCCCGCCTATGAAAAGAATCACGATGTTGGATTGTTCTGTATGTAGGCCATCGAGTTATGAACCATTAGATGAAGATTATTGCGTAGGTTCATTATTCGAACTCTCACCTCGATCGCATGATTAGGACACAAGAAATAGAAACATTAAAATGTTTCAACTTCGCTTGACCACCATGTTCGTTTTGTACGTAACATGTTTCTGAAAGTCACATAGGTGAAGTTGTAGTAGTGAAACGTATCAAAATTTGAATGGCACGGTTGAGGTCAGACGAGGTAGTACGTAGTAGTTTGTAACTTACTTACCGAGTTTCATTGAAACGCTTCAGCCGTTTAGATTTTATTAGGGACACACACACGGACAAAAGGTGATCCCATAAGCTCTTTTTTTTTTTTTTTTCATTAATGAAAATAGCCTAAAAATGCATATACAGTTTGTTCGGGAAATAATGATAGTTGCGTTGTTGATTCATTCAGGGGCTTTGAAAAATCGTGGTACTTGGGGGTGTATGTAATTCAGATGAGGATTGGGAAAGGAAGCGGTCGTGGCCATAATTAGGATCCATCCCGGCATTCACTTGGAGTGGAAGTGTGAAAGCACGGAAATCCACTTTCAGGATGTCTGAGGTGGGAATCAAACCCACCTCTTCTCAGTTTTGCCTCACGAGGTTGAGTGTACACTGAATGTTCCAGCCTTCAAACCAGAATTAAATTTCTTGGTAAAGCCGGGAATCAAACCCGGGCCTCCGTGGTGACAGCCAGGAGTGGTAGCCACTACGCAACGAGGTGGACGGGAAATAATTATGACGAGTTATTGAAAAATCGATTAATGAAGGTAGGAGATACCTAGGTTCGACTGTATTCGCAGATATGAAGAAATTATCCTCACTCTCACATAAATAATACATGTACCATTATTATAAGCAGTCTCGTATGGACATGTTGATACAAATTAATCTTTTCAGTTTATTTAGTAGGCCTAAATGTTTACTATTTTTTAAAATTAATTTTGCATAATCAGTAGAAAAACTATACCTTTGAAGTCATTTTTCAGTGTTTCCTTATTAACAAGTAGCTTTCAGTAGGTCAACACACAATCATTCCAACCAGTAATTGGAATGTCTGACAGCTACAATTATACACACATCAAAAAAAGTTTTGCATCACCTCGGTTCCCAGATCTCCGGCATATAGACGTTGACTGTGTATATTGTATCCAAGATACAGTCCCTTTGACTGTTCATAGATGTCACTAAAACTGCTCAAAGATGTAAACAACCATGCATGAGCAGGGCCTATTAGACGGAGGGGGTACGACAGCCGATCAGTTCCAGTCATTCCACCAGGACGAAGGTACGCTGCTCATGTTGTCTGTAGTTCTACCATGCCTAGAAGGTCAATACCGCAGTTCGATCGCGTCCGCATTGTTACTTTGTGTCAAGAAGGGCTCTCAACAAGGGAAGTTTCCAGGCGTCTCAGAGTGAACCAAAGCGATGTTGTTCGGACATGGAGGAGGTACAGAGATACAGGAACTGTCGATGACAGGCCTCGCTCAGGCCGCCCAAGGGCTACTACTGTAGTGGATGACCGCTACTTACGGATTGCCGCTCGGAGGAACCCTGACAGCAATGCCACCATGTTGAATAATGCGTTTCGTTCAGCCACAGGACGTCGTGTTTCAACTCAAACTGTGCGCAATAGGCTGCATGATGCGCAACTTCACTCCCGACGTCCATGGCGAGGTCCAGCTTTGCAACCCCGACACCATGCAGCGCGGTACAGATGGGCCCAACAACATGCTGAATGGACCCCACGGAATTGGCATCACGTTCTCTTCACCGATGAGTGTCGCATATGCCTTCAACCAGACAATCGTCGGAGACGTGTTTGGAGGCACCCTGGTCAGGCTGAACGTCTTAGACACACTGTCCAGCGAGTGCAGCAAGGTGGTGGTTCCCTGATGTTTTGGGGTGGCATTATGTGGGGCCGACGTACGCCACTGGTGGTCATGGAAGGCTCCGAAACGGCTTTACGATACCTGAATGACATCCTCCGACCCATAGTGCAACCATATCGGCAGAATATTGGAGAGGCATTTGTCTTCATGGACGACAATTCTCGACCTCATCGTGCACATCTTGTGAATGCGTTCCTTCAAGATAACGACATCGCTCGACTACAGTGGCCAGCATGTTCGCCAGACATGAACCCTATCGAACATGCCTGGGATATGTTGAAAAGGGCTGTTTATGGACGTCTTGACCCACCAACCACTCTGAGAGATTTACGCCGAATTGTCGTTGAGGAGTGGGACAATTTGGACCAACAGTGTCTTGATGAACTTGTGGTTAGTATGCCACGGCGAATACAGGCATGCATCAATGCAAGAGGACGTGCTACTGGGTATTAGAGGTAGTGGTGTGTACTGCAATCTGGACCACAAATGCTGAAAGTCTAGCTGTATGATGGTACAACATGCAATGTGTGGGTCTCATGAGCAATAAAACGAGCTGAAATGTTGTTTGTGTTGATCTCTATTCCCTTTGTATTTAACGGTTCCGGAACTCTTGGAACCGAGGTGATGCAAAACTTTTTTTGATGTGTGTATAATACGCTAAGCCAAGGTGTATGTTTCACAAAACTCAAGCTCCTAAACCAGAGGGAGTTAGTAGGTGTGGTTTGTACCAAAATCTTCCAAATCGTCTCAACACTACAATAAAAATCTTCATTTCTTGAAAAGTCAAAGGAAATATATTTATTTGTTTCTAAAGTGTTTTAAATAAATAAACAAGGCGATAGTCCCTGGCAGAACTGTTTCGCGTACAGCCCGCATAGCACTAAGGCCGATCGGGTAGTCTATACACATGGGGCGCACACAACCCATTATGCGAGAGTTCTCACAAGGGCCCGCTAGTATTAATTAATTTCAGTAGACTAGTATTTGCAATTTTGTTTATTGTGCTGGAAAATATAATTAAAATAGTTTTCATGCAAAGAGAATGTTTATTTAATATTGATCTTTATGAATAATAATCGAAATATCATTTTAATAATGTACACAACTATGAATGAAACCCCACCTCAGAAAGATATAAGTATTGGGTTGGTGCATAAGTCCGTATCGTTTTCCATAAGTTTATCCACATCAAGTTATACGTTTATTAAACATAAGATGTACATGAGAGAAAAGTTAATCATCAGTAACATATTTTCATATTGAACTACAAAGCAACAATGACAGTCGGTAAATAAAACCATAGCAACCGGAAAGACAACAAGTAAAACAAAAACGCTACGGACTTCTGCACCAACCTAATAATATCATAAGTCAATAAATTGTAATTCTTGAGTACAGTTTCGGTTACCGGTACATTATAACCTTCTTCAGCAAACAATAGTTGCCACAAATAAAGTTGCAAGATTGACACAAACTTTTATAAGAAGGGTGATTTCAAAAATATTTCCAAAATACTATCTAAAATGATTAAAAACACTCTTAAAGACTAAATATCAGATCTGTTACGAGTTTTAGATTAACGATGAAGCTCGAAGTGGAAATATCAATGCTGTGGAACTGATGTAATGGTTCATTGAAAATGTTTGAGGTTTGGATGAAGTGTAATTTGTGATCATATGTTTACGTTGAAATCATAAATCATAATCATTGACAATGTTTGAGATTGGGATGAATTGTAATTTGTGATTAGTTTACGTTGAAATCATAAATCATTGCATCATAATCATTGAAAATGTTTGCGGTTGGGATGAATTGTAATTTGTGATCATATGTTTACGTTGGAATTATAAAGCTTTTTAGATAGTATTTTGGAAATATTTTTGAAATCAGCCGTTTTATAAAATTTTGTGTCAATCTTGCAACTTTATTCGTGGCAACTACTGTTTGCTGAAGAAGATTATGTAAGCGGTACACTGTACTCAAGGATTACTATTTATTGACTTACCGGTACGGAATTATTTTCCTATTTCATGAAACTTTGTCAATAAGGATTATGGGCAGACATGGATTTTTTTTCATATCTTTTCGCAATATTAGCGTTAGAATGACTTTCAAATTCTAGTGTGATCAGCCTGCTGTGGCTTCCATTTCCACGCAACTGGTGCGGTGTGGGGGAGTACGAGCGGATATCGACAGTTCCCAGTGCGCGAGGTCGTACTCGCTAATCACGAGTATCCGCGACAAGTGGTGTGAGACCACATACAGTATTGTCCCCGATGGAAACGCATCATTATTGTCCAGCCTTGGCACACGCATTGTTTCCAAGCGCTTCCTTCATTAACTTACTTGATCTGTCTTGTTGTAGTGCTCCGCGGAGTGGCCGTCCGCGTTAAATCGTTCACTACGACGACCAAGGCCCTAAAGCAGTGCTACACCCGCACGGGTTAACTACTGGTGAGTTTGGGACTTGGTGACCCGGAGGGATTCCAGGGCTGGGTTCGGTTTCTCCCCTTTTTCCATCGTGTTTGGGGTGGACCCTCCTCTTGCCCTTTCATGGCTCTGCTTATTTTAGAGTTCCTCAGTCCTCATTCATCGAGAGCTGAGGGCATTTCCTTTCCCTGTCTGTTTTCCCCCCAATTTTCCTCTTTTGTCTTAAATCCATAGTTAGATTTAATTGTAGGTTCGGTTCACATGAACATTGGAAAGTAATCCTTATGTATGGAATCATGACAATGGGCGTAATCGGAACAACGACTTTCTAATAAACTGCATCATCTCGCTGAAGCTTCCAAGAAACAGTCATTAGCGGAGATTGTGTGAGAAAACTCCCGCTCACTTCCAGCAGCCCTTGTCATTATTGCCAATTGAGACTCAAACCACTCCTGCCATCGACTCCCAGCTATAAAAGATTAATACAAAACTTGAAGACGAAACAGAACGATATTTGGAGCTACTTCTACAGCACGGATGGATGCGATGATAGAGACTGGATTCTAAGCCTACGTGAACTACCACACGCCGCGCGACGGGTTCCACTATAAAGTGTGCATGATAAGGAAGTACCACCAACCGGTCTCCGAATGCGTGTGTTCGTGGTGCGGAAAGAAGTGTGAGAGATACCGCGGAATGTGGTGTGAACAGAGACAGTTATTTCTTGCACAGTTGAGTGTCAACTAGTGCCTTATACAAATGCAAATTTTGCGCTGTATTGTTTATGAATTCATAAATGAGAGCTTTCATTATTGTCAATTCAGGAAAAAAGAAACTAAAGTTATATTGAATTTTAGCTAAAAACTGCAAATGAAGTGTTCATTCCAAAAATCAGACAAGTCCAAAAATTGACTTTTTGAGATAAATAGCCTACATCTTCTTCCTTTTCAAGGCCAGCTCTACGTATAGATATTATGGCTGTCTCCAAAATGCAGACAGGTCGGGTTATAAAAGAGTGTGAAATATTGGGGATTCTACAAAAATAAAACAAGTCCAACGCTTTGCCAAGATAATTGATTACCTGGAAAGTTTGGCATTCAATAATGATTTGTACTTTGTTAGGATTTACAGAATAAATAATCGTATTTGAGGATTAAAATATAAGTTCATTTTTGTATTCAATTAAGATTTCGACACAAACCAGACTAGTCGAAAGGTATGTATAGGGTTTCTCAACTATCCTTATAAAAAGTTCTATTTCCTTTAAAAATGTGCAATGTAAAGCTGTTAGTGAGACAATAATAGGTCTAAAAGCAATTTTTATTTCATTCAGCACAAATGAAGTTATAGCCTACTGTTTTTTTTTAAGTTTCGGAACAACTTAATTTTTGGATTTGTCTGTTTTTTTTTTTGGAAAGAACCCTTCAATTCTATTCATTAAAATTACTACCGCATCAAGAAAAGTCTTTATGTTTGAAGTGATCTTTAATATACTTTTTAACAGACTGTGGTAGGTAACGTAGTTCTTTTGCATAAAACTACTGAACAATGTAAGACGAATTAAAAGTAAAAATTCCTTAAAAAAAGTAATTAGGAACATTACCATTACAAACACAGGTACTTTGCTATCAGGTATTGCGTATTTCCATTTTAAAACACTGTTATGGAATTAATTTGATAATACTGAATACGATTTGAAATCATTAACGTCTTGTAATGAATGCTCACTCCAAATAATTTTGAGAAACGGAGCGTGGAAGGTAGACGTAATCAACAAAAATCTACATTTAGAACTTTAGATCGTATTTTTCTCTAAGATACCGATTTAACAATTTAAAATTTCCCCTCAAAACACGAGATGTTTGAAGTGACAGTCCCCTCCTTCGGAACCTGCGGTCTCCGAACAGGCAGATCCTTATTTCTGTCGTTGAAGCTAATATAAGACATTTGGCAGTTACAGGAGTATAAAGCGTATGAAGCAAGTGGAAATGGTAAGCAACACAGGCATTATCGTCAGGTCAGACAAGAGGGAGGGGGCAAACGAGGCTATCTATTATATTGTTAACGGGCAAGTGACTGAACATTGGGATAATTTGGAGGCCGATGAGTTGTTATAGAGCAGAAATGTTGTATAATCCAACTTAAGTCCAATTTTAGATCTTTTAAAAATTAAAGTAAAACGTTCCGTCTTTTTCATTGCTAAACTGATGTTTCCAATCCAGCAGAAATGCAATTTTCAGGCATTACAGTGCCGAAGACAATATAGAAGATTGATGCGAGTCCCAAAACAATAAAGTAAGAAATTGCGGAAGGTTAAAAATGAAAGGTTCAAGTACATGTGAGTTGAACCAATTGCCGCTGAGTTCAAAGAGCGCAGATAACGCTGAACGTAGGCATGTCAAACACCATTGTTCTTGTCTGCGTGTTAGCACCAGCTATTCTTGTCATCAAGTCGTAACATAAAAACCTGCACATATTCGCAAGGGATGACGTAACAAAATGACTTACTGTATTTTTGTAAATGACATTTCGACTTGTTCGAGTTAAATGCTTAAAACACTGAAGGTGGTGCAAAAGGTCACAAGAAGGGTTGCACGGCTCAGCGATAACGATCTCGCCTGCTGTACCCAAGGTTGCAGGATCGAGTAAGCTGGCATTTGAGGGTACGCAAATGCGAAGGAGCCTAGTCAGTAGACTTACTGGCACGATAAGATCCCCTTCGGGGCAAAATTCCTGCAATCTGGCGTCTCTAAACGCCTCAGTAGTCAAAAGGGACGTAAAACCAACAGCATTATTGTAGCCAGTGAGTAGTGGGATGATGAGAGAGCTGCTTCCAAAAGCAAGTTGTGAGCCCCTGCGACCTTGGAATGGAAGGAGTCCTGCTAGGAGGACGTGCTTGGATTCGTTTTTTTTTCGTCTCGTTGCGCTCTTTACGGGAATGTAGGTTTCGAAAAGCTGAACATAGGGTTTTGGGTCTAAAAATGCGTTTTTCACATTTTTGCTAATTTTTGGAAAACCGTAAACGTGATCATGACGTGTGTGATAGTATTTTTTTCGTCTCGTCGTTCCCTTTACGGGGATGTAGGTATGGAAAAGGTAAAAAGCTGGAAACATGTTTTTTTATGGAAAAGGTGTTTGTTATTTTTCGAGTTATTTGGAAACCGAATTAGGCGATTTTTATGACGGGCATGTTGATGTTTTCGTCTCGTTGTTCTCTTTACAGGGATATAGGTATGGAAAAGGTCAAAAGCTGGAAACATGATTTTTAAGGAAAATGGGTTTTTGTGATTTTCCCTAATGTTGGAAAAAACGAAAACGTGATCATGACGCGTATGATAGTATTTTTTTTGTATCATGGTCCTCTTTACGGGGATATAGGTATGGAAAAGGTAAAAAGCTGGAAACACGTTTTTTTATGGAAAATGGGTTTTTGTGATTATTCCTAATATGATGACGTGCGTGATAATATTTTTTTCGTCTCATTGTTCTCTTTACGGGGAAAAGGTAAAAAGCCGGAAACATGTTTTTTAGGGAAAATGGATTTTTGTAATTTTCCCTAATATTGCGGAAACTGAAAACGTGATCATGACGTGTGTGATAATACTTTTTCGTCTCGTCGTCCTCTTTACGGGGATATAGGTATGGAAAAAGGTAAAAAGCTGGAAACATGGTTTTTTATGGAAAATGGGTTTTTGTGATTTTCCCTAATATTGGGAAAACTGAAAAGGTGATGATGATGTGCGTGATAATATTTTTTTCGTCTCGTCGTCCTCTTTACGGGGATGTAGGTATGGAAAAGGTAAAAAGCTGGAAACATGATTTTTTATGCAAAAGGTGTTTTTGTTCATTTTCAAGTTATTTGGAAAACGAATCAGGTGATTTTTATGACGGGCATGTTGATATATTTGTGTCGTTGCCCTCTTTACGGAATGTAGGTATGGAAAATCTGAAATTATGGTTTCCGTCATTTTTTCGAGATCGTTGAGGAAAACGGGGAAAAAGTACGAAACCAGATATGAAGTCACGTTATGTTAAGCGCTATGATGTTGGTAAAACACCTATGCATTATTATTATTATTTGACATGGGTTGACTGGGCTCACACGCAGAGAGAGGACCTGCTTGATGAAATGAGAATTGAAAGCTTTGAGACTGGCCCACAGCGAGCAAGACAAGGGGTCTTATCAGTGTACGTGCTTTGCAGCCAGAGAGATAAGAGGCAGGTGTTCGCATGCAGGTGGCTGATATCTGACACAGACGTGTAACTCGATCTTGCAATGAAGGACATACAGCTCTGTCGAAAAGCTGATCATTGCATTCCCACGCACACACTCATGCAGAGTTTGCAAAGCTTGTGTGAATCAGTCTGACTTGTGCGTTCCACGACATCCTACACGTAGGAGCAAAAAAAAAGTAATGTGTTAACTTTGCATCTTGTTGAGGAGACATATATGTTCTGAGGGTAAGAGAGAGTCGTCATTCTTGTGATCACCTTTGAAGACGACGGATGCAAATGCTTTAAGCTGTTAGTAAAAAATTACGTGAACCGCGACCATACTTGTAGTAAGGTAGGTTCATTATTGTTAATTATGACATGATTGGTTTTATTGTTATTTTGTGTATGCGTGAAAAGTAAGTTAATGACTGATTGTATTTTTTGGGGATATTGTTTGTTGCAGATTTAAAAAAAAAACTTAATTAAGTCGGGGAAAATCAGACAGATAGAGAGAGAGAGAGCGACAGTGACAGTGGCGGCAAAGAGCACATTTGCTGAAAGCATTATAATTCATTATATGGTGAGTACATGTTGTTCCTTTACTTTTATTGATGTTGTTGTTAAATGTATTCCATTTATTTTATGGAAATTTATAAACTTATGACGTGTATTTATTATTGTTTCAGAATTAAGACATGTATCGAGTGAAAAGGTTTTAACTACCGTGACGCTTGCGATATTTAAAAAAAGGTGAGCTTTGAATATAGATTAATTCTTTTCTTTGTAAATTACCTTGTTATTATGCGAGTGAGTGTCTTATCTATGTGTGCACACTTGAAACCTTTTTTGTTTTTTTAGCAACTCGTATGAACGAATGAATAAATGAATCAGTGAATGAATGAATGCACATGTTTAACGTATATAACCATGACTAATAACGGATTGTATTGGTTTGTTTTTCTGAAAAATCGTTGGAAACAAATCAACAGAAATCTTGTTGGTGATCATCTCCTGCTGAGACCAATTGCGTAGGATCATTATCAAATTGCTACGACCATTGTGTGCCTGTGGGTGTGATTGTGTGCCAGTCAGTGAAACCGATAAGTGTGGCCGTGTGGAATTGCTGGTTTTGGATTAACCAATTCTAAGGTAAGGTTTGCACGTTTGTTAGTCCATTTTATAATCATGTCTATATCAGAGAGTGAAGTGTTAGTGTGGCCGCCTTTGGCCAAATGTTTCAAAACGCGAGTATGCCCGGGCCGAATTTACAATGCGAATCACTGTCTGTCGCCTAAAGATTTTGTGGAATTATGTTTTCCCATTTTTTGAGTGAATGTGAACAAGGCTTAAGATTGCATCAGGCTTTAAAAATAAATTTTGAACTACTATGTGAATTTATGTTGATAAAAATAATGTTGAAGAGAAACACACCTTCAACCTTTGTACAAAAATGGAGAAAGTACTGATAGCCGATAATTTGGAAACGTGGTATCAGGAGAAAGCTATTCAAGCACTTATCACAAAATTTGATAAGTTGCAACAGGGTCCCAGTAGCTTGGCCCTCAATAGCATTGCCTATTTGTAAATCAATATTTGTAAATACAATCCATTAAATGCAGGAAGTAGCTATATTGCCACACCGAGCTTTATCGCTTCCAGAAAGGCAGTGATCAACATACGCAACAAAGACAATTACTGCTTTTTGTGGAGTATAGTTAGCTGTCTGCATCCCTGTCAAGACAGACATGGTGATTTGCCAGGGAAGTACAAAGATGTGTTAACCACATGAAACAAACTCTCAATCTCGATCGTGTTTCATTTCTCATGCCTCTAGATAAAATTCATTTATTTGAGAAAGATAATCCAAATTTCTCCTATATGGTGTATGGTGTCGAGGGATCCAATATTGTGGGCCCCTTGTATGCCACGAAAGAGACAAAAGAATATCAAATTCACTTCCTTTTCCTGTCTGATGGGGATAAAAATCATTATTGCTGGATAAAGAATTTAGAAAAACTAGTAAGCAGCCAAGTGTCTAATCATAAGTGTGCAAAACACATTTGCGAGCGCTGCCTTCAATATTTTACAACTGCTGAACTTTTGAAACGACGTACGGAAGACTGTGAAGGGCAGACGGCAGTAAAGCTAGTGCTACCCGAAGGGAATGACGCGGTCTTAAAATTTAAGGCCACTAAAAACAAGACATGGTACTGTACCGTTTTCTTTTATTCGGCCTGATTTACGGTACATGTACCTATACGAACCGCTACACCACACGACAGGTTTTGACCTAGTTTTGAGAGCACGCATAGCCATGTGATCGTTTGCTCAGCTGTTGTCTCATCAACAACCTTCGGAAGAGAGTGTTTCGCTTGTAGGCCGCGAGGATGCGCAGGTGTCCTTGAGCTGGCAGTAGTGGGAGATTGACATTTACATTTGATTTTTTTTATTTGGAAATGAGATACAGATATGATGTCAGGTATATACTGGAGTTCGATATTACAGCAGAGAGGGACAATGCAGTCGTGCTGTTTAGTAATGGCATCTGTAACATCAAGAATATAGATTTATATATCGACCTGTCTCAGAGAGATCGTCTCGTCATGCGCAGTAGAGACAGTGCGCCAGTTGCCTCCTGCAGGCCGACACAGGCGACGACAGAACACGTTTCAACTCAGACGAATTCACTCCTAAGCAGAACTTGTATCGCAATGTTGTTTCGGCTGGAAGAAGTGTCAAGCTATTTTGAGTTCACGGCGGTGCTAGTTGACATTTATACATCGTGTGGTGACGGATTAAGGTCATTACAATAAAAGTTCAGTGTCGAATGAGAACTTCAGTCGTCAGAGCGCCTGGCATTGTATGCGGGCAGTATTCTGTTAGTGGAATCACTCTTTTCACGAGCTACGTAGCGAAGTGCAGTCATATATAAAGGAGGCTTGTTTCTGAAGTCTATGCATACTGGGAAGGCGTGCCATCTTTTCTCACGCCAAGACTATTGCAACTAAATATCAAGTACATTCCGAGTGAAGCTTTTTAACAATGTATAGTGCTTGGAAGTCCGAGGTGTTGGGGGAGATATTTAGAATGCATATAAACATATTAGCCATGAGCGGCTAGGCATTTTAGTGTGGACATCGCTCTCCAAGCAAATGCAGCGGACGTCACGAGTAACCACAATGCTGTTTGCGAAGTGGAACATAGCATATTCGCGACGCGGGCTATTGGCTTGTGCAACATGAACTTTTGGTAACATGCAGCCGAAAATAACTCAGGCTACCGTCACGTGTTCACTTGCTTATCGAAATGTTGCATTCGCGCGCGTGATGTATTTTCGGACCGGCTTGGATCTATTCGAAATTCGGGCTAGGACAATTTCCGAGACGAGGAAGCAGTTCGTTTACTACCAGTGGACTTGGGACATTGGAGTAAGGGATCCCCAGTGCGTTCATTGGAAATTTGAATGGAACCGTGTAGTCCTGCTACACCATGGTGGAATCAGATGGTGGGCATCTTCACGCTCCATATTGCCTTCGAGAATCTTCAGCCAGGTAGAGAATCTACTTTCCATGTAGCGTTGCAAGGTAGATAGTCCAGTTTAAACACTTTGCCATCTATTTTCTTTTTTCATTTTGAGTAGTATGATTGTGGAGTGGAGTTTATGCATGGCTATTCCATGTCATGTGTGACTTCATTTTCAGTCGAGTTTAGGCCTGATTAACCAGGTGCACTCATTTCATAATATTTTATTATGAATTAATTGTTCATTTTTCAGCTTAATAATCTATTAAATTAAATTCATTAAATTTATTCCGACCTTCTTGATTGTGAAGAACAGATCTTCATAGGGGAAGAAATCTACGTTATTCTCACAGGGAATTGTTACTGTTTTTTTTTTCTTCAAGCTTTGGCTTGGGGGATTGCCGTTCCATTATCTTAGTGTTCGACAATTGCGAGCTTCGAATTTTTCTTATGCGCTCATGTATTATAATTATTAAATTACAGTATAGAATGTGGAATTTGATCATTCTTTTAGAATGAGAATTTTCTTTTCTCTTGAGGGTAAGCGAGGTCATACTGCAATTCTAATGTATCAACAGAATTTAACTGGAGTCGTTATCTGGATAAATGCTGTAGATTCAGTTTGATTTTCGTGAATTCTCTTGAGGGGACATTTCTATTTTTGTCTGATCAACGTTAACGTTAGATTTTGTAGTCACGTGTACTTGGATACACCTCGTTGATTTTTATATTTATTAATATTGCTATAACTGAACTTTGATTCAGTATTTCGAGCTTTTCTTGTTTAGAACATTGCTTTAGAGAACTATTTGAAGAAGAAGAATCTTTTACGAGACAGATCCCAGGGATTAACTTTAAGGGGAAATGAATTCTTATGTGACTGTGAATACAACTCTGTAAGGCAAGCTTTTTGTGATCCAGTGCACTTGATTAAGTAGCCACTCATATTAAATTTATGTTGCATTGGATTGAGAAATCATAATAATTAAGAAATACAGCTGATCATATCTGATCACTAGTTATCGAATAAAATAATCACCATGTGGGTGATAGTGTGTGAAGAAACGCCAATGGGCGTGTTATATATTTACGGTGGTACTCGTTGAAGTACGTTCATATTATAATGTTAGTAAAAGCATCATGTGTAATGCGATTATAAAATATAAACTTGGTAATGTTGGTGGTAATTCCCACCGTTTTCAGAAATCGAGGTCATGAGTGACCATTATTATGACAGTAATTCCTTTGTCAAGCCTCAGAGTTTGTTTTTGTGTGGCATCCCCATTTAATTAATTCTTCGGTTGTGCTCAGTTTATAAGATTTAAGCAATGCTAAATATGATTCACGATCGTTATATTTTAAATCCTGGATGAATTTAAATAAGTACATACATACTGAAAAATTATTGAATCTTTGGAGATTCTGAATACGAATTTCACGTCTTTTTAGCTTGAGTGCTTGATTGATAAAAATAAACCTTGAATACATTGCTGAGGCAATATGAGTTATGCAATTTCAATTTTGACAAAGTAGATAAGGAGTGCAGAATTACCTGTTTGGAAAGGCATTTACATCTGAAGGTGTAATAACATAAATAATGATTTCGCTGTAAATAAGTAAATATGTATATATATATATATATATATATATATATATATCTGAAATAATTCACGTGTTCTCTAATGTTGGAATGGGTGGAAGAACCATTAAGGTGATTTATCTATTTTGTTTTGTTTTTTCTATTGTTCACATGATTAACAATTTCTATTGAGGGTTAAATGCACTCTTGGTCCATGGAGACTATTAATGCATTTATTGGCATGATTCTAGTGCCCAGTTTCTTTGTTTGTGTCCAGTCAAGGACAATTTGGTCTGACCTTCTGTCAGATTTCTTTTGAAATAAATATTTTGTCATTTCTTTTAATCGCGTGATGTGATGATTTACAGAAGTATAAAGAGGTCGCATTAAGGGGGGCCACAGCTAGATATTTCTAGAGTTTCCCACACTCCTGAGAGGGTGTTTGCCCACGATTCTCGTGTTCTTAGAGCTGTTCGCTGTTATGCTTTGGTCGTGCTTAATGCCACCTCTGTTAGGTTTTACTGCACCCTATTACTCATTTTCCCTGTTGGTAGGATTTGGGGACTTTTCTAAGCCGGGGGGTTTTCAGGTCCTACGATCCAGCTACCATCGAGGGATTTCAACAGGTAAAGGGTTGGTATTTCGGGCACAGTACCATTTACTGTTTACGCTGATTTTGAGGCCCTTACCGCTCCCCTTCACGGATGTGAATCAAGCCCCCATACAAGCTCAACATATCCAGTGCAGAAACATGAGCCCTTTGCTGTAGCCTATTATGTTGTCTGTCACTACGATAATTCCCAATGTGAGTATGTAAGTCATGAAGGTCAGGATTGTGCGCGGTGGTTTGTTGATCAAATGGCGGCTTTAGCAGGCAAAGTAGAAAACATTTTGGACAACCCTCTACCAATTCAAATGAATGATGTACAGCAAAGAGAATATGATCAAGCCACCACCTGCCACATATGTGAAAAGCCCATTTTAGGCGGAGAAAAAAAAGTAAGAGACGACTGCCACAGGATAGGGCATTTTAGAGGTGCTACCCATAGGGAATGCAATTTGAAGTACTCTACACCTCGCCTTCTCCCCGTCTTCTTACACAATTTCTCCCGGTATGACCTTCACTTCATTGTTAAACAATTTGCTCATGTAGATAAGAGCAAATTCAGCATTTTGGCTAAGAACCATGAGAGCTTTACCTCACTTTCATGGAGAAAAGGAAGCATAAGCATTCGCTTTCTCGACTCATTCAAGTTTATGTCTAGTTCTCTGGATAGTCTTGTGAAAGGCTTAAGCGAAGATGAGTTGAAACATACCCATTCCCACTTTACAGATACAAATCAATTTAAATTGTGTGTTCGTAAACGCCATTTTCCTTATGATTATGTGGGAAGTTACGAGGTGCTTAAAGAAACGTCTTTGCCGCCAAGAGAAAAATTATTTTCTCAGTTAACTCAATGCACCATCAGTGAAGAAGACTATGCCCACGCACACCATGTTTGGCGAGTGTTTGGCATAGAAACCATGGGCCAGTATGCTATGCACTACTTAAAATTAGACGAGTTGTTGTTGTTGTTGTTGTTGACAGACGTGTTTGAAACGTTTCGTCAGCTATGTCACACGATCTATGGCCTTGACCCCGCCCACTACTATGCCAGTCCAGGGTTAAGTTGGGACGCCGCTCTCAAATTTACCCACATTGAGCTTAATTTACTGACGGATCCCAATATGGTACTGATGATGGAAAAAGGGATTCGTGGGGGGTTCGTATCGCTCAATCAGCGACATGCCAAGGCAAATAATCATTACATGCCTGATTATTGTCCCGAAGAACCTGAATCCTACCTAATGTATTTCGATGTAAACAATTCATACGGTCACGCTATGAGTCGACCCCTGCCGTACAGAAACTTTATCTGGCTGTCTGAGGATCAAATTAAAGATTTTAATGTGCATAGCGCCAGCAAGCAACAGGACGTAGGGTATGTTCTTGACGTTGACTTAACTTATCCCCCCGATCTCAGACAGCAACATGGTGATTTCCCCTTTTGCATAGAGAAAATGATGCCGCCCGAGAGTAACGGAAATCATAAGAAATTGATGGGTACCTTGTATGATAAAAATCACTGTGTGTTGCAGATTGACATGCTGGTAGAATGCTTAGCCCAGGGCCTAACCCTGAAAAAAAAATCCATAGAGGTATTTCTTTTTGTCAGAAACCGTGGTTGAAACCGTACATGGATTTAAATACCAGTCACAGACAAAGTGCCACTCAACCATTTCAAATAAACTTTATTAAACTGATGAATAATTGTATCTATGGCAAGAGTTTGGAAAATGTACGGCAGTATAGGGACATTAAACTGGTCAACACATGGCATGGACAATGGGGAGTTCAAAAATATATTGCAAAACCAAATTTCAAATCATTAAACATTTTTTTTCGTGTGGTCTCCTAAAGAGACCTAGTGCAGGTCTTTCTATTCAACGCCCGTGGGCGACCTGCGCGTCGGGATGAGAGATGGAATTGATTAAGGTGAATGAAATTTGAGAAGGGTGTGGAAGGAAGCGGCCGTGGCCTGTCAGAAGGTACCGTCCCAGCATTTGCTTGGTGTTGAAAATGGGAAACCACGGAAAACCATTTCAAGGACGGCCGACGGTGGGGCTCGAACCCACGCGTCTACCGAGTCAGCAGAGAGCTTGGCCCCATGACCTAACACTGCGCTTTAGCCAGCGTAGCCACTACTGTCGGTATCTTTAAACATTATTGATCACGATCTACTGACTATTGAACTTTCCAAAACTAAAGTGGTCATGAATAAGCCTATCTATTTAGGCCAAGTCATTTTTGACTTTTCAAAATTGCACATGTATAAATTCCATTATGGTTTTGCAATGCAGCAATTTGGTACCATTTCCTTGTTATATACAGACACGGATAGTTATATTTACCATATCCGTGACTGTGATCCGTATGTCGTTATCAAACAAAACCCTAAATGGTTTGACACGTCCTCGTTTAGTGAGAAGAACGTGTTCGATATCCCCCGTCTGAACAAAAAAGAAATTGGTTTAATGAAAGATGAGTGTTCAGACACCATGATGACTGAGTTTGTAGGTCTCGCTCCGAAAATGTATAGTTTTCGACAGGTGGATCGATGCGAATCTATGCGAGCCAAAGGGATTAGCCAGCATGTGGTTAAACGACTCTGTGTGGATGATTATTTACATGTCCATCAGACTCACACAGCCATTACGCATAGTCAGTTTAGGATTCTCTCGAAAAATCATGATTTATTTTTAATGAAACAGCGAAAACAAACACTCGCTTTGTTGGACGACAAGATTATCAGGATATGATGACAAGCGTCCCATTTGGTTACAACCAGTAATGGTTGTTGCTATTGTTGTTGTACAACACGGCAAGTGTTTGGTTTGGTTGCTATCAAATGCGCGATGCCATCTTGAGCCTCGGAATAAAAATAAAAAATTGTAGTGTATCATATAATTTTTGTTTTTTAACCTGTGTGCATGGATGTATGCATGGATGTGTGAATGCCTGTAAATAGTTGTACATAAACTGTATGTCTGGTGATATTTGCCTGTGAACACATAAAGAGAGCCATACATCAACGTTTGCATGGCTCACTGTGCACAGGCTAGATTAAAAACATGTTGGCTTTTTTAGGTTAGTTTAGGAAAAAACAAGTAGCTACCCTCACTATTGTTGTCGCTTAGTAGGCCTCATGTTTCAGCAAAGTGTGCACCCACCCTCAGTAGGCACAGCTTAATAGGCCGCACTAGGTTGTGGCTTAGTAGGCCTAATGCAAGAACAAGAAACAAATATCTGCTGTTTTTACTGTAGACAATCCCTCACTTTATGGCTAGAGTTATGAGTGGTGATATATTTGAAAACAACACCAGTCAAATATCTGAACAGAATTTTTTTTTAACCTGTTGCATGTTATGCTTGAGGCCTACAGCTAAAGAAGTCAACAGACAGATGGTTATTTATTTGTGTTTTGCTTATTTATTTTTTATTTTTGCCATTGACTTAGGGGACAGACAGTGTATATAGTACATAGTATTTTTTTAATCACTTAGTGAACGTCAACGACTACTTTTCAGATTCAATGATGAGCCACGGTGAAGATTGTTTTATCGTCACAAAACACACCACGTTCAATGAATATGCCACGATGGTGTCTCATAATCCTCAACGTGTGGCCTATCCTTCAGAATATAGAAACACGAAAGTACGCATTGATACCACGTTTTATGACAACATTATGGATGATGACATAGTTTATGATCCAGGCCATCACTATCGTAAATCCTGTATGCTATATTTTGGTTTTGAAAATAATGTATCCACGCAAGTGATTCATAAAGCATGGTACGGTTTAACCATGAATCAAGTGATTGTTAAATTAGCTGACGAGGCTTATTATGCAGATTTTTGGTGTACATTATGTACAAAGCCCCTGTTTAATGTTTATTTTCCAATAACCTCTCAAATGTTTTGTTTTCATTTTTATAAATTTCCTGCTGAGGAACGAATCACTTCGTATCGACAACAAGCATTTCGCCAACTTTGTCTTAGCTTACCTATCAATCAATATTCGCCTCATAGAATGAGATTTGTTAGAAACTAACAACATCATGTCATGATTATGGCTTTTTTGTTTACATTCGGCTTTCAGGTGCATACTTGACGTTTAGAATACATTTGGCTATTTATTTTGTTTGGTTTAGTTTATCGTGTATTCAGGTTGATGAACACATGCACACTGGTTTAAATTTGTAGTTTTTATTTTGTTTCTTTCTTAGTTTGTTGGATGTAGACATGGTTATTAAATGCATAGCGTGTTAACTTTGCCTTTTATAGGTTACCAACAGCATTCAGATGTTTGCTCCTAATATCTGTTGATACTATTTATTTAACAGAATGCAGTGTGAATTTGCACAACAACAGGGCAAACGAATACAAGTCATTCAACAAGGGGATGATATGCTAATTCCCATTGAAAACAGAGACATACATTTACCTCCAAGAGATCTTGAAAATGATTCACACTTAATTTTGATAAAACATTTCCTATTAAATAATTTCCAAATGTATGTTTTGACTGAAAATGATACAAACATTATATTTTTGTTAATTTATCCAATACTATCTACAACTTTAGGCCATAAACACTCAGGCTTAAAGAAAACAACAACACACTTTGATGTACAGACAAAGTTATTGTTGTTGTAGTAATATAAGGACGAGAGTGGTAGAAAGTAACACTCTTTTCTTTGGTTATAGACAACCATGGACGCCTTGAACGCCATTGGTCAAGAAACTTGCACGCAAGAAAATGAGTGAATTGCCTACGCAAACACCCTTTCGCATACATAAAATTCAAAAACTAAAAACCAAATTTGGTGAACGAGCTCTTTGCATTTGTCAAGACTTTGAGACATTTCTTCCCACACGATTTAATAATCTACCTGATAATGTCATAGAAGATGTCAATTCCAGTATTCATCCTGTCTATTTAATCTATGAGGGTGAAAAAATAATCGATGCATGGTTCGTTTTGTAAAAATAGAAAACGAATAATCATTGTACGCTAGCCGTGACTTTTTGTTTATTCATGCCCTACTCTTCAATAACTATATTAAAATAAAATTATTTTTTGGTGCTCAACAGTTTGACGTTTATTAATTGTTGCTCAACGTTTACGAAGATAAATAATAATAATAATAATAATAATAATAAATTTTCTAAACTTATGCTTAATTGTAGAATTTTTTGTTTGTTTTTTGAACCTTAAGTCATGTCAATACGATGATGTCTATGATGAGCATAGGTGAATGCTAATTTTTGTAAGTTCTCTTAATTGGAGATTTTTTTAGCCTTAGGCTACGTGAATAGAATCATGCCTATAATTAGTTTACCTTTTTTACTTTTCATGTACATAAATAGTTTTTTTTAATAAGTTGAAACGTTATGCACTTAAGACTCGCTTGTTCATTCAGCACTGCCTTATGCACCACAGCCACAAGTAAGAAATAAAAAGTTAGAGAGAGACATATTTTTAAAAAGAAATCTATTAAACACTATTTACTAAATAAATAATTTAAAGTTAACGTCACATTGCCTTTACTGCATACATGGTTTTGCACTAAATCTTGTTTTTTTTTTCAAATTCTAATAACATGTTATTTTATTCAATAATAAGAGTTTAACAAAAACATGGTTCTAGAGTAGATAAAGATTTCATTCGCCAGTATCACGTACATTTACAACATGATTTTGGTTTACCTGTGGTTGCAGTGCGTGAGGGGGTGTAAGATTAACAACAAGCGAGCCTTAAGCACATGACGTTTCAACTTACTTTATGAATAATAATAATAATAATTATGGACTCTTGTCCTTTTTATTGTTTGTGATTTAAAATAGCAATTTTTATACAATTTTTGATTATTATTATTATTATTATTATGTTACTATTGATGAATAATGATTGACTTTTGTCTATTTTTGATTGTTTGTGATTTAAAATAGGTTTAGTACAATTACCATGTATATAATTTTTTATACAATTTTTTATAATAATGATGAAACTATAGTTAAAATGATGGACTTTTGTCCTTTTTTATTGTTTGTGATTGAAAAAATAGTTTACTACAATTAGTAATCTTTATTTAATTTTTTATAATGATGCACTGCTGTCCCTTTTTTATTGTTTGTCATTTTATACATTTTATTTAATTATAATGCTGAAACTATGAGTGAATAATAATAATGGAAAAAACACAACATGGACTCTTGTCTTTTTATATATATATTTTTTGTCATCATAACAGTGATACTATACATTTGTTTTAAATAAATTCATCACGATAAGTCCATATCTAGATAAAAGTAATTTGCTCTTCATAGCACCAATCACCATAAATGCTGCCATTCGTTCTGATAGACTGGCATCTGAAGGTGTTAATCGTTGCTTGGCAATGCTTAACAAGACTTTGTCGGCAATGCGTCTTAGTGTGGGATCACTGTTTTCATACGCTATATCATGATTATGGCATGCTTGATCCAAAGCATTAATTCCCATATCCCCTCTCCTCAAACGATCTTGAAGACGAGTACCAGGGCCGCAGAAACTGTAAGCAGGTAAGCGAGCTTCGAATCGTAAGTTTTTAATGATGTTATCAATAATTCCACGGCCAGTACATAGAGATTTCAATCGGTGAAAAACACTTTTGTTGTTGTTATTTTTGTTCTTCTTTTTTTTCTTGCTGTTAGTGTTGTTGTTTGTCGGTGGTTGCTGACGAGCATGGTAGGTGGTGGTTGTTTTCCGCATGACAGCCATGGAAAGATGAAACAATGTCTTTACACTGAGTTTTATGACCATGATATAATTTCATTAATTGGCATGTGGCACACTGTCGAATGGAAGGTATTTTTGCCATGGTTAATTGCTTGTGATGGGGAAAATGATTGCATGGTTGTAGTTCACTCAATACAGGGTCGTTAGTCCACTCGGCAGGCGCCTTTCCCCAATTTTCTTCGAGAGCGTTGGCAGCAACATAAAAAAGAAGTGATTTAGGTAGTGCTAATAATTCATGTTGTGTAAAGCTAATCAGTCTTTTCTTGCACACAAAGAACTTTCCAATAGCCTTGTCGATTGTAGTGGCGTCCATGTCTATAACGTTGATGTTATCACCTCTCGTGTACACGTCTCACTGCCATCATTGGGCGATACACTTTCAGTTTTAATTTTATTGAACAACTCCCAACATGCACTAGTAGTGAGCCAATGAAACAATTGCCATGCATGCGCTAAGGCTTTATTCTGAATATTGTCGCAAGGACAAGTGTCCATGAGCGTTTGCAGGGATGAACAACCCAGATCTAAAAGGTCAATACATTGACAGTGAGAGTGTAGAAATGGTTGAAGCCACTGGTGTTTTTCACTCCCTTTAACAAATAAGACATTGGCCGCGGACAAATGGGCTTTCATGACTATGTCAAGATACTTGCAAGAAATATCACCCTTTTTCCATGCTAATTGCAAATGATTTTCAATCCATTGGCTCTGCTTTTTATCTTTTTCACTAAGCAACTCGAAAGCATAGGGAGGTTTAAACACCAAATGAATAGGGTTAGACACCCAAAACGTACTACAATCGATAAAAGCTACTTCCTTAAATATAAATTTGTTGTCTGCAATTTTAAACCCCTGACAATCCACGATGAGTGTACGCATCATGCTTTTATTTTTACTTGTTACTTCGTTGATGTCTAATCAACAACTAACCCATGCCATGGTTTAACATGGCAAAGTCAAAGGACTTGAGGAAAAAAAAACAAAGAAACAAATGAATTGAACAACAGCTAAATATATTTGAGGTTTTATTCATAACATAAAAACACTTACATTTTTATTACAAAGTTTGCTTGCTTAATTTGGAACAGCATTCAAACGAATAGTTTGCACATACGGTCCACAGGTATCTCCTAGTTTTGCAGGGTCTGGTACAATAACAGGGTAATTCAAACTCCATGGAATATTGCCCACATCATAGCGATTGAGGTAAGGGTAGGATGGACTCCATCGCTGATGATCGCCAAAGGGTCGATCCCCTATTTCCCAGTTTCCAATTTCAATGTTGCAAATAATACACTTGACCACATCCCCACGTTTTAAGTAATAAAATCCGCTCGCAGCCAATTCTCCACGATCCAGAAAGGGAACTGTCCATGTTTCAAAAGTTTTCAGACGATTAAATTCACATTTTAAATTCCATGGTTTGTCTGTCAGGTTGTTGTTGTTGCTGTTGCTTATTGAGGGACACCCGATTGTTGTTGTTGTATGTGCGCACAGTGCCAGAGCGCAACAGATACTGTGCATGCAGACGCTTATCAATCCTATGAATGATCTTTTTTTTTCACCCGACCACAGATGGCTTACATGCTGGTGACATAATTGGACAAACGATGATATTTCATTTGTCTAGCATGAATAATCAAACTGTAGGCACTGGTATTGTCTGGGACATTTTCTTGTGTTTCAAGATCTACCCTTAAATCAATGGTGGTGATTTTCATAGATTCTTCTAGATATGAACAGTCGAAAACAATCAGTGGTGCTTTTGCTTTAAACCGTTGTGGCGACAACATAGGGCAATCCTGTTTTTCATAATAAGACGATTGAAATTTAGCAAACATGTCATAAAGGGGACCAAACTTATTTTTTGAAAAAATGAGTTCCAACCCCTCATAGGGAAAGCAAACATTATTTAAAAATTGTCGTATATTTCTCAAGTGAATGTGATCAAACAGGGTGACATCTTTGCTTTGTTGGTATTTTCTATTGGTTTGAAAACCAATAACAACACACAGGGGTCTCTCGGTAGAGCGAGCCGATTTGACACTCCAACTATGAGTGTCTGTGGTAGGTAGCAAGGGGTATTCATGTAGACTCCAACTTCGAAAGGCGATAGGCAAGGCTTTATCTTTTTGCACCAAATTTAACATGCTTAGCTTTATACGATCCGATCGTGCCACATGGGGCACTTTCCATTGTAATCGAAGCTGTAGAATTTTTGAGTCTATCACTTTGTCAGAGGCTCCTTTCAGTGCATTATAATCACTGCCGTCTCTCACCAGATACAAACTTTGTCTTGCGTTTAAAATAATACCCTTGTGATCTTCGGCAAAGCCAAGGAGTAATTTTAAGGGTAGGAAGCCTGTAAAAGTGCCATCGGTATGAACTAGCCAGTCATTGCTACTGTTGGGTCACCATCCTGCCATAGAAAGCGTTTTACTTTCCTCCTCGCTGTAGGATGGATATAATTTCATAAGACTAGTCATGCCCACATATCGAGTCATATCTATGACAATATCATTTATCACATAACGTACTTCAGAAAACAGAAAAGCCAAACCATGATTCGCCAACGCAGACGTTGTGGGTGTGCTGCCATCTGCTTTCATCAATTTACCCTCAATTTGAAGGACACTTTCATGAGGTAGAGTAAAAATATCTTGATTGTTAATGATGAATTGAATCTCGTCATTGTTATTCAGTCCTGTTGCTTGAGGTTGATAGGAATGCATATCAATACGCACGACGCCATCTTCCACTTGTATGGGATTTAACACTTGCAACAGCTCCTTGTTCATGATTGGGGTGTAGCGTATAACCAATGCGTTGTAAGCGTTGTCGGGTTACTCGTGTCAACCGTTTCATACACGGCGGGCAACTAACTGACCTCGTAGACGTTGTTGTTGCTTTATAGATAAATTTCATAGCGTCTTTAAAACCAACTTGTAGGTCACAGGGGTGTTGGCGTCCAAAGCAATCAGTTGTTGGTTTCTATTCACTAAGCGTAAGGTAATATTACTAATATCACTGACACACACATGATGATATAGAACCACTGAAGGGTTTTCACGAATAATATAGCCACAAGGAGAGGTGACAATAAAATCATACAGGGAATGGCTTTGTTCTTGATTCGTAAATACGTCTCTAATAATATTGCAAGTCACAGAAATGTGATGGTCCTCGATGAATTTCACTGGATAATCTGAATCATGGGGTTGGTGAGCTGCCAACACTCTTGGTTTAAATCCTAGTAAAGGACCAATAGAATGAACTCGTGTTTCAAAGTCAATGTTAAACGTAGAGAAAATACGACAGCGATGAGTAATCGTATTGGCTGTAAGTTCAAATTTGTGTGTCCCATCCGCAAATGGTTTGACACCAAATTGTGTTATCATCGACACGCTAATGACTTCATGCACATCGTCTATGGTATAACCTCCAGGGGGTAGTCTCAACATATAATCATCATAATAAAATTTGTCATTAATATCCAGTTGAATATTGTAAATTCTGTTGTAACTTTCCGAAGAAATTAATCCTAGCACATAGGATTGTTCGGGATGCAATTCAATGGGGGAAAAATTCCAGGGACACTTCAGGCCCGCGACTGTGCACGGTAAAGGTCTTGGCGTTGACATTCATAATAATGAAACTGTTGGCTTAACGCAACCTCTTATATAAAAAATGTAAACTCAAACGGCCACACTCTTGACTGTCAAAGGTTTGTTGACGATTCACATTATAGAATGTCTTTACCCGGTTTCCCAAATAACGTAGCAACTCGATCGGGGGTGGTAAATTTCCATAACTGTCAAAGTACCATACTGTGGAACCTTGTTTCACATAGGCTACAAAATGGGTTCCTGGACCTGCATCATCATCTAAATTCATCATGGCTCGTTCTTCTTTCCACGGTGCTTTGGGTAATTCATTTCGCATAAACACCTCGAAAATGAGAAATCTTCAGTTGTTTGGCATAGCTTTCCACTTCTTCATGACGAGGCAGTTGCCTTAAGCGCTTATCGAAGATGGACATTTTTTTCTTAGATGGTGGATAAAAGACTGGCTTTAAAGGATTGCCATTTCTAGCTCCCATCGCAGTGGCTTCTAACGTTTTATTGTGTCGCTCGCTTTCTTTGAGTTATTGCTTGCCTTGCTCTACGGCTTTTATGGTTTTCGCTACAGCGCTGGCACCATCCAAAAGGGACCCCAAAGCTGCCAACCCTGCAAATAAAGCCGGCAAAAAACCCCCACGCTTAGCAACAGGAATGACTCGCCCAAGTTTTTTCTTTCTTTCTTTTTATCGATACATGATGGTGCGATTTCGGAGCTGTAGACAATCGCACCGCTTGTAAAGCTTTTTCGATAGCCACTCTTTTTAGTTTTTTTTTAGTTTTTTTTTAAAGTTTTAACACTGGGTGTGAGGCAGATCGACTTGGTTTCCGATCTGGCTTTTTTCACTTTTTTGAGATTTGTTTTTTTCATGTTCATGGCATATCATTCTTTCACCATGGTGCTAATTGGAGAACCTTTCACAGCAAACATTCAATAACAACTAACGTAGAGAACCTTATTTCATAGCAGTATATTCCATTTCTATATAAAGCGGAAAATCATTCACCGTTTTCCCAGCTTCCTTTTCCTCAAACGTAAGCATAAGATGAAAGGATAATTCATCTCCGACATTTACTCTTTGATGGTTGTGGGCCAACACTCTATCACCGTTTATTTGTATTTTTAAATGTTTATCATCAGGCATGGCATATTTATTATGAATTACACCATCATAATGCAATCGATAACGACTTAAACCGGAAGCAAGCATATAGGTAAGATCATCATTCACCAGTGGTGGTGGGGAATGGTTTCTGTCATTGTCCAGTTTTTGATTTGACAGATACACTAAAACACAGATGGGACAAATTTATAAAGCCTTTTCATTTGATGGGTCACATATCGTTTCGTGCAGACATCATTTTCGTCTCGAGGCTCTTGCACATCAATAATACGATGATGATTGGCTGAATAGCCCTCAACGGTTAGTCTCAGGGCCATGTGATAAGACACTTTGCGATCGACATAGCTTTTTGTAGCCACCTCTCGTGACTGTTTTGACAAAGAGGCGGCCGTGGCCATGGTTACACGTGCTCGCCCAAACACGTCCATGGTGATAGACGTTAACTAACCTATCCTACTCACCGCTTGCCTGTATATATAAACCTTATACACACAAGAAAAAACTCAGTCGTCGTCACTATGGAATTAATGAAACAACCCCATGCTTTGCCGTCTCTGATTTGGTTTCAGAGCTATCACTGTCCGTGTGCGAACCTAAACGTCATGGCACCCTATTCCCATCTACCATTCTATGTATTATGGTAGGGCCTTCCAGTTGTGGAAAGACCAATGTTTTGCTGAACATTATTACCGCACCTCATGGCCTACGATTTCAAAATATTTATATTTTTGCCAAATCTTTGTACCAGCCTGTACGAGTATCTGGAACAAATTATGTCTTCGTTAAATAAAGAAGTCATGGGCTATTTTACATTCGCCTCACCTCAAGATGTCATTCAACCAGACCGAATTCTACCAGATTCCATTATAATTTTTGATGATATTGCCACTCAACGACAGGCCATTATTCAAGAGTATTTTAGTATGGGACGCCATAAACAAGTGGATTGTTTTATTCCAAAATCCCCAAACAGTTGATTCGTGACAATGCCAATCTCATCGTTCTCATCCGCCAAGACTCTAGAAATCTCTATTATATTTTTCAAGATCATGTGAATCCTAGAAATCTCTATCATATTTTTCAAGATCATGTGTATCCATATATGTCCTTTACAGCTTTCACGCAATTGTGTGCTTCGTGTTGGAACCATCATCCCCATGCCTGTTTGGTCATAAATAAACAGAATGAACGATGTGAGGGACGTTATCGCTTGGGTTTTGATCATTTTATTTCTGTTTTAAAAGACCCAGGGTTTGACATTTACTGTTAGTGTGTCTTTACCTTCACCATGGCGAACGCCATAGGGTACAAGAAACATGTTCAAATCATGCAGCGTATTATTGAGGCACGAAATACGATTCGACATAAATTTCGTGAATTGCAACGTTTAAAAAACGTCAATCCTTCACCCATGATAAAACATGCTCCATCATCGGTTGATCCCATGAGGTTTAAACCAAATGCTTCTGCTGCTACTGCTACCTCTCAAACCAAACCATTAACAAGTTCAAAATTTACTCAAACAGATTCCACACGACAGGTAAAATCCTCCTCCTCCTCTAATGTTAGTGAACAAGAACATCAAGAAGAAGAACAACAACATGAACAAAGTGAAAGTGAAAGCGTATTTAGTACCGAAAGAAAGAAAACCTCACCCCTTCAACAGTTTCTAAAAACAAAACAAAAATCTTCCGTCATAGCGGCAACACCGTCTTCCTCCACATCGTCTCCGTTTTCACAAGTCTTGGCAACCCCTCAAAATAAAGCTCAACTCAAAAACATTTTAATCAAACATTATGGGGCAACCCTGGAACCGCATCTGACCCTTCTATTTATTGGAAAGACAGATACCACGTATGGTGTTCGCTATGAGAATGATAGTTTTAAAATTGGGGATTCATCCATTAAATTTGCTCGTACGAAAGCTGTCATTAAAAAGATCAACTATAAATTAACACCAGGTCCGTTAAAGCTGCTATTTTCTCGCACCCCCTCGCCACAAGATTTTACGTCCGAGGACCTTGCTAAATATAAATCCATTTTATTAGACACCAACGCTCACAAAAGAAACTTAAATCCTCTCAGGAGGTCAATGCCAATATATCCCAAAAATATAAAACCATCACTCCAAACATCTTTGGTAAGCAAAAACGTCACTCTGCCTCTGGTGTAAGGTTTAAGAAATTAAAACCCTACCTAGATATAACCTTTTGGAATAATCCCAATCAGTTAGTAGAGCGCTTATACTTTCTTCATGCATCAAAACAAGCTGGTCACACTGGATGAGGCAGAAATCGCCCACATTGAACAACAACTCCGAGATGCTAAAATTATCTTATAAGCCATCCCCCATCAAAAAGGGCATTGCTCATGAATTGCATAAACCAGCCCGACGCATTTATGAATAACAACTCCGAGATGCTAAAATTATCTTATAAGCCATCCCCCATCAAAGTGGGCATTGCTCATGAATTGCATAAGCCAGCCCGACGCATTTATGAACGCCGTCGTGTCATTTCCAAAGGAATCGATGAACTTTGGCAGGCAGACCTGGTTGAAATGATACCTTATTCTAACGTTAACGACGGTGTACGCTATATGTTGACAGTCATTGATGTCTATTCCAAAATGGCTTTTGTTCAACCAGTAAAAAATAAAACTGGTATCTTAGTCACAAAGGCCTTTCAACATATTATTGAACAATCAAAACGTCAACCTCACTTGTTACAAACCGACCAGGGGAAAGAATTTTTCAACAAGGATTTCTCCAGTTTTCTCAAATCTAAGGATATTCACCATTCCACCACCTATATCAATCTCAAAGCTAGCGTAGTTGAACGCTTCAATCGAACATTAAAAAGTTATATGTGGAAAGAGTTTACAATACATGGCTCCTATCGATGGATAGACTGGTTACCTCAACTTGTGTCACGCTACAACAACACCATTCATTCCACCATCGGCATGAAGCCTCGCCTCGTCACCAAGAACCTACCCAGACTCAATAAACTGTTTAACCCTATAAAAAGGGTAGACCCAAGGCGACATCGCCTTAAAATTGGAGATTTTGTTCGCATCAGTAAACATAGAAGTGTGTTTTCAAAATCGTATACTCCACAATGGTCGACGGAAATTTTTAAAATTCGCCAAGTCAAGCTAGGTCAACCTGTGACGTATCTCTTAGAAGATCAGAGCGGTCAACCCATTCAGGGACGATTCTATTATGAAGAAGTGCAAAAAACATTATATCCCAACGATTATCTCATTGAACGAGTAATTAAAGTCAAAGGTGCAAAATATTTTGTAAAGTGGTTAGGGTTTCCTTCCACGTTTAATTCATGGGTCAATAAACACAATTTTTTGTAATAAACCCCTATTTATTTATTTAAAAAAAATTCCATTTCCAAAAAGATGTATCACATTACCTTTCATTAATCCCACCCTTTTGTTTTTTACATGTCCAATAACCTCTTTGTTCAAGCCCATGCCAATCTTTTATCATGATATTATACACCCACCCATCGTTTGAAACTTTGCACTGCATGATAAGTCCATGATGAACCAAGACTATGACATACTCAGTAAAAAGCCACACACTGTATAATGACACCTGCCTCTTATCTCTCTGGTTGCAAAGCACGTACGATGATAAGACCCCTTGTCTTGTCTTGCTAGCCGTGGGTCAGTCTCAATGCTTTCAATTCTCATTTCATCAAGCAAGTCCTATCTCTGCGTGTGAACCCAGTCAAGCCATGACAAATAATAATATTAATAATAATGCATAGGTGTTTTACCAACATCATAGCGCTTAACATAACGTGACTTCATATCTGGTTTCTTACTCTTCCCCGTTTTCCTCAACGATCTCGAAAAAATGACGGAAACCATAATTTCAGCTTTTCCATACCTACATTCCCGTAAAGAGGACAACGACACAAATACATCAACATGCCCGTCATAAAAATCACCTGATTCGTTTTCCAAATAACTTGAAAATGAACAAAAACACCTTTTGCATAAAAAACATGTTTCCAGCTTTTTACCTTTTCCATACCTACATCCCCATAAAGAGAACGACGAGACGAAAAAAATATTATCACGCACGTCATCATCACGTTTTCAGTTTTCCCAATATTAGGGAAAATCACAAAAAAACATTTTCCGTAAAAAAACATGTTTCCAGCTTTTTACCTTTTTCCATACCTATATCCCCGTAAAGAGGACGAAGAGACGAAAAAATATTATCACACACGTCATGATCACGTTTTCAGTTTTCACAATATTAGGGAAAATCACAAAAACCTATTTTCCATAAAAAACCATGTTTCTAGCGTTTTACCTTTTCCATACCTATATCCCTGTAAAGAGGACAACGAGACGAAACATCAACATGCCCGTCATAAAAATCGCCTTATTCGGTTTCCAAATAACTCGAAAAATAACAAAAACACCTTTTCCATAAAAAAACATGTTTCCAGCTTTTTCCCTTTTCCATACCTACATCCCCATAAAGAGAACGACGAGACGAAAAAAATACTATCACACACATCATGATCACTTTTTCGGTTTTCTAAAAATGAGCAAAAATGTGAAAAACGCATTTTTAGACCCAAAACCCTATGTTCAGCTTTTCGAAACCTACATTCCCGTAAAGAGCGCAACGAGACGAAAAAAAAACGAATCCAAGCACGCCCTCCTAGCATGACTCCTTCCATTCCAAGGTCGCAGGGGCTCACAACTTGCTTTTGGAAGCAGCTCTCTCATCATCCCACTACTCCAGTGTTAGACAGGAAATGTGTGTACTTTTTTTTCCAAACCGATAGTATTTATTTGAGGGGTTTGGGAAATCGTGGTAATCAGCTCTACGTAACCAACATCTTACATTGATTATCAACCAGTAGCCTACAGTTCACTCTACGGTTTTTGGCCGGTCAGTCCCGGTTTTGCAATCGTACAGAGGATACTCGGCGAGCCTCAGGCATATGCAATTGACATGTGAGTTTTCAGTTACGCGCAAAGCAACTCTTGAATCAATTGCGCATGCGTGAGGTTCACCACCTGTCCTCTGTACTACTGCGCAATCGCACCTCACCGGCCAAAAACCGTGGTGTGAACTGTATCTCCAAGGGCGACTTAAAACAATTGGGCGAGGTGAGAAAAGGAGGAAGAGTCCGCCTCATTGCGTAGTGACTAGCATTCTTGACTGTTACTGCCAAGAAATGCATTTCTGGTCTGAGGGCTGGAACGGTGTACTCTCAGCCTCGTGAGGTAAAACTGAGAAGAGGATGTTTGGATTCTTACATCCGCCATCCCGGAAGTGGTTTTCCGTGGTTTCCCACGCCAGGCAAATGTTGGAATGGTACCTAACTTAATGCCACGGTCGCTTCCTACCCAAATCCTACCTCAATTTATCACAAATACACACATTGGCACAGACATCGCAGTGACACAGGTTATAAGATTAATTCTACACACACTCAAGTACAAGAGGCTAAATCACTACGATGTCGCAACAACAAAAGGAAGAACAGGAGTTAACGCTTTTGTTTCTACAATGTTTTGACTTAAGTCTCCATCAGGGACGTGCGGTGCATCTGTAAGCTAGGGGTAGCGATGAACAATGGATAAAAGGGCCCCAAACAGTAGCTGAGTCATTAACATATGTAGGACCAACGTTATTAGTTGCTACTGTAGTTGTTGCTTCAAACGAGGTTTGGTACATCTATGGTCATCAGCCCCTATTACATTTAGTGCTTTACTCATCAGTTCAGCAAATAAACATCCTAATTTGTACTAGACATTCGCTAAAATTAGTGACAAAGTTGTTGAATGTATGTAATTATGTATTTTAAAGCAAAACACGGCTATACACTTTCTGACTCCCTAGGTTGTAAATCAGTGCCCTTTCAAACGCTGATACAACAATAACAATATACGTAATGTACACGTCCACTAGCCCTTGAGGTCGTATGATACTCTTGCGGTCCTATTCCGGTTTCAATCTTGATATAGAAGAAATACGGTCATAGGCCTATAGCACTCATTGATACTGCAGTACATGCGAGTAGCCTACCGTATTTGAAAAACATGCACTCAGCATCCCGTATGGTAGCCTACTCCAGCAGAACTGTTGGGGTGGATGGAGACGGAGCGGTGGGGGCACCCATCGTCATTGACAAGACGCCACCGGAACAGCAACCGATGCAGCTAAATATGCGCACAAATCTCCTGGCTTCAATTGCAATGGCTTTAAGCGCGCTTTTTGACAGGATGTACGGTACATTATGATTGCACAATAATTACAGAAATATTAAGGCTGAAAGTGCTTCTATAGCCGTGGTCTAGCTTACCTAGACCTAGCCGTGCTCACTCGTATTTGATGTTCATTTCATACTGCAACTATGTTTTATCACTCCACGTGGACTCAACAAAAAGCTGCAATTCAGTAAACTAAGATGTTCATATGCTCACCACAGTGTTCTTACTGGTGCGGCAAATGCCTAAGTATAACTTCCCCTGGTCTACTAAACGTGTCATTAGCACGGAGGAGAGAATGAAGCATCAAAGCCTTGCCGCTTGGCAAAGCTTTTAAGATGCACGACAATACTTGGATGCGTATCGAATCTGTCCGCTAACATGACGTGTTTCTGAGGTGACTGTGTAATTGTAATAGGGTCTTGGATTGGGGTAAGTATACCGAGACTTGCGAAAATAGGGTGCCATCCCGGCACTTTCCAGGAGGGAGTGTGGAACAAACCGCTCTCAGGACGGTCGCTATGAGCCTCATGAATCGAAACTTGCATTCGTGGGGCGCGACTTAAAGCGCACGGCTACGACATGGGGCCTCCGAAAGAGCTCAGAAAATTACCTTTTGAATTCGAACAACTGATTTGATGACTGAGGTAGGCCTAAGTCATTGCAAATATGAATTTGAGAACAATATATTGCAACACATAACCAAGAAAAGCGCACTGGTTACAAAATATTCGGCACCGGCACATAAAGAGCATGAGAACGTGAGGTATGAAACATGAAGTTAATGAGTAGACCCATGGAAACTTAACATTCCTAACGGTTATATGCTGAGCATGGTGAGTTCATAACGTCCCCACCTACTTAATACAGCACACGAAATGCTCCAACGCCTCAGGGATCACAAGCAGTGGGATGTGGGTTGGCGACCACTGGATCCCACTTACATGTCATCTGTCCTGTTGCCCTCCCTTGGCAACTCTTACACTTTTCTGATTCCGACGTTTTCCGAGACTTAAGAGTTCATTGATTTTCCTTGCTTAATTGGTTCTCGTCGAAAAAGAATCAGTATCAAAACAGCTAAAACTTTTGCTTGAAAGATTTTTTTGATATGACCCACCCTTAAGCCAAGGGGTGAGCGAAATGTTCTCGATGAAGATGACAAGTTGATGAGGTAGTTCACCCCAAGATAGGTATCACAAATTATTGCTGACTGTACTACAGATGTCATCAAAGCCATATTGATGTTTTGACAGTCGTGTCGTCCTACAGACCAGCCAAAGATAACGTTATCTCCAACTCCTGTCCGGCTAATGCAAGGTAATTAGCAGTAGACTAAAACAGAGCACGGATTCCGATGACATGCCACCTTTTAAATGGTTTACCACAGATATTGCTAACTTGTAAAATATAGCCTATATAACTAGTGCGCCCGTGCGAGCTTTCGCAACGTGCAATGCAAGAAATGCAAAGCATAAATACAGTCTGGAAATACAGAAATACATATACACATATCAAAAAAAGTTTTGCATCACCTCGGTTCCAAGAGTTCCGGAACCGTTAAATACAAAGGGAATAGAGATCAACACAAACAACATTTCAGCTCGTTTTATTGCTCATGAGACCCACACATTGCATGTTGTACCATCATACAGCTAGACTTTCAGCATTTGTGGTCCAGATTGCAGTACACACCACTACCTCTAATACCCAGTAGCACGTCCTCTTGCATTGATGCATGCCTGTATTCGCCGTGGCATACTATCCACAAGTTCATCAAGACACTGTTGGTCCAAATTGTCCCACTCCTCAACGACAATTCGGCGTAAATCTCTCAGAGTGGTTGGTGGGTCAAGACGTCCATAAACAGCCCTTTTCAACATATCCCAGGCATGTTCGATAGGGTTCATGTCTGGCGAACATGCTGGCCACTGTAGTCGAGCGATGTCGTTATCTTGAAGGAACGCATTCACAAGATGTGCACGATGAGGTCGAGAATTGTCGTCCATGAAGACAAATGCCTCTCCAATATTCTGCCGATATGGTTGCACTATGGGTCGGAGGATGTCATTCAGGTATCGTAAAGCCGTTTCGGAGCCTTCCATGACCACCAGTGGCGTACGTCGGCCCCACATAATGCCACCCCAAAACATCAGGGAACCACCACCTTGCTGCACTCGCTGGACAGTGTGTCTAAGACGTTCAGCCTGACCAGGGTGCCTCCAAACACGTCTCCGACGATTGTCTGGTTGAAGGCATATGCGACACTCATCGGTGAAGAGAACGTGATGCCAATTCCGTGGGGTCCATTCAGCATGTTGTTGGGCCCATCTGTACCGCGCTGCATGGTGTCGGGGTTGCAAAGCTGGACCTCGCCATGGACGTCGGGAGTGAAGTTGCGCATCATGCAGCCTATTGCGCACAGTTTGAGTTGAAACACGACGTCCTGTGGCTGAACGAAACGCATTATTCAACATGGTGGCATTGCTGTCAGGGTTCCTCCGAGCGGCAATCCGTAAGTAGCGGTCATCCACTACAGTAGTAGCCCTTGGGCGGCCTGAGCGAGGCCTGTCATCGACAGTTCCTGCATCTCTGTACCTCCTCCATGTCCGAACAACATCGCTTTGGTTCACTCTGAGACGCCTGGAAACTTCCCTTGTTGAGAGCCCTTCTTGACACAAAGTAACAATGCGGACGCGATCGAACTGCGGTATTGACCTTCTAGGCATGGTAGAACTACAGACAACATGAGCAGCGTACCTTCGTCCTGGTGGAATGACTGGAATTGATCGGCTGTCGTACCCCCTCCGTCTAATAGGCCCTGCTCATGCATGGTTGTTTACATCTTTGAGCAGTTTTAGTGACATCTATGAACAGTCAAAGGGACTGTATCTTGGATACAATATACACAGTCAACGTCTATATGCCGGAGATCTGGGAACCGAGGTGATGCAAAACTTTTTTTGATGTGTGTAGGTTAGGTATCTTGCCAATGCCGCTGCGCCCTAACGGCAGGTTCGCCTAGCAGTACGCCGCGGTACAAATAGTGGCAAGTCTTTGTTAAGCTATACTGGGTTGACAGTGCTGTATGAGCAGTAGAGTAACTAACGGGATTTCATGTAAAGAGCCTCATTTTCTATACCGGCAGTGGAGAGTGCTACTCGCATCCAGTCGGCCGTGTCTCGTCAAGAGCTACTGTTGCCTGGAAACGACATGACTTGCCATTCCTTAATGAGTTTATTTTATGACTTTATAAGCATTTCCTCGAGTGCAAAATGGTATGTATTTAATTGTGAGGCATTTAAAGAGTAAGTGAGTGTTTCGCGCACACGTTGGGTTATGCGGAACCTGTAGGTACCCCATATGTGTAGGTTGGTGTTAATAGGACCTTAATTTCGGTACAAAACTGGAATGGAAACTTAGCTGAATAATATAGGGAGGGATACATATATACAAATCCTGTTCATGGCCCCCACATTACAGAAATGCATATTTATTAAGTCATTCTTCTTCATTTTCTATGCATTTTATTTTTAGGTCATTTTCTCGCGTCATTATTACCGGTATGTCATTTTATGGAATTTATTATAATATTTTATACGTTTTTGTGTCATTTTAATGGTTTTGGATACATTTTCTGCGTATGGTACTGGATATTAACAGAACTGAAAGTGAGGATGAATACGAAAATATGAGAATCTTCCAAACTTTGATCAACCCTTATTTCTTGGAATATCAACATTCCAGGAGACACGCTGCACTTGCAACTAATCCGGAAACGATGTTGAAATCGAGGGGATATGAAGACAGACAACAGTAGGCCCAGTAATGCCAGTCTGGTTAAGTTCCTCAGTGCAACCGCCAAGTGGATTTGTGTTATTGGCCACGATTGTTTATATTCGAATGTATTTAAAATGCAGAAGTTAAAGCCATCTAGGGCTGTTCATTTCAAACAAATAATTTCGGAATTCGGCGAGGATATTTTTTCCACCGACAATCGTCGACTCGTCGTTCTTTTTCCTGTGACGTGAGAATCTACGAATGGTCACAGTCATCTACTGTAACGCAGTGTGAGGTATGCCTGTATAGCCTGTCATGTATTTTAAGTACACATTTTTCTTATCTAAACCGATAATGAATTCGAGTACCTAACGGCGAAATTCTCTGTATTGTTTGTTCTTCAGATGTTGCAGCCTTAAAATTCCACGTACCACGAAGTGTTATTTACCATGGAAAAGAGCCAGGCAGTCTGAAAGACTGAACTTTATATAATTTTAAATACTACAAATGCTGAAAAATGCTAGAAAGGCCGGAGGCTTCGCTCGAAGCCAAAGACTCTTGACATGTTAGATGATCAAGAAACAATCAGAACGCTAGAAAGTTACAAGTCAAGAGGGAGCTGGAGCGCGCGGTGAAAGGAGGGAGCTGGCCGGATGACGTCACGCTCGCCGTGTCGTTGCAGTCTCGTAACTCCAGAGTTCACCAGTGAACTTAGTACACATGCACCAAGCGATTCTATGACGACACACACCTCAGTGCATTCTCGGTACATTTCGTAACGTCGCCGTAACGTAACGACGAAGTCGACTAGATCATTTAAAATGATTTAAAAAAAGAACACAGAACTTGCCAAACAATAGACTGAAATAATAACCAGTATTTGTGTGCAAATAATTCATATTTGTCAAATACAGTATACTAGCGGACCCGTGCGAGAAATCTCGTATGTTCATAAACCACACTTTCCCCTATACCGTAGGTTTTGCAAATCAAACACTCCTTACAAAAAATGATATTTAAGAAATTAGAATGCAATTTGTCACTGATAATGTCATTTGTGTGCTGAATGTGCTGTAACACTCACCGGTTATTCGATATTTATGAAATTATACGATTTGAGTACTCGTTCCTTTGATTTACTGTTTCTGGAATCCTTGCAAAATGATAAACGAAAGACCTCAATCTTAAAATGACATGAAACAGGCGTCACAGTGACCAAAATGTGAAGTGGACAGCAATTAAGGAGGGTATTTTCATACATCAACAGTATCTGCAAATCGCACACTTCTTACATTTTTTAAATAAATTATTGATATTTATGGAATATACGGAATCAGAGTATAATTCGTCGCTGCTAATGTCTATTCTCTTTCATTTGAATGCCCATTTTCACGACCGGTCGCTTGTGAGTGCCGCAGGAGGGATCTATACTACTGAAATAATATAAGTTATATGATGATGATGATTAGGTACCAATTAACATCATTTCAACATACAATGATGTAGTCTGTTTGCAATTTCTGTGTGATCAAATCATGTCAGTTTCATTCAAATTTTTAGGTAATTTTTTAAAGTTTTCGGGTCATTTTATGGGATTTCATGTCATGTTTAAACATTCCTAGGTCATCAAAATCCGGGCCCTGATTATAATGATAAGATGGGGCTTCTCGTATGCTAAACATGTAATTAGAACGTTAAACAATATTGGCAAATTCAAAATATTTTTCTTTGCCTGGTGAAACCTATCTTCTCCTTCCTGCGTGCCGAGAGGGATTTTTTAAATTGGTACTACAACTGGGAAGGAATGATGCATGCATTTAGGTTAGCCTACATAAAAAGAGCTGAACTTTCAAGATACGACTGGGGGTGGTTGAGGTGGAAACTATCTTTGTTTACTTGTGTCACGCTGTCAACCTGCTTCGATGACAGACCCATTCTAGTGGGTAGGATATGACTCAGGTCCAGTAGCCTGTCATCGTTTTGCTCTCCGTGGTGACATGAGCACCTGTTGCACGTAACTGTGCTGTTAAAAAAGAATTAGAAACGCACCTTTCTCAATCCACCCATTATTATTGTTTCCGCTCACAATTCACAATATAACTTCTGTCAAAAACACCAGTAGAGCGCGTAATGCTGCTTGACTTATGGGCAGACGGCACTAAGTAATCACTAGGGACCGGATTCTTAGATTTTTATCTATTTTTTTCCTTACTTCTAAATACAAAAATACTTTTCCGAATCACACCCAAAAGATATTCTGTAGTAGGCCTACCGGTACCTAAAAAAAGTAAATGATATGCGAGTACTTAAAAACACCTAAGTTAATTGCAGTTTTGTTCCATTTATTGTAGTACCGTATTTTGAAGTTTTAGTCCACAATTTTTAAAATTAAACCTGAAGACAGGGGTCATTCCTAGTAGCTCTAGTTGATTGAGAGAAACCCTACCGGCCAGAAAATTCAAATATTTTCAGCACATTACAGCTTATATCTTATTTTTTGGTTATTTACTGTCAGGAAAGTGAGAATAAATCTTTCATTTTTTCCAAGAATCCGATATTCTAAAAGTAAACAAAGTAAACCAAGTTCATTAAACAGCATACAGTGTGAAAATCACCTCTGACATCCTTGATTTTATGAATTTGAAAAAAATAACATATTTAAGGAGCGCAAATATTGCCTAAAAGTGTGTGAAGTTCTCGGTGAGAATTTGATAACTTATCACTACAGTATGTAAAATATTCACACTATCGTTGCAAACAGATTTTCTACTAACAATAAGGCATTAATTTTAAGCTTTGCGCAGTTTATGACAACTTTTGCTACACTTTGAAAATATACAAACCTATTTAAAAACAACAAAAAACTATTTTATGTTTTTGAATGCCTAAAACGACAATTATAACATTTAACAGCCTAAAAATCCTGTTCCTAGTCATCACTGCTTGTCCCGAAAGGCTCCAGGTGCTATTATCAACAAATGGTGGCGCAAGGAAACTCCGCGCCACTCGTACTTAGAAAGGCCAAGTTAATACCCAAGTCAGTCCTAGAAACGGACCTCTAGTTTCTATAAATAAAGTAAGCTTTCTGTTTGAACATTTTGAATTTTCGGCTTAAACTTGTTATGCCGGTCGAGGCGTTTAATGACCAAATATAACCTGCCCTCGGTTTAAATGTTGTCCGTTTGTGGTATATTGGCGTCAATACTAACTTACTGGAATGAATGGCACGTAAGTTACACACTTCCGTAAGTAGAAGGCATCCCTAAATAAAACTGTCACAAAATATAAATGTAATACTATAGCGTATATTTATGGTGCAGTAGTAATCTCAATTGGTAATACCACCAGAATATGAAAATCATATTAATAAAAAAAAAAAAAAAAAAAGAAGGTTTTGCTCTCATGCAATTTTAATCAAACAAAATGTATAGGCATAGGTACAGAAACAATCCGCATACTCTGGACGCTCTCGAGAACGAAATAACTGCACTGATACGAAGGATACCATTTCCAACAAATGCTCTGAAATGCATGTAAGTTAAGTAATGATTATTATTAAATACGTTAAAAACTGCAAATTTGTTGAACTAGTTGGGCGCTACGCTGCTACTAGCGCCAGCGTCTTGTTCGACAGGTGGCTAGTGATCCGGCCATCACATGACGCATGCGAAATTCCGTTGATAAGGTTCTTACTGTAGAATTATGCAACACTGAAAAATACTTCAATAAATTGATAGTCTACTGAAAATTATAAATTGATAGCTTAACATAGGAACCAATATAATATAATGCAACTATTTCTTACTTGTGTGGACCAACTGCCTAAATTGAATTGCCAATGGTGAAAAACAACAACTGTTGCTTCATTTTACAAACTAGGATCATCATGGTCGTTGGCCCCATGCACTGTACCTCGTTCATGTGTGCACTGAATTCTGATACACGTACACAAATCATGGTATCGGTCAATATTTGGGACTCAAAGTATCCTGTGACTACTATGCCTAGGATCGCCTGCAGGATTTCTTCTAGGAGTGAAAATGTCTCTAAAGAGGGAAGGGTGCGGCAAGGACCGACTGTTATTCGATAATCATTTCGACCTATAAATATTCGTGGATTCTAGCTCCCCCAATCAGATTTTTTCCCCGTCCTGAGTTACTGTCGAGAGCTCACTGTGAGTTGGAACTCCGTTGTAGGTTTTATTTTGGGGCTTTAACATCGCAAGTATTAGCCCCAGTGTACTTGGGTGAGTAATGTTTATGTAACAACCAGAGTTATTGTGGGTCTGTAGTAGTAAATTTCAAATCGAACCCGGACCTTAGGGGTAACAACCCACGACACCAACGGGTGGTCTTGCTTCAACTTGTACTCATAACTTCTTCTCGAGAAGAAATGGGTTGAGCCTTGTTATAAGAAGAGCACAGCGAAACTTGAAATAAATGCTATAGAAAAGAAAACAACAAATGTAAGATCTCCATTCAAAGTAGACTCTTATATCTAAAGTGCTACGTAAGGTGGTGGTGTCGAAACTTTAGGGACTTTGTGACATCGTGGTAATGTAGCCCCGTAGAGGTGTGTATGTAGAAGTTGTCTGATAACTTGTGTCACTGCGATTTCTGTACTAGTGTGTGTATTTGTCCGCCTTGTTTTGTAGTGACTAGCATTCTTGGCTGTCACACCGGAGGCCCGGGTTAGAATCCCGACTCTGCCAAGAAATTTAATTCTGGTCTGAGGGCTGGAACGGGGTACACTAGCCTCGTGAGGCAAAGCTCTGATTTCCCACTTCTACTCCAGGAATTAACATAAGGCGGCCACTTCCTACCCACGTTAAGGATATGCAGCCATTCTCGATTTGCTATTATAATAAACAGAATATAAATTTCATGTAATACGTCAAGGGCGACTGCAGGATTTAATTTGTTACATAGAAATCATAATCTTAGAAAGTTTTAAAAATAGAATAAATTGACAACTTACTGGGACTTTCTCCTTCAACTGCAGTTGCATTCATAACTCCCACGAATAATATCCATATGCCTAACGACACACAGCTTCTAGCCCAACCCATTTCTCTTAAACATCATCAGAAACAATTTGTCATTCACGCAATCACAAAATATCACAATCAAAAACTTCAAGCAACTTTGTCTTGCTGCACACGGAACACCACTACACGCACCCGCGAGGACCATTTGACAACTGAGTGTACTTGCTGGTTGCTATGGAGATCACCTCCATCGCCGAGCCGCCGTCTCGAAAACGCTTCATTCTCGATAGGTCGATTCTGCAAGACCAATGCTTATCAGCAACAGAGAATACTTCCACCAATCAACTTTGTTACCGCCAATTCCAAATGTAAAACATTGTGGCTGTGTAGTATAGGATCCATTTTTTAGCCTACTTTTCACATTTTGCAAAAATGAGGAAAAAGTAGACTTATGAGATCGGGCAAATGTGTGTCTGTCTGTCCCCCCCCCCTATCAACTCCTAAACGGCTGGAGCAATCGAAACGAAATTTGGTAGGAGTAAAGATCTATACCTGAATATATCACGGCCATATTTGAAAATGATGTCAGTGCTACCAACTGCTGAAAAATCGCAATTGAAATTTGAGCTCCATGTTGGATATCTTGGAAGGTATGAATGGGAGCTATTTCAAAATTGGCACACATATAGATAATAATATTGCAGTTTAATTTCCAGGAGGCCATACATGGCAGTGTTGCCAAAATGATTATAAGCTTGCTGATAGGTCCAAATTTTAAATGCATATAACTTCTACACTATCAATTGGAATTCAACCAAATTTCGTATGTACTATTTGTACATACACAGATATGAATGAGCATATTCTTAAGAGCCACCAGGGCTGCCAACTGTTAATAAATGCATGCCCTATTGTTTTTATCCAAATACCAATTTATCAGAAAGTATGCAAGCAGACAGCATTAAACTATGCACACCCATAGTACCTGACATTCTATATTAATTTGGAGTAACTTATATACGTCAGTGCTACCAACATGATTCTAAGCCTGCTGAGAGGTCCAACTTTAAATACACGTAACTTCTATACTATCATTTGGATTTCAACCAAATTTCGTGTGTGTTATGTGCACCATAACAGACATGACTATGCATATATTTAGGAGCAACTAGGGCTGCCAACTGTTAATATATACTGTCTCTATTTTTGTTACCCTATTATCAATATATCAGAAAGTATGCAAGCCAATAGCTCTAAACTTTGCGTACGTATAGTACCTTGCATTCTAGATTAATTTGGAGTAACTAATATAGGCCTACACCAGTGCTGCCAACATGATTCTAAGCCTGCTGATAGGTCCAATTTTAAAATGCATGTAACTTCTCTACTAACTAATGGATTTCATTCTCAATTGACACAACAATAGATCATATTATTTCAGATTATTTCTGACCAATACATGTATGTCATTGATGCCAACATGATTTTATGCGCACTGTTAGATGCAATGTTTAACTGCATGGAACGTCCATGCTATCCATTGGACTTCCCCCAAATTTTGTATTCTGTACGTTAAGAGATGGAACTAAGAATATACTCAGTCACCAGGGCTGCCAACTGTAGTGCTCTATTAGGCTACATTATGCCAGGTATACAGTATTTCGAACTAATTAGAAATTTCGATATTACAAACTTAATTTCGTCATTATTCTAGATAGATCCATTTAGATTAATCATTGGCATGAATCTTAAATTTTAAGAAAAGGAGGCTCTTTAGTTCGTCACAGAACTTCTTGTTTCTAATCAAATGTAATATAGCAGCGACCAAAAGATGTACGGTCGTATGAAACCGTCTTGGCTCCATTGGCCGTCGCGAATAATATCGACGAAACGAGTGGGAAATACAGTAGATATAAAACGGGACTGTCTCAGTCCTTTCTTTTTTGTGCAAATCCTCATATTTGGTGGGTGGGACTGAGCAACAGGATTATGGGGATGAAAGACCGTCGCGACCATACGAGCTAGAGGCATTTGTCCCGTTTTAAGGGAATATTATGAACATGTATATGCAGCAGCGGATCCAGGCCTTGCGGGGCCCTGGGCGATATGTTAAGGTGGGGCCCACAACAATAGGAAATTAAAAAAACAAACACAGATCAAATGATAAATAGTTTTTAATAATAATAAAATAAAGAATAGTTATAATATTTTGAATACACTAGAGTACATTTTTTTTAATAATATGAAAGAAACCTGTAAGTCCCCTTGAAGAAGATTATGTAAACTATGAAATATTAAAATATTACTTTGCGACTTTTTTCCCGGATGAAGTCTTCTATTACAGTATTTCACTGAAATCTAAACTTGCTAAACGGTCACGGAAAGTCACAGCTGCACTGAAAAAAGAATATGAATTATAAATTAGTTTGAAAAGTATAATTAATTAATCAATTAAATTTAAAACAATCCATGGTGCAGGGCCCCCCTGGACCGCGGGGCCATGGGCGGTCGCCCTCCCCTTGATCCGCCCCTGTGTATATGCATCTTACTGAAACCAAAATGAACTGAGGGGGCCCAACAGGCTGACCACATGTCACCCCACAATCTGTAGGCAAAACAGGGCTGGGCAGTGGTCGGCATGGTAAGCCATTAAAAGCCAAGGCATTTCAGGGGTTAAGTGCCACAGGGTTTGTTTGTTTTTTTGTTCGAATATGTTAGCATGACCACTATATACAGTATATGTTAAGCTTTGTATAGACATCTATGTCAACATGAACAAAGACTAATTTCAAGTAAACAGACATCATACTTAAGTCAGTTTGAGTTCGGTATGAGAATATAACACAGTAATTGTTGCCTCGCACATTTCAGCTAGACTAGGGTGATTTGAAAATATATTTTTAAATGTTACAGAGTTTACATTTCACCTTCTATTTTAGTATCATTTGATAGTGTAACAGGTAGTAACACAATAATGTTCATGCAAAAATAGAAATAAATTACAGGAACTTTTAAGTGTCCTGTTATCAACTCATGTAACATTATGGTCACCATGAATATAGTATCGCTTGGTAACTCTTTTAGTCAAGTCTCAGCGGTGGGTTTATCCAAGAACCTTTACAAAGGTTCGGGGATTGTAAGCATATATCTAGGGTGCAGGTAAAAAAAAAAAAAAATAGGAAAGCCAAAAACACAGCTCTTTAGTACATACAAATGACTGCTCATTATAGTATCTTTAAAACACCACCTCTTATTTTCAGCACATAATGCATTTATAGATTCAATCTTCAAGTGCCTAATGCAGCACCAACACACTAGCTCGCCCCTAGAATGATCCTGGGAGGCAGTCAGTGGCTTGTGGTTTAACGCACTAGCAGTAAGCATTCTTCCACCCCTGGCATGGGAAAGCTCAAGTCTATTTGGGTCAACTAATATGTGATCGGAACTGTGCAATTTACTACCAATTTGCTGCAACAAGAGAAGCACATTCCCCTCTTACTCTTGAAACCCCATGCCCAGATTTGGGACAAGGCAGTGATTGCACACATCAATAGCCAGCCTCCTGGTGAAAAGTAAAATACTCCTGCAGACAAGATTTCCATAGAGTGCTCTGAAAATATTAATCTATGTAAGGACCACACTTGATAAATCTTGTTACTGGTACTTTGAAATTATTTCTTTCTAACAACTATTTAGCCATGTAATTGCCATTTTTCTAGTTAACATAACATGAACCTAGGTTACCTTGTAATTCAAGATAAATAAATTCATACTTTTACTGTATTATTAGGCTTGACAATGTGGCCACCATTTACTTGCAACTCATAATTCCAGTCCAACCTTTGCAGTCAATGCACATGGATAAGTGGCTGATTCACAGCGGTGACAAGTGATCCCATAGAAGCGATTCATTGATTGCTTGCTCCCATTTGAAATTACAGTATTCAATTCTAATAAGGAACAAGATTCTAATTTAATCTGAGTACATTCTTCTTCCACATCAACTTCTGCTTCCATCAACAACATTAATTCTGTACACAAAACAAATAATGTAAATATCCAGATGATTATCTGAAATCTAGATTTTACCAGTATTTTTTTGAGTAATAAGGAATGACTACAATGTGTTCTTTGTTTGGAAATTTCAGCCAACAACAGCTTGATGCCTATGAAACTTACTGTAACGGGTTGACTGCCCCTAACTGTTGGGTGATAAATGTAACTGTAGACCTTTGCCTAAGCTATGTTGTTTTAATGGGCGCCAAGACCTCAACGCAATGTTGAAATCTAAATTTATATTTAACAACGTCTAGCTCTGGCAGAACACCTTCAAGACTCTATTCACTCAGATCGTGGTATGATTTGATCATTAACCCAACAACAATTGTATCAGGAGAAGGAATTGGTCTATATTTAATGCTACCTACTGAAAGCAAAGATTGCATGGTTAAAAGAAATGAATTTATAATATATAACACGTATTGCAAAATTAAAAATAATAATAAGTTTAAAATATATATATTGGAGCGTTGCGATTTTAATATTACCGATAGAGAATTACGTGAGAACGGAGTCGGATAAATTACTGATTTTACTCTTATTCCCAAGCTATGAAGTTACTGAAATATTGAATTTAAAACAAAGAGGAACGAGAGATTGCGTACTTCTGCGTCATTCGCGCTTACCATTGGAAATTGCCGAAGCATTTCCCTCGTACTGGATGATGAAGAGAGCTTCCCACTGTTTCCTGGATGTCGTCATCTCCTTCGTTAGTAGATGATATACTTGTAGATTTGGTGACTTTATTGTCCGAACATCGGAGCCAAACACACGTACAACCACACTGGTTAAGTTTTACAAAGATAGTCCTCGCTTCCACTGAACATCGGAGCCACTCATTCGTGCAACCATACTGGTTAAATTTCACAAAGAAAGTCCTCGCCTCCACTGAACATCGGAGCGACTCACACGTGCAACTATACTGGTCAAGTCTTACACAGATTGTCCTCTATTCCACGGCGCGCCAAACGATATATGCCCTCGTTGGCTTCCCACTCCAGTGCCGACTTCCAGCTTACATGGTCTCCACTGATTGGCTTTGCCACCCCGCTACTCCCCTCCTTAGGCTCAATACACAAGGCGGGAGGGTGAAGTCGATTGCCGTTCCATACTATCCGCCTTCTCTTGACGCTGCAACCCCGGCTTGCGTAATGCTTCTTGACAAGAATCAGCCTGTATCTGAATTCCCAGTGAGTCATGTCTCTCATAATACCCTAACTGACGAAACTCCGTAAAATTCCGCAATCATATAATTTTCTATGATAATGTTGTTCGTAATAATTTGCTTGATAGTGTTTTCTATGACATAGAAAACCTATCTGTATGCTTATAATTTTATAAAATGCTCCAAAAACACCTTAATAATAATAATAATAAATTAACATGAAAAATTCTCTTGGCTGAACAATTTGCCGCGTAAATAAATATAGAATGGCTTCCTACTGACTTATGCCCCTCGAAAAATACGTTACATATTCGCCTCGGATCATCGGATGATTTACCGTGACAACGGTCCATTATCCGATTATCCCAGACACGTTAATAAACCCCATCCAAAATACATATTACATAAATGAAATCACCCTAAATTACATATATACACTCATAATTTTTCTTTACGCACTTTGCGTCAAAGTTTGTTGTCAGTATAGATCGCACTTTGCAACCAGTCCAATGTTTTTCATATCGAACAATGTTCCACGGATATTTCCGCCTCTCAAATTTCTCTATGTTGGAAAAATTGACATAATAATGTGCGAGCACTATGTATATAAGGTGTCACATCACACGCATTGAAGGTGTTCTGATATATGTATATCACCATAGAACTTCCTAATTTCACTGGAGGTTCCTTCCTTATGCTGAAATTTACTCTCACTTATCACTGAGCACACGATCACACTATTGTGGCAGCGCATCGTGACCATAATACTTAATCTCTCTTTATAATAGATGAAATTAATAATGATTTCTGAAAAAAAAAAAAAAAACAGTAAGTGCGCATTACATATAACACCAAATATTTCTGTGCCATAATCGCCCTGTCTTCTTAAGTTCCCGTAGACCATATTCTACTTACTACTAGTTCTCAACACAGACCAGTTCTCCTCACACAAATAATACCATTGTACAAATTACCTTAAATTACACACTTACAAATCTTACATGGCGAGGCCGTAAACAGAAATCACGTGTGCTGTTATGTATGAGTTTCATGAAGGACTGTCTCGCCTTCTGATGGCCCATCTTTTATCTCGTGGACGCCTTAAGCTAACAAGCCCTATACAAGCGCACCCCCATCTCTTGGAGATAAATGGGAACCCATCAGCGCTGCCAAAATGGCCTTGGTGCATCGAGACAATTTAAGGCTCAACAGCATCCAACAATCCCGTCATATTTCCCTGTACCTTAAAAACTCTCAATTTCTTACATACTACCCCCTGCAGGGCCGGATTTACCCAAAGTTACGCTATAGGCACCTCTCCATTGAGCGCCCCTCCTCACTTGAGCGCCCCCCCCCTCCCCCATTTTTATGATAAGGCATAGCCACTCGCATGAGGTAAGGTTCGGAAAAAAGGAGTAAACAGATATATGGCTGAGAGCATAAGTTTATGCTTGAATTTTTACGCAGGGATACATACTCAATTCAATAAAAAAATAAGAGCTTGGAGTAAAACTACATGAAACAGTTTAACTTTTATGCAACCAAAACACTTTATGAATACCCTTTCCAAAAATAATGTCTAGCCTTAATTCATACAACAAAAATGAAGAGTAGCTTCAAAAATAAAAACATAATTTACTGCTGTAATTGAATGAACTGCGGTAGCACGAAATATAATTTAAAAAATAGTATAACACACACTAATTTTAAAACGCATGAAGAGCAGTGGTACAAACGACATTTTAAATTGAACAAAGCGCCTCTAAAATACAAATAAGGCCAACTGCTTATTTTCCTGCAATATCTTTTAGAGAAATTAAAGTGCAGATTAAAAACATGAATGAAGACATAACGGGGCCTGCCTCTAGCACAACGAGAACTACTTCAAAAGTTTCCTTCTTGCCTTCTTTTCGGCAAATTCATTAATTATGGCACCGCAGTTCAAGTTTACCGTCATATCTTTTTAAATCGCTAGGAGTGCAATAGAGTTTAACCTTTCTTCTTTACTGACTGACCGCAAATAGTTCTTGACGCGATTCAGTACCGAAAATAATCTTTCACCAGAACAATTGGTCACTGAAATGGTGAGAAGTATCCGTAAAGCAATGTTTACGTTCGGGTACATTTCGTGTAAATCTTTTCCATGAAGGAAAGTGCTGAGCTCAGAGGCTGACTTGCCTTTAAAATCTGCAATTTTTAAATGTTCCTTTAAATTCAAGCACTCGTCAGCCAGTGCACTTTCTAAGTCATCCTCATTCTTTTCTGAGAGATGGTCAGTGAATTATTTTATCATTGGTCTAACAGGTTTTCTAGAAAATAAAATCTCTTATGGAGGACTTTGTAAGCCTCACTTCGCCTCTTAAGCTCAGCAATTAGTACACTCAGAATTACATAAAATACATTGACGTGAAAATTTTCTGAGCCCTCTGACGGTACATATTCTCTTGGCTTTGTCTCATCATTCCGGTCTTCTCTTTAGATTGTAGGAATATGGAGCATTACCGCTTAATTCTTTGGCTTCTTTCTCATAGACATAGAAATTATCTCTTAAACTTTGCAAAAATTCCGCTAACGAAGCGTAACATTCTACCACAGTTCTCAAATTAGTGCTAACGTTTTGGAGCATCTGGCTGACAGTATTAAATCTTTTTAGAATGGTACTCCAAAAAACAACTAGGAAAGCAGTTTATAATTGTAGGATAATGCTTAAGATGCCTTTGGCTTCACTTCGAGTGTTTGCCTTTTGATTTCTGTCTTCGTGAATACTCTCAAGAGCTGCCACGACGCCACACCAGCCATCCCTCAGAGCTTTACAAGCGTCATATCGTGCCGACCACCGAGTCACTGACGGGCTTTTTAGTACGCGCGCAATAAAGTTCTTTAAAATTTTCCATCAGTAGGTCGAAGCAGTAAAAAAGTTGTACAGTTCTTGAGCTGTTAAAAAATACCTTACAGATTCTGAACAAGATTCAGCGGCATGAGTTACAACCAAATGTAGTGAATGGAGTGAGCATGGTGCATAGAGAGCTAAGGGATTCAAGGCCGCTATTCGAGCTTTCAACCCGGAATATTCGCCGGACATATTACTTGCGTTATCGTAAGATTGGCCTCGAATATCCTCCACTTTCAAATCCAGATCTTCCAACTTAGCTTTTACTGCATCAAAAAGCTGCTCTGACTTGTGCCCGATGCTCTCCATAAAACCTAGAAACCTTTCTTTTGGTTCACCATTGGCAGTAACATTTTGTTTGTCCGCTGAGGCAAATTTAAATTTTTGTTGCTTTCTCCCCCTAAGGTGTCATTTGAATTAAATGTAGGCCTAGAATTGTAATTCTCTTTTTCATCAATTTTGGCTTGTTGGAGCTGAAAAGTAAAATCCCGTATTAATTAGAGCACTTCAAACATAGTAAATTTAAAAAGAACAACTTTTAATATACTCTGCAGGCATGGTACGGTTTCGAGGCCAGTCTGAGTTTTTACGTATGTCACTTTGTGCAACAGTGTATCAAGGAATCGCCTATTGGGAAAGGCCTACTTTGCGTAAAGTAATTCGTGTACGGTAGCTTACCTCAAGTTTCTGAACTCCATCGCAGTCAATGTCGTGAACCATAGAGCAAGAATTGTTATTGTTATCCGAATTTGTCGTTGGAGGTGTAGGATTCACACGCCCACTAAACATCTCATTTATTTTCCGACATTTTGATAGTGTCACCTTGGATTTCTTATCCTCTTCAGCTTTGCGGACACGGTTTGGGTAACCAGACAACTTTTTGCTGCCCGTAGTTTAAAACATTTACTTGCAGATCACATCACAACAAAACAACACAACGCAATCTCGAACTCGCACAAAGCACAGGCAAAGGGGGTGGGGCGCGGGGCACTTCGATGCTACTACAATGCAAGCAAACACAGCTACCGCAACAACAGCGCGCGTAGCACAGCTCCACTCGCCCGCCTCCCCGCCCCTCTCACACTTGTCGGGACGAAAGGGCGTCGAGCGGCATAACGAAGAGCTAAGTGGAAGGGCATGCGACAAAGACACGACATTATTTCTAAATGTCTCTGCTCATTTCTCAATATTTATTTTAGCATAGACTACTTCTATAATCCTAACTTAGCACATTTAAAGCCGTAGCAAAGAGGGCGCCTCCAGTAAAGATCATTGCCGGTTGCCTAACCGAAGGGGCGCATTGCGGCGCCCCTTAGACTGCGGCGCCCATAGGCACGTGCCTATTTTGCCTTACGGTAAATCCGGCCCTGCCCCCCTGTGTGACTTCTGATACGCCTGCCTGGAAGACCATATCCTCCCACGCACCAAATACCACACTTACTCATTTGATAGGCTAGCTCGCCAGCTAAACACACTTACTTTATGACACATACTTTCGTAGACTATGTATATTATACGTCCCGTATAATCTGTTTCCCTCACTATTCTCCAGCACATATGCTGTTTTGCTGATACGTTTGGAAACCATAAATGGGCCCTCGTAGAGATAAAAGAACTTGGACATGACTTTCTCCAGCTTATTTGACTGTTTCGGCACTCTAAGTAAGACTGTCTCCCGGCTCGAATAGGTCAAATTTAGTTTCTTTTTGTTGGCGAATTCTCTTTTGTGCTGACTTAGATAAATTCTGTTTTGCCAACTGGACAATGTAATCCAACCCAGGTTGCTTACCCTCATTTAATCCCAACTACCTCGCTAGTTCATTTTGTGGTCTCTTTCCGAAGTGAACTTCGTATGGCGTCAATTTCGTGCTCTCATGCTGGACAGAATTCAGCCAAGTCTCGACCTTGGGAAGATGTCCAACCCAGGGCGCATGCTTGTCATGCACTAGAGTCCGAAAAAGACGAGCCACTTCCCTTAATGGACGCTCTGCAGAATTACCCTGAGGGTACCTTACAGAGGAATGAACGTGTGTTATACCAGCTTCCTGCATACTGGTTCTCCATTTCTTTGCAGTAAACTGTGGTCCACTGTCAGATAGTATCCTGAGAGGAAGGCCAAACTCAGGTACATACTTATTAATGATCAGACGGCTACACGCTAGTCCCGTGGCTTTCCTTAGCGGATATAGCTTGACATACTTACTAAAAGCGTCAATAACTATAAAAATGTACTCGTAACAGTACTGTCCTTTAACGATCGGGCCAAATAAATCCACACACAGTAGTTCGCCGGAATTACTGGTGAGAACTGCAGATCTCTCCCCCACTAAATATTTAACTGGATATTTACTCCTTTGACAGGTGTCACACTTAGCTAAAATCCTCCTAACATCCCTTCCCATTTTACTCCAAATGAAGTCACGACCAATTTCATAGAAGACCTTGGCAGCACCAAAGTGTCCTAATTCCCTATGAATGAACCAAATTAGCTCCTCCCGCAAAGTGGCAGGAACACATATTGCTCACCGATTATTCCTACATTTCCTTGCAAGAAGCCCATCCTGCATCTTGTACGTGAACCGTCCTACTTTCACATACTCTTCTTCACCTATTTCCAACCTAGCCAGTGGCTCCCTTAACTTAACGTCCTCACGTTGCTCCACTAGCATATTTCTCAGTGTCTGTAACGATGCCCAGTTGCTACTGTCCACACATGCACATATTAAAATACCATCCTCTGCTTTAACCACAGGATAATCCCTACATAAATTAGTGTCCCTTGATAGCATGTCTGCAAGAATGTTGTCTTTACCTTTAATATATTTTACTGTGAATTCGTATTCCTGCAGAGCAAGAATCCACCTACTAACTCTGTTAGAACTGAGTTTACAAGTCCTCATATATAGTAATGCATGGTGATCTGTATGGATCTCAAATTTCCCCCCTACTAAATACATTCTAAATTTCCCTAAACTGAAAACAATACCTAAAAGCTCTAACTCAGTAATCGTGTATCTTTTCTCTGCTGCTGTCAGCCCTCGCGAGGCTAAAGATACAATGCACAGATTACCCTCATCATCTTTCTGACATAATACTCCAGCAATGCCTATATGTGAAGCATCTGTCATAACCACATATTCCTTATCTTTTAAAGGATATTTCAGCACTACAGCTTTCTCAAAACCTTCCTTCAGCGCTCTAAAAGCCTGATCATGCTTGGACTCCCAAGTCCACCGAGTCCCACTTTTAAGCAATTCCCTGAATGGTTCTGCCAACCCTGAGTATTTAAGAACAAACCTCATGAAAAAGTTGCAAATTCCCAGGTAAGTTTTTAACTGTTTAACATTCTGTGGAACCTCTGCATTAAGTATCTTATTAACCCTAATCTCTTCTGGTGTAACACCTCTACTCGACACTCTATGACCTAAAAATGTCACTTCTGACTGACAGAATGACGACTTAGACAGCTTCAAAGTGAACCCTGCCTGATCTAACTTCTGAAAAACTATATCTAAATGACGTAGATGCTCCTCAAAACTGCGTGAACTAATTACCATATCATCAATGTAAATGGTTACAAACTCTCCTGTGTCATCCCCTAATGCGATGTTTAAAGCCCTAATTAAAGCTGCTGAACTACTCTTTAACCCATAAGGTACCCTGCAAAACTGATAAAGGTTATATTTATGACTAAAAGCTGTAAATGGTCTATCTTCGTACATAAGTGGCACTTGCCAAAAACTGGAACTCAAATCTACACAAGTGAAATACTTCTTCCCCTCAAATGTTTGCATTAATTCCTCTATTGACATAGATTTCAGCTGATCTGAACTAATTCTACTGTTAACCGAACGAGCGTCTAAACAAATACGAACCGTGCCGTCGGCCTTGGGTACCGTGATCAAAGAATTAACATACGGACTGTTAGAGTGCTCAATAATCCCATCTTCAAGCATCTGGTTAATTTGTGCCTCAACTGCACTCTGATAAGCGAAAGGTACAGGATATCTATGTCCTGTGAATACTGACCTATCAATAACGTTCAATGAATGTGTATAGCAATTGGCCATACCAATGCGATCCTCAAAAACTCTCCTATTACACAATAACACATCATAGAGCCGAACACATTGTTCCACCTCTATATTTCCCTGAAATGCAGCATCACGTAACGAGTCCTCTAGACTTCCGTTCGTAATCACACTGCCCACAAAACATGGAGAACCCCGCTCTACGGCTGGCGATATCTCATTTAAAGTACAAATCACACCTACAACACTACTTCTCTGAATATGGTCATTGAACGCTATTTCTACTTCAGAATCTCCCCATTTAAATTTCAAACTCCCTACATCATAACATAAGTTACCAGACACCCTACTTAGCCACTCTGAACCCAAGATAACACTGAATACTAAATTTGGAATTACAAGGCAAATCTGCTTCTCTACATGATTATTAATTTTAATGTCTACTAAAACTTGCTTAGAAATTACTTTGGACCTCTTCCCAACAGCTGTGATAACAAAAGTGCTTTTAATTGGCATCTCCTCAAAATTTACTCCAGTTCCTTTCATTTTATCATAAAATGCACTACTTATGCAACTCTTCATACAACCACTATCAATTAAAACATCTGTGTACGCCTCGGACACGTTAAATTTAACTATGGGGCTCTTACTAACCACTTCCTGAATAATACTGTAACGTGTTTTTCGAGGGGTTTTATGCAACTGGCATAAGTCAGTAGGAAGCCATTCTATATTTATTTACGCGGCAAATTGTTCAGCCAAGAGAATTTTTCATGTTAATTTATTATTATTATTAATTTATTATAATTATTATTAAGGTATTTTCGGAGCATTTTATAAAAATTATTAGCATTCAGATAGGTTTTCTATGTCTTAGAAAACGCTAACAAGCAAATTATTACGAACGACGATATCATAGAAAATTATCTGATTACGGAATTTTACGGAGTTTTGTCAGTTAGGGTATTTGAGAGACATGACTCACTGGGAATTCTAATACAAGCTGATTCCTGTCGAGAAGCATGACGCAATCCTGGGTCGCAAGGTCTAGAAGAGGCGAATTGTTGAAACGGAAAAGGACTTCTCCCTCTCGCCCGCGGAGTGTAATGAACCGGAGGAGGGGAAGTGGCGGCGTGCTCAGCCAATCAGCGGAGACAACGTAAGCTGGAAGACGGTACCATGGTGGGGAGCCAACGTGTGCATATATCGTTCGACGCGCCGTGAAACGCGGACAAATCTGTGTAGAACTTGCAGTGTACGGTCGCAAGTGCGTGACGCTCCGATGTTCAGTGGAGTTAGCGACGAACTTTTGTAAAACGTAACCAGTGCGGTTTTACGAGAGTTTGGGTCCGATGTACGGACCATTGAATTATCTAATCTACCAGAATATCATCAAATTTCGACGGAGATGACGACGTCCAGGAGACTGTGGGAAGCACACAGCATCATCAAGAACGAGGGAAATGCTTTGGCAATTTCCAGGGGTAAGCGCTAATGACGCAGAAATACGCAATCTCTCATTTTTCTTTGTTTTATATTTCATAATTCAGTAACTTCATAGCTTGGAAATAAGAGTAAAATCAATTTATCAGACTCCGTTTTCACGTAATTTTCTATCGGTAATATTCAAATCACAACGCTCCAATTTAAATTTGGTACTTATTATTATTATTAATTTTGCTATACTTGTTTTATATAATAAATTCATTTCTTTTACAATGCAATCTTTGCTTTCAGTAGGTAGCATTAGATATAGACCAATTCCTTCTCCTGATACAATTGTTTGTTGGGTTAATGATCAAATCATACCACGATCTGAGTGAATAGAGTCTTGAAGGTGTTCTGCCAGAGCTAGACGTTGTTAAATACAAATTTAGATTTCAACATTGCATTGAGGTCTTGGCGCCCATTAAAACAACATAGCTTAGGCAAAGGTAAACAGTTACATTTCTCTCCCAACAGTGTGGGCTAGCGAAACCATTACATTTGTCGCCGACAACTTGGGGCTGAAAACCTAATAACATTTGTGGAAGGAGAAGGGTATATATTTCTGTGCCTGTATTTTGGGGGTTATTTGTCTTTATCAGTGTATATCATTATGGGGGATGAGAAAGAAAGACAGATGAGGTTACGTAGTGGTCATCAACTGGAGAATGATGATACGAGCAGTATGTCGAGTGATGGTAGTACCGGGGTAGCGGAGGTAAATCCCGATACTGAAACAGGGAGTGTAGGCGGCCAACCAGAATTAAAAACTTTACTTCTCGAGTTCATGTATCAGAACAAAGTTAGTAGTGATGCTTTAAATGCAAAATTAGAACAGAATAATGCAAAATTAGAACAGAATAATGCAAAATTAGAACAAAACAGTAGGGAAAATAGAGAGAGTAATGAAACTTTAAACGCCAGATTAGAACAAAACAGTAAGGAAAATAGAGAGAGTACTGAAACTTTAAATGCTAAATTAGAACAAAACAGTAGGGAAATGAGTGACAAATTCGAACTGATTAGAGGTGAGATCAGGGGGGTGATGGAAGAAAAGGCTAAAGAGATTATTGCAGATGTAGACAGAAAATTAGGAAAAGTACAGGAGGAGTTGGAAATTAGAATCAGTACACAGGCTGAAAATTTAAAAGAACTAGTGCAACTGGAAACACAGCAGGTCAAAAAGCAATTGGGGGGAGAAATTGACAAAATTCAGGTAGCTACTAAAGAGGTTAAGGAACAGCTGGGGGGTAGAATTGAGAAAGTCCACTCACAAGTAGTTGCAGAAGTAAATGATTTAAGAGAGAGTAATAGGGAAAGCATTAGCAAGATTGAGGAGAAACAAGCAAAGCTATATGATAAAGTAGAAGAATCAGAAGGAAACATTAAATTAACAGTAAACAGTATTGAGAGGAAGGCTGAGGAGAAAATCGCAGAATTAGAATTAAAATTAAAAGCTAGGATCAGGCAAGAAAATAGTCAGAATAGGCCAGTTTTTGTGAATAGCACACACAGGGAGGTAGAACTGGGTAAGTTCAGCAATCGACAGGGGTGCCCAATGGAGTTCATGAACACTATAGAAAATAAATTCGGGGAGAGGTTGGAAAATGGTAGTATTGAGTGGTGCCAGGTAGTTGAAATTTTAGAACAAGTGTTTGTGGGGGAAACGAGGAATTGGTTTGCTGTCTACAGAGACAAGTTTACTGATATTAATGATTATAAAATGAAATTCTGTGAAAAGTTCTGGAATGAGGTTATTCAGTCGCAGCATCGTGAGGGAGTAGTGTGTGGTAAATATAACCCTAAAAGAAGCTCCACCATGACCGAATACTTTTTAGGGCAGGTATTAGTGTGTAAATATCTGGATGGCTTGAAGGAGGAAAGTGATGTGGTAAGGTTGCTACTTAGGCACTTTCCCTATAGGATCAAGGAGGCTGCTTGTATCCAGAAGGTAAAGACTATATCACAAGTAGAAAGTTTGTTAAGCACATTTGATGCACTAGGGAGAGGGGGTTATGAGGACAATTTCAATAGGAACCAGGGTAATAATAATAATAGACCTAATGAAGCCAGGCATCAGGAAGTTCAAGGGAACGGTGGCGAAGGGGCCAATGCTCAAAATAGAAATAATAATAATCAGCTAAATCAGAACAGAGGAAATGGCTATGGTAATCAGTATCAAGGGAGGAACAATGATTACAGGGGAAATCAAGGGAGAAACAATGATTTCAGGGGAAATCAAGGGAGAAATTATAATGACAATAATTACAACCAGAATAGGGGTCAAGGAAGAGGACAGCCTAGTGGTAGTAATATACAGCCAAACAATGACAACACAACTCAGAACAACCAGACCAGTGCAGTAGTAACTAGTACTACGGCCAGCTGTAGCGGTTCTTTAAACGCGAACCAGGCTGCGAAGTAAGGTCAGAATCTCAGTCTGTAGCATGCCCTGTCCATACAATTATACAGGAACCCTATGACCTAAATGTAAGAAATGAATTATTACATGAACTAAATGATGAAGGTATTATTCAGGAAGTGGTTAGTAAGAGCCCCATAGTTAAATTTAACGTGTCCGAGGCGTACACAGATGTTTTAATTGATAGTGGTTGTATGAAGAGTTGCATAAGTAGTGCATTTTATGATAAAATGAAAGGAACTGGAGTAAATTTTGAGGAGATGCCAATTAAAAGCACTTTTGTTATCACAGCTGTTGGGAAGAGGTCTAAAGTAATTTCTAAGCAAGTTTTAGTAGACATTAAAATTAATAATCATGTAGAGAAGCAGATTTGCCTTGTAATTCCAAATTTAGTATTCAGTGTTATCTTGGGTTCAGAGTGGCTAAGTAGAGTGTCTGGTAACTTATGTTATGATGTAGGGAGTTTGAAATTTAAATGGGGAGATTCTGAAGTAGAAGTAGCGTTCAATGACCATATTCAGAGGAGTAGTATTGTAGGTGTGATTTGTACTTTAAATGAGATATCGCCAGCCGTAGAGCGGGGTTCTCCATGTTTTGTGGGCAGTGTGATTACGAACGGAAGTCTAGAGGACTCGTTACGTGAGGCTGCATTTCAGGGTAATATAGAGGTGGAACAATGTGTTCGGCTCTATGATGTGTTATTGTGTAATAGGAGAGTTTTTGAGGATCGCATTGGTATGGCCAATTGCTATACACATTCATTGAACGTTATTGATAGGTCAGTATTCACAGGACATAGATATCCTGTACCTTTCGCTTATCAGAGTGCAGTTGAGGCACAAATTAACCAGATGCTTGAAGATGGGATTATTGAGCACTCGAACAGTCCATATGTTAATTCTTTGATAACGGTACCCAAGACCGACGGCACTGTTCGTATTTGTTTAGACGCTCGTTTGGTTAACAGTAGAATTAGTTCAGATCAGCTGAAATCTATGTCAATAGAAGAATTAATGCAAACATTTGAGGGGAAGAAGTATTTCACTTGTGTAGATTTGAGTTCCAGTTTTTGGCAAGTGCCACTTATGTACGAAGATAGACCATTTACAGCTTTTAGTCATAAATATAACCTTTATCAATTTTGTAGAACACCTTATGGGTTAAAGAGTAGTTCAGCAGCTTTAATTAGGGCTTTAAACATCGCATTAGGGGATGACACAGGAGAGTTTGTAACCATTTACATAGATGATATGGTAATTAGTTCACGCAGTTTTGAGGAGCATCTACATCATTTAAATATAGTTTTTCAGAAGTTAGATCAGGCAGGGTTCACTTTGAAGCTGTCTAAGTCGTCATTCTGTCAGTCAGAAGTGACATTTTTAGGTCATAGAGTGTCGAGTAGAGGTGTAACACCATAGGAAGGTAGGGTTAGCATGTGTGGACAGTAGCAACAGGGCATCGTTACAGACACTGAGAAATATGCTAGGTAGAGCAACGTGATGACGTTCATTTAAAGGGAACCACTTGCAAGGTTGGAAGCAGGTGACGCAGTAACATTTATAGTTTCCAAACGTATTGGGAAAACAGCATATGTGCTGGAGAATAGTGAGGGAAACAGATTATACGGGACGTATAATATACATAGTCTCCGAAAGTATGTGTCATAAAGTAAGGATGTTTAGCTGGCGAGCCAGCCTATCAAAGGAGTAAGTGTGGTATTTGGTGCGTGGGAGGAGATGGTCTTCCAGGCAGGCGTATCAGAAGTCACACAGGGGGGGGTAGTATGTAAGTAAATGAGAGTTTTTAAGGTACAGGGAAATATGACGGGATTGTCGGATGCTGTTGAGCACTAAATTGTCTCGATGCACCAAGGCCATTTTGGCAGCGCTGATGGGTTCCCATTTATCTCCAAGAGATGGGGGAGCGCTTGTATAGGGCTTGTTAGCTTAAGGCGTCCACGAGATAAAAGATGGGCCATCAGAATGCGAGACAGTCCTTCATGAAACTCATACATATCAGCACACGTGATTTCTGTTTACGGCCTCGCCATGTAAGATTTGTAAGTGTGTAATTTAAGATAATTTGTACAATGGTATTATTTGTGTGAGGAGAAATGGTCTGTGTTGAGAACTAGTATTAAGTAGAATATGGTTAACGGGAACTTAACAAGACAGGGCGATTACGGCACAGAAATATTTGGTGTTATATGTAATGCGCATTTACTGTTTTTTTTTTCAGAAGTCAATATTAATTTAATCTACTTCAAAGAGAGATTAAGTATTATGGTCACGAGGCGCTGCCACAATAGTGTGATCGTGTGCCCAGTGATAAGTGGAATTAAATGTCACCATAAGGAGGGGACCTCCAGTGAAATTAGGAAGTTCTATGGTGATATAAATATATCAGAACACCTTCAATGCGTGTGATATGACATCATAAATACATAGTGCTCACACATTAATTATGTCTATTTCTCCAACATAGAGAAATTTGAGAGGCGGAAATATCCGTGGAACACTATTCCATATGTAAAACATGGGACTGGTTGCAAAGTGCAATCCATAGTGACAACAAACTTTGACGCAAAGTGCGTGAAGAAAAAATATGAGTGTATATATCTGTAATTTAGGGTGATTTAATTTATGTAATATGTATTTTGGATGGGGTTTATTAACGTGTCTGGGATAATCGGATAATGGACCGTCGTCACGGTAAATCATCCGATGATCCGAGGCGAATATGTAACGTGTTTTTCGAGGGGTTTTATGCAACTGGCATAAGTCAGTAGGAAGCCATTCTATATTTATTTACGCGGCAAATTGTTCAGCCAAGAGAATTTTTCATGTTAATTTATTATTATTATTAATTTATTATAATTATTATTAAGGTATTTTCGGAGCATTTTATAAAAATTATTAGCATTCAGATAGGTTTTCTATGTCTTAGAAAACGCTAACAAGCAAATTATTACGAACGACGATATCATAGAAAATTATCTGATTACGGAATTTTACGGAGTTTTGTCAGTTAGGGTATTTGAGAGACATGACTCACTGGGAATTCTAATACAAGCTGATTCCTGTCGAGAAGCATGACGCAATCCTGGGTCGCAAGGTCTAGAAGAGGCGAATTGTTGAAACGGAAAAGGACTTCTCCCTCTCGCCCGCGGAGTGTAATGAACCGGAGGAGGGGAAGTGGCGGCGTGCTCAGCCAATCAGCGGAGACAACGTAAGCTGGAAGACGGTACCATGGTGGGGAGCCAACGTGTGCATATATCGTTCGACGCGCCGTGAAACGCGGACAAATCTGTGTAGAACTTGCAGTGTACGGTCGCAAGTGCGTGACGCTCCGATGTTCAGTGGAGTTAGCGACGAACTTTTGTAAAACGTAACCAGTGCGGTTTTACGAGAGTTTGGGTCCGATGTACGGACCATTGAATTATCTAATCTACCAGAATATCATCAAATTTCGACGGAGATGACGACGTCCAGGAGACTGTGGGAAGCACACAGCATCATCAAGAACGAGGGAAATGCTTTGGCAATTTCCAGGGGTAAGCGCTAATGACGCAGAAATACGCAATCTCTCATTTTTCTTTGTTTTATATTTCATAATTCAGTAACTTCATAGCTTGGAAATAAGAGTAAAATCAATTTATCAGACTCCGTTTTCACGTAATTTTCTATCGGTAATATTCAAATCACAACGCTCCAATTTAAATTTGGTACTTATTATTATTATTAATTTTGCTATACTTGTTTTATATAATAAATTCATTTCTTTTACAATGCAATCTTTGCTTTCAGTAGGTAGCATTAGATATAGACCAATTCCTTCTCCTGATACAATTGTTTGTTGGGTTAATGATCAAATCATACCACGATCTGAGTGAATAGAGTCTTGAAGGTGTTCTGCCAGAGCTAGACGTTGTTAAATACAAATTTAGATTTCAACATTGCATTGAGGTCTTGGCGCCCATTAAAACAACATAGCTTAGGCAAAGGTAAACAGTTACATTTCTCTCCCAACAGTGTGGGCTAGCGAAACCATTACAATACCTTCATCATTTAGTTCATGTAATAATTCATTTCTTACATTTAGGTCATAGGGTTCCTGTATAATTGTATGGACAGGGCATGCTACAGACTGAGATTCTGACCTTACTTCGCAGCCTGGTTCGCGTTTAAAGAACCGCTACAGCTGGCTGTAGTACTACTAACTACTGCACTGGTCTGGTTGTTCTGGGCTGTGTTGTCATTGTGTGGCTGTATATTACTACCACTAGGCTGTCCTCTTCCTTGACCCCTATTCTGGTTGCAATTATTGTCATTATAATTTCTCCATTGATTTCCCCTGAAATCATTATTTCTCCCTTGATTTCCCCTGAAATCATTGCTCCTCCCTTGATACTGATTACCATAGCCATTTCCTCTGTTCTGATTTAGCTGATTATTATTATTATTTCTATTTTGAGCGTTGGCCCCTTCGCCACCGTTCCCTTGAACTTCCTGATGCCTGGCTTCATTAGGCCTATTATTATTATTACCCTGGTTCCTATTGAAATTGTCCTCATAACCCCCTCTCCCTAGTGCATCAAATGTGCTTAACAAATTTTCTACTTGTGATATTGTCTTTACATTCTGGATACAAGCAGCCTCCTTGATCCTATATGGAAAGTGCCTAAGTAGCAATCTCACCACATCACTTTCCTCCTTCAAGCCATCCAGATATTTACACACTAATACCTGCCCTAAAAAGTATTCGGTCATGGTGGAGCTTCCTTTAGGGTTATATTTACCACACACTACTCCCTCACGATGCTGCGACTGAATAACCTCATTCGAGAACTTTTCACAGAATTTCATTTTAAAATCATTAATATCAGTAAACTTGTCTCTGTAGACAGCAAACCAATTCCTCGTTTCCCCCACAAACACTTGTTCTAAAATTTCAACTACCTGGCACCACTCAATACTACCATTTTCCAACCTCTCCCCGAATTTATTTTCTATAGTATTCATGAACTCCATTGGGCACCCCTGTCGATTGCTGAACTTACCCAGTTCTACCTCCCTGTGTGTGCTATTCACAAAAACTGGCCTATTCTGACTATTTTCTTGCCTGATCCTAGCTTTTAATTTTAATTCTAATTCTGCGATTTTCTCCTCAGCCTTCCTCTCAATACGTTCACTGTTAATTTAATGTTTCCTTCTGATTCTTCTACTTTATCATATAGCTTTGCTTGTTTCTCCTCAATCTTGCTAATGCTCTCTCTATTATTCTCTCTTAAATCATTTACTTCTGCAACTATTTGCGAGTGGACTTTCTCAATTCTACCCCCCAGCTGTTCCTTAACCTCTTTAGTTGCTACCTGAAGTTTGTCAATTTCTCCCCCCAATTGTTTTTTGACCTGCTGTGTTTCCAGTTGCACTAGTTCTTTTAAATTTTCAGCCTGTGTACTGATTCTAATTTCTAACTCCTCCTGTACTTTTCCTAATTTTCTGTCTACATCTACAATAATCTCTTTAGCCTTCTCTTCCATCACCCCTCTGATTTCACCTCTAATCAGTTCGAATTTATCACTAATTTCCCTACTGTTTTGTTCTAATTTAGCATTTAAAGTTTCAGTACTCTCTCTATTTTCCCTACTATTTTGTTCCAATTTAGCATTTAAAGTTTCATTACTCTCTCTATTTTCCCTACTGTTTTGTTCTAATCTGGCGTTGTTTTGTTCCAGTTTAGCATTTAAAGCGTCTGTACTTTCTTTATTTTCCCTACTGTTTTGTTCTAATTTTGCATTTAAGGCATCACTACTAACTTTGTTCTGATACATAAACTCGAGAAGTAAAGTTTTTAATTCTGGTTGGCCGCCTACACTCCCTGTTTCAGTATCGGGATTTACCTCCGCTACCCCGGTACTACCATCACTCGACATACTGCTCGTATCATCACTCTCCAGTTGATGACCACTACGTAACCTCATCTGTTTTTCTTTCTCATCCCCCATAATGATATACACTGATAAAGACAAATAACCCCCAAAATACAGGCACAGAAATATATACCCTTCTCCTTCCACAAATGTTATTAGGTTTTCAGCCCCAAGTTGTCGGCGACAAATGAAACGTAATTGCTAGCCCCTAACTGTTGGGTGATAAATGTAACTGTAGACCTTTGCCTAAGCTATGTTGTTTTAATGGGCGCCAAGACCTCAACGCAATGTTGAAATCTAAATTTATATTTAACAACGTCTAGCTCTGGCAGAACACCTTCAAGACTCTATTCACTCAGATTGTGGTATGATTTGATCATTAACCCAACAACAATTGTATCAGGAGAAGGAATTGGTCTATATTTAATGCTACCTACTGAAAGCAAAGATTGCATGGTTAAAAGAAATGAATTTATTATATATAACACGTATTGCAAAATTAAAAATAATAATAAGTTTAAAATATATATATTGGAGCGTTGCGATTTTAATATTACCGATAGAGAATTACGTGAGAACGGAGTAGGATAAATTACTGATTTTACTCTTATTCCCAAGCTATGAAGTTACTGAAATACTGAATTTAAAACAAAGAGGAACGAGAGATTGCGTACATCTGCGTCATTTGCGCTTACCACTGGAAATTGCCGAAGCATTTCCCTCGTACTGGATGATGAAGAGAGCTTCCCACTGTTTCCTGGACATCGTCATCTCCTTCGTTAGCAGATGATATACTTGTAGATTTGGTGACTTTATTGTCCGAACATCGGAGCCAAACACACGTACAACCACACTGGTTAAGTTTTACAAAGATAGTCCTCGCTTCCACTGAACATCGGAGCCACTCACTCGTGCAACCATACTGGTTAAATTTCACAAAGAAAGTCCTCGCCTCCACTGAACATCGGAGCGACTCACACGTGCAACTATACTGGTCAAGTCTTACACAGATTGTCCTCTATTCCACGGCGCGCCAAACGATATATGCCCTCGTCGGCTTCCCACTCCAGTGCCGACTTCCAGCTTACATGGTCTCCACTGATTGGCTTTGCCACCCCGCTACTCCCCTTCTTAGGCTCAATACACACGGCGGGAGGGTGAAGTCGATTGCCGTTCCATACTATCCGCCTTCTCTTGACGCTGCAACCCCGGCTTGCGTAATGCTTCTTGACAAGAATCAGCCTGTATCTGAATTCCCAGTGAGTCATGTCTCTCATAATACCCTAACTGACGAAACTCCGTAAAATTCCGCAATCATATAATTTTCTATGATAATGTTGTTCGTAATAATTTGCTTGATAGTGTTTTCTATGACATAGAAAACCTATCTGTATGCTTATAATTTTATAAAATGCTCCAAAAATACCTTAATAATAATAATAATAATAAGTTAATAATAATAATAAATTAACATGAAAAATTCTCTTGGCTGAACAATTTGCCGCATAAATTAATATAGAATGGCTTCCTACTGACTTATGCCAGTGGCATAAAAACCCCTCGAAAAACACGTTACATTACCTGACACTTAACATCCAGACCATCTAAGTAAGCCCATCAGCATAATGAGCAGCAACTAAAAGGAAGGGTCAGATTCCTAGAAAAGCAGGTGACAATTCCTAAGTACTAAGAGGTTCCTTAGAGGTAATCTATTTCATTGGAAAATTACATCTTCCCACACTTGTAAAAGTGTGCGCAATAATGCATGGAGTTTGGCGAGAGTCTGAAGTCGATATCAGTCTCGGATGATATTGGCTCATCGCATTTAAAGAAATTAACTGCCAACACGTTCTCATGTTAGTCTAAAATTCTCTTGCAACTTTGTGATAATACTTAAATCATAAATCATTTTTTTAATTCCGTCGAAAGTAAAATGCACAAGAACTTTCTATTTTGTAAAGCTCTGGAAGGGATGATTACAGACAAACATATTTTCTTTATTGTGAATTCCCTTTTTATTGCCAACAATCTGTAATGGACCAATTGTGTTTGGTTCTTAAGTTTAGGGGCTGCGACAACGCGGTCATGTAGCCCCGTGTACTTTGGGTGTGTGTACAATCTGTCTGATAACCGGTGTTAATTGTGATGACTGTATTAGAGTGTGTACCTGTTTTTAATTCAAGTAAGGACTGCAGACGATCAATTTTCAAGTAGTCCCTACTTTTGCCGCCAAGCGCCACCGTCAACAACTACTAGGCCAAGTTCAGAACTTAGCTACTAGACGTCACCGCAGTCGGCTCTTGGCAACGAACGGAGAAACCTAAGAGCGTTGTTTACATTCTTAACCTATCCAATTTAGCTTCACACAGGTGTAATTAGTGGAAGGTTCTTTAACATGCCATAAATCTATGACATGGGACCGCCGGCTTTACTTCCCCTCCGAAGGAAGGCATACTGCCAATTGTGTTTAAACGTGCAAAGAGGGTGGTGGCATTTACTGGAACTAAAAAGGCATTCAAAGGAAAAGTGAGTGCTGTTACTTCTTCTGTACTATTTACACACTTTAGCACTGTAACTGCACAAACTTTATTTGGGGGTTGGTGGTATTTATTACCATAAGGGAAACACATTTCATAACCAATTCTCTTAAGTTCAATCTCTTTCCTTCAAAACATATCATATCATATATTTCCACATCAGATCCACCACAATCTAAAACATAACCACTACATTCTTGACAATCAGCTTCAGAACCTTTCATTTCCTACATAACTAACTTTCACATCTAACAAAGCAAGAAAAACAAAAGAACATCAAAAATAGAAAATATACACAAGATATGCCACTCAAATAAGCATGACCCCCTCCTACCAAATTACATAGAGATCTAAATTTGGACAATGCACAGCACTCCAGCAAGCACCATTTTCATTACCTTAAATGAGAGCTCTGTAACCAATATGTTACAATTCGCCCCCCCCCCCATTATGTAATTCTCGCATGAGAATCACATATATATAAATAAAATACAGATCACAAATTACAAAACATCTCAAACTTCCACTAAAAATATCACACACAAAGTAAACAAATTATAAATCATGATAATCTTCATTGTTGTTCTTCATCCACCTTCTTTTTCACCTCATCTTCTTTCTGTATGTAGTCTTCCTCCTTCTCTATCTTGTCCTTTACTTTTTCCTTCATCTTGTCCTCTATCTCATCCTCTTCCTTTTCTTCATTTTTATCCTCCTCCATTTGACCTACTCCCTTATCCATTTCACCTTTCTCTTCTTCAGTTTCTTCCATATTACCTACTTTCTTACTTTCTCCCATTTCACCTTTTCCGTTATCCTTTCTCTTCTACCCTTTCCTTTCTCTCCTCCTTCAGTTTCTTCCATATCATCTGCTTTCTTATGCCCCCCACCTCTCTGATAATTTTCCTATAAGTACTTCACTAATTGAGTCAAAATTCTCCTCTATATCTATTTTCATAGATTCAACCTTCTTATTCACAGACACCTCTACTGAACTAACCAACTCCTCTAATGCACTAGTCAATCCCTTCAGCTCTGTAATTTCGCTCATAAGCATTTGGAACATACTTAACTTCAATTCTCCCTCCATTCCTTTCTCTACGTGCACTGTACTTATGTTGTTACTCATATTTCGTCATTCCCTTTTTCGATCCCCACGTTGGTACGACATTTGTAACTGCACAAACTTCATTTGCGGGTTGGTGGTATTTATTACTCTCCAAGAGTCAAAAAGACCTACAGGCAGTCATGGAGAACATTATGGTATGGGCATCAGAAAACTCCATGGAAATAAACAGTGCCAAGACAAAGTCAATGAAATTCAGAAGGGGAGGCAGGCTTTCTAAGAGGGACTACTTCATGTGTGGGAAAGAAACCGTAGAAATTGTACCCAGCTTCAAATACCTAGGTGTTACTCTACAAACAACTGGAACCACCTTCTCTCTGCATACGCGAGAGAGAGTGACGGCTGCAACGAAAGCAACTAACGACATCCCTAAGCTCCAGAAGCTATCCCTGTCAACCGCGATCGCGCTGTTCAAACTGAAAGTTGCTCCGACTGCAACGTCATCATCAAATTCCAGCTCCAGTCGCCCGGGTGCTGTTAACGAGCCCTCGCCACCTTTTCCTGTCCATGAATAGTTGGTCTTCATGGGTCCTTCTCCAGTCTAGCCCTTTGTCTTCAAGATCATCCTTGATTTGGTCCAACCATTTCTTCTTTGGTCTTCCTACTGGTCTTTTTCCTGGGATAATCTTGTTGAAATAAGCTTTTGGTGTCCTCTCATCTCCCATTCTTTGAAGATGCCCATACCATCCTAATCGTTGCTTCTGCAAATATTTTGTAGCACTGATATCTATGCCAGCCTCTGTCCTGTTTGTTTCGTTCCTTACTTTGTCTCTCCTTGTCCTTTGAAGCATTGTTCTTATAAACTTCATTTCGGATGCCTGAATCCTACTTTCTTCTCTTCTGGACAGGGTGCATGTTTCTACTCCGTAAGTTAGAATTGGGATGTAGTAAGTCTTAAACAGTATATGTTTACACTTCCTGGGCACTTAATTATCCCACAGTAGTGTTCTAACTTGTGCATAGAAGGAGGCTGCATTACTAGTTCTATTTGTTACTTCACTGTTGTTGTTGTTATCCTTACACACTGTGCTACCAAGATATTTAAATTGATCAACAATTTGTAGAGGCTGATTATTCAGGTAAATGGTTGAATTAGACAGTCCTGTTGTCATCACTACTGTCTTACTTTGGCTTATTTTCAACCCATACTCCTTGAACAGCTTGTCCCATGCATCCAGTTTTTCTTGTACCTCTCTGGCACTTTCTCCCCAAATCATGACGTCATCTGCAAAGACAAGGGCATTTGTTTCATTACCCTGTTCTTCTTTTATTCTCTTCAGGATTATGTCCATCACTGTGATGAATAGTAATGGAGACAGTGAACTTCCTTGTTGGACTCCTTGTTTTGTTGTGAACCATCTGCTTTCCCCATTACCTATTCTTACACATGCCCTTGTGTTCTCATACAGCATTTTGATCTTGTTTATCAAGCCTTTTGGGACATTGTGCCTTTCTAAACATTCCCAAATTTTTGATCTTGCAATGCTATCATAAGCTTTTTCTATATCTAGAAATACCATTGCTAATTCTTTCCCCTTTTCAAGATGTTTCTCAATAAGCATTCTTGCAGCAAAGATCAAGTCAATAGTACTCCTTCCTGGTCTAAAGCCATGTTGTTCTTCTTCTAAAGCCTTTTCTAAGTGTCTGCGTAGTCTTTTCGCAATTATTTTTTCCAAGATCTTTAGACCATGGGATAAAGTAATTCCACGATAGTTCTCACACTTTTTCCGGTTTCCTTTTTTAAACAATGGCACTATTACACCTTTAGACCAGTCATCAGGGATCTTATTGTCCTTCCATATAGCATGTAATACTCTGTACAACCAATGTATCCCATTAATTCCTGCTGCTTTTATCATGTCTGAACTTACTTCATCAACTCCAGTGGACTTCCCTTTGATCATGGCTTTTAAAGCTTCTTCCACTTCAGACCAGGTTGGGGTTGGTTCTTGGTGGTTTTCATCATTGGCCCCTAAATTGATGTTCGTGTCCCCACTGCCATTATTAGATGCATCATTTAACAGTTGATCAAAATACTGTCCCATTAATTTCCTGATTTCATTTATGCTTCTTATCACTTCTCCATTATTTCCTTCCAAAGCTGTAACTGATTCCTGATGTCTTATTGTTTTTCACAGTTTTATATAGTAATTTCTTATTACCTTGTGTATCTTCCTCCAGTTTCTTCGCAAATTCATCCCAAATCTTATCCTTCTCTTCATTAATTATGCGTTTAACTCTTAATTTGTGCTCTCGATATTCTTGAGCAAGTGATCTGATTTTATCCTCATTTCTGTCATTCTTTTGTCTCTCCACTTCTAATTTTCTTTTTACTTTGTTCCTTAATTGAAATATTGTCTTGACTTCCTTATTCCACCAGGCAGTCTCTTTATGCCGAACTTTACTACTTGTTTCGCCACATAATTCTCTAGCTTCTTCAACTAAGACATTTCGAAAATTTTGCCACTCTTCCTCTGCACTTTTGGTATCAGTTTTTGGAACTTTTCCTAAAATTCTTCTCTGAAATTCCTCACGTTGATCAGATTTCTCCAGCTCCCAGACCTTGATCTTTTGTTTCTTTTCCATCTTATAATTAATCAGTTTAACACCAGTTATACTAACTAGAACAAGCCTATGGTCACTGTCGAGACTTTCACTGGGAACAACTTTGACATCCACAACTTGTTTTCCTGCTTCACCCGCTGTTATTACAAGGTCTATCATTGATCTATGTCTTCCATCCCAGCTGTATCTAGTTACTTTATGGCTTTCTCTCTTCTTAAACCAGGTATTTTGAATTTGAAGACTATTTCGACTGCACATATCAAGCAGGTCTTCCCCTTCTAGATTTCTGTTTCCATAACCAAATGGGCCAATCACTCTTTCTACACCCTCCCTTTTGCATCCCACCTGAGCATTTAAGTCACCTATTATCATAATGTTCTCCTTATCCAATTGGTTCTCAAGCTGTTCCAAGAACTTCTGTTTCTCTTCATCCTTGCACCCCGTTTGTGGGGCATAAACCTGCACTAGGGTTGGGATTTTTTCGTTTGATGATACCTCCAATCTAATGATTCTGTCGCTAATATATTTAATATCTGCAACAGCATCTACTTTCTTACTTAGAATAAAGCCCACTCCATTATGTGACCCTTTCCATTTACCACACCAGTAAAGGGTATATCCTCCTCTTAAAATTTTCTTCCCTTTCCTTTTCCATTTGGTTTCGCTCAGACCTAATACATCCAGTTGCCTTCTTTCCATCAGATCTACAAGTTCTTCACATTTTCCAGTTAATGTCATTACATTCAGTGTTCCTATTCTCATTTTGGGTTTATCTTTCTTTATTCTGTTTTTTCCCACAGCCTTACATTGCATAACATCAGGCTGGATGCCATCATTCCTGTCAACTGTAAGGCGTGTGAGCTGTCCATTTTGGGTATTCTTCTTTCCGAGGCTCGTTTTAACATTGAAAGCGCATAACTACTTACTCCTTTATTGGCTTGCTAGGCCTAACATATTGGAGGATTTTCTGTCAGGGTTGTCTCCCTTAGCCTTTGGTATTCCACTACCAAACCTACAAGGCAGCAGGTTGTACTCATATTTAACCCCTGAGTACTGGGTTGCCTCTTCCGCCATCTTCACTGTACCAAAGTCCATCTTCTCCACTGCAGATGCCGTTGAGGTCTTCGCACGTAACCCTGTGCACGGGGCCTACGTTATACCCCATAGGACTGGGTCCTCACCAGAACTTAGCCGTTACTGTAGTTCCATGGTATATTACAGTACCGTTGCCCACCCCCACGACGTGGACGTGCCTGGCAAGAATTATCCATGTAGCCAATTTTAATTGACTCATGGACCGGGTTAAGGAGCTGTCTAAATCCAGCCTCCAAGGCTGCAACGTATGGAATCCAAATAACATGGCCCTACCTGACGGCAAACAACCTTAGGAAAATAGAAAGCATTAAAGCCAGATTCCTAAAACGAGCCCTCTCTAAATTCACAAGGAACAGCTACGCGTATACTATAGCACGAGTCATTCTTCATCGAGGACATAAAACTCTGCTCGGATTATCGGAAATACACGCATACAAAACAGTCATCAAGGAAAGACAGAACAAAGCCAACGAGGTCCCGCAGCAAATAATGGACACAGAAGCGATGAAAACAGAAGCCTGGAAGGGACTGAACTATGAGCTTTGCCACCCATGGGTTCCATGGGAAGATATATTGGAACAAAACATACCAAGAACCGGAGAACGACTGCGTATGTGAATTATGCAACAAACCATGCCCCAGGTATCACTTGCTGAATTGTGAAAACAGAACCCAGCCGCTAAACACGCTAACGAAAGACTGGTGAAAGACAGAAGTAAATATGAAAACTAATTTTTGTAAATTAATGTACACATTGTGTTTAATAAATCATTAAAATATTACCTTATGGGAAACACATTTCATAACCAATTCTCTTCTTAAGTTCAATCTCTTTCCTTCAAAACATATCATTTATTTCCACATCAGATCCACCACAATCTAAGACATAACCACTACATTCTTGACAATCAGCTTCAGAACCTTTCATTTCCTACATAACTAACTTTCACATCTAACAAGGCAAGAAAAACAAAAAGAACATAAAAAATAGAACACAGATATGCCACTCAAATAAGCATGGCCCCCCTCCTACCAAATTACAGAGAGATTTAAATTGGGACAATGCACAGCATTCCCAGCAAGCGCCATTTTCTTAACCTTAAATGTGAGCTCTTACACAGGAGGAAAGTCAGAATGATGAATTTAGTATAAATCTAATGAAAACAAGAGCTTCGAACACTACTATTTTCCATTATTTGAAAGGAGATGGGATATAGGATTACTCACAACACACTTCTACTGTGCACTGAGGTATGTGGCCGAGTCCTGAGTAGTGCTGTGGAGCTGAAGATCAAACTTCATCATTTCCTATTGTATAGCAGGAATGATAATTTCTTTATTTTCTCATTTTGGGTAGATTATTCCATCATCTTGCTCATTCCCGGAATTGTTTCGAATTCCAGCATTGGGAAGACATAAACATGTCGTTTAAAGCAAATCTCATTTCAACAAGAAGGAATGAAAGGAATTCATAATAGGAAACTTTTATATAAAAGATGATCTGTATACTAAATTGACATTTCTGCATACAATAATCCTTATGTTGTAACGTTAACTCATGTATACTTAATTTAGTTATTAGCACGATACATTTTAATTTTTTCTATTTGATTATTATGGGTCATTTATTTACTCCAACATGACTCCATGGAAACAATTTCACTATTACAAGTATTTGAGAGTGTTTTATGTTTTGTTTTTTTAAGCATTTAAGGACATATCTAATGGGTGTGTTTTTTATAAGTCCTAGATTCATGTTTTTGATGAGTTATTTGTATAACTTATTTAAAGCAAAGGCTTGAAGGAGGGAGCCAAGTAGGTGAAACATGTAAATACAATACAATTTTTAAGAATATAAAGTAGTATTGGTTGGCCATACAGCCGAATTAGCATGTAAACCACACTCAATGGACTCCCACATGTGCATATGTGACAAAAGACCATACAATCACTTTTCTTTTTTCAGTGATAATACATTTATAATTAATAAGGGCCTTATTTTTGGTGAAATAAAACAGTAGATTTCAGTGTTAAAACTGACACTATTTCGGTTAGTATTTCGCGAAATAAATTGTCTTAGTGATCGATGTTTCTCTGAAATCTTTCTTATAGTATGGGATAAATCTAACAAATTATGAGATTGCAGCGTCAAATACATAGAACCCCTCACTGTTGTATTTCTCGGCCCTCAAGAAAACTGTTGTGACTTAAGTTTTATCAGTCGCGAACTCGTACTGCAGCATCTACGACCACAACGCCATTTGATGTAATCGATAGCAGATATCGATTTCCATCAATAGCCTTAGAGATCGCGGAACTGAATACACATACTTCCGGCTTTGCGGGCTTTTGTGCAGACAAAATGCAGCACTATCAATCAAATGAGAAGGAAACCACGACGGTTAATTCTTCAGAAGCATTTAAACGTTTATTGGAGAGCTTTTTCGATAATATTTAGCATTTTTCGTATCAAGTGGAGTATATTTCGTGATTATATGCACAATAAATCAGATTTTGTGATATTACGAGAGTTCATTTTGCTAAAATATGGTACTTTACGTGATGATGATAGCAAACACTCGTCTCGAGTAGGTTGGCCTTCCAATGCTGAATGACTCTTCATCGATGAGTCCGGATGTGACCAAAAAGCCCAATGCGGGAGAGACACAGTTTCCCTCAGTGATGACAGGTAGTATCAGGTCCAGGTGAGACATCCGCATTCATTCCCTGTCTTTTATTGAACACTCTGTTCTTTCTGCGTTGCCTCCGATCTTCTATCATACGTCGGCGGTTTTCTTCAAAAAGTATCGCACCACGATGAACAATTGATCTCCAGGATGAGCGATCAAGAGCTAAGGTCTCCCAGTTGTTGATATCAATATGGCACATTTGCATATTAGCCTTTAGTACGTCTTTGAATCGCTTCCTCGGACCTCCCACACAGCGCTTGCCCTCAGTTAGTTCAGAGCAAAACACTTGCTTGGGAATGCGATTATTGGGCATGCGGATTACGTGTCCTGTCCAACGCAGCTGACGTTTTAAAAGCATGGCTTCAACACTGGTAGTCTGTGCTTCTTCGAGAATGCTGGTGTTTGTGTGTTTGTCTTGCCATGTCACACGAAGAATTCTCCTCAAACAACGCTGGTGATATTGCTCCAGCTTTTTAAAATGACGTCTGTAGCATGTCCAGGATTCAGATCCGTAAAGTAAGGTGGGAACTACAACCGAGTTGTACACAAGGATCTTCGTTGCAGCATTGATATCATGGTTGTCAAAAACTCTAGACCTCAATCTTGCAAAGGATGCCCCAGCACGGTTAATCCTGTGTTGGATTTCAGAATCTATATTTGCACTTGATGACAGGGTGCTGCCAAGATAAGAAAAGGTGTTAACTTCTTGAAGCTTCGCTCCGTCGATGGTGACATTGATGTTTCTTTGTCCTTGTCCAGGGGCTGGTTGGTAGAGGACTTGGGTTTTTCTGGTGTTTAAGTTTCAGCCCAATCTTTTTGTATGCTGAAGAAAAAGCATTCAGGATTTTCCTAAGTTCGTCCTCTGATTGAGCTACTACTGCATTATCATCAGCGTACTGTAACTCAACCAATGCAGCAGGAGATGTTCGAGTCCTTGCCTTTAGACGGCTCAAATTAAAGATCTTCCCATCCATCCTGTAAGTTATCTGTATGCCTGCAGGAAGATCATCTTTGACTAACTGCATGACAGTGGCAACGTACAGAGAAAACAATGTAGGGGCAATCACACAGCCTTGTTTAACGCCGGTATTTATATGAAATGGTTCTCCAATAGAGTCGTTACCAATGACATTTGCCTTCATATCAGTGTGGAGTAGTCTTAAGAAGGTAATAAATTTCAGTGGAAAACCATACAATGCTACAATCTTCCACAAGGCTTCACGGTTTACCGAGTCAAATACCTTACTGAGGTCTATAAAGGCAATATAAAGAGGTCTATTTTGCTCTCTACATTTCTCCTGAAGCTGACGAACAGTGAATATCATATCTGCAGTTCCTCTAGAAGGCCTGAAACCACATTGGCTCTCTGGGAGTATTTTCTCCACCAGGGATAGAATACGATTCGCCAAAATACGAGCAATAAGCTTTCCAAGGCATGATAACAAAGATATACCACGATAGTTGTTGCAGTCTGCACGATCACCTTTCTTAAATATGGGAACTATCAGATTATCTCTGAAATCAGCAGGCATTTTTTCAGTTCTCCAAATTTTAATGATAAGATCATGTATGTGGCTTATGAGTTCCTCACCTCCTTCTTTGAGAGCTTCCGCTGGTATTCCATCACATCCAGTGGCTTTGTGTCGCTTTGCTTGATTAATAGCACACTGAACCTCATCTAGTGTTGGCAGGGTACCGAGTTCTTCCTTGATGGGTGCTTGTTCTAATATATCATACACCTGCTCATCAATAACTGAGTCCTGGTTCAAGAGGTCTTCAAAATGCTCCTTCCACCTATTCATGATGGAGTATTGATCTTTTATAAGTGTACTTTTGTCACTGGACCAAAGTGGATTTCCACCAAACGTGGAGGGGCAATAAATCGCTTTTGTGGCTTGGAAGAACTGTTGCGAATCTTTGTCTGCTAGATATTGCAGCTCTTTAGCTTTGGATGTTCACCATGCATTTTTGAGCGCACGAGTTCCTCTTTGGACATTTGCCTTCGCAAGACAAAATGCTTCTTTCTTAGTACGGGAGTTCATATCTTTTCTCCAAGTTTGCAAGGCTTTTCTCTTTTCTGAGATTAATGCTTCAATTTCTTCATCATTTTCATCAAACCAGTCTTGATGTTTCCTGGTCTTATATCCCAGCAAGCATTCTGAATAGCGGTCTTCAGACTCTCCCAGTGCAGTGTTACATCTGGATGGTATTCCTGTGGCAGTGTCTGGCTAAGCAACACTTTATATTGGGAGATATGCTCTGACTTACCAAACTTCTCGGTATCAAAAATATGCCTACAGCTCTTCTGTTGCTTCCTCCTCTGTGTGGATAATGGTATACGCATAACTGATCTGATAAGCCGGTGATCTGTCCAACAGTCATCGGCTCCTGTCATTGCTTTGGTGATAAGAACATCTCGTAAATCTTTCTTGCGTACAATCACATAGTCAATAAGATGCCAGTGCTTCGATCTAGGGTGCTGCCATGATGTTTTAAAGCGATTCTTTTGGCGAAAGATAGTATTGGTGATTACCAATTCATGTTCAGTGCATTTGGAGAGCAGTCTGATACCATTGGAGTTTTCGGTCCCAACTCCCTCCTTACCAATGACACCATTCCAAACATTGTAGTCCCTGCCCACTCTAGCGTTAAAATCTCCCGAGTAAGATGATCCTATCTTCACGGTTGAGGTTTGATAGGAAGGTATCCAGATCTGAATAGAACCTTTCCTTAATGTCATCATCAGCATCTAGTGTGGGGGCGTATGCGCTGATCACCGTGGCATGCTGGTTGTTATATAACCGAAGTCTTAGTGTCATGAGGCGTTCATTATACCCAGTTGGAAGCTCTGACAGATCCTTGAGAAGCTTGCTCTTAATGGCAAAGCCAACTCCATGTATTCTGTGTTCGTCCTCACGTTTACCCTTCCAAAAGAAGCTGTACCCTGCACCTTGCTCATTCAAGTGACCTTCCTCAGCAAGACGGGTCTCCTGAAGTGCTGCTATGTCAATGTCATATCTCCGTAGCTCTCTACCCACAATAGCTGTTCTCCTTTCAGGTCTCTCATTCGCGGGGTCATCAGTGAGTGTTCTTACATTCCAGGTTGCAAAATAAAATTTGTTACTAATACATTTTCGACCGCATGGAGGTGACACCTTTGGACGCGGCTATCCAATCGGTAGTATAAGTGGCTGACTTTGTTTAGGGCACCTTTTCTAGCCCCTTCCCCATGTGGGGTGAGCAGAGTCGTAGTTGCAGCGGCCGAATTGCTCTACAGCCACAACCCTAAGCAAGACGACCGATCACACATCTACCGCCTACGTGCCAAGTTATCACTAGAGGCTCCCAGACATCACAATCCTGCCCCCGTCGCAACTTCTTGAACGCCGCAGGACTTTGAAGAAAGTCAAATGTTGTTGGAAGACTGGTGTGCGTGAAATCTTTTAACGTGAGAATGTTGCTGCACATCAACAAATGCACATTCCTTGATGACTAAGGAAAGATGTTCAATGGCAAGCAAATGCAAGACGATTGAATAAATCCTAGTCACTGCAGCCTTCATCCGCCATTCCAGCCAAGGAGGGACTCATTGCCCTTATGCCTGGTCCGCCGTTGAGGACTTTCTATGCCGTTGACCACAGGTGGTTCATCCGCCTTTAGGGAAAGTATCCTGTCCCAAGGGCAAGAGAGTGCCCTAACCACTACCAGCTCATTCGCCTCCCTGGGGAGCCGGTGGCATGATAGTGGGGGACTCCTTATCCCGGGAGTCACTCGGTCGTCAGAGCCTCGTTAGTCTAAAGCAGGGTGCACCACGTGCAGGTGAGGTTGACATTTGAGTAGAAAGCCTACCCCTTTACATAACTAGACGGTCATATATAGGCTAGAAAGAAGATATGAAAAAAGTTTGCAAGTATCGCTATTACCAAAAAATACAGCCCCTAATAATTAATAATAAAATTAATAACCATACTTTAGTAATACCATCCCAATTGTACATCCAACATGTACTTGGAAAGTTTCACTGCCAGTAAAATACTTACTTTTAAATACGAGGTTCCAGGCTTTTCTATACCCCCGTACCAATGGAAATATTCACTTGTTATTTGTGGAGCCTATTTCCAAAAGTCGACATCAGACATTTTTTTACAAAAAATAGATTTTTGCCGATTTTGTATTCCTCTTGGAGAAGCGCTTCAAATGGATGGTGTAAGATGTTCCAAACACAATATTTGTGGTTAAAAATCAATATTAAAGTTGGACTTATATTTCCAAATCTCGACGTCTGCTTTGATAAGTTATTTCCATAATCCGACATCTGCACTTCATTCCTAAAAAAAAAAAAAAAAAAAAAAAAAAGCTTGAACGGTGAAATTCAGGAAATTTTATGTTATTCTTGGTACAAACTCTAACATAAACATAGAAAGTAGAATAACATAAAATTTCCTGAATTTTGCCGTTTAAGCCTTTTTTCGTTTTTCTCAATAACTTAGAAAATGCAGATGTAGACTTTAGGAAATAGGCTCCTCATTTCTAATGATATTTTACGATTTACAAAATTTTGTTTTACTAAGTAATAGGCATAAGTTTAATTTATAAACATTATGTCAATAGATATAGATATTTAACTCATCATTAGCGATATTTAACTCATCATTAGCAGGAAGTTTACTAGTGTCCGAAAGTTAAGCATAATCACTAAACGAGGCCATACCGCCCCATAGGAATGTCAGACCGATTGCTGAACAAACGGAAGCGGAATTGCACACCATATGTCACACAACTTGTCCAAAAAGACAGTGTCAGAAAGGTTCTGATAGCTAAGGCACACCTTTGACAACAACTAACAAAAAACAAAATATGCTGTTAATAGGGTGTATGGTTACTCCTAACGGCCACACATGCTTCACAGCGACGTGGCATGCTCTCTATCAGATGGTCCAAGAGCTCTTGTGGCAGTCGATGCCTTTCCTCCGAAAGGGCAATGCGATGGTCTTGGAGAGTCCTTGGTGGAGGCTGACGGGATGCAATTCGCCTCCCCAATGCATCCCAGGCATGTTCTATAGGATTCACATCCGCAGACCTCGCCTGCCAGTCTATGCGATGAATGTCTTCCCCAGCCAGAAATTCATCCACCAGAGCAGCGCGGTGACATCGGGCAGTATCGTCCATTAAGAGAAAGTCTGGACCAACCGCACCTCTGAAGAGTCGAACATGTGGCCTCAGTACTTAATCCCTGTATCTCCGAGCGTTCACAGTGTTCCTCGGACCACTCATGATGATGTGCAGGTCCGTACGGCCACCACCACCATACTGGTCCCGTTCCACGATGTTCCTATGGTGGTATCGGCTACCCGGTTCTCTACAGATTAATGTGCGATGGAATTGTTCAGCTAACTGAAGCGGGATTCATCTGTGAAGAGCACATGCCTCCATTCATTCATGGTCCGTTTCAACATTGACGGCTCCGTCCTGTGCTGGAGTGAGCGGGACGCATACCGCTGAACGTCTGACAAACAGCCCTGCTGTTCTGAGCCTCCGGTACACAGTTTGCCGGGAAACTGCAACCCCTGAGATGGCTGCAAGCTCTACCGACTGGCCTATGACTAACATCTCCTGTCTCGAAATAGTCTCCAAAGCCTGGAAATGACACTTTGTAGCACATTCAAGGATACGGCGACTTTGGTCTTTGTCTGGACTGCTTCCAGGCGGCCGAGAATTCTACCCTGCAAAACGGGGTCCAAATGGCGTCGTCGTGCCATTATGTTGTCACAATCACCACGAGGCTACACTCCGCACACTATAACAGGGAAGACACGACTGAGGGAATATGGGGTGCAGGCAATGGCTGGGTTTACCTTGCGGTTATGCCGCTAGTCAAAGCAGGGAATACTCCTTTCCTATACAGAACGAACACATAAGGTACAGGTGCATAGGTCGTGCGATTTGTGGTCTATTTCTTGTTGCACTGCCTATTTGTAACTTATGCTGAACTTTTGGACACTAGTGTACTTTGCTGTATTCACAAAACCTTGATTTTAGGCTTATAACTACAAATCCCAGAGCAGATGTTAAATGAGAGTTTCATATTATTTTGCTCATTAAATAAGTCATATTTAGAATTCACCATGTCACAGAAAATGAACTTAAATATTTGTTATCTGTCTCCACAAATAAATTACTTTTGAATAATAATAATAATAATGTTATTGGTTTTACGTCCCTTTTAACTACACTGGCTCTTCGAGACGCCGGGGTGCCGGAATTTTGCCCCGAAGGGGATCTTTTAACGTGCCAGTAAATCTACTGACACGGCTCCCTCGCATTTGCGCACCCTAAAATGCCAGCTGACTGCGCTAGGTTTCGAACCTGCAACCTTGGGCTCAGTAAGCGAGAACGTTACCCCTGAGCCACGCAGCCAGACAATTATTACTTTTGAAAATGCCGTTTTAATTTAGGTGGGGGAAAAAAATAACTAATAGCTATGATGATCGTACAATTGAAAAAACATGAGTAAACAGATTTAAACGTTGGTTTCCGTGACCGGGGTGCTAACTCACTGTCATACAGCTACTCAATTGTCCTGAGGCTGAGTGCACCCTGTTCCAGCCTTCACATCAGTCTCCAAAATCCCTGACAGAGCCGGAAATCAAACCTGGGGCCTCCGGGTGAGACACAGGCCCGCTACCCAAGGACGACTTCCCTGTGACCTACCACATAAAAACAGTGTTCAAGTACACAAAAAGGACCATTGCTCCAAAATATCCAATTCTATGAGGGTGCGTTTCTTAATTTTTGGGTAAAGTGACTGGCTACTATTTCACAATATTTTTTAATCCTTGAGTTCCTTACTCATTAGATTCTAATTCATATGACTGCTTTCATCATCATAACTGCTACAAGCAAAGTTTTTATTTCATGGCAGTCAGTATCTATGGTCCAGGTTATCTGTATTGGATGTAATTACCAGCGAGAACCCCGATAGAAACATGAATACGATATCATGAAAATTATAATTTGTCTTTACAGCATAAGCAAACTGTAATATATCATGGGAGGTTTGTTTAACACAGGTACATATTAGCGACAGCAGCTTGTCCCGTTTACTCCTCAACACTTGTCAGATCATTTAGGGATGAAAGCAGTCTTTTGAAATTTCTGTTATTCTATTACTGTAGTGGCCAGCGTATGTCAATTGCGATCTATTGGTAGCACATCAGTATATAGCGAACATTATTTTACAAAATAGTAAAGAGTGTTATTCATGAATTTTATATGAATCGATCACGCCAAATTATATCGCGCATTTCAACCTTCCATTCACCTATCACCAAAGCAATTGTTCCTTCCAAAGTTCACACCTAATTGGAAAAGTGAATTATTTAAATTATTGATTAATACCCACCAAGAGTATTTTTTGTAATATATTTTCTCTAGAAATATTAACTTTATCAACCTTAAATGTATTTTAATGTCATATAAAGTTTTTTTAAACAATTGCTTGACAACTATGCATGTTATAGGGGTAATAATAATATCGTATGGCCTCGGCTGCCGGGTGCAAGCTTTGTTATTTGACACCCAGAGGGTAGCTTGCATGTCGAATTTCGTTGTTCCTTGACTATGAAAGTCAAGGAGGTTAGATGTTAGATATCTAACCTCCTTGAACACTATAGCGCTTTCTAGTAGAGAAATGAGGAACTTTGTGTTTGCGGAAACTCCCGAGATTAATTTTGCCATTATGAACTCTGCCTACTAAATTCAAATGGGTTCTATGACATGCCAACATCGTATGACATGCGTATCGTATTTTTGCCGCCTTTCAAAAAAAATATCACTTACCACGGCCAGGAGCGAACCTGCAATCTTGGGGTTAGTAGGCCGACACAATATCCACTCACCCACCGTGGCAAGCTTGTTATAGGGGTATAAAGGTAGATCATTTCAAAACGTGTGAACCTTTCTGTCCCTTCCATGGTTCACGGTTGCTTGTCCCATACGATCATCTGAGAGCATATCCATGAAACATAAATGAATGCCAAATGGCAGCCGTTTGGGTTGCAAGTTTGCCAGCATATTTAGCTCCGAATAAATATAGCCTACCAGATGGCCATTTAATCCATTTGGGAGAGTTACCAAGTAAACAGAAATACAAATATGGCATTGATATGACAAGAGGCCTTGGAGGCTGGATTTAGACAGCTCCTTAACCCTGTCCATGAGTCAATCATAATTGGCTACATGGATAATTCTTGCCAGGCGCGTCCACGTCGCGGGGGTGGGCAACGGTACTGTAATATACCATGGAACTACAGTACCGGCTAAGTCCTGGTGAGGACCCAATCCTATGGGGTATAACATAGGCCCCGTGCACAGGGTTACGTGCGAAGACCTCAACGGAATCTGCAGCGGAGAAGATGGACTTCGGAACGGTGGAGATTGCGGAAGAGGCAACCCAGCATTCAGGGAATAGTATGAGTACAGCATCAATCGGCAGCATCTGTTTCCCATGTTAGGGGCGGCTGCAAGGGCGTCTGTTCTCCACGTTAGGGGCGGCCTGAATAATAGCTGGCAGTAGCTTCATAAATGCCTTTGGGAGTGGCGACCCCATCGTAATAATAGCCTAAAATGGAAATGGCACTTCCAATGATTCAGAAAAGGTTAGGGCGTACCCTGCAGGTGACACGCAGTTCCTTTGGTACTGGGGGAACTGTGAGAAATGGGCGACCAGTTACCGAAATGAAAGTGGGAATCATGAATGTCATGACCCTGACAGGCAAGGTGGAGGAGGTGGTAGACTTCATGGAGAGGGAGAAGGTTGGAATGATGGGGCTGAGTGAAGTGAAATGGAAAAGTAAAGGAAGGAAGAAATTGAGGAAAGGATATACATTTTACTGGAGTGGTGGCCAAGAGGCAAAAAAAATGGCATGGGACTGATAACCTCGAAACAACTGGAGGAGTATGTTGAAGTGGTAGAGTGTGTGAGTGACAGAATAATGAAAATTAGAATGAAGAATGACATGATGGACTTCATACAAGTGTATGCACCACAGACTGGAAACAGAGAAGAGTAATTTCAGATGTAGAAATGGTGATCATGGGAGATATGAATGCACAAGTTGGAAACGAGAGACAAGGAAAGGAAGAAGTCATTGGACCATATGGATATGGGAAAAAGAACCGGGAAGGAGAGGAACTTGTAAACTTTTGTGAAAGGAATGGACTGATAGAGGGTAATTCATGGTTTCGGAAGAAAAACGGCAGGAAAATTACGAGATATGGGTGGGGTGATAGAAGAACAAAAACAGTAATTGACTACTTTCTGGTGGAAAGGACAAATCGCAGAAAGCTGATAGATGTGACAGCTTTACCAGGAGAAGCATTTGATGGGGACCATAGAGCTGTGGTGGCAAAATTTAGATGGGAAAAATTGGAAAACCTAAAGGAGATCAGAGAAAGTAAAATAAAAGTATGGAAATTGAAAGACAAAACTGTACAGGAAGATTTTCAGGAGAGATTGAAGCAACAAATCCCAGTTACTGAAGTGGAAAACATGGAAGAGGAATGGTCTCACTTTAAAAAGGCATTTGTTGGTGCAGCAAAGAGTGCTTGTGGTAGGACGTCAACAAGAGTGAAAGAGAAGGAGACACCACGGTGGAATGAGGAAGTGAGGAAAGCAGTGAAAGAAAAGAAGTCTGCATGGAAAGAATGGAACCGAGATCAAACAGAAGAAAGCAAAAGGAAGTACCACGACAGCAAACGGAGGTGTAAGAAAGTGGTAGGAGAAGAAAAGAAGAAAAGTTGGGAAGAATTTACACGAAGAATGGAAACAGATGTAAGAGGCAGTAAAAGGATGCTGTATGGACTTCTAAGAAGTAAGAGGAAAGAAAGAGTTACTACAAAGCTAGTGAAAAAGGAAGATGGAGAGTTGTTAACACACCCAGAAGAGATAAAGGGACGATGGAAGGAGTATTTCGATAAGCTATTGAATGTGAACAATTGTACAGGTGAGATGGAAGTGACACAGCCTGATGACTCTGTAACAGAAGATGATATAACAATGCTGGAGGTGGAATTAGCAGTATAGAAAATGAAGATGGGAAAAGCAACAGGGGTGGATGAAATCTGTGTAGAAATGATAAAGGCTGCTGGACCTGTTGGTATGCAATGGTTGTATCGACTGCTAAAGTGTGTGTGGAAACGGAAATGTGTACCAGAAGACTGGGAGAAAGTGATAATACCAGCGTTTAAGAAAGGGGACAAGAAAGTGTGTGATAACTATAGAGGGATCACCCTCATATCACAGATAGTAAAAATACTGGAAAGGATATTAGAAAGAAGAATGAGAAGAAAGGTGGAAGGAGAGTTGCAAGAGGAACAGTATGGCTTCAGGAGTGGAAGATCCACAGTGGACCCAATCTTTAGCTTGAGGCATGTGATGGAAAAGAACTGGGAATATGGAGAGGATTTGGTCATGACTTTCATAGATCTAGAAAAGGCATATGATAGTGTCCCCAGAGAGAAGGTATGGGAAACCATGGTTAAGAAGGGACTGGGAAAAGAAATGTTGGAAATGGTGCAAGCAATGTACAACAATTGTGTTAGCAGATTGGTTTAGAAACAAGACTGAACTAAGACAGGGGAGTGTGCTGTCACCTCTTTTGTTCATAATGGTAATGGATGAAATTGTAAAGGAAACAAAGGAAGCATATGGACATAAAGAAATGAAGTTACTATTTGCAGACGATATTGTGGTCTGGGGAAGGAACACCGAACAAGTGCAAAAACAACTAGATGCACTGTACAAAAATATTCAGAAGTACGGCCTGAGAATCAGTATAGAGAAAAGCAAGACCATGGTGATGACAAGAGGGGAAAGACAAGGAAAGGGCACTGTGAAAATTGGAAGTCAGAGTTTGGAAATTGTGGACACGTTCAAATACTTAGGAAGTGAATTGATGCAAACTGGTAGGTTGGACAAGGAGATTGGCAGGAGGGTACAGCAGAGCAATGCATTCTATCAAAGTGTAAGAAAACTTGTTTGGGATAAGGAAGTACCAAGGAAAAGCAAGGACGTAATGTATAAAGTGTACTATGTACCCATATTAACTTATGCAGCTGAGACTTGGACCCTGACAAGCAGCCAAGAGAGTAGAATCCAAGCCAGTGAAATGAAATTCCTAAGAAGTATGATAGGAAAGACAAGGAAAGACAGAGTGGGAAATGAAGATGTTAGGAAGGAAGTTGGGATGGGAAAACTAAATGAGAGAATTGAGAGAATAAACTAAGGTGGTTTGGACATGTAAAGAGGATGGAGGAAAATAGAATACCAAGACAGATGCTGGAGGCAGGGTGCAAGGGTAAGAGAACAAGGTGGATCGATTCAATGAAAAACTGCGTGAGAAAAAGAAATCTGGACTGGGACAAGATCGTGGAAGAAGAATTGTGGAAGGAAAAAGGAAAGTGGAGAAGTGCCATAAATACCCCGACCCAGCAGGAGCTGAATAAGGGGAAATGATGATGATTTTAAGTAATGCTAACAGAAGCTTTACTCCATAACTAGGAGAGCAAGAGCAGGAGAATCAGGGGAATGGAGAGAGGCCACGAAAAGGAGAAGTGGCTCGAGGGTTATCTACTGATAAGACTACAGGTCTCCCAATGTGCAGTATGTGACTTTATTCCTCTCCTACCTCCACCCATCAACCACTTACCAACATCCATTTATTACATCTTCTCACTTACCATTTCTTGTCTTCTATCTTGTGCAAAAAAAGAATTGGAAGGTACTTGTCGTAATTAAATATACTTCAACCACGTTCTAATCATTTCTCCATGCCTGGTGATGGTTTCAAGGGTTATTTCTTGCAAAAGGAATATCCAGATTTCATGTAGTAAAATACAGAAGGAAAAAATCTTCAATTTTTTTTTATTTATTTCTTACAATAAATTTGCTCATATAGTATCTGTTAAAATGTGAGGTGAAAAAGAATGTACATTAACTGCATGAATATACATTTACCTTTACTGTTTCTAAAATGACAAAGTGTTGGATTAATTTGTAAATCATATAATTAAGAAATATTTCTGTAGCACTACAAAGAGCAGCATAATGTATGAAAACAATCAGAAATGCAAATCTATCACGAGTGATTAATTGAAACTCAAAGTAGCAAAATATAGTACAGATTAAGAGAAATATTTAACCCACTGGGAATTACAAATAAAAAATAATAATACTATATTCTTCTGGGCTTTATGTGAAAAAGTATTAATGTGAACAATAATATGCTTCTGAACAGACTAGGAAAGTAATATACAGTAAATACATCTTTATTGGCTATCATGTATAGGTAGAGTTAGAGCTTGTGGTTTTTAGCAATTTGATTTTGGAATTTAGTGTTTTGTGACTCAAGAGTTTTAAGATTTTGCATTTTGTAGCAAATGGATGGATATAAGACAATGTTTAATATCAAATGCAAAAAATTGGAACATAAATTATATTTGTTGAATAAGACTTGAAAATGAGACCGCAGTCAGGATTCAAAGACAAATCTCCTGCAATCCGGGCATGTGCATTTAGCCAATTACACCTGCAGCTATGCTACAACCATCTTCCAAGTCTTGGATGGAGAGATGCTGTTGTGGCAGCTTCTGGAATGAAATGGTTTTGTCCATGATCCATGATCCCTAGGCAACACACACAGAGCCACCTGTGCACCTAAGACTGAGTCCAACTAATAAATATAATAGCGACCGTTATCAAAATACTTCTTAAAATGAAAATACAGTAGAAGAAAATAACAAACAAAACATTTTATTGATTGTATGATTGTACAACCTCTGACCGAAAAGTTCGGTGAATGGGTCTATATTACGAACAGATTGTTGGCTTACCTAAACAGCATTTACTGTCCTTCGAAGTAATCCCCGTGGATGGTTATGAACTTCTGAGAATGTATGTACAAGTTCTGAAAACTCTTTAGGGATAGCCTTCAGTTGTGTAGTCATATTAGGTTGGATGTACGAAATGTTTGAAAACCTCTGGCCCTTCAGGACTTTTCGGTGACCTTGGACCTGAACCCCGCCACTCCATACTTTGACGCTTGACTTCGGGGTCGTACCTCAGACATGATAACAGGAACAATTATGTCAACTCCTACAAAATGGCTTCTATTCTCTGCCACATCTCACCACCTCATTTGCGGCGATGCAACATTTTGATAAGAGAATATAGACTTATAGACCAACAAACAATACCTATCCATGGAGACATTGCTGATCTACATGTGAAACGATTACGTTCAAAACATCCACCTAACTGCACAGCGGAGAATCTTACAACCAACAAATTCAACCTGACTGAGAGATGGTCTTCTGATTGGAATTCGTTTGCCCCTCCAGAGAGTTCAGTAATGCCATGCATAACTGAGAAGGTGCCAGGGTTCACTCAGCCTAGAAAAACCTGGTCAAAATTAAATAGAATCCGGACCAATCACAGTGTATGCGGGGATCTCCAGTACAAGTGGAGGAAAAAATCTTCATCATGTTGCGAGTGTGGTGCTGAAAGACAGTGTGTTCGGCACCTTGTTCAAGAATGCCCACAAACATCTTACAGTGGTGAATTCAGTGACTTCTTCCCAGGGACACCACAGGCACTTCATTACGTAATGATTACGTTTCTAAACTTGATGTCAAATTACAAATAATTTTCATGTATGCCATACGATAAATAAATAAATAATAACCTCAGACACCTGGTCTCGTCGCCCGTGACGGTTTTCAGAGCCATTCCATTCCACAGAACATTCACCCTTTTCACTGCCACCCGCTGAGCAGGTGTGCATGGTAGGTTGCATAAATTCATCCTTCTCACTGCCACCCGTCGAACAGGTGTGCGTGGTAGGTTGCATGAATTCATCCTTCTAAACACACACTGTGTCAAACAGGTCTTACACGTTGCTTTGTGTGTCGCCAATGTTGCCAGGTCGACCGTTCCGACTTTATTCACCGAACGCAACGTGACGAGGATTTCAACACCATCCCAGACGCCTTCTTGCAAAGTTTCCAGGACATGTATCGCCGATTTCAGCATTGCATAGTTACGGGAGGGGACTATTTCGAAGGACAGTAGGGTCACTGTCGTGCATTGTTCATCTATGTTGATAGTACAGGACTATTCACCGAACTTTGTTGTCAAAGGTTGTTTATGCTACCATTTAAAATTTATTTTGCAAAAAAACTCTAAAATCCACTCAGAGTGGTCATAAAACACAGGGAAACATCAAGTGATGGATTTGGGTAAATTCTTCATTTATTGCTGATGATAAAAAACACAAACTCTATATATGGAAGAAAACTGTCATACGTATATATTTAATTAGAAAAATAATCCACGATTGATTCTACCACCCATCTAACTTCTTCTTAGTAACCCAAATTATTAGGATTCCAATAAAAATGACCATCGGTGTATATATATACACATAAGGACGATCTGATTATTCCACTCTTCAAGACTGGGAAGCACAGGACAGAAACGCAATCTCAAAGTTCATGATCAGACTTTATAGTACATTTGCATACATATTATATATGAAAGTAATTACTTTACAAACCATTGCTTGCGATTTAAATTCTGAGAACTTGCGATTTATTGCATGATTAACACATACAACTCCTTAAAAATCCTTTTACAATTGAAATAAATATTAGCAATCGAATCAAATCAGTCTTACTCAGTACCACACTTTTCAACACGACAAAATATTGTTTAATATTTTGGTAATCCAATAGACATTTATATTCAGGAATCACCTTGGTGACATGAGCAATGAAAGTTTACTTCATATTTAATAATATTATTATTATGTTCGTCCATATACTTGAACCCCCACCTCTTTCCAGGCTATACAGGCTCCATGTCTGAGCTAAAATAATGTAAATAAAAAGTTAAGTATTCTCTAACTGTCCCATTAGTTTAAACCTACAATGCTCTCTTTCACTTAGTCATTATTACATTTTGGTGCTCATAGCATTTATATACTGTCAATGCACAAAAACATTTTGTGGTACATAGCATACCCCAAAATAAAATGACAAAACTGACATTGTTTTCTTAAACTAATAAAATGGTATCAGCTGCCTAGTTAGAGCCATATTCATCAACCTTATTGCTGAAAGGCATTCAGTACCTACCTTGTTAATAATGATATGGTGGAATGGTTTATACAACAATATTAATGATGTACAAATTTTTTTTTTTTTTATACAACTACAGTACATGGATTTAATTCAAAATTAGGAGTCTTCAATAAAGAAACAAAAGAATCAGAAGACACACACAAATTATCTTCCACTCAGGCATATTTACAGGTAATATTCATTTAGATGCATTGTACATTAATAAAAAATGTTGAAGGGAACAAAATTCACATGAAATATTTTAATCTGCAGTGTGAGAAAGAGAACTAAGGCAATAGCACTTGTGAGCCAAGTTAGCCATGATTAGGATACCGGAATTACTGGTTAGAATTACACCTGACTACCCACTAATATGGCTCAATCCAACAGCAAATTACCAACCAAATGGATCCGATTCAAGAGCTGCTCTGTGACCAAATCTGGATAAACAATTTATTGCATTTCAGTCAATTAGATACAGTAAAGATAAAAGTACAGTAGATTCATTTAAATAAAATATCTTCAATTCACTGCAAATTTTACTTTAGAAGAAAAAAAAAATCACTGTCACTACCAAAAGAATGAAGGTACTAGCTAGAGAGTTCTACATACAAGGAAATACCATACTTTCATAGCCATTTCCCAGACTAAAAACTTCACTCAATGTCAACTATATACATTTTTCCTCCTCACCACGTGTGCTTTTGTTAATAGTTTCTTGCTATGCATCTTGCTATTTAGCCAAACACAGCCATACTGATTTTTCATTTTTGTACACTGGTTTTAGCATCTCAGAATGAAGAAACATTAACAACGCTCACTTAAAAATAGACCTTACTGAGCACAATGAAGGGCTAATGTGAAAAGTATGATGTATGCAAGTTCATGCCTTCTAGTTTCTTCCACACAGATGAGTATGAAGTATTGTCTAAACTGATTCGATATACTTAATGTCATTATAACAAAAGTTATTACACACATTCTACAGAATCACGCATCCATTGAATTTTGAAGACGACACATGCACAGTAGAAAAAATCAAGAACACACCAACACAGAAATACGTCTGTAGAATGGGGGTCACTGCATCTTTTAAAAATAAAGTTATAAAGGTAAAACACTCGCTGCACATTCAAGTCCGTTCCGGTTTGGATATATCAACAAGAACTTCATTCTCAGACCATATTAGAACTTTAATACACTTTATGAAATTAATTCCAGTTAATCCACTCTACAGTGCTTTGGTTATTCTGCAGATACTTATGACATCACAATATAACAGAAGAGTTCATATCGCTATATAACTTTACAGTGGGGATAGGAAACGCTTAACACACTTCAATCTAGTTTACCACTGGATGTCAGTTTCAAAAACACAGGTACTGCTTCTCCTTTGTGCCACTCTGTTACTACGTTGGAAGTACGATTTCTGAAGGGTTATTCCCATTCTGAAAAAAGAAGAGGATAAATGTACAAGAACCATTTTTCATTTTGATACAAAGTTATAAAGAAAAACAATTTTGTACCCAAGACACTTAAAATAGCACTACCTAGTCCATTCCCTTAATGTACAAGAACCATTTTTCATTTTGATACAAAGTTATAAAGAAAAACAATTTTGTACCCAAGACACTTAAAATAGCACTACCTAGTCCATTCCCTTGAATCCTTGGTTCTGCCCAATTGGCAGAGCATGATAAATTTTATATTTAGAACCGATATCTTTAACCACGAAGACTCTTCAGCCAGATGTACATGCATCTTGATTATTGACAGTATGTACATTACAGAGAGTAAAATTAATTAATTAATTGACTGGAACACTGCATAACTTCAACTGGAACATCATCCGAGAAGAACTAATCAGCCTATTTTCATATATCCTGCTGGTCTTACTCAGGATACGAGAAATGAAAATGAAATAAAAAAATAAAAAAAAATGCACAGCATTTGTAAGTTCCAATTTAAATATTTAAATTTTGCGTCGCCACCTTGTTGGTATTGTGCTCATCAGGTTATTGAATGATCCATGAGTGAATTTATGTTAATAGCCTCTATCAACATACAAAATTTCAGTTTGAATGCTGTAATAGATTCGTAGATACAAATAATTCATGGCTCACACGGCATTAGCCCAAAAACCATGAATTATTTGTATAGTAATCCGGGCCGTGAAAGCCTTAATCTACAGATTCGTAGATATTGAGAACCGTCTAAATATTTAGGATGGTCGCCATGTTGGATTGTTATGTGTAGGCCATTAGATAAGGATTATTGTGTAGGTTCATTATTCAAACTTTCACTTTGATCGCATGATTAGGACATAAGAAATAAAAACTTAATTTTAAAATTTGCACAGCCGCCATCATGAGGTCATGTAAACAATTGAACTAAATTAGATGTCAGTGCATTACAATGTGTATAAACATTTGCTGTACCAAAGTTTCACTGCGTTCGGATGGTTCAATTGTGAGAAAAGTCTATTTAAGTGTATCAACTTCGCTAGGCCGCCATGTTCGTTTTGTACTTAACAGGCTTATGAAAGTCACATAGATGAACTTATAGTAGTACCCTTGATCACCATACACAATTTCAGGGTGATATCTGTTACTGTTACAGAGATATAGAATGCCAGTGGAATATTTTGCATGGTTGCCATGTTGGATTGGTGAAACGCATTAAAATTTGAAATTTGAAAGGCACGGTCAAGGTCCGACGAGATAGTAGTAGGCACTTGCAGAGTTTCATCGAAATCGCTTTGGCCGTTTAGATTTTATTAGGGGTACACACACACATGGACAAAAGGTGATTTAATAAGGCTTTTTTTTTTTTTTTTTTCATAAATGAAAATAGGCTAAAAATGGACTTAAGCTTCCAGTACAATGACAACTTGTTAAGTGGTCATAGGAATACATGCATCGTCATTACGATTCTCAGATTTCTATGAGGCAGTTCATAACTCGAAGAAATATTTTTGGCTACATTTCCTCGCCATTTGTACACAGTTTTGAGAATATACAGTAAAAACAATTACCAATGGTTACCACACAATCAACCACAAAAATCCACTTTTAAATAAAGCACAGATTTTGCATAACCATTCACATTAATAAAAATTAAATCTGTCTGCATATGCTCGGAAACACAAATTTTATTTTCTCTTTGCATTTCATGCCTAACAATTTTCTCATGTGGTTTAAGACATTTAGCTTTCTCTTTGAGAAAATTTATTTGAAATTCTTTGAGTCCAACTCTCTCTTCGTATCTACAGATAATGACAGGTTTTGGAAGTTGTGTCCGTTCTATTTTCTTATAGAATGACCCGATCAAGTGTTATTGAATACTAGGAAAAATACCAGCAATTGGAAAGCGATGCCTGGCGCAACCGTAAATAATTACTGTATTTACTGATCTTCATTACCATCAGAAGATGATGGAGGAAGAGATTTGTGCAGGAAGATAGCCAACAGTGGTGAGATATTCTCATAGTGAGCTTTACTTTTAACACATTGCTGATCGGATACCTGGACATGTCACATCCCCTGTGGACCGGACATTTTGCTACTGAGAATATTCCAGTGCACTAGATTATAAAGAAGTACATAATTGTGGAAATAACCTAGATATTATCTTTCTAGTTGATATGAGTATACGCATACCCCTAGTAGTGTTCAAGGGGGTGATGTATTTGGACACGTTACACATTGTGCAGTGGCGGCTTACTGAAAGAGCAGATGGAGTATATTTGAGGTTAGATTGGTCAACAATCAAAGTACGGTATGTACCTTGGTTGTTATTACGTCGCACCTGAATATCACTCTCTCATTCAGTTTCCACTAATTCACTATAACTTGTGCCATTTGAACGATAATATAAACGATAAATCTTAACATCTGATTATACAAGTCCTCCATCTTGTCATTGATTGAACCAACAGAAGGAAGTTCGATGTTTTGAAACAAAATCAAAGAATAAAAGAAGGCCATGAATAGACGGAAGATGACAATCTACAAATATCCTTCTCAATGTGCTAGACCGAAATAGTTCAATACATGGTCAAGAGATGTCGCAGGAAGCCCGAAAACAATGACGTGCATAAAACCGAGATTTCTCGGGTCCCGTCATCTACCGCTGGCGAGCGTACTACGAGATTTCTCGGGGCCCGTCTTCCATGTGTTAAGTAAACTTGGCAACGGGGAGTTTTAGTGTGAAATATAAAACTGGGATTGAGACCGTCAAGTATCTTAATTCATACAGAAAAAAAAAAAAAAAAAAAAAAAAAAATAAAAATAAAAATATATATATATATATATATATATAAAAATTGTTCAATCACCATAATAAAATGACTGCAAATTTGGCGGGACAAAACATTTGAGAAATTTTTAGGTTAAAATATGGGGGTGCGGCTTCCAGGCCATGGCATTAGATATGCGAGCAAATATGGTAGTAGCTTTACAAATGAAATTAGCTCTAGTGATGTAAGCTGCTAGATTATGCTTTTTATTTTCGAGCAGACTTAACTCATCAAACTCTGTTAAAATGTGAAACAATGCACCAACTGCAAAAATATTTTTGCTATAGCCTGTGTTGCCTTAAGGGGATAGTCTGACAATAAAATATTGAATTTTTGTGTTTTTCTTTTTTTGCCTAAATATGTTCATTCATATTTTGTGGTTTCATAGTACAAAAGGATTTTGTGAAATTCCATAGAGAAATGTAGAAAAAATATAATTAAATACTAGCCTGCAGCTGAGAACTGGGCGTGGCATCATATGAAAGCTGTCACAATGTTACTCGTTTGCTCTGAAAAAATTATATGAATGAATGTAAGGAGTGATTTTGGACTTTGGTGCCATCTCTTGAGCATTCCAGGTATTCCAGTGTTCTTTGAGATGCAGGTATTTATTTATGCTCTGTGATCATAAGGTCTTTGAAGTCGTTTGTAAACAAATGAGTGTCAACATAGTATAATCTGGTCAAAGTGCCCAAAGGATGTATTTGTATCCAAGCCAAATGTAGAACTAGCTGAGACAGAAGCTGTTTCACAGTTCAATCAAGGATGCTATCTGACAGAAGCAACAAGAACAACAGAGACCACTCCAATGTCAGCAATAAGGAAGCGACTGAGCAAAGTTAGAGACAAGCTACGAAGGAAACAAACGGCAAAACGGTGCTTAGAATTCGGAAAACAAAGAAAACATTCATCAAGGTTGACGGCCATACACACCGAGGAAGCATGAAAGAGAAAAGAAGGAACAATATACAGCCCAGGTGGATTTTAGAGCAAGGAGCGGCGGACGATTGTGTTGTGTAACTTTGACTGCGTATATCTTTAATGTTTGAAATTGAACATTTAAATATAACTTTTTCCTAGTAAATATTTTCTGAATTTGGTGAAATTTTTGGAGCTAACCCCTACTAACAGTGCTACCAGTCTTGAGTATCATTAAAAAAAAAGTATTTAGAAACGAAAATATTGATAAGTATACGTTTTGATTATTTCGATAATAAGATTCAAAACTCTGAAAATTAATTTTTAAAGGTCACCACACAAGATACCCAAAAAACCTTACACAAAACTGTTTGGCTATATTATGAGATACAGTCTTCAATTTTTCAAGCACATTAAAGTAAATTTGCTATAAAAAAGATGATTTTTGAAAAACCCTTAAAAAATAAAATAAAAATTATTTTTCGCAAAAACGGTTCGATCAATTGAGTTGTAAGTTTGATGATGATGATGATTGTTGTTTTAAGGGGCCTAACATCTAGTTTATCGGCCCCTAATGATCTGGGTGAGAGCGAAAATGTTAATGAAATGGAAACCAGATCGAAAATTAAGTGAGACGGGAAATACTGACAAAAAGGAACTCAGATTTAAACATCTCACAAAATGTTCTTACAAAAGGGAATTTAGAACGAAAAGATGCAGAAAAATAATAGATTGAAAAATACCCACAAAATGTAGGCTAGGTTCGAAATACGAACAAAACGCAATGTAGAGTCGAAAGACTTACAAAATGCAATTGAAATTCAAAAGACTTACAAAATGCAAATGAGATCGAAAATACATACAAAATGCAATTGAGGTTCAAAATACTTACAAAATGCAATTGAAATTGAAAATACACAATGCAATTCAGATTGAAATATCCCAGTTCCAATCCAAATTATTCACAAAGTGCAATTGAAATTCAAAATACTGACAAAATGTACGGTAGATTCAAACGACCCATGTGGATTCACCATACTTACAAGATGCAATTTAGAGTGAAATACTTGACAAAATGCCATTTAGATTCAAAATACCCACAAAATGCAATTGAGAATCAAAATTTTTGCAAAATTCCCACCAAACAAAATGCAATCTGGATTTAAAATTCTTGCAAAATGTGGTGTTGGTTGAAAATACTTACAAAATGCAATTGAAATTCAAAATACTCACTAAAATGCCCTGAAACCTACACTGAAAGACTTACTAAAAAGCAATTTAGATTGTCAATCTTTACAAAATGCAATTGAGGTTGAAAACAATCGCGAGAGGTAATTTAGATCGAAAAAACTTACAAAATGCAACGTAGATTAAAAATACCTACAAAAAAAATGCTATAAGGGAATATTTAGATACACGGGGAACCAAGTAACAAAAACAGTGCGGGAATCTTAAAGAGAAAAGGAAATATAATGAAAAGAAAACAAGAGGTCTGACCCCTCGAAGGAGGGATCAGGAAAGATGAGACAAGGGCCAATTAAGGCGGGAAAGTGAAAGACTCCCTAGGCCTCGGTGCCGGACTCAGCTGGGGTCCCGTGGTCGCCAACCCACGTCCCACAAGATGTGAGCCCCTGGGGGAAGTTGTAAGTTTGTAATTGTGTTTAATACTACTCACAAATTATATGTTTGAAACAAGAGTTTAGTGCTTTTCAGTCGGTCAACACGAATGTACCCAAAAGAGATGGGTTATGCCCTAATCCTGAAATAAATTACATGAGATTAATAAAACACTAGGATGACCAGTTTCGATCGTCAAGCGATCATCATCAGATCCAATACACTTAGGCTATAAAATCTATGTTTGAAATACAGGTGAAAATATTTACAATATGTACAATTATTTAGTTGCAGTATTGGTACTGCAACTGTCAGTGTATGCTAAATGCAGTATATATGTTAGGTGAAATGCTAAATGGTGATGGCTATCCGGAGATTGTACTTTAGAGAGATTATATGGTTGTAAACTATGGTTAAACTATAAAATTTTTAGGCTAACTACTTATCTGATTGTCTTCCGTACTACAGCTATTCGCAGTTTCCGTGGTCACTTGAACTCGCTGTGCGGTCGACTGCGGTGGTTATCTTAACGACTGGTTTTTCCCTGCCTTCCCCCCCTGTCCCTACGTGCTGTGGGGAGTGATCGCGATGTGTTTACGTGAGGTGTTGCCAACCTAGATAAGATGTATGTTATTGAATGAGGTGGATCTACAACTATTAAAGACCGTGGATTAGTCCTCGCCACGCGTGGAGCATAACCCATTCGAACTAAGCGTTGACGGTCTTATGAGGACGTCCCGGCACCTTTAATACTGCCTCTAATATGGGCCTTGGTTTATTGCAGAAGAAAAGTACATCGTACACCTGATCCAGATAACATTTACCTATTAAAAACCCCCTAATTTCCCCCCTTTTTTATCTAGCTTGGCTGTGTCGCTAAATTGTGTTTTGTTTCCGACAGGGTGTGTTTTTTAGTAGCGTGAAGAGGGGTGAGCTCTCCATGAACGTGTGTTCATTTAGATTGTTGGGATTGTTTCGTTTGGCTAGGTGTATCTCGATTGCTTCCTTTATGTCAAGAGCTCTGCCTTTCGATTCGTGATGGATTATTTTAAGGTCCGACTCTATGTTGGTAAAGCTATGCCCTGCGTCACACATATGTTCGCACACGGCTGAATAAGTTACAGTATTAAAGGTGCCGGGACGTCCTCATAAGACCGTCAACGCTTAGTTCGAATGGGTTATGCTCCACGCGTGGCGAGGACTAATCCACGGTCTTTAATAGTTGTAGATCCACCTCATTCAATAACATACATCTTATCTAGGTTGGCAACACCTCACGTAAACACATCGCGATCACTCCCCACAGCACGTAGGGACAGGGGGGGAAGGCAGGGAAAAAACAGTCGTTAAGATAACCACCGCAGTCGACCGCACAGCGAGTTCAAGTGACCACGGAAACTGCGAATAGCTGTAGTACGGAAGACAATCAGATAAGTAGTTAGCCTAAAAATTTTATAGTTTAACCATAGTTTACAACCATATAATCTCTCTAAAGTACAATCTCCGGATAGCCATCACCATTTAGCATTTCACCTAACATATATACTGCATTTAGCATACACTGACAGTTGCAGTACCAATACTGCAACTAAATAATTGTACATATTGTAAATATTTTCACCTGTATTTCAAACATAGATTTTATAGCCTAAGTGTATTGGATCTGATGATGATCGCTTGACGATCGAAACTGGTCATCCTAGTGTTTTATTAATCTCATGTAATTTATTTCAGGATTAGGGCATAACCCATCTCTTTTGGGTACATTCGTGTTGACCGACTGAAAAGCACTAAACTCTTGTTTACTAAGGCAACACTGAAAATATGGCTTCAAACACCACAATATATGTTTGAAATTTGAGACCAATTGATAAATTAGGGAAATAGTTTCATTTTTTTACCCGACTATCCCCTTAACTTTACAGTAACTTTACTGTATCCCCTTAAATGAGTTACAATGTAGCCAGCCATTAATTATAGTCTGGGACAGCTTAAATAAGTTACTAGATCAAAAAAAAGTAGCCAACATTAACTTAACAGCCATCCCCTATACCTACGTAAATGTTGGTTTATGGTTGAATTTCTAGAAGTTAAGTTGTTTTCATGTGCTAGCACATTGTCACCAACCCTGCTTAAACTCTCGCCATCTTCAAAGACCATAATACCAGTAAAATTTCTTAACACACTGTTGCCGACATTTTTCTCCCAGAATGCATTTTCCACACATTTTCCTAACATAATAATTACGAATTTTACTAATGCTTATTATCTGAATAATTTCACAGTTTTCTTTCGAATTTCAAGTCTAATGAAGTTAAAACAAGTTGTACAAGGTAAGTACAACTAATATACATCGATTAAAATAGTTTTTACAGTTAATATAGACCCTTGATTATGGAATATGTGCATGTTCATACCCACTCGTCTGAGAAGTTTGCAAGCTTTTATTTAATTAATTTTTGGATAAATTCTTATTTAGATTTCATCATGACGTCTAATTAAAAGTACAAAGTTATTTAATAGTTTTTTAAATTTATTTTTATATTCAGTCCGAGCACAAATAACGTAATAAGGAACCTTAATGGTCTTTGGAAATGTTGAAAAAGTCTTCCGACTGCATTTTTCGTATAATACAAACCAAACATAACCTAAAATATAGCGTATGTAAGTTCACTCCCAAGAACATATACTTAGGATCAATTCGCCTTCTAATATTGCAATGTATGTTATTCTTGACTTCCAAGTGCCGTCAGCCATAATATTATAATACATTGCATATGTTACTCGTAAGCTTGAAAGTAGTCTATGATTCACACTCGGCTAGTTGTAGTGTGAATGTATTGGTGATTATTTATGTAGTTGGCTACTGACATATTGCCTACTTAGTAGTAGGCAGATAAAATATTTATATTAGGCCTATTTTTATTTGTTTCAGTTATGGTTGCGACAGATTAGTGTGGAAGCCTTCAACGAACTTCAAGGGTTGTGCAACATGAATCAATCATCATTCTGAAGAGCCATATACTCACATGTGCATGGGATATGCACTGCGCTTGAGTCACAGATGCACATTTTCAGAAAATAACAACAATATCTCCTGGCTTTCGTTTAGTTCTCGACATAAGTTACTGCACCACTGAATGTCTGGGTGAAAATTACTGATGTACTTAAGTTGGGTGAGACAAAGTCACTGTTCGCTACTTGGTTAGATGACACAGTGCGGGTGAAGCCACTGGTTGCAATACGTTATAGATATTGCTCGCAACTATAGCCTAGGCTACGTGTAAGTAATTATTAATTCTGAATGAAAGTAGAACACGACTTATACATTTGCATCGGACATGAATGTGACTTTTACATACCTTGTGTCCATTTTCATCTTCTGGGCGATATTACGTATTGAAATTAGGAACCCTGGTCACTACTGCACTTCATATATGTGCATAAGTACATAAATATGCGTTTTTATTTATTGCTCTTTAAAAACGGCTGCCATGTTCCAACAGCGCTTGCATCTCGTTCAACTGCCAACAAGGCACACTCTAGAGGCACACACCGATGCGCACACTTTGTTGCCAACATGTGGGATACAAAATCGGCTTCCTTTGGTCATAGATGATTATTTTTTCTAAAATCACCTCCCTCGAGAACACTCCAAACCGCATCAAAATCCATCCAGTGGTTCTCGAGATTACCCGCTTCCTTCAGCTCAATGTATTATCCGCAGAACTGTCAGAACACATCTCTAAAAATACAACTCTAGAATAGACGACTGTCTGGATGAAACCATTAGCCGCTACTAGGCCAGGTGACTGTGTGGATGAAAATTTCTGCTTTTAATACAAGCAAGGGGGTCTGAGGTATAAGCCACAGGTCAGGTTTGTATGTAAAGCCTTATTCCGGGTTCACCACGCTCGAACTAAGAGGCAAGACCAGTGCCAAACAATAATGTTGGCACTGCTGAAAAATGTAATAACACCCTTTAGCGATAAAATGTTCAACTCTTGTATCTTAGTCACATTACATAAGTTACTGTAGAAAATTTTCTAGATTTTGATGGAGGTTGACTATTTTTCAATCGCTAGGCAAAGTTCAGAGTAGCGTACTCCCAGCATCAAACGCCATATTGTGTTTTTCAATGGCTAGGCAGCGCTGCCAAGGGAATTAATGTGGTGGGCAAGTTGGTCATATTTACTCGGTGCTATTTGTGCCGAATAAGCATTAAACCTTTGGAGTAGTGACACTCCGTCGTTGCTTGTTGTGTTTCTCCTAAAGCCCGACCCAGGAATGTCTGCCGCGAAGCAGTTACGCACTTCAATTCGTTCACACCTCCTCTGGCACACGTGACACTTCCTGACTCCCCGAGTCCCGAAGTAGCAACAAGTTCATTCTCTGCTTGGACTTGGCCGTGATAACATAAGGCTACGCAATGTAGACGAGAGCTTCGCTCACCCGCTCGTCATTGTGCAACGACTTGGCAACATTACATTGGCTCACCAAATCAGCAGCGGCTAGTATCGAAGCAGTGTGCTCTTTATTTTTAAAATAACTTAAAAAGTAAACTACTGGGCATAGAATTGTGATTCAAGTTTCTATATACTCAGTAAAATGCTGCCTTTCACCCTACTTTTATGTAGAAACCTTATCCGGTCAAACTTGACCCCTCGGTGCATGTGATATTTAGTTTCGGTGCAGCGTGACGCGAGCCGTCAGCCTCCAACTGTTCTGAAGCCACGCCTGTCCGGTCATGTCGCGGCAGAAACCGCTGGGTCGGGCTATACCAGCTGTGAACACTATGATTTGTGTCATGGATTTGTATGTTAATTGCATGAATCTTAATTTCATGGCTTGTTTTCGTTTATCGAAAAGTACTGTGATGGCTGACCAATAATTGTTAGGTCGTTATGCCATACAAACACCACGCCTGGTTTTTGTCACGCACAGTGGGGGTAGACACGCATCAATAATTTTCATCCAAACCAATGGTTTGTGCCTAGACCAATAATTTTTAGGTACTGAGGCGCTGGTTTTTCTGATTAGTTCGCAACATGGAATCCTTGCGATCAGCGTTCATTGCAGTGGTAAATACGGTTCTACATACAAAACAAACCTAACCTGGGGCTTACGCCCAGTAGTGCAATCAGTAATTTTCATCCAGACTGTCGTCTAACTAAGAAGAGCCCGATTATTTTTTCCCCCCACATAATTGCAACATTACATGTGTCGTCTAATGTAGGCCTATTTTGTATAGGATATGTTAGTAACTAATGATGTCAATGTGATTGCTGCAGCAGTTTCACATACTATATATATGCTGTTGAACATGGCTGCGGTTGTTAAATATACAATAAATAAAAACACATATTTAAGTGATTTAGCACATATATCTGGTGCAGAAGTGTTCAAGGTTAGTAGTTACAATTGATAATGCGCCCCCCTCTCCCCGCCAAAAGATGAAATGAGATGCCTAGAATCAAATCCCGCCAAATCCATTCCTTCACTTTTTCGGGAAAGTGGCAAAAACTGTCACAAACGAACCAATACCCAAAACGAAATACTTTTTTCACTAAAAAAATGAATGAATTATTTTTAAAAACAGTGACGAAGTACGAAGCTGATCCCCGATATAGTTAAAAATGTATGTAGAAAAATATAAAGCAATAATTCGGATTTGTCGGGGTTTGTTACTAAGATTTGGATTTGGCAGGTTTTGATACCAAAGAACCATAATTAATACATTTGAAGTTGCGAAGAGATTGTAGAAACTGCGTAAGCTTTATTCAGAAATTATTATTTGAATGAAAGTTCACTAAATATAGGTTATAAAATTTAAAAAATCGTATTTTTGTGTTTTGTTGTTGTTATTGTTGTTTTGAGGGGCGGTTGTGTTTTATTAGAATAAACAGAAAAAGAATAAAACCCATATTACCCATTCAAGATTTGATTGCCGCTGAGTGTGGCTGTGCCAGCATTTATGTTTATTGTAGCATGAGCTCTGCGGGGCGAAACGGAGGACGCAGCGATGACAGAGTGCAATCTGCACATAGGTCACGCTGCATTGCGTCAGATAAGCGTCACAGGAGCTCATGTCACCATGGACAGTTAAATCCAAAACTGGAACTGAGTCATATCCTACACGCGCAACTGTACCTGTCAACGAAGCAAGCTGACGTGTGACACAATTACATAAAGAGTAGTTCCCATCTCCACCCGCCGGCAATCAATTCCTGAAAGGGTAATAATACTGTACAGTAAATAACCCCTGGCACTACAGCCCGTGAAGGGCCTAATCCCCAGCCATTTGGCCTGCAGATATTGGGTTGCCGCATGACCAGCGCATCGGGTCCCCTCGGCCGTTAATCTTGGTTTTCGTGATCGGGGCTCTGCCTCACTGTCAGTTACTCAATTGTCCTCACGAGGCGAGTGCACCCCGTTCCAGCCCTCACGTCAGTTTCCAAAATCCCTGACGGAGCCGGGAATCGAACCTGGGGCCCCGGGTGAGAGGCAGGCGCGCTACCCCAACACCACGGGGCCGGCAATACTGTAGCCTACAGTACTGAACAATAATAAGGAAAAGCGTCAAATTAAATTAATATTGAATTACTATGGTCCAGGCCTTTAGAGACAAAACTATCGTCATTCAACTATTAAATCACATTCTTTACTGGAAGTTATAGCTACACAATTTCTGTTTCTACCTCATCCTCAATAGTAGTTTGTCAATCATCATCATTCTCTTCGTGTTCGCCACGACTTTGCAGATTGCAATAAAACTGCAGCTCTAAATTTTCCCTCCATCTTTCTCCAGAATGCTTCGAAAGCAGTCTCGAAACATCTTTCACTTCTTGTGCCTGAAGGACAATCCCTCTGTTTATGGCTTCTGGCTTTACGTGGGTCATATCAAAATCAGGTTTCGTGACACGTTTGTGTTCGCAATGTCAGTTCTGTGGAAAACATCACCCAGACCAGAATGTTATTGTTCTTCTCGTTCTTTGTCAAAATAATCCAAAACACATTATTATCAGAAAGTACAACAACATAAACCATTCTAATCATGTCAGGCAGGGGTACATTCTCCGACTAATGCATGTAGGTAAAGAGTACACACTTCGCAAAGCATCATGGAAGGTAAGATGGCGGATCTGGGGCTCCTATTGGCTGATGTGGATGTGGCGAGTTTTGTGACCAAAAATGGCGAAACTGTCGTTGGACTTGGCGGATATTGCAACTAAGCCTCAACTCTGACTTCGTTTTACAGTAGGATGTAGCGGGTTTTGTAACAAAATAATAGTTTTAATGAATTCAGGGCAGCAAAAGCTATATGAAACAATGCTTATCTCAATTTTCATAAAATATGGATTTGGCGGGTTTTGATTCTAGGCGCCTCAAATATGGTATGAAAATTATATATTATCAAAGTGAAAGTGAAAAGGTAAAGAGTGATATGTTGTACAGAATTAATCTGAAATTTCCCTACAGTTTATAAGTCGTGTTGTAAAGGGGATAGCGGGTGGGTTAGAGACAGCGAAGGAGAAAACATCTATTAGGACATCATTTCCACAATTATTATTCATCATTACACAGGCTAATTTAAGTATTCTACTTGGTTCATCACTCCTGAAGTGTTACCACTATTACGGTACGTATGTCGTTATGCCTTGAACATTTTTGCTTGAAGACGGGCAATTTTTTAAATGTAATTTCTTAATTTATTCCACTAATATGTATCGGTTTTCCAATATTTGCATTATTCATGTAAATTTTAGATGGTTGGCTACAGAAAATACTGAAACCTGTTTTACAAAATGCTTTAACTCACAAATTTCGTTACATATTTTTGCAAATCTTACAATTTTCTATTTCAGTAATGCTCTTTTGGGCTATTTTTTTTTCCTTCTCAAACATCATCATCATCTTGCACAGTTTCCAGCCACTGGCCGGGTCTGTTTGGAACACAAGCCTCTCCAACGTCTTCTGTCTTCCCACCTTCTCTCAGCCTCCACCCTTGTCCAGTCTTCTCCTCTCTTCTTCACGATTTCTTCCACCCCCTTCAGCCACCTGTCTCTCGGTCTCTTTCCTTCCCACTTCGTCTCGTGTACTCTCCTGGGTATCCTCTTCTCCTCCATTCGTTTTACATGTCCATACCATCTAAGTCTAGATTTCTCTATACCATCCTGTAATGGTTCCTTCTTCATTAATTCTCTGGTCCTCTCATTTCTTATTCTGTCCCTCTTTGTAGCTCCAATATTGCTTCTCAAGAACCTCATCTCACTGGCCTGTATTTTGCTCTTCTCCCTTCCTTTCATAATCCCGGTCTCCGAGGCATACGTCAGGATAGGGACATAGTACGTCCGATATATGATCTTTTTGCTGTTCTGAGGGACATCCTTGCTCCATAACATGCTTCTCACACTCCTCCGAAATGCTTCTGCCTGCCTCCCCCGCTCATTTATTTCTCTATCGTTTCTTCCATTATCTTGTATCAGGCTTCCCAGATACTTGAAACTCTCCACTTTCTTCAGCTGTTCCCCACCAATTGTTATTCCCGTTGTGGTTCTTTCCTTCTTCCTTGTTGTGATCACCATCTCACTCTTACTTATGCTAAATTTCGTCCCATATCCTTGTATTATTCCTTCCCCCACGTCCAACTGTTGCTGTACCACTTCCTCCTTGTTTCCCCAAATCATCAAATCACCTACAAACACCATTGCTTTCATCTTTCCTTCCCCAATTACTTGTGCCACTCGGGTCATTATGTCATCCATCACCACAATGAAAAGTAACGGTGACAGTGCACTTCCTTGTTTCAGGCCGTTTCTCTGTTCCAACCAGTCTGATCTCTCTCCTCCCACTTTCACACAGCTCACGCTTCCCTTGTACATCTCCTTTATCCTCTTTATAGTCCATTTCTCTACTCCTCTATCCTCCAGGGACTTCCATACTTTGTTTCTGCATATACTGTCATATGCTTTCTCAATGTCCAGGAAGGCCATCAGTAGATCTGTTCCATACTCCTAGTGCTGTTCTTGTAACTGCCTTACAGCAAAAATCAAATCCACTGTGGACCTTCCTGCTCTGAAGCCATGTTGTTCTTCCCTCATCCCTCCTTCTATCCTTGTCCTAATTCTCTTTTCCAAAACTTTCTCGAAGATCTTTGCACAATGACTCATCAGTGTTATTCCCCGATAGTTTCTGCAATCTGTTCTACTACCTTTCTTGAAGATCGGAACAATTATTCCTTTTTTTACCAGTCCTCTGGTGTCTTTCTTTCCTTCCATGCTGTCCTCATCACTCGGTACAACCACTGTATCCCCACCTCTCCTGCTGCTCTCACCATCTCCACACTCAACTCATCCACACCCGGTGCCTTCCCTCCTTTCATCTTGTTCACTGCATCTTCCACTTCTTTCCACGTTAAGTCCTTTTCTGTTTGCAGTTCATCTTCCTCTTCCCCGATTTCTTCCTCCTCACCATCTTTTCCATTTGGGTTCAGAAGTTCTCTCAAAATATTCTTTCCACATTTTCTTCAGTTCTTCCAAATTTTCTATCTCTTGTCCCCTTTTGTTCACCATTCTAACATAATCCGTAGGATCCTTCCGCCTCTTATATTTTACCATCCCATACAGGACCTTTTTTGTACCTTCACTATCCTCCATCATCTTTGTCCACTTTCTTCTCTCCTCAGCCACTACTCTCGCCTCCTCCTTTCTTTCCTGGTACTCTTCCCTTGTCTCTACCGTCCTATTTTGATACCACCTCCTAAAGGCTCTATTCTTTTCCCTTACTATATCTTTTGTCTTCTCATTCCACCATCGTGTTTCCTTCCACCTCTTCTTACTACTTGTCCTCCCACATACTGCTTCTGCTGCACCTACTAGTGTCTTCTTAAATCTAGCCCATTCCTCTTCCACCCCTATTTCTTCATTTGTTGGAATTCCTTCCTTTACCATTTTGAGGTACTCGACCCTTCTATCTCCTCCTTTCAGTTTCCATATCCTTATACGCCTTTCCTGGTTCTCAGTCCCTTTCTTCTCCTTACTCCCTCTCAGGTTCATTACCAGCAATCGATGGTCGCTATCCAGGTTCTCCGATGGTATAACCTTGATGTCCGTGATGTTCTTATTTAGTTCTTTCTCATACAGTATATAGTCGACCCTGACTTCCTGGTCAAGTCATCACTGTACCACGTGATTGTGTGGCTCTCTCTTTTCTTAAACCAGGAGTTCCCAACTAGCAGGCTGTTCCTCTGGCAGAAGTCCAACAGTCTCTTTCCTTCCTCATTTCTTCCGCCCCAACCCTCTGGTCCTAGAACACTCTCATAACCTTGTCTTTCTCTTCCTACATGGGCATTCAGATCCCCCATAACAATCATATTTCTTCCTACCAGCTGCTTCTGCAATTCCTCTTCAAACTCCTCCTTCTCTTCAGAGGCGCAGCCTACTTGTGGAGCATACACTTGCACGATTTCTATGGTCTCTCCCCTCAGTGCTACTTTCACTTTCATCATCCTATCACTTATTCTCCTCACTTCTTTTAAACCATCTCATACTACTACTCCCACTCCATTCCTCTTTCCCTCTTCGTTCCCACTCCAGTACAGTCTATAGCCTTTTCTCAGTTCTCTCCTTCCTTCCCCTTTCCACTTTGTTTCTGCCAATCCCAATAAATCCAACTTCCTTCTTTCCATCATATCCAGTATCTCCTGCACCTTCCCCGTCAGCGTTCTTATGTTTAAAGTTCCAAATCTTAGTCCGTGTGTACAGCCGTGCCGTTGTCTATTAAATCCATCATGTCCGAGGCTCGTTCCATTTTTGAAAGCATTTGGTTTCATCCACTACTGGCTTGCTGGGCCTATCGTAGCTTCACCAGAGCCCCGTTAGCCGTCACTTTTCAGGGTTCCTGTAGGACCTTCACAGCTACCGTAACGGTCCCGGGGCACACGAAGTCCCCACTGTACTTCGCCCCAACAGGCGATCCCCTACTTTGTGCCGTTGCCCGTCTCCCACGACGTGGACGAGGGGTTGGACTTATGGGAGACTTTTTCTCAAACAAAATAGTGTTAATGTTTGCACTGCACAACACCACTGGTCACGAAAAACAAGTGTTTCCACCCTCAGCGCCTATGACAGCTTGTAAACGCTCAGGCATACTGTTCACAACTCGTTGAATGACATTTGCCGGGATGCGATCCCATTCCTCCAGCAGCGATGTTCTCAGTTGTGCCAAGGTGGTGGGGTCACACTGATGTTCTTTCCAAGCATATCTCGTACATGTTCGATGGGGTTTAAGTCAGGACTACGAGCTGGCCAGTCCAGGGTTTGAATTCCCACTTCCTGCAGATATTATACAACACAGCGAGCAGTATGAGGGCATTATCCTGCATCAGCAAGAAATTCTGACCAATGAAAGGCGCAAAGGGCATCACATGGTTCATCAGGATCTCTTCAATGTACCTTTGGGAATTGAGTGTCCTGTGATCGATGCACACCAACTCAGTCCGGGCCATAACGTTGATGCCACCCCACACCATAACCGAGCCACCTCCAAAGGAGTCCTGGAGGAGAAAGCAACAGGGCTGTACCTCTCCCCGCGCCTTCTCCAAATTCATTCTCTTCCATCAGGAGATCTAAGATTAAAGAGACTCTCGTCAGTGAAGAGAACAGAGGCCCACTGCTCGTGTTCAACAAATGCCAGTTGTTATTCCTAGAACAACAATAAGCGAGCGGCAACACTCATAACCCTTAAATGTTTACAGTGCGCTTCCCGCCATCAAAGATTGGGTGATTGGTGGTAATAAACCACCCTAAGAAATGTCATATTAATATCTATTACTATTCACGGATGTTTCAGATGTTTGTTCTAAAGCGTGAAAAGCTTTTAAAATGTGATTACATCTTTTTCATGGCTAATTTTATACTATTTATATTACATTTTTAACTGTTCCACTTTTTTTTACCGGTCTGTGTATCACTTCGTCGATAAAGCTTGCCTTTCAACGCGTGTATTTAACTAGTCAATTTGTCAGTGAATTTTCTGCAAGTGGCTTTTAATATGCCAGGTGACGAAAGGTCAGGAGAATATTCTACCAACCATGTCGCGCTGTGCCGCTAGCATTTTTTTGGCAGTTGGTTCTGGTTCGATTTTTGGCTCTGCCAAGAAATTTTAATTTTGGTCTGAGGGATGGAACAAGGCACACTAAGCCTTGTGAGGCAAAACTGAGGAGGGTTCGCTCCCCATCTTAGCCATCTTGGAAGTGGTTTCCGCACTTCTACTCCAGGCAAATACCGGGATGGTTCCTAATTTAAGGCCATGGCCGTCTCGCTCCCAATCCTCATCTGAATAATAAAGGCACCCACTAATACAGCCATCACAATAACACAGGTTATGAGACAAATTCCACATGTCCAAGTACACAGATCTACATGACCATGATGTCGCAAAGCCCAAAAATCAACCAACAACTGCTGCATTCTACCATTTCCAAGAAGAAATCTTAGAGTTGCCATTACAGTCTTCATCATCATCTTCATTTCCCGTTTCCAGCTTCCTGGGTCGGGTTGTGAATTAAGGACCTCCATCGTTGCCTGTCTCTCCACCACTCCTCTCCTGATTTTAGTACATCTTCGGGTGTTCCTCCCTTCTTTTCTACACACTCCCACACTGTATCTGCCCATCTCTTCCCTGTCATCTTTTCAGAGAAAGTCCTCTTTGGTACTCTCTCCTCTCCCATTCTCATCACATGTCCATACCACTTTAACTTTGTTGTTTCTATCCTGTCCTGCAGCTTCAATATTCCTGTCCTTTCCCTAATCTCTTCATTTCTAACTCTATCTCTTCTGGTCTTGCCCTCTATACCTCTCAGGAATTTCATCTCTGCGGCCTGCATTCTACTCTCCTCCCTTTTTGTAGTAGTCCACGCTCCAGCTGCGTATGTTAGTATGGGTCTGTAGTAGGTTGAATATAATACTTTTTTGCATTTCTTTGGGACATCCCTGCTCCACACAATACCCCTCACACTCTGGTAAAAACTGTTCACTTGCTGTATTCTCTTTCCAATTTCCTCAGTTATCTTTCCATCTTCTGTGATCACACCTCCCAAATACTTGAAACTTTTAACGACTTCTAGAATTTTGCCATTCAATTCTATCTTTCCTCTCTCTTCCTTTCTCCCTTCCTCTTGACATTACCATTGTCTTGCTCTTCTCTGTGCTTACTTTCATCCCAAATTTCTCTATCTCTTGGTTCCATACATCTAGTTGTTTTTGTACATCCTTTTCATCCTCACCCCATATAATTATATCATCTGCAAACAGCATGGCCTTTGTTGCTTCTTGTCCCAATCTCTGTTTGACCTTCTTGTGGATTTCATCCATGACTATGATGAATAATAATGGGGACAATACACTTCCCTGTCGGAGACCCGTTTCCACTTTGAACCATTCTGTTTCTCCTATACTGGTCTTCACGCTACTGACACAATTTTTGTACATAGCTTTTAACATTTGGACCTCTGCTCTGATAACTCTTCTTTTTCTTAATACATCCCAAACCACCTGTCTAGGCACACTGTCATATGCTTTCTCAATATCAATAAATGTCATCACCATGTCCTTTCCAAATTCCCATCCCTTCTCCATCATCTGCCTTAATGTAAAGATTAGGTCAAATGTTGATCTGTCTTTCCTAAAACCATACCGCCCCTCCCCCAACCCTCCCTCCATCCTCCCCCCCCCCCCCTGTCTGCCCTCCAACACTCTCTCCAAGATCTTAGCTACATGAGCAATAAGAGTGATCCCTCTGTAGTTATTACATTCCTTTGTGTCGCCTTTCTTAAAAATCGGGACAATTAAACCCCTTCCCCATTCCTCCGGAATTTCTTTCTTCTTCCAAATTATTCTAAACAATCTATACAGCCACTGTATCCCCACTGGTCCCGCTGCTTTTATCATTTCCGTGGTCACCTCATCCACTCCTGCTGCTTTACCACTCTTCATCTTCTGTATGGCTTCCTCTATTTCTAGCATAGTTATCTGCTTTTCTTGTTCTTCTTCTTCTTCCATTGTTTCTTCTTGTTCCCTTTCATCTTCTAGTTCAATGTATTTCACATTTAGTAGCTTTGAAAAGTATTCTTCCCATCTATTTAATATTTCATCTCTTTGGTACAATATCTGCCCTGCTCCAGTTTTTACAAATTTTGTATTTTCCCTACCTTTTACACTGTTTTTCACGAATCCATATAGTACCTTCTTACTTCCTTGGATATCCTCCTTCAAAGTTTCTGTGAATCTTTCCCAACTTTTCGGTTTTTCTTCTTGTACAATTTTTTGGCATGCCTTCTTTGCTTCTCTATATTTTTGTAATTTCTCTGCATTTTTACAGCCTATCCTCTTCCTCCATGCCATTTGTTTTTCTTTAACAGCTTCCTTTACCCTGTTGTTCCACCAAGGAGTCTCCCTTTCCTTTTTCTTCCCTGATAATCTTCCACAAGTGTTTACTGCACAGTTCACAAAACCATTCCTAAAACATGCCCATTCCTGTTCTACACTTTTTGCTTCATCTTTGGGAACTTCCTTTTTTAAATCCTCTTGGAACTTGTCCATTGTCTCCCTCTCTTTTAGCTTCCACACCTTTATTTTTCTTTCCCTCTTTTCCGAAAGGTTTATGATTTTTCCCAGCCTTAGTTTGGCTATCACCACTTTATGGTCTCCTTCAAAATCTCCTCTTGGCATAGCCGTCACATCTACCAGTTGTCTTCGTTTATCCTTTTCCACCAGGATAAGATCAATCATTGTCTTTGTCTTTCTGTCTCCCCATCCATACCTAGTTATTTTATGAGAGTTCTTCTTCCTAAACCATGTATTTCCAACAATTAATCCATTCCTTCTACAGAAATCTATTAAAAGGTCCCCTTCTTCATCCTGATTTCCATAACTAAACGGGCCAATTATCTCTTCTTTTCCCTGCCTATCTGTTCCCACATGTGAATTCATATCTCCCATTATTATAACCTCTTTGTCTTCTATACACTTTTCCAGTTCTTCTAGGAACTCCTCTAAACATTCATCTACCTTCCCTGTTTGGGGTGCATAAATCTGTATGAAGTCCTTTGTTCCACTCTCAAGTCCTAATCTAATTTTCAGTATTCTGTCACTAGTTTGCTCTACATTACAGTCTTATGCCCCTAAAATCCACGACTAGTTCGAATGGATTCAGGCCTAAGCATTGGATCAACCATCTTCTTGCATCTCAATAGGGATTTGCCAATAGGTTTTCAATAGCTTGTCTCAATTCTGCTTCCATAGATGTAGGCCTATACATGCAAGAAATGAGTATGGTACTTATCAAAAATAAAGAAATAATAAGCTAATGTGTACCCTACTATTCTATTTCTCTCCTACTGCTAAATCCTTCTCTGAACACTTATCTTAAAACAGAATGGTCTGCATTTTTGGACTAATTATAAAAATGTAGCCTATAAGAAGAAATGAACATGTTCATCTTTAGCTCCCCGGCAAAACTGGAAAAAAACTTGAGTAAGTATTAATGTTTCTGTTCTTATGCATTTTATATGATGCTTTAAAAATCAATCTAGAAGAGCTAATTTAACTTCACTACCATAATACTGCTTAAGAGTTAGACTGTTGAGGACTGATGACCAAGATGTCCCTAACTTGAGCAAGGACTGCTTCACAACTTAATGTAAAGGGCCTTTACGTAGTTTGGATCATTTGCGTACGTGTTACATGGATGTGTGTGTTGACTTTTTGGTGTTAAATGATGTAGGTTGGCAACACCAAATGTGGCGGCCATGTTGGTTTTCTAGTAACTTATTTAAGGTGTCCCGGACTATAATTGTCCCCCATCACTACAAACAGGACAATTTAGTATTAGCCATTTAAGACATGAGTTATGGCAGCCAAGCTGGCAACTATGCTTTGTTAACTTGTGTCAAGCTGTCTGCACAGTTGTACAGGTAGGATATGCTTTCTCCTCGCCATGGTGACATGTAATTACTAACCATGGTTTCCACTTTTCAAAACAAATTTGTCTTTATTTTTTTTCTTTTAAATTACACGGTACATGTTTCGGCACTTCTATGCCTTCCATCAGTCGTTCATAGTTTGCTAAAATATTACACACACATTTGACAACATCTTATTATGACAAAGTCATAGATATACATGGTGACATGTGCTTCTGTCACGCATAGCAGTGCTGTACTTCTCTGGACACTGTGTCCCTCTGCTCGTCTCACAAGGTTCCAGCTGTTACGCTCAATATACACTAGCACAGCAAAGTTCAGCGGCACTAGTTTCTGAAATATGTAATATATAGAGTTTGTGGTTTTTAGCATTTGCGATAAATGCGAAATATGTTGAAACTTTGTCAGTGTATGTGCCTTCATCTTATATGACCTCTATGAGTGATTTTTAGCGATTTCGAATTAGCGATAAAATGCGAAATTGGCTCAAAATGCGAAATTTTATAATTTATGCGAAATAGATGTGAAATTCTCGGTTTTATGCAAAATGAACATATATCTTTTTAAAAACTATGCGTTTTTCATAAAAAGATACAGTCCGTCTGAGAGACTAGACTTTTATATCATTTCAAATGACGCATGCTACAAATGCTACACATGTTAGAAGCCCCAGGACTCTTTCAACAGACTCCATTACCCATTAACTTGGGCTTCCCGCGCGGGCACCTCCTTAAGGGTCACCCTGTATTTGAGTCTGACATCTTTTACAACTCTTTAAAGGTCACCCATTATTTGAATCCGATATCTTGCAAACCTCTTTAAGGGTCACCCTGTATTTGAATTGAATCTAACATACTGTAGGCCTACACCTCGTTAAGTGTCACCCTGTATTTTGCCCCGACATCCTGCACGCCTCTTTAGGAGGCACCCTGTATTCTTCTCTGGCATCTTGTGCACCTCTTTAGGAGTCACCCTGTATTCTTCTCTGCCATCTTTTACACCTCTTTAAGAGTCACCCTGTATTCTTATCTGACATCTTGTATACCACTTTAAGAGTCACCTTGTATTCTTATCTGGCATCTTGTATACCACTTTAAGAGTCACCTTGTATTCTTATCTGTCACCTTGTATATCTCTTTAGGAGTCACCCTGTATTCTTATCTGGCATCTTGTACACCTCATTAGGAGTCACCCTGTATTCTTATCTGATGTCTTGCATATCTCTTTAGGAGTCACCCCGTATTCTTGTACACCTCTTTAGGAGTCTCCCTGTATTCCTGCCTGACAGCATGTACACCTCGTTAGGAGTCGCACTGCATTCTTATCTGACGTCTTGTATATCTCTTTAGGAGTCACCCTGTATTCTTGTCTGACATCTTGTGCACCTCGTTAAGAGTCACCCTGTATTCTTCTCAGCCATCTTGTATACCTCTTTAAGAGTCACCTTGTATTCTTATCTGGCATCTTGTATATCTCTTTAGGCGTCACCATGTATTCTTGAGTGACATCTTGTACACCTCTTTAGGAGTCACCCTGTATTCTTGACTGACATCTTCAGGGTGTCTACTGTAAGAATGAAGTAAAAATTAGTTACTTTTTAGGTACCTTTTAGTTACCATTTAGTTAATTTTAGTTACCTTTGAATTCAAGATACGTCTGCGGTCTGCATGCATAGGCGCTCATCACGCGGTGAAGAAAAACAACGAACTCTTTTTAATGAGGTTTTTTATTTATCTATGGCTTTTAGTTAGTTAGTTATTGTTGTTTTAAGGGGCAGAAATACGAGGTCATCTGCCCCTCTTAACACAGATTAAAGAATACAAATTTTGAATTGAATTTAAAATTTTGAGGTGGACATCTAAATTTAAAAAGACCAAAAATTAATAAAACAAAAACAAACAATTAAATAAAAAATAAAAATTATAAAAATAAACAAAAATTACGGAAAAAACAAAACATTATCATTCAAAAACGAACAAGTCGTTGAGTCAATGTTCACTGGAAAATTTAGATTGCTGGCCCTAACCCACTCTCACTTATAAAGCGGATAACGCGATCAGCAGCCACCGCGTCATCAACTAATATAAGTTTGAGTGTCGTCTGCAAACCAAGGTTTCTTCGTAAGTCAGCAAGATCCACACACTGGGTGAAAATGTGGGCCACGGTGAATACGGCTCTGCAGGTACAAAGTGGGGGGGCTTCCCTTCTCATTAGGTACGAGTGGGTGGATCTTGTATGACCTATTCTTAGCCTACACAAAATGACGGACTCTCTCCGGGCCCGGAAGGAGCTCCGCCACACGCGAGTAGTTCCCTTGATCGCTCTCAGTTTACTGGGCAGTGGGTCAGCTAGCCACTGACTCTCCCAAAAAGCCAGAACTTGTAGGCGTAACTGAGAGCGAATATCTCTAGCGGGTACCTCCATTGGTCGAGGTGGTAGTGATACCGCCTCTCTTGCAGCTTGATCTGCTAACTCATTTCCCGCAATTCCCATGTGGCTTGGAAGCCACAGAAAGGTGATTCGAGTGTCAGCGTGGCACAGCCCGGCTAGTAGGTCGTGGATTCGCTGCACTAGGGGGTGTTGCGGGAAACATGTAGCAATTGACTGCAACGAATTCAAAGAGTCGGTACACACGAGAAAGTGGATTCGTGCATCCTGCAGTGCAAACTGCAGAGCTTCATAGATGGCAACGAGCTCCGCAGTAAACACACTACAGGCCTCAGGCAAAGAGATCTTGGTATTTGCACCATCAATAACGTAAGCACAACCCACTTTCTCGTCCACCTTCGAACCATCCGTGTATAGAATGCCAGCGTCCGGAAATTGGTGAACTATGCTGTGGAACTGCCTCCGGTAAACGGACGCATCCGTGTTCACCTTAGGACCTTGGTGAAGATCTAACCGAATTTCCGGACGCGGGACTTGCCACGGAGGCACCTCGCTAGATGTCCGGATCATACAGGGACCTACAGCCACTCCTATTTCAGTGCACGAGCTATCAAGTCTAATACCAACCGGCCGAGTGGCACGAGGCCGGTTGGCGTACCCCTGGTGGTTTTGGGTACCGAAGAGAGCTTGATAGGTCGGGTGTTGCGGCATTTGACGCACATTGGCAGCATATGTTGGCGTCTATAATTTAATGGTGGAACACCCGATTCGGCGAGTAGGCTGGGTATCGGGCTGGTCCGGAAGGCACCAGTAGCCAGCCTAACGCCACTATGGTGGATACTGTCCAGCATTTTCAAGGTTGCCGGCCTTGCTGAACCGTATGCCGCAGAACCATAGTCTAGCCGGGACAGGACGAGGGCTTGGTAGAACCGTAGCAGCACCGCACGGTCAGCCCCCCACGTAGTGCCACTAAGAAACCTGAGCATGTTCAGTTTCCTGAGACATGTCATTTTCAATTGCCGTATATGGTGCTGCCACGTTAACTTGCTGTCAAAATGGAGCCCCAGGAAGCGATAAGTGTCAACCAACGGCAACGCAGCATCCCTGAGATGTAGTTCAGGGTGTAAATGTAGCCTCCGTAGCCGACAAAAATGGACGACGGAGGTTTTCGCTGCTGAAAAACGAAAACCCCGGTCGTGAGCCCACCTGTCGACCCGGTTGATAGCTAACTGCAATTGCCGTTCCACGACTGCCATACTTCCAGAGCTGTAATGCAGAGCTAAATCGTCTACATACAGCGATGGAACTACCGCGGACCCGGCGGCGGCAACAATGCCATTAATGACAATCGCGAACAAGGTGACACTCAGCACTGTACCCTGAGGAACTCCATTTTCTTGGGTATAGTATTGCGATAATGTCCTACCGACCCTTACACGGAAGAGGCGGACGGACATGAAATTCGCAATGAAAGCCGGTAAGTTACCACGGAGTCCCCACTTGTGAAGGGTGGAAAGGATCCCGTAGCGCCATGTGGTGTCGTAGGCTTTCTCGAGGTCAAAGAAAACCGTGACTAGGTGCTGCTTTCGGAAAAAAGCCTCCTGTATGGCGCTCTCAAGTCGCACCAGATGGTCAGTGGTGGACCTATGAGAGCGAAATCCACATTGGTACTCAGACAGGAGACCTTTATCCTCCAAGAACCACACCAGTCGACGGTTCACCATCTTTTGTCAAACAAATGGGCCTATAGCTGCTTACAAACTTGGGATCCTTTCCAGCCTTAGGAATCGGTATCACGATCCCCTCTCGCCATTGAGATGGAAACTCCCCTTCAATCCATATACGATTGAAGAGGATCAACAGTTTTTTTATACTGGATTCGCACAGATGTTTTAACATTTGATTATGTATGTTATCCGGTCCAGGAGCCGTATCCCTGCACAGTGCAAGCGCACTGCGCAGTTCCCATTCAGAGAATGGTACATTATAGGACTCCGAAGCAGCAGTGGCAAAGGACAAGGGGTGAGTCTCTGCCTCCCGCTTCAGAGTCAGAAATGTAGGATCGTAACTCCCGGAGCGGGATACATCGGAGAAGTGCGAGCCAATGCTGTTGGCAATGGCGAGATGGTACGTGATGATGTCTCCATTGATGGACACTCCGGGTATCGACAGTGATGTTGGGAGTCCGGAGATCCGACGAAGCTTAGTCCACACTTGAGATGAAGGAGTATGCGCCGTCATGGACAACACATACTTTTCCCAGGTCGTTTTCTTACTCTCCCGAATCAGATATCGGGCTCTAGCACGCATCCTTCTGAAGGTGATGGCTTTTAGTGCGGGGAGTGTCCGAGGACATGTTCAGCTCGCCCGAGTCTGTAGCTGCTTCTACAAGTTCCATTCAATTTCAAGTTGCTACCAGATATCAATGATACCTAGTGGTGAACTTGAATAGAGCGTTCCGACGAAATCTAACCTAACAATTTAGCTTCACACAAGTTTAGTCTGTGGAAGAAACTTTTACATGCAATAAATCTATGACATGGGACCGCCGGCTTTACTTCCCCTCCGAAGGAAGGCATACTGAAGGATTTTTAACACTTTTAAAAAATCCCGACGACTTCGGCCGGGTTTGAACCCGCTATCTTGGGTACAGCAGTTCAGCATGCTACCAACTACGCCACCGAAGCCGCTTTAAATGAAATTCACATGATGTTATAAAAATTTTAAAAATAATAAATATATACTAGATATTTAATATCCAATGAGTTGATTCAGCTAATATGTCATCATGTGCACAATATGTTGTTATAATTACGGTACCAAGAGGTTGCTCTGCTCTTGACCATTTGGCGAGATTTCCTTCGTCTCCGCGGTAGGTCGCGAAGAAATATATGCGATGTTACGCGATCGTCACCGAATTCTGTCTTCGCAGTCAAATACGAAGAAATATCCAGATGTTACACGATCGGCGCTGGTCTCAGTTGTTTGATGAGCTTCCCGTAGTTTTCACGATAGAACACGGAGAAAAATCGCGATTTATATAATCAGTGTCACTTTTAGTCATTCGACGAGATTTCCATTGTCCTTGAGGTCGGGCAAAAGAAAATATAGCATTATTACGCAATCCCGTTTGACAAGAATACAGTAGTCCTTGTCATTGAATGCGGAGAAATATCACGATGTATCGCAATCGCTGCCGCTCTCGGCCGGTTTACGTTGTCCTCGAGATATTATGCAATCGTCGCCGCACCCGGCCGTTCAACGATTGTCTGACTGTCTATATGTCCTGACAGAATGGCGGAGGCAAGCTCAAGTTTGGGCATGGTTAAAATTCACGAGTAGTTATGAACATGTTCGGTCGGCGCCGTGATTCCCTTTGTCCCTATGCTGTGGTTGGGAGTTCATCAGTTCAGGATGGATCACGAGGAGGATTTAGTATTTCGATGCTACGTAGGCTGTCATTTATAAGTGGGTTGATGCACTTTTCGCTCCCCGCACGCTTTTAAGTATACGGTCATGAGAAAAGTGGCAAGTGGTTTTCGTGATGGGTGTCCCGTTATGGGTGCCCCGTGAAGGGTGCCCAATCACCTTTGACAGGATTCCCGCAGTCCTCGTGGTCACAAGTTCACGATAGGGGACGGGTTTTATGATTTTACGCAACTGACGTCGATCTCGGCCCGTTTGACGAGATTTCCGCAGGCAAGTCGTGCGGTCAGCCGGCCGTCTTGAGGATGCGATTTTGGAGGACGAACGTTCGAAGTAGGTACGGTATCGAATATTACGAATTATTCTGAGAGGATTGCACGAATAATACGACATGAGGGCAAGTTTTATTTCGACTGAGAACCATGAATTATCTACAAGTTATCGAAATAATTGGTTAGATTATGTATCCGATGGAACGAAAGTTCGAAGGAAAAATCGACTTAAAACAGAATTTCGAATTAACCATACTGGATGTCGCAAACTTACTAGACATTAAAAAAAAAAAGTTACGGTATATGTATTTCGAAGATTTTTCGCTTTTTTTCCGAAACAGTAACATTTCGCAAGATCGCGACATTAATTTTTTTTGCGTTATTTCTGAACTTCAATTTGACATAGTTTCCAAATAACAGAAATGAGAGATCTCTTTTTATTTTCGGAAGTATTCGCGAATAAACGCCCCGCGCAAAGTCAGGTTTCCTAATACAGTAACACAGAAAAATATTTCACACGAAACTTAAGTCTTCTTGATGCCGAAAATATACATTGAACCTATGTATACCACTCAAGGTATCCTCAGTATGTATTTCCTTGAGGTCGGGCACGGGGGCACGGCGCCGCTTGCGTGAAACTCGCTCCATCGCAATCTCTGAGCCTAGCGGCGCGAGTTGAAATGATTCAACCCGCCTTCAGAAAATTTTCGTTACCCGTTTGTAAAATTCGTTACTTTCGTTACCCATTTGTAAAATTCGTTACTTTTTCGTTACTTTCGTTACCGGTAGACACCCTGATCTTGTACACCTCGTTAAGGGTCACCCTGTATTCTTATCTGACATTGTGTACACCTCTTTAGGAGTCACCCAGTATTCCTGTCTGACATCTTGCAAACTTTAGGAGTCACCCTGTATTCCTGTCTGACGGCACGCACTCTCCGTCTCCGTATCGCCAGACCCCAGGAGTAAACTCAGACTCGGTGCATATGCACTGAACAACATTATGACATACACGACGTAACCGTAACGCATATCGTTAGACCCAAGCATAACGACAAAGTCGACAAGATCATTTGAAATGATAAAATAAGATAAATAACAACATATATTTCAGGGGAAATAATTATTACGGCGCCTTAAAACTGCAATATGTGGAATATCTTTCTACGGCCAAAGAGCAGTGCAAAGAATAACCAATCAAACAGCTTTCAACAAGATGATGATGATGATGATAATTGTTGTTTTAAGGGGCCTAACATTCAGGTTATCGGCCCCTAATGGTCTGGGTGATAGCAAAACGTCAATGAAGTGGAAACCAGAACAAGATTTAAGTGAGAAGGAAAATACTTACAAAAAGGAACTTAGATTGAAACTACTCACAAAATGGAGAGCGGTAATAATTACAAAAGGGAATTGAGAACGACAATACTCACAAAAGGAATAGATTGAAAAATATGCATAAAATGTAGGGTAAGTTCAAAATACGTACAAAATGCAATGTACAGTCGAAATACTTACAAAATGCAAGTGAAATTCAAAATACTTACAAACTGCAAATGAGATTGAAAATACGTACAAAATGCAATCGAGGTTCAAAATATTTACAAAATGCAATTGAAAATGAAAATACACAATGTAATTTAGATTGAAAAAGGCCGGTTCAGATTCAAAATACTCACAAAGTGCAATTGAAATTCAAAATACTTACAAAATACAATTGAAATTGAAAAGGCTTACAAAATGCATGGCAGATTCAAACTACTCAATTGGATGGACAATACTTACAAAATGCGCACCCTACAAAATGCAATTTAGATTGAAAATACTTGAAAAGGAAGCAGCTTAGGTTGAAAATACAAAATGCAATAGAAATTCAAAATACTCACAAAAGTTCTGCCCCCTATAATAAAAGACTTACTAAAAAGCAATTTAGATTGTCAATCCTTACAAAATGCAAATGAGGTTGAAAACACTCGCAAAATGCAATTTAGATAAAAAAAACCTACAAAATGCAACGTAGATGGAAAATACCTACAAATTGGAGTGTAGAAAAAAAAAAAAAAAAAAAAAAAAAAAAGCCAAAGGGAATTTACTGTCGGGGGAAATAAGTATAGATACTCGAGTTTAGAGGTCAATAGAGTCTTTACCCTTAGTCTTACATAAGAACAACCTACACCAAAATATTACTTGTTTTATTTGTCGTTTAACGATATAGAGTAAATATTTGCATTGTATCTCGTTAAAATTTTATAGCAGATTGAACAAAAAAAGTACCGGTTTTCCTTACCAAGTTTACGGAGCGCTCACTTAGAAAGATCATTACGTTAAAAGTATTGATCTGATCGTAACGAAACTTTAATACCTCTTAAAGGAACTTATTGTTAACGCGTATATGAAGTTTTAATCTGATCTGACGTTTTTCTCGGGCCTGGGTGGTCATAGCAGTATGAAATATGGCTTGTTATGAAGCTCATAGCAATGCAAGGCTTAACGTAAAACTACATTTTATCTACATGTGATTATCGATTTTATATGGATTGATATTTAATCGGGCCATTGAGGACGGCGATAGTACCGCAGCAGCCTGGCAATGTTGCCAGTTGCTGCGCGCTCGTTCCTACGCACACCAAACTCTGACCTTTGTTCTTCGTTGAGTCATTAGCAACAAGCAGCAACTATCACTGTCTATATTATCTATTGTTTGCACATCGATCAAGATGCCAGCTAATCCGCAGTTAACCGAGGGAGAATTTGACATGATTATAAGTGCAATATGTTTTTTTTTTAGATGCAAGAGAGAAAGCAATAATGATAAGAGGGTTTAGCAAATACTGTAGTATCCAAGTGTATGGGAAGGTCGATAGCCACGGTGAAGAGATGTGCCGCTGGATTAAAGATATTCCTCTTCCTCCCAGAATCCAAAAGTATGAAAGTATTTAAACACAAATAGTGTATGACGAAAGCAGAGCTAATTGTTCACGCCAAACCTCACTTCAGGGCACCTAAAAAGAAGCTGGAACAGGTAATCAAGAATGTTCGTCCTGACGTCGAACTCGTCTGGTTGCCAGTTGCTCATTGTGAGCTCAACCCCATAGAGCTGGTTTGGTCCTACGTGAAAAATAAAATAGCTAAAGTGAATATGAGTAACCAGGCGGAGAGAGGAAGATCAATGGAGGTGATGCGAGATCTCTGTAAAGAAGCCTTGAGGTCTGTAACACCGGAGCTGTGGAAAAACTGCATCGAACACACCAAAAAAAAAATAAAAAAAAAAAATAGAGAAACATTACTTGGAAAAGGATTGGCTAACAGAAGACGTCCCCGTTGTTAAGCCACTTGTTATAAACTTAAATGACAGTTCATCTGATTCATCGGCCAGTGATTTTTCAGACAGTTAATAAGGGAGCAGTTTTATAATCTTATAATCTCAAAGTGTAAATTACTTCAAACAATTAATCTTATAATAATAGCTTTTCAGCTGACACACCATTTTTAAACCTGCCAATGGAGGTCCAAAGCCCTCATTAAAAAAGGTGTTGGGAAATGTTTAACTTCTTGCGGAAATGAAATATGACACGTTTCTATAACTTGTAGGCAAAATTAGCATAGAGGCTATTAGCGCTGTACATAAGGGACGCATATTTCAGGATATTAAGAAGAAGTTAAATAGACGTGAATGATAGTGTATTTTATTTTTTTCTCAATCGTGTTACCCTCCAGGGTTGGCTATTCCCTCGGACTCAGCGATGGAACCCACATTTACCGCCTCCATTTTGAAACTTCGGGATCGGGTATACAACTGGGGTGTGTAACCAGCACTTCGCCCAGGCGGCCTCACCTGCAAAGCGAACGGGGACCTTATGAGGGATGGGAAGATTGGGAGGGTTAGGCAAGGAAGAGGGAATGAGGCGGCCGTGGCCTTACGTTAGGTATCATCCCGGCATTTGCCTGGAGACGAAGTGGGAAACCACGTAAACCACTTCAAGGATGGCTGAGGTGGGAATCGAACCCCCCTCTACTCATTTGGAGCACTCGAGGCTGAGTTGACCCCGTTCCAATCCTCATACCAATTTTCAAATTTCGTGGCAGAGCCGGGAATCGAACCACGGACCCCGGGGTGGCAGCTAAGCACTCTGACCACTACACCACGGAGGCGAATATATATTATAATTTTTTTTGTATTATAATTCGTCAATTTCACGTATGGTTTTTAATTTATTTTAATTAATGTCATTTTTCAAGTCCTCGTACTGCAGCTCCTTCACCAAGATTTTACTCGTATAAAATATCATCTTCCTCGTCACGTGAGCGACCCATGGTTTAACCCATTGACATTCACTTTATCTTTCCGTTTCTTTCATATACCGGTATTGCCACCACATAATTTCAACTACCATAATATAGTTATGTGAACACGGAACTGTCCTTCATCCATTTTGCTGAATTATGATAAAATATTTGATGTAGTGTAATGGTGTGATAATTGCTTTGTATAACTTTGATAAAAGTTCAGTTTTATAAAATATTTGATAAAATTTATTTGACACATTTCTTTAGCAGTGTAATACCGGCCTAACACAAATTACAATACAACAACAGAAATTCACAGACCTTACGGCTTGGAACGCGCGCGTATTATGTTTCACAGGGCAACGTAGCAAGAGTTTCTTCGACCGAGCGCATTATTCCCGTTGCTTGCTACGATACATTCTTCTCACATAACCACCCGATTAAATATCAATCGATATAAAAGCAATTATCAAAAGTAGATAAAATGTAGTTTTACGTTAAGCCTTGCATTGCTATGAGCCTCATAACAAGCCATATTTTATACTGCTATGACCACCCAGGCCCGAGAAAAGGATGTTTTACAAAATTCACAACAACTACTTAAAGAAACGTCAGATCAGATTAAAACTTCATATACGCGTTAACAATAAGTTCCTTTAAGACGTATTAGAGTTTCGTTACGATCCAATCAATACTTTTAACGTAATGATCCTTCTAAGTGAGCACTCCGTGAACTTGGTAAGAAAAACCGGTACTTTTTATGTTCAATCTGCTATAAAATTTTAACGAGATACAATGCAAATATTTACTCTATATCGTTAAACGACAAATAAAACAAGGAAACGTTTGGTGTAGGTTGTTCTTATGTAAGACTAAGGGTTAAGGTTTTATTGACCTCTAAACTCGAGTATCTATACTTATTTCCCCGACAGTAGATACTCGGGGAGCCAATTAACAAAATCAGTGCGGTAAACTTAAAGAGAAAAGGATATATAATGAAAAAGAAACAAGAGATCTGACCCCTCGAAATCAGGAAAGATGAGACAAGGGCCAATTAAGGCGGGAAAGTGAAGACTCCCTAGGCCTTGGATACCCTAATACCGTTGGGGTCGGAAAAGAACAAGAGTTGACCAAGGGAGGTCGACAGGAAAGAAGATAGAGAGGAGCCCGGCACAAGTAAGTGGAAGCAATGCCGGACTCAGCTGGGGTACCGTGGTCGCCAACCCATGTCCCACTAGATGTGAGCCCCTGGGGGACTTTCAATAAGAGAGCAAATAAATATCGAAGAAGAAGAAGAAACAGCTTTCAAGAACGCGTTCATTCACTTTGTGTTGACCCTTGATAATAGTCGGCTGTTTTAAAATACGGTGGCGATTTATTGACTGGTAGCCATGGGTAGAAGCGAAGTGACGATCGAACAGCGTGAATATGTGCCTGCGGACTAATATCCCCATCCACAAGCTGGATCTTCCTGCTTTTCTATCTTGAAAAGTAAGTGCCTATTTCAGATATACTTTTGGGCGTTATTTATATTTGTGTTTAAAATACATTTACACCATCTTGAGTGGTATACCGTAACTTACAGTAAAAAAAGAAGCATGTTGATGGTTGTTTTGAAGTATTACGATTGCTGTACGGCCTTGTTGAATTTTAGGTTAGGTGTCTTAAACTTTCGACCAAAAACCACGTGGATGCACATTTCCTGATATGACGACTTCACATGGAATTTTAGGTTATTCAAATTTTCGACCAAAAAAATAAAATAAAAAAACAAACTTGGATGGACGTTATTTTAAAATGTTACAATGTAATAAACCATCCAGGATGTAAAATAATCGCTTGCTTTCATGTACATAAAGGGAACTTTATAGGGAAAAGCTTCAAAACTCGTTCTGATATTCTCTAGGCCAGCACATCACCAAATGAATATTGAATTTTCACGACCGAACTTTTTTTTATTATTATTGGCATGTTTAACGAAATTTTATTGGCCCCATAGGTACGTCCCAGGATCAGGAGATCTGCCTCCAGGTAATACCCTTAGCAGAGATTATGTCCCACGTTGCGGAGATTCAGCAAGGGCAGAGGTGAATGCAGCATTGGACGGGAAGCCTATTGTAGTAATCGCAGATGAGACGTCGGACAACCGAGGCAGATCATGACGATCACGCCAAGTGCAGAACAACGAGTTTATTTGGCAAGCTGTTCATTTTTGGATGTTGCTAACGGGACAACATGCAGCCGAGCCATCATTGATGCTCTCAAAGACTATAATATTGACAGGGTGTCTACTGTAAGGATGAAGTAAAAATTAGTTACTTTTTAGGTACCTTTTAGTTACCTTTTAGTTAATTTTAGTTACCTTTGAATTCAAGTTACGTCTGCGGTCTACAAGCATAGGCGCTCATCACGCGGTGAAGAAAAAAAACAATGAACCGTTTTTAAAGAAGTTTTTTATTTATCGTATGGCTTTTAGTGCCGGGAGTGTCCGAGGACATGTTCAGCTCGTCCGAGTCTGTAGCTGCTTCCAACGGACACCCTTAGGTTGAGCTACAAGTTCCGTTCAATTTCAAGTTGCTACCAGATATCAATGATACCTAGTGGTGAACGTTGGTACTTTAATAGAGCGTTCCGACGAAATACAACCTAACAATTTAGCTTCACACAAGTTTTGTCTGTGGAAGAATCCTTTACATGCCATAAATCCATGACATGGGACCGCCGGCTTTACTTCCCCTCCGAAGGAAGGCATACTGAAGGATTTTTTACGCTTTTAAAAAATCCGACGACTTCGGCCGGGTTTGAACCCGCTATATTGGGCACAGCAGTTCAGCATGCTACCAACTACACCACCGAAGCCGCTTTAAATGAAATTCACATGATGTTATACAAATTTAAAAAATAATAAATATATACTAGATATTTAATATCCAATGAGTTGTTTCAGCTAATATGTCGTCTTGTTCACAATATGTTGTTATTATTACGGTACCAAGAGGTTGCTCAGCTCTTGACCATTTGGCGAGATTTCCTTCGTCCCCGCGATAGGTCGCGAAGAAATGTATGCGATGTTACGCGATCGTCACTGAATTCTGTCTTCGCAGTCAAATGCGGAGAAATATCGAGATGTTACACGATCGGCGCTGGTCTCAGTTGTTTGGTGAGCTTCCCGTAGTTTTCACGATAGAACACGGAGAAAAATCGCGATTTAGATCATCAGCGTCACTTTTAGTCATTCGACGAGATTTCCATTGTCCTTGAGTTCGGGCACAAAAAAATGTAGCATTATTACGCAATCGGCGCCACTTGCTGTCCGTTTGACAAGAATACAGTTGTCCTCGTCATTGAATGCGGAGAAATATCGCGATGTATCGCAATCGCTGCCGCTCTCGGCCGTTTTACGTTGTCCTCGAGATATTATGCAATCGTCGCCGCACCCGGCCGTTCAACGATTGTCTGCCTGTCTATCTGTCCTGATAGAATGGCGGAGGCAAGCTCAACGTTGGGCATGGTTAAAATTCACGCATATTATGAACATGTTGTTCGGTCGGCGCCGTGATTCCCTTTGTCCCTATGCTGTAGATGGGAGTTCATGAGTTCAGGGTGGATCACGAGGAGGATTTAGTATTTCGATGCTACGTAGGCTGCCATTTTTAAGTGGGTTGATGCACTTCTCGCTCCCCGCACGCATTTAAGTATACGGTCATGGGAAAAGTGGCAAGTAGGTTTCGTGATGGGTGCCCTGTGATGGGTGCCCAATCACCTTTGACAGGATTCCCGCAGTCCTCGTGGTCACACGTTCACGATAGGGGACGGGTTTTATGATTTTACGAAACTGACGTCGATCTCGGTCCGTTTGACGAGATTCCCGCAGGCAAGTCGTGCGGTCAGCCGGCCGTCTTGAGGATGCGATTTTGGAGGATGAACGTTCGAAGTAGGTACGATATCGAATATTACGAATTGTTCTGAGAGGATTGAACAAATAATACGACAAGAGGGCAAGTTTTATTTCGATTGAGAACCACGAATTATCAACAAGTTATCGAAATAATCGGTTAGATTATATATCCGATGGAACGAAAGTTCGAAGGAAAAATCGACTTATAACGGAATTTCGATTTAACCATACTGAATGTCGCAAATTTACTTGATATATTTTTTAAATAAGTTATATGTATTTCGAAGATTTTTCGCATTTTTTTCGAAACGGTAACATTTCGCAAGATTGCGACATTAAATTGTTTCGCGTTATTTCTGGACTCAATTTGACATAGTTTCCAAACAACAGAAATGAGAGATTTCTTTTTAGTTTCGGAAGTATTCGCGAATAAACGGGTCGCGAAAAGTCAGGTTTCCTAATACAGTAACACAGAAAAATATTTCACACGAAACTTAAGACTTCTTGATGCCGAAAATATACGTTGAACCGATGTATACCGCTCAAGGTATCCTCGGTATGTATTTCCTTGAGGGAGGGCACGGAGAGATATAGCTTAGTACTATGCAATAAGCACGGCGCCGCTTGCGTGAAACTCGCAATCTCTGAGCCTAGCGGCGCGAGTTTAAATGATTCAACCCGCCTTCAGAAAATTTTCGTTACCCGTTTGTAAAATTCGTTACTTTTTCGTTACTTTCGTTACCCATTTGTAAAATTCGTTACTTTCGTTACCGGTAGACACCCTGATTGACTATGAAAACGTTCTGGGTTTAGTGTCAGACTCTGCCAGATACACGAGTACATGTTTCCAGGCATTACAGATGAAAATTGGGAGACCATCTTCTTCACTTTCAGTGCTTTGCACATAAGTTGCATCTTGTGGGGGATGTTATTCTCAAGGAACTGTCACAGTTGAACAATTTGGTTTCAAAACTTAAGATGGCTTTTCTCCACTGCAGGAAGTTTAAGAACTCCTATCTAAATTTTTTGCTAGATAATTTCCCTGATTTGAATGCGTTATTGTTCCCAGCTTCTGTCATCACCCGATGGAACTCTTGGTTTCGCTCAGTCCAGTATCTTGACAAGTACTTCACACCCCTGGTAGAATTCTTTAGTTCTCTTGATGAGAATTCTCTAAATAGCAGTGGCCATTCAGTGTTGGATATGTTTAGAGATCAGGATATGCTTCCCTTGCTTAAAGTTCAAATAAAGTTTGTTTCACAGATATCTGTGAAAATTAATGCAGCACTCACAGTACTGGAGGGATCGTCCTGCCCGTATGCTCACAAGTTGTGGGATGATCTTTCTAGTATTTGTGGAGAAATAAAGAGGTGTGCTGACGGATGGATTCCATTGGAAACAAGTGACCTGCTGGAGAGTTACAGAAACAATACAAAGAAAGAGGAAATTAAGGTGCAATTTAAGCAGTGTATGCTTAAATGCATAACTAAGCTCTCGAAGCACATGAGCGTTAGTGATACAAAAGTGTTTTTCAACAAAGTGTGCAATTTATTTAATCCTTCAGTTGCAGGGCAAAACAGTGCTCTGAAACCCAAATCACTTGTGTCTTTGAAGCATAAGTTGCCATTTTTTAGGAGTGTCACTGTAGATCAGTTTGTCGAGGGCTGCAAGGCGTATCACCAACAGATGCTGCAGAACATTAAAATGGAAAAAAACACTGACACTCTTCAAATGTTGATGGCACTTAAGTTAAAGTTTCCTTCCTTTGCCTCGGCAGCACTGCAGTGCATTTGGGCCCCTACGAACAGTGTCGATGTAGAGAGTTTTTTTTAGCAAGTACAACATGATTGTGACTGGTAGGCGGTCTCGAATGAAGGAGGACACCATTCAAACAGTTGGCATGTTGTACTTCAATCATCATTGACATTCCTCTTCCTTGTGGGTCTGTTGTACAATGATAAATGAATACGTTCAGAATAGTATATTTCACTTTGAAACTGTGTTTGTAAATATGCATATTTGTGTGTGTGTGTTAATACTTCTTGCAGTCTTGTATTGTTGTTTCTCTTATTTTCCATAGTGTGTTCAAAACTGCATGACAAGCAATGTGTGATTAAACAGTATGATTTTACTCCGAACTGTTGTGTATGCAATTTCACAAATTATGCCTAGGCCTATTTTTAACCAATTTGCTACAAAACTCTAAATTTGAGAAGTATAGATGCTACAAAACGCTAAATTTGACAATCAAAACGCTAAATCTCTGATTTTTAAATGCTAAAAACCACGAACTCTAGTAATATAATATCTTACTACAAGTATTGGGCTGAATCAGGATTGTATTTACTGTTGCCACTTATGTTTCAATGTCACCACCTTTGCAGACCTCTTGCACACACTGAAACTTGTAATACAACTTGAAAGTTGGAGCGCGAGCTGATCGTCATCCGTTTCTGTTAGTAGAATCAATCATGGTTCCGTATTGATTTCTGTTTCTGTGACGTCATTCCGGGTTTGCCAATCTTCACATCGTTAGTAGGTAACAACAAATAACATAATCTAAAATGCAACATTTACTGAAGAACATTGACATACAGTAAAACTCGGTTAAGAAGTTCCCGCATAAAATGTTTTTCCACTTAAAGACGTCCGATATTCTCGGTCCCGTGATCGGTACCATAAGATACATGTATATTTTTCCCGTATCAAGTGTTCCTGGATAAGAGGTTTTCCCGGTTAAATAGTTCAGATTTTGTATTCCCTTAAAGTATAAGATGTTCACTGAGAGACAACTGACTTAGAATCAAAACTCGCCAATCTCCGCGGAAGATACTTCCGGTGTTCCGAATTAAAGAATACAGCAGTTCCGAGTGTTCGCGGGTCTCTCATCATCTGACCGGGCGAGCAATTTTAAGGCTAAATAACCTCACTCTATGACGACATCCGCTCAATACCGACTAGAATATACAGTATCATGCTTTCATTCGTGGCTTTCATTGCTGTTCTGTGTGATCTTACTTGTTAGCCAAGCATTGGCAAACGTAGCATAATATTATTGAGATTACGAGAATTGCATCCTCAGTGAAGTAAAGTTTTCAAATCATTGTGAAAATGAGTGGATCTCAGATGAAAGGCATCAAAAGAAAGTCACTTTCTATTAAAGATAAAGTGGACATTATAAGGAAAGTAGAGTCGTCTACTCTTTCACGTGTTGCTCATGCGAAGGAGCTCGGAATGCCGCCGCCTACTTTGAACGGCATCATAGCAAAGAAAGAAGGGATCTAGGCTCCTGCCGGGAACACTTCGGCAAGCTGCAAGAAGATTAAAACCGGGAAATACGACGAAGTAGAACAAGCTCTGCTGTGTGGTTTAAACAGCAGCGAAGTTTAAATATTCCTTTGAGCGGGATTATCGTGAAGGAGAAAGCCGAAGAAATCGCGTGACGATTACAAGTGCCTTTTACTGCGTCGAATGGGTGGCTGGATCACTTTAAAAATCGGGCTGGCATAGTTTACAAGACTATTAGTGGCGAAGCTGCGAGTGTAAGTACAGAGGAAACTGAAGCGTGGAAGGAAACACTGCTGCCGGCAAAAATCAGTAATTACAAACATTGTGACGTTTTTAAAGTTGATGAATTCGGACTTTTTTTTTATCTGGTTGTTCCGGATAAATCTTTGGTTTTGAAGGGAGAATCTTGCCTAGGAGGCAAATTAAATAAAGTGCGAGCTACGGTGCTAGTTGGAGCGAATATGGATGGGATGGAAAAGCTGCCACTACTGATCATAGGAAAATCAAGAAAGCACCGGTATTTCAAAAATGACAGGACTTTGCCATGTACTTACAGAAGCAATAAATCAGCATGGATGACAAGCTCCCTATTTGAAGAGTACATTCAAGCACTAGATGCCAAAATGGGGAGCCAAAACAGGAAGATTGTGATGTTTATGGACCACTATCCTGCTCATCCCAAACAGTGACCTCATTTAAGAAACATTAAAATTGAATTTTTTCCACCAAACACTACATCGATACTGCAGCCCATGGACCAGGTGGTGATTCAAGGCTAGTAGAGAACAGGTTGCCTCGTTCTCATAAGGTCTGTGGTAACAGCGCTCCTCTGCTGCGTGACGTCATCAGCCGACCAGCGCTTAGCGGAAGGGACTACTGTTACGGCTAGCCTTGCACTACTGCAGCAGGTAACCAAGGGGTTGATGTACAACATAAGAACTCGTGATACTTCTAGCTATGCAGTTTAATATAATAGAACTTTAAATAATCAGAGCGTGTAAATACACTCTTTGTTTCCTATTTCCTCTTTTAGTTTGTAATTCAGCAGTTAGTTTTAGTTGTAGGTTTCATTTAATCATCTTTCATTTTCACTATCAACCAAACCATTAGGGTCCGATAACCTAGATGTTAGGTCTCTTAAAACAACAATTATCATCATCATCATGAATAATTAAATATAAAAGTTATTCGAATCGACACAGAACGAGAATTCTGAAGCTTCAAAATTGAGTCATAATTGATCAAGTTCCACATAATGTACAATACACAGCACCGTTTTAATTCTATTAAAATTCATGCTCAATTAAACTGTTGAGATTAAGACGTATGTAAAACTATTACATTTGCTCACTGTTCACGAACTCAATCGAGCGTTCAAGCCTGAAAAAATATTCGCCTGGTGTATTTTTTCATCTTCTAGGATATTTTGTCATGAGAGACTGAACATTCATTACAACTCTTGTAGCTCCCCTGTGTTGTCTTCAGTGCATTCATGAACTTCATTCGTATGAAAATCCTCTGTCGAATGAATGTCTCTACCACTACACGATTTATTTCAGGATATTTCTTGTAAAGAGATTCAACCAAATTGGTAATGCACAATTTACCCCTTTCGAGACCATGGTACTTCTTAAATTCATCTTCTAGCAATTTTGCCTCTTTTTCCCAGCTTTCAGAAGGCTCTACGAGTCCACCGAACGACAAACCTTTGATCAATGCATTTTGTGGATTCAGAGTCTGAGATTCAGAGCTAGTACAGTGGAATCTCGTTAGCACGTTCTCGGTTACGACGTTTTCCCGTTTAGCGCGATGATTTTCTCAAGTCCCAGTCCCAATTCTACAAAATACATGTTGATATATCCCCTTAATACGTTCAATATTCCCGCTTACGACGATCAAATTTCCGTTGTACTATTTGTAAGTGAACCGGATTTTATTCTTATTTCATTATAAAATTCGGCTTCTGGAAAACACGACGCGATAATGCCTCATATTCTCTGATAGTTATTGATAGGGTCGATGATTTCATTGTGTTTGACGGCGTAGAAGTGGCTATAGCTATGACGCATCACAGGTGACGTGTCTCTCTCCCGCTGCCCTTTCTCTCCTTTCTGAAGTCCCCCTTCTTCTTCATTTCCCATTTCCAGTATTCTGGGTCGGGGTGTAAATCAAGGACCTCCATAATTTTCTGTCTCTCCACCACTCTCTTCCTTCTTCTAGTATATCTTCTACTTTTACCCCTCTCTTCTCTATGCTCTCCCTCACTGTATCCACCCACCTCTTCCTAGGCCTTCCGCGTTGCCTCTTTCCTGTTACTTTCTCTGTAAATACTCGCTTTGGGACTGTCTTCACCCATTCGCATCATGTGTCCATACCATTTCAGCTTACTGATCTCTATCTCGTCTTGTAGCTTTGGGAATCCAGTTCATTCCCTAATTTCTGTGTTTCTGATTTTGTCTTTTAGTGTCTTTCCAATTATTCCTCTAAGAAACTTCATCGGCTGCCTGGACTCTGCTTTCATCCCGTTTTGTTGTTGTCCATGTGCCTGCTGCATATGTCAATATACTGTAGGTGTGTAATATGTTGAGTACATGACTTTCTTACATTTCTCTGGAACATCCTGGTTCCACACCATACCTCTCACACACTACTAAATTCATGTTGATATATCCAGTTCATTCCCTAATTTCTGTGTTTCTGATTTTGTCTTTTCGTGTCTTTCCAATTATTCCTCTAAGAAACTTCATCTCGGCTGCCTGGACTCTGCTTTCATCCCGTTTTGTTGTTGTCCACTGAATATCCCCTTAATACGTTCTCCCGCTTACAACGATCAAATTTACGTTGAACTATTTGTTAGTGAACCGTATTTTATTCTTATTTCATTATAAAATTCGGCTTCTGGAATACACGACGCGATATTGCCTCATATTCTCTGATAGTTATTGACAGTGTAGATGATTTTATTGTGTTTGACGGCGTAGAAGTGGCTATAGCTATGACGCAACACAGGTGACGTGTCTCTCTCCCGCTGCCCTTCACCCCCTTCCCTTTGTTTATTTCTCACGTAGGCGCATTATTGACTTCTAGTTCTTAGTGTTCACGTCCAGTTATGACCTATTTTATTGCGTGTTTCATAATGGATAAGAAGAAAGTACGGCAGATAACTAATGATGAGAAGATGAAATACATTCGAGACGTGGACTGCAATCTTCACATGAAGCGTGTGGATATAGCGCGAAAGTGGAACATTCCTCCGTCTACAATAAACATGATTCTCGGCAAAAGGAAGGAAAACAAACGTGCATTTGAAGAAGGGGTGAGCGGCAAAAGGAAACTTGTGCGAGAGAGACAGTTTCCTGAACTAGAAAGCGCTTTATTGAAGTGGTTCAAGCAAGCCCGTGCTTCAAACATATGCGTGCGTGGTCGCCGGCAACAGAGCCGTCACTGGCGGAGCGAGAATGTCTTTGCTGATCAAATATAACGAAAGGCCCTGTATTATATGGGTTTGGAAGCGGATGGGGAACATTTTCAGCATCTACTGTAAATCATGGCCAGTAAAACTGGATGGCAGGCTACCGATTTTAAGCACCGTATTCTGCCGTATGCGTGCACGGTTGCCGGCAACTGAGCCGTCACTGGCGGAGCGAGAATGTCCTTGCTAAGCAAAAATAAAGACTCTGTATTATACTGTAGTGTAGAGGTACAGTAATTCATTTTTATGTTATTTATTCCGTGTAAGTTACTGATAACCTGTGTTTATGTCGTGACTGTAGTAGTGCATAATATCACTTACTAAGGTCGGCGATTTAATGTCCATATATACGCCGCGTTCTTTCTTATACGTTGTAAATGCAGTATGGCGTTTTTCGGTAGTACGTTTTCCCGCATATGACGTCCAAATTTTTCAGTCCCTTGAAAACCGTACTAACGAGATTCCACTGTAAATGTATAGCTACCAAGGTTTGGACATGTCGATCTAAGCTTTTTTTGCTACCCACCCAGAAAGGTAAAACAATGCATTGGCTTCCATTTCAGTTAGGGGGGGTGCTCAAGTCGTTTTCAGGAATCGAAGAAGCAATAATTTTTCTGGTGGTATCTACTTCGCTATCTTTCTCAGGATGATCCTCTTCCTTCTTGCATAATACACCAGACATTCGAAGCACTTTGGCTGGAATATATTCGGAATCATCTTCGGTTCCTGTATTAGAATTATTTTGAAGGAGTCCTTGAATTCGCCCTAAAATAATCATTCTTAAACGATATAATGTGTCTAAAGGAGAAGGATGATCATTCAGACCACCTTTCGTCCTAATCTGAGAAAACAGATTTTATAAAAAGTCCTGGTTGAGACGATGGGTGAGTATGCACTCAATACCATGGACACTCTTCAAATATAATAAAAGACACTTCAAAGATTTAATGGATGTGATGATTCCTCTCTGAAAAAGCTGTATATTTTTCTTGCCACAGCATCTCATTGTTTCAATTAATTCGAGCATGTCGTTGAGAATTGCATCTTGAGATTCCAGATCTTTTCCATATGGGTTCTTGGAAGGTCTAACTGAAGGTTTGGGACTGTATGTATTCATTACATCGTACCACCTATCAATTCAATACATTTTCCAGTTTCTTCAGCCAGCTGAGGATCAGCTCCCGGTTTCATAAATTGCAGAGCAGTGGCTGTCTTGTGCGACAATAACTGACACGCTTTCCTGACGTTTTGTCTCCGAGTCTTTTCCACGGTGATGTGACTCGTTCAGATTATGGAACATTTTGAGATAACTTTCCTTCTGATCATTTAATAATGCTACGATAGGATTTCTATTTACAATCTTCCCGCTCTTTAGCTGGAACCCAGTGTCTAAAAACCAGTTCCGTACTAGTTTCAGAGGATGTGGCACGTTAGCAAACATGTATATTTTTTCTTCCGTAGAGGGTTGAGTGAACCAGGATTTTTTAGTGCTAATTCCTAGTTCCTTCCAAAGTTCAACATTTCCACCCCCATGTCGCTAACACATGCTTTTACAATGTACCCTATATCGGCAAGTTTTAAAATAATAGAGTTTAAAATCTCGCGGGTTACTTTCACGTCAAAATCAACAAAGAGAGGCACCTTCCATTGAGCAAAAAGTCCCCGAGCCATTATTATTTGCACATTGGAGTGTGGCCTGATAACTTGATCTCCTTTCCTGTAATATTCCATGACGCTTTTAACTTTCATTTAATCAAAAAGAAGAACCGTAATTTTTTCTTTCTTGCTCAGAGATGAACCAGCAACGCCCAGAAAGCGGAAAACATCTTGGAGAACGCCATTGTTCATATCGACTGTTGATGCCTATTTTTGCAGTGTAGACAGTCCAGGCAAAGGAATGTTCCTTTTCTTAAAAAAAAAAAAAAAAAAGAAGAAGAAGAAGAAGAAGATATGAATGCTTACTAATGTATCTCAGGGAAAATGCAAGAGATATTTCATTGTCTGTCCATTTAACTTTCTTTTTCTTATTTAAAAGGATTTCTATTTGATTTTTGGTGAAAACTGAACCGAGTATTTCCCGGGCCTTTATAGGCACTCTGGTTTCATCAATCCTTTTTCTCTTCATTTTACAAAGTTCTCTTTTAAGCCTGCCAATTTCTTGGCTTTTCAGTACGATTCTCTTCACCAGCTCTGCGTTCTTTTGTCACAACTTTTCATTTTCCAACTTCAAAACATCTATTTGATTTTCCTCCATTGTAGTTTGGATGTCATCACACACTTCTTGAACATAGTACAAGCTTTCTAAAATTTGATTCACAGTTCTTTTATTTTCTCTCTTCTCACTACGTATTTCACGTTCACGTATCTGCAGCTAGGTTTCTTCGGGCATATCAGTACCTAATTTAAGTGAAGGCACAGCAGTCTGTTTCAGTTTTCTCTTAGGAATTAAATTCAATAATTCTGCTTTCAGGCCCTCTCACATTCATCCTCAGTAAAATGTTCTGAGCATATTTGTGAAGTATTCGGATTCCACTTCCCGTTTCTTCTAGTACACAGCACCAATTTTTGCCTAATTAAATTGTCTTTAGGGAATGAATGATACTTTATATGCGCACTCCCGGGATCCCGCTTCGTTTTAATAAGAATGTTTGTACACAAACCACCGTGCATCTCATTCCAGGCATCGCAGAAAACTGAAAGAAATAAAAAACATCAAAACTATAAGGTCGTACCACGAAGCTAATAATACACAAATGGCTATTTCATTTAACGAGCACTTACCTATTACTTGGGGAAACGTGTAGAGCAGTACTTAATGAAGCTCTATCAAGCACCACTATATAATGACACGTAACGACAATAGATAAACACATCAACACAACACCATAAAGAATAGCTGAAGCTGCCAGCTTACTGGAGACTGTGGCGTTGGCTGTTGCCGGGTCTGAGCAATACGTCATCAGCCGGGGGAGTAGAGCGCATGCGCGCGGAATGAGGCAACCTCCTTATATAGGAACCTTGGGGGTGATTAAGGTTCTGAAGCAGAGGTACTGAAAAGCAGTAGTGTGTCGTATGCTGTCACGCGTGGAAGCAGGTGGACCCATCTACAGGCCATCTCTTTTGGACTCCATGTATTTAACTGTCTCATCTTGGGATTCGATGGAGTCAACCACCATTGAAAATTGCTTCAAGAAAGCTGGTTTTGATGGTGTTACGAGTAGCAGCATTTGTGCGGAAGTCTGCGATGAAAAGCCAGGGTGGTGGAAAACCGTGCAGTTTCAGCGACTTCACGGCTGTTGATGATCTCTTAATAACTTGGCGAGGAGCAGACCATTGACGACATATGCAGGGACATTCAGGCAGGAAATAGGATGAAGAAGATGATGAAGAAGAAGAAGAGGGGGAGAATTCTCCAAGGCCTTCTTGTAGTGAGGCAAGTGTCCATCTTTGACAACTATGGAAATTCATAGAAGTTGCTGCTGGAGTGCCTCACAGTGCATGACGACAATACCAGGCTGTCTTGGACTCGATGGACGAATTGGTTCAAATTCTGAGGATATCTATGAAATCCTTTTGTGTGGTTTTCCTACTAACTCTTTGCCAAGTTCCATTCATTTCTTTAAATAACTTATCTTATGAGGTAGGATTCAAGAAGTGCCATTTGACCACTAAACCATCGGCAAATAGAAATTCAATGCCCCTCATGGAAAAGGAAATAATAATGTGAATCATACATTTACTTAACTTTGTGTAAATATCACACAATGGATAATTAACTAAATAATAAAATGTATGTTTACTCCCTCATTATTTCCTGACCACACTGCGACTCATGACTGACAATCTGTAAAACAGTATCCGAATTCACGGAGAAATCGCCGGACGACATGTAACATAACCTATAACTCACACATGGTAGAGAATACTTTCATCATATTATACAACGTTTCCCAAAGCAAAGAGAACGCCTAACAAACATTGTCTATTCATATCACGATACGTACTTGAGAGTTTTCATTTTCATTTCAAATACAAGAAATGAGGGCCGGCGCGATATAAACCTATAATATATTATAAGCATAACCTTTTTGCTCTAATTTTTAAAATGAATCGGCACAAACGATTGGAATATTCCTTTTATTAGCACAACCAAATGAAACTACGAAATAATTTCTCCAAAATCATCGTTTTACTGGCGATAAACAGTGGATATTATGCGGCAATAATAACAGCACCATTTTCAAATTGATTTTTACCGTAATCGATTGTTTTCACGACAATAATCGATGTTCGTACATATCGATTATTACTCGTAAATATCGATTATATAGCCGATATTTTCATTGCTGGGAACTCGCAAATTTCAAAGTTGCGGCGCAAAAATGTAATTAAACATAATATTCAACAATAATCGGTAAATTCGGCACTTTTCGCATTTATGGGAATAATTCGCAAGAACCCTTAGTTATCGCACTTTGTCGCACATTCAGTTTCGCAAATTTTGGGTATACATAGTCATATTAGCTACCAGGTAGTTGACTAAAAGAGAAAACAGTAAAATTCGCATTTATCGCAATTGCGATTTTCCCTGATCTCTAGGTATGCTGTATGATTGTGAAATACGTAAATTAATTAACTTATTTTATATCAATTTGTATTTGTACGGGAAATTAAGACATGGTTCACCAGTTAGCCGCTCCGGTGAAAGCTGTACAACGTTGCCAAGATGGGCTCCATAACGCGTCATTGCGCGCCTCGCTCGGAAGTGAAGGGCTCCATATCAGCAACGCTGTACAGCATTTCCCGGAGCAGCTAGCTGGTGAACCATGTCTTAATTCCTCGTACAAATACAAACCGATATAAAATAAGTGAATTAATTTACGTATTTCACAGTCATACAGCATAACCTTTTGATGTATAAGATTACAACACAACAAAGAACTACATTTTCCAACCACCCCGAGCCGAGAAAAAGTTACCTTACAAAAATGGTAACTTTCGTTCTTGAACACACAAAATTTTGAAATTAATAAACCAGTCATACAACATTCCAATGTATATTGTGTTAAAATTTGGATTCGATCTGATGACGGGTTTGTGAGATAATAATTCTTAAATGTGACGCAGGGTTGAAACACGCTTAAAAACGGGCACTTTTTGTGTTTCAATTGCGATAAAAAAAATTAAAATATAAATTAAAAATTCCAAACCTAAATGAACTAACGTAAAATAGAACGATGAAAATGATGATGATATTGGATTTTATGTAGGTCTATTGGTTACTTCACAAACAACCTTCAAACTCAAGTGCACATAATATTTTGGTCGACAGTAGACCCCATGGTCCGACAGGTCCAGACTTCATCCCTGCTCGGATTCTCCACTATTGTGCAGATGCACTAGCGCACTCATTGTGCGCACTCTTCAATCAGTCCATTAACACCGGGACTCGACCACAAGAGTGGAAACATGCTAACATGGTCTCTGTGTTCAAAGATGGTGACAAGGAAGACATGGACAACTACCGCCCTAGTTCTCTAACGTCTGGTATCTGAAAATGTATGGAGCGCCTGGTTGCTAAGAACATACTGGAATTCCTGAGCGAGCAAGGCCTGTTAAATCCAAGCCAACATGGCTTCGTTCCGGGGAAATCTCGTACAACTCTTTTGACAAGAGTGATTGATGACTGGCAGAACTGCTTGGATCAGACTAACGTCTCCCAAGTAGACTGTGTGGCCCTGGACTTAAGCAGAGCTATTCATCAGGTGCCTCATCAAAGACTCTTGTTAAAGCTTGGCAAATATGGCATCGGAGGCAAACTGATTACATGGCCGACATCATTCCTGGTAGGTCGAACGCAGTGTGTCGTGCTTGGCGGGGCCAAATCGCCGAACATAGTGGTAACTTCGGGAGTATTACAGGGGTCGGTGATTGGGCCTTTGTTGTACATGGCTTTTACCCTCGACCTTCCAAGCTGTGTGATGTCCACGATAGCGCAGTATGCAGACGACTCAATAATTTACAGAGCCAGAAAAAATAATGACGTCAAAGCACTACAGGAAGATCTGGACAGTGTGGCACTGTGGTGTGATGTAAATAAGATGACCCTGAATGTAAACAAGTGCAAATATATTCGGCTAAGTAGAGCCAGACAGCCTTTTGCACATAGTCTTTCACTGAGCGGCAAAATTCTTCCCATGTGCAATTCACTGCGAAAGCTGGGAATACACATTTCCAGCAATTTGAAGTGGAATGTACACGTTGAGGAATCTAGGTGTAAGGCATTTAGAATCCTAGGATTTGCAAGACGCAATCTTCTGGGATTAAGAAGCCGTGCACTCCGACCGGTGTTACGGCCCACTTTTGTATGGACTTCCTGCCTGGCATCCCACTACCAAGGAAAACATGAGGAAGTTAACCCCTCAAGCATGATATTGTGAAAGTCTGGGCTGCACCCACAACGTGCATTATTTCTAGCCTACTCCCAATGGTAAGCGCGGTATCATATGCATTTCGCTATAATTTCCAAACGCACTGGCAAAAGTTTTCAAAAAACACACACAATAAGAACAACATATAACATAATATAATAAACTTTCAATAACCTGATTATTCCTGGTCCGGGTTCAAACCCGGCCGAAGCCGTCGGACTTTTTAAGAGCGTTAAAAATCCCTCAGTATGCCTTCCTTCGGAGGCGAAGTAAAGCCGTCGGTCCCATGTCATAGATTTATGGCATGTTAAAGAACCTTCCACTAATTACACCTGTGTGAAGCAAAATTGTATAGGTTGGGAATGTAAACAACGCTCTTAGGTTTCTATGTTCGTTGCCAAGAGCTGACTGCGGTGGCGTCTAGTAGTCTAGTTCTGAACTAGGCCTAGTAGTCGTTGACGGTGGCGTTTGGCGGCAAAAGTAGGAACTATTTGAAAAATTCAAAGTTGCAGTTCGTACTTGAATTAAAAAACAGATACACACACTAATACAGCCATCACATTTAACACCGGTTAACAGACAGATTCTACACACACCCAAAGTACACGGGGCTACATGACCGCGTTGTCGCAGCCCCTAAACTAAAGAACCAACCATCCCTGGTCAGCGGCACGTCAATACTGGGACAATATCACAGTCGCCCAATGTGTTCGTATTTCTTGGCGTTCTTTCACAAATTACATCGTCAGCTTCACTATCTTCACTGGAAGTTATAGCGAACTCATTCTCTATATCGCTGTCACACTCTGAATCACTTTCATTGGCACTATTATCGAGCAAATTAGCTATTTCTTTGTCATCAATAACTGTGCCAGGACCTGCCACGTTTACAAGCAAACTCACAGTCCGCAAAAGCGGGAACACGTTTGCAGAGATCTGAAAAATAAATGACTGAAGATATGCGACACCTCCTGGCAATAATAGTAGCTCGAAGTGTAGCCAAAAGTTGCCTCTTCCTGCCATCTTAAGACCAAATAAATAACTATTACGAAGTCCACGTAGCGGGCGATTCAAATTCGACGGCGCAAGGTGCGCCTTACACGCTGTGAACGTAGCAGGCTAGTGAGTGCACCGTTGCGCCATACACGCTAAGGGGGTTAAGTGCAGTCCAACGTTGAGCAGAGTGACTCATTTACAAACAGGGTAACCAAGTTTTGACAAAACCACTAACATCCATCAATGACATATGTAGCCAAACAGCTGTTATATCGCTCAGTCCGTAGAGCACAGGGTGTCACCCTCGTTTCTCCATTCGCTAGGACAACAGATTATCAATCTGGGTTCTACAATCGCTCTGCTCGACTCTGGAATGACCTGCCTCATGCAATAAAAGACCTTCCTCCACAACAATTTTGCTGCAAAGTGATGGCTCTAAAAGGATTAAAACCTCATGTAAATTGAATTTATATAATGTAACTTTGTGAGTGAGTGGAAGTGCGTGCTTGTAGGTATGTATGCATGTGTGCGTGCCTGTGTCTTCCCTTTTATTTATTAATTGTATGATATAGACGTCGTGTTCAGCAGATTATGTGTATATAGCAATGTAAAGTTGTAAATTGTATATATGTAACATCTCTGATTTGTATAGATTTAATGAACGGAGACGGAGACACTGCTGTGTACGTGGGGCTTGCCCTTTCTCTATCTGCCGTCCATAAATCGTAGGCACAATTTTTGGTACGTAAATAATAATAATTATTGACTTATTGTAGCCTTGGAGGCTGGATTTAGACAGCTCCTTAACCCGGTCCATGAGGCAATTATAATTGCCTACATGGTTAATTCTTGCCAGGCGCGTCCACATCGCGGGTTGGGCAACGGTACTGTAATATACCATGGAACTACAGTACCGGCTAAGTTCTGGTGAGGACACAGTCCTATGGGGTATAACATACGTGGTTACGTATGTTACGTGCGAAGACCTCAACGGAATCTGCAGCGGAGAAGATGGACTTCGGAACGGTGGAGATTGCGGAAGAGGCAACCCAGTACTCAGGGAATAGTATGAGTACAGCATCAATAGGCAGCGTCTGTTTCCCTGGTTAGGGGCGGCTGCAAGGGCGTCTGTTTCCCATGTTAGGGGCGGCCTGTATAATAGCTGGTAGTAGCTTCATAAAATGCCTTTGGGAGTGGCGACCCCATCGTAATGATAGCCTAAAATGGAAATGGCACTTCAAATGATTCGGAGAAGGTCAGGGCGTACCCTGCAGGCGACGCGCAGTTCTTTTGGTACTGGGGGAACTGTGAAAAATGGGCGACCAGTAACCGAAATGAAAGTGGGAATCATGAATGTCATGACCCTGAAAGGCAAGGTGGAGGAGGTGGTAGACTTCATGGAGAGAGAGAAGGTTGGATTGATGGGGCTGAGTGAAGTGAAATGGAAAGGCAAAGAAAGGAGGAAATTGAGGAAAGGATATACATTATACTGGAGTGGTGGCCAAGAGGCAAAAAATGGCGTGGGACTGATAACCTCGAAACAACTGGAGGGGTATGTTGAAGTGGCCGAGTGTGTGAGTGACAGAATAATGAAAATTAGAATGAAGATGAAAAATGACGTGATGGACTTCATACAAGTGTATGCACCACAGACTGGAAACAGAGAAGAAGATATTGAAGTATTCCTGGAGGATGTAGAAAGAGTAATATCAGATTTAGAAGTGGTGATCATGGGAGATATGAATGCACAAGTCGGAAACGAGAGACAAGGAAAGGAAGGTCATTGGACCATATGGATATGGGAAAAAGAACCGGGAAGGAGAGGAACTTGTAAACTTTTGTGAAGGGAATGGACTGATAGTGGGCAATTCATGGTTTCGGAAGAAAAACAGCAGGAAAATTACGAGATATGGTTGGAGCGATAGAAGAACAAAATCAGTAATTGACTACTTTCTGGTGGAAAGGACTAATCGCAGAAAGCTGATAGATGTGACAGCTTTACCAGGAGTAGCATTTGATGGGGACCATAGAGCTGTGGTGGCAAACTTTAGATGGGAAAAATTGGAAAACCTAAAGGAGATCAGAGAAAGTAAAATAAAAGTGTGGAAATTGAAAGACAAAACTGTACAGGAAGATTTTCAGGAGAGATTGAAGCAACAAATCCCAGTTACTGAAGTGGAAAATGTAGAAGAGGAATGGTCTCACTTTAAAAAGGCATTTGCTGGTGCAGCAGAGAGTGCTTGTGGTAGGACGTCAACAAGAGTGAAAGAGAAGGAGACACCGCGGTGGAATGAGGAAGCGAGGAAAGCAGTGAAAGAAAAGTCCGCATGGAAAGAATGGAACCGAGATCAAACAGAAGAAAGCAAAAGGAAGTATCACGACAGCAAACGGAGGTGTAAGAAAGTGATAGGAGAAGAAAAGAAGAAAAGTTGGGAAGAATTTACACGAAGAATGGAAACAGATGTAAGTGGCAGTTAAAGGATGCTGTATGGACTTCTAAGAAGAGGAAAGAAAAAGTTACTAAAAAGCTAGTGAAAAAGGAAGATGGAGAGTTGTTAACACACCCAAAAGAGATAAAGGGACGATGGAAGGAGTATTTCGATAAGCTATTGAATGTGAACAATTGTACAGGTGAGATGGAAGTGACACAGCCTGATGACTCTGTAACAGAAGATGATATAACAATGCTGGAGGTGGAATTAGCAGTATAGAAAATGAAGATGGGAAAAGCAACAGAGAGTAGAATCCAAGCCAGTGAAATGAAATTCCTAAGAAGTATGATAGGAAAGACGAGGGAAGACAGAGTGAGGAATGAAGATGTTAGGAAGGAAGTTGGGATGGGAAAACTAAATGAGAGAATTGAGAAGAATCAACTAAGGTGGTTTGGACATGTAAAGAGGATGGAGGAAAATAGAATACCAAGACAGATACTGGAGGCAAAGTGCAAGGGTCAGAGAGCAAGAGGAAGACCTAGAACAAGGTGGATTGATTCAGTGAAGAACAGCGTAAGAAAAAGAAATCTGGACTGGGACAAGATCGTGGAAGAAGAATGGTGGAAGGAAAGAGGAAAGTGGAGATACCCCGACCCGGCAGGAGCTGGATAAGGGGAAATGATGATGATGATAGCATGATTTTATGACAGTTATAAAAGTAAATATTAAGTCTTGGCCAAAAAACTGTCTTCAAAGAATAAATCACTTGCTTTTTAGTAACGTAAAATGACTGTCTCTATTGGCAATAGATTGTCTTCATTTACTGAACTTTTCTTTAACTCGTACCCCATTTATAAATTTGAAATTGCAAGGAAAAAAATCCTCGCATATATCTCACAGTAATATCTGACTCCGTAATAAAGATGATCCCATTCATTTTAAGAAAGATATCACTGTATATCACACATCTTGCCCACGATTTTTCTGTTCGTTTTCGCAGCATTGCTTTCCTTGGTATTTGTCCGTCTAGCATGGTTGTTTCTCAGTTAAGGGTGATTGTGGACGTCGATCATTAAGTTATGCCAAAACACGGAAGTTACATGGCTGGGTTTAAACTCAAAGTGATAAAATATGCAGAAGACTATGGTAATAGAGCCGCCAGTCGAGAATTCATTGTGACTGAATTTGATATTCACTACTGACGTAAACAGAAAGTTGCACTAGAAACCACTAACCAAACACATACAGTGTTCTCAAATTTGGAAACGCAGTAAAACAACCATATGGGGTGTGATCGTCAGCTGTTTTTTTTGTGTTCCACAGGCTGAAACGCCGAAATCTGGTATTGTTAATTACGATAAGCTGATGAAACAAAAACACACGTGATTAGTTTATACGAGCATGGGTTATGGTGTCAACGGACATTGTTGTGAAAAGCCTGTTGAAGACTAACATCGCAAATGCATTGGATGGAAGTCAGAATGATGCACATGAGAGTAGCTTGGAGATTGGCAGCAATGACAATGCCAGTTGTCCTCATTCAATAATGCAAATTTTACACTTTATCGGGAACGAGGTCTTTCGCACACAAATATCACGCACTAAAAATTTCCATACTTATGTTTTGGTCAAAAAAGTGCGAGTTATATGCGAGCAAATATGGTACATTTCTTTTTTCAAACTGCTGTTTAGGGCTACACACTATCTCAAACTTCTCCAACCTCTCAGTGTGGGAGGACCTTACGCCCGGGCTACCCTGTACTTTGGGAGGAGGATAGTGGTGCAAAGCATACTAGGAGTGCGGGGGTTCAGTTTATCAGGCATAACAGACAAACTTTTCATAAGGGTTTGGGCAAATTGTTCGCAGTTTGATTACAAGTAAACACACAAATAGGATAAGTTACTAGAATTATATACAACAGTGGTGGCTGGTAATAATTCACTTGGTGGTACCAGCAAATTCAACATTTGCAATCAAATTCTTCAAACGTTGCAAGTATAGACACTGCATATTTTATCTATAGGCCTAAGTTTCAAAATCACAGTATTAACTGCGTAATTGTACAAGACACACAATACAACTTTGACACAGTTTCATTTTCCACCGCGAAATAAACAGCTAAAATTAAATGAACAACATGTCCTACCGTCAAGACTACCTTACATACAGATATAAATTTGGTATGGATACCCGCTGCACCCGATTAAACACAAAAATAATTTAACGACGCTGCTCAACACTTGCAATGCCAACAGAAAAGTTAACAAACCCTAGAATTTGTATTTGCGTTCTGGTAGGCGTAACTGTGTCGCCAACTTAAACCAAATAGTTTTTAACAACAATTATACATCCGCCTTAGTCAATACATAAATGACTAAGGCGGATGTATAATTGTTGTTAAAAACTATTTAGTACGTCAACACGGAACCATCATGGAAAGTAATTTAAATAATAGAAACTTAAACCAACGAAACAAAGCAAAACTTACTGCAAAATGTCCAGAATGTTACATTATAAATAGAGAAAAACTTATTACTGCCACCAATAGGAGTGCAAAAAAGCATTAAATTGGGAATCCTGGAGCTTTGCATTGTGCTGCCATATGTTGTATTCTGGTGGTTGAAATATAAATCACTTTCAAGCAGTTCTAGCTTGCACTAAGGCCTACAAGCTGCACTCTGGTGAATGCGCCATGCGGCTGTTGGCTCTACCTCAGGGTAATGTGTGGCCCAACACAACACAATACAACACATGCGAAGAAAAGCCAAACTAGTCTTTATTGGTAATGAGTCTTATTTTCAGAAGTGGAGCCCATGTGGCCTGGCTCACTCATTCAGGAAAGCGCCGGCAGATCGTGTGTCATTTCGCACGTTGGTTCAAATGAATGCAGAATAATATATGCTTGCTATTTTCTTAAAATTTAAATTTAATACAAACTGTTATTGAGAGGGCACATTGGTGGTGCCATGGCTCACCGGCGCTACCTCATGGGCCGCCCCTCATAGACCGTACAGTACGTCACTAAGGAGAGTAACTCAGGAAACTGGTATTTCATATTCGTCAGTTCGTAATGCAACAAAACTATTACATTTATGATCTTACCGGTCTTATTCAGTCCATAACATGTCCTCAGATTTCACTGCGTGATGGAGCAGTGGTCAAGGTGCTTGCCTCTCACCTCTCTCGGTTCCTGGTAAAATTTCTGAAGTGAAATATCACCTACTACGGTTCGGATTCCATGTAAAAATTGAGGTCCCATGGCTCACGATCGCCAGATTAACTGTCACGTAAAACTACAAGCTTCCTTGCATTCATTGCAAGAATAAGATTTTGCAATTGCCTGATGAACAGTGTCCACAATGGTATCGTGGATTAGAATCTGAGTGGGGGGCGTGGTGGCTCAGCGGTCTAGCTGTATGCCTCTCACCAAGGGTTCGATTCCCGGTCAATGCATGTGAGATTTTCGAAGTGAAATGCCATGTCCTGTGGTTCGGATTCCACGTAAAAAGGAGGTCCCGTGGCTCATAATCACAAGATTCACGGTCACGTAAAACTACAATCTTCTTTTAGAATCTGAGTGACAAAGCATAGTTCTATTTGAGTGGAACACTACGATCTGTAATACAGAGAACCCCTAAATTTTATATTGGATGTGAAGATGGGCACATAGTGCACTATTATTGCACAATGAATTACGGGTCCAATATCTTTTAGGACACTATTACTTCCGTCCAGATATATTCACAATATTCTCGAAGAAGAGACAAGGCACTGCTATTTCCAGCAAGATTTCGATGGTAATAAAGACTTGCGATACCCTCGTTCACCTGATTTAAGCGACTGTGACTTTTTTGTATGGGTAAATCTTAAAGGAAAAGTTTATAGGAATAAACCTTGAAACAGAAGAATAACTTTTTTCATCTATGGAAGTCACATCTACTGGATCAAAAGTGGTGCCAACAGCATATCACAATATTTTCTACAAAAAGTAATTTCATTCACACAAATTCAGGATCGAAGAACTAGTGGAAAGTTCAGCTACCAGATCAAAAACTATGCTAACTGCACAATATTGTGATAGATAATTAACTTTGTTCACACAAATTCTTGGCCAAAGAATCAGTGGTAATTTCATCTCGAAGCTCAGAAGTAGCACTCATCTTATCTTCGCAATCATTCCATCCTTTTCCTGATGCCAGGCATAACAGGCTAGGTGAAGAAAAATCTGACAAAAAAATATTTTTCTGCCAATCAATACTTCATTCTTGATTGGGCGGAAAAAGATTTAAAAAAAAATTGGCAACTATCAGATTATCAATTGTCAATACAGACCAAAAAATGGATTTAAATAATCTCGGAGATAGAGACGGGTGAAGATTGCCAGATATTTCCATTTACAAATGTAGAACCGTCGCCAGAATACAACAACAACTCCCTTGCGAGAGGCAGCTTCGGTGACGTAGTTGGTAGCATGCTGAGCTTCTATGCTCAAGGTTGCGGGTTCAAACCCGGCCGAAATCGTAGGATTTTTTAAGAGCGTTAAAAATCCCTCACTATGCCTTCGTTCGGAGGGGAAGTAAAGCCGGCGGTCCCATGTCGTAGATTTATGGCATGATAAAGAACCTTCCACTAATTATACTTGTGTGAAGCCAAAATTTGCAGGTTAGAATCGATAACGCTTTCCAACATTCGCCACCAGGTGCTGACTGGGATGCCATCTAGTAGCCAAGTCCGCAAGCTAGTTGTCGTGGACGGTAGCAAAAGTAGGAACTACTTGAAATTATTGTCTGCAGTCCTTACTTGAATTAAAACAGATAACACACACTAATACAGCCATCACAATTAACACCGGTTATCAGACAGATTCTACACACACCCAAAGTACACGGGGCTAGGTGACCGTGTTGTCGCAGCCCCAAAACTAAGGAACCAACCAACCATCCCTTGGGAGAGTGCAGAAACTGAACCAGGGGTATATCACAAACTTTGAATTGAATTTCACATTTATTATAGTTTATTCATGTGGAGATGGAATCTATGTATTTGATAAGCAGAACATAATCGTAAAGTGCTAGTTCAAATTACAAGTAGAAAGAATCTAAAACTTTCTTTTAGTGACCTCATTCATATTTAACACTTTCAAACAATTTTAATTATAATTTTAATGATAATTGACTGGCTGTGCAGAAGGATTTGATAAAGCAGAAAGAGTTTTAAACTTTATTTTCTTTTTACCAACACATCACTTTATGTAGTTCCCCTAGAAGTAATTTACACCCCCAGTCAATTTCTCATGTCATTTAAATAATTCCTCCTAGTGCTTATTTTTGTCAAAGAGTACATGAAATAAATAGGATGGTAAATACAGAAATAAGCAGGTTTGGATGTAGTCATACGCAAACCTTGGCTGTTATTGCAAGTGCCTTTACCTCCTGTGCATGATCGCTGTGGAGACTAGTCGTACTTGGCTGCAAGAGTACCGTGTCACCTCGTTATCGAGCCCTAATTCTTGGCACACAAGATTCTCTTGACCAGCCTTCTGTTGCAGCTGCTCTGTCCTATAAGAAGGAGAGAGAATTACTAAGTTTGAAAGACTATAGTCCCAAAGAAAGGTATGTTTAATATGCTACATTTTGCAGCGACAGTCCTGTGTTCAGCGTTGCATAGGTGCCAACCTTTCAAGTAATCCCACTATCCACTCCCCTCCCCAATATTTTCGTAAGCATGCTCCTGGCCCTCTCCCTCCCTGATAGCAATCTGTTCTGAAGTATGTCATGTTTGAAAATGGCTTTATTTTTTGTTAAATTTGCCGATTTTAAATGCAAAAGGTGTTGTTTTGAGTTTTCATTTACAGGTAAAAATCTCCTAGTGTGCATTTACAATACAACACATAATAAAATTATGTTAGTCCTTCAATATTTACAAACACAACTTGCATTGTAATAAATAAAAGAAACAAACATTTTCTAAAATAAGTTAGGATTGTTTTATAAAGATGTTATTTTTCACAATTTGTTGAATTAAGATGCACAATATGGTATATTGTATTTTCTTTATTATCTGGTGAAAATCCGTTAGTATAACAGGTTTGATAGTAAGAATGCAACTTGCAAAAATACCTTGCTCAGAAACAGTAGCTATCCGAACAGTGGTCACTTTCAACTATGATTAGAGAAACTAAGACTAAGGAACAGGGAGTAGGTACTTTACCACAATGGTTTGGAGAGAATAAGTAAATACCGAGAGTACAGCAATGTTCGGCGAGCAACCATGTTTTCAGGCAAGGGCATGAGTAAGTACCTAACTGTGGTGTTTAGGAGAGTGCAAGCCAATACCTAGATGTTTTTTCATAAGCATTAATTAGTTAGTTATTGTTTTAAGGGGAGGAACAGCAAGGCCATCTGCCCTCTTAACACAGATTAAAGTATACAAAAATTTAGTCTAGACGACTAGATATGAAAATTGCCTGAAATTATTAAACAAAAAATTAAATCAAACTAGTAATTATAATAATAAACAAAAAATTACAAAAAACAAAAATTCTGAATAAAAACAATAACAGTTTTCGAGTAAATGATGACTTGAAAAAATTTAGAATGCTGGTCCTAACCCACTCTCACTTATAAAGAGTATGACGAGATCGGTAGCCACCATGTCATCGGCTAAAATAACCATCTGGAAACCAAGGTTTCTTCGTAAATCAGCAAGATCCACACACTTGGTTAAAATGTGGGCCACAATGAATACAGCTCCACAGGTACAAAGTGGAAGGGGGGTCTTCCCTTCTCATCAAGTATGAGTGGGTGCATGACCTATCGTTAGTGTACACAAAATGACGGACTCCTTCCGTGACCTGGAAAGATCCCCACCACACGCGAGTACCGTAGTTCCCTTGATTGCTCTCAGCTTACTAGACAATGGGTCAGCTAGCCACTGACTCTCCCAGAAAGGCAGTACTTGTCAGCGTCACTGAAAGCGATTATCTCTAATGGGTAACTCCATTGGTCGAGATAGTAGTGATACCACCTTTTTGCAGCTTGATCCACTAACTCATTTCACGCTTATTCCCATGTGGCTTGGAAGCCACAGCAAGGCTACACAACCCGGTTAGTAGGATGTGGATTCGATCAATAGCTCGGATGATGCAGCATTTGACGAACATTGGCAACAAGCTGGGACAGGATGAGGGCTTGATAGAATTGTAGCAGCACCGCACAGTCTGCTCCCCACGTAGTGCCACTAAGAAACTTGAACAAGTTTCCCGAGACATTCCGTTTTTAGTGCACGTATATGGTGCTGCAACATTATCTTGCTGTCAAAATGGAGCTCCGAAAGTGATGTGTCAGCCACCAGCAACTCAGCATTCCAGAGGTATAGTTCCAGGTGTAAATGTAGCTTCCGAAACCAACAAAAATTGACAGTGGAGATTTTCCGCTGCTGAAAAACAGAAACCTCGGTCATGAGCCCACCTGTTGACTGTTAACAGCTAGCTGCAATTGCCGTTCTACGATTGCCATATTGCCAGAGTTGTAAAGTAGAGCCAAATCATCTACATACAGTGATGGAAATACCGTGGGGTCAGCGGCGGCAACTATGCCATTTATGGCAATCGCTAGGGATTGGAATTTTTCGGTGATTTCAGAGTGAAGAAAGCGGTATTTTAAAGGGCAAATTCGGTGGTTTCAAGTGCACTTTTCAGTACTTTCAAAATCATAAATTTAAGGCGGGATTTTTTTAATATCATAGATAACATGCATAACATAACACATTTCAGTCATCCTTCAAAGTATACTTCAGTGAAGAGCTCCAAATTCCCTTGTGACAAACGGTGACGCATATCACTTAACGTGCTAGTGTAAGTTGACAAACAGAAGTTCACAGCGTTTGAACAGGGTATCCAAATGGTTTTCAACACAGATTCTGAGAACTTTGGAAATGCACATGTCATTCCTTGCAAAACTCCAACAATGTCTGTCTTGGGCCTGTCATGCATCTGCTTCTTGATTAAAGTTTGCAGTTCTTTGTACCCTCTTAACACCTCACTTTCTTCCAGTGTTCCACAGAATGGAAACTTCTTAATTTTCTTTGCAATGTCCTCATTGATGTTCATTGGCACTATATCTGCTGGATCAAATGCACACATTTGTAAATCTTGTTCCCAGGGTTAACAGATCTCAAGCTGATTAATTTTCCAAGAGCATGGGACCCAGTGTTTACTAAAACTGAATGTATTTTCCCTCTTTTTAACACATTTCCACAACCCTCCAAATGCTCCTTAATGTTGGTACCATACTTTCCAGAAAAATCAAGTTTAAGGGCTTGCTGAATTCTCCGTAGATGTCCATCAAGAAGGTGAACAGTTGGATGTGGCCTTCTAATAAGGGGATGGGTTCAGTGATGTCTGTGCCAAATTCTTTGAATCTCAAGTATTTCGTCATGTGAAAAATTGTTGAGAAAATCAACACCAGAGTTATCAGTCCCTACTACTTCAAGATATCTTTCGAGTACTCTGACAGGCACACTATATAATGAAACCAAGAAGACCACCTGGTTAATACTGGTTCAGGAAACAGTGGCACATTTTGATCTGGATACTTGCCATCTAGATATTCATGTCTGAAAGGCGCACTATATGACGCCACGCGTCTGGTAGGTACTAGGATGAAGGGGCAGATGACCTTGCTGTTCCGGTCCTTAAAACCTCAATAACTAAGTACTGTAAATTACTAGGATGACCACCCAGATTGACAGAGATCGCTGTATGCAGAAAGTGAGGCCCGCTATCTACCGTTAAGTTTCCAATCTTTCCGTGTTTGTTGGATGATCTCCATGCAGTCAAATCATGGGAGAAGATTACCGCTACTACACTCACACAAAAACATGAGATGGTCGGCTTCAGTGATGACGATATTTTAAACAGGCAAGGCGGTCTCACTATGATGACATTAGGGCAAAACCTGAATGAATGTCAAGATGCAGAAGAAAGTGGCATCCAGTAGTTAGACTTCGATAAAGACAATCATGGTTCCAGACATGAAAGCAATCAGGATATTGTACGAAATTTGACTGTCGGTGAGGTAAACTGAGATCCAGTACATATAGAGTGCAGGAGTGATGCAAGGGAAATCCCGAAAGTTCCCACAGTCAAGCTAGTGTGTCTATAGTCACACTTATCTCTTATATAGAAAATTCGAGATGAATTTTATCATATATTATTTTCATCAGAATTGTACAATCTAAAATTAGAAAATACAAAACCATCTAAGAAACAAAAAGTGATGACAGTCATTTTTCTTAGTTTTTAATATTGGTATAGTCCACATAGTGAGTCTTACAATACTATGTTATGAAGTATTACTTTTTTTTTTTTTTTTTTGCATGTTCATAAAAGACATTTCAATATTTTAACCAATAGTTTTCTCTTTGCTACGTTTAAGAACATTACTGTGGATAATTAGCGGTTTTCAATAATTCGCGGAAATTCGTGCATTAATTGCCGCGAGTTATCGGAAGTGCACTGTAAAGAAAAAAAAACGAAAGAAACTAAAATTCGCGAAATGTCGAGAGTTTAAACCCAATTTTTTTTGCCATTTTTAGGGTTATTAAAACACATTAACACCTGTGTATTACCTATTTTAATAATTCGCAAAATTCGCAATTGCGAATTTTTCCTATCCCTAGCAATCGCAAACGAGGTGATTCTCAACACACAACTCTGAGGAACTCCATTTTTCTATGTAATATTGCGATATGTTCTACCGACTTACACGGTAAAGAGTCGGACAGACAAAGTTCGCAATCAACGTCGGTAGATTACCACCGAGTCCCCACTCTTAAGTTAGGAACCTTCCAGCATTTGTCTGGAGTAGAAAAGGGAAACCACGGAAAACCAGTTCTAGGATAGCTTATCAGGTTCACCAAGAAAACGTCTGACCCCCTGGAGAATTGGTTAGCGCGCTAGGCTTTGGCCCAAAGGGTCCCGGGTTTGATTCCCGGCCGGGCCATCGGGGATTTTCATCTCCTGGAGTTGACTCCTCTAGCTCAGGGACTGGGTGTATGTGACGTCTTCATCATCACTGCATCATCATTCGGACGCGCAGGTCGCCCATGGGCGTTCACTAGAAAGACCTGCACTTGGCCTCGCAGGAGGCTACACGGAAAAACACACACACCAAGAAAACACAAGGTGCAACAGAATCCATCACCCACGAAGGTCATGCTCATTCTGATGTATGACAACCAAGTTATTCTGGAGTTGTCACCCTGTTACAGTTCGTTTACTGTAACTTTGCACTATTTTGAGAGCTAGGGTTGCCAACTTTCCTCAGGAAAGACTCAATTTATAACCTGTAGTCCATAACAAATATATACTGTACATGTTTTAATCAGATGTACGTTTTTTCAGGTTATTTTTTCGCTTGCCCCAGTAATTGGGAATATATTGAAAACATATTCTGTCGGCCAGACTGAAAAGTTGCATTATCAAAGTGAAGAACCACGTGCTCGTGGCAAGGTTGTGCGATTGGTAATGGACGCTTTACCGTGTTCATCCACCTGTGCAAATAATGTGATTTTCTTAAATTATAATAATTATAATTGATAATATTGTGCAAACTTGTCTGAAAGTATTATTTTAATTTGAATGAGTGTTCACTTTTCAGATAAATATATAGTGGTTATCTTAAATGTTGAGAAAATATGTAGTCTGAGCAGGCAGGGGTGTCGGTCTCCAGGTTGGACATTTTTGTTTTGACTATTGAGTTGGAAGCAGATACGGAATTTCTTGTTCAAGGTATTTATTTCTCTCTCTTTGTAGGTAACTGTGCTGTGCGTGATTCCTATTTTGCTTTTATTTGTAATTAATATTCATGGTTCGTGCTGGATCAGGAAACCCTCCAACGAATCGTCAGAGGCAAGCTGACATAAAATGTAGTCAGGGGTCAGAATGTGGATATTTTGAGGTGAGCTTGTTAAGCGTTTGATCAAAGAAAAGGCAGCAGAACTCTTGAAGATTTCCCCAAGGACAGTGGCCAGGTGAATTATTTTCACATGGAATGATTCGTGAAAAAAAATTAGGTCTAAGAAAGTTAACTTATATGATGAAATGTTTTGTTCGTTTTAGTTCTAATGCCAAGCCAGCAGTTCAAGTAATGATCTTATTGTTTTAGGACATCATACATCATACCTTAGTAAGCATTTTCCTGGAGTTATGAAATGATGAACATAAAAGTAACTACACATGTCACATTTATCAGCTGCTGTGTCATAGCGCGCCCAATGATATAACCTTCTGTCATCGAGCTGTCAGTGGGTTTCAGGGTTGCTGTTAAGAGCTATTACAGTGGAATCTCGTTAGTACGTTTTTCAAGGGACTGAAAAATTTGGACGTCATATGCGGGAAAACGTACAACCGAAAAACGCCATACTGCATTTACAACGTATAAGAAAGAACGTGGCGTATATATGGACGTTAAATCGCCGACCTTAGTAAGTGATTATATGCACTACTACAGTCACGACATAAACATAGGTTATCAGTAACTTACACGGAATAAATAACATAAAAATGAATTACTGTACCTCTACACTACAGTATAATACAGGGTCTTTATTTCTGCTTAGCAAGGACATTCTCGCTCTCGCGCACCGCCAGTGACGGCTCAGTTGCCGGCGACCACGCACACATATGTAGGCCTACGGCAGAATACGGTGCTTAAAATCAGTAGCCTAACATGCAGTTTTACTGGCCATGATTTACAGTAGATGCTGAAAATGTTCCCCATCCGCTTCCAAACACATATAATACAGGGTCTTTCTTTATATTTGATCAGCAAGGACATTCTCGCTCTCGCGCTCCGCCAGTGACGACTCCGTTGCCGGCGACCGCGCACGAATATGTTTGAAGCACGGGCTTGCTTGAACCACTTCAATAAAGCGCTTTCTAGTTCAGGAAACTGTCCCTCTCGCAAACGTTTCCTTTTGCAGCTCACACCTTCTTCAAATGCACGTTCGATTTCCTTCCTTTTGCCGAGAATCGTGTTCAGTGTAGACGGAGGAATGTTCCACTTTCGCGCTATATCCACACGCTTCATGTGAGGATTGCAGTCCACGTCTCGAATGTATTTCACCTTCTCATCATTAGTTATCTGCCGTACTTTCTTCTTATCCATTATGAAACACGCAATAAAATAGGTCATAACTGGACGTTAACACTAAGAACTAGAAGACAATAATGCGCCTACGTGAGAAATAAACAAAGGGAAGGGATGGAAGTGCAGCGGGAGAGAGACACGTCATCTGTGTTGCGTCATAGCTATAGCCACTTCTACGCCGTCAAACACAATAAAATCATCTACACTGTCAATAACTATCAGAGAACATGAGGCAATATCGCGTCGTGTTTTCCAGAAGCCGAATTTTATAATGAAATAAGAATAAAATACGGTTTACTAACAAATAGTTCAACGGAAATTTGATCGTTGTAAGCGGGAATAGATAACGTATTAAGGGGATATATCAACATTAATTTAGTAGGATATGGACTTGAGAAAGGAGTGAAAGGGCAGCGGGAGAGAGACACGTCACCTGAGTTGCGTCATAGCTATAGCCACTTCTACGCCGTCAAACACAATAAAATCATCTACACTGTCAATAACTATCAGAGAATATGAGGCAATATCGCGTCGTGTTTTCCAGAAGCCGAATTTTATAATGAAATAAGAATAAAATACGGTTCACTAACAAATAGTTCAACGGAAATTTGATCGTTGTAAGCGGGAATAGAGAACGTATTAAGGGGATATATCAACATGAATTTAATAGGATAGGGACTTGAGAAAGGAGAGAAAGGGCAGCAGGAGAGAGACACGTCAGATGTGTTGCGTCATAGCTATAGCCACTTCTACGCCGTCAAACACAATGAAATCATCTACACTGTCAGTAACTATCAGAGAATATGAGGCAATATCGCGTCGTGTTTTCCAGAAGCCGAATTTTATAATGAAATAAGAATTAAATCCGGTTCGCTTACAAATAGTACAACGGAAATTTGATCGTCGTAAGCGGGAATAGAGAACGTGTTAAGGGGATATATCAAAATGTATTTTGTAGAATTGGGACTGGGACTTGAGAAAATCATCGCGCTAAACGGGAAAACGTCGTAACCGAGAACGTGCTAACGAGATTCCACTGTATTTGATTTAGTACAGTGAATATGAGTAATGAGACATATAATTTACGATAGCCTAGGATCTACATAAAGTACGTCGCCTTCTGCTGGAAGATAACGAATTTCTAATTGATGATACTGAAGTCAAAATTGAAACACGATATGAAGACTTGGATACTGAACTTTTAATATCATCGTTATTCAGCTTTTGATTGTCAGAAATTGTTGGCAAGGGGGATATATTCTGCCTTAAAGGTGATCATGTATCCGCTATTTTATTTCAAAACCAACACTCCAAATAACTGGAGATCTTGGGTGATTAGGCTATATTTATTCACAGAAGTAGGCATTGTCTAGTTGCACATCGTTCCCCCTCATTAGCAACGCTGTGTGGATGCACTGGGGGACTATTTTGAAGGACAGTAATTGCTTGGAAATGGTGCCCATGATGTTAATTGATTGATTTGTGTTCCATTTGTACTAGTGCAAAACATATTTACACACAGTTCCATTACGTTGTTTTCCTTTGTACCTATGCAATTAACTCCTGTACTCGACCCAATTTTCTGTTGGCATTGAGATATCACACGACCGTAACAGTTCAATGCACATCGTGGATTACCCGTACTGTAGCATTATCAAAAGATATAACATAGTTGCGTTGGCTTATGGAATGACCCTCCTATAAAAACATGTGGGTAGTATTTGTATAAAGACAGTACAAGAGAGAAATCTCTTCATTTTATTAAAGAGCTTCCACTGTTTTCAGTTAGTTCTTCCTTCGGAGGGGAAGTAAATCGGTGGGCCTATGTCATAGATTTATGGCATGTAAAAGAAGCTTCCACTATTGTGTTAAGCTAAATTTGTAGGTTAGATTTGATTGACGCTCTATTAAGTTACGACGTTCAGGTTGTGGTGGCATCTAGTAGCCAAGTTCACAGCTAGGAACCAACCAATTTTTTTCTAAAGAAAGATAATCCACGTATCTATTAAAATGTTTTAGTTTCCATGATTCATGCAAAATAAGGTTCTCTTTAAGTAATTTGTTGTTAGCTGCTTGGCCTAGTAAACTTAGAATGTAATGAAAATCGTTCCCTTTCTACACTGTCAAACTTTATTTAGTATTTTAACGGGTCTAGCTAATGCATAAATACTACCACAACTTTCTGCTGTATAGCAGCTGCTTATAATATTCTCACAGATAACATATTAAATTGGCACCAACTTAATCCCATTATGGTCCAAGAGATTTAAGAAGATAAGACTTTAAAAATGTGCAAATCCCACACTTTGTAGGCATGGTACGGTATTGGTTGGGGTATTTTCTGTTGCAAAGTCTTACGAACTATACTTGAGGAGGCATTTGTCTTTGGGGTTTCCAAGAAATGCCAACACCTAAAAACAAAATCACAATTCAAAATAATAAAGAAAATAATGGTGTTCAATTCATCAACAATGAAAATCAAATTGAGACTCTCGGAATTGTGGAAGCTCTATATCACTTCACTTTCAATGCCATTCCCATTAGCACCACGTCAGATTACCCGTTTTTCATCTTACATTAATTTTCAACTATCATTACATGCATACTATCTGTGAGTTTTTGCTTTCCTCCAGAATTGTTCTCAGCAATTTCTGACTGCAGTAACTCATATGAATCATATAATTCCTGAAGCAAAGAGTTACTCAGTATGAAAGTGAACAGATGAAATTAACACATTACCTTGTGCTGGTTACATCGAGCGATGTAGGCTTCCTCATCAAGGTCCCAGCCTTGATTGAGAGCACAGGCATAATGTAGCCGCCATTCACATCCCCGTCGGACACAGCCAACATTTGCTCCACCCTCGCCACATTTGCTGCACAACTGTAAACAATAAAACTACTCCTTAGTACGGATTGCTACAGGGTTCTCACACATATACAACATTGAAGGTATTGTTACGTTTATGGTTCTTGAAATAACCGGTCAGGCATATACAAATACACTACTTCTTTATTTACTATACCTTACACTAATAAACATTAATGTAATTCTAGAATCTTAACTAGCAACGTCGAGCTCTCGTCTTAAAAACAACAACACATTTATTCTCACCACCCTCTCCTTCACAGAACACTCAATCTTCATCTCTCCATCCATATAGGTCACCTTCTTGATTGCATCCACTGCCAGCCTGCCGGCCCATCCGACAATTACAGCCAGAGAACAAAAATGGCTGCCACCAGGCACTCACACGAGTCTGTCACAATATTCGTTATTAAGCAAGTTTCAATCAAGACCTTTGCCAATCCACTGCATCCCAAGAAGGTGGAACATAAGGAAAATATTTTTGGAAAAGGTTCATAATCATGTCTTGCTTTCCGTCTTGGAATATGCGGCAGGTCTATTTCAATACATTGGTACTGATTTGGTGGGAGAATAAACAGCTGGTCAATACTTCAATCATTAGCAATCTTAATAATATGATTGTTGTGTTGTTGATTCTTTAGGGGCTTTGCAACATTGTGGTCATGTAGCCCAGTGTACTAGTGTGTACAATTTGTCTGATAATCGGTAGGTACTGTGCCCGAATTTACCTACCATCACCTGTTGTATCCCACGAAGACAGCCGGATCGTAGAACCTGAAAATCCCCCAATCCTACCAACATGTGAATGGGATAAAAGGACACAATTATAACTAACAAGATGGCATTAGAAGGACCATGGCCAAAATAGCAAAATAGATCAGAGAATAAGAGATTTCCACAAATGGAGCACCTCGGGAGCGTGGACTACTCCGAAATACCCAGTGATGGCCTTCTTTTTATACAACCTTCCGTCACCTCTATAAAGCATCACGCAGGAAATTTTTAAAAGAAAAATCAATTTATTCAGAAAAGAATGACATCTGGACAAAAATAATCCTTGCATCCTTTATGGAAAGTAAAGAATTACCCCTCAAAACGGGTATAAATCCTAAATGCCAGTAGCAAAAATGACTGGTAATGCCTAAATGATGTGGCATGAAATCTAGTGTCTATCTCGACACAAACATATAAAAATCTATACAACACTGTTAAATCAAAATTGGTCGTCGACGATTTAATGAATTAATCGACGCAATTTTCATACTAGACATCGAATTATCATGTTTCATCAATATTCTTAATCAACAATTAAATAAGTTATTTACATATTATATAGAACGTTGAAAGAAAGTTAAAATAGTGAAGCAATTTAAATACTTAGGAGAAATTATAACTTACAACTTGGATGAGAAACCTGCATGGCAAGAAAGAACTAATAAAATGATAAAAGCCCAAAAATTAACATGGTCTACATATAAAAGAAAATGTCTATCAATCGAAACAAAATTAAAACATTACAAGACGGTGGTTCAACCAGAGGTGACCTATGGAAGTGAAACTCTTTTTAAAGTTACTCAGAAAAACAGAATCGACAAAATTTTGAAAGTAGAAAGAAGAATAGCTAGAACATGCATAAATAAAAAATATCAGAAAGATGGACAGTGGCGGATAGTACCAAATGAAGTGGTATACAGAGAACTGGAGCCCATCACTGATACTATTCGGAAGAAACGGCTTTCTTTCTTTGGTCACATCATGAGGACACCAGAAACCAGGTTATCTAGAAAAATTTTAGTGAAACTTTGGAATATGAAACAACAAGTAGGATGGATTAAGGAAATTGGAGAAGATATGAAAGAATTGGAAATAACCTTGGATGACTTGCAAAACAAAACAACAAAATTAAAAAAACTGAGAGATATAAAAATAAGATTTCAGGCTAAAATAGACAAACGTAATACAGTAAAAAGGGTATTTACAGATGAGGAACGCCTGAGAAGATCAGAGCGAATGAAGAGCTACTGGGCGACTCGGAAAGGAAACTTACTGAAGAAGAGGACCAAGAAATGATTGACTGAAGTGGTCCAATGAGGCAGTAAAAGCAGAAGAAGAAGAAGAAGAAGAATAGAACGTTGAGTTACACCTTATGTGTACTCTCATTAACTTTTAACTAGACTTGTTGCAACCTTCCATCCTAAGATTTACTGTCATTAATTGGTTGCACTATTTCTAAATCATGATGTAATCTAACAAACAGTTAAGTTAATTAGAAGTATGAATTTGTCTATCCTTTTAGAAAATTATCAATAGTAATTGATCTATGAATTTGTTGAAATTTGTTAATAACTTTATTGGGATTAACTCTAACTATTTAACCACGCTTATAACCCAGTGTTTTACTCAGTTTATTCATCCGAGTGCTTAATACACAGATGCTACACTCAAACATCTGGTCCAAAATTCCATTCAAGGATTGACCTTAATTAAACTTGATGTGGATTATCACACAATGTCAAATATTTGCTTTCACTAGCATAATTCAATAACATTGATATCACTCAATAGTGTATCCATAAACAACAATAATAGCATTTTCCAAAATATGCTCGACGATGAGTACACCTTCCTATGGTGACCCTATACCAAATAGATCCAAAAATGATCTTAATTACACCTCAGTGCTGCACAAAATAGTGCACACTCCTCGTGAATAAAAAACTGAAGTAAATTACACTTGTGTCAAAAATAGAAAATGTAGTAGAAAATTACCCTATTAAGCTTCAAGCTTCATTACAATTGTTCTTAAAGTCTGAACTAGGAATTGCTTGTAAACGAGCGTTGATGCTTGCCAAAATCTCTCTAATTCACCGTAGAATTATTAATAATAACTGCATATACAATGCTTCAAACTATCAGAAGTCACATGAAAAATGTGATCTAGATTAAAGTGGAAATTGATCAAAGTCAACTAATTATGAAGACTCCCCCAATCAGACGAACTCGAGAATGTTTTAGCAATACTCCCAACACCATGAATCTAGCAAACAGAAGTATGTGTAAGAACTATTGATTCTTTAGGCAGTATCTGTAATATCTCTCGCTCTATTGACATCCGAAACGGGGGAGGAGCTTACCGTCAGCTGTTTGCAATATGGCGGCGAGATAGTGATAGGGTGTGCGTTTGTTATTGCTTCTAGTTTATGATGGCAAAATACTACATATTTTCTTTCATTGATAGAAATAATTTTATAATCAATTTAAATGCAGTGCTTAATTACTACCAGTTAAAAATATTACCCACCTGTAGATAGTTAATTTACTGTCTGCTGTTAGATATATGAAGCCTGTACTTGGGAGCCTAGCGGTATCGATGTTTTTATTAATTTCACAATATATATATATCTCACATAACACAAAGGACGACTCCCTGATAATAAATTGAATCCAGCAACCCTGAATTTGCATGAACGTTTTGGGTTCAAAGAAGCGTTACTTGGGATGCTCAAATCATACTTCAATATTGCTAATATTGACCTACATACTTGCTGTTCAAAGGCAAGAATATAAATTTATTAATCTCTTGCCAGAGGCAAGTTAAAATGGAGGCATCCTCTTTATCAATATATTTAATTAAATATTTAAAATACAGATATTTAACAAAGCTGGAGTCTCCATTTGAACTTGTCATAAGCAAACGGAACAGATCAAAAACTACACTTTAAGCCAAATCTAATTCACTCCTCAGCTCGACATAAACCATAATACCAATTAAAACCTATACAAAACATACTCTCCTTACTGTTGTACAACTTTCAAACCAACTATTCGCACTCAAAACTGATAAACCCTGAAATGGGAACTAATTAAAGTTAGAATAGCCTAGGACGATCAGGTCTCCTGCTACATTACCGCATATGTATACTTAACATCACTATAACTTCTAAATTACGGCTAAGTGACCTATCTGCCTGAGTAGTATAGGTGTTACCGGCCTGCCTGGGATGATGGGTCACCAAACCGGTAAATAAAACTAAGATTTTACACATTAATTAACTAAATTCAACAGTAAGGAGATCATAGACAAAACCACAATTTAAGCCAAATCATACTTCAATATTGCAAATATTGAGCTACATACTTGCTGTTCAAAGGCAAGAATATAAATTCTCTGGCAAATTAAGGCTAGGAACAGCATTTTTCTTCTTAAGTTATCTAACGATTCGACTATTGTCAATCGGAAGAACCCCTAAAATAAGTTTACGAAGAGCGGATTACATTCGGTTCTATGTACGGCACAGAAGTATTAGGCTACAAGTTTATCAGTATTTTTGATGTAGCTCAATCCTTGTGAATACAAATTAGAGACAATAACTATCAATAATCAACAGTACCGGTGCTTACGCTGTGGAAAGAAGTCGTCTTCACAAAAATGCAGACTGCACACTGTCATGTAACATGTAACACGTTTTCCAATTGACAGCGCCGAAGCCCATCTTTCTCTCTGAACTTTTTTGTACAGGAAAGTAGTGAAGAGATTTCGTACCCATTTTATACGATTTGCAACCGTATACAGAGCAGTACCTCCTCGAATTTGACAAATTCCTTTCTGTTTCCATCACGACATCAATGCTTCACCATGAAAATAAACCTCACCAGTCACAATGTTACAGCTTCAACATTCTACCGCGTGGTTGCGCCATCCAACTTTTCTGAAGTCAATAGAGTAGTATGAAATCTTCCAGTTATCCACTAATCCAATATAAGAAAACGTCTATGTCCAAATGACATTTAAAAATATTTAACTATTTTCTTCAAACAGAAAATTAATTTCATCAACGTTGCTCAAATAGTAGTGTATCAAAGACACTCATCATCATCTATCACAATGTCAAAGTGCTCAAGTGCACCAAAATCAATGTGCAATAGGCACGAAATAGTTCCTAGCTCTATCAATAATACATCGATCTTTCCCTGTGATGTGTCTTCAAGACAATGAAAATATGCATGAATTTAAAAAGAAATTTACTAGAATATCAAATTTAGTTGCCAAAACTACAATATTGGATGCATTTGGTTAATCCAAATCAAAATCGAGGTTGACCGGGAAGTCAGATACGACAAAGTATCAAACCTAAACTTCTGTCCAACCATGGTACGATTCTAAAAAGAATGGCAACTATGGTTACTTTCAAATACCCACTAAGCCACTACTAAATATACTGTATTTCTTCTACCTTCTGCCGGGCTTCGTAGCGATGTTTAAAAAGGATATTAATATGCCATGGTAATCCACTCCATACTCCATCAAGACAATCTCCATCCATAAGCAGTCTGGGTCTCAAACTCAGGAACTCCTTCCTCCAACAAGCTCCCAAACTCCAGCCTCGCGGTCGCTCGAGCCACGAAATGGCGTCGCGATCAGAATTCACGCACTCGCGTTTCCCGAAAGAAAATAACAGTACATAGCAGCTGAGAGACATTCGATTGCAGCCATGTGTTATGCCCATCTCGATTGGAGATGTGTAAAACATATTCTCAAAATGTTGCTTCATTTGAGACATGAACAACATGTTCTTGAAACACATGTTAACCCATAAACGCCTAGTGTTACTATATGGTAACGCAGTACCGGTCATTGCATTTATTGCTCTACAGGACCTTTGCCAGTTAAAGATATTCGAACTTCACGTTTACATGATCAAGGAAAGTCCATTGATTCATTTCCCGCGCATTAGTCACTAGGGAATGTCTTGGGTTATGTCCCAACAATTGGGTGCATTTCGTAGTTTGTTTCTCACGTCGTGATGGCATGCCGCAAAAGGTACGGCATGCTAAATTATTGCGTAAAATGGAGATAGTTGACTTGGTCTTCAGGATTATGGTAGTAAACATATCTAATTTATAATTCAGTAACATATCTTACGTTTTTCTTTATACCTGCTCATGCCCGGGACTAATTTTCCCAGCGTTACCATATGGTAATGCTAGGCGGATACGGGGTCAGTGGTAAGGCAATATATTTTCTGTAGCACATTCATATGAAATGAGTTCGAATACATTTCATGCATTTATACACAAAACGTTTTTCCATATACAGCTTTTTTTAACAGTGCATGCCTTCATATAATATGTTTTATGTCACCGTAGCATATTTTTTATGCCAGTACCGTATTCAAGACCATACCTTTGCCGAGATATCTGGCTGCAGGCAGTGTTTCAGAAAACACAATACGAGAATTATTTTGATATTTCAGAGGTCTAGACTGGCTGCGTGGCTCAGTGGCAACGTTCTCGCTTGCTGTGTCCAAGCTTGCCGGATCGAATCTTGGTACAGTCAGCTGGCATTCTACGTGAAATCGTACGGCGTATAACCACGTGGATACAGGAGAGGACCGCGACATTGAAGACTTGTGATATGATTTATTTACTTATCGTATGGCTTTTAGTGCCGGGAGTGTCCGAGGACATGTTCGGCTCGCCTGAAGCAGTAGGTGCTTCTAGCGGCAACCCATAGGATGAGCTACAAGTTACATTCAATTTCAAATTGTTCCAACTTTCGCTACCAGATGTCAATGAGACCTAGTGGTGAACGTTGGAACTTTGATAGAGCGTTCCAATGAAATCTAACTTAGAAAATTACCTCCACACAAGTTTAGTCTGTGGAAGGATATTTTACATGCCATAAATCTATGACATGATGGACGTGATCATCTGGTCATCAACGTCCCAGGACATAAGAGGAGGCGGTGTGCCGGTGAATTGTGTGTAAGCAGTGTCCGCACTGCATGTTGTAAATGTGATGAGGGACTGTACACATCATGCTTCCTGCCGTTCCAGACCAAGCAACTAGTCACTTGACTATATGATCGAAGGTTCAAAGGTGTCAATACTTGCTCAGTGCTTTTTAAAATGTAATATTATCAAGATAAGTATTTAGCAACAAATATGAAATTGGTACATTATTGTATTTATAAATCACCATTCAGAATATGCAGTAAGGGTTTTGACAACACAAGCGCCTAGCGTTACATATATGTAACGCCCTGTATTTCGGAAACTTACGATGCCACCTTCGTAAAATATGGTTTGAGCAGCTTAATAACTCCCTATGGTATGACATTAATAAAAAAGCAAAATTTTCAAAAAGTATTAATTCGAGCGTTCATGGGTTAAATCTGGTCACTTTTGCGAGTTTCTGCTATGCCTTGAAAGTAGTGCTTATGTCATAGCTTAGCCCTGCATGGCTATCATTACTTTATACTGTTCATACTTTCCCCCTGACGTCTGCATGGTTAACATGACGCTTGAGGAAAGGTATAGTTCCAATACACATGCAGTGTATAATTCACAAACTGTCCATAGATTCAATACCCAGTGTGAATTGAGTAGAATCTCGCTTAACGTAAACTGTTCTTAATGGCGTCACTCGGTCTCGTATCAATGCGCACATGCATGACAATGGCGATAGTCCTCACTAGAAAGCTTGAATGTCAAACACGACACTGAAATTAACATAAGACATATTGGTGCATGTTGTAACACACAGTAAGTTATGTTGACAAAGTCCGTGAACTTCACGTATTTCACGACACGGCTCAACTTACGACGAGCACTCCCGTGTTTTAAATTTCCTATTCAGAATCACAATGCGTTCTGTCTTGTGTAGTGGTGGGTCGCTCCGCATGAAAACTTCCTACCCCCACTTTGAGGTATCCTAGTTCGAGTTTGGTCGCTAGGACTGTTATATATGTACAGTATATCTTGATCATTTTCAACTCCTTATAATGTCATAAATACTTGCATTAACTTTCTAGCTTTCTGGCGAGCTGTTTAATACCTATTTCAGTGCGCAAATCACTCTAATTTGCAATAAAACACTACAATCTTTTCTCAAGTGTTGTGACGTCATGAATACTGTAGACCAGGGGTAGGCAACCACAAAGCCTTCGCGATCTACTGTTTCATACCACCGTACCAAAGTGATCTACTTCCTTTAAAAATATAGTAATTGCAACATTTAAATTTTTTTAATACTGTGAAACAACTATATTTAACAATGTAACTATTACATCTTCACCATTTGCTGAAAATACAAAAATTTACATTCAATGTGAAACTTGAGATGTTCGTTTAACAATGTCTTTGATATTAGGTGTACAACTTGTTACACTTAGTCAAATACACGAGTCAAGGTGTTCGTCAGTCAACCTTGTTCTGTGTTTATTTTTCATAAAATTCATATTCGAAAACAATGATTCACACAGGTAAGTAGAAGCAAACAAGGCCTTTATTTTAAGTGCAACATCAACTAACACAGGATATTTCTCCTGAGGAATTAAAGACCAACAGTTTTTAGGTTCCGCAATAGTTTTGAGATACAAATCATTTTTTAATGATATGATTTCAAGTTCAAGAGCTGCCCCATCTACGTCAAAAACATTTTCAATGGAAGAAGATACATTCAATAGTTCAAGGTTAGCTCAAGGGAAAGATACAAACTGGGTTACCACAGAAATATTTTGAAAACCTGAAAACCGATTTTTGAAATCATCCCTCAAAGTGGAGATCATGTTTACATAACATTCTCTATCATAGGGTATCTCACATTCTTCTACTTGGGTCTTCAGAGTTGGAAAGTGTCTTACTCACCTCTCTTAAGGCAGGACTCCCATAAACACAATTTTTCAGTAAAAGAATTTACTTCAGATATCATGTCAGCAATATCTTTGTCCTTGCCCTGAAATTTCAAATTTAGTTTGTTAAGCTTTTCTGTTAAGTCAACTAAAAAAGCAAAATGCATAAGCCAGAGAGGATCTTCAATATAAGCTAACAGGCTAATCCTGCAGAAACAGTTTGACAGCTGGTAAAACCTCGTGGAAACGTTCAAGTACTTATCCCTTACTGAGCCAGCGTACTTATTGCAGTTTCAATTCGTCTGCCAAATCTTTGAAAAGTCTTCTTTGAAGAGAATGAGACCTAATTTTGTTCACTATCTTCACAACAGTTTTCATGGTTTCATTTAAATTTAAAAACTTTCCACACAGAGACTGCTGGTGTAAAATACAGAGATAAGTTAAAAACTGAGGAAAACTTTCATTTTTAGAACCTCTTAAAGCTGGAGCTCCATCTGTGGTAATGCATACAAGCTTTTGGATAGATATTTTCTCTGACAAGATGAGTTGTTTCACAGCAAAAAATACATCTTCTCCTCTTGTATGGCCTTTCAAAGAAATTACTTTCAAAAGTTCTTCTTTGACAGTGAAGTTATTAAAAACCACCCTTACAAAAACTGCCAACTGTGCAGAACCTGTTGCATCAATGGATTCGTCTAACTGCAATCAAAAATAACAACACTCCTCCAAGTCTGTTTTCAATTGAGAGAAAACATCACGAGACCTTGTTTCGACTCTTCTTGTGACCGTTCATGACGAAAGCTTCTCGAAATGCTTCTTTTATGAATTCACCGTCTTCAAAGGGTTTCCTCCGTATCGCCAATACATTCGAAACACGATACGAAGCAAGGGTGGCAGCAACACTTCTATCCACTGGTTTAGTGAACATATTTTGCTGAACACTTAACTGATTTTTAAGTTTCTTGATTTTTTCTTTCCTCATTTCACTGGTAAAAGGAAACTCTGCATTCACACATTGGTGCATAGTTTTGAAGTGTCTCTCGATGTTTGTCTTTTTCACGAATGCAATTGTAGCTTGACACAATAAACAAATACAAGTGCCATTTCTTTCCGCTGCGAAAAACTCGTATTCCCATTCGGAATGAAAATTATAAACTTAAAGTTTTTTTAATACGCTACTCATAGTGCGTAAAGTGTCGTTGCACTACGTACGCAATTATGTTCTTGATACAAGATCACGTTCGAATATAGTCACAAGCTATCTCGTCCACACAATATAAAAACACGAAAGTTAGCAGTTCACAGTAACGACACTAAAGAAGTTAATATTGTAACCACAATAAACAGCACGAGGCATGAAACTCACCGCCTGTTAATTTGGAAGAAGCTTTCTTTCAAATTACACACCGCCTTCTCCAGACACGTACCGAACCTATACAACACATTGCACAAAGATAAATGAAACAGTGTAGAGACAAGTGACGCGCAAGTAGTGGCTGTTTGAACTAATGCGAGAAAAACAATCTGAGGTTCAAGGTAGATGTTGCTACTAGTTCTACAAACTTGTTTCGAACGAACACGCATTTTCTCTGCTACGAAAAACAATTGTCCATTTTATTCAATAATTTTTCTCCTGCACTCTCAGTACTCACGCGATCTACTAAATAAGCACTCGCAATCTACCGGTAGATCGCGATCGACATGTTGCCAACCCGTGCTGTGGACCAATAATATCATATCTTCTTCATTTCTTGTCGCGGCCTTCGTATATGCTCGCGGGACATCGGCTACTCTCGGCTGACCTACATCTGAGATGCAAAGGTCGATCGCCATATGATCCCACACAAAGTACCGATTGAAAGTCTTCAGCTCGTGGCGCGCAGGCCATAAATTAATGGTGCACCATCCCAGCATTTGCCAGGAGAAGAAGTGGGAAACCACTTCAAGGATGGCTGAGGTAGGAATCGAACCAGCTTCTTCTCAGTTTTGCCTCACGAGGCTGAGTGTACCCCGCTCCAGCCCTCAGACCGGAATTCAATTTCTTGGCAGCGCTGAGAATCAAACCCAAGCCTTTGCAGTGACAGCCAAGAATGCAAGCTAGCTATTACGCAACGTGAACACAGCCCAAGGTTGTGAGTTTTGACTTCTGCATTGATCATTTTAATTCTGTACCTTGCAAAAAAAAAAGTCAACCCCTGGCACTATACAGCCCATGACGGGCTAAGGCCGACCAAGCGACCGCTGCCCAGCCATTCGGCCTGCAGATATTGGGGTGACGCGTGATCAGCGCGTCGGGTCCCCTCGGCAGTTAATCTTGGTTTTCGTGATCGGGGCGCTGTCTCACTGTCAGACAGCTACTCAATTGTCCTCAAGAGGCTGAGTGCACCCCGTTCCAACCCTCACGTCAGTTTTAAAATCCCTGACGGAGCCGGGGCCTCCGGGTGAGAGGCAGGCGTGCTACCCCAACACCACTGTATTAGTGTGTGTTATCTGTTTTCATTTCAAGTAAGGACTGCAGACATTGAATTTTTCCAAGTAGTTCCTACTTTTGCTGCCAAACGCAACCGTCATCGACTACTAGTTCAGAACTGGTTACCAGATGCCATCGCAGTCAGCTCCTGGCGACGAATGTCGGAACCTAAGAGCGTTTGTTAAATATTTAACCTAACCTACAATTTAGCTTCACACAGGTGTAATTAGTGGAAGGTTCTTTAACATGCCATAAATCTATGACATGGGACCGCCAGCTTTACTTCCCCTCCGAAGGAAGGCATACTGAGGAATTTTCAATGCTCTTTAAAAAAAAAACAGACCATTTCGGCTGGGTTTGAACCCGCGACCTTGGGCATAGAAGCTTTAAATGTTCTACCTTATACACATTATTTAGGATTTTAAATACCGAGTACATTTGTTTTTCTATTAATAGAAATAATCTGATCATCTCACTGGGAGCTGGCTCCACTGGCACCCATACTCCACCACCCACGCTAACCGCTTGGTGCAATCAACGTCCTCCAGGAACAATGCCCACAAGTATCAGGTGAGCTACAAAGGGCAACCAACTACGCTACTAGAGGGTCACTACAATATATGTGTGCGTGCATATGAAACGGGACCACGTGTCGGGTATTGAGATGAAGGTACTGCCGTGTTCCATAATATGTAACTAATACAGTGGAATCCCGTTAGTACGTTCCTCAGTAACGCTTCCGTTCAATATTTTGGACAGTCCTTGCGTGTTTGTCAGTCCACTTGGACTTCGGCCAAGGTTAAGCAGCGAGTGTGCTTCCTGAGTAGGCTTGGCAACGTAGCGATCGAGAGCTCGGCCAAGGTTAAGTGATCATGTACGCTTGGCGCGGCAGCAGTCGAGAGTGTAGCTCAGTTTAGCAGCGAATGTGTTTCCTGTCGTGTCATCTATTCATTCAGTGACGATAGCTTGCCATATAGTGATATAGTGTTCTTGGCTATTTATATCAGGGCCTCATTTACGTGTTTGCAATGGAGAAGAAGGAAGTGAGGCAAATAACAAACAGTGAAAAACTAAAATTCCTTCAAGAAGTGGATTGGAATCCAAATATGAAGAGTGTAGATATAGTGCGGAAGTTAAACATTCCTCCGTCAACTTTGAATAGAATTGTTAGCAAACATAAACTGATTAAGACTACTTTTGAAGAAGGAAAAAGTGCTCAAAGAAAACTCAATCGCCAGGGTCAGTTTCCAGAATTAGAAGAAGCTGTTCTAAAGTGTTAGTGCAAGCGCGAGCTTCAAATGTGCCGATTGACGGTACCCTGGTTCAAGCTCAGGCAACACTTATTGCACAGAAGATGGGACTTGATTTTAAATTATCTAATGGCTGGATTGACAGATTAAAGAATCGACATGACCTAGTTTATAGATGTGTGCGAGGCGAAGCTGCTGCCCTGGATAATGACGCTACACTGAGCGAAACTATTGAAACATGGAAAACTACAACGCTTCCTGTAATTTTGAAAGACTATACAACACCTGACTATACTTTTAATGCAGATGAAACGGGGCTGTTGTTTTATCTTCTTCCAGATAAAACCGTGAATTTTGAGGGCGCGAAGTGTCACGGTGGCAAACTTAACAAGGAAAGGCTTACCGTTCTCCTGTGCTGTAATGAAAGTGGAACCGAGAAGTTGGTACCGCTGGTTATTGGAAAAGCACGCAATCCGCGATGTTTCAAGAATGTGCGATCTTTTCCATTCAAGCGTGGATAACTTCCGCAGTATTTGAGAAGTTCTTACGCGCATGGGATGCAATGCTTGGCGTAAGAAATAGGAAAATTGCACTCTTCAATTATCAGTGCCCCGCTCATCCCTCAAAAGTTTCCAATTTGAAAAACATCAACCCCCCCCTCCTGGCACTATACAGCCCATGACGGGCTAAGGCCGACCAAGCGATCGCTGCCCAGCCATTCGGCCTGCAGATATTGGGGTGGCGCGTGATCAGAGCGTCGGGTCCCCTTGGCCGTTAAACATGGTTTTCGTGATCGGGGCGCCGTCTCACTGTCAGACAGCTACTCAATTGTCCTCACGAGGCTGAGTGCACCCCGTTCGAACCCTCACGTCAGTTTTTAAAATCCCTGACGGAGCCGGAGATCGAACCCGGGGCCTCCGGGTGAGAGGCAAGCGCGCTACCTAGTGATGTAAAATGTCTAGGCATTTATAAGTCGGGGCAAATGTCCAGGATAAATGCCCGGGCAAATGCCCAAAACCCATAAATGCCCAGGCATTTTGGGCATTTACCTCTTTTAAAAACATATTCATAATGCAACACTTATATAAATCTTGTTTTAGCCATATATGTATCTACATACGAGGCACGTCCAGAAAGTAAGTTCCGTTTGGTAATAAAATTAAATTGTGTACAGATACAGAAAAATTATTTATTGCACAACATTCTACACCTCTTAAACTACTTTTCACATAACTGCCGAACTTTTGCAGGCATTTGTCATAGCGTGGCACAAGTTTTTGGTTACCTTCTTCATAGAAGTTTGCCACGGACCATAAACGAGAGTGAAGACTCCCCTGTAAGATATCCTACCGTTTGGCCACCACTGTTAGGCAAATTGCGTGCTTACCAGGAGAACTGCGTATGTTTAGGAGTTCTGACCACATACGCAATTTGCCTAACAGTGGTGGCCAAACGGTAGGATATCTTACAGGGGAGTCTTCACTCTAGTTTACGGTCGGCGGCAAACTTCTATGAAAGAAGGTATCCAAAAACTTGTGCCACACTATGACAAATGCCTGCAAGAGTTCGGCAGTTATGTGGAAAAGTAGTTTAAGAGGTGTAGAATGTTGTGCAATAAATAATTTTTCTGTATCTGTACACAATTTAATTTTATTACCAAACGGAACTTACTTTCTGGACGTGCCTCGTATATGAATTCTATATATTTATCCACAAAATCAGGAGTTGAGGCCAAAATAGGTTGCGGAAGTTGTTTTAGGAATTCACTGAAAGAACTTGATTTTGGTTCTGAGGCTGAGCTTGTGCATGGTACTGCAGATTTGTTGTTGAAATCATCCACTTCAATTAGTAAAGGTTCATAAGGGGATTTTCTTTCGAAAAGGTTTTTCAACCACTGTAATTGTACCCAACTGAAGCCCGTTTTTTTAAAAGATCCTGAGGGCACTTAAAACACTTCTTTATGTGCTTTTCCATTTTGTTACACTGTGACTGTTAATAGTCCTTATTGCAATATTTACAAGATATTCCTTTCCCTTTCAAAATTAAAAAAGTTCCAAATAGGTCCTTTTTTCCTAAGCATTTTGTAATGATTTAATCTAGCACTTAAAAATATAAATAGCCTAAGAAAGAAGTAAGGTTATCTCAGACTCAACCACTCAACAGACAGCTCTACTTCACAACTAACTATATAGGCTGGGCTGTTGGTGGTTGAATGCCTCGCCAATCTCAAGGTCACAACCACCTACCCCCATTCCAAGATCATAGCACAATGGCTGCCCAGGGCCTGGCCCATCCACCCTCCTCCCAAAGCCACTATTCACACCATAATCAAACTCCTACCTAATTTTCCTAAATATAAATCAGTAGGCCTGCAGGCCTAACTCAGTAATACAATGTTTTATTAAAACCAGATATACACAATTCCCATTTTGATGTTATTGACAACATTGACACAGGATAATTAAATTATTATTAGCAATATTTAGGAATTACTAGTTTATCCATGAAATGTACCTTTAATTAATGGTTTTTATTATGTTTTAGATGCTCTAGTAACAATCACAAGTAGTAAAAAGTAAAAAAAGAGAAGTTTTCTTAAATGCCCAGATTTTGGGCGCTTAAAACTGCTTTGGGCAAATGCCCGGGCAAATGTCCATTTATAGATGTCCTGCCCACTGGGCATTTGCCCGGCCCACATCACTAGCGCTACCCCAACACCACGGAAAAACAAAGATAATTTTCCTCCCAGCAAACTGCACGAGTAAGCTACAGCCGTTAGACCAAGGCATAATACGGTGCATGACGCAGAAGTATCGCAAGAGGCTAGTACAGAGAAGATTGGCTGCAGTGGAATCAACGACGAAAAAGATCACCGTCTTAGATGCCATGCATTTCATTAAGTTTGCCTGGGATTCTGTGGAGCAGAACACCATTCGGAACTGCTTCAATGCAGCCGGCTTTTCTCGTGTTCGCGCTGATAACGTCATGCTGGATAATTTTTCCAAGAGTGAAGAATGGCGCTGAGTAGCAGGAGAGGTCACTTGCGAAATGTACGTGAACGTTGATGACGATGTTCCAGTGTGTGAAACTATAAGAATAGATGACTTGAAGAACAGAAGATGGATAAGCGTCAGTGTAGGATGAAAGTGATGTGCCAGATCAGGAGCCAGTTCCCACGGTGTCAAAAGTGATGGAGGCAATGGACATAGTGAAGTGATACGTGTGTAGTTTCGAAGTTGATGACGAAGTAATGACTTTATTAAACAGGATGGACAGTACAATTTTAAAATTATAACCAAGAAAGCAATCAACCATACAAATGTATTTCAAACCAGTGTAAATATTATTGTTCGACTGTGAGGTAAGATGTAATATTAGGATTATAGTTCATATATTGTACTGTAATTAATTTTTACATTGTCATTTATTCCCCCTGTTAGTTGCTGACAAACCTATGTTTATGTTGTGACTAGTAGTGCATTAACTAATTCTTAAGGTTGGCAATTTCATGCGCACGTCTATGACACACATTTTTAAAATTATTTTTACAAGATTCTTAAGGTCGGCAATTTCACGCGCACGTCTATCTCTTCTTCTTCTTTTGCTTTAGCGTTTGTCCCACCTCGTGGCAGGGTCCGCTATTTGAATCCTCTGTCTCCACTTTACTCGGTCATGGCCATGTCCCTGTGCAGTGTATCGGCCCAACGTTGTCTCGGTCAGTTTCGTCCAGTGTTCCACAGAATGGCAACTTCTTAATTTTCTTTGCAAGGTCCTCATTGATGTTCATTGGCATTATTTCTGCTGGATCAAACACACACATTTGTAAATCTTGTTTCCGCGGTCAACGGATCTCAAGCCGATTAATTTTGTAAGAGAATGGGACCTAGTGTTTACTAAAACTGAATGTATTTTCCCTCTTTTTGACACATTTCCACAACCCTACAACAGCTCCTTAATGTTGGTACCATAATTTCTAAAAACAGCTAGTTTAAGGGCTTGCTGAATTCTCCATAGATGCCCATCTAGAAGGTGAACAGTTGAATAAGACTGGCCTTCTAATAAAGGGATGAGTTCAGTGATGTCTGTGCCAAATTCTTTGAATCTCAAGTATTTCGTCATGTGAAATATTGTTGAGAAAATCAACATCATAGTTTTCAGTCCCTACTACTTCATTCATAAATTGCACAATATCTTTCAAGTATCGTACTCTGACAGGTACTCTACAGAATGAAACCAAGAAGACCACCTGGTTAAGACTGGTTCAGGAAACAGTGGCACATTTAGATATGTATACTTACCATCTAGATATTCATGTCTGATATATGACGCAACGCGTCGAGTAGTTACTAGGATGAAGGGGCAGATGACCTCGTTGTTCTGACCCTTAAAACCTCAATAACTAAGTAACTTACTAGGATGACCGCCCAGATTGATTAAAGTTTGCAGTTCATTGTATCCTCTCATCACCTCAGTTTCGTCCAGTGTTCCAGTTGTTTAGTTTACTTCACTTTATTTACACTTCAATCCAATTTGCCTGTAACAATTTTACAGTATGCAGAAAGCGAGCCCTGCTATCTACCCTTAAGTTTCCGATCTTTCCGTGTTTGTCAGATGCTCTCCATGCAGCCAAGTCATGGGAGAAGATTACCGCTACTACACTCGCAAGGTAAGCCAACACGCATTATCCAGAACAACACACATAGTTGTTTAGTTTACTTCACTTTATTTACACTTCAATCCAATTTGCCTGTAACAATTTTACAGTTTACATGACGTGAGGCGCATGAATTTGGGCCCGCTACCCCAACTTAGGAGGTTCCCGGCTGGCTTTGACGTAAGCTTATTCACATGTAACTATTTAGACTATTTGATTTCTCTTGTCAGATGAATAGTGACAGCTTTATATAGTTTCTTTAGGTCAGAATTGGGTTGGAGCGAGTCCACAAATTATTGAACCAAGGACATCCGTCTTCACATGAACCTTACTTTAGGGATAAAATGTTCAAGCCAGGTCAGCAAAATTTTGAATACAAGATAGTACAAATTTGGTCAAACATAGGCAAAGATGCACTCAAAGAAGAGACAGTTTTTATAAAATGTTAAGGACATTTGAGTGTGTTTGTGGATATAGTTGTGTTTTAATGTGTTTTATGTTTTATGTCAGAAAACTGTACTATAATGAGGCTCATTATAACACTATTTTTCATTATGAAACAGTTTCTCCCACCAATCAGAGCTCAAGAAACAGTTGTTTGACCAATTAGATAAGGATAGCATCGCACCTGCACTGAGTTCCTCGGCCTTCTAATTTAAATTTCACTATGTGGCCTAGTATCATAGTAGGGTAATCGAGGAGGCTTTGGTCAAAAACAAGGCATTCTCTGCGCCTCATGCGCTCTGTTCGGTACATAAAACTGGTGAAATCTCCACAGATATTTATGAATATTTACAGTATGTTCGAACATAAAATAGTTATAATAATTATCGTCGAACATAAACAGTCATATGCAACTCACCTATAATGTTAATTAAGACACTCTTATGGAAATTATAAAACTCTCATATGCTTGTTTTATAAACATACTAGTGTCTTAATTATTGCCATTATAGGCTCGTTGCATAATTTACTATTTTATTATGTTGATTGATGAGTATCAGTGATGTGTTGGTGACTTGATAATCACGTGAGAGGGCTGAAGAAGGGCTAATATTAGAATAGCTCGAAACATGTACCCTAGTTTTAGGAAGTGATATTTTGTCATAATATAGTATTGTTCGACGGATTTCCTTGTTGATTATTAGATCGACCACACTCGCACGAAAACAAGCGTTTGTCGGGTTCTGTGATGACGATATTTCAAACGGACAAAGTGGTCTCACTACGATGACATTAGGACAAAACCTGAACGAATGACAAGATACAGAAGGAAGTTATTATTTATTTATCTATTTATCGGATGGCTTTTAGTGCCGGAAGTGTCCGAGGACATGTTTGGCTCGCCCGAGTCTGTAGCTCCTTCCAACAGATACCCTAATTAGGGTGAGCTACAAGTTCTGTTCAATTTCAAGTAGTTCCAACTTTCGCTACCAGATATCAATGATACCTAGTGGTGAACGTTGGAAATTTGATAGAGCGTTCTGACGAAATCTAACCTAACAATTTAGGTTCACACAAGTTTAGTCTGTGGAAGGATCTTTTACATGCTATTAATCTATGACATGGGACCGCCGGCTTTACTTCACCTCCGAAGGAAGGCACACTGAAGGATTTTTAACACTCTTAAAAAATACGAAGACTTCGGCCGAAAGCGAAAGCGAGAATATTATACAGAATTCGACTGTCGGTGAGGTAATCTGAGATCCAGTACATATCGAGTGAAGTAGTGATGCAACGGAAATCTAGAAAGTTCCCACAGTCAAGTTAGTGTGTCTATAGTCACACTTATCTCTTATATAGAAAATCTAGATGAATTTTCGTTTTCGTATATTGTTTTCTTCAGAATTATACAATCTAAAATTAGAAAATATAACCCATCTAAGAAACAAAAAGTGATGACAGTCATTTTTCTTAATTTTTAATATTGGTATAATCCACATAGCGTGTCTTACAATACAATGTTATAAAGCTGTAACCGAAATTATTTTGGTTACAGAGCTCACTCTCATGTTTTTCGCTTTGTGTTAATATTTAGTTTCTAGGTTAGAAACATGGATACCTCTTGCTGGGCCACTGCAGGGAGTTTAGTGTTTTGTGCCAACTAGATTCTCTGTGGTGACCTAGCAATGAGGTAATAGGGGATTGCAGGATATATGTTCCTTTTATGCTAGTCGGTTGTTCAGATTCTTCTTGTTGGGATAAAATAATAATGAGAGAGGTTATCTGTTGGTGGGGATTTAAAAAAAAATGGTATCGGCTTGTTGAGAATGATGATGTATCTGCTAGAGGTGATGATAAGATGGAAGGCTGGTGAATGGTTATGTTTAGTTGGTTGAAATATAATGTTATTTTTCTTTTCTTGTTTAACAGAGGATTACTTTGCTGCCTGGATCAATCAATTTAATTAGTATTTTCACTTGCTTCGAGCCGTGCAATTGGGACAGTTTTTCATCCATTTGTTTGCTCCCTATACATGGCAATATTAGCCCAACAATTTGTACGACTTCGCAGCTCACGTGTGAAGAGAACAGGAGTACTAAAGTGACTGACAAGATGCTACGCAAGAGAATCAGCATCATTTAACAGGAAAAATCGAAATTTCAGTGTTTTTTAAATCCTTTTAAAGCTTGAATATCTTTTAATGAATTTTAAAGAATGATTGTGAATATTTTAACGTGTATGCATATCTTTGTGTCAATGCTCAGTGTTTTTATGTATTTTGCTGTGACAAGACATTAAGTCAGCTGATGAAGGACCGATAATGGTTTGAAACATGTACTGCACCTAGGGTTTATGTAAATGCATTAAGGTATTGATAGGCGGAACCTGCTAATTTGAATTAAACAAATTACAATTGTCAATACGGACCAAAAATGGAAAATTTTCCCGACACACCTTATGTAAACAATGCCGTTGATATGTCTGGCTGTGAAGGATTCGTAACCACGTCTGTTGATGAAGACGATAACGAAGAAGTTGATCCTGTCATCTTCCTGAAGAGTATGACATCGCCATTGAAATGGAAGATGAAGCTGCCACTATAGGCGAAGAAAATATTACGTCAAGTGATGATCTATAATTTGTTTTACTTTGTGTTTTATTGTTTTAGTCAGTGTATGATTGATTGATTTATTTGTTAATTTATGTATTTGTGTGAGGGTCGAGGATATATCTATAAACCTGAGTTAGAGATAAATCCTCGAGGGGGCGTTTGTAACCGAAATTATTTTGGTTACAGAGCTCACCCTCATGCTTTTCGCTTTGTCTTAATATTTAGTTTTTAGGTTAGAAACATGGATACCTCTTGCTGGGCCACTGCAGGGAGTTTAGTGTTTTGTGCCAACTAGATTCTCTGTGGTGACCTAGCAATGAGGTAATAGGGGATTGCAGGATATATGTTCCTTTTATGCTAGTGGGTTGTTCAGATTCTTCTTGTTGGGATAAAATAATAATGAGAGAGGTTATCTGTTGGTGGGGATTTAGAAAAATATGGTATCGGCTTGTTGAGAATGGTAATGTACAGTGGCGGAAAAAAGTTTAAGGCCACCCCTAAAAATCAATGAATGTGCTTTCGGTCTTAAACTTGTTACTATTTCACCTTTCCTTTAATATGGCATAAACTATGTTAAAATAGAATATTTTGCCAAATGGGAAATACTGTAGCTGAAACGGTTCAAAAGTTTTCAAAAGTCACAACAATTTTTAGGTATTATGAAATAACAAAATAATATCTATTTCGACATGAAGAAAATTTCAGTTAAAAATTGGGGTAAGACAGGGGTACGATTTTTGTTGTCGAAAGAGAACATGCAAGCCTTGGAAAAAAAAAATTACAAAACATAAGTTATATAAAATTCGGGGTTTTTCCCCCCACTGAACTTGGGACAAAAAGTGTTGATTTTTGCACTTCCCATTTAAAGTTTTGAAGTTTAAAACCCCTCCTTTCATTTCAGTTTGCAATATGTGTTCATTCTGATATTATAGACTATGTATGTCAGTTGGCACCCCTGGTTCGTAGTTCCAGCCATTTAGCTGTTGTTTAGTTTCAATATTTTGAGGTTAACTCTTATGCTGGAGACAATATGGGGAAAAAGTCGGTGTCAGAAGCCACCAAGTGGCAAATTATTGGTTTAAATAAAGGTGGAAAGTGACAGAGAGAGAGTGCTGAGATTTGGAAGTGTCTGCAACAAACAATTCATCGATACAGTGAGTTTGGAACAGTGGTTGACAGGCCAAGGCCAGGCTGCCCAGGGAAGACATCACCAAAACAAGACCGTAAGTTACTGCAACTTTGTAAGAGGAATAGAAATGCTAGTTGTAGTGATCTTCTGAGAGATCTAAAGAACTCTTGAGACAATATTGCCATAGACAAAGACATTGAGCTGCTTCCCTGGCCTCGTAGTCCAGATCTCAACCCCATAGAAGACTTATGGAACACAATGGGATACTTGTTGGCAAAACACAAACCCAAGAATGCAGAAGAATTGAAACTGGCAGTCCTCCCACTATGGCAACAAGTGTCACGCGAGGAGTGTAGGAAGCTGATCCACTCTGTGCCGGACAGGATCAAGGCATGCTACAAGTCCAGACGGGGTCCAATAAAGTACTAAACATGTATTTTTATGTATCTTTGTTTTAAGTGAATAGATGACAATTTAGGTTGAATTATGACAAATAACATGTTTTATTGGGTGGATTAAAACTTTTTTCCGGCACTGTAGTATCTGCTGGAGGTGATAATAAGATGGAAGGCTGGTGAATGGTTATGTTTAGTTGGTTGAAATATAATGTTATGTTTTGGGAGGATAATAAAATATATAGTGAGCCTTTTTGAAGAAAAATAATTGATGCAAGTATTATGTATGAAATGGTTCCAAGCCAGAGGTATGTTTACTAGAGATTCTTATTTTTTTGAGTGTTTAACGCTATCTCAACCCCGACGAATATAAGAAAATAATTTATTTACATTGATTGCCCAATGTAGGGGACTTGTTGCTGTTTAACCGAATTATTATTATCAAATTAGTTTCAAAGTGTTATATTCTATTTTTATTTTTTTTGCATGTTCATAAAATATATTTCAATATTTTAACCAATAGTTCTCTTTTTGCTAGGCTTAAAAACATAACTGCGGACAATACTCGGTTTTCGATAATTCGCGGAAATTCGTGCATTAATTACCGCGAATTATTAGAAGTGCGCTGTAAAGAAGAAAACTAAAAAAAGTTAAAATTTGCATTTTCATGCGAAATTTCGCGAGTTTAAAACCTTTTTTTTTGCCATTCTTAGGGTAATTAAAACACACATTACCACCTGTGTAATACTTAATTTAATAATTCGCTAAATTTTCCTATCCCTAGTTATGTACTAAGGGTTGGTGTATTTGTGCTAAACTATATACAGCAAAAGAAACGCCTAGCAGAGCCATGAGTGGTTATCACGTCGGACTACCAACACCAAGTTTGCAGGTTCGCTCCTGGCTGTGGTAAGTGATTTTTGAAAGGCGACAACATCACAATACGCATGTAATACGTTGTTGGCGTGTTAAAGAACCCATTTGAATTCAGTAAGCCGTGTTCATAATAACAAAATTAATCTCTGGATTTTCCGTCAACACAAAAAGTTCCTCCTTTCTCTACTCGAAAGCGCTACAGTGTCAAGGAGCTTAGATATCTAACCTCCTTGACTTTCATAGCGCTCCCAGGAGTGATAGAATTCGATATGCAAGCTGCCCTCTGAGCATCAATTAACAAAGCTTGCACCCGGCACCCAAGGACATACAATATTACCGCATTTGCTCGCGTATATCTCGGCACTTTTTTGACCGAAAATATGTGCGACAAAAAAATTTTGCATTATTCAAACAAGGCAACTGGCATACGGTACTCGCCCTATCCATTGTCACTGCTGCCAATCTCCGAGGTACTCTCGCGTGCATCATTCTGGTCATCATCCCATACTGCTTCATCCTGACTTCCCTTCAATGCATTTGTGATGCACGTCTTCAAGAAGCTCATCAAAACAATCTTCGTCGACACCATTTATTTCTATTCGTTGTGGTTATGCGACATTAAGAACCTATGAAAAAGACGTCATACGCTCGTTAAGGACGATTCAAGGCAGAAAAGGAATTTAGAGCGCAGACGTTTAGCGATCGATATGATCGATCATCTTCCATATCGATTCCTCGCTACATGAACGAGCGAGGTCGAACTTAGCCGTCCGCGGCCAAAGACTAACGATGTACCGCGTGCTATAACACCCACGCCGCGCCACATGTTTGCACGTGCTTGCACGCAGCCGAGCTCTGATGCAACGCAATACATAAAGACGAAATAATTGAGATTCGAGAAGACTGAACTGCGTTTCTCTGCGATGTAACAGTAGGCCTACTTGTGCAATCTTCGAAACATACGGGCATGTTGGCGGGAGTGGTATAGCACCGATTTCCTTTATCTTCGAAGCCAGAGTACCGGTACTGATATCTACAAGGCAACTGACGGACAACAATAAAGGAAACCTCTGCCGCCAAAACGAACGCTAACATTGCATATTGATGACTGTTGTGGCACGCTAATCGCGCCAAGGTATCGATCGCTTCGGTTAAGTTCCTGGACAATGACGACTGTTGTGGCGCGCTAAATGGAATGTGTTTCTACCTCAAGGTTATTACCGTCATTTATATGGCGGCATCAGAAATGAAGGAGAGATATATGTGAGTACTTTCCCCCCTGAAATTTCAAATAAAAAAATGGGGTGTCAGATATACGCGGGGGCGAGATATACCTGAGTTAATACGGTATTATTATTGATAACCTGTACGCATGACTGCTTAACTCATTGAAGTTGAATTCTATAAACTGTGACATTTATCAACAAAATTTCTGAATATGCATGGCACAACTTGTGTGATAAATCCCCACAAAGTAAGCTGGAGCATTGCAAGGAAATAGAACTTACTGTGCGAACAGCGCCCCACACAGCTTCTTGAAGCCCAACAATACGCGACCCAACTAGATGAACACCTGCAGCCCAAACAGCACATTCTTCATGCACCCAAACTTCAAAGCAAGCTTCATCTTTGCCTGAGCCAGTTGGGGATATAGGTACCATTCCCAATACTGGAGCATTGTCAATGGATGCAGAGCGCCTTACCTATAGAGAGAGAGACAAAGAGATTAATAAATAACGGAAGAATAGGAGTGAGAAAGTATACTCGTTTTTGTACATAACCTGCAGCAGGCCTTCCTGAAAGTAAATTAGAGAAGAGGTGTATTTCTGAGCCTCCTTGGGTGGCAATACTATGGAAAGAAACAGTTATTACAGAAGTCCATATTACAGCAAAAGAGAGGAGAGTTATTCACTATCTGAATGAAGTTTGTGAGCTCAAGTGTCAGTAATTCACTCTGTTTCAGAAAGATGCATTTAAGGTTGGCTGATTATTTAGTTATTTCTGGTTGTTTAAGGGGTGACAAAGCGAGGTCATCTGCCTCTCTTAAAACATGTGTTACTGGCTCCGAGAAATCCGGTAGTGCGCTAGCGAACCATCGGCGACGGGCAGCGAGAAATCTGTTTTATTCAAATCATGTTCTATAACCCTGTAGCTTCTCTGGACCATATATTGAACAAATTTGGACTAGCACATTGAGTAGAATATTGTAAATTAATAACTGCCACTTTCCTGTTATTCGGCCTTCTATAATCCTTTGATTTAGTTTTGAAACAACAACTTTCTTTCTGCTAGCTCAGTCAATGACAAGATGGAGGACTTGCATAATAAGATAAGAAGAATTCCCTTGATGAACAATTAGAAGAATTGGGAATTATTTGAAAATCACTAAACAGAAGATCTAGTTATTGTCCCAGATAACGTCAAATGCAGAAATGAGCATGCAACAATTTTAAAACTCTATTAGTACCTATTTTAAACATTTCATTCCAGAGTCATTATCATCCTCATATTTTTATGTTATCTTTTGACTTACACCAAATGGTGGCTTTGACAAGGAGTTTGCAGGTGGCTGATGAAGGACCCTAATGCGTTCGAATAGTACCATATCAAAGTAAGTTGTATTGAAAAGTGGATTATTGTTCTTGAAACTTGTTAACATTTGAAAGGCACGGTCGAGGTAGTAGTATGTCTTTACAAGTTTCATTGAAATTGCTTCAGCCATTAGATTTTATTAGGGGGACACACACATATGCACATACACATGGATAAAAGGTGATCTCATAGGCCTATTTTTATATAAGACTAGCAGGTACCCGCGGCTTCGCTCGCTTCATAGTCGTGTCATATTGTTATTCAATGAAATGCAGGTTTAACCCCGTTAACACCTGTTTAGGACCTGAATATCCAAAAATCCCTCCTTAGTAGAAGTTTTCGACACACAACAAACATACAGTATCCCCAAAATATCATTCTTCTAACTTTAATAGTTTTGGTTGGTCGATGAGAGTGAATATACAAAAATCCTTCCTTAGTGGAAGTTTTTCTTCCAGAATTTCACCCCTTCCCATGGGCCCCTTAAATTGGATTTATGAAAAAACTGTTGAACATCTATTTATTTAATTATTTATTATTTATTATTGAGCTGATTGTTTTCTTCTGAGTTTCAAACTCCTCGCCTATGTCGATTAAGAGATGCACGCTCCGTTAGGAATACTTCAACCCCCACTTTTCACCCCTTTCACTCATAATATACACCACATCGAAAAACCATTATACATATGTCAGCTTATTTTTAATGATTAGTTTATATGCCAAGTATCACATCCCCAAATGAAACCACTCGTGAGATATTGTTATTCAATGAAATGCACGATTACCCCCTTAACACCCCTTTAGAACCTGAATATCCAAAAATCTTTCCTTAGTGGATGTTTTCGACATATCCCCAAAATTTCATGTTTCTAACTTCAATAATTTGGCTGGGCGATGATGAGTGAGTCAGTCAGACAGTTTCTTTCAATTATTTTTGAGAATTTCACCTCTCCCCATGAACCCCTTAAATGGGATTTATGGAAGAATAAAAAAAGGGTCGAACACCTATTTACTTATTTTTTAAGCTGATTTTTTTCTGCTGAATTTCAAACTTCTCGTTAATGTTGTTCAAGAGATGCACGCACGCTTCGTTAACAATCCTTCAACCCCCAATTTTCACCCCTATCACCTCATGAAATACACCATATCGATAAACCCTTAGACATATGTCTGCTTATTGTTATTGATAAATTTATATGCCGAATATCACATCCTCATATGAAACAACTAGTGAGATATTGTTAATCAATGCAATGCAAGTTTAATCCCCTTAACACCCCTTCAGAACATGAATATCCAAAAATCCTTCCTTAGTGAACGTTTTCGACATACAACGAACATATTACCAAAATTTAATGTTTCCAACATCAATAGTTTTTGCTGGGCGATGATGAGTGAGTCAGTCAGGTCATTTCCTTTCAATTTTTTTTTTCAGGGGCAGATGACCGCGTAGTTCCGCCCCTTAAAACAACAATAACTAACTAACTCAATTATTTTTACCAGAATTTTACCCCTCCCCATGAGCCCCATATATTGGATTTATGAAGAAACGCTCGAACACCTATTAACTTATCTTTTTAAGCCGTCTTTTTTCCCTAAGTTTGAAGAGTGAGTGAGTTAGTCCGTCAGTTAGGACACTTTCTCTCCTTTTTTTTTCCAGAATTTCACCCCACCCCTTAAATTCAGTTTATGAATAAACGGTCGAACACCGATTCACTTATTTTTTAAGCTGATGTTTTTCCGCTGAGTTTCAAACCCCTCGCCTATGTCTTTTATTAAATATAATGCCGGTTTAACCCCCTTAAGACCCCTTTAGAACCTGAATATCCGAAAATCCTCCCTTAGTGTACGGTTTTGGCGGGGCACCGAGTGAGTCAGGACAATTTCTTTCAATTTTTTTTTCTTCTTCAGAATTTCACCTCTCCCCATGAACTCCTTAAATTTGATTTATGAAAAAGAAAAAAAAAACCTGTCGAACACTTATTTACTTATTTTTAAGCAGTTTTCTCTCCCTGAGTTTGAAGAGTGAGTCAGTCAATGAGTTAGAACTCTTTCTTTCCTGTGTTTCCCCCCCAGAATTTCACCCCTCCCCATGGGCCCCTTAAATTGGATTTATGAAGAAAGAAAAAAAAAAAAAAAAAAGAAAAAAAAAAAGGTCGAACACCTACTTATCTTTTAAGCTGATTTTTTCCCGCTGAGTTTCAAACTCCTCACCAATGTCGTTGAAGAGATACACGCTCCGTTAGGAATCCTTCAACCCCCACTTTTCACCCCATCACCTCATAATATACACCATATCAAAAAAACCTCAGACACGCGTCTTCTTATTTTTAACCCTTAGAGTGCCAGACAACGATATATCATTAATCCGTATTTACGACTAAAGTGCCAACAACAATATATCGTCGTTTGAACAGACCGCTCTTTTATACGTATTTAGTACTATTGGATTTGCCAGGAGGCGGCACCATATCCAAAGAGAAAGGATAGTAGTTTTTAACTACGTCGCTAGACAACGCGTAAGTTTCCTATTTCCGGTTCAGTGAATTTTAGAAATCTGTGTTCATCTGCGCCGTGCAACATCTATGACACATTGAGTAAAATGGCGTCGTGCGGGAGAAATAAGTTAGTTTGTTGACTGCGATGATCTGGCTATGTACGTAAATAATTTGAGCGAAGAGGAGGATGATGATTACTCGGATGAGGAATTTAATCCTCCAATAGATGAGAAAGTGGAAAGTGATAGCGGCGGGATTGATGTAAACATCTGACCGCGTGATTTTAGGCCTAAGGTAAACAGCGATAGTTAAGTGATAATGACATTCAGAATGACAGTCATAGAGATGACGACAACAATATCCAGCAGTTTCACGATTTCCGTGAAGTTCAGGTAGGGCAAGATGCAAAATACCAACCCTCACCTGGGAGGTTAGGGGTAAATCCTGAAGCCTATATTTTTGTAAATATGTTTTCTGTGTGTTGTGTTTATCTGTAGTGAAGATAACTTCCAAACTATTGTACTGTACATACTAAAGTGGTATTTTACGTGTTTATTCATCGGGAATGGGAGATTACAGAGAAATAAACATTACTTATCTGAGAGTTGAATTTCTAATTATATTTTGTTTTATTTCGGTTTTTTATATTTTTCGTGTTTTGAAAATGTTCCAAAAATATTTTTATTTTGAATAAACAGGAGCATGATAATGTTAAAGTGTAGTTCAGAAGTGAGTTCTCTAGTTAGCATTTAGGAAAAATTTCAAGCCATTGTGTTGGTTATTGTGAATTATATAGCCCTGAGAGTGTGAACCTGCAAAATCCTCTAAATCAAGACTGGCACTCTTGGCATACTGTGAGCGCGCAGGCCTGGCACTGAGGGGGTTAATGATGAGTTTATATGCCGAGTATCACATCCCTCAAAGAAACCAAGCCGGAGATATTATTTAATGAAATGCAGGAGTACCCCCTTAACACCCCTTTAGAACCTGAATATCAAAAAATACTTCCTTAGTGGGCGTTTCCGACTTACAACGAACGTATCCCCAAAATTTCATGTTTCTAACATTAATAGTTTTGGCTGGGCGATGAGGAGTCAGTCATTCAGTCAGTCAGGACACTTTGTTTTATATACTGTAATAGAAGATAAAAACAGGCTAAACATTTTAAATTTGGTATTAATATCAGATCAATCATCTACATTTATAAAAGACTAGCGGACCCGTGCGAGAAATCTCGCATGTTCATAAGTCATACTTTTCCCAATAGGTTTATAATGAGTGACTTAAGGAGAAAGGTTGTTATGTTATTATTTCAACCAAATGATTATGAGGTTATGAGAGTGTTCTAGGACCAGAGGGTTGGGGCGGAAGAAATGAGGAAGGAAAGAGACTGTTGGACTTCTGCCAGAGGAACAGCCTGCTAGTTGGGAACTCCTGGTTTAAGAAAAGAGAGAGCCACACAATCACATGGTACAGTGATGACTTGACCAGGAAGTCGGTGGTCGACTATATACTGTATGAGAAAGAACTAAATAAGAACATCACGGACATCAAGGTTATACCATCGGAGAACCTGGATAGCGACCATCGATTGCTGGTAATGAACCTGAGAGGGAGTAAGGAGAAGAAAGGGACTGAGAACCAGGAAAGACGTATAAGGATATGGAAACTGAAAGAAGGGGATAGAAGGGTCGAGTACCTCAAAATGGTAGAGGAAGGAATTCCAACAGATGAAGAAAGAGGGGTGGAAGAGGAATGGGCTAGATTTAAGAAGACACTAGTAGGTGCAGCAGAAGCAGTATGTGGGAGGACAAGTAGTAAGAAGAGGTGGAAGGAAACACCATGGTGGAATGAGAAGACAAAAGATATAGTAAGGGAAAAGAATAGAGCCTTTAGGAGGTGGTATCAAAATAGGACGGTAGAGACAAGGGAAGAGTACCAGGAAATAAAGAAGGAGGCGAAGAGAGTAGTGGCTGAGGAGAGAAGAAAGTGGATGGAAGAGTGGACAAAGATGATGAAGGAGGATAGTGAAGGTACAAAAAAGGTCCTGTATGGGATGGTAAAAAATAAGAGGCGGAAGGATCCTACGGATTATGTTAGAATGGTGAACAAAAGGGGACAAGAGATAGAAAATAGGGAAGAACTGAAGAAAATGTGGAAAGAATATTTTGAAGAACTCCTGAACCCAAATGGAAAAGATGGTGAGGAGGAAGAAATCGGGGAAGAGGAAGATGAACTGCAAACAGAAAAGGACTTAACATGGAAAGAAGTGGAAGATGCAGTGAACAAGATGAAAGGAGGGAAGGCACCGGGTGTGGATGAGTTGAGTGTGGAGATGGTGAGAGCAGCAGGAGAGGTGGGGATAGAGTGGTTGTACCGAGTGATGAGGACAGCATGGAAGGAAACGAAGACCCCAGAGGACTGGAAAAAAGGAATAATTGTCCCGATCTTCAGGAAAGGTAGTAGAACAGATTGCAGAAACTATCGGGGAATAACAATGATGAGTCATTGTGCAAAGATCTTCGAGAAAGTTTTGGAAAAGAGAATTAGGACAAGGATAGAAGGAGGGATGAGGGAAGAACAACATGGCTTCAGAGCAGGAAGGTCCACAGTGGATTTGATTTTTGCTGTAAGGCAGTTACAAGAACAGCACTATGAGTATGGAACAGATCTACTGATGGCCTTCCTGGACATTGAGAAAGCATATGACAGTGTATGCAGAAACAAAGTATGGAAGTCCCTGGAGGAAAGAGGAGTAGAGAAATGGACTCGTCGTCGGTGGCTGTAACTCGATTCCGAGTAAACATACTTCTTCCTGCATAGAGCTTTTCAGACCAGCCTGTGGATGTGCTTCTGATGACTAAACAGGCCTATCCTGGCATAAAACATGCGCCCACATAAATTGCACCCAATGGTCGGGGGAGGGCGGGGTTGCAATTGACGAAGCTTTCTTGCTTGTCGCTTGGCCTCTTTATGTCAGCGACGTTCTTCTTCAAAGAAGTTGATAGCCGTCGATGTAGTGTTCCACCACAGTAAACGGTCCGCAGCAGATGTTTCCCATGAGTGGATGTCTATACCAGTCGTCGTCATGATGTGTTTTAACTGGTCTTTAAAACGCTTCAAAGGGGCCCCATGAGGTCTAGTGCCGGAGCAAAGCTCACCATAAAGGAATTGACGTGGAAGCCTGGTATCACTCATACGGTGAACATGGCCTAACCATCTCAGTTGATGAGCGATGATAGTTGTCTCAATGCTATCGAGATGTGCTCTCTCGAGAACTGCAGTGTTGGTCACGTAGTCCTCCCACTTTATGTTCAAGATGTACCTCATCTTTTGTTGGTGGAAACGCTCAAGTTTCTTGATATCACGGCGATAGAGTGTCCAAGTTTCACAGCCATACAGTAGCGTTGAGATGACGACAGCTTTGTACACCATGAGTTTGGTATGCATCTTTAGGTCTTTATTCATGAAGACTCTGTGCATTAAACGGCCAAATGCTGCATGGGCAGCCCCAATTCTTTTGTCAACATCCTGTTCGCAAGTGCACGGTTTAGACAAGATGCTGCCAAGATATGAAAAATGATCAACCTGCTCCAGTGTTGAGTCTAAGATTGAGATATTGAACTCAGGAAGAGGTAATCCTGGGGCAGGTTGTGCAAGCACCTTTGTTTTCTTTGCATTGATGGTGAGACCAAAGAGATCACACGCAGTGCTAAAGCGATTGACCGATTGTTGAAGCTCTGCAGCTGTCGGAGCAGGAGATGCAGTGTGATCGTCATACTGCAGTTCTGTCACCCGGGTAACTTGGGTATGTCTCTGTGAACGAAGTCTTGCCAGATTGACAAGACCTCCATCGAAGCGAAACTTAATCTCTATGCCTGGGTTGTTGGAAGATGATTCATACATCATGGCAGCCATGTACAATGCAAAGAGTGTTGGAGCAAGCACACAGCCTTGTTTCAAACCGTGAGTGATTGGAAATGGATCGGATACAGAGTCACCGTGAAGAATCTTCCCAGACATTCCATCATGAAGAGCCTTAACTAATTCCACATAGCGATCGGGACATCCAAAGTGCGTTAATACTTTCCACATAGCAGGTCTTGGTACAGAATCAAAGGCTTTTTCCAGGTCATAGAAAACTAGAGAAATGGACTATAAAGAGGATAAAGGAGATGTACAAGGGAAGCGTGAGCTGTGTGAAAGTGGGAGGAGAGAGATCAGACTGGTTGGAACAGAGAAACAGCCTAAAACAAGGAAGTGCACTGTCACCGTTACTTTTCATTGTGGTGATGGATGACATAATGACCCGAGTGGCACAAGTAATTGGGGAAGGAAACATGAAAGCAATGGTGTTTGCAGATGATTTGGGGAAACAAGAAGGAAGTGGTACAGCAACAGTTGGACGTGGGGGAAGGAATAATACAAGGATATGGTACGAAATTTAGCATAAATAAGAGTGAGATGGTGATCACAACAAGGAAGAAGGAAAGAACCACAACGGGAATAACAATTGGTGGGGAACAGCTGAAGAAAGTGGAGAGTTTCAAGTATCTGGGAAGCCTGATACAAGATAATGGAAGAAACGATAGAGAAATAAATGAGCGGGGGAGGCAGGCAGAAGCATTTCGGAGGAGTGTGAGAAGCATGTTATGGAGCAAGGATGTCCCTCAGAACAGCAAAAAGATCATATATCGGACGTACTATGTCCCTATCCTGACGTATGCCTCGGAGACCTGGGTTATGAAAGGAAGGGAGAAGAGCAAAATACAGGCCAGTGAGATGAGGTTCTTGAGAAGCAGTATTGGAGCTACAAAGAGGGACAGAATAAGAAATGAGAGGACCAGAGAATTAATGAAGGAGGAACCATTACAAGATGGTATAGAGAAATCTAGACTTAGATGGTATGGACATGTAAAACGAATGGAGGAGAAGAGGATACCCAGGAGAGTACACGAGCCGAAGTGGGAAGGAAAGAGACCGAGAGACAGGTGGCTGAAGGGGGTGGGAGAAAGCGTGAAGAAGAGAGGAGAAGACTGGACAAGGGTGGAGGCTGAGAGATGGTGGGAAGACAGAAGACGTTGGAGAGGCTTGTGTTCCAAAGAGACCTGGCCAGTGGCTGGAAACTGTGCAAGATGATGATGATTATAGAACACCATTTTCATTTCAGTTACAATTCCAAGCTGTACGTTCTCTAACTTAAGAAGGCAAATGCTGAAAATTCTATCATCATAACACTAACCAGTTATTCGATATTGATGAAAGCATCTTGGTAAAGATTTCCTGCTTTATCTTCTTGGCTGAGGAGCGTCCTTCTCCCTTATTAGGGCAGCCCTCGTTGGAAAACTTCTTCACGCCCCGCTTACAGTGAGGTTTCCATGTTCCTAAGTGCAACGATCAGCGCTAAACTCCTTTGCATGTTACCTACAGGGGTGCTTTCCTTGTCCTGTGTGTAGCGCTCAACGCTAAACTCCTTTGCACGTTACCTACGGGGATGCTTTCGCTTTCCCGAGTGGAGCGTCAGCTTGAGAGCATGCTGTGGTTGGTTTCTTTCTTTGATATTAATGAAATTAAAATGCAATTCGTCACTGTCAGAGGTGCCAACCTTTGAAGTGGGTTATCAGTAATCTCTTATACTGCCCCCCCCCCCCGAAAAATTATTTTCACGTCAAATCCAAAGCATGCTCCTCCCTTCTCGATAATGACACCACACCACCTTTGCCCTACCCAGAAGCAACCTATAGCAAAGAATATCATATTACACAATAAAATTTGCACATTAACTGCTAGTTCTGTGATAAATTCCTTGTAGCTTGTTTTGCACTCAGTAACTGGTTTTCCGTGAAAGTTTTCTTGCAACATACTTCCCCCTGTGATGACATTTTCGTGTTGTGAATCATAAGCGATTCCAGTGTAATGTGCTTAATGTAGGTCTGAATTCTGTCTGATTTTTCCTAACAACACTGAAAATTCTTTCTGTGGGAGAGTTACTGTGAGGTACAAGTAATATTGCAAATATCACTTTACTTAAAGTTTTATACTTGAACTATCCACTTTCGTTTTTAAGCTCAGCAATTTTGCCCCAGTTTACATCAATTTTAGTTCCTTGTAAAATATATTCAGGGAAAGTATCACACTGATAAACAGCAAATTCCTCTTCAAGTTTGTCATGTTCACTTTCCTTGACCAAACTTGGGAATCTTTGAACAAAATAATCAAGAGATGAATAGGAAACTTTCATTCTAAGAAAAATATCGAGATGTTACACGATCGGCGCTGGCCTCAGCCATTTGACGAGATTTCCGTAGTTTTCACGATAGAACACGGAGAAAAATCGCTATTTACATAATTGGTGTCACTTTTAGCCAATCGACGAGATTTCGATTGTCCTTGATGTGCGAACGGAAAATTATAGCATATTTACTCAATCGGTGCCACTTGCTGTACGTTTGAAGAGAATCCAGTTGTTCTCGGCATCGAATGCGGAGAAATTTCGCGATGTATTGCTATCGCTGCCGCTTTCGGTCGTTATACGACAATCACGATGTCCTCGCGGTCGGTCACTGAGAACGCGATAACATCTAACCGGCGCCGCATCCAGCCGTTCAACGATTGTCTGCCTGTCTATCTGTTCTGGCAGAATGGTGGAGGCAAGCTCGAGGTTGGGCATGGTTAAAATTCACGAACAGTTATGGACATGTTGTATGGTCGGCGCCGTGATTCCCACTATCCCTATGTCGTGGTTGGGAGTTCACGGTGGATCACGAGGAGAAATGAGTATCGCGATGCTACGGAGACTGTCATTTCTAAAAGGGTTAACGCACTTCTCGCTCCCCGTACGCTTGTAAGTATACGGTCATGGGAAAAATGGCGAGTAGGTTTCGTGATGGGTCCCCAATCACCTCTGACAGGATTCCCGCAGTCCTCGTTGTCACAAGTTCACGATTGTGCACGGGTTTTATGATTTTACGCAACTGGCATCGATCTCGGTCCGTTTGACGAGATTCCCGCAGGCAAGTCGTGCAATCAGCCGGCCGTCTTGAGCATGTGAGTTCGGAGGATGAATGTTCGAAGTAGGTATTGAATATTACGAATTATTCTGATAGGATTGCATGAATAATACGACAAGAGGGCACATTTTCTTTCGAATACGAATCACGAATTATACAAGTTATACAAGTTTTCGAAATAACCGGTTAAATTATCCGATGGAACCAAAGTTCGAAGGAAAAGTCGACATAACGGAATTTTGAAGATTTCCTGCTTTATCTTCTTGGCTGAGGAGCGTCCTTCTCCCTTATCAGGACAGCCCTCGTTGGAAAACTTCTTCACGCCCTGCTTACAGTGAGGCTTCCTTGTTCCTAAGTGCAACGATCAGCGCTAAATTCCTTCGCACGTTACCTACAGGGGTGCTTTCCTTGTCCTGTGTGTAGCGCTCAACGCTAAACTCCTATGCACGTTACCTACAGGGGTGCTTTCGTTTTCCCGAGTGGAGCGTCAGCATGAGAGAGCACTGTGGCTGGTTTCTTTCTTTGATATTAATGAAATTAAAATGCTATTCGTTACTGTTGATTCCATTTCTGTGCCGAGTCCATTGATTGAGAGCTTAGCCGTAGCACTCACCGGTTATTCGATACATTTCAGTCAGAATTGCAAGTTGTACGTTCCCTAACTTAAGAAGGCAATCACTGAAAATTGTATCGTCATAATACTCATGGGTTATTCGATATTTATGAAATTATACGATTTGAGTACCCAATCCATTGATTTAGTAATTCTGAAAACCATGGGAAATGATAGAAGAAAAACCTGTAAAAGAATTAATGTTTAATAGTTCTAAGGTTTTAGACGCCGTAACACACGCTGGTTTTACGATTTAGAGTACTCAATCCATTGATTTACTGTTTCTGAAAACCATGCGAAATGATTGATATTTATAAAATTAGAATGCAGAAGAAAAACCTGTAAAATAATTAACGTTTAATAGTTTTAAGGCTTTAGACAACTCATAATTGCAGCATGTTAGAGCATCAGTATTTGTAAAAAGCACACTTCTTACAAAAATCGATATTTATGGAATTAGAATGCAGAAGAAAAACCTGTACCCAATCCATTGATTTACTGATTCTGAAAATCAGATAGAAGAAAAACTGTTAGAGAATTAACGTTCAATGTTTTAAGGTTTTAGACGACAACTCAGAATTGCAGCATGTTAGAGCAACAGTATTTACAAAAAGCAAAATTCTTACAAAAATCGATATTTATGGAATTAGAATGCAGAAGAAAATCCTGTATCGCGGAATATTAACAAACCTGGAATACCGTATAATAAATCCATTGTTTAGACGGATGAGCTTAAATCATGTTTGTGCCGAGTCCATTGATTGAAAGCTTAGCAGTAACACTCGCCGGTTATACGATTTGAGTTCCCAATCCATTGATTTAGCCTACTGATTCTGAAAACGTACACATTCCTTTGATTTACTGTTTCTGAAATCGATGCAACATGATAAATGAAAGATCTCAGAATTTTAAAATGACATAAAAAAAGGCGTTTCAGAGGCCAAAATGTGAAGTGGACACCAATTATGGAGCTTATCTTCCTGCAGCAACAGTAACTGCAAATCGCACACTTCATACAGTTTTTTAAAAGTCATTTTTTAAAGAAATTATAGATATTTATGAAATTAGAGTGCAATGAGTCACTGGTAATATATATTCTCTTTCATTTGAATGCTCATTTTTCACAATCGGTCTCTTGTGAGTGCCGCAGGAGGGATGCATACTACTGAAATAATATATATTTATAAAAGATAGCATGTTTTAAAACAATTAGAGCAATGAGTAAATTTTTACAGTTATGAATGATAGGCCTAATAAAAATAATAGTAATGGGCTAACTTATATGCAATACAGGTCTACCACTCCCCCAGTTTCCTGTAACATTTACATTACAAAGTGGAATTTATACAATCCACAAAAATAAACAGACAAGTATAGGCTACTTACGTACTTACTAGCCACTGAATTGAAAAGGTTCGATCCCCTCCATGTTGTCAAAACTGTCTAAATCCGAACCATTCACTAGACATGTCACTATTAGAGACTAGAATTTTGTCTATAATACACATTTCTTCCTTGAGAAAGAACTAGTGCACTTCCCTGCGAATCGCAACCTTCGTGGAGGAATTGTATTGGTCCAGCAACTGCACTTTATTGAATGTTTTCTTGGACAAAATAAATTTCCCGGCACTTTTAAGCTCCTTCCGTGCACGATAAATACTCGACCTAGAAATACCCGTTTCCTCAGCTACTAACTTCATAACTTCTTTGAGCGTACTGCCCAGATTTACACAGCAAAACTCGTTAAAAAATATAAACTGCTTTTCTCCAGTCCTCAAGACATTTGCCTCTCTTATGAGAAGGGCCTGGTAGATCCATGTTCACTTCACGATGCACATTGATACAAAAGTATATAAATAACACAAGGTACTGGATAGTAATTACAGACCAACTCAGAAAAGACTATTGACTAAATAATGCTACCCTACTAATTAGAAAGAAGAAAACCTTATTAATAAGAACGAATTTATAAGTGTGGAAAAACTATGCAGCTCAGAAAAGACAAACTACTCCGGAAATAAAGCTACCGAACAAAATAAAAATTAACTAACGTACTGTCCCCGTTTACCTGGATAGTAGGCTGTCAGATATCCGCCCCCTCAATCGGATTGCCAATTATCAATCGCACCGGCACAGTTACATCAATGAAAATGGCACTGACAGATACTATCGAGATAAGAGCACAGAAGTTCACAGGAAATCATTGTGGAACACACCAAAATAGACGGGGGTTCATACTTACCGTTACTTACCTCTTAATTATCTCGGGGTTTGAGTTGACAACAGGATCACTAAAGTCTGTTCACACAATAACCTCCACCATGACATTTAAAAATGAACCAGAACGAAGACGAGAACTTTGAACTGTACAAAAGCTTTATTTCTAATAAAGGGTATAATTTTACTAACACAACAAAATCAACGTGGCTATCAGTAGCCCAAGTCAATCTGACTACGTCCTCCAGTAGGACTTGCAAAAATTATCATACAACAAGATATTAAACATTTTAGCTCCCACGAGCTCCAAATAACGTAATATTCATAACACTATTGGATTGGAAAAGGACGTCAGGGTGTGACATATATAGAGCATTTGGTTTCCTTTTAATAAACATGAGAATGGTATTTATAGTCGCAAGGCCAGAGTGTGGACGACCTCACTCTCTGAGAACCAGATGTTGGCACAGCTGCGGGCTACCCTCCAGCCTGTTGCATACTGGTCAAATGCACTCCCTTCTCACGTGCTAAGTTACGTAAGAATACAGCTTGTTCTCTCAAGCTTTTAAATGTCTACAAGACAACTCACATTATATTTACGCAAATCTTTCAAGTACTTTGCTCACATCCTATTGGATCATTATGTTAATTTCTTAAACTTGTTAACTTCAATCCAAATGTTTAATTAGCTCTTAAATGTTTATAACAAAATCACATAAATTATTTATAACAATTAGAAATTGTTTATAATATTTGTCAAAGACAATAAAAATATTATAAGCACGCCTTTAACATCACTCTCGTTTCACATTATTTTCAAAAATATTTACAGCAATTATTTACAATATTAACATTTAAATTGTTTAAATTATTAATTTAAGAAATACATTAACCACATGTTCATCCGGTTGATAATTTTCATAATCGTGTTTAATATAATCGACCAATGAAGGTTAGTTATACATGTTAATGTCACAATCTGGTTTAATAAAGGTTTTAATAATGATTTGTGACGGCAACCTTCATTCAAAATCTTATCTCAAATTCTTTCAAAACTCGTGTTAATTATAACAGTAATTCACTTGATTAATTTTCAACGAACTATGACAATCTTACTCCAGCGGAAAATCCTTCGCTAACAAGTTAATGCACAATCTGCATTAAAAATATGCCCAAAATCATCATATATTAATCTATATGGCATTAAAAACTTCCACATAACTTACAAAACTTCCACAAATAATTCTTTAACATTAATTCCTGTGGGAACTTCCTTCATATTCAAGGACATTATATCTCAGCGACTTTCAACATGCGCTGCACTAGCGATTATACATTCATAGTTCCACTTCAAAATTTTTATAATCATTAATTGTTTCAAAACTGTTTTTCTATAACCTTCGTGGATTTCATTCATGAACCGAAATGAAGTCAAAACTTGCCAATCACAAACAAATTTAATAGTGAATACGCTTATATACGCCTGTCTGGTCTATCAAAATTTAAGATTAACATCTTAAAAGAAATTGCAGTATAAAAATACTATCTTCAAATAAAGTGCGACTAAAATGCAAAGTAGTCGAATAGAATCCAATTAGACTGGGGAATGCAAACATCGTTCTATAAATCTCTAATTGAGAAAAACTCCTAACAAAAGTACTTGACTTTAATGCATTCAATAATTCATTATTAAAGTTACTCTTTCACAAAAGTGTCTATGATGCAATGTTCATTCATAACTGACGATAAATGTCTGTGTTGCAATCAATTCAAATAACGACTAGTATTTCCAAGATCGTCGACAACGTAAGAGATTTTAACGCTCTAAAATCATTTAAATGTTCTTCCTTCTTGATGATGACAGAAAATTGGTCAAAGTAATTAAACTGGGGTAGAATTACTTTAATAAAATGACTCGCTGTCTGAATTTAAATCTGCCATAAAAAAAATCATTAACTTACAGTCAAATCGTGACTAAAAAAAAAATTAATTACTGAAAAATCCAAATATCAGTCTCAACTGATTCAAAATCATTTACTATGCCCATGACATAACAATGTCTTAATAAATCGTCGAAAAAGGCATAACTCATCAAGGTGTACTGAGAATAAGAATCTCAACAAGAAAATAGGGCAAAAAACATGAGGATAAAAATATGGGAAAAATGGTTGCTCAAACATCATTAGTAAACTCAAATACAATAAACGTTCACGACTACCTTATCTGCCGATTGACGTTCCAGAGGAAAATTCCCCAAAGAAGACTGCTGATGGATCCATTTCACCACGTTAAAGCTGAGCTCCATCCTCGAAATAGGAAATAGCACCCTCGGAGAATCGAACTGCTTCCTTCTCCGGAAATCGCTCTGCTCCTTGAAGACGAATAGACATCCTTCCGGCAATAATCTTCTTTGTGAGTCGGGATATCCCTGACCTCTCTTGAAAAATTCCCTGAAGTTCCAGTAGACAATCGCCATGAAGTTTTGTAGAAATTTCCGAAGAAATTATTCATATTCAGAGTATGAAATTGTTTCTATGGCTGTTCGATGGTATTCAGCCTTTAATTACGAAACATGGGTGTAGATGGTATTCACCGCATGTTCGCTTGTGTGGAATAGCAATTAGCGAAGTTCCATGTCGCTATCTTACTCCGTTGAAATATGTCCCAATTGCAATAAGCCCTTTTAGCCTTCCATCTGCTCTTCGGTTGTAGTGTTAGAAGAACAAACTGCCGTATTCAATTGCTCCATTATACTGTATCGTTGTGTAACCAAGCAATCTGAAGTCTTTCTATTCCACTCGCAGCGTTAGCCTTGCGTTGATTCTGGCTATACAAAAGTGCTTCTCTTGTGGCGAGATAATCACTTTTGTCAGTCGTATAAAACTGCTAATATCTTTTAAACTAATCGGTCGAAATTGTTCAGCTTTTCTCTATTACTTTATGAAGCACAGCACAATACAATTAGCTTATCGGTGACCGCTAACTGTTCGAAGCTAAACTTGTAGAAGCTTTCTAAGGTCCGTTTCAACTTCACCTAGTTTGACTTGGATCTCGTTAATATAGTGGCCTCACCACGCGTTATAAAGACGATTCTTTTCACTGCTGTTCACTTCGACGTCTCACTATAATGAATGTATAAGAAAAGAACTTTCACAAATATACTTCGATGATCTGAGAATGAGATCTCAGAATAATCGGAGAACGAAAGAGCCTCCTCTCTTCTGCGCAAGCCCTTTTATTAACTTCTCGAGGGGCGTTTCCATCCCTTCCAAAGCGTGGTACTGCGTCATCGCTAGAAGTTCCAACTTCGTTAATACATGACGGATTTTCAAAATTCAAAAACTGAAAATAAATTTCACCAAAATTCCAAATCAATGCTTTTACTGCAAATGGATTTCCACAATTCTGCATTCCAAAAGTAATAAAAATACCATAGTTTCAGCAATCTCCGTCTTCCTTTAAACTATCGTTGATTGGTTCATGCCTCTCCTCCAATAGCATAGTTTCTTCCTCAGCAGAATTCCTCGTTTCGTGCGACTGCGTCGTAAATCTTGGAACATTCTCGACTAAATGCTGACGTCACTGAGAATCTCAGCTCAAGTAGACTGCTGGCATAACATTTACGTCATCCGTGCTTACGTCATGACTACCCACGTCATAACTATGACAGCCATAACTCTCCTAATAAATTTCAATATAGCCACCGTGGTCTCTACATAATTCAATTACGGGGGCATTCTCCTCTCACCACGTTTTAAAAACAGTTGCAAATTGTTTTTAAACTCAGTGTTACAAGTATCTCAACTCTCTTGAACACGAAATTGAATTATTACTGGCTTACTCTAGGATAGTATCTTTTATGTTCCTTAATCATTATCTCTTCTACTCTGGGTTGTGTGTGGTTAATGTATTCTTTCCTCTCTACTTTCTCTTCTGACCAGTATTTCTATTTTCAAAGTTCTGCTGGCTCGTAGAAGGACCAGGATCGATTACAACATCCTGCCTTTTCTTTTGATTGTCAGCTTCTTTATCCCTTAATTCTTTTAAGTATTGCTGGCTTTCCTTCTCTCTTTGCTGATACTGATCGGGTGTCATAACCTGACCTTGAGTATTCTGGTTTCTATTTTGGTTATTCCTATTATAGTTACGGTTATACCCATTATTGTTGTAATATCTGCCTCTTCCATTGTAGTTTCCTCGGTTGTAGTTCCAACCTCTTCTCTGTTGATACGGTCGGTAACCTTGTGATCTGTAATTTCTAAACTGATTATTCCTGTGAGGACCTACATTGTCAGTTTTCTCCTGCTCTGGCTTGTCAGTTTGTTGGACTTGGTCCATATATACCGTATTGATTTCTTTAAACTCCTGCCTTTGACCTTTCTGGACTACGTTAGGCATTGGACTTGTGTAGTCTAACCTTCTTAGTAATTCATCCATGCTGGATAAATCCCTGATGTTGGACGAAATTATAAGTCTTCTCACCTCAACTGGCAGCATACGAGAAATCGCATCTATTAGTTGCTCCGTGGACAATGGGGGTTGCAAAAATCTCAAGCGGGACAACTGACTCGTAAAGAAATCAGCGTACCTCGTTGGAAGAGTACCTGAGTATTTTCTTGAATACACCTCCGCTCTTAACGAATTCTGCGCTTCTATGGACCAAAATCGTTTGATTAATGCCTCTGCAAACTCGTCAAAGTTACTGAATGTGTATCTAAATGCGCGAAACCATTCAAGGGGTCCTCCAATCAGATATCTCTCTACTATCTTCATCTCTCTCTCTCTGGGAATGTGAGCTTCGATGAAATAATCTTTGAGATTCCTTACATACTCTATAGGTGTCAAACTATCAGTGTTACTGAATTTTTATGGTTTGTCTTCGAAATTCCTAATGACCGTCACGTTCCTCGGATATGAATCCGGATAGTTTTTCCCACTATCTCGATAATTCCACTCAGGTTCCATATTCCTCTCGTCATCCTCCTCTCTGAATCTGGATACACGTTCTTCAGGAGTCACGTCTCTCTCTTCTGGCTCTAGGTTATGTCTTCTAGCATAATTCCTATTCAATTCGCAAGCTAAGCCTTCTGTATCCTTGTCGGTGATTTCTGTTAAGACTTTCTTTATTATCTCTTCTTTGTAGTCCTGCATTAAACTAGCCTCTCCTAACTTCAAATTTTTCAGTTTACTCGTCGTTTCATTTACATCCGAGACAACTTTATGCATCTGTTCCTCTAATGTAGATTTTAAAGTTTGCATATCCTGATCTAGTTGTGTTCTATCGTCAACTTGTTTTTCGGATAGCGAATTTATCCTGACGCTTAAATCTTTCCTAATCTGTACTACTTCATTGTTAATTTCTATCTGCGTACTGGCAAGTTTTCTTTCAATCCTTTCCTGAATTTGGGTTACATGTTCCCCACTTGACTTATTCCACTCGTCTTTCCATACCGCTACGTTTGCTGTTAACATTTCGGCTATGTCTACTTCGATATCCTCTTTTAATACTCTATTGTGGTCTAATACCTGGGTTCTCATGACCTCTACATCATACTTCAACTCGGCTAAAGACGTTGTTGTTCTAACTGATTCATCAACTAGTCTAGTCGCTGTGGGGGCGTGGTGGCGCAGCGGTCAAGCTGTATGCCTCTCACCAAGGCGGACCGGGTTCGATTCCCGGTCACTGCATGTGAGATTTTCGATGTGAAATGCCATGTCCTGTGGTTCGGATTCCACGTAAAACGGAGGTCCCGTGGCTTATGATCGCGAGATTAACGGTCACGTTAAACTACAAGCTTCCTTTTCCTTTTTTCTAGTCGCTAATGCAGTTATATTACGCGTACAAAGAGTTTTTGAGTTTTCGATTTCTTCCCTGACTTTATTTACATCAGTTTGGACTTTAGTAATATCTACGAAAACTGTGTTGACCTCTACCTGAATCTTAGTTATGTCACTTTGCACCTCAGTTATATCCGCACGAATGTTATTAATGTCTACCTGAACATTGGATACATCAGTTCTAGCTTTTTGAATTTCTTTTTGGACTTCCTCGACCTTGTCTTGGACAGTCGCAACATCATTTTTGACAACAACTACTTCGGCTCTAGCACAAGAAATATCCCCTCGGACATTAGCTACATCTAGATTTAACATTGTAAGGTCTTTCTGTACCTTAGACACATCAAATTTAACATCATCAACACTTTTATGCACAATAGACACATCTTTATGGACATTAGACACGTCTGTGCGCATGTCCGTTACAGTATTCTCAATTCCTAGGGTATTAATCTGTAAACGCGACATATTATCCTCCAAATTAGCAGCACTAGTCTGAAGAACCTTCAAACTTTCACCCATGCTAGCTTTCAAATTACTAGCATTCTCCTCCATCCTTGCATTCAAATTAGCAGACAAATTACTAACATTCTCCTCCATTCTTGCATTCAAATTAGCAGACAAATTACTAACATTCTCCTCCATTCTTGCATTCAAATTAGCAGACAAATTACTATTATTCTCCTTCATGCTTTCATTCAGCATCTGCTTCATACTGCGATTCATGTTAGCAGACATCTCCTCTAACATTTTCTTCAAACTTTCATCTGCCATTACAATATTATTCAAAAATGGACTGCTGTAGGGACATACATCAAAAGAGCAATATAACAACATTTGAGCAACACTTTTCACCATATATAAATTTGATCAATTTTCTGTCTTAAATCTAACTTATAACTACCTTATAATTAACCTTCGAAGATACTTCATGTTGAAACAAACTCCAGCACATGTTCAAATTTCTTTGGCTCATTTTAAAATATCCTAACATAAATAATTTACATTTACAATCCAAATAATTTAATTTTATCTTTAATATGACTAAAATGTCATAAGCCGGTCAAATAAAATAAGATTCCAGATTATAGGCGATTTTTCTAAGTTTCCTGCCCATTTAACCTTTCTCAAGTTGTATAAGATCTGATCTTTTCTGAGTGTAATTTTCCTAACACAATACAACATTTAATTCCTATATAATCACACTCTTAAATTCTACAATTGGCCTAGACATCTAACAAAGAATCAACCTCTTTATTTGAGTCTAATCGAACCCTACGTTTTAGGTTTGCCACTCTTATTGGCATTCAACCTGGTAATCCAGTTTTGTTGAATCGAGCCCCAACGTTTTAGGTGCGCCAATCTTTCTATTGTTCAACCTGGTGATCCAGTGTTGTTGAACATGCCCCACACGTTGACGGCGCCAATCTTTCTGTCCCCGTTTACCTGGATAGTAGGCTGTCAGATATCCGCCCCCTCAATCGGATTGCCAATTATCAATCGCACCGGCACAGTTACATCAATGAAAATGGCACTGACAGATACTATCGAGATAAGAGCACAGAAGTTCACAGGAAATCATTGTGGAACACACCAAAATAGACGGGGGTTCATACTTACCGTTACTTACCTCTTAATTATCTCGGGGTTTGAGTTGACAACAGGATCACTAAAGTCTGTTCACACAATAACCTCCACCATGACATTTAAAAATGAACCAGAACGAAGACGAGAACTTTGAACTGTACAAAAGCTTTATTTCTAATAAAGGGTATAATTTTACTAACACAACAAAATCAACGTGGCTATCAGTAGCCCAAGTCAATCTGACTACGTCCTCCAGTAGGACTTGCAAAAATTATCATACAACAAGATATTAAACATTTTAGCTCCCACGAGCTCCAAATAACGTAATATTCATAACACTATTGGATTGGAAAAGGACGTCAGGGTGTGACATATATAGAGCATTTGGTTTCCTTTTAATAAACATGAGAATGGTATTTATAGTCGCAAGGCCAGAGTGTGGACGACCTCACTCTCTGAGAACCAGATGTTGGCACAGCTGCGGGCTACCCTCCAGCCTGTTGCATACTGGTCAAATGCACTCCCTTCTCACGTGCTAAGTTACGTAAGAATACAGCTTGTTCTCTCAAGCTTTTAAATGTCTACAAGACAACTCACATTATATTTACGCAAATCTTTCAAGTACTTTGCTCACATCCTATTGGATCATTATGTTAATTTCTTAAACTTGTTAACTTCAATCCAAATGTTTAATTAGCTCTTAAATGTTTATAACAAAATCACATAAATTATTTATAACAATTAGAAATTGTTTATAATATTTGTCAAAGACAATAAAAATATTATAAGCACGCCTTTAACATCACTCTCGTTTCACATTATTTTCAAAAATATTTACAGCAATTATTTACAATATTAACATTTAAATTGTTTAAATTATTAATTTAAGAAATACATTAACCACATGTTCATCCGGTTGATAATTTTCATAATCGTGTTTAATATAATCGACCAATGAAGGTTAGTTATACATGTTAATGTCACAATCTGGTTTAATAAAGGTTTTAATAATGATTTGTGACGGCAACCTTCATTCAAAATCTTATCTCAAATTCTTTCAAAACTCGTGTTAATTATAACAGTAATTCACTTGATTAATTTTCAACGAACTATGACAATCTTACTCCAGCGGAAAATCCTTCGCTAACAAGTTAATGCACAATCTGCATTAAAAATATGCCCAAAATCATCATATATTAATCTATATGGCATTAAAAACTTCCACATAACTTACAAAACTTCCACAAATAATTCTTTAACATTAATTCCTGTGGGAACTTCCTTCATATTCAAGGACATTATATCTCAGCGACTTTCAACACGCGCTGCACTAGCGATTATACATTCATAGTTCCACTTCAAAATTTTTATAATCATTAATTGTTTCAAAACTGTTTTTCTATAACCTTCGTGGATTTCATTCATGAACCGAAATGAAGTCAAAACTTGCCAATCACAAACAAATTTAATAGTGAATACGCTTATATACGCCTGTCTGGTCTATCAAAATTTAAGATTAACATCTTAAAAGAAATTGCAGTATAAAAATACTATCTTCAAATAAAGTGCGACTAAAATGCAAAGTAGTCGAATAGAATCCAATTAGACTGGGGAATGCAAACATCGTTCTATAAATCTCTAATTGAGAAAAACTCCTAACAAAAGTACTTGACTTTAATGCATTCAATAATTCATTATTAAAGTTACTCTTTCACAAAAGTGTCTATGATGCAATGTTCATTCATAACTGACGATAAATGTCTGTGTTGCAATCAATTCAAATAACGACTAGTATTTCCAAGATCGTCGACAACGTAAGAGATTTTAACGCTCTAAAATCATTTAAATGTTCTTCCTTCTTGATGATGACAGAAAATTGGTCAAAGTAATTAAACTGGGGTAGAATTACTTTAATAAAATGACTCGCTGTCTGAATTTAAATCTGCCATAAAAAAAATCATTAACTTACAGTCAAATCGTGACTACAAAAAAAATTAATTACTGAAAAATCCAAATATCAGTCTCAACTGATTCAAAATCATTTACTATGCCCATGACATAACAATGTCTTAATAAATCGTCGAAAAAGGCATAACTCATCAAGGTGTACTGAGAATAAGAATCTCAACAAGAAAATAGGGCAAAAAACATGAGGATAAAAATATGGGAAAAATGGTTGCTCAAACATCATTAGTAAACTCAAATACAATAAACGTTCACGACTACCTTATCTGCCGATTGACGTTCCAGAGGAAAATTCCCCAAAGAAGACTGCTGATGGATCCATTTCACCACGTTAAAGCTGAGCTCCATCCTCGAAATAGGAAATAGCACCCTCGGAGAATCGAACTGCTTCCTTCTCCGGAAATCGCTCTGCTCCTTGAAGACGAATAGACATCCTTCCGGCAATAATCTTCTTTGTGAGTCGGGATATCCCTGACCTCTCTTGAAAAATTCCCTGAAGTTCCAGTAGACAATCGCCATGAAGTTTTGTAGAAATTTCCGAAGAAATTATTCATATTCAGAGTATGAAATTGTTTCTATGGCTGTTCGATGGTATTCAGCCTTTAATTACGAAACATGGGTGTAGATGGTATTCACCGCATGTTCGCTTGTGTGGAATAGCAATTAGCGAAGTTCCATGTCGCTATCTTACTCCGTTGAAATATGTCCCAATTGCAATAAGCCCTTTTAGCCTTCCATCTGCTCTTCGGTTGTAGTGTTAGAAGAACAAACTGCCGTATTCAATTGCTCCATTATACTGTATCGTTGTGTAACCAAGCAATCTGAAGTCTTTCTATTCCACTCGCAGCGTTAGCCTTGCGTTGATTCTGGCTATACAAAAGTGCTTCTCTTGTGGCGAGATAATCACTTTTGTCAGTCGTATAAAACTGCTAATATCTTTTAAACTAATCGGTCGAAATTGTTCAGCTTTTCTCTATTACTTTATGAAGCACAGCACAATACAATTAGCTTATCGGTGACCGCTAACTGTTCGAAGCTAAACTTGTAGAAGCTTTCTAAGGTCCGTTTCAACTTCACCTAGTTTGACTTGGATCTCGTTAATATAGTGGCCTCGCCACGCGTTATAAAGACGATTCTTTTCACTGCTGTTCACTTCGACGTCTCACTATAATGAATGTATAAGAAAAGAACTTTCACAAATATACTTCGATGATCTGAGAATGAGATCTCAGAATAATCGGAGAACGAAAGAGCCTCCTCTCTTCTGCGCAAGCCCTTTTATTAACTTCTCGAGGGGCGTTTCCATCCCTTCCAAAGCGTGGTACTGCGTCATCGCTAGAAGTTCCAACTTCGTTAATACATGACGGATTTTCAAAATTCAAAAACTGAAAATAAATTTCACCAAAATTCCAAATCAATGCTTTTACTGCAAATGGATTTCCACAATTCTGCATTCCAAAAGTAATAAAAATACCATAGTTTCAGCAATCTCCGTCTTCCTTTAAACTATCGTTGATTGGTTCATGCCTCTCCTCCAATAGCATAGTTTCTTCCTCAGCAGAATTCCTCGTTTCGTGCGACTGCGTCGTAAATCTTGGAACATTCTCGACTAAATGCTGACGTCACTGAGAATCTCAGCTCAAGTAGACTGCTGGCATAACATTTACGTCATCCGTGCTTACGTCATGACTACCCACGTCATAACTATGACAGCCATAACTCTCCTAATAAATTTCAATATAGCCACCGTGGTCTCTACATAATTCAATTACGGGGGCATTCTCCTCTCACCACGTTTTAAAAACAGTTGCAAATTGTTTTTAAACTCAGTGTTACAAGTATCTCAACTCTCTTGAACACGAAATTGAATTATTACTGGCTTACTCTAGGATAGTATCTTTTATGTTCCTTAATCATTATCTCTTCTACTCTGGGTTGTGTGTGGTTAATGTATTCTTTCCTCTCTACTTTCTCTTCTGACCAGTATTTCTATTTTCAAAGTTCTGCTGGCTCGTAGAAGGACCAGGATCGATTACAACATCCTGCCTTTTCTTTTGATTGTCAGCTTCTTTATCCCTTAATTCTTTTAAGTATTGCTGGCTTTCCTTCTCTCTTTGCTGATACTGATCGGGTGTCATAACCTGACCTTGAGTATTCTGGTTTCTATTTTGGTTATTCCTATTATAGTTACGGTTATACCCATTATTGTTGTAATATCTGCCTCTTCCATTGTAGTTTCCTCGGTTGTAGTTCCAACCTCTTCTCTGTTGATACGGTCGGTAACCTTGTGATCTGTAATTTCTAAACTGATTATTCCTGTGAGGACCTACATTGTCAGTTTTCTCCTGCTCTGGCTTGTCAGTTTGTTGGACTTGGTCCATATATACCGTATTGATTTCTTTAAACTCCTGCCTTTGACCTTTCTGGACTACGTTAGGCATTGGACTTGTGTAGTCTAACCTTCTTAGTAATTCATCCATGCTGGATAAATCCCTGATGTTGGACGAAATTATAAGTCTTCTCACCTCAACTGGCAGCATACGAGAAATCGCATCTATTAGTTGCTCCGTGGACAATGGGGGTTGCAAAAATCTCAAGCGGGACAACTGACTCGTAAAGAAATCAGCATACCTCGTTGGAAGAGTACCTGAGTATTTTCTTGAATACACCTCCGCTCTTAACGAATTCTGCGCTTCTATGGACCAAAATCGTTTGATTAATGCCTCTGCAAACTCGTCAAAGTTACTGAATGTGTATCTAAATGCGCGAAACCATTCAAGGGGTCCTCCAATCAGATATCTCTCTACTATCTTCATCTCTCTCTCTCTGGGAATGTGAGCTTCGATGAAATAATCTTTGAGATTCCTTACATACTCTATAGGTGTCAAACTATCAGTGTTACTGAATTTTTGTGGTTTGTCTTCGAAATTCCTAATGACCGTCACGTTCCTCGGATATGAATCCGGATAGTTTTTCCCACTATCTCGATAATTCCACTCAGGTTCCATATTCCTCTCGTCATCCTCCTCTCTGAATCTGGATACACGTTCTTCAGGAGTCACGTCTCTCTCTTCTGGCTCTAGGTTATGTCTTCTAGCATAATTCCTATTCAATTCGCAAGCTAAGCCTTCTGTATCCTTGTCGGTGATTTCTGTTAAGACTTTCTTTATTATCTCTTCTTTGTAGTCCTGCATTAAACTAGCCTCTCCTAACTTCAAATTTTTCAGTTTACTCGTCGTTTCATTTACATCCGAGACAACTTTATGCATCTGTTCCTCTAATGTAGATTTTAAAGTTTGCATATCCTGATCTAGTTGTGTTCTATCGTCAACTTGTTTTTCGGATAGCGAATTTATCCTGACGCTTAAATCTTTCCTAATCTGTACTACTTCATTGTTAATTTCTATCTGCGTACTGGCAAGTTTTCTTTCAATCCTTTCCTGAATTTGGGTTACATGTTCCCCACTTGACTTATTCCACTCGTCTTTCCATACCGCTACGTTTGCTGTTAACATTTCGGCTATGTCTACTTCGATATCCTCTTTTAATACTCTATTGTGGTCTAATACCTGGGTTCTCATGACCTCTACATCATACTTCAACTCGGCTAAAGACGTTGTTGTTCTAACTGATTCATCAACTAGTCTAGTCGCTGTGGGGGCGTGGTGGCGCAGCGGTCAAGCTGTATGCCTCTCACCAAGGCGGACCGGGTTCGATTCCCGGTCACTGCATGTGAGATTTTCGATGTGAAATGCCATGTCCTGTGGTTCGGATTCCACGTAAAACGGAGGTCCCGTGGCTTATGATCGCGAGATTAACGGTCACGTTAAACTACAAGCTTCCTTTTCCTTTTTTCTAGTCGCTAATGCAGTTATATTACGCGTACAAAGAGTTTTTGAGTTTTCGATTTCTTCCCTGACTTTATTTACATCAGTTTGGACTTTAGTAATATCTACGAAAACTGTGTTGACCTCTACCTGAATCTTAGTTATGTCACTTTGCACCTCAGTTATATCCGCACGAATGTTATTAATGTCTACCTGAACATTGGATACATCAGTTCTAGCTTTTTGAATTTCTTTTTGGACTTCCTCGACCTTGTCTTGGACAGTCGCAACATCATTTTTGACAACAACTACTTCGGCTCTAGCACAAGAAATATCCCCTCGGACATTAGCTACATCTAGATTTAACATTGTAAGGTCTTTCTGTACCTTAGACACATCAAATTTAACATCATCAACACTTTTATGCACAATAGACACATCTTTATGGACATTAGACACGTCTGTGCGCATGTCCGTTACAGTATTCTCAATTCCTAGGGTATTAATCTGTAAACGCGACATATTATCCTCCAAATTAGCAGCACTAGTCTGAAGAACCTTCAAACTTTCACCCATGCTAGCTTTCAAATTACTAGCATTCTCCTCCATCCTTGCATTCAAATTAGCAGACAAATTACTAACATTCTCCTCCATTCTTGCATTCAAATTAGCAGACAAATTACTAACATTCTCCTCCATTCTTGCATTCAAATTAGCAGACAAATTACTATTATTCTCCTTCATGCTTTCATTCAGCATCTGCTTCATACTGCGATTCATGTTAGCAGACATCTCCTCTAACATTTTCTTCAAACTTTCATCTGCCATTACAATATTATTCAAAAATGGACTGCTGTAGGGACATACATCAAAAGAGCAAAATAACAACATTTGAGCAACACTTTTCACCATATATAAATTTGATCAATTTTCTGTCTTAAATCTAACTTATAACTACCTTATAATTAACCTTCGAAGATACTTCATGTTGAAACAAACTCCAGCACATGTTCAAATTTCTTTGGCTCATTTTAAAATATCCTAACATAAATAATTTACATTTACAATCCAAATAATTTAATTTTATCTTTAATATGACTAAAATGTCATAAGCCGGTCAAATAAAATAAGATTCCAGATTATAGGCGATTTTTCTAAGTTTCCTGCCCATTTAACCTTTCTCAAGTTGTATAAGATCTGATCTTTTCTGAGTGTAATTTTCCTAACACAATACAACATTTAATTCCTATATAATCACACTCTTAAATTCTACAATTGGCCTAGACATCTAACAAAGAATCAACCTCTTTATTTGAGTCTAATCGAACCCTACGTTTTAGGTTTGCCACTCTTATTGGCATTCAACCTGGTAATCCAGTTTTGTTGAATCGAGCCCCAACGTTTTAGGTGCGCCAATCTTTCTATTGTTCAACCTGGTGATCCAGTGTTGTTGAACATGCCCCACACGTTGACGGCGCCAATCTTTCTGTCCCCGTTTACCTGGATAGTAGGCTGTCAGATATCCGCCCCCTCAATCGGATTGCCAATTATCAATCGCACCGGCACAGTTACATCAATGAAAATGGCACTGACAGATACTATCGAGATAAGAGCACAGAAGTTCACAGGAAATCATTGTGGAACACACCAAAATAGACGGGGGTTCATACTTACCGTTACTTACCTCTTAATTATCTCGGGGTTTGAGTTGACAACAGGATCACTAAAGTCTGTTCACACAATAACCTCCACCATGACATTTAAAAATGAACCAGAACGAAGACGAGAACTTTGAACTGTACAAAAGCTTTATTTCTAATAAAGGGTATAATTTTACTAACACAACAAAATCAACGTGGCTATCAGTAGCCCAAGTCAATCTGACTACGTCCTCCAGTAGGACTTGCAAAAATTATCATACAACAAGATATTAAACATTTTAGCTCCCACGAGCTCCAAATAACGTAATATTCATAACACTATTGGATTGGAAAAGGACGTCAGGGTGTGACATATATAGAGCATTTGGTTTCCTTTTAATAAACATGAGAATGGTATTTATAGTCGCAAGGCCAGAGTGTGGACGACCTCACTCTCTGAGAACCAGATGTTGGCACAGCTGCGGGCTACCCTCCAGCCTGTTGCATACTGGTCAAATGCACTCCCTTCTCACGTGCTAAGTTACGTAAGAATACAGCTTGTTCTCTCAAGCTTTTAAATGTCTACAAGACAACTCACATTATATTTACGCAAATCTTTCAAGTACTTTGCTCACATCCTATTGGATCATTATGTTAATTTCTTAAACTTGTTAACTTCAATCCAAATGTTTAATTAGCTCTTAAATGTTTATAACAAAATCACATAAATTATTTATAACAATTAGAAATTGTTTATAATATTTGTCAAAGACAATAAAAATATTATAAGCACGCCTTTAACATCACTCTCGTTTCACATTATTTTCAAAAATATTTACAGCAATTATTTACAATATTAACATTTAAATTGTTTAAATTATTAATTTAAGAAATACATTAACCACATGTTCATCCGGTTGATAATTTTCATAATCGTGTTTAATATAATCGACCAATGAAGGTTAGTTATACATGTTAATGTCACAATCTGGTTTAATAAAGGTTTTAATAATGATTTGTGACGGCAACCTTCATTCAAAATCTTATCTCAAATTCTTTCAAAACTCGTGTTAATTATAACAGTAATTCACTTGATTAATTTTCAACGAACTATGACAATCTTACTCCAGCGGAAAATCCTTCGCTAACAAGTTAATGCACAATCTGCATTAAAAATATGCCCAAAATCATCATATATTAATCTATATGGCATTAAAAACTTCCACATAACTTACAAAACTTCCACAAATAATTCTTTAACATTAATTCCTGTGGGAACTTCCTTCATATTCAAGGACATTATATCTCAGCGACTTTCAACACGCGCTGCACTAGCGATTATACATTCATAGTTCCACTTCAAAATTTTTATAATCATTAATTGTTTCAAAACTGTTTTTCTATAACCTTCGTGGATTTCATTCATGAACCGAAATGAAGTCAAAACTTGCCAATCACAAACAAATTTAATAGTGAATACGCTTATATACGCCTGTCTGGTCTATCAAAATTTAAGATTAACATCTTAAAAGAAATTGCAGTATAAAAATACTATCTTCAAATAAAGTGCGACTAAAATGCAAAGTAGTCGAATAGAATCCAATTAGACTGGGGAATGCAAACATCGTTCTATAAATCTCTAATTGAGAAAAACTCCTAACAAAAGTACTTGACTTTAATGCATTCAATAATTCATTATTAAAGTTACTCTTTCACAAAAGTGTCTATGATGCAATGTTCATTCATAACTGACGATAAATGTCTGTGTTGCAATCAATTCAAATAACGACTAGTATTTCCAAGATCGTCGACAACGTAAGAGATTTTAACGCTCTAAAATCATTTAAATGTTCTTCCTTCTTGATGATGACAGAAAATTGGTCAAAGTAATTAAACTGGGGTAGAATTACTTTAATAAAATGACTCGCTGTCTGAATTTAAATCTGCCATAAAAAAAATCATTAACTTACAGTCAAATCGTGACTACAAAAAAAATTAATTACTGAAAAATCCAAATATCAGTCTCAACTGATTCAAAATCATTTACTATGCCCATGACATAACAATGTCTTAATAAATCGTCGAAAAAGGCATAACTCATCAAGGTGTACTGAGAATAAGAATCTCAACAAGAAAATAGGGCAAAAAACATGAGGATAAAAATATGGGAAAAATGGTTGCTCAAACATCATTAGTAAACTCAAATACAATAAACGTTCACGACTACCTTATCTGCCGATTGACGTTCCAGAGGAAAATTCCCCAAAGAAGACTGCTGATGGATCCATTTCACCACGTTAAAGCTGAGCTCCATCCTCGAAATAGGAAATAGCACCCTCGGAGAATCGAACTGCTTCCTTCTCCGGAAATCGCTCTGCTCCTTGAAGACGAATAGACATCCTTCCGGCAATAATCTTCTTTGTGAGTCGGGATATCCCTGACCTCTCTTGAAAAATTCCCTGAAGTTCCAGTAGACAATCGCCATGAAGTTTTGTAGAAATTTCCGAAGAAATTATTCATATTCAGAGTATGAAATTGTTTCTATGGCTGTTCGATGGTATTCAGCCTTTAATTACGAAACATGGGTGTAGATGGTATTCACCGCATGTTCGCTTGTGTGGAATAGCAATTAGCGAAGTTCCATGTCGCTATCTTACTCCGTTGAAATATGTCCCAATTGCAATAAGCCCTTTTAGCCTTCCATCTGCTCTTCGGTTGTAGTGTTAGAAGAACAAACTGCCGTATTCAATTGCTCCATTATACTGTATCGTTGTGTAACCAAGCAATCTGAAGTCTTTCTATTCCACTCGCAGCGTTAGCCTTGCGTTGATTCTGGCTATACAAAAGTGCTTCTCTTGTGGCGAGATAATCACTTTTGTCAGTCGTATAAAACTGCTAATATCTTTTAAACTAATCGGTCGAAATTGTTCAGCTTTTCTCTATTACTTTATGAAGCACAGCACAATACAATTAGCTTATCGGTGACCGCTAACTGTTCGAAGCTAAACTTGTAGAAGCTTTCTAAGGTCCGTTTCAACTTCACCTAGTTTGACTTGGATCTCGTTAATATAGTGGCCTCGCCACGCGTTATAAAGACGATTCTTTTCACTGCTGTTCACTTCGACGTCTCACTATAATGAATGTATAAGAAAAGAACTTTCACAAATATACTTCGATGATCTGAGAATGAGATCTCAGAATAATCGGAGAACGAAAGAGCCTCCTCTCTTCTGCGCAAGCCCTTTTATTAACTTCTCGAGGGGCGTTTCCATCCCTTCCAAAGCGTGGTACTGCGTCATCGCTAGAAGTTCCAACTTCGTTAATACATGACGGATTTTCAAAATTCAAAAACTGAAAATAAATTTCACCAAAATTCCAAATCAATGCTTTTACTGCAAATGGATTTCCACAATTCTGCATTCCAAAAGTAATAAAAATACCATAGTTTCAGCAATCTCCGTCTTCCTTTAAACTATCGTTGATTGGTTCATGCCTCTCCTCCAATAGCATAGTTTCTTCCTCAGCAGAATTCCTCGTTTCGTGCGACTGCGTCGTAAATCTTGGAACATTCTCGACTAAATGCTGACGTCACTGAGAATCTCAGCTCAAGTAGACTGCTGGCATAACATTTACGTCATCCGTGCTTACGTCATGACTACCCACGTCATAACTATGACAGCCATAACTCTCCTAATAAATTTCAATATAGCCACCGTGGTCTCTACATAATTCAATTACGGGGGCATTCTCCTCTCACCACGTTTTAAAAACAGTTGCAAATTGTTTTTAAACTCAGTGTTACAAGTATCTCAACTCTCTTGAACACGAAATTGAATTATTACTGGCTTACTCTAGGATAGTATCTTTTATGTTCCTTAATCATTATCTCTTCTACTCTGGGTTGTGTGTGGTTAATGTATTCTTTCCTCTCTACTTTCTCTTCTGACCAGTATTTCTATTTTCAAAGTTCTGCTGGCTCGTAGAAGGACCAGGATCGATTACAACATCCTGCCTTTTCTTTTGATTGTCAGCTTCTTTATCCCTTAATTCTTTTAAGTATTGCTGGCTTTCCTTCTCTCTTTGCTGATACTGATCGGGTGTCATAACCTGACCTTGAGTATTCTGGTTTCTATTTTGGTTATTCCTATTATAGTTACGGTTATACCCATTATTGTTGTAATATCTGCCTCTTCCATTGTAGTTTCCTCGGTTGTAGTTCCAACCTCTTCTCTGTTGATACGGTCGGTAACCTTGTGATCTGTAATTTCTAAACTGATTATTCCTGTGAGGACCTACATTGTCAGTTTTCTCCTGCTCTGGCTTGTCAGTTTGTTGGACTTGGTCCATATATACCGTATTGATTTCTTTAAACTCCTGCCTTTGACCTTTCTGGACTACGTTAGGCATTGGACTTGTGTAGTCTAACCTTCTTAGTAATTCATCCATGCTGGATAAATCCCTGATGTTGGACGAAATTATAAGTCTTCTCACCTCAACTGGCAGCATACGAGAAATCGCATCTATTAGTTGCTCCGTGGACAATGGGGGTTGCAAAAATCTCAAGCGGGACAACTGACTCGTAAAGAAATCAGCATACCTCGTTGGAAGAGTACCTGAGTATTTTCTTGAATACACCTCCGCTCTTAACGAATTCTGCGCTTCTATGGACCAAAATCGTTTGATTAATGCCTCTGCAAACTCGTCAAAGTTACTGAATGTGTATCTAAATGCGCGAAACCATTCAAGGGGTCCTCCAATCAGATATCTCTCTACTATCTTCATCTCTCTCTCTCTGGGAATGTGAGCTTCGATGAAATAATCTTTGAGATTCCTTACATACTCTATAGGTGTCAAACTATCAGTGTTACTGAATTTTTGTGGTTTGTCTTCGAAATTCCTAATGACCGTCACGTTCCTCGGATATGAATCCGGATAGTTTTTCCCACTATCTCGATAATTCCACTCAGGTTCCATATTCCTCTCGTCATCCTCCTCTCTGAATCTGGATACACGTTCTTCAGGAGTCACGTCTCTCTCTTCTGGCTCTAGGTTATGTCTTCTAGCATAATTCCTATTCAATTCGCAAGCTAAGCCTTCTGTATCCTTGTCGGTGATTTCTGTTAAGACTTTCTTTATTATCTCTTCTTTGTAGTCCTGCATTAAACTAGCCTCTCCTAACTTCAAATTTTTCAGTTTACTCGTCGTTTCATTTACATCCGAGACAACTTTATGCATCTGTTCCTCTAATGTAGATTTTAAAGTTTGCATATCCTGATCTAGTTGTGTTCTATCGTCAACTTGTTTTTCGGATAGCGAATTTATCCTGACGCTTAAATCTTTCCTAATCTGTACTACTTCATTGTTAATTTCTATCTGCGTACTGGCAAGTTTTCTTTCAATCCTTTCCTGAATTTGGGTTACATGTTCCCCACTTGACTTATTCCACTCGTCTTTCCATACCGCTACGTTTGCTGTTAACATTTCGGCTATGTCTACTTCGATATCCTCTTTTAATACTCTATTGTGGTCTAATACCTGGGTTCTCATGACCTCTACATCATACTTCAACTCGGCTAAAGACGTTGTTGTTCTAACTGATTCATCAACTAGTCTAGTCGCTGTGGGGGCGTGGTGGCGCAGCGGTCAAGCTGTATGCCTCTCACCAAGGCGGACCGGGTTCGATTCCCGGTCACTGCATGTGAGATTTTCGATGTGAAATGCCATGTCCTGTGGTTCGGATTCCACGTAAAACGGAGGTCCCGTGGCTTATGATCGCGAGATTAACGGTCACGTTAAACTACAAGCTTCCTTTTCCTTTTTTCTAGTCGCTAATGCAGTTATATTACGCGTACAAAGAGTTTTTGAGTTTTCGATTTCTTCCCTGACTTTATTTACATCAGTTTGGACTTTAGTAATATCTACGAAAACTGTGTTGACCTCTACCTGAATCTTAGTTATGTCACTTTGCACCTCAGTTATATCCGCACGAATGTTATTAATGTCTACCTGAACATTGGATACATCAGTTCTAGCTTTTTGAATTTCTTTTTGGACTTCCTCGACCTTGTCTTGGACAGTCGCAACATCATTTTTGACAACAACTACTTCGGCTCTAGCACAAGAAATATCCCCTCGGACATTAGCTACATCTAGATTTAACAGTGTAAGGTCTTTCTGTACCTTAGACACATCAAATTTAACATCATCAACACTTTTATGCACAATAGACACATCTTTATGGACATTAGACACGTCTGTGCGCATGTCCGTTACAGTATTCTCAATTCCTAGGGTATTAATCTGTAAACGCGACATATTATCCTCCAAATTAGCAGCACTAGTCTGAAGAACCTTCAAACTTTCACCCATGCTAGCTTTCAAATTACTAGCATTCTCCTCCATCCTTGCATTCAAATTAGCAGACAAATTACTAACATTCTCCTCCATTCTTGCATTCAAATTAGCAGACAAATTACTAACATTCTCCTCCATTCTTGCATTCAAATTAGCAGACAAATTACTATTATTCTCCTTCATGCTTTCATTCAGCATCTGCTTCATACTGCGATTCATGTTAGCAGACATCTCCTCTAACATTTTCTTCAAACTTTCATCTGCCATTACAATATTATTCAAAAATGGACTGCTGTAGGGACATACATCAAAAGAGCAAAATAACAACATTTGAGCAACACTTTTCACCATATATAAATTTGATCAATTTTCTGTCTTAAATCTAACTTATAACTACCTTATAATTAACCTTCGAAGATACTTCATGTTGAAACAAACTCCAGCACATGTTCAAATTTCTTTGGCTCATTTTAAAATATCCTAACATAAATAATTTACATTTACAATCCAAATAATTTAATTTTATCTTTAATATGACTAAAATGTCATAAGCCGGTCAAATAAAATAAGATTCCAGATTATAGGCGATTTTTCTAAGTTTCCTGCCCATTTAACCTTTCTCAAGTTGTATAAGATCTGATCTTTTCTGAGTGTAATTTTCCTAACACAATACAACATTTAATTCCTATATAATCACACTCTTAAATTCTACAATTGGCCTAGACATCTAACAAAGAATCAACCTCTTTATTTGAGTCTAATCGAACCCTACGTTTTAGGTTTGCCACTCTTATTGGCATTCAACCTGGTAATCCAGTTTTGTTGAATCGAGCCCCAACGTTTTAGGTGCGCCAATCTTTCTATTGTTCAACCTGGTGATCCAGTGTTGTTGAACATGCCCCACACGTTGACGGCGCCAATCTTTCTGTCCCCGTTTACCTGGATAGTAGGCTGTCAGATATCCGCCCCCTCAATCGGATTGCCAATTATCAATCGCACCGGCACAGTTACATCAATGAAAATGGCACTGACAGATACTATCGAGATAAGAGCACAGAAGTTCACAGGAAATCATTGTGGAACACACCAAAATAGACGGGGGTTCATACTTACCGTTACTTACCTCTTAATTATCTCGGGGTTTGAGTTGACAACAGGATCACTAAAGTCTGTTCACACAATAACCTCCACCATGACATTTAAAAATGAACCAGAACGAAGACGAGAACTTTGAACTGTACAAAAGCTTTATTTCTAATAAAGGGTATAATTTTACTAACACAACAAAATCAACGTGGCTATCAGTAGCCCAAGTCAATCTGACTACGTCCTCCAGTAGGACTTGCAAAAATTATCATACAACAAGATATTAAACATTTTAGCTCCCACGAGCTCCAAATAACGTAATATTCATAACACTATTGGATTGGAAAAGGACGTCAGGGTGTGACATATATAGAGCATTTGGTTTCCTTTTAATAAACATGAGAATGGTATTTATAGTCGCAAGGCCAGAGTGTGGACGACCTCACTCTCTGAGAACCAGATGTTGGCACAGCTGCGGGCTACCCTCCAGCCTGTTGCATACTGGTCAAATGCACTCCCTTCTCACGTGCTAAGTTACGTAAGAATACAGCTTGTTCTCTCAAGCTTTTAAATGTCTACAAGACAACTCACATTATATTTACGCAAATCTTTCAAGTACTTTGCTCACATCCTATTGGATCATTATGTTAATTTCTTAAACTTGTTAACTTCAATCCAAATGTTTAATTAGCTCTTAAATGTTTATAACAAAATCACATAAATTATTTATAACAATTAGAAATTGTTTATAATATTTGTCAAAGACAATAAAAATATTATAAGCACGCCTTTAACATCACTCTCGTTTCACATTATTTTCAAAAATATTTACAGCAATTATTTACAATATTAACATTTAAATTGTTTAAATTATTAATTTAAGAAATACATTAACCACATGTTCATCCGGTTGATAATTTTCATAATCGTGTTTAATATAATCGACCAATGAAGGTTAGTTATACATGTTAATGTCACAATCTGGTTTAATAAAGGTTTTAATAATGATTTGTGACGGCAACCTTCATTCAAAATCTTATCTCAAATTCTTTCAAAACTCGTGTTAATTATAACAGTAATTCACTTGATTAATTTTCAACGAACTATGACAATCTTACTCCAGCGGAAAATCCTTCGCTAACAAGTTAATGCACAATCTGCATTAAAAATATGCCCAAAATCATCATATATTAATCTATATGGCATTAAAAACTTCCACATAACTTACAAAACTTCCACAAATAATTCTTTAACATTAATTCCTGTGGGAACTTCCTTCATATTCAAGGACATTATATCTCAGCGACTTTCAACACGCGCTGCACTAGCGATTATACATTCATAGTTCCACTTCAAAATTTTTATAATCATTAATTGTTTCAAAACTGTTTTTCTATAACCTTCGTGGATTTCATTCATGAACCGAAATGAAGTCAAAACTTGCCAATCACAAACAAATTTAATAGTGAATACGCTTATATACGCCTGTCTGGTCTATCAAAATTTAAGATTAACATCTTAAAAGAAATTGCAGTATAAAAATACTATCTTCAAATAAAGTGCGACTAAAATGCAAAGTAGTCGAATAGAATCCAATTAGACTGGGGAATGCAAACATCGTTCTATAAATCTCTAATTGAGAAAAACTCCTAACAAAAGTACTTGACTTTAATGCATTCAATAATTCATTATTAAAGTTACTCTTTCACAAAAGTGTCTATGATGCAATGTTCATTCATAACTGACGATAAATGTCTGTGTTGCAATCAATTCAAATAACGACTAGTATTTCCAAGATCGTCGACAACGTAAGAGATTTTAACGCTCTAAAATCATTTAAATGTTCTTCCTTCTTGATGATGACAGAAAATTGGTCAAAGTAATTAAACTGGGGTAGAATTACTTTAATAAAATGACTCGCTGTCTGAATTTAAATCTGCCATAAAAAAAATCATTAACTTACAGTCAAATCGTGACTACAAAAAAAATTAATTACTGAAAAATCCAAATATCAGTCTCAACTGATTCAAAATCATTTACTATGCCCATGACATAACAATGTCTTAATAAATCGTCGAAAAAGGCATAACTCATCAAGGTGTACTGAGAATAAGAATCTCAACAAGAAAATAGGGCAAAAAACATGAGGATAAAAATATGGGAAAAATGGTTGCTCAAACATCATTAGTAAACTCAAATACAATAAACGTTCACGACTACCTTATCTGCCGATTGACGTTCCAGAGGAAAATTCCCCAAAGAAGACTGCTGATGGATCCATTTCACCACGTTAAAGCTGAGCTCCATCCTCGAAATAGGAAATAGCACCCTCGGAGAATCGAACTGCTTCCTTCTCCGGAAATCGCTCTGCTCCTTGAAGACGAATAGACATCCTTCCGGCAATAATCTTCTTTGTGAGTCGGGATATCCCTGACCTCTCTTGAAAAATTCCCTGAAGTTCCAGTAGACAATCGCCATGAAGTTTTGTAGAAATTTCCGAAGAAATTATTCATATTCAGAGTATGAAATTGTTTCTATGGCTGTTCGATGGTATTCAGCCTTTAATTACGAAACATGGGTGTAGATGGTATTCACCGCATGTTCGCTTGTGTGGAATAGCAATTAGCGAAGTTCCATGTCGCTATCTTACTCCGTTGAAATATGTCCCAATTGCAATAAGCCCTTTTAGCCTTCCATCTGCTCTTCGGTTGTAGTGTTAGAAGAACAAACTGCCGTATTCAATTGCTCCATTATACTGTATCGTTGTGTAACCAAGCAATCTGAAGTCTTTCTATTCCACTCGCAGCGTTAGCCTTGCGTTGATTCTGGCTATACAAAAGTGCTTCTCTTGTGGCGAGATAATCACTTTTGTCAGTCGTATAAAACTGCTAATATCTTTTAAACTAATCGGTCGAAATTGTTCAGCTTTTCTCTATTACTTTATGAAGCACAGCACAATACAATTAGCTTATCGGTGACCGCTAACTGTTCGAAGCTAAACTTGTAGAAGCTTTCTAAGGTCCGTTTCAACTTCACCTAGTTTGACTTGGATCTCGTTAATATAGTGGCCTCGCCACGCGTTATAAAGACGATTCTTTTCACTGCTGTTCACTTCGACGTCTCACTATAATGAATGTATAAGAAAAGAACTTTCACAAATATACTTCGATGATCTGAGAATGAGATCTCAGAATAATCGGAGAACGAAAGAGCCTCCTCTCTTCTGCGCAAGCCCTTTTATTAACTTCTCGAGGGGCGTTTCCATCCCTTCCAAAGCGTGGTACTGCGTCATCGCTAGAAGTTCCAACTTCGTTAATACATGACGGATTTTCAAAATTCAAAAACTGAAAATAAATTTCACCAAAATTCCAAATCAATGCTTTTACTGCAAATGGATTTCCACAATTCTGCATTCCAAAAGTAATAAAAATACCATAGTTTCAGCAATCTCCGTCTTCCTTTAAACTATCGTTGATTGGTTCATGCCTCTCCTCCAATAGCATAGTTTCTTCCTCAGCAGAATTCCTCGTTTCGTGCGACTGCGTCGTAAATCTTGGAACATTCTCGACTAAATGCTGACGTCACTGAGAATCTCAGCTCAAGTAGACTGCTGGCATAACATTTACGTCATCCGTGCTTACGTCATGACTACCCACGTCATAACTATGACAGCCATAACTCTCCTAATAAATTTCAATATAGCCACCGTGGTCTCTACATAATTCAATTACGGGGGCATTCTCCTCTCACCACGTTTTAAAAACAGTTGCAAATTGTTTTTAAACTCAGTGTTACAAGTATCTCAACTCTCCTGAACACGAAATTGAATTATTACTGGCTTACTCTAGGATAGTATCTTTTATGTTCCTTAATCATTATCTCTTCTACTCTGGGTTGTGTGTGGTTAATGTATTCTTTCCTCTCTACTTTCTCTTCTGACCAGTATTTCTATTTTCAAAGTTCTGCTGGCTCGTAGAAGGACCAGGATCGATTACAACATCCTGCCTTTTCTTTTGATTGTCAGCTTCTTTATCCCTTAATTCTTTTAAGTATTGCTGGCTTTCCTTCTCTCTTTGCTGATACTGATCGGGTGTCATAACCTGACCTTGAGTATTCTGGTTTCTATTTTGGTTATTCCTATTATAGTTACGGTTATACCCATTATTGTTGTAATATCTGCCTCTTCCATTGTAGTTTCCTCGGTTGTAGTTCCAACCTCTTCTCTGTTGATACGGTCGGTAACCTTGTGATCTGTAATTTCTAAACTGATTATTCCTGTGAGGACCTACATTGTCAGTTTTCTCCTGCTCTGGCTTGTCAGTTTGTTGGACTTGGTCCATATATACCGTATTGATTTCTTTAAACTCCTGCCTTTGACCTTTCTGGACTACGTTAGGCATTGGACTTGTGTAGTCTAACCTTCTTAGTAATTCATCCATGCTGGATAAATCCCTGATGTTGGACGAAATTATAAGTCTTCTCACCTCAACTGGCAGCATACGAGAAATCGCATCTATTAGTTGCTCCGTGGACAATGGGGGTTGCAAAAATCTCAAGCGGGACAACTGACTCGTAAAGAAATCAGCGTACCTCGTTGGAAGAGTACCTGAGTATTTTCTTGAATACACCTCCGCTCTTAACGAATTCTGCGCTTCTATGGACCAAAATCGTTTGATTAATGCCTCTGCAAACTCGTCAAAGTTACTGAATGTGTATCTAAATGCGCGAAACCATTCAAGGGGTCCTCCAATCAGATATCTCTCTACTATCTTCATCTCTCTCTCTCTGGGAATGTGAGCTTCGATGAAATAATCTTTGAGATTCCTTACATACTCTATAGGTGTCAAACTATCAGTGTTACTGAATTTTTGTGGTTTGTCTTCGAAATTCCTAATGACCGTCACGTTCCTCGGATATGAATCCGGATAGTTTTTCCCACTATCTCGATAATTCCACTCAGGTTCCATATTCCTCTCGTCATCCTCCTCTCTGAATCTGGATACACGTTCTTCAGGAGTCACGTCTCTCTCTTCTGGCTCTAGGTTATGTCTTCTAGCATAATTCCTATTCAATTCGCAAGCTAAGCCTTCTGTATCCTTGTCGGTGATTTCTGTTAAGACTTTCTTTATTATCTCTTCTTTGTAGTCCTGCATTAAACTAGCCTCTCCTAACTTCAAATTTTTCAGTTTACTCGTCGTTTCATTTACATCCGAGACAACTTTATGCATCTGTTCCTCTAATGTAGATTTTAAAGTTTGCATATCCTGATCTAGTTGTGTTCTATCGTCAACTTGTTTTTCGGATAGCGAATTTATCCTGACGCTTAAATCTTTCCTAATCTGTACTACTTCATTGTTAATTTCTATCTGCGTACTGGCAAGTTTTCTTTCAATCCTTTCCTGAATTTGGGTTACATGTTCCCCACTTGACTTATTCCACTCGTCTTTCCATACCGCTACGTTTGCTGTTAACATTTCGGCTATGTCTACTTCGATATCCTCTTTTAATACTCTATTGTGGTCTAATACCTGGGTTCTCATGACCTCTACATCATACTTCAACTCGGCTAAAGACGTTGTTGTTCTAACTGATTCATCAACTAGTCTAGTCGCTGTGGGGGCGTGGTGGCGCAGCGGTCAAGCTGTATGCCTCTCACCAAGGCGGACCGGGTTCGATTCCCGGTCACTGCATGTGAGATTTTCGATGTGAAATGCCATGTCCTGTGGTTCGGATTCCACGTAAAACGGAGGTCCCGTGGCTTATGATCGCGAGATTAACGGTCACGTTAAACTACAAGCTTCCTTTTCCTTTTTTCTAGTCGCTAATGCAGTTATATTACGCGTACAAAGAGTTTTTGAGTTTTCGATTTCTTCCCTGACTTTATTTACATCAGTTTGGACTTTAGTAATATCTACGAAAACTGTGTTGACCTCTACCTGAATCTTAGTTATGTCACTTTGCACCTCAGTTATATCCGCACGAATGTTATTAATGTCTACCTGAACATTGGATACATCAGTTCTAGCTTTTTGAATTTCTTTTTGGACTTCCTCGACCTTGTCTTGGACAGTCGCAACATCATTTTTGACAACAACTACTTCGGCTCTAGCACAAGAAATATCCCCTCGGACATTAGCTACATCTAGATTTAACATTGTAAGGTCTTTCTGTACCTTAGACACATCAAATTTAACATCATCAACACTTTTATGCACAATAGACACATCTTTATGGACATTAGACACGTCTGTGCGCATGTCCGTTACAGTATTCTCAATTCCTAGGGTATTAATCTGTAAACGCGACATATTATCCTCCAAATTAGCAGCACTAGTCTGAAGAACCTTCAAACTTTCACCCATGCTAGCTTTCAAATTACTAGCATTCTCCTCCATCCTTGCATTCAAATTAGCAGACAAATTACTAACATTCTCCTCCATTCTTGCATTCAAATTAGCAGACAAATTACTAACATTCTCCTCCATTCTTGCATTCAAATTAGCAGACAAATTACTATTATTCTCCTTCATGCTTTCATTCAGCATCTGCTTCATACTGCGATTCATGTTAGCAGACATCTCCTCTAACATTTTCTTCAAACTTTCATCTGCCATTACAATATTATTCAAAAATGGACTGCTGTAGGGACATACATCAAAAGAGCAAAATAACAACATTTGAGCAACACTTTTCACCATATATAAATTTGATCAATTTTCTGTCTTAAATCTAACTTATAACTACCTTATAATTAACCTTCGAAGATACTTCATGTTGAAACAAACTCCAGCACATGTTCAAATTTCTTTGGCTCATTTTAAAATATCCTAACATAAATAATTTACATTTACAATCCAAATAATTTAATTTTATCTTTAATATGACTAAAATGTCATAAGCCGGTCAAATAAAATAAGATTCCAGATTATAGGCGATTTTTCTAAGTTTCCTGCCCATTTAACCTTTCTCAAGTTGTATAAGATCTGATCTTTTCTGAGTGTAATTTTCCTAACACAATACAACATTTAATTCCTATATAATCACACTCTTAAATTCTACAATTGGCCTAGACATCTAACAAAGAATCAACCTCTTTATTTGAGTCTAATCGAACCCTACGTTTTAGGTTTGCCACTCTTATTGGCATTCAACCTGGTAATCCAGTTTTGTTGAATCGAGCCCCAACGTTTTAGGTGCGCCAATCTTTCTATTGTTCAACCTGGTGATCCAGTGTTGTTGAACATGCCCCACACGTTGACGGCGCCAATCTTTCTGTCCCCGTTTACCTGGATAGTAGGCTGTCAGATATCCGCCCCCTCAATCGGATTGCCAATTATCAATCGCACCGGCACAGTTACATCAATGAAAATGGCACTGACAGATACTATCGAGATAAGAGCACAGAAGTTCACAGGAAATCATTGTGGAACACACCAAAATAGACGGGGGTTCATACTTACCGTTACTTACCTCTTAATTATCTCGGGGTTTGAGTTGACAACAGGATCACTAAAGTCTGTTCACACAATAACCTCCACCATGACATTTAAAAATGAACCAGAACGAAGACGAGAACTTTGAACTGTACAAAAGCTTTATTTCTAATAAAGGGTATAATTTTACTAACACAACAAAATCAACGTGGCTATCAGTAGCCCAAGTCAATCTGACTACGTCCTCCAGTAGGACTTGCAAAAATTATCATACAACAAGATATTAAACATTTTAGCTCCCACGAGCTCCAAATAACGTAATATTCATAACACTATTGGATTGGAAAAGGACGTCAGGGTGTGACATATATAGAGCATTTGGTTTCCTTTTAATAAACATGAGAATGGTATTTATAGTCGCAAGGCCAGAGTGTGGACGACCTCACTCTCTGAGAACCAGATGTTGGCACAGCTGCGGGCTACCCTCCAGCCTGTTGCATACTGGTCAAATGCACTCCCTTCTCACGTGCTAAGTTACGTAAGAATACAGCTTGTTCTCTCAAGCTTTTAAATGTCTACAAGACAACTCACATTATATTTACGCAAATCTTTCAAGTACTTTGCTCACATCCTATTGGATCATTATGTTAATTTCTTAAACTTGTTAACTTCAATCCAAATGTTTAATTAGCTCTTAAATGTTTATAACAAAATCACATAAATTATTTATAACAATTAGAAATTGTTTATAATATTTGTCAAAGACAATAAAAATATTATAAGCACGCCTTTAACATCACTCTCGTTTCACATTATTTTCAAAAATATTTACAGCAATTATTTACAATATTAACATTTAAATTGTTTAAATTATTAATTTAAGAAATACATTAACCACATGTTCATCCGGTTGATAATTTTCATAATCGTGTTTAATATAATCGACCAATGAAGGTTAGTTATACATGTTAATGTCACAATCTGGTTTAATAAAGGTTTTAATAATGATTTGTGACGGCAACCTTCATTCAAAATCTTATCTCAAATTCTTTCAAAACTCGTGTTAATTATAACAGTAATTCACTTGATTAATTTTCAACGAACTATGACAATCTTACTCCAGCGGAAAATCCTTCGCTAACAAGTTAATGCACAATCTGCATTAAAAATATGCCCAAAATCATCATATATTAATCTATATGGCATTAAAAACTTCCACATAACTTACAAAACTTCCACAAATAATTCTTTAACATTAATTCCTGTGGGAACTTCCTTCATATTCAAGGACATTATATCTCAGCGACTTTCAACACGCGCTGCACTAGCGATTATACATTCATAGTTCCACTTCAAAATTTTTATAATCATTAATTGTTTCAAAACTGTTTTTCTATAACCTTCGTGGATTTCATTCATGAACCGAAATGAAGTCAAAACTTGCCAATCACAAACAAATTTAATAGTGAATACGCTTATATACGCCTGTCTGGTCTATCAAAATTTAAGATTAACATCTTAAAAGAAATTGCAGTATAAAAATACTATCTTCAAATAAAGTGCGACTAAAATGCAAAGTAGTCGAATAGAATCCAATTAGACTGGGGAATGCAAACATCGTTCTATAAATCTCTAATTGAGAAAAACTCCTAACAAAAGTACTTGACTTTAATGCATTCAATAATTCATTATTAAAGTTACTCTTTCACAAAAGTGTCTATGATGCAATGTTCATTCATAACTGACGATAAATGTCTGTGTTGCAATCAATTCAAATAACGACTAGTATTTCCAAGATCGTCGACAACGTAAGAGATTTTAACGCTCTAAAATCATTTAAATGTTCTTCCTTCTTGATGATGACAGAAAATTGGTCAAAGTAATTAAACTGGGGTAGAATTACTTTAATAAAATGACTCGCTGTCTGAATTTAAATCTGCCATAAAAAAAATCATTAACTTACAGTCAAATCGTGACTACAAAAAAAATTAATTACTGAAAAATCCAAATATCAGTCTCAACTGATTCAAAATCATTTACTATGCCCATGACATAACAATGTCTTAATAAATCGTCGAAAAAGGCATAACTCATCAAGGTGTACTGAGAATAAGAATCTCAACAAGAAAATAGGGCAAAAAACATGAGGATAAAAATATGGGAAAAATGGTTGCTCAAACATCATTAGTAAACTCAAATACAATAAACGTTCACGACTACCTTATCTGCCGATTGACGTTCCAGAGGAAAATTCCCCAAAGAAGACTGCTGATGGATCAATTTCACCACGTTAAAGCTGAGCTCCATCCTCGAAATAGGAAATAGCACCCTCGGAGAATCGAACTGCTTCCTTCTCCGGAAATCGCTCTGCTCCTTGAAGACGAATAGACATCCTTCCGGCAATAATCTTCTTTGTGAGTCGGGATATCCCTGACCTCTCTTGAAAAATTCCCTGAAGTTCCAGTAGACAATCGCCATGAAGTTTTGTAGAAATTTCCGAAGAAATTATTCATATTCAGAGTATGAAATTGTTTCTATGGCTGTTCGATGGTATTCAGCCTTTAATTACGAAACATGGGTGTAGATGGTATTCACCGCATGTTCGCTTGTGTGGAATAGCAATTAGCGAAGTTCCATGTCGCTATCTTACTCCGTTGAAATATGTCCCAATTGCAATAAGCCCTTTTAGCCTTCCATCTGCTCTTCGGTTGTAGTGTTAGAAGAACAAACTGCCGTATTCAATTGCTCCATTATACTGTATCGTTGTGTAACCAAGCAATCTGAAGTCTTTCTATTCCACTCGCAGCGTTAGCCTTGCGTTGATTCTGGCTATACAAAAGTGCTTCTCTTGTAGCGAGATAATCACTTTTGTCAGTCGTATAAAACTGCTAATATCTTTTAAACTAATCGGTCGAAATTGTTCAGCTTTTCTCTATTACTTTATGAAGCACAGCACAATACAATTAGCTTATCGGTGACCGCTAACTGTTCGAAGCTAAACTTGTAGAAGCTTTCTAAGGTCCGTTTCAACTTCACCTAGTTTGACTTGGATCTCGTTAATATAGTGGCCTCGCCACGCGTTATAAAGACGATTCTTTTCACTGCTGTTCACTTCGACGTCTCACTATAATGAATGTATAAGAAAAGAACTTTCACAAATATACTTCGATGATCTGAGAATGAGATCTCAGAATAATCGGAGAACGAAAGAGCCTCCTCTCTTCTGCGCAAGCCCTTTTATTAACTTCTCGAGGGGCGTTTCCATCCCTTCCAAAGCGTGGTACTGCGTCATCGCTAGAAGTTCCAACTTCGTTAATACATGACGGATTTTCAAAATTCAAAAACTGAAAATAAATTTCACCAAAATTCCAAATCAATGCTTTTACTGCAAATGGATTTCCACAATTCTGCATTCCAAAAGTAATAAAAATACCATAGTTTCAGCAATCTCCGTCTTCCTTTAAACTATCGTTGATTGGTTCATGCCTCTCCTCCAATAGCATAGTTTCTTCCTCAGCAGAATTCCTCGTTTCGTGCGACTGCGTCGTAAATCTTGGAACATTCTCGACTAAATGCTGACGTCACTGAGAATCTCAGCTCAAGTAGACTGCTGGCATAACATTTACGTCATCCGTGCTTACGTCATGACTACCCACGTCATAACTATGACAGCCATAACTCTCCTAATAAATTTCAATATAGCCACCGTGGTCTCTACATAATTCAATTACGGGGGCAGTACCTTAGACAGAAAAAATCAACCACTAACAAAATAATGTTGCTGAACTAAACAAAATCATAGTACTAATTAACAACAAACTAATTCAAAAGCATGGAAAGCAGCGAAGCACAATGGAACAAACAGCAGTAAGCAACTCACTAGCACGTGGTACTAATGTTTGTGCTTGGTATTATAGTGGCCTAACGTAACGTCATCCACTCACGCGTCATATGCATAGGTTCCCCTGTGTTCAACCAACAAAGGACTGATCAGCCACTCAAAATATCTTCCTCTAGCTCTAATGTTGGCAGGGCCCCAGATGCATACCTGCCAACCTTCGGAAGTCAAAAATAGGAAGATTTTTGAATTATAGATTTCATCATGCGCAGTATACTATGGCGAGGGCGAATGAGGGTACACGAAAGACCTGCGTGTCTTGATTGGCAAAGTATGAATTCAGCATAAAATTCACAAAAATGTAAACAATCTTCAATCATCGAGTAGTATGTTTGGCCAATATTTAAACGTAAGAGAACATAATTGTGTGTTTAAGAGAAAATGCATACAATCATTCGTATGGATTACACGTCAAATTCGCTACCACATATTCATTCTACTTTAGATTCCGCCATGGTCCGTATTGACAAGAGATTATAAACCAATATAGTACAATATATTTCCGTCAATCAATACCAAACGGAAATATATTGTACTATATTGATTTATTACCACATATTCACGTAGGCTTGACAACTGTTTGTCCGTAATATACCACCAATTAGTATGCGGTACGGCGATCAGCTGACTCACCATTCCGAAATCGCAGCTATGGAGCTCACAGCCAAGCGAGGAACTTACACAAACTTGCATAAAAAACCAAGGTTACGCCAATCACAAAAGAAATTACGACTTACGAGAGAATCTCCTTGAGCAGGGTGTCTACTGTAAGGATGAAGTAAAAATTAGTTACTTTTTAGCTACCTTTTAGTTAATTTTAGTTACCTTTGAATTCAAGATACGTCTGCGGTCTGCAAGTAAAGGGGCTCATCACGCGGTGAGGAAAAACAACAATGAAATGTGTTTAAAGCGGTAAATACAATTCACTTAGGGAGTTATAAAAGAATTAAAAATAATAAATAAATACTAGATATTTATTATCAAATGAGTTGTTTCAGATAATACGTCTTGTGCACAAGGCGTTTTTATAATTGCCAAGAGGTTGCTCTGCTCTTGACCAATTGGCGAGATTTCCTTTGTCACCGCGTTAGATCACGAAGAAATTTATGGGACGTTACGTGATTGTAACCGAATTCTGTCTTCGCGGTCAGGTACGGAGAAATTTCGAGATGTTACACGATCGGCGCTGGTCTCACCCGTTTGTCGAGATTCCCGTAGTTTTCGCGATAGAACACGGATAAATATCGCGATTTAGATAATCGGTGTCACTTTTAGTCGTTCGACGAGATTTCCATTGTCCTTGAGGTCGGGCACGAGAAAATATAGCATTATTACGCAATCGGCGCCACTTGCTGTCCGTTTGACAATAATCCAGTTGTCCTCGTCATTGAGTGCGGATAAATATCGTGATGTACCGCAAACGCTGCCGCTCTCGGCTGTTTTACGAGATTCACGTTGTCCTCGCGATATTGTGCATACCGCGCCACACCCGGCCGTTGAACGATTGTCTATTCGTCCTGACAGAATGGTGGAGGCAAGCTCAAGATTGGACATGGTTAAAATTCACGAGTAGTTATGGACAAGTTGTATGGCCGGCGCCGTGATTCCCACTGTCCCTATGCTGTGGTTGGGAGTTCATCGGTTCAGGGTGGATCACGAGGAGAAATTAGTATCGCAACGCTACGTAGGCTGTCATATCTAAGTGGGTTAATGCACTTCTCGCTCCCCGTACGCTTTTGAGTATACGGACATGGGAAAAGTAGCGAGTAGGTTTCGGAATGTTTCGTGATTGGTGCCCGATCGCCTTTGACGGGATTCCCGCAGTCCTCGTGGTCACAAGTTCACGCTAGGGTACGGGTTTTATGATTTTACGTAACTGACGTCGATTTCGGTCCATTTGACGAGATTCCCGCAGACAAGTCGTGCGGTCAGCTGGCCGTCTTGAGTATGAATGTTCGAAGTAGATATCAAATATTAAGAATTATTCTGAGAGGATTGCACGAATAATACGACTCGAGGACACGTTATCTTTCGAATGCCAATCACGAATTATACAAGTTTTCGAAATAACCGGTTAGATTATAATATATCCGATGGAACCAAAGTTCGAAGGAAAAATCGACATATAACGGAATTTCGAATTAACCATACTGGATGTCGCAAATTTACGAGACAGATTTTTAAAATAAGTTATAGCCCACGTATTTCGAAGCTTTTTCATAATTCTTGTTCGAAACGGTAACATTTCGCAAGATTACGACATTAAATTATTTTTCGTTATTTCTGGACTTCAATTTGACATAGTCTCCAAATAAATGCGAGAAATGCGAGGTTTCTGATTAGTTTCAGAAGTTTTCGCGAATAAACGTCTCGCGAAAAGTCAGATTTCCTAATAACACAGATAAATATTTCACACAAAACTAAAAAGTCTTCTTGATGCCGAAAATATACGCTGAACGATGTATACCACTCAAGGTATCCTCAGTATGCATTTCCTTGAGCTCAGGCACGGGGAAATATAGCTTATGCAAACGGCGCCGCTTGCGTGAAACTCGCTCCATCGCAATCTCTGAGCCTAGAGGCGCGTGTTTAAACGATTCAATCCACCTACAAAAAAATTTAGTTACCCGAATGTAAAATTCGTTACGTTCGTTACCCATTTGTAAAATTCGTTACTTTCGTTACAGGTCGACACCCTGTTGAGAACGGAAATTATTTGCAGTTCCTTTTTTTTTACAATATATCACTGTGGCCCGAAATTCGGAAGAAATAATAGTAATTAAGAAGATCGGAAGACGAGGTGAAAATTCGGAAAGTTTCCGAATAAATCGGAAGGGTTGGCAGGTATGCAGATGGTATTGCTAGCATTAACATTTACCAGTAGGAGAAAAGGAGGGGGATGCTGACAAACTAGATCCACCAACTGGTTGTAATCCGGTGAAATGTATATGTTACATACTGTTGTCATGTACGAATTGCAACGGCACCTCTTCACTAAAGAGACTGGAGTGAACAATAGTGCAGACAAAACTGGTGGCTACAGCACTGTCCACTCGGCCCTTAGAGAAGAGTTCGAAGTTATGCATTGTTGTCCCATATCCAGGATGGAAACAGGATTCCTGAAGACAATGGTTGCCATTTACGAGGAAATTAATTGATGTAACTCCGCGAGATGAACATACCTGTTACAGTTCTATTGTATTAGTGTAATTGTGTGGACAGTAGAAGATTGTCTTCTACTCAAGCTTGACAGTTCATTTGTCCTTTCTTTAGGTGGAGATGCTAGAGGAGGAGAGCACAACTCTATCTCCATATCTCCGCCCAGAGACAAAGATTTTGAAGGGGGCGCTCTCTTCAGTGGCGCATGGATCTTGTCAGTCTTTCCTTCTCTTGCTCTTGGAGTAGAGCGAGAGCGGTGTTGGTGGACCTCTTCCCGGTCCGAAGACTGGGTGTCAGTCCCTGACGTCTCATTCGGGAAGAAAGTGTTGCCTTCCCCTCAGACAACTGGGCGACAGGCTTTCATCCTTCCCCACACATCAATCTGGGAGATTTCTCTGACTAACCAAGATAGATTCTACCAGCATCGCTACTTCACGGTCTTGGGAGCGGAAGGTCTATACTCTGTATTACGAATGAACGATGACAGCTGTCATCCGCTTGAAGGGCGAAGTGTGAAAATGAGACGAGCGGGGCAATGGTTTCCAAGGCAACAGCGACAGTTGAGAGCACATGGTTTGAGGCAGTGTTCTACTGTGCTTTGACTCGTCACAGTCATTAGTATTATCCTGTGTACCTATCGACGTACATTTTTGCTTATTCTTTCATAGGCTACAGTTAACGTTCTGTGTTTGTTGGAGACGTGTGTATATACAGATTTTGATAGTTTATTTATTTTATTCGCATCATCGTGATTATATTTTCGTTGCGTAAAACTGGCATCGAACCATGCTCACGAGAGGCCCAGGACCATTCTCCTTCTCCGCGACAAAAACGACTTCAAATCGTGGCGTGACTCTCCATAGCCAAGCAAGGGAGATGCTATGTGCTGTGAGGAATTTTATGGAGGAAGAAGGGGAAAGTATGCGCTTATGGGAGGAACCTCTGATTCCATTTGTTAGGTGAGGAAAAGATACTGCAAAGGCTCTTGGTGTGAGTGAAACCACTATGAACCGAGAGACAGAAAAGTTCTCATCTGGTGATGCAGACCCAAACTTTCAACTCCAGGGCAGAGGCAGAGAGAAGGGTTGGGCACCAATTTAGATAGCTTCCAACAAGATGATGTTAGACGGCACATTTATGGATATTATTGTAGGAAAGAAATTCCAACATGTCTCAAACTTGTTTCGCCTAGAGAGGCAGAATTATTATTATCATCGTGCTCTCATTTTGTTGCATCAAATGTGTCCTTCCATACTAATAAGGTCGACTTCCCCTGTACTTGTGTCTCCCTCCGAGCCTCTTGGAATGTCATGAGTCATGTCGCACCATGTGCACAAGGTAAAACCTTATAACATGGCTGACTTTTAACCTTTTCCGCTCGTGTGTCGACCTGAGGTCGACAGCCTTCACTTAGCGTTATAGCTTGTGTGTCGACCCTGAGTCGACACAATGTTTGGCCGCTCGTTTCTAGGTTACCTGGCATGCCAGGGCTTTTGTACTTCGTTTGGTAACTGTGGTTCCGGAAACCGAAAGAAACCGAACAGAAGTGCTTTAGTTTCTCTTTGCTCGGCAAGACTGCTCCGTTTCCTTGACATTGAAAGCAGTCGCGGTAAAACAACATGGCGTTATAGCTCGTGTGTCGACCCTGAGTCGACACATTGTTCGGCCCGCTCGTTTCTAGGTTACCTGGTATGCCAGGTCTTTTGTACTTCGTTTGGCAACTGCTGGTCCCGGAAATAGAAAGTAACGAAACACGAGTGTTTTGGTTTCTCTTTGCTCGGGATAACTGCTCCGTTTCCTTGAAATGAAGAGCAGTCGCGGTGAAGCAACATGACGGCGCACAGTCTGACTGAAGCTGAGATCCGGGCGTCTATTTCGGCTGATTTTGATGATAGTGACCATAAGAGCGATGCAATTTTTGAATCTGGCGATGAAAATGATATATCCATGAGTGATTCAAGTGACGATATTAGATATCAGCATCGCAAGATATCATGGAGGAGGCGATAACATTATGTGAAGCACTCAGGGTCAATCCAGGCATTTGCTTTGAACGCTTCCACACACTCAATACATACCGTAAAGAAAGTTAAAAACATTATTTTGTGTCATGTAAATGCCATACTTTCATTAATTTTGTACTACCTTCCTGTATCTATTGTTACAACCAGTACTTAATACCAGGTTTTAAAATATGAAGAATGCTGACAGAAATAAATACGAGTTGGGAGAAACCGGGACTTGCAATAATTCGAGTGGAAAGGGTTAAAGATAGGCATGTGGTCCCATGCACATTTTGTAGAAAGATGTATGGTCTATTATTCTTAGCCAAATAGTTTGTGGATATCTTTAATGGTTTTGGCAAAGTAGACCAAGAAGTGTTAGCGAGGCTTAAACTGTTTAAGTGATTTCCAGATACCATTACAGCCCGGCTTCTCTTTATCATAGTTCATCTTTAATACACAAAATCCTTCTTTGGAATGTGCTATAGGTAAGAATGAAAACTGCCTAAAAATTGGTGCAGTGCTTCTTGAGTAACACGTACATAAAGCAACAGATGAGATAACCTGTCACAGTGGCAACGCGGCTTCCCCACGTGCTGCTTTGACAGACATCAGTGTTCTTAGTTTGTAATCCAGATTATAGCAGATGCAGGAGCCACCCCATCAGCAGGAGTGCAAGAGAGATAGTGGCGCACCATTTCTCTCTTCTACACTTATTTTTTCAAGTTGGGATGGGATGGACTAAGGTGCCCAGGTCAGCAAAGTCTTCTTTCCATGCGTCACTATTGAGAATGATGTTGCGATGGAATATAATTCCGCAGATCTCATTCAGAATTTTGTATTTTTAGCCTACTTTCGATTTTTGCAAAAAATGAAAGTAGACTTATGAGATCCACACAGGGCCAAAAATTGTGTGTCTGTCTGTACTCTGAATGTCTGTCCCCCCCCTATCAATTCACACACGTTGAAACCGAATTGAATGAAATTTGGTACAGAGGTAGCACTAGCAAAGGGCACCTCAGTGTCATGTTCTATATCGCCGCCATCTTTACCAAAACTGAATGGCGGCCACTCAAACGTTCAGAACGTAAAATCAAATAACGACTAAACTAATCATCCTATCTCTACCAAATTTAATAACAACATACCTTTATATGGGATGTGTCTTATACCCAAACTAGAAGGTCATCAGTCATACCATTTCAGGATGGCGGCCGTATGAATTATGCAAACTTTATAATCCATAACATGGGACCCACCAATTCCGATTAGCGAGCCAAGGGTGGTTTAAGCTATTCTAAAGGACGTAATCAGTTATTTATTATAATTTAATATTATAATATTATACTGTATTAGTGACTTAAAAGAGCTGAGCCGTCTGTCACTTGACAATAATTATGGCAGCTGGCCTCTTGTGCCTGTCCTATTATTTCAGTAATTTGAGAATGTTGTATGCGATATAGCCTACTGATAGAATTAAGATAAACTTTGTATGAAATGATTTTCATTTATAATGAAGATGTACTGCAGTGAAGAAATTGTTTATTTCAAGACATTATTTGCTAACACGTATCTAATTCAGTTAATAACACCAATGTTTTAAGGACATGTTGGTCTCTCACGCGGTTGACTGGCGATCGAATCCTACTATAGTAACCTTTTTTTTTTTACCTTGAATTCTTTTACAAATGATGTGGACGAGCTCTTTACACAGATACTAAATAAAATGCCATTTAGCTCAAAGGATAGGCTAATGTATACACTCGTTTATTAATAGGCCTAATCACAGCCCCAGCATCGCACATAAACAGAAGGCATTAGAAAAAGGAGATTCAAGATACACGTTGTCATCGACCACAGCCTTATCAATGCCTCTGTACGGTGCTGTCCTCATGTGGGTTATGTGGGTAATAAATTGTTCCAAACATTCCGCTTTGTAAATGCCTGGCCTCCTGAATTATGGCAATTTTATAATAGCTCAAATTCTAGCCATGACCGCACTCTTGATTACCTTTAAGCACTTCCGACTGGATTGCCTCCCTCCTGGTTGCTTTAAACTGCCTGCTCATTCAACACTCAGAGGCGTACAAGATGTAGCCTATATTAATTCACTGCTAGGTTGCAGCACTTGCGTCTAGCTACCGGGATGTCAGCGGAGCTTCGGAGCCCTTCGGCTGCTATCCGCAATCCTCGCGTTAGCTCGGCACTCTCAGTGCACAGCGTTCAAATAAACAGCAGGCAGCGGGGCTTCGGAGCCCTTCGGCTGCTATCGGCAATCCTCGCGTTAGCTCGGCACTCTCAGTGCACCGCGTTCAAATAAACAGCAGGCAGTGTGGAACTGAGCATTGAGCTTAGATCTTTTATTGCAGGTTTAGCACACTATATTACATACATACATACTGTAAATTAAAACTACATTCATAATATTGTGTAAAGACATGAATATTTCCATTACATCAATTAACACGGTAGTTCGTCAACTAAACAAATTAATCACAGTAGAATTAAAAATTTAACGCTAGTGTTCATAAGACGGCAAGTCATGAATGAATAAAATATGAACCAAAATTAGTCCTTGGTGTGCTTTATAGGGACATATAAGTCGTTCCTATTATTGAAGTTTTCTATCATCTCACTCCTATCCGTCAGGCTTAACGAAAGTCAATTTACGGAGCTTCTTTGGTGGCTTCTTCGTGGCGAACAGAGACTAATTGTAGGTTTAGCACACTTGACTTGAATAATAATAATAATTTTCCATTACATCAATCAATCAATATGTTACGGTAGTTCGTTAACTAAACAATTTAATCCCAGAAGAATTACAAAGCTCTACTGTAGCACGAATAACTTGAAATAATTCAGAGAACAGAACTTCAGATTTATTGCATTCCACTAGCATGGTGAAGCATGGCTCAGTAGCATGTGTTTAACTGACAATGGAGGGAAAATCTGAGCTAACAAGAGGTTTGGCGATAGCAGGCGAAGGGCCCCGAAGCCCCGCTGACATCTTGGTAGCTAGACGCAAGTGGTTGCAGCACCAACCTACTGTGATCGCCGCGGATTTCTAAAGGGGAAGATACCTAAAACGAAGGAGGCTTAATATCGAGATTAACGGATGTGAATGCATTACAGGAAGTTAGTAGTTTTGATATATAATCATCATAAAGAATATAACTTAATATTGATTTAGGCACTTGCTGGCTGATTATCAATATAAAATAAAACAAAAAATACATGGTGGTGGAGGTGATTGTTTTAGGGGTGAGGACAAATAGTTATAAGTATACCCATACATTTAGGAGTAAGTAGGCTATATGTTCTTGTTCAACCATAACGGGAATTTCGCCGAACTGCGTGCATTTCAGCAACGCTTCGGTTTGCTTCTGGTCAACTGTATGCAATATCAACTAACAATTTATTTAACCTTATTTTTATTTGGACATGTTTCAAGCTTGCTTTTAACTCACCTTCAGCAATATATCATTTAAATTTTTAAAAGATTTTTCATATAAACTTGTAAGGCTTTCTTATACCAAAATTTATGCGAGTATGAAATTCACTTACAAATTTCCTCTCGTAACACATTTTTTAGTTCTTTGTGGTCTTTAAATATATTCAAAAACACTGTAATAATTTCTTCAATTAACAGTCATTTGTTTCGCAAGCATGTCGAATATAATTAGTTGGGACTGAATGTATTTACCACGTTTTGAGTAATTTTAATATCAGTTTCTTCCTTCGTAATAAATAATATTGAATTGTATCTAGGGTATAATGTCAGACAGCTTATTTTGACATACAAGCTTAATGTAAGTTTCTCTTAGTGTCGAGATGTCAATATGGATGCAATTCTGTGTGGTCGAAGGTGTCTACGACAATACTCGAAAACAAATCAGAAAATTTGTGTAAGTTTAAAGCTTTAGGATTGAATTTTTGTGTTCTTCTAAATAACATAAAACAAAACTTACCCCTAATGCCATTAATGTGCATGTGCTGCTACTGATATCGCGCCAGGAGTTGGCAGTTGGGGTTGAACTGCAGATGTCTTCCCGCTCACTGCGTATCGCGCATTCCAAAAACATTAAGTTAGTCACTACTTGCTTCACTCACTCAGCACATTCCTTCATTCACTGGCTGCGTGTCTTGTGTTGCAATAACAACGATTGGCATGCGGGAAGCCGATATATTTAGGTCTGGAAAAGGCGGGCCGCGCATGCGTACTTCAAGACCCCTCGCACCCCGTCGCAGTGTGTTGAACTGCCATCTCCTGACGCGATGATATTAACTACGAGATAGCGAGGTGACCCGTCAACGGGGAATCAGGTATTAAACGATTCATCTCAAGGTGTGGGATGGATACGACACTCTAGAGACTGCTCTTTAAGGGGACAACCCTTAGATGCTTAGGCATCCTGCAAATCATCCTCCCTGTATACTGCCTACTCAGTTTCAAGGAGGTTGATGGTGGAGTTTGAAACCTATGGCCTTGCACGTTAGTGTGTGTATACAACCCATTCCATAAAAACAATAATATCTAAAATACAAGGGCGCCAGGAAATGTTCTCCGCAGTGACTACGTGCAGCTGCGAGAGATTGCGTCATCAGTTTAGTTGGCAGCACAGTGTCCTTGAAAGGGTGAAGGCCACATGTGTGGGCTGTGGAAATTGTGTGTATAGTTAGAATGTTGGAAGAGTGCAACAGTATGTTATGAATGGCTGTGGTGAGTACAAAGTTTACTGTTTGTTATGATACAAGCGACAGCTGTGCTGCCAACGTAACTGGTGACACTACCTCTCGCAGCAGCTTATAGACACTGTGGAGAACATTCCCTGGCACCCTGTAGTAACATATTGTTAATTTGAACGATTTGAATGGAAGAGAAGCAGATTTTATTGAAAGTATTTAGTATTTTGAATTGTGGTTTAAAATACATTTTTGAGTATTTTGCCCAAATCTGTTATTAGGCATCAGGCAAGGAGCTTGCATATCTATGCATAGAAATGGTACTTTGAATGTGATACCACACTGAACAAGAATATCAGTAACAAGAGAATAGAACAATTTCTTCTTGCAAGAGATAACATGGGACAAAAAACATTCTACACATACCAACCTTCTTTGACATCTTTTGTCGAAACTGCTCTACCATCTCAGCCCCTCGTAGACTCCTCTTATTCTTCCCACCTCTTTTTTGTTCCTCAGTAATATCCTTCTCGTCTGCAGATGGCTCGCACCCTATAAATGGACTTCCAGTGCTTCCATCATCTGTTTTCTCCTTACCGACCAAGTATGGACCAAACAAGTCTCCACTTCCCAAGCCTCCTTGGCCTATAGAAGAGTGGGGCCCTCGTTTACAGAACACGCATATCCAAGTTGGATCTGTAGTGTGAGCATCGTAACGGGCGGATAAAGTGCTGCTGAAGAGACCCAAACTTTTACCACTGGCTCGTGACACTTTACCTGCAAGAAGAAAATTAATTTTACTTAATGAAAAGGAAGATTGTAGTTTTACGTGACTGTGAATCGTGTGATTATGAGCCACGGGACCTCCTTTTTACGTGGAATCCGAACCACAGGACATGGCATTTCACTTCGAAAATCTCACATGCATTGACCGGGAAGCGAACTTTACTTAATGAACTTGAGCTGAAGTTGATGGACTAACTAGAGGCTATTAATTGCAACCTAATTTTGCGAAGTAGATATTTTATTATTTAAGTAGTAGATCTTTGAAGTTTATGTATAGGTACATTTTTATTTCAGCACATTTAAGATTAACACTTTCCTGCGATTCACCATCTTTTTAAAGTGACTGTAATTTAGTTTCATGATCACTAAATCAGTTTAATGACACCCTAAGAAATAATTTCTTCACAACGGTGTTGATATTTTTATATCAATGGGCATGTTTGCCAGACTTCTCAAAGCCCAATTCAATAGAGGTGGAAATTCACTGGAATTAGGAACCATTATGCTACTTATCTACCATACGTTACCTTTGGTCGGTTTGACAAGATTCCCACTGTACCTACTGTATTGACAGATCTTTAAAGGCTGGGCATGGAAAAACAGTGTAAGTAGGTACAGGGATGTTACACGTTTTGGCAGTGCTTTCAGCCGTTCTATGAGATCGCGGAGACAATCTTGCAGTTCGTCGACCATCTTGTAGATATAGTTTTAGGGTCAATCCAGGCCAAGTGGTCCAGCACTAGTTGCTTGACTATCTCAGAAAAATTTGATACTTGCTGGGTTTGTTCCTTATCATGTAGTGAGCTTAAAAATATTTTTTTGAATTACCGTTTTTAAATGGCGGCCATTTTGTTATAGGCCGATCGTGTTTTTTTGTCTGTTTGTAAGCATCTGCGGTTTTTTAAATACCTCGGCAATGGGTTGCTCTAGGCCTATCAAATAAGAAGCATTGAATTCAGTACACTTTGGCTTACACATTGAACCCATTATCACTAGGGTTCATGTGTCTTTTTTCAGATTTTTAATTACTCAAAGTTTTTGTTTTGAAATTCAAAAATCTGAATTTTCAATCAATAATTTTTCTAAGAAAGGACAGTTTCTCATCCCTAATATTTTTTGTGCTTCTACAATTCATAGTACTGTAATTGTTTATAAAGTTTCAGTGGTGAGAGGTTACCCCTTAAAAAGTTACAGGCTTTTAAAAAACTGATTTCTGAAAAATTTTCAATTTTTGAAAAATTTTCAATTTTTGACCTGCAATATTTTGGTTGGGGGACCAGATAACAATCTGAAAATTTCACATTTTAAAGATCTTTATAGTAGTAAACTTCAGTATAAATTTCAAGTTTGAGATTTAATTGGAAGTCAGTTAAAAAATAAAAAATAATATTAGTAAAATTATGTTCGCAATTACTCTACTTTTGAGGCACAAAATGTAGGGTGAATAAAATACACAAGTTGCATAGTAATGAATTTGTATTTAATTGTTAGAACTAATTAAATAAAGAATTTTAAGTAAAAAATTGGCTAGACCATTCTTATTTACAGTTGTGCAATGATGTGTATGTGTTGTTTAAACGAAATAATAAAGTATACAAATTGTAAAATAAAAAACAATCAAGACTTTGAATGTCAATTCTTAAGTTTAAACCTTTTTAAAAGAAATTTAACAACATTTATAGGTTTATAAATAGCTAAACTGAAAGTTATTTTTTATTTACTTAGTAGCTCGTTGAATATCTGGGAGATTTCTTCACACACTTTGGTAGTTAAGTTAAATGGTCGCCCTGTCACAGTAGTAAACTCAGAGGAGACAGCTTCCTTAGTACTTTTTTAACTGGCATCCAAACATGATCTTTTTCATTTTTTTTTTATTTTTTTTAATGAAGTTCTTGGTCCTGGAGGGTGATAAAGTATGACGTGCAAATCTTGGTTTTGGTTATCAACATTGTCGACTTCTGCAATCCACCACTGACCATCATAGACACAAGCCACTATGTCTTTATTTTGAATTGTCAGTGGCACAGCTTTGCCAGTTTTGTGGAGTACACTGTCCGGAGATGTTGATGTTAACTGACACTTCAGCAGGTTGTCTGACTGTGGTATAAAACAATGAAAAGATTGAGTACGTTTTATCTTTTTGCTGGTGTTGAACCTTTCCTCCAAGACGTTGACATACATTTCTATACCTTTGATCTTTTCTTTACAGAATTTGTTGAGGAGTCAGAATCTGGTTTTCATATGCTCGCTGAAGACATGCTTTTGTGACAGCTCGCTTTGTTGTACCACCGCCACCGCCACACACATTCTTTCCATGGCATGATGCAAAAAAATGCCACTCTACATTCATACCAAAGTCTTCTTGGTGGTAGCATATGTTAACAAAGTTTTTATACTGACATGAAGCCCAGTCAGAAAAATAAATCAGTTTTTTAATGGATGGGTGGTGTTCTTTAATGTATTTGACTAACTGAACTTGGAAGGCATGTACTGTTGAAGTGTTGTGCTCAAGGTGGTCACTTATGACACAGAAACTGTGACTTTTAAGGCAGTCTAGTTCATCTTTGTAATAAAACACAAAGGGATGAACTGTGGCTTGTTTGTTTACCCAGTGGTGTCCTTGCACTTCATATTGCACAACAAACGAGAAGTTTTCTGAAAAGTCTGCAAGAACTAAGCATTCTTCTCGTGGTTTTATGATTGTTACCATTTCTGTTCTGTCTTGAGTTACCCATTGTTTATATTCGGTGGCGTAGTCGGTAGCATGCTGAACTGCTGTGCCCAAGATAGCGGGTTCAAACCCGGCCAAAGTCGTCTGATTTTTTAAGAGCGTTAAAAATCCTTCAGTATGCCTTCCTTCGGAGGGGAAGTCAAGCCGGCGGTCCCATGTCATAGATTTATGGCATGTAAAAGATCCTTTCACAGACTAAACTTGTGTAAAGCAAAATTTGTTAGGTTAGATTTCGTCAGAACGCTCTATCAAAGTTCCAACGTTCACCACTAGGTATCATTGATATCTGGTGGCGAAAGTTGGAACTACTTGAAATTGAACGGACCTTGTAGCTCACCCTTTAGGGTGTCCGCTGGAAGCAGCTACAGACTCAGGCGAGCCGAACATGTCCTCGGACACTCGCGGCACTAAAAGCCATACGATAAATAAATATATTCAATATTATCTGGCATCAAATCTTCCTCCTCTGATTCTTCAAACATGTCAAATAACGCTTGTTTGCCAGGACGCTCATGACATTTTCCCATCATACAGTTATAGCTGTCAACTAGATGCACTGAACGAAAATATTCAGAAGTACGGCCTGAAAATCAATATAGAGAAAAGCAAGACCATGGTGATGACAAGAGGGGAAAGACAAGGAAAGGGCACTGTGAAAATTGGAAGTCAGAGTTTGGAAATTGTGGACACGTTCAAATACCTAGGAAGTGAATTGATGCAAACTGGTAGGTTGGACATGGAGATTGGCAGGAGGGTACAGCAGAGCAATGCATTCTATCAAAGTGTAAGAAAACTTGTTTGGGATAAGGAAGTACCAAGGAAAAGCAAGGAGGTAATGCATAAAATGTACTATGTTCCCATATTAACTTACGCAGCTGAGACTTGGACCCTGACAAGCAGCCAAGAGAGTAGAATCCAAGCCAGTAAAGTGAAATTCCTAAGAAGTATGATAGGAAAGACAAGGAAAGACAGAGTGAGGAATGAAGATGTTAGGAAGGAAGTTGGGATGGGAAAACTAAATGAGAGAATTGAGAAGAATAAACTAAGGTGGTTTGGACATGTAAAGAGGATGGAGGAAAATAGAATGCCAAGACAGATGCTGGAGGCCAAGTGCAAGGGGAAGACCTAGAACAAGGTGGATTGATTCAGTGAAGAACAGCGTAAGAAAAAGAAATCTGGACTGGGAGAAGATCGTGGAAGAAGAATGGTGGAAGGAAAGAGGAAAGTGGAGAAGTGCCATAAATACCCCGACCCGGCAGGAGCTGGATAAGGGGAAATGATGATGATGATGACGACAGTTATAGCTGTCAATACTACAAACTAGAATTTCTAAGAGGTCTTTGTAGTCTACTTTAAGGTTAGCTCCACTAATCATCAATTTTACATTTTGGTGGTACAAACAAACACAAACATTATGAGTGCCAGATCCTCCAGCGATAATACACCATTTTGGTCTCAACTCACAAAACTTTGATCTTCCAATTTTAACTTCAGGATTTTCTTTTTTAAACTCACTGAAAAGCTCATTTAAATTACACAAAAGTAACCTCTTTTGTCTATAAATCTTAGTATCATTTTCTTTTCACAGGAACACAATCTTTTTTTTTCCAGGCATCAAACAGCTATTGTTGTCATCTTCATAAAACATGATGACCTTATTGATTATGCTATCATCAAATTACTTGCATTTTTCTTTTGCAAAACAGGTAAAATTCCCTGTTCTTGTACTAATTGCCTTGTTATTTTAACTAAGCATTCTGACACTTTGAATTCATCACTTATTATTGCCCTACTCCAAGAATTTGGCAGTAAACTGATAATCTTAATCTTTTCTTCTTTATTTGAAATCTCACATTTATTTTTTAGGTTTTCAACCAATCTTCATATTCTGCTGGCAAATTTTGTGAACTAGTTCCTGGGTTTAAACTAATTTCCTTTTGAAAGGAGATTTCTAAATTTCATTTAATTGAAGTTGAAACTTTCTCAATTTTGGCTTTCAAAGCAGACTGCTTCTGCTCTTCATTTAATTTCCTAATTTTACTTGCAGAAGATATACCAAGGATTTTACAAGCTGAGTCTACTTTTGTTATTGTTTCTTCTAAATTACAAAATTCTTCATCAGAACTATCACTAGCCCTATCTTTGTTAGCCACAAATACCTTTGTATAGCAGGTTGGACATAATTATTTCCCTGGTATTAGGTTAATGACAGGATTTTCATTTTTATAGTATTGATCGAAAGTTTTTTCTCTCAGTCCTTTAGTTATAGGCTTCTTGTGTTTCTTCAATGGGTCCAAACAAGATTGTCCATAGAGGTGATGAAATTTGTTCAAGTATTTTACTTCATGGTACTTACAGCTTGATTTGACATTTAGGTGAACTCTTAAACGAAACAACACTTTTTCTTCTTCACTGTAATTTTCAATCACTGTAATTTCTTTAGAAAACACTCCATAAACACTTTTGTGACATACTTCATTAGTAAAAATGCCAATTGAACACTGAGGCTCCATTTAACTACAATAATACAACTGCTCACTGTAAAAGATCATAGACAACTAAGTGGGAGAGAACAGATTGAGTGGAAGGGGAAACAAGATAGCTAGCTCACAGACTTGTACAGACTTGCAGTGTTTGACTAGGTAACTCACAGACATGTTGAGACTCGTGGTGTATTGTCTGTTAGTGAGCCTGTACAGACTTGGACATGCTGCCAAACAGCCTCTTTCAGTTTTCTATTTAGAAATGTTTAGCAACAAATAAGGCCTAAATATTGTTTACATAAATTGAATGTATTTAGATCTTAAGTTGAAAATACTTACCCACGTTAGACTAGATGTATTGCGAATGATAAAAACCTTCTTTTTATCATATTTGTGATTTTTTTAACTAACTTCCAATTAAATCTCAAACTTGAAATTTATACTGAAGTTTACTACTCTAAAGATGTTTAAAATGTGAAATTTTCAGATTTTTATCTGGTCCCCCAACCAAAATATTGCAGGTCAAAAATTGAAAATATTTCAAAAATCAGTTTTTTAAAAGCCTGTAACTTTTTAAGGGGTAACCTCTCACCACTGAAACTTTATAAACAATTACACTACTATGAATTGTAGAAGCACAAAAAATATTAGGGATGAGAAACTGTCCTTTCTTAGAAAAATTATTGATTGAAAATTCAGATTTTTGAATTTCAAAACAAAAACTTTGAGTAATTAAAAATCTGTAAAAAGACACATGAACCCTAATGATAATGGGTTCAATGTGTAGGCCAAAGTGTACTGAATTCAATGCTTTTTATTTGATAGGCCTAGAGCAACCCATTGCCGAGATATTTAAAAAACCGCAGATGCTTACAAACACGAAAAACCACGATCGGCCTATAACAAAATGGCCACCATTTAAAAATGGTAATTAAAAAAAAGTTCAAAAAAATATTTTTAAGCTCACTTCATGATAAGGAACAAACCCAGCAAGTATCAAATTTTTCTGAGATGGTCATGCAATTTTTATATTGGACCACTTGGCCAGGTTTGACCCTTTAACAGATAAACGTAGGTATCGAATATTTGAATTATTGAGGAAAAATTGTATGAAAATTATCACAAGAGTGCACAATTAAAGTGCGACTGTTTTTGTAAGTGGTGGATCAACAAGGCCATCTACTACATAACAGAGGGCCTTCATTACTTACCCAATATATAGTTAGGCCTCTAAATTAAAAATAATAAAAGTAATTAATCTATCTTGAAAAGTAATGATTACAAGAAACAAGTGAGTCATCCAGTTGCCAAGCTCGTCATATCCATACAAACAAATTTTTCAGGAAGTGCGAAAAACTCATTTGTTTCGGAGTATATGTAAGAGTTTGGCATTTTGTAATTGAACTGTAAACTAACATCTTCGTCATTCCACAAAATCTAAAAGAAATGCAACTTATAAAACCTGTGTTATTGGCAAAAAATGTTTGGTTATAATGAGTTTTGCAGCAGTTTTATGGAGTTATATGAAGTAGTTGGCCTAAATTCATGGTGAAATTATTTTTATTGGCTGCAATTAACAATTAGCAATTAATACACACAAGAAAATATCATGAATGAGTTTTAAATTTAATATGGGCTTATGATCCGTTTTTAAATTTTAAACACCACTGCCTTTTAAGGGGTTTTATAAGTTCTTTCGCTTTTAGCACAGTCATATTTTATGATGGGACACAACGAGGTTTGCAAATCTTTTGCCGATTGGGACATAACTTCCGCAGCAACTCCAATCCTTCATCAGTTCTTAACATGCAGATAAATCTGAGTTAATTATTTAAATGTATAGGATCTCGCCTACAAGCTGATGGTGAGATAGGTGATGAAGTGCGAAGTAGGATAAAGGAAGGAAGGAAGGAAGGAAGCTTGTAGTTTAACGTGACCGTCAATCTTGAGATCATGAGCCACGGGACCTCCTTTTAACGTGGAATCCGAACCACAGGGCATGGCATTTCACATCGAAAATCTCACATGCATTGACCGGGAATCGAACCCGGTCCACCTTGGTGAGAGGCCAACAGCTTGACCGCTGTGCCACCACGCCCCTGTAGGATAAAGGCTGCATGGATGAGATGGAGGGAAGTTACAGGCGTACTCTGCGACAGAAGGATGCCACTATACCTTAAGTCCAAAATATACCGCATGATAGTACGTCCTGTTGCTTTGTACAGTGCTGAATGTCGACCAGCTGACAAAGCTACGGAGCGCCAATTACATAGCATGGAAATGCGTATGCTCCGTTGGTCGATGGACATCACACTCCTAGATCATATAAAGAATGACTCTGTTCGCCAGCAAATAGGAGTTGCACCCATCACTGAGAAGGCACGGGAAAAACGGCTTCGATGGTATGGCCACGTCTTGCGTGCTGCACCTGGAACTGTTGCCAATTCCGCTCTCTCCTTTGAAGTTAATGGGCACCGTCCACGTGGGCGCCCAAAACAGCGCTGGCATGATACAGCAAATGCGGATATGAAGGCTCTCAATCTAAGACCTCATGATGCCCAAGATCGTGCAAAATGGCGAGCCAAGACCAAAACAGCGGACCCTGCAGCAGCGGGAAAACGCTAGGAAGAAGAAGAAGAAGAAGATATCTTGATGAGCTACATAAAATAGTGGTCTTAACTAATTTTGGGAAATAAATGAACATAGCGAGTTTTGCAACTGGATGACTCAAGTATAACTACTCACACTCGAACTACCAACTGTACTCCACTTACCTCGATACTCAAGATCATTGTGGAAACCTGAATTCTTTCTTCTTGTGGTGCCGGTTGTTTGTTTCTTTGTACCTCCCTTTTCATTCCCTTCTTCATCCTCTCCTCGAGAAGGGGCATTGACAATAGATACATAATATGGGTTATCTTTGGGGCCCTCAACATGAATTACAGGCCCTTTAGATCTGCTGGCACTCATATTGCTACCACTATCGTAGGACACTGTGCCTTGCAACTGATCACGAGAAAATGCTGGTTCTGACTTCATAGATCCTTTCCTTCTAAGTATTGGACTATCTCGACTGTTACTACTGTTTTCACCCTGGAAGAGTTTAGAACGTTTCACTTTCTTTAACTGGCTAGTACTAGGCGATTCATCAAATGCTCGCTTCTGTTGTTTCTTTTTCTTCTTGGGTGTACTATCAGTCGAGGATGGGCCAAAAATGCTTTCTGACGATCTTCTTTTACCATTCCTCGAGCCTTTTGGTCTTCCACGTTTTATGCTGGAAGCAGGTTTCGATTCCGCAGCTGAACCAAGAGTAGTATCGAGGGCTTTAGAAGGTGAAATTTCCATTTGAATTGGAGATGATGTATCATCTACTTTAAGTTGATCCACATTTTCATCAGTTTCCACAATACCAGCAAACATTTTTTCTAATTCACTTTCAACTTCAATAAAGGCATTTTTCACTTCAGGTTTAGGTTCCATGGGCTTGTCCAACTGATCCGATACCAATGCTGACAAGAGAGCATCAGCATCATCTTGCTGGTCACTGGTCGATTTTCTACGCACTCTCTGGTTTGCCGATTTGGGCGACTGTGATGGTGATGAACTTTCACTAGAGCTTCGGCGGCGTCCAGTTTCCATTTTTTCCACAGTAGTTATACTACTACTACCGAGATCTTCTGTAAGATTTTCTACTGACTTATCAGCTAGTTTTATAGCGTTACTTTCTGACAAGGGGTCCACAGCACTGAAGTCTTTAATTTCTATTGGAACTTCAACTGAAGGCTCACCCGCCAGAGATTTTTGACTTTCATCAGGAGCATTACTATCATCAGCATTGCCACTTTTCGTAGCCTCGGTATCACTTGACGTTTTAGAAACCCTTATAGGTTTGTCTAGCTTCCTTTTCCGACGAGGTTTACCGTTATCCACATCATCATTGCTGAATGTAGGGGACACTACATCTTCCTCACGAACTGTAGATGGAGATTTATGAACAGGAGTGACAACACTGCCAGACTTTTGGGGTGAAACCCCAGGAGAAGGAGTCCGTACATCGCGACTAAACCCACTGCTACTATCCTCATTGGTAACAGCAGGAGAAACTATCACTGATGCAGGTGCCACGACTACAGTACTAACTGGAGCTTGCAGAGGCTGTTCAGTTACCAAGTTAGCACTGCCAAGTTTCTTACAACCACTTTCAACGAGATTTTCCAAAATGGAATCAACTTTCTTTGTCCGTTTCAAGCTTCCACTTTTTGGTGACCGAACTGGGGAGGTGGAGTCTTTGGGAGTAAACTGGGTAGGAGATGGTATTGAAAGACTGTCCTCAGACTGTCTTGCTGAAGATGCAGAGCTGCTTGTGGGTACAGTTGCATTTGTGGATGATTCAACAGACATAAAAGACTGCTCTACAGCACTTGTTCTGATGACTGGATTTATTCTCTCCTGGCTTTCGGCTGATGGTGGCCTAGCAGGTGGAACAGGAGTTTCTCTGCCTGAACTAGGAGAGTGTTTAATACTATCCATTCGAATATCACTCAGTGCTGGTACGGGAATATCGACTTTTTTCTCCACTCTATTCTCACTATTCAGTGGAGATGGACTGGGTGATGATGGTGATGAGGATGAGGAAGATGCAACATTTGTGACAATCTGAGAAGTGCATTTCGGTTTTTCCCTAGGAGGAGTCTGTGCTATCACACTAACAGTCTCCTTGGATGCTGGACTTATGCAATCCAAAGCACTTTTTGGTTTGATTATATCTCTATCTGAGGTAACAGAATTATCAGGAAGGGAACCTGGCATGGGTGCTGTACAACTACTGCTTCCAATGCCACTATCGGAACTCACTTCACCGTTCAAAGGTGCTGGTGGGGATGTCACATTTGTGCTACTCACAGCAGTAGATGATGCAATGATACTTCCATTCCTTATTGTGGAATGATCTGGCAGTTTGTCAGTGCGAGTTAATGGAATTGGTACTGATTGTTGGGGTATTCTTGGATATGGCTCTCCACTTGCAGGGGACAAGTCAACAGTTTCCTGCTGATGAGCAGGTGTAGGAGTCTGACCACGATATGAACCGGCCTGAGCAGCAGCTGCAGCTGGAGTTCTGTTCATCTCCTGGTTGACCAACATCTGCAGGCTGAAGAGAGGATTGCCAGGAACTCCACTATTGGTGCTGCTGTTTGTTTGAGGGTGAGATGATGCAGGAGGACCTCTTCCTACTTCATGGCTCCCTGGTGCTTTGGTGACAGGCATTCCAAGATTGTTCCAAGCCCCTGGCACCACTGGATGATGCGGAGAATGGCGGTCAGCCCCAGGAGCACTGCTCATGTGGGCATGCTGAGGAGGGCCTTGCATTCCTCTACTTGGGCCGATCATTGATGGATGTGGGGGAGGGTAGTAGCCAGGCCCTTGAGAACCTCCCATTCCACCTCCAGAATGCAAACCAATACCTAAAAGAGAAAAACCATAAGAAAACAAAATATAGTTATTACATGTATACCATGTAACACAGAAACAGAAAAATCTTCAAGCTTTTATAAATACCCATACTCTATCACAACTATTCGTAACAATGCCAAAAATACTTCAGTACCTCTTAATAAAATTCTGTGAATACTCTCAGATTTTTCCAGGATACATCACAGCACTAAATCTAATTAAGGTTCCCATCCCTTAAGTAACTTAATGCAAATATTCACGAGTCATATATGGTCTCGGATTTTTGGTTTTAACGATATCCGCAAAATATTTCAGCAAACATATATATGTTATCACACCGATATATTTACCCCAAAGAAGCCTTCTTTATCGTAATTGAAGCCACGAAAAATCGCAAAATAAAGTTATTTAGCGAAATGAGTTATTTTCACCTTAAAATGCTAACAACAAAATACTTTAAAATTAATTGAAATTGTTCCACTATCTGTCGTTTGATAGAAAATAAGAAATCTTATACAGTGTTCATTTGTTAGTCTTTTATGCGTTCATAAACTATTCATCTGATTACGGGGGCATGGTGGCTCAGCGGTCTAGCTGTATGCCTCTCACCAAGGCGGTCCGGGTTCGATTCCCGGTCAATGCATGTGAGATTTTCGAAGTGAAATGCCATGTCCTGTGGTTCGGATTCCACGTAAAAAGGAGGTCCCGTGGCTTATAATCACAAGATTCACGGTCACGTAAAACTACAATCATCCTTTTTCATCTGATTACGATCAAATTTTGGCGAGTTGTCTTAAACACTTCCGGGATGGTTATAGGCATAGTTAATCCAATTTACAATAGAGCGCGCGCGAGTAGTTTAAACAAATGAGTGTTGGCGATGCGTTCATATAGCCTACAATTCATCCGATTGCAACCAAATTTTGGTGGGTTGTTTAGCACTCTTCCGGGATGGTTATAGGCCTAGAAAATCCAATTTACGATAGATGGCGCGCGAGTAGCTTCAACAAAGACCACATGCGTTCATATACCATTCATCCCATTGCGATTAACTTGGGCGAGATGTTGTGTACACTCCAGGGTGGGTTTCTTGCTTAATAAATCCATTTTACAATAGGTAGCGCACGAGTCGATTCAACAAATGAGCGACGACGCGTGAAACGCTTCAACAAAGTCCCGTATGCGTTCATATACCATTCGTCCGATAGCGATGCAACTTGGGTGAGATGTTGTGTACACTTCAGGGAAGGTTTCTGACTTGGTAAATCCATTTTACAATAGGTGGTGAACGAGTAGATTCAACAAACGAGCGACGACGTGCGAAGCGTTTCAACAAAGTACCGCATGCGTTCATATACCATTCGTGCGAAAGCAATGAAACTTGGGTGAGTTTTTGTGTACACTCTAGGGAAGGTTTCTGGCTTAGTACATGCATTTTACAATAGGTAGCGCACGGGTTTATTCAACAAATGAGTGACGAAAAGTCCCTTATGCGTTAATATACCATTCATCCGATAGCGATGAAACTTGGGTGAGATGTTGTGTACACTTCAGGGAAGGTTTCTGGCTTAGATCATCCACTTTTCAATAGGTAGCACACGAGGAGATTCAACAAATGTGCGACAACGGCGAAGCGTTTCAACAAAGACCCATATGCATTCATATACCATTCGTTCGAAAGCAATGAAACTTGGGTGAGTATTTGTGTACACTCTAGGGAAGGTTTCTGGCTTACTACATGCATTTTACAATAGGTAGCGCACGAATTTATTCAACAAATGAGCGACGGCACGAGAATCGATTCAACCAAGTACCGTATGCGTTCATATACCATTCATCCGATGGTGATGAAACTTTGATGAATTGTTATGTGCACTCCAGAAAAGTTTTCTGGCTTAGTAAATCCATTTTACAATAGGTAGCATACGAGTAGATTCAACAAATGAGTGACGACGCGCGAAGCGTTTCAACAAAGTCCCGTATGCGTTCATATACCATTCATCGATTGCAATGAAATTTTGTTGAGCTGTTGTGTAGACTTGCGTGAAGGTTTCTGACTTAGTAAATCCATTTCACAGTAGGTAGCGCAAGAGTAAATTTTAAAAATGAGTGACAGCGCACAAATCATTAAAACAAAACTCCGTATGCATTCATATCCCATTCATCAGATTGCGATGAAACTTTGTTGAATTGTTGTGCACGATCCCACGAATGTTTCTAAATAAGTTCATCCATTTTACGATTGTTTAGAGGCAGTTAGCGGAATGTTTTCAAAAGCACTTCAAGAAACAAAATTACAACGCCAATACTTTCTTTGATTGGCTTTGCAACGCATGCCGGGTACAGCTAGTCTTAAATATAAATGATTCATTAGATACGGGATAACCAAGTCCCTTCTCGGGCTTGATCATGGAAACAATGTTCTGCATATATTTTGGGAACAACATAAATTTCACGATTTAGTGAGAAAAGGACTATGATAGACATTGAGAAGTAAATGATAGGTTAGGTAATAAACACAAAACAATTCATTTGCGCTTTAGTTCTTAAAAAAAATTAAAAAAATAAAAATTAAAAAAAAAAATAGAATACTTTGTTCGTTATTCATCCAAATGTTTCTAAAGTGTTCATTATTTATCCAAATCCAATAACCATACACATAGTTATTGAGCACATTCACAACTAACTTTTCTATTTCACCACTATGGATACTTATTTCACCACTATGTACATTTTATTTCACCGCTTTGTAGCCTTTTATATTATTAGCATAAATCTGTGTCCCTACTGTCGTCCAAAGTATTATGTGCACTCGAGTTTGAAGGTTGTTTGTGAAGTAACCAATAGACCCACATAAAATCCAATACCATCATCATTTTTGTCGTTCTATTTTACGTTAGTTCATGTAGGTATGGATTTTTAAATTTATATTTTAATATTTTTTATCGCAGTTGAAACACAAAAAGTGCACGTTTTTAAGCGTGTTTCAACCATGTGTCACATTTAAGATGTATTATCTCAAAAACCTGTCATCAGATCGAATCCAAATTTTAACACTATATACATTGGAATGTTGTATAACTGGTTTATTAATTTCACAATTTTCTGTGTACAAGAAACAAAGTTGTTATCATTGTTGTAAGATAACTTTTTCTCGGCTCGGGGTCGTTGGAAAATGTAGTTCTTGGTTGCGTTGTAATACTTATACATCAAAATGTTATGCTGTACGACTGTGAAATACGTAAATTAATTCACTTATTTTCTGAAAATGAAAATCCACAGCCCGCTTCCAGTCTCCGACCGGGTCAGGAATGGAATGAATAAAGCCCCCATCTAGCGGCGAGGATATGAACTGTGCCGGCTGCCGAAGCCTGTCGCACTCCTATGGGGCAATGATTAAATGAATGACAGATGAAATGAAATGATAGTGGAGACTGTTGCTGGAATGAAATATTGACAGGGAAAACCGGAGTACCCGGAGAAAAACCTGTCTGTCTCCGTTTTGTCCAGCACAGATCTCACATGGAGTGACCGGGATTTGAACCACGGACCCAGTGGTGAGAGGCTGGCGTGCTGCCGCCTAAGCCACGGAGGCTCTACTTACTTTATATCGGTTAGTATTTGTACGGTGAAATAACACACGGTTCACCAGCTAGCCGCTCCGGGAAAAGCTGTAAAGCGTTGCTGAGATGGAGCCCATCACTTCCGAGCGAGGCGCGCCATGATGCGTGTGCGCTCCATTTCGGCAACGCTGTACAGCTTTTCCTGGAGCTGCTAGCTGGTGAACCATGTATTTTCCCCCCTACAAATACAAACTGATATAAAATAAGTGAATTAATTTACGTATTTCACAGTCATACAGCATAACTTTTCGATGTATAAGAATTACAATGCGACCAAGAACTACATATTCCAACCACCCCGAGTCGAGAAAAAGGTACCTTACAAAAATGATAACTTTGTTTCCAGGACACACAAAATTTTGAAATTAATAAACCAGTTAAACAACATTCCAATGTGACGCAGGGTTGAAACACCCTTAAAAACTTGCACTTTTTGTGTTCCAACCGAGATACAAAATATTAAAATATAAATTAAAAATTTCAAACCTACATGAACTAACGTAAAATAGAATGACGAAAATGATGATGCTATTGGATTTTATGTAGGTCTATTGGTTACTTCACAAACAACCTTCAAACTCGAGTGCACATAATACTTTAGTCGACAGTAGTCACATATCCACGAATCAGCTTCAAAAAATGTAAAAAGAAAAACTACTTATGGATTTAACACAAAGTATCTGGGGAATTAATTCTGGCCCTCTCTTTGTACCACTCAATCTAGGTAAAATTGCATACATACAAAAATCGAGAGAAGTTTTGATGAATGCAGCAATGAGCCCCATTGTTCTTTCGTACCTACTTGATAAGGTGAAAATATCTTCACTAGGGTAATAATAATAATATCGTATGGCCTCGGGTGCCTGGTGCAAGCTTTGTTAATTGACACCCAGAGGGTAGCTTGCATGTCGAATTTCGTCGTTCCTTTGAACACTATGAAAGTCAAGGAGGTTAGATATCTAAGCTCCTTGACACTACAGCGCCTTCTGGTAGAGAATGGAGGAACTTTGTGTTGGCGGAAAATCCCGAGATTAATTTTGCCATTGAACACGGCCTACTGAATTCAAGTGGGTTCTTTAACATGCCAACAACGTATGACATCCATGTCGTGATTTTTGACGCCTTTCAAAAATCACTTACCACGGCCAGGGGCGAACCTGCAAGCTTGGGGTTGGTAATCCGACACGTTAACCACTCACCCACCGTGGCAAGCTTCACTAGGGTAATCATAGTATTCTGCAGTTAGCAGGGATGTTCTCCAAATAATCATATTTTCATAATGTTTGCCAATACCAGCCTACCAAGTGAAGCAGACATACCGGGAAGTGCCTGGTCGAAGAGGACCGGAGAGGTCAGCACGTTCAACCAAGTTACATATTCAACACATGCAATTTCACCATATCTAGGAAGGGCCCTAATTAATTTGGAGGAGAAATACCACCATAGATATTTTGCATGTCTGAACAAATTTGGTACAAGGTTTCATCTAGATTGGGGGGGGGGGGGGGCTTCTTGAATAAGACTTAAATAATCACATTAGCTTAAAATATTGTAACAAATGTTTAAACAATTATTATATTATGGGGTTTACAAATTTATGATCATTGACCAGTTACGCATCATATGTTCACCATTCATATCCTAAACCAGAGGTAAACTGTGGTACATGAGACTGCTGTAGTTTTGGAGGGAGGGAAATTTTAGTTCTCAGTGCAGCCTTGCCCTTGCAGTTGTGAAGTTTTTATTCCCATCTTATCTTTGCAAGACTGAGATTTCATCTAAAGTGCATAATAAAAATATATATAAAAAAGCAGGCTGGCCAATAGTAGACAGGAAGAGACTTTTCCGAGAAAGAAGGACAGTGTCTTTGCTTGAAGTGAGGACACATTTTAAAAAAATGTTTCAGTGCCTCTCTGGAAGTAACTCCTCATAGAGAAAATTGCAGCTTTCCTTTGTTACCCTCATAACAACTTTCCCACTAACTTCTTTTTTTATCCTTCAGTCGGGTTCTTGCTTATATTCATACTAGCATTACCCATCGTGACTTTGCCCGCGAGTAACGAGTACACTTAGCAACGTCTCAATCATGAATGCTATGACTTATTTATCATTTAATTTTGAATAATAATGATTATATTTTTTTTTCCTGTGGCCTCCTCAGAGGCCGAGTGCAGGTCTTTCTATTCGAAGCCCGTGGGCGACCTGCGCGTCGGGATGAGAGATGGAATGGATGAAGATGAATGAAACTGGGCAAGGATGTGGAAGGAATCGGCCGTGGCCTATCAGAAGGTACCGTCCCAGCATTTGCCTGGTGATGAAAATGGGAAACCACGGAAAACCATTTCAAGGACGGCCGACGGTGGGGCTCGAACCCACACGTCTACCGAGTTAGCAGAGAGCTTGGTCCCATGACCTAACGATGCGCTTTAGCCAGCTGAGCCACTGCTGTCGGTGGTTATAATTTGGTAAAGACAGTAAACAATCAGACAATAAAGAGTTAGTTATTGTTTGAAGGGGCGGAACTATGAGGTCAACTGCCCCTCTTAACTCACATTCAAGTATACACATTTAGAATGAAATTAATAATTTAGGGGTGGACACCTAAATATGAAAATATCGAAAATTACTAAAACAAAAAAAAACAAAATAATAATAATAATAATAATAATGATGATAAAAAAATTCAGAATTCAAAAAAGAACAAGTCAATGTACACTGGAAAATTTACATTGCTGGCCCTAACCCACTGTCACTTATAAAGCGGATGACGAGATCAGCAGTCACCGCATCATCGGCTAATATAAGTTGGAGCGTCGTCTGCAAACCAAGGTTTCTTCGTAAGTCAGCAAGATCCACACACTCGGTTAAAATGTGGGCTGCGGTAAAAAAGGCTCCTCAGGTACAAAGGTATGAGTGGGTGGATCTTGTATGACCTATCCTTAGCCTACAAAAAATGACTGACTCCCTCTGTGACCAGAAAGAGCTCTGCCACATGCGAGTAGTTCCCTTGATCACTCTCAGTTTACTGGGCATCGGGTCAGCTAGCCACTGACTCGCCAAAAAATGCCAGTACTTGTCTGCGTAACTAAGAGCGAATATCTCTAGTGGGTGCCTCCATTGGTCGAGGTGGTAGTGATTCCGCCTCTTTTGCAGCTTGATCCGCTAACTCATTTCCCACAATTCCCATGGGGCTCGGGAGCCACAAAAAGGTGATTTGAGTGTCAGCGCGGCACAACCCGGCTAGTAGGTCGTGTAGACAACAAAGACAATATAACTCAACAATGGCATATAAATATTAAAATTTCACGAACATCACGTCACATCGCATGTATAAAATTTGACTCAAAATCACAACAAGGTTTCCGACCACGAACGTAAATATAAAATAAATGAGATATATTTAGCACACTGACTAAACACAAAATCCATTGCCTAAATTCCTATGAAAAAAAAAAAAAAAAAAAAAAAAAAAAAAAAGTGCACATAAAATTACACAAATCAAAATCATCTACGCACACATTTTCCCCCTTTCACCTCATAATATACACCACATCGAGAAACCCTTAGACATATGTCTGTTTATTTTTAATGATTACCGCATTTACTCGGCTATAAGACCCCCTCACCTATAGTACCCCCCCCCCCCCACCTTAATTTTTGAGAGCCAAAATACAAAATTCTTGGAAATTGCTTATGGTACCCTCTCCCTTTAATTATTGAGAGTCAAAATACAACATTCTTGGAAATTGACGGATTCTTATTTTTTTTATAATTACAACTGAAATTCATTCTTTTTTATGACAAAAATATTTTTCTTGTTACGGTATATTAGTTTGTTATTCAGACGATATGACCGCCATTTTGCTAACCGCGTACGCGATAGGGCAGGATATCGAATTGTGTAACCAATAGGCTTCACCCGATATCCAATAGGAGATGCCACACTATTGGCCGAGTAGAAGCGCCATCCGCCAATGAAAGATATGGTTTCATATCTTGCCTGCATTCTTCTGTTTAGTATTATTTATGTTGCGGTTCGATTGTGTTTACGACCATCTCCTTAGTTTTATTTTACATTTCATTTGTTGCAATAACAGCATTTGTGTGAAACGTTATTGGTATATTAATGAGAAATATGTGAATAATACATGCTCGGTTGTGTTTACAAATGTTAGTGAGATGTGATCACTCATTCCCGAATTGATGCATTATCCCTCCCTATGTTCAAATAAAAAATTTCCATGTCTGATACTTTGTCCATTCCATTCTATTTCCAAGATACTAAGATTTTTGCTTAGCAAGGGGTAGTGAAAGTCATTGGAGGATAGCCGGGAAAGTGAGGTTATGGCAGTCTCATAATGGGCTGATTAAAGATGTCAACTTCGTTTATTTTGATTAAATATATCGTACCATGTAGCATCAAAATGGCTTATTTTTAATCCCTCCCGTTCCCAAAATAAGGGATTTTTGTGAAGTTCGCGTCTATAGTACCCCCCCCCCCCCCCCCCCCAATTTCGGAACTAAGAATGTAGATAAAAAGGGAGTCTTATAGCTGAGTAAATACAGTAGTTTATATGCTGAGTATCACATACCCAAATGAAACCACTCGTGAGATATTGTTATTCAATGAAAGGCAGGTTTAACCCCCTTAAAACCCCTTTAGAACCTGCATTTCCAAAAATCCTTCCTTAGTAGACGTTTTCTCTCTCCAGAATTTCAAATTTATGTTTGTACGAAATGCAGCCCATCACTTCTGAGTGAGGCGCGCCATGACGCGTGGTTTCTCCATCCTTGCAACTCTGTACAGCTTGACCCGTATCGGCTAGCTGCGAAACCATGTCTTATTTTTCTGTGCAAATACAAACCGATATAAAAAAGTGAATTAATTTACGTATTTCACAGGCATACAGCATAACCTTTTGATGTATAAGGATTACAACGCAACCAAGAACTACATTTTCCAACGACCCCGAGCCGAGAAAAAGTTACCTTACAAAAATGATAACTTTGTTTCTTGGACACACAAAATTTTGAAATCAATAAACCAGTTATACAACATTCCAATGTGTATGGTGTTAAAATTTGGATTTGATCTGATGACGGGTTTTTGAGACAATAATTCTTAAATGTGACTCATGGTTGAAACACGCTTAAAAATGGGCACTTTTTGTGTTCAAACTGCGATATAAAATATTAAAATATAAATTAAAAATGCCAAACCTACATGAACTAAGGTACAATAGAACGACGAAAATGATGTTATTGGATTTTATGTAGGTCCATTGGTTACTTCACAATCAACCTTCAAACTCGAGTGCACATAATACTTTGGTGGACAGTAATACTAAATTGTCTTCACGAGGCTGGGTGCATCTTGCCTGTTTATTATCTCTTTTTCTTCTAGTTCGCAAATGGGTCACTTAGAACCACACGGAATAAACATATTTTGAGCTCTCCTCCCTAGCCAGTAGTTCATTCGATAAGATTTCAATAACTAATTCTGTGCCCTGCCATATGGTTCTGCTGTAACTTAACCACCATATTAAAAAGTGCATAAATCAGTAAGCTAAGATATCTGTAGCCATTTTCTTCCATAGTGCGTCTCTACCTTAAAAGACAGTACGCATTAAATGGAGCGCGCTGATGCCAGATCTACTGCATATACAAATTTCTGCAAGGCCAGGCACATGATGTAACATCTATAGCGCATCCAACGTTTAGAATGAAGCATTGGTCTTATGGCGCGTTACGACAGGGTTGCCACTCCATGAGAGGAGGCAGTACAAAGCGCTTCGCGTACACTTTCCGCATATTCAGCGATTGTGCAGTGACGAAGACTTGAATTAAGCACTGTATAATAATACTAATAGTAGGTTAACATAACACATACAACGAAATTAAATTAAATTAACTATAATGTATGCTCAATGTGACATAAAGAAAACAATCAAAATAAAATAAATAAAGTACAAACACAAGGAAATGTGTGAAGTTTCGACTGCAGTTAAAGTTGAAGTACGTTATTAAAGAAAATACTACTCATTGGCTTACCTTTCATGATTTATACTTTCTTTGGGTTTAAGATCCTTAAAATAACTGAACACATTAATTACGACCTGTTTTTCCCTCCTTCTGAGCACTTGACCACGCTTTCTTTTCACAAAACTATCCATTGTTGTATGTGAAATACGTAAAACACAACACGTTAAATCTAACAGAACTGCTGCACACACACTCAAGATTGAGACAGCCGAACTACTGAAATTCAAGCTCGAAGGCCACAGTAATAAAGCTCTGAGTAGCATGCTGCACCCCGCTGTCCTTCGAAACCTCATTTTTATAATCCGCAGTCAATGAACAGGCCGGCCTGTGTAAACAATTAAACCTACACTCTGGGTAAGCAGGTAGAAAACTTCTTCCAACATTCTTCTACAACTCTCAAACTGACATGACATGGTTATCTTTAAAAATAGAAAAGTTGACAGCATACGAACTTTTTCAATGCAGCTATGCGGTTATGAGAGAATATTCGGAAGTTTTACCTACATGAAAATTGTAATATTGCCAGTATAAAATATTTCAATAATCCATCATCAGCTACATTTAGCTACATGTGTGTGAAAAATAGGCATCACAAAGTCAATGCAACATGATATAAGATCGATTTTACTAAAAAGGGGACTCAGTTTATAGTTTTTTAAAAAATATGGATATCTAATTTTTCTAGCATTTCTATCAAGTTTACGTAGTTCTAATATAGGACAAAAAAGATCGGCAAAACATAGTTTTATTCGAATATGCTGTTTTTTCGACAAAGAAAAATTTTTGAATGATATGGCAACAGTGGAGTGCTAGAAAATGTCTCGCGTGCAACAGAAAGAAAGAAGAATATCCCATCTAACCAGTGCTTCATTCTAAACGTTGGATGCCTTATAGAGACCCTGTTTTATGGTAATATAAAAGGCTTCAAAGCGGTAAAATAAAATGTTCAAAGCGGTGAAATAAATAAATGTGAGATGAGTGTGGGTTCATGGATTTGGTTAAATAATGAACACTATAAAAGCATTTGGGGGAATAAAAAAACAATTTATTCTAGTTTCTTTTTTGAAAGAACTAAAAGAAATATATTTTCTGTGATTAATACCTAACCTAACATTTACCTCAACAAATAATTTCCACGACTACCATAGTCATTATCTCAATAACTCATGAAACTTACCATATATACCCGAATGTAAGACGAGGTTTTTTCCCACTTTTTGTGTTATAAAAATTTGGGGTCGTCTTATATTCAGGGTATTAAAATATTTTTTTTTTAAATTATTATTATTTGCAAAGTAGTATGTGGTGTTGGCATCTTGTAACTCTCAACAAATCAATGTGTTAATGAAGATTAAAATATGGTTTGTTATGTTTAATTACCATGCATATACGAATAGCGTACATTTTGAGGTTAGGATTTACGCATACACGTCATTTTAAGCGGATAAATTATATGTTCGAAAGCATACGGAAATATGTTTTAAAACAATCTTTACAAGAACAAGCAGTCAGTTTTACGATCAGTAATTGAGTGATCAACGTATCTTAATTTAATAACGTCTCCCATTCTTGAACAAAGAAATTATAGAGTATGTCTTGGAAAAGCGGGCAGAGGGATATCCGATAACACGAGACGTTATAAAAATGAAAGCACGACCTTAAGGGCATATATTGTGCAAGTTATGAGTTAGCGAGTATTTTTTTGAAAAAAATCTGTAAGAGGCAGTTGATAATTAGGCCTCGTCTTATATTCGGGGTCGTCTTACATTCGGGTATATACGGTATGTTGACCCCAACCACAAGTAGAGCATTGTTTCCAAGATTTGAGGACTTGAACCAACTTCATTATCTTATGAGAATTGTATATTTAAGATTTCTTATTTTCTATCGAACGACAGATAATGGAACAGTTTCATTTAGCTTTGAAGTAAATAGTATAAAAAATGACTTATTATCAGCATTTCGTTGGTATTTAGCATTTTACGGTGAAAATAACACATTTCGCAAAATAACTTTATTTCGTGGTATTTCGCGGTTTAAGTATCGAAAAAAAAATGGCATATTTGGGGTAAATATATTGTTGTGACAACATATATATGTTTGCTGAAATATTTCGCGGATACCGTTATAACCAAACATCCGGAACACTAAACATAACTCGTATACAGGCGTGCTTTTAGGCAAATCTCGGGAAATTTCAAAAATATTTGTTTGTTGTATATAACTGTACCTAATGCCTTGCAGCGAACGACGGTACAATATTTAGATATGATACACCGAAGCTCAGAGCGTAATTTTAATGCACATTATAATAATTTTCAATTATTCATGAATATGATAATATTATGTTATAATATTACATTTTCTCGAATATCATAGGTTATATAATAAATTATAAGTATGACATTTTTAACGATTGTATACATGATTTGTGGTCCACCTAATGTACACAATTTTGTGTGGTCAAGTGGTAGTATGCAGCCGAAATTAAATTCTTCATTTCTTGTTTCTTGAATGAGACGATGTTGTTCAATTTGATATAGTTCTTCACTTGTGCCCATACCATTTCAATGGGATCAAGTTCACAGTGGTATGGTGGCAAACGAAGAACATATTTTCCTGCCGATTTAGCCATCTCGGCAATGATGTATTTATCATATCTCTCTCTGTTTTGAGTCACAATAAAAAGAAGCTCCCTTTTTAACATATCATTTCGAAATGGGACCCCTTTTGAGTGAGCCAATCTATATTCCGGTCCTTTCTCCACGAAATTGTAGGTAAAAGTTCGCTTTTCCAACTCTGATATCCTACATTGTCTATTACTAGGATAGATCGTTCGGGAACATTGGGCAACAATTATTGCTCGGCGAACTACTTTTCATACACTTCACCTGTCTTTTCGTCGTGGATGTCTGCCGTGTTCTTTTGGCGCAGAAACATTAACTCTGCACCATTAATGAACCCTTGTTAGCAGTGGCTACGCTTGCTAAAGCGCAGCGTTAGGTCATGTGGCCAAGCTCACTTACTCGGTAGACGCGTGGGTTCGAGCCCACCGTCGGCCGTCCTTGAAATGGCTTTCCGTGGTTTCCCATTTTTAACACCAGGCAAATGTTGGGGCAGTACCATCTGACAGGCCACGGCCATTCCCTTCCACATCCTTGCCCAGTTTCTTTCCTCTTGATCCATTCCATCTCTAATCCTGACGCACAGGTCACCCACGGGCATCGACTAGAAAGACCTGCACTCGGCCTCTCAGGAGGTCACACGACAAAAAAATAAAATCCCGGGATGAACAAAGGTAAACCATTTCGAGGACGGCTGAGGAAGGAATCGAACCCGCCTCTTCTCAGTTTCGTCTCATGAAGTTAAGTACACCCCGTTCCAGCCCTCAGACCAGAATTAAATTTCTTGGCAGAGCTGGGATTTAAGCCCGGGCTTCCGCGGTGACAGCCAAGAATGCTGGCCACTACGCATCGAGACAGACAATTTATAAAGAACACGAGAAACACTTCATTTCACAGTTTAACTTCACTCCATAAATTACCCTCCATCAAACGCAGCCGGGGAGATAGCCTATGGGCCACTGAGTAAACAAACTTTCGGTGCGTCAGCGCTGGGCGCAAGTGCGATAAGTTATGAATGCTATCTGATATCGAGCTCTGGTTTGTTTTAAAAACCATTTCAGACATTAATGAACATTTCTTTTCGCTTAGTCACCAACGTAAAGTCCACAGCAAAAAAGTTTATCGCTACCTAACTTTTGTGTGATACCATCCCAGATCTTACAAATAACATATTTTAAGAAAAAAAAATCATAACTTTCTTATTATGAAAATAATTACACCCCTGAGAAATAGGGTGTCTTCCACCAACATCAGGCAAGCTAAAAATAAATTCTTGATCTGTTGCGATCATTAGTTCATTATCTATGGCGTGATAAGTTTTATATCTGCAAAAATAGAGATTCACGCAAAAAAAATCATTATTGTGAACATTGGGCCATGTATTAATTATTTATGGCTTTTATTTTTACATCATCATAAAGAGAGGAAAATTCTCTATAAGACTACGAAAACATTTTCTTAGATTTGTCACTTTCAATTATTGGGAAATGGCAACATCGCCGGGGTAGGAAAGGACAAAGCTAATTGCAGGACATAGGAGTGCGAGTGACAGGCAAATACAGTACTCCCTCTGTAATCCGGCATCTCAGCTCTCCGGCACTCCCAGTAATCCAGCGTTTTGTATTTGAGTACGAGCTCAACACTTGATTTGATAATGAGTCCCCAATACTGTACAAAGTTTCCCACGCAGCGACAAGACTAGTGTCTGAGTACACAATGCATTGGCACCAAGAGCGATGACTCACGCACGCCCCCCTCATGTGCTTAGTGTAGGACAGTTGTACTGTAGTAGTGATGTGTTGAAGATGGCATCCGAGGAGAAAAAAAACGTAAATATAAAACTCTTATCTTTGTTAGATAAACATGAAATCCTAAAGCGGCTTGAAAAGGGCGAAACGTTAACTAGTATTGGTAACGAATACGGTGTAGGTCGAGCTACAGTTCATGACATAAGGAAAAACAGTGACAAAATAAAATAGTTTAAGACGAATGAAAATTAAATTCATTCCAAATGGCCTATAAATTGAATTAGTCACTTTCTCATTGTATGAGCGGGTTTAGAATTTTCCTACAGAGTTGGGTATTGAGTAGGCCTAGTGTATTTCATTTTTAATTCTGGGCTTAGTATTTTTCTCATAATTTTCCTTTCCTTAATATCTAAATATTCCCTTTATGTCTTAAGTTATAGACTGAGTATTTTTGAAGCATAAAGATCTTCAGCTTTAATCAATGTTAAGTAATGGCGAATTTTACTGTTCCAGGACAAGCAGTTTGTTATAAACATTCTTTGTGTGTTGAAAAGCAATTTCCATTTTCTGAATAATATTTTTTGGTGAAGTCCAAATTCTCTTAAAATATTACGAAGTGAGATGTGATCAATACTATCATACCGTGCTTTTTTGCAATCAACAAATGTGATAGGATTTTTGTAAGTTCTATAAAATATTGTATGGTGTTTTTCAAATGTAGAATTTGTTCTGCACATGAACAATTGAACATCCCTTTCGGTTCAATCCAGGCCAAGTGGTCCAGCACTAGTTGCTTGACCATCTCAGAAAAATTTTATACTTGCTGGGTTTGTTCCTTATCATGTAGTGAGCTTAAAAATATTTTTTTAACTTTTTTTGAATTACTGTTTTTAAATGGCGGCCATTTTGTTATAGGCCGATCGTGTTTTTTTGTGTTTGTAAGCATCTGCGTTTTTTTAAATATCTCGGCAATGGGTTGCTCTAGGCCTATCAAATAAAAAGCATTGAATTCAGTACACTTTGGCCTACACATTGAACCCATTATCACTAGGGTTCATGTGTCTCTTTACAGATTTTTAATTAATCAAAATTTTTGTTTTAAAATTCAAAAATCTGAATTTTCAATCAATAATTTTTCTAAGAAAGGACAGTTTCTCATCCCTAACATTTTTTGTGCTTCTACTCTTCATAGTAGTGTAATTGTTTATTAAGTTTCAGTGGTGAGAAGTTATCCCTTAAAAAGTTACAGGCTTAAAAAAAAACAGATTTTTGAAAAATTTTCAATTTTTGACCTGCAATATTTTGGTTGGGGGACCAGATAAAATTCTGAAAATTTCACATTTTAAAGATCGTTACAGTAGTAAATTTCAGTATAAATTTCAAGTTTGAGATTTAATTGGAAGTTAGTTTTAAAAAAATCACAAATATGATAAAAAGAAGGTTTTTATCATTCGCAATACATCTAGTCTAATGTGGGTAAGTATTTTCAACTTAAGATCTGTAAATATGAAGTAACAAGATGTTCAGGAAAGAACATATAGCCTAGTTTCTCCTGAATGTATGGGTCTAGTTATAACTCTTTGTCCTAATCACCTCCCACTTTCTTCCTATACGAAGTGCAAAATGGCACAAAACAGTATGACATACTGGATCTGAGCAGAGGCGTTCAAACCATACTTTATAATTTACCCTAGTATTTTACAATTTCATCAGCAAACACTCCAAACAACATCGACTACTTACAATAATTGAAACTGAAACAAAACTTTGTTGGTCTAAACTTATCACCAGAAGGAACACATTTAATAAACCTACTGCACAGCTGATTTTTAAGTGCGCCTATCCTTGGGGGCGAGTGCGCTCTATCGGCAACAAGAGGAAGTTTTTCAATTACACCGTATGCATGGGTTCATGAACTGGGAATGTTGGTTGGTTCTTAAGTTTAGGGGCTGCGACAATGCGGTCATGTAGCCCCGTGTACTTTGGGTGTGTGTAGAATCTGTCTGATAACCGGTGTTAATTGTGATGACTGTAATAGTGTGTGTTATCTGTTTTTTAATTTAAGTACAGACTGCAATTTAGAATTTTTCAAATAGTTCCTACTTTTGCCGCCAAGTGCCACCTTCAACGACTACTAGGCCAAGTTCAGAACTTAGCTACCAGACGTCACCGCAGTCGGCTCTTGGCAACGAACGTAGAAACCTAAGAGCGTTGTTTACATTCTTAACCTATCCAGCTTAGCTTCACACAGGTGTAATTAGTGGAAGGTTCTTTAACATGCCATAAATCTATTCGAAGAAGAGTCCATTGCAGGTTCCGTGTTGACGTTTTGTAATTAAGTATAACAAATTTAAAGTATCCGCCTAATCAACACTCTTTTATTATTTAGTTAGCTTATGGGTACATGTTTCGGAATTAGTACAATTCCTTCTTCAGCCCTTCATAATTCATATTCGGAAACATCATAGACTAAAAAGACTAAAAAGACCACGTCCATGTGAGAAACATAACACACTGATATTAAAATACTGTAAAAACTAATTAAACACTTTAAAACATGACAACCTTATGGACATTACATACAATAAAGCAATAAAAACATTCTTGCTGTTAACAGTCAAATTGATTAATAATCACTATTATGCACATTCTTGAAAAGTATGCGAAGGTCAAATTGTGCAGTCGTTAATTTCTTTTTGTAAATAAAAACAAAGAGCACATTGCATTAGTGTTTAGGACACAAATAACTTGCTGTACTGATAAATGCTGACATAAGTGGAAACTTTGTTCGGCACTTTATTGAAAGTGCCTGACATGTGCTTAGTAGATACAAAACGGAGAAAACCTTCTGATTATTAAACTTGTATTTTGCACATTAACTGGGTGTGTTTATCTTGAGCCGAAAGCTCCACGGACGTGCAAAGTTTAAGAGTTAACCGCCAAGGTCAATGAATATGGTGCTGGGTGGTAGGCTCCTACATCGGCGTGACTGCTAATGCGAAGCGATGTAGGTAAGGTCAAGTGCCTGGCTGTTTGCGGTCCGAAGTGTATACAGGCTAATCCACTCACAGCACTAGTGGATTAGCCTGTATACACTTCGGACCGCAAACAGCCAGGCACTTGACCTTACCTACATCGCTTCGCATTAGCAGTCACGCCGATGTAGGAGCCTACCACCCAGCACCATATTCATTGACCTTGGCGGTTTGCTCTTAAACGTTGCACGTCCGTGGAGCTTTCGGCTCAAGATAAACACACCCAGTTAATGTGCAAAATACAAGTTTAATAATCAGAAGGTTTTCTCCGTTTTGCATCTACTAAGCACATGTCAGGCACTTTCAATAAAGTGCCGAACAAAGTTTCCACTTATGTCAGCATTTATCAGTACAGCAAGTTATTTGTGTCCTAAACACTAATGCAATGTGCTCTTTGTTTTTATTTACAAAAAGAAATTAACGACTGCACAATTTGACCTTCGCATACTTTTCAAGAATGTGCATAATAGTGATCATTAATCAATTTGACTGTTAACAGCAAGAATGTTTTTATTGCTTTATTGTATGTAATGTCCATAAGGTTGTCATGTTTTAAAGTGTTTAATTAGTTTTTACAGTATTTTAATATCAGTGTGTTATGTTTCTCACATGGACGTGGTCTTTTTAGTCTTTTTAGTCTATGATGTTTCCGAATATGAATTATGAAGGGCTGAAGAAGGAATTGTACTAATTCCGAAACATGTACCCATAAGCTAACTAAATAATAAAAGAGTGTTGATTAGGCGGATACTTTAAATTTGTTCTACTTAACCATAAATCTATGACATGGGACCGCCGGCTTTACTTCCCCTCCGAAGGAAGGCATACCGAGGGATTTTTAACGCTCTTAAAAAAATCCAACGGTTTCGGCCGGGTTTGAACCCGCTATCTTGGGCATAGAAGCTCAGCATGTAACAGACTACGCCACCGAAGCCGCTAAACGGGAATGTAAAGGCCGGTATATTGCGCAGCTCGCATCGAGTAGGCCATGTTTAGCACACACAAATTTCAACTGGTTGTTAGGTTAGTAGATGTCAGTCGTGCAGCTCTGGTGGCAGATTTTGTTTTAATTAAATATATATTTTCTATTGGAAAATGCACAACATAACACTCAATTTTATAGCACCTCAGTACTTAAAAAACCATAAATATAACTCTGACTGGTTTTGAACCCCGGCCGACCGGGTGAAAGTTAGTTAGTTAGTTGTTGTAAGGTGCAGAACTACGAGGTCATCAGCCCCTGACCGGGTGAAAAACCAAAGCTCTAACCACAGAGCCAAACGTGTCCACAGAAGTTTCAAGTAATCGATCAATTTACATACAACGTCTTGGCAAATAATGACTTGGACTACACGATTTCTTCCCTGGAGTATGTATTCATTAAAATTCATTTCATACTAAGTTTATATTATTTCTATCAGCAGGCTAAATTGCATGCAACATACTCAAATTTGTGAAATATATGTCAGAACGAGAGATCAGCTGCCGTCTTGTCTCGTAACCGAGACGGCTCAGTTTTTTTAAGTCACTTCTGCAGTATAATATTATAATATAAACATCTAATTTTGAACGGGCCACGTTCTTTAGAACAGTTTAAACCAGTGGTCGACAAAACGTAGCTCGCGAGCTACTGGTAGCTCGCAGGGAAAGTTTTGGTAGTTCGCGGGGAAATTTTAGACGCAGCGCTTCAGTTGGCTAATCGGCACTACTCATTCCCCTCATTCCCATTACGCCTCCCGCAGGTCTGTCAGTCAGTGTCTGGTGTGTGATTGTCAGTGCAGGTTATTTTATTTTTCTTGCATTTTATGCATACTGCGGATTACAGACTGTTCTAATTATGGCGAGTTCCAGCAAAAAACAAAAAACTTATCATTTTCATGTTGAATAGGTAACTAAATACTTTTTATCCAGGTAAAGGACAAATGAGTGTGCTTACTTTGTAATGCAAGTGCAGCAGTTGGGAAGAAAACAAACATGAACGCCATTACAATACCGTTCACTCCATTATTGAAAAGGATTTCCCTCAGAATTCTTCCATAAGGAAAGTGAAGGTAATAGGCTACAACTGAAATCTCAATTAAATGTTCAACAGTCTACTTCTTTCAAGAAATTATACAGCAACAAAGCAGCAACTGAGGCATCTTTTCATTTTTCCAAAAGTATTGCTCAAAATAAAAATTAAACCTTACGAGTATGATGAATTAATCAAAGAGCATTTTTAGAAGCTACTGATACATTGTTTAACAATTTTAAAAACAACGGTGAGATAATCTCTGCTATTTAATCTATTCAACTGTCATCAGAGTTGAATCAATTAGTTCTGATGTAGTTTCACAACTTAAAACTCACACCGCTGCAGTCATTTATCCCTGCTACTTGACGAATCAACCGATATAGTTGATACAGCTCAGTTGGCCATTTTTTTTAAAGAATGGGTTTTGATGATTTCCAAGTAAAAGAAGAGCTGGTAAAAGTTCTACCTCTTACAGAGCAGGACACATATTCAGCTTTCAAAAACCTTCTCGCCTCTGAAAATGAGTCGTCTGGTATCACTAGTTTTAGGATTTTGAGATTACAGCTGATTATCAAGTCCTAAATGCCCTCTTTACATGTGGGAAGAGAAAGATATTCAAAACAGGACACATCATGCTGTTTTTAAATGCTGAAGGTTTCAAAATAAGACAATTAGATGAATGAGAACAAGACACATCTTGGCAGGTCTATTGCGCATTGTTCAGCACATCAGCTGGAAGGGCGCTCTCAGTGTGCTGCAATTCTTCCGTGTTATATTAGTGCCGCTGTGTTTACATTTGTATTATTAAATTGACTTTATACTTGTGAAGAGCTATTAATATATTTTCAAAATAAGATACATCCGATTACTGAGTTGCAAAACAAGATAGCCTGTATCAGCAAGTTTTAAAACAAAATAAGACACATGAAATATTAAAACGCGTATAAAATAGAAAATAAGACAGCATGAGTTATGAAACTTTTGGGATATATTTGTCTATATCATTTACAACTTTCAAAAAAGAGGCATATTTATTTATCAGTAAACAAAGGACTTATTTAGTTTTATGTGTCTCCTGAAATATTTTGTTGAAGTGATGTGTGTTGTTTTGATACCAGATGCCTCAAATATTCCTGTACAAAAGTTGATGGGCTTGGCAACCCATGGAACTCCTGCGATGGTAGGTAGCGACAAGGGATTCATTGCCTTGTGTCGTAAAGACAACAGGTTTCCAAAATTTCTGTCTTACCAGTAATTAAAGTGATAGCTCACGCACTTCAAAGACGTTTGTTCAGAACACTGACTGAAGAGTTAGAATGCCAGTATGGTGATCTACTGCTTCATATACAAGTTCGTTGGCTTTGCAGAGGCTGGGTTTTGCAACGTTTCAAAGAGTTACTTCCTGCTTTGGTGGAATTTTCGAAATAAAGAGGTGAATCATTACCTGAGCTAGAAGATCCGGTTTGGCTGCGAGATTTTGCATTTCTTGTATACATGGCCGAAAAGCTAATTACCCTTAACTTGCAGCTTCAAGGCAAAGATAAAGAATTAGGTGGAACCATTTCAGATGTGGTCTCGTTCACAAACGAGCTGGAGCTGTGGGGAGAAAATCTTAACCAGGGTGAACACAAGCACTTTGCCTGTTTGAAGCAGACCCTTGACAAGCAAGGCCCTTCACAGCCCCCTTACAACAACAAAGAACATGGTATTGCAGTTCTTTCCAACTTGAAAAAGTGCAGATGACCTCGTAGTTCCGCCCCTTAAGACAACAATAACTAACAATATATTGACTTGAAAATTCAATTTAATCAACGCTTTCAAGACTTCAGAAAAATTTCCACTGTAGCACAGTTCGTCACATCCCCTTTTGTAGAGATTGATGCAGAAGAATTCTCTACGTGTCTTGCAATATTTTGAAGAAGATAACGCTGTGGTGGAGATGGAACTGAATGATTTTCAAAGTGACCTGTCATTAAAATCACTCCATTTAAGCAAAAATATCCAATTTTGGCTCACGTTGGTTTGCGGGTGAAGGCAATGTTCAGCTCAACATATCTGTGTGGGATTTCATTTTCCAGTATGAAATTTATTAAAAACAAGTACAGGAACAGGTTGACTGATGAACATTTGGACATCTGCATTCGAATGGCTGCTACGACATATGAGCCTGACATTTAAAAAAATGGTTGATGACAGAAGAGTGTGCCACCCCTCACATTAAACTATGTTTCTCTAATGCAAATGTTTTGTTATTTATATTCTTATGCTATTAATTGCAATGTTAGAAATTGCATTTAATTAGATTTTTAATATAAACTAGAAATGTATATTTTTATAGGTAATAAACAACTGTGTGATTTAAACAAAAGCATGCATTATTTTCCTACTTTGTTGGGTAGCTCACGGTAAGGTTTATGAGCTGTAAGGTAGTTCAGTCACTTAAAAGTTTGGCGACCACTGGTTTAAACCATTCTCGGTTCGATAATCGGAACGGGTGGGTCGTAGGTTATGCATTATATAGCTTGCATAATTCACACAGCAGGCATCCTGAAATGGTATGGCTAATGACCTTGTAGTTCAGGCGTAAGACGCGCCCCATATGAAGGCATGTTTTTACCAAATTTGGTAAAGATCAGATGATTAGTTTGGTCGTAATTTAAGTTTTGATCATTTGAGTGGCCACCATTTAAGTTTTGGTAAAGATGGCAGCTATATAAACCATGACACTGAGGTGCTCTTTGATAGTGCTACCTCTGTACCAAAATTCGTTCTATTCGGTTTCGTTGTGTTTGAATTGTTGGGGGGCAGATATATACACACACACACACAGACACACACAGCCAGACAGACTGACAACTTTTGGCCTGTGTAGATCTCATAAGTCTACTTTCATGTTCTGCAAAAATAGAAAATAAGCTAAAAATTAGTTCAAGATGTCTCTGAGGTCCAGAACTAAGAAGCTCAACGTGCGGTGGAAAAAAAAGAACAATGAACCGAGTTAAATGTGGTAAGTAAAATTATTTTTTGGTGTTATAATGCATCAACACTCATTTATTCCCATGTACTTGGGTGTGTGTGGAATTTAGTTTGATACCCTGTGTTATTGTGATGTGTTTATTTGTAATTCAGGTGAGGATTTGGAAGGAGATGGCCTTGGCCTTAAGTTAAGAACCATCTTGTCATTTGCTGGAGTAGAAGTTTGTAAACCACAGAAAACCACTTCTTCTCAGTTATGCCTCACGAGGCTGCGTGGACCTCGTTCCAGCCTTCATACAAGAATTAAATTTCTGGTCAGAGCCGGGAATCTAACCCGTAACTACGGGGCGACAGTCAAGAATGCTAGTCTCTACACGAAGGAAGTGGTCCTAATGCAGAAAAATTATTCACATAAAATTAAAAACTCTGGTTGATGCCGAAAATATATGTTGAACCGATGTATGCAATGCAAACAATAAGAAAGGATACCAATGCCAACAACTCGCTGGAAATAGAATTACCAAAGAAGTCAATATCCCACATACAGAAATCAGTAATGGGAATGGAAACTGGACAGGGACAGGAATGGGGGAACGAACAACATGCTGTGGGACAAATTGTTCCAAATCTGCCTCCGTGGTTTATCACTTTCTTTCTTTGTATGACAATCATGGATGTATAATACATGGAGACAAAAGAGTGGGAAAATTCAAACATGAAAGCTGTTCTCATGCTCACGACTCTCTTCCTGCTCATGTTCCAGAATCTATTGAACCACAATTAGGTTGGCAACCTCCAACAACGCGTTCAATCGCAATCTGTGAGCCTAGAGAACTCAACTTTAACAGGGTGTCTACCAAAGCCAACTAACAGATTTCCCTGACAATTCCCTGATTTTTCCAGGATAAATCAAAAAATTCCCTGAGTAATAGTAGTGGCCATAATCTACTATATATTTGTCAAATACCACTCACTCATTCATTCATCACGAAATCTCAGAAACCACAAAACAGATTGGAATGAAATTCGGTATGCAGCTTCCTCAAGGGCCGCAAACGCCCACTAAGGAAGGATTTTTGGATATTCAGGTTCTAAAGGGGTGTTAAGGGGGTAGACCTGCATTTCATTGAATAGCAATACCTCCCGATTGGTTTCATCGGGGGATGTGATACTCGGCATATAAACTCATCATTAAAAATAAGATGACATATGTCTGAGGGGTTTTCGATGTGGTGTATATTATGAGGTGAAAGGGGGTGAAAAGTGGGGATTGAAGGATTCCTAACGGAACGTGTATCTCTTAAACGACATAGGCGAGGAGTTGGAAACTCAGCAGAAAAAAATCAGCATGAAAAATAAGTAAATAGGTGTTTGACCGTCTTTTCATAAATCCAATTTAAGTGGTCCATGGGGAGGGGTGAAATTCTGGGGGTGGAAACAGGAAAGAAAGTGTCCTAACTCATTGACTGACTGACTCACTCATCAAACTCAGGGGTGGAAAACTGCTTAAAAATAAGTAAATAGCTGTTCGACAGTTATTTCTTTTTTCATAAATCAAATTTAAGGGGCGCATGGGGAGGGGTGAAATTCTGAAAAAAGAAAATTGAAAGAAAATGTCCTGACTCACTCTCTCATCATCGCCCAGCCAAAATTATTGAAGTTAGAAACATGACAGTTTGGAGATATGTTCATTGTATGTCAAAACCGTCTACTAAGGGAGGATTTTCGGATATTCAGGTTTATATGGATCATAAGGGGATTAAAACTGCATTTCATTGAATAATAATATCTTCCGATTGGTTTCATTGGGGGATGTGATACACGGCATATAAACTCATCATTAAAAAATAAGAAGACACGTGTCTGAGGGTTTTTCGATGTGGTGTATATTATGAGGTGTATGTGTGAAAAGTGGGGGTTGAAGGATTCCTAACGGAGCAAGTATCTCTTAAAAGACAGAGGCAAAAAGTATGAATCTCAGGGAGAATAATCAGCTTGAAAAAGTAGCAAATAGGTGTTAGATCGTTTTTTCATAAATCTAATTTAAGGGGCCCATGTGGATGGGTGAAATTCTGGGGAAAGAAGTCCACTAAGGAAGGATTTTTGGATATTCACTCATCATCCCCCAGCAAACCTATTGCAGTTAGAAACTTGAAATTTTGGGGATATGTTCGTTGTATGTCGAAAAAGTCCACTAAGGATGGATTTTTGGATATTCATGTTCTGTAATCATTAAAAATAAGCAGACATATGTCTAAGGGTTTATCAATATGGTGTATATTATGAGGTGAAAGGGGTGAAAATTGGGGGTTGAAGGATTCTTAACGGAGCATGTATCTCTTATTCGACATAGGCGATAAGTTTGAAATTCAGCGGAAAAAGCAGCTTAAAAAATAAGTAAATAGGTGTTCGACCGTTTCTTCATAAATCCAATTTAAGGGGCCCGTGGGGAGGGGTGAAATTCTGGGGAAAAAAACATGAAAGAAAGTGTCCTAACTGATTGACTCACATACTCATCAAACTCAGGGGGAAAAACAGCTTAAAATAACTAAATAAGTGTTCGACCGTTTTTCTTTCTTTCATAAAGCCAATTTAAGAGGTTCCTGGGGAGGGGTGAAATTCTCAAAAATAAATGAAAGAAAATGTCCTGACTGACTCACTCATCATCGCCCACCCAAAATTATTGAAGTTAGAAACATGAAATTTTGGGGATGTTCATTGTATGTCGAAAAAGTCCACTAATGAAAGAGTTTTGGATATTCAGGTTCTAAAGAGGTGTTAAGGGGGTAAACTTGCATTTTACTGAATAACAATATCTCACGAGTGGTTTCATTTGGGGATGTGATACTTGGCATATATACTAATCATTAAAAATAAGCTGACACATGTCTAATGGTTTTTCGATGTGGTGTATATTATGAAAGTGGGGGTTGAAAGATTCCTAACGGAGCGTGTATCTCTTAAACGACATAGGCGAGGAGTTTGAAACTCGGAGAAATCAATCAGCTTAAAAATAAATAAATAAATAATTAATAACTAGGTGTTCGACCGTTTTTTCATAAATCCAATTTAAGGGGCCTATGGGGAGGGGTGAAATTCTGGAAGAAAAACGTCCACTAAGGAAGGATTTTTGGATGTTCACTCTCATCGACCAACCAAAACTATTAAAGTTAGAAGAATGATATTTTGGGGATATGTTTGATGTGTGTCGAAAACGTCTACTAAGGAGGGATTTTGGATATTCAGGTTCTAAAGGGGTTTTAACGGGGTTAAACCTGCATTTCATTGAATAACAATATGACACGACTATGACGCGAGCGAAGCCGCGGGTACCTGCTAGTAAATATATAAAACAGAGTTTGTACTTACTGTAAAGAGCATTTTAAAAAGTGCTTGAACAATAAAGGGTAGCATGATAAAGTTGAAAGACAAATATATATATATGTATTCCTATATTTTGCCAATTTCCAAATTTTTCATCCAGAAAAACTATTGTACTGTACTTGCGAGTATTGAAAGTAGCTCGTCAAAGTAATGCTCTCAAAAATCACACAGTTACACATAATAATAATAATAATAATATCGTATGGCCTTGGGTGCCTGGTGCAAGCATTGTTAATTGACACCCAGAGGGTAGCTTGCATGTCGAATTTCGTCGTTCCTTTGAACGCTATGAAAGTCAAGGAGGTTAGACATCTAAACTCCTTGACACTACAGTGCTTTCAAGTAGAGAATGGAGGAACTTTGGGTTGGCGGAAAATCCCGAGATTAATTTAGCTACTGAACACGGCCTACTGAATTCAAAGGGTTCTTTAACATGCCAACAACGTATGACATGAGTGTCGTGAATTTTGTTGCCTTTCAAAAAAAACACTTACCATGGCCAGGAGCGAACCTGCAATCTTGGGGTTGGTAGTCTGACACTATAACCACTCACCCACCGTGGCAAGCAGTTACACATTTATATACAAATACAAAGTCTACACATGTAATTTGTGTGCTCTATCTTTCAAGAAATGAAAATTTTCTGATGCAACGTCAGTACGAACATATTGCTCGCGTATATCTCGCACCCCATTTTTTATTTGAAATTTCAGTGGAAAAAAAGTAATCGCATATGTCTCGCATTCATTACTGACGCCATCATATAAATGACCGTAATAACCTTGAGGTAGAAACACGTTCGATTTAGAGCGCCACAACAGTCGTCATTGTCCAGGAACTTACCCAAAGCGTTACTAACAGGAAGAGCGAGCAACGAGTTGAACCGAACTTCGATACGAGTCAATTAGGGATCGAGGCGCCGCGTGCAAGCATACGGCACAGCGTGACTGTTGGCACGCTGTACATCGTTAGTCTTCGGCCGCGGTTGGCTAAATTCACCGCCTTGAGACACGTTCGAATTAGTGATTAGCGCGCCACGTAAGTTGCGCAAGTAGGCCTACTGTTACATCGCAGAGAAACGCAGTTCAGTCTTCTCGAATCTCAATGATTTAGTCTTTACGCATTGCGTCGCATCAGAGCTCGGCTGCGTGCAAGCATACGGCGCAGCGTGAGTGATAGCACGCTGTACATCGTTAGTCTTCGGCTGCGGTTGGCTAAATTCACCGCCTTGAGACACGTTCGAATTAGCGATTAGCGCGCCACATAAGTTGAGCAAGTAGGCCTACTGTTACATCGCAGAGAAACGCAGTTCAGTCTTCTCGAATCTCAATGATTTCGTCTTTACGCATTGCGTCGCATCAGAGCTCGGCCGCGTGCAAGCATACGGCGCAGCGCGAGTGTTAGCATGCTGTACATCGTTCGCTGCGACTTCGGCCGCAGTTGGTTAAATTCATCGCCTTGAGACACGTTCGAATTAGCGATTAGCGCGCCACGTCAGTTGAGGAAGTAGGTCTACTGTTACATCGCAGAGAAACGCAGTTCAGTCTCCTTGAATATCAATGATTTCGTCTTTACGCATTGCGTCGCATCAGAGCTCAGCCGCGTGCAAGCATACGGCGCAGCGTGAGTGTTAGCACGCTGTACATCGTTCAAGATTAATTGTAAGATTATCCATCGTTCGCCGCGTCTTCTGCCGCAGTTGGTTAAATTTGCCGCCTTGAGACACATTCGAATTAGCGATTAGCGCGCCACAACAGTTGCGTAAGTAGGCCTACTGTTACATCGCAAATGTTGTGTTTTTTCAGGAATACGGTCATTCCCCGCGTATATCTCCCACCGAAAATTTTCACACATATTTTCGGTCAAAAAAGTGCAAGATATACGCAAGCAAATACGGTACATCTACTACAATCATCACCAGAATATACTTTTCCCCAAGGTTGGACCTTGTAAAACTAAAATTCCCTGAGTTTCATTAAAATACCCTGATTATTGCCCGAGTTTTCAGGGATTTAAATATTCCCCGAGTATTCCCTGTTTTCCATAGTAGTAGACACCCTGTTTAAATTAACCCACACCTAGCAAATTTTCGAAACCTCCAGCTATTCCAATCAGCTACATTTCAATACTTTCTTTACCCATTTGTAAAATTAGTAACTTTCCTTATTTTGTTACCAGTAGTCACCCTGAGATGTATGTCTACCCCTTATCATTCCCGTTTTAACAGGACGGGGATCAGATGCAATGATTAGTGTCGCCGTAGAATCAAGCCCTTATTAATAATAAACACAAACATAAAGGGTACCTTGAGATTGACCAGCACCTGGATGGCCCCAAGTGGGGAGACCATGTCCCTGCGCAGACTGTGGGCTACCCATAGGAGGATGCCTCCCATGAATATGTGCTGGAAACTGACCCGACATAACAGAGCCAGCAGAGGAAGGGGGTGGAGAAGTAGGCGTATGTGCAGGAGAGGGTGTCGCCGATGGAGATCCAGCTAGAACGGAGCGCTGTGGAGAACTGGAGTGATGTGTATAATCTGCAGGTGATGCTTGCTGCGGAGCCCATGACTGGTTACTACCTGGAGAGTAACCGCTATGCTGGCCTGAAAAATAAATTCACACAATTCAAATACCACTCACATGAATATATTACATAGAATGAAGAGTTACATCCTGTTTATTACAGTATTAGGTACAGAGAAAACTTCTCATATCAAGCAACAACCAGAACAAGACAAGTGCGAGTTTACTGGAATTTACAAGCCCTACAACACTGACATACTCAGTGAAAGGTCTTGATATATTTGAATATATTCCAAGTCTTCCTAGGGTGGTGAAATATAACTGAGGTGGCCTAATTTCTCAGAAGTGGGCCAGAAATCTGGCAAACCATAACCTCAGGTTTGACAGTTACCTCACTAGGACATGCCTTTGTCAGTTAACTTGATTACATTTGATATTAGGCGATGCCAGTTGCTTAATGGTTCTATCCTTCCTGATCCAGATTCAGTAGTGCAAGTTCAAAGGCGAATCCCAAATTTTCTCAATCTTCATTTCTGACCAATGTTGAACCTTCCATATAATTTCGTTTGGTTGGTTGGTTCTTAAGTTTAGGGGCTGCGACAACGCGGTCATGTAGCCCCGTGTACTTTGGGTGTGTGTAGAATCTGTCTGATAACCGGTGTTAATTGTGATGACTGTATTAGTGTGTGTTATCTGTTATTTTAATTTAAGTACTTCAACTTAGAATTTTTCAAATAGTTCCTACTTTTGCCGCCAAGCGCCACCGTCAACGACTACTAGGCTAAGTTCACAACTCAGCTGCTAGACGCCACCGCAGTCGGCTCTTGGCAACGAACTTAGAAACCTAAGAGCGTTGTTTACAATAACCTATCCAATTTAGCTTCACACAGGTGCAATTAGTGGAAGGTTCTTTAACATGCCATAAATCTATGACATGGGACCGCCGGCTTTACTTCCCCTCCGAAGGAAGGCATACTGAGGGATTTTTAACGCTCTTAAAAAATCCGACGGCTTCGGCCGGGTTTGAACCCGCTATCTTGGGCATAGAAGCTCAGCATGCTACCGACTACGCCATATAATTTCTTGCATTAACCCGTTAAGTGGGGAGCGAATTCTTCCACATGACCACTACGGTGGGGAGAGGTTTTCATATTTTTTTAAATGTTTAAATAATTGGATTTACGCAGCTCGACATGTATCTGTTTAGTATTGCATGTATATTTTGACAATAGGACACATTAATTTCAATACTGCAACGAATATTTACGAAATAGAATGATTTTTAAGCGAATCATATATTAGTGCAACAAAGGCATATGTCTCATATTACTATTTTTTTCACTGATTAGCATTGTAATTGTTACTTTCCGAAACTTGTACTTTAGCAATAAGTATTTACGTATCCAATAAGATCGGATTTTTTGGAGTGACCTCCTGAGAGGGCTGGTGCAGGTCTTTCTAGTCGACGCCCGTGGGCAACCTATGCGTCGGGATGGGCAAGGATGTGGTAGGAAGAGGCCGTGGCCAGTCAGTAGGTACTGCCCCAGCATTTGCCTGGTGTTGAAAATGGGAAAACCACGGCAAACCATTTAAAGGACGGCCGATGGAGGGGCTCGAACCCACGCATATATCGAGTCAGGAGATAGCTGGGCCCAACGACCTAACGCTACGCTTTAGCGAGCACAGCCACTGCTGTCGATAATAAAAGATAGATGTAGTCCCACAAGCGCTATAAATATATTTCGCACTATAATTACACTATTGAAGAATATGATAATGACCTGATAACAATGTACTCACCTAATATGTACTTTCTTCTCGTGTTGTGAATATGCAACTGCCGAGCCACTAATTATTCCATTCAGAGGTTTTCTCTATTTATTATATACACACATACACGAATTTACACAACAATGATAATCACTATTTACAATACACGAGGAATGGACACCTGTCAGTTCAAATTTTTGCGGTGTGATACATTCCAAAGCAAGGAGCAGGGCACAGTGCTACTGATATCGCGTCAGAAGTTGGCAGTCGGGTTTGAACTGCATGGGTCTTCCCGCTCACTGCGTATCGCGCATTCCAAAAACATTCACTCAGCACATTCCTTCTTTCGGTGGCTGAGTGTCGCCTGCTGCAATGACAACCATTGGCATGCGGCAAGCCGATATATTTAACTTAGGAATATGCGCGCCGCGCATGCGTACTGCAAGACCCCCCGCACCCCGTCGCAGCGTGTTCAACTGCCAACTCCTGCCGCGATGACAGTACATCGCACATTTTGCAGCAGTGCTGTGTCTCCTTTCTTTTATTGTTTGCTTTGCAGACAATACATCTCTTGCTTGCAATGGGTTTCGTCTTTGAGGGAGGATTGAAATCCGGAAAATGCCTTCCTGAGAATCGATCTGAAGGATCATTTGATAGCGACACCCCTGATCTGACTGGCTGGGCTTCAGTGGGGGTTGATTTACCATACTTGTCAAAAAGCTTCTGAATAATTTGCAAACGAAATTGTAAGTGAGTGAATTTTCCTCCATGATTCTGATAAATAACGAAGGAATTGAACATTGTTATGTCCAACAAGTGCCTGAAAATCTTTTGGTAGAACTTCTTTATTTGCTTTCTGGCTGTACTGTACGGAACAATGCACTGATCAGATAAGTCGACCCCACCCATTGAATCATTGTAATCTATACACATGACAGGCTTTACTATTGTGTCCCCTTTTCTGTTTTCCACAGTGCGCATTTCGGCATCATGTATGCTACTTAGCATACACACATCCCTCTTGTGTTGAGAGCAATGAGTTTGTTACGATAAGCAAGCACAATTTCACCCTTTTTTTAGTTTTTTTGCCATAACATCTTTTGGGAGATGTTTTCTGTTAGATCTTACGGTGCCTACAGCATCTGTTTGTAGATCATTGAGCAGGTCAAACAGCTCCGGACTACTGTTGTAATTATCCACAGCTATTAGGTAGCCCTTATTCAGGAGATCTTCTGCCAGTGTAAAGACAACTTTGGAAGGCTTAGTGTACTCAGAAATATCAATTCCGCAAACTTCGTTTACGAGATTAGTTTCCTTCCCAGTATACCATAAGATGTTCCACACATACCCAGTCTTAGCTTCACATAACTTATATGACTCCATACCAAAGCGCGACCTTTTCTTTGGTATGTATACTTTCCATCCCAGTCTACATTTCCACAATAAGAGGCTCTCATCTATAGATAAGCTATCGTCTGGAATATATGCAGTTCTGAATTTTGATACAAGGATGTCTAGAACTGGCTTCATTTTATACAATTTGGGGTGGACCTGCCTGTTATAAGCTTCATTGTCTGCAAAATGTAAAAATTTCAACAAAAGGAAAAATCTCTTCTCAGACATAATTTCATAAAATACGGGAGTAGCTAGCAGTTTATTTCGAGAGAAGTAATGGGCTAGTTTCGGCTTCTGAACAATGCCCTGCAGTAATAAAATTCCTAAAAATAGTTTTATTTCATTTTTGTTAGTGGGTACCCAGTCTCTCTCACGACTCTTTCTTTTCACTTTCGCCATCAACGAATTTGAACTGATTGTTTGCTGTGCATACAGATTTGTTTGCTGTGCAATAAGCTCACAAAATCCGTCGTCTATAAAAAAATCGAAAATTTCTTCCGGGTCCTTCTTATCTAAAAGTTCACCCTGTATTCCAGCATTGTAATTAGCTGGAAATCATCCCCGCCTACAACCCCGTACGTCCCATTCACCGTCTGTGTCTGTCTGTTAGGTAGTCAGCCCGAAGGCTGGTTGGATCCTCAAAAAGTACCGCCGTTACGTTATGTGAGTCGATACCCACAAAAACCCAAGGCAGCGCTATTTTGAGGCGTTCTAGGCAAGAAGAGGAGTGAGGTAGTTTGCCATTGCTTTCCTCACTGAGCCAGAACAGTAGTCCTAATCCTATGAGTTGAACCTTTCACAGCATTCACAGGCACTGACTGAGCCCCGAATGCCATTACTAAGCACCACCCATACCTCAGTAGCTTCCATATAATCACAGCCATGAGTGAGACTGAGACATCGGTGAAAAGCCACCTTTTACTCTAGCCTGTGCCAACTGACCCGCGATTTCAGTGTCACTGCTGTCACTAGAACTCGAACTCCGTACTGATACACTGTGTCTTGGAACCCCACTAAAAAAAAACTAGTCCCTGGAGTATTTACTAATAACGGAGTTTCTTCGTCACTTTCTGAACTGGACTCACTACAACTATCATCATCGCTATGTTCGAGCATATCACGAATAACACATTCACTTGGAATATCTCTCGAACGTTTAGACATACTGTAGTACAATATAAAACAAAATAAATCTCTAAAACATTCTAAAAACCACAATAGGAACACATCAAAGCTTCTGTATCTCGCGAACGTAGTACCGTGTACGAACCATACGGGCTACTAAAGACGCACGGCGCTCGAGTTGAGTGTGACGCGGCATTTGAGCGGTTATTGCATTGAGCAAATACGTACCAAATAGCAAGAGGATTCTCTATCATAAAACCATAGTAGCTACGTAGTTCAAAAAATATCGTAGAGATGGCAGCACCTTCCAGAGCCTGTGAGGAAAGTCTCAAGCCTGGCGCGTAATTATAAAGGCAAGAAAAAAAATAAAACCCGTCCTGCGTCTGGAGACGCGACACCCACCCAAGCGCAAAGCTGCAATCGCGGATGGAGCCGCGAGCCCCGCTCTACGGGTTAATAGTGTGTCCTAACACAGTTTCCCATTTTCAAATTTTTGCTCGAGTATCAGGATATTACTTTTGCTCAAGACAGAGTTATTCATCTTGCTGCAATTTCACATTCTTTAAGATCAGCGAAGAAAAAAATCACCTTCTTACCCGAAAACTACATGGGCTCACTTCTACTGTTTGATCATGTCATGCAGAAACAAGGCCAAAGAGTAGAGAATCAGTTCAGGGCTTCTATACGAACCAATTTTCTTCAATTCTATACTTCACAAAAAAAGATGTCCAAGATTGCTCAACATATAACAAGATTCAATAAGATTTCAATAACTAATTCTGTGCCCTGCCAGATGGTTCCCCTGCAACTTAACTACAATATTAAAAAGTGCATGAATCAGTAAGCTAAGATATCTATAGCAATTTTCTTCTAGTACAGTCAAATTTTCGATATCTCGAAAGTATATTTAATTTCCCGGCAAAGTTCTACACAATTTATGTCATGTTTTTTCTATAATTCAAAGTTTCATTACTAGAATATTTTGATAACTCAAATTATATTTTGTTCCGCAGACATACAATATGTGCCTGTATCTCGAAATTGGGGTGAAAATGCAGTTCGATTATGTAGGTTTGTCATGGGAATTACAATATGGATTCAGTTGTGTAGGGTACCTGGACTGTGTATTTCTGTCAGCAGCATATTGTGCTATTTAAGGCTGGAAGTCTGGTTGAGGTCAATGTGCAACTCGCACAATGAGAGTGAGTGGGTAGAGCTATATTATGGTTCCGAAAGCAGCCCGCACCAACTAGAGTGGAGAGCACTAAGATGGAGGGCAACAGATAGTATTCTGCGCGTAGTCAGACACATTCACCGCGATGTCGCAACACCGGGGCATACTTTTCGCCTTGTTATCTGGTGCTCACTCTAATGGAACTGCCTAACCTTGTCTGAAGTGTTTTGTGGAGGGGTTGAGCAGTTTCTGACCTGCTGCGTAATCAGTAATCAAAACACAATGGAGAAGAAACATGTATTAAAATGTTTAATTTTGAGTGAACATTTAAAATTGATTAATGAAGTGAAAAAGGGTGTGTGAAAGAAGAAGGATATTGCGGCAGACTTCGGCATTCCAGCTAATACGCTGTCAACGATTATGAAATAAACACAAGATTTATAGCGCTACCCTGGAGTCACATTTTTTTAAGGAAATGAAATGCTTTAAGAGGTTCGAGTTACCCTCTGTTGGAGGAAGCTATGTTTAAGTGGGTAAAGTGTATGAGGAACAAAAACATTCAGCTTCTAAGGTTCAATGCTTCATGAACAGGCTCAACAATTTGCTGAAGAGTTAGGCGCGGTGCACACTGGAGAAACCTGTTTCGTGAAACTGGTTTCATGAAATGTGAAACTGAAGTTGCTTGCAACAGATAAGATTAACATAGGGCTGTGCACACAGCATTTCATGAAACCCTGAAAAACAAGTTTCATGTAGCGTCAGTTGCACTTTTCTTGTATTTTAATATTATTCTTTGTAAATTATACATTGTAATGACAGCGTATATGAGGTGCCTAGAATCAAAACCCGCCAAATCCATATTTTATGAAAATTGAGATAAGCAATGTTTCATATAGCTTTTCCTGCGCTGAATTCCTTATTTTGTTACAAAACCCGCTACATCCTACTGTAAAACGAAGTCAAAGTTGAGGCTTAGTTGCAATATCCGGAAGTCCAACAACAGTTAAGCCATTTTTGGTCACAAAACCCGCCACATCCACATCAGCCAATAGGAGCACCCAGTTCCGCCATCTTACCTTCCATGATGCTTTGCGAAGTGATTACTCTTTATCTACGTGCATTAGTCAGTGAATGTACCTCTGCCTGATGTGATTAGAATGGTTTATGTTGTAATACTTTCTGATAATATTAATTTGTTTTGGATAATTTTGACAAAGAACGAGAAGAACAATAACATTCTGGTCTGGGTGATGTTTTCCACGGAACTGACATTTGCGAACACAAACGTGTCACGAAACCTGATTTTGATAAGACTCACGTAAAGCCAGAAGACATAAACAGAGGGATTGTCCTTCAGGCACAAGAAGTGAAAGATGGTTCAAGACTGCTTTCGAAGCATTTTGGAGAAAGATGAAGGGAAAATGAAGAGCTGCAGTTTTATTGCAATCTGGAAAGTCGTGGCGAACACGAAGAGAATGATGATGATTAAAAAACTACTATTGAGGATGAGGTAGAAACAGAAATTGTGTGGCTATAACTTCCAGTAAAGAATGTGATTTAATAGTTGAATGACAATAGGTTTGTCACTAAGGGCCTGGACCATAGTAATTGAATATGAATTTGACGTTTTTCCTTATTATTATTGTTCAGTACTGTAGGCTACAGTATTGCCGGCCCCGTGGTGTTGGGGTAGGGCGCCTGCCTCTCACCCGGAGGCCCTGGGTTCGATTCCCGGCTCCGTCAGGGATTTTGGAAACTGGCATGAGGGCTGGAACGGGGTGCACTCAGCCTCGTGAGGAGAATTTAGTAACTGACAGTGAGGCAGCGCCCCGATCACGAAAACCAAGATTAACGGCCGAGGGGACCCGATGCGCTGGCCATGCGTCACCCCAATATCTGCAGGCCAAATGACTGGGGTTTAGGCCCTAAACGGGCTGTAGTGCCAGGGGTTATTTACTGTACAGCATTATTACCCTTTCACGAATCAATTGCCGGCGGTGGAGATGGGAACTACTGTTTATGTACTTGTGTTACACGTCAGCCTGCTTCGTTGACAGGTACAGTTGCGCGTGTAGGATAGGACTCAGCTCCAGTACCCCCCAGTCATCATTTAACTGTCCATGGTGACATGAGCTCCTGTGACGCTTATCTGACGCAATGCAGCATGACCTATGTGCAGATTGCACTCATCACCGCTGTGTCCTCCGCTTCGCCCCGCAGAGCTCATGCTACAATAAACATAAACGCTGGCACAGCCACGCTCAGCGGCAATCAAATCTTGAATGGGTAATATTAGTTTTATTCTTTTTCTGTTTATTCTAATGAAACACAAAAACCGCCCCTTAAAACAACAACAACAACAACAAAACACAAAAATTGTACGATATTTAAAATTTTATAACCTATATTTAGTTAACTTTCATTCAAAATATTAATTTCTTAATAAAGCTTACGCAGTTTCTACAATCTCTTCGCAACTTCAAATGTATTAGGGCTCTTTGGTATCAAAACCTGCCAAATCCAAATCTTAGTAACAAAACCTGACAAATCCGAATTATTGCTTTATATTTTTCTACATACATTTTTAACTATTTCGGGGATCAGCTTCGTACTTCGTCACTGTTTTTTTAAATAATTAATTCATTTTTTAATGAAAAAAGTATTTCTTTTTGGGTATTGGTTCGTTTGTGACAGTTTTTGCCACTTTGCCAAAAAAGTGAAGGAATGGATTTGGAGGGTTTTGATTCTAGGCACCTCATATAGTGTCTTATTTTGGGGATGCCCAATCGGGAGTTAGAGGGCATGGTATAGGCCCCAAAGAATAGGGGGTCCGGAGTTCTCCCCGGGAAACTTTTATATAATTTGGTGCAAAATTATGAGTTTTAAGGAACCTGGCATCACTTTTTCAACCAATTTGTTGTGATGTTTTATGTTTGGTTAATGTCAAACACAACTAAGACCATTTGATGTTACGTTTTATTAATACAATCGTCTTGCTTACTTGATAGTGATTACATGGAAAGAATTAACATCACTGTTTTGATTTACAACTTACACTATAATATAAAGTCAAGGTTTCTTGTAGCATTACCAAATTGGTTTATAACTTCATCGTCAGTGATTTATGTCTCGGTAACAAAACTAGACAGTTGAGTCTGTTTTCAGAAGAATTTCTAAAGTATGTTATCAACCAACTCAAACTCTGTTCGGCAGTACCAGTAGCTGCAGAGAGAGGCAAATTTGCCGAAAGTTTGATAAGGGTATAAAAGTTAGGGAGAAAGCTTTTGTCACACGCTTCAAGGGCACTTGTTGCTGTTATTGGTAGGTTCATAAGAGCGAAGGCACTGGAGAGTAATAAGAGGTTATGTTGGTTGGTTCTCAAGTTTAGGGGCTGCGACAACGCGGTCATGTAGCCCCAAGAGGTTATGTTGTTACACACAAGATCAGAGCAAACTGACTGTCACATTGTTTACTTCGCTCTACCGTCGCCTTGCTTTGCAACGTTGGCATGTCGCTTAGTAACAATAGTACATGATAAGTAGACTATATTAGTTTTTAATGTTTTAATTCATAAACAAATAATTATATGCGACAAAAATTTCGGGGGCGCATCCCCTCCCCCCCTATATACGTCCCTGAATAACAGGGGAGTGGGGAATCGGGCAACCTCTTTACTCACGTGATCCGCAAGGTCAGTTATTTAAATTAGTATTATGTTATCTATTTATTATGTGGGTGTCCTTGTCCTTTCTATTGATTTTCGTCAGCTGAACTGGGCGTTCTTTCTTTGGGCTGGCAAGTAGGGGATGCTGATTGGATGCGATAGTGGTTTATATTGCGATCACGTGAACATAACACGAAGGCTGTTTTAAAGGGCGTAACAACGAGGTCATCTACCCCCGACGGCTACAGGCATGGTTACCGAATTTTAATTGTATTTAGTTACCGTTCGGGTTCATTATTCTTTGAAGGCATGGTCCTCGTAAGGAAGTCGGGGCCATGAAATCCAACAAGACAAAATCATGGTTGCACCATCCTTTGATGGAAAACCGTTGCTCCTGTGTGCATATTCCAATGCAACTGGTTTCTTGAAACCGATTTCATCAAACCAGTTGCATGAAACAGGTTTCTCCAGTTTGCACCGCGCCTTAGGAGTTGAATTGTTCCACGCGAGTGCAGGGTGTCTTGATAAATTTAAACAGCGCAACGGAATTCTACAGAAAGTTTTGTTGGGTGAAAGTGATAGTGTTTCCGAGGCTGAATGCCAAGACTGTCGAAAAGATGTTCTACCAGCCCGTCTGGCAGATTATGACCCCCGTGATGTTTTCAATGCCAATGAAACTGGTCGTTTTTTTTAAATGTTTGCCAGAAAACACCCTGGCATTTAAAGGTAAAAAAGTGACAGATTGGGAAAAGAAGTGACCGAAATAATGAATAAAAAGTTTCCGCCCAATCAATACCTTTCACACTATAAATTTAATATTTCTTTCTCATACTAGGGACATGTTTCGAACAATGTTTGTTCTTCTTCAGCCTTATACAATTTATCAACATTATACCTTGTCTAAGACATTTTGCATTAATTAAAACACATGCACAATAGATAATTCATTATAGAGCATACAACTAAAAAACGTAATATTAAAAACTTGGATAACACATTAAAACATTTGGAACTTGTTGTTTCCATTTGTACTATATTCAGTTCTGAATGGCCTTGCTATGAAGGCTTGCTTTAGCAGTGCCAAGCAGTAGGTCAGTAAGAAGCTCAGAGTTCATCTCCCTTCTGGCTTATGCTTGCAGGTGATGTATCGATGGGCTACAAAGGGCCTTTGGTTAAGTTATTTTAACAGCTGCGTCATACGGATTGCTGTTAGCTTGTTAAGGCGATCCTGCCATGGGGAGTAAACTGTAAAGATACTAAAGTTTTAAAGTAAACTGAAAAGTGCGTTTGAGAAGAAGATTAAATTGAGTTGAAGGGCCTAAAAGGGAAACTTACTGGGTGACGATCTTGAATGTAACCTTCTAGGTCAAGTGAGTTGAAACCCTCCTGCCTGGTTGCTGTAATGAGCCAAAGATCAACTATTAGTATGTGTGTGGGAGAGGGAGCTATTGCCGAATGATGTTGCATTAAGCGGCTTACCTGTTCTGGACCTGTGAGACGTGTAGCGTGGAGCTGTGTTACACTGAGTGACCTGCTATGCCCTGGGCTGAATCGAGTATTTGAGGTGGTGTGGGGTGGGGAGGAAGGGTAAAGAGGAGGGGGAAACTGGTCTTGGCTGAGTGGAAAACAGGTGCGACGCGTGACGTCATATGTTTTGAATTAGTATCTTCATGGGGGGTGGAGGGTTAGCGCTGGTGCGGGAGGGTGATTGGTTTGGGCGTTAATCGGAAACGTTTGTTTATGCCGTTTAGAGTTGGGAAAAAATTTGTTGATGTTCTCATACAGTATGTTTACTTCGAAGTTGATTTCATTGAGATTGTGTGTTGGGTTGGTGCGTTGCGCATTATCAATTTCTATTTGCTCAAGTATGTTCATTATTGCTCCTTCCGTATGACGCAGCAGTTAAAATAACTTAACCAAAGGCCCTTTGTAGCCCATCGATACATCACCTGCAAGCATAAGCCAGAAGGGAGATGAACTCTGAGCTTCTTACTGACCTACTACTTAGCACTGCTAAATCAAGCCTTCATAGCAAGGCCATTCAGAACTGAATATAGTACAAATGGGAACAACAAGTTCCAAATGTTTTAATGTGTTATCCAAGTTTTTAATATTACGTTTTTTAGTTGTATGCTCTATAATGAATTGTCTATTGTGCATGTGTTTTAATTAATGCAAAATGTCTTAGATAAGGTATAATGTTGATAAATTGTATAAGGCTGAAGAAGAACAAATATTGTTCGAAACATGTCCCTAGTATGAGAAAGAAATATTAAATTTATAGTGTGAAAGGTATTGATTGGGCGGAAACTTTTTATTCATTATTTCGATTTGTAAGCGTCAATACGGACTTAAAAATGGAAAACACTCCAGTTAATCTTCAAAAGAAGTGACAGTAATGGCTGCAGCAAATATGACTGGTACTGAGAAATTAAAGCTCTTGGTAATCAACTTGTAATTTAATGGGTTAACTTTTCCGCCCAATCAATACTTGAAATTTCCCGACAAAGATTTATTTACTCAGGGACATGTTTAGGGTACTTTTGACCCTTCTTCAGTCTCTATCACAGATCACAACAAATGTCGAACACACAAAATCACACTCAAGAACATAATCTTAAAATTAAAGCATGCATTATTTCCATTAATATAGTTCTCATTGTCCACATGGCACTGGTTTACACTTAAAATAACTTGATATTAGCCCCTGTTGGATGCTCTGTCATGTTGAACCAATATAACACTAATATAAAATATATCATGACAATTCTTATGATTGTAGGCCATTATCAGGCGATGCAAATGTCCCCTTTGGAATATTCTGTGGTTTGTCATTAATTCACTTGTTGGGTGGTAAAACGTAATTATGACCAGAAATAACAGATCGTTTTTATCAATGGTCCAATGTGGCATTCCACTGTAAATAGAAAAATTACCTCTGAGAGGCGTAACCCAATTGAACTGGTAATCGGTAAATGTGCGAAACCAAGGTGCTTTTCACGAGTAAAATCATTACCTGTGGACTATCGAAACAATAGAAAATCATGGATGACAAACAAAATTTATGAATGCTGGTTAAGTCAAATTAATAAGAAGTTTGTACGCGAGAAACAAAAAATTATTCCGTTTGTCAATAATTGTCCCACTCATCCTAACCTCACATAAAAACTTTGATGCCATGTTTGGTTGAATAGCTTCCAAGTTGCAGCCTCTGGATCAAAGGCGTCATAAAAAATTTGAAACACCACTACAGGAAGAAATGTGACCCAATGACTATTGAATAATGCTGAAAAGGGAAAGCAACTTGCTGATATCAATCTTCTGGATGCTGTTGTAATGTTGAATAAGTCGTGGAATCACGTATACACAAACAACAATTGCCAACTGCTTCCGCAAAACTGGTTTCCTGAAAACTGAATTTGAGTTTGAAGAACACGGATATTTGGAAGAACTTGCGCCTGAAGAGGGGTCAGATTATCAAAATGTTCCTTCTTGTGAGGGAGATTTTGACTCTTTTGTGAATATTGATGCAGATATTATAACTGAGTACCCAACAGATAGTGAAATCCTAGAAGCAGTGACAGTGTAACAAGATGTGGCGGAAAAGAGTACGTGGATACCGAAAGCAATAAAATGCTGCCACCGAAAGAAAAGCTAACTGGGACCAGGTTTTAGATGTTCTGGCCACTTTCAGATAATTTACAGGGACAACCTTCAGTTGAAGAGGATGTACTGTATTTCAGGCTATTAACCTGTTAGAAAACTTCGTGGAGAACCAAATGCTGCAGAAAAAGACTCAAAAGAAAATGATGGACATCTTTTTCAAAGATTTGATTTTGCAATGAGAGTACCGTAATACAACTGTGTAGTAGAACATAAAAATACATTCAGTAAAATTAATCACAATTTACCCCTAATTTTTGAACAGCAACATTTATCCCTAGTTAGTATACCTGCATGAGTCGACCTAGCAGCATGAGGCAGCAACAGTTGACTACTTATGTACTTATGATAGTAGAACCCTTTTTTTTTTTGCCCATGTAGGTATCTCGAATTTACGATTACTCAAAGTAATTTCTATATCCTAAAGCACTTTGAAATATCGAAGTTCAACAGTATTAGTTTTCTTTAAATCTTCTTCCGAAAATGTTTCTGCATAATGCAGGTTGTTCATTTCTTTACATAATAAGGGTATTTCAAAGAATCTGAGGTAAACAGCACATAAAACTTTCCCTAGGCCAGGTTGACAGGTTTGTTTGGCATTGCACTGTTCGATTCCTTCATAGAATATTGTTGAGACTTTAGGTGGTTTAGAACAGGGATCTCCAAACTTTTTAGCCTAAGGGCCACAATGACTCCTCCACTAAATCCCAAGGGCCATTATATCAAACTACTGTAGTTTTGAATTAAGCGCAAATTTTCGTTCCAGGACTAAGCGGCAAGTGAGATACCTATGGCGAGGGGCATGGGGGTTGACTCCGCTCAGTTTGATTGTCGCTGTATTTTCCTCCCACTTTGGGCGCTACTAATCTGTGTGAAAAACATCCTCCAAAATATTTACAGATCCAAATTAACTGATGAGCATCAACTGCAAACAATTGTCAGCGGAATGTTACAGGTACATAAATCTCATTAACCTTAATTATAATATAATTAATTATAATTATCTATTTTATTATGGAGACTAAGATTTTAGGATAAATCTCATATCATTAATTACAGTTAAAAATTCCAGTTCATTACAAAAGGAAGATTGTAGTTTTACGTGACCGTGAATGTTATGATTATGAGCCATGGGAGTTCATTACGTATGTAAGGGCCGTTTTCATCAATGTCAAACAATTATCTCTCAATTCATCATTAAAAGTTATTTAACTTAATTTATGTATAGTAAAATGTCCATCGCACCCCTCCCCCTCCTACCTTCCCATTCACTCCACTCGCGGCCAATAATAAGTGCCTGCTCAGTTCACTTTTAGAAGCCCACATGAATAGTTACTGTTACATTGTGTTAAATTCTATCCCTACGATTGCTTTAAAGTGTTTGGAAGTGTCGTACTGTTGTCTTCGCTAGAATACAGGTACTTAGACGAGTGTTAGGGGTAAATATACATCGCTAAGTTTAGAAGACAAAATGGGAGTGCTGGATAAAACCCAAGCCGGTGCTTGAACTCAGAGTATTATCTTAGAGTTTGGCATTAGTAAGTAGACTTTTGTCTTCAAACTTTAACGATGGATAACCAATCCCGGAAAAGGTATGGTATGTAGATACTTCAAAGCATATTTCCATGATTTTAGAACTTTTGAACTGTACAGTACAATATTTTAGACAATATTTCTATAATTCGGACTTTCTTTAATAAGGACTAGACCAAATTAGTGCGAGTTTACTGTACTTGAAATTGAACATGATCATTCATCTTCATGTATTTCATCTCAACCAAACGCGACAGTACTTGTAGCTCACCCCATGGGTGTCCGCATAGAAGCAGCTACAAACTCTGGCGAGCCGAACATGTCCTCGGACACTCCCTGCACTAAAAGCCATATGCTAAATAAATAAATAAATTTGTACATTTTACAATGTAATCAAAATAAACAATGGCGGGCCAGATTGGTGATGCTATAGACCGGGACACCTTAAATAAGTTACTAGAAAACCAACATGGCCGCACATTTGGCGTTGCCAACCTACATCATTTAACACCAAAAAGTCAGCACACATTCATGTAACACGTATCGCAAATGATCCATACCAAGTAAAGGCCCTTTTACGAAAATACATTTTATATAAAGTTGTGAGGCAGTCCTTGCTCAAGTTAGGGACATAATGGCAGAGGTGTCAACCTTTGAAGTGGGATATCAGTAATCTCTTATATTGCCCCCACCCACTGAAAAATTCTCACGTCAAATCCAAAGATTGCTCCTCCCTTCTCGATAATGACACCACCTTTGCCCTACCCGGAAGCAACCTATAGTAAAGAATATCATATTACACAATAAAATTTGCACAATACCTGGTAAGTTAGTTCTGTGATAAATTCCTTGTAGTTTGTTTTGCACCCAGTAACTGGTTTTCCGTGAAAGTTTTCTTGTAACATACCTCCCCCTACGATGACATTTTCGCCTTCTGAATCATAAGCGATTCCAGTGTAGATGTGCTTAATCTAGGTCTGAATTCTGTCTGAATTTTCCTAACAACACTGAAAATTCTTTCTGTGGTAGAGTTACTGTGAGGTACAAGTAATATTGCAAATACCACATTACTTAAAGTTTTATACTTGAGCTATCCACTTTCGTTTTCAAGCTCAGCAATTTTGCCCCAGTTTACATCAATTCTAGGTCCTTGTAAAATATATTCAGGGAAAGTATCACACTGATAAACAGCAAATTCCTCTTCAAGTTTGTCACGTTCACTTTCCTTGACCAAACTTGGGAATCTTTGAACAAAATAATCAATAGATGAATAGGAAACCTTAATTCTTAAGAGAAAAAAATTATTGAGATGTTACACGATCGGCGCTGGCCTCAGCCGTTTGACGAGATTCCCGTAGTTTTCACGATAGACTACGGAGAAAAATCGCTATTTACATAATTGGTGTCACTTTTAGCCAATCGACGAGATTTCCATTGTCCTTGAAATTATAGCATAATTACGCAATCCTTGCTGTAAGTTTCGACAAAAATCCAGTTGTTCTCGTCATCGAATGCGGAGATATATCGCGATGTATTGCAATCGCTGCCGTTTTCGGTCTTTAAACGAGAATCACGATGTCCTCGCTGTTGGTCACTGAGAAGGCGATAATATGCAATCGGCGCCGCACCCGGCCGTTCAACGATTGTCTGCCTGTCTATCTGTCCTGGCAGAATGGCGGAGGCAAGCTCAAGGTTGGGCATGGTTAAAATTCACGAGCAGTTATCGACATGATGTATGGTCGGCGCCATGATTCCCGCTGTCCCTATGCTGTGGTTGGGAGTTCACGGTGGATCACGAGGAGAAATGAGTATCGCGATGCTACGGAGACTGTCATTTCTAAAAGGGTTGACGCACTTCTCGCCCCCCGTACGCTTTTAAGCATACAGTCAAGGGAAAAATGCCGAGTATGTTTCGGGATGTTTCGTGATGGGTGCCTAATCACCTTTGACAGGATTCCCGCAGTACTCGTGGTCACTAGTTTGTGATTGGGCACGTGTTTTATGATTTTACGCAACTGGCATCAATCTCGGTCCATTTGACGAGATTCCCGCAGGCAAGTCGTGCAGTCAGCCGGCCGTCTTGATCATGCGAGTTCGGAGGATGAATGTTCGAAGTAGGTATCGAATATTACGAATTATTCTGATAGGATTGCATGAATAATACGAAAAGAGGGCACATTTTCTTTCGAATTCGAATCCCGAAACATACAAGTTCGAGTTAACCGGTTAAATTACCCGATGGAATCAAAGTTCGAAGGAAAAGTCTACGTAACGGAATTTCGAATTAACCATACTGGATGACGCAAATGTTTGAGACTGATATTTTTAAAATAAATGTATTTCGAAGCATTTTCGGGATTCTTTTTACGAAACTAAATCATTTTGTAAGATTGCGACATTAGATTATTTCACGTTATTTCTGGACTTCAATTTGAGATAGTCTCCAAATTTAGAGGACAATAACAGAAATGAGAGGTTTCTGTTGAGTTTCGGTAGTTTTTGCGAATAAACATCTCGCGGAAAGTCAGGTTTCCTAATAATACATAAAAATATTTCACACAAAACTAAAAACTCTTCTCGATACCGAAATTATACGTTGGACCGATGTATACCTCTCAAGGTATCCTCAGTATGCATTTCCTTGAGGTCGGGCACGGGGAAATATAGCATACGCAATCGGCTCCATCGCAATCTGTGAGCCAAGCGGTGCGATAAGACGATTTAAACCGACCTCGGCGAATTTTTGTTACCTCCAACTATGCAGACATAAAAATTAGCTACTTTTACTTTCGTTGCCTATTTGGAAAATTAGCTAGTTTTTTGTTACTTTAGTTACTTTTCTTTACCGGTAGACACCCTGTAACATTCCATTTTTTTCTTCATAGAAATGTATTTTTTTCGTGACGTCACTTTTCCGTAATAATTTCCCCTTCGACCGTAATCGTGAGCTGAAATCCGTAATAATTACGGACAATCCGTAATAGTTGGCACCTCTGTAATGGTCATCAGTCCTCAACAGTCTAACTCTTAAGCAATATTATGGTAGTGAAGTTAACTTAAATTAGCTCTTCTAGATTGATTTTTAAAGCATCATATAAAATGCATAAGAACAGAAACATTAATACTTACTCTGGGGAGCTAAAGATGAGCATGTTAATTTTTTCTTATAGACTACATTTTTATAATTAGTCCAAAAATGCAGACCATTCTGTTTTAAGATGAGTGTTCAGAGAAGGATTTAGGAGTAGGAGAGAAATAGAATAGTAGGGTACATATTAGATTATTATTTCTTTATTTTTGATAAGTACTGTACTCATTTCTTGCATGTAGAGGCAGAAAGGGACAGAATAAGAAATGAGAGGACCAGAGAATTAATAAAGGAGGAACCATTACAGAATGGTATAGAGGAATCTTAGATGGTATGGACAAGTAAAACGAATGGAGGAGAAGAGGATACCCAGGAGGATACACGAGACGAAGTGGGAAGGAAAGAGACCAAGAGACAGGTGGCTGAAGGGGGTGGAAGCGTGAAGAAGAGAGGAGAAGACTGGACAAGGGTGGAGGCTGAGAGAAGGTGGGAAGACAGAAGACGTTGGAGAGGCTTATGTTCCAAACAGACCCGGCCAGTGGCTGGAAACTGTGCAAGATGATGATGATGATGATGATGACCGTACTCATTTCTTGCATGCATAGGCCTACATATAAGGAGGCTATTCGATATTCAATATTGAGACAAGCTATTGAACGCCTATTGGCAAATCCCTATTGAGATGCAAGAAGATGGTTGATCCAATGCTTAGGCCTACAACCATTCGAACTAGTCGTGGATTTTAGGGGCATAAGACTGTAATGGCAACTCTTAAGATTTCTTCTTGGAATGGTAGAAAGCAGCAGTTGTTGGTTGATTTTGGGGCTTTGCAACATCTTGGTCATGTAGATCTGTGTACTTGGGCATGCGGAATTTGTCTGATATCCTGTGTTATTGTGATGGCTGTATTAGTGTGTGCATTTATTATTCAGTTGAGGATTGGGAACGAGGCGGCCATGGCCTTAAATTAGAAACCATCCCGGCATTTGCCTGGAGTAGAAGTGCGGAAACCACTTCCAAGATGGCTAAGATGGGAATCGAACCCTCCTCTTCTTAGTTTTGCCTCACGAGGCTTAGTGTGCCTTGTTCCATCCCTCAGACCAAAATTAAAATTTCTTGGCAGAGCCGGAAATCGAACCTGGACCAACTGCCAAAAAATGCTAGCCGCACAGCGCGAGATGGTTGGTAGAATACTCTCCTGACCTCTCGTCCCCTGGCACATTAAAAGCCACTTGCAGAAAATTCACTGAATTCACTGACAAATTGACTAGTTAAAATACATGCGTTGAAAGGCAAGCTTTATCGACGGAGTAATACATTGACCGGCAAAAAAAGTGGAACGTCAGACAGTGTATGCCTGAGCGTTTACAAGCTGACATAGATGCTAAGGGTGGAAACACTTGTTTTTAGTGACCAGTGGTGTTGTGCAGTGCAAACATTAACACTCTTTTGTTTGAAGAAGAGAGAGAGAAAAAAAAAATAATAATAATACAGCCCAAAAGAACATTACTAAAAAAAAGAAAATTGTAAGATTTGCAAAATGGAATGAAATTTGTGAGTTAAAGCGTTTTGTAAAACAGGTTTCAGTATTTTCTGTAGCCAACCATCTAAAATTTACATGAATAATGCAAATATTGGAAAACCGATACATATTAGTGGAATAAATTAAGAAATTACATAAAATAATAGCCCGTCTTCAAGCAAAAATGTTCAAGGCAAAACGACATACATATCGTAATAGAGGAAACACTTCAGGAGTGATGAACCAAGTAGAATGCTTAAATTAGCCTAAATACCTTGTGTAAAGATGAATAATAATTGTGGAAATGATGTCCTACTAGATGTTTTCTCCTTCACTGTCTGTAACCCACCAGCTATCCCCTTTACAACACTGACTTATATACTGTAGGGAAATTTCAGATTAATTCTGTACCACGTATCACTCTTTTTCTTTTCGCTTTGATAATATGTTATTTTAATACCGCATTTCATCTTTTGGCAGGGGAGGGGCGGGGGCATTATCAATAGTAACCTTGCTAAATCACTTAAATATGTGTTTTTATTTATTGTATATTTAACAACCGCGGCCATGTTCGACAGCATATTTAGTATGTGAAACTGCCACAGAGAGCACATTGACGTCATTAGTTACCAACATATCCGATACAAAATATGATGATAATTGTTGCTTTAAGGGGCCTAACATCGAGGTTATCGGCCCCTGATGAAATGAAATGGCGTGAAATGAAAGGATGAAGATAAAAACAGCTCACTGCTATGGATGAAACGAAAATGATTTATATAAAATAGACAGTGAGCCCCAACAAATATGCCTTACTTGAATAAAAAAGAATAAAAGGTGGATGGTAAAACACAATAAAACAAATAAGGCATAGTGAACATTAAAATAGATGAACACAATAAAAAACATAAAACGGACTTAACCTGAATTAAAAGTCTTAACTTACATTAAAACCTAAAAAAGTAACCACTCTCCCTCATGAACCGGATGACGAGGTCTACCGATGGCCCGTCATCACTGAGAATAAGGGAGAGGGTATCAGGCAGTTTCAGAGTCCTTCGCAGATCGGCCAGATCCACACACTCCAAGAGAATGTGTGCCACAGTGAGATGGGCACAGCAAGTACACACAGGAGGCTCTTCTCTCTTTAGCAAGTGGGAGTGCGTAGCAATCCCATGGCCGATCCGGAGTCGACAGAGTACCACAGCTTCCTTCCTGAGAGATCAGAAGGAAGATTTCCACACCTTCGTTGTCTCCTTGATGCCTCTCAGTTTGTTGCGTGGAGTCCCAATGCGACAGGATCAAATGCCGCAACTGAGAGCGCACAACACTAGCAGGCACCTTATACGGTAGCGAGGGCAGTGCGACTGCCTCTCTCGCCGCCTGATCAGCAAGCTCGTTTCCCGCAATACCCATGTGGTTAGGAAGCCACACAAAGGTCACCCAGGTTCCCGCGTTAAACGCACTAACGAGCAAGTCGTGCACACGCTGGACCAACGGATGCTTCGGGAAACACACATCGATAGCTTGCAGCGCACTCAGAGAGTCAGTACACACAAGAAAGTGCTGGTGATCGTCTGATAACGTGTACCGCAGAGCCTCTAAGATGGCATAGAGCTCCGCTGTGTACACGCCACAGGCCTCGGGGTGTGAACAGAGAAACCGACGATCCTCAACCACAAATGCACAGCCTACTTTCTCGTTTACCCTCGATCCGTCCGTGAATAGAAGCCCCGATCCTGGATACCGGCTCACCACGGACTGGAACAGCCTCCGATGGACGGAGGAGTCCGTGTCCGACTTGGGGCCGGTGTGCAGATCCAGGATGATATCAGGGCGAGAGACCATCCACAGAGGAGCCTTGCTAGGTACTCGGACGATACAGGAGAGAGCAGGAAATCCAAGCGAATCCCCGCCGGCCGAGTGGCTCGGGCGCGCGCATCATACAGCCAGCGATTCGGATTGGAAAAGAAACATGGATAGCTTGGATGAAGTGTCATCTGTCGAATATTTGCAGCATAGGTCAGCAGGACTTGTTGGCGCCACAGGTGTAAAGGAGGTATGCCAGCTTCGGAGAGTAAGCTGACGACTGGGCTCGTCCGAAAGGCTCCCGTCGCCAGCCTCACACAGCCGTGGTGGACACTGTCCAGTTTAACAAGCACTGACTTACGGGCCGAACCATATGCTACACTGCCATAATCTAACCGAGATAAAATCAGTGCCTTATCAAAACGTAGGAGCACCATGCGGTCCGACCCCCACGATGTGCCGCCAAGAAACCGCAACATATTGAGCTTCTTAGCACCGGCAGTTTTCAAACACCGCATGTGTGACTCCCATGTTAACTTATTATCGAAAAGCAGCCCAAGGAACCGGTACGTAGCAGCAACAGGCAAAGCTACATTGCCCAGATAAAGCTCAGGATCAGGATGGAGAGTGCGCATTCGGCAGAAATGGACAACCGAGGTCTTAGCGGTTGAGAACCGAAAGCCATGCTCTAGTGTCCAGCGTTCCACTCTCCAAATAGCTTGTTGTAGCTGTCGTTCAGCGACCGCCATATTGTGCGCACTATAATGTAGAGCGAAGTCGTCTACATATAGCGACGGTACCACTGCTGGACCAGCAGAAGCGACTATACCGTTTATGGCAATCGCAAATAAGGTTACGCTAAGCACCGATACCTGTGGGACTCCGTTTTCCTGTATATGATATTACGAATATGTCCCCCCAATTCGGACACGGAATAGGCGAAGGGACAGAAAATTCGCAATAAAAACCGGCAAGTTACCTCGGAATTTCCATTGATGCTGGGTAGAGAGGATGACGTAACGCCAAGTGGTGTCATAGGCCTTCTCGAGGTCAAAGAAAACAGCGACTAGGTGCTGTCTCCGGAGAAAAGCGTCCTGTATGGCGGTCTCCAGTCGCACCAGATGGTCGTTGGTACACCGAGACGCCCTGAATCCACACTGGTATTCAGACAGGAGTCTTCGCTTCTCCAGGACCCACACCAGGTGCCGACTGACCATCCTCTCAAAGAGCTTGCACAGACCGTTAGTGAGACAAATAGGTCTGTAACTCCCTGTCAAATTGGGATCCTTATCGGGCTTCAGGATAGGTATGATACCTTCCTGCCATTGCGCTGGAAACACACCTTCCAACCCGATACGATTAAACCCCCTGAGCAAATAACGAATGCTCTCATCGTTAAGGTGTTTAAGCGTCTGGTTGTGAATATTATCCGGGCCGGGAGACGTGTTCTTGCAGAGCGCCAGCGCTCTGCGGAGTTCCCACTCCGTAAAGGGCACGTTATACCCCTCCGAAACGCGGGAAGCAAAACTGAGCTGGAAACGTTCTGCCTCGCGCCTCGAAGGCAGGATCATAGTTATCGGAACCGGATAGATCCGCAAAATAAGATGCGAGATGGCTTGCAACGCGGTAAGGATCTGTAACCAATTCATTATCAATGGAAATTCCCGGTACAGTAGAAGATGTCTGAATACCCGAAATGTGTCGTAGTTTAGTCCACACTTGAGAGCAGGGGGTATGTGCCGTGATAGAAGACACATACCGTTCCCATGATTCTTTCTTACTCTGGCGGATAAGAAACCGTGCCTTGGCACGAAATTTCTTAAACGCCACCAAATTGGCCATGTTTGGGCGTCGCCGATAATGCTTATGAGCGCGACGACGGTCTCTTATTGCCGCTGCAATATCCTCAGTCCACCAGGAGACGAGTTTGCGACGAGGAGTCCCAGAAAAGGATGGAATGGACTCTTCGGCGGCAGCAAGAAGCACATCGGTGACGTGTTGTACCTTGTCATCGACGCTCCGGCAATTAAGATCAACGAACACAGCTCGTTCTTGAAACGAGGGCCAATTAGCCCACTTAAGTGCCCAACGACTGGGGAACGACACGGGCTTCTGGCTAAGAAGAGTGAGAACGATCGGGAAATGGTCACTGTCACAGAGGTCATCGTGTACGTACCAACCAAAATGGGGAACTAACGCACGGCTACACACACTCAAGTCAATGTGGGAGGACGTGCCGTGCGTTAAGCTAAAATGAGTGGCTTCCCCCGTATTTAACAATGATAAATCCAGTCCTTGGATTAAGCCCTCCACGTCCCTGCATCTGGGGCATGAAGATGGTGATCCCCATTGTGGGTGACGTGCATTGAAATCACCCACGAGTAGGAAAGGGGCGGGAAGCTGATCGACAAGATCAAAAACAGTGTTAATATCAAGGAGTTGGTTCGGTGGAAGGTACACGTTACAAACAGTAGTCATAACAGGCAATGACACGCGGACTGCAATAGCTTCCAAAGGAGTAGTTAAGGGAAACTCAGCACTATAGCAGTCAGAGCGAACTAAAGTGCAGACGCCCCCGGAGGCCCGGGCGGCGATTGTTCGCTCTTTCGAGTATAGTCAGTAACCCCTCAGGACCGTCGGATGGTCAGGCCTGAGATTTGTGTCCTGTAAACAAACTATACTTGCTGCGTATTGGGCTATGAGCTGACGGAGCTCAGTCAAATGCCTGTCATAACTGTTGCAATTCCACTGTAACAGTGCCATAGTGTGAACTTTGAAACTAAGGAAAATAAGTAACAAGCTACAACTTAACCATTATCAGGTGACCACAATCTCCATGTCCTCTTGTGGGGACCTGGAGCGGGTCGACCCAGCGGACGATTTCCGGGACGCATGTTGGCAGCGGGGGGACCTTCGTGGGGAGCGCGCGGACCCGGGGACCGGAACGTCCCCAGGCGCAGAAGTATCCGCAGCTGGTGGGGCGGATGGCTTCCCCTTGTTCGGAGGGGGAGGGGATCGCATGGTACGTGATCCCGTCTTCCCCGCCTCTCCCCTAAGTTTAAACGGGCCAAGAGAGTTACTCCTGGCCCTGGTCGATGATGCCGCCCCCGCCGGCTTAGGCGCGGCTTTCGCCGACCGTTTGGTTGGGTGGATGTCTGGGACTTCCCCCCCTGCTGTGCGAGCGGAGGATTCTGCGCCCGCACAGTCTGTTTGGTGGTCGGAGGTGGGACAGGATCCACCTTCGAGCTGATTGTTCAAGTTCTCGGGTGCTGATCTCGGGATCGTAGGAGTCAATACTGAGGGTTTCACAACTGGTGCAAAAGATGAGGTTGATGGAACCAGGCCGGCTATAATTTTACGATAATCAATAGTGGGAGCAGGAGCAATCGTAGTGTGGTACCTCTTGCGAGCCTCCTGGTAGGAGGGACCTTCCAGGGTTTTGATCTCCTGGATTTTCTTCTCACTCAGGAACACGGGACAGTCCCTGTCCCGAGGGTCCCTGTCCCGAGGAGAATGAAATCCAGAGCAGTTGTTGCACTGATAGGGCTTTGTACACTGCTCGTCATCATGAGGTACCTTACCACACGTTCCACAGATTGCCAAGTTCGAGCAACGAGATACCATGTGCCCGAACTTCTGGCACTTATAACAATGCATAGGTGGCGGAATGTACGGCCTGACATCACAATGATAGCTTGTGACCTTAAACTTCTCTGGGAGTACTGAGCACTCAAAGGAAATGATGAAAGCACCCGTCAACGTCCTGACCGTTGACCTTGCGCATAATGCGCCGGACATCGGTCACGTGACGGTGCCTCATATCCTCCTCGAGTTCCTCGTCAGTATTCAGAATCAGGTCCCTATGGAAGATAACTCCCCGGACCTGACTGAGAGACGTATGTTTTTCCACTTTGACGGGAATTTCGCCAAAGTGGTCACACGTCAAAAGTTTGTCTACCTGCTCAGCCGTTTTGGTCTTGAGCAACAAGCTACCGTATCTCATCTTTTGTACTTTCTCTAGCTCACCATAGACACCTTCTATGTGGCAAGAATACAAAATCGATTTGACCAGCTTGAAATCATTCCCATCGGTTCTGGTCGCGACCAGAAACTTGGGGGTATTAGCACCCATATTCGAACGTACAGACTGTTCCCAAGGAGTAGAACCCCTTAGGGAATCAAAATTTAAAGACTTGGGTGGCCCTTCCCCTGACAGCACGCATATATTAATTTTGAGTGCCAGACCTCAAAAACATGAACGGAAAAGAAGTGCGATATAACCTAAAGAGAGTTATATCGCACAAGGTGGGGCGTTTAGAGCTGGCTGTCAAACCCGTAAAGGGGACCTGGGCCAAGAAACCCTTTTAGTCGCCTTCTACGACCGGCAGGGTATACTTGTGAGTGTATTCCATCCCTCCCACCCACAGGAGGTCCAATTCGCACGACAAGTCGGAAACCTAAAACCTAAAAGAATAGCCAAGGTCGCCCCTTTTAGTCGCCTCGTACGACAGGCAGGGGATACCGTGGGAGTATTCTAAACCCCCCCACCCACAGGGGGCCAATACAAAATAAGCCTACATTAGACGACACATGTAATGTTGCAATTATGTGGGGGGGGGAAATCGGGCTCTTCTTAGTTAGACGAAACCATTGGTCGCTACTTGGTTAGAGGACTGTCTGGACGAAAATTACTGATTGCACTACAAGGAAGGGGGTCTGGGCGTAAGCCCCAGGTTAGGTTTGTATGTAAAGCTCGAGCAAGGTCACCAATATAGCATTAGTAAACATAGCAAGGGTTAGTTAGTTATTGATTGTTGTTGTTTTAAGGGGCGGAACTACGAGGTCATCTGCCCCTCCTTAACACAGATTTATTAAGTTAAGTTAAAGCTTCTCTAAGGAACTCATCTGCTCCTCAATTTTCCCTGCTTCAGAACGGGCATCGTTGAATATCTTCTTCTTTTTTGCCAATTCCTGGAGATCTATCGTAGCTTTTCTTTCGACTGCCATCTTTGCCGTCGCTTCCTTATCCTCCTGGCTTTGCACCTGTTTTGCTCCCTTTAACACGGCGTACGAGTTTCGTGCAGTATGGACTCTTGCTCACGGTTATCTTTTCTACTCCACCAGCTGTCATCACAGCGTCCTAATTCCATAAATATCGTTTTTTTTTTTTTTGGTAAGAAGTGTGCTTTTTGCAAATACTGTTGCTGTATCATGCTAGAGTTGTCGTCTACAACCTTAAAACTATCATCGTCATCATATTTCATATTTTCTTATGCCTAGCGTCATTTATTTCCAGTTGGGAATGGAAACCTTTGACCAATTTAGGAGACAACATCATGAACTGAACTCTGAAAATCCTCAAGAGAGACAATTAAACCATCAAGAGTTTTGCAATGTGTACCTACCATAATTTTTTTTAAACTTTTTAAGAAAACTTTTAAGTGTTTTAAAGTGTTTCAGTGTATAAGTGATTTGATTGTGTTTTATATGTCAACATTTTATTCCTGTAATTACGAAGTGATTTTTAAGTGCTGCCAATACACTGTAAGGCTGATGAAGATGCCAAAGCATATAGGCATGGAAACATAGATTGTGACATGTGATTACACCACAAAATTTTGAATACAAAGACGAGGTGGAACTAGGAAATCTTTTGATTATTATACTAAGTCAATACGGAAAAATGGGTGTGACTATGAGTCAAAAAGATAACCTCAAAATGGCGGCGGTGCGAAATATTTCACCAGAATTCTATATCTCTGAAACTATTAGCGGTATCACCCTGAAATTTTGTACGGAGATGAAGGGCACTACTGGAAGTTCATCTACGAGACTTTCAAAAACCGTTTAACAACACAAAATGAACATGGCGGCCGAGCGAAGTTGATAATTTTAAATAGACCTTTCTCGCGATTTAATGTTCCAAACGCAATGAAACTTGGTACAGGAAATGTTATTACACATTGTAATGAACTGGTATCTAATTTAGTTCAATTCTTTACATAACCTCAAGATGGCGGCTGTGCGAATTTTAAAATCAAGTTTTTATTTCTTGTGTCGTAATCATGCGGTCGAAGTGAAAGTTTGAATAATGAACATAAGCAATAATTTTCCTTTAATGGTACATGACTCTATGGCCTAAATATATAACAATCCAACATGGCGACCATCCGAAATATTTAGATGGCTCTGAATATCTACGAATCTATTATAGCAATCAAACTGATTTTTTAATGTTCATAGGGGCTATGAACGTAACTTCACCTATAAGACTTTCAATAACCAGGTGATCACAAATCCAACATGGCGGCGACACGAAGTATAAATATTCACATGGACGTTTCTCGCAATTTAACCATCCGAGTGCAGTGAAACTTGGTACAGTAAATCCTTATACAAATGTTAATCCACTGGCATCTAATTTATTTCCATTGTTTCCATAACCACAAGATGGCACTGTGCGAAATTTTAAAATTGTTTTTACTTCTTCTGTCCTAATCATGCGATTGAAGTTTGAATGCTGCACATACACAATAATCTTCATTTAACAGTACATACCTCTAGGACCTACTTATATAAAAATCCAACATGGCGACCATCCGAAATATTTATTCGGTTCTCAATATCTACAAATCTATTACAGCAATCAAACTAAAAGAAGGAAGATTGTAGTTTTACGTGACCGTGAATCTTGTGATTATGAGCCACGGGACCTCCATTTTACGTGGAATCCGAACCACAGGACATGGCAATTCACTTCGAAAATCTCACACGCACAGCAATCAAACTGAAATACTGTATGTTGATAGTGGCAATTAACATAAGTAGGTTATATGAAAATAGGCAATATAGTTCTTCACGGAACTACTTGTTATTAATAATATTGTTATTGTTCCTACCATTGGCACAATTTCCTAACAGTGACCTATAAGATAAACAATATTTAGAATGACATAATATTTTCAAAATGACAAAAATTCCAAAAACACATCCGTCCGGTATTTTTGCCATTTTGTTAATTTGTCAATACAGACCTAAAATTGATTCAAGCAATCTCGGGCATGACATAATATATAAATTGTCCTTTGCAGCTTTTCAGTCTGCCAACACGATTGTGCCCAATGAATTGGGCAGGGTACAAGTTATAAATATGTAAACACTAGGGGTCTTCGGTACTGAAAATTTGGGTTCGGTACGGTTCGGTTCGGTAAAAAAAATTGTACTTCGGTTCTCGGTACAAAATCGGTTCGGTACAGCTCGGCTGATTTTAACATGCTAAATTAGAGTAAACCATTAAGAAAAAAGTAACACATGAGTTCTAATGATTATACAGTAAACCAAATACTTGCCAAATAGCACAATTTTTATTTAAAATACAGAAAAAATGTACAGCTAATAATCTCATACAACGTTCCATTAACTTTCAAACTTGCCCTTTTAGTGTGGAGTAAGCCAATTGATGCATACATTAAATAGACATTAGGCTCACACTGGAACACTTAAGTCCATAATTTAATTTTATTAATCAGAAGAGTTATTGTGCTCTAGGGGCGTGGTGGCTCAGCGGTCTAGCTGTATGCCTCTCACCAAGGCGGTCCGGGTTCGATTTCCGGTCAATGCATGTGAGATTTTCGAAGTGAAATGCCATGTCCTGTGGTTCGGATTCCACGTAAAAAGGAGGTCCCGTGGCTCATGATCTCGAGATTAACGGTCACGTTAAACTACAAGCTTCTTTTTTTATTGTGCTCTAGTAGTAAAACTTCACTTATACGATATCCAGGGGACCAAAAAAAAAAACACGCATAAATGTGAAAAACGCGTAAATGAAAGTCGGTAAATAAAAACTGCAAAATGTATGTGACAATATGGGTTATACAGGGACTTTGTTTTCGGTTCTCGCCAAGCACTTTGCCGTAATGCGCTTCTTGACGCCACGGCTTTAACAGTCCATATTCTTTGGACTAAGGTATATTACAGCTGAAATAGAGTCAATCGGTGCTGAGGAACTTCAGAACGTAAATGACAACTTCATGAAGAGGTGCCAGCGATGTGTAGCAATGAATGGCGAACATTTTCAGCACCAGCTGAGAACTATAGGCTATAGTCTACTCAGTGACTGTGCCGCGCGAGTTACGCATTACGGCAAAGTGCCTGGCGGGAGACAGGCTAGCAACGCGGGCGGCGGGCGAACGAGGGTTCCCGTTAAGAAGTGAAAAACAAGAAATAATAATACGATTGTTTAACTATAATCGGCAATATTTAACAAAACAACTACAAGAGAAATGCACTCAGATATAACAAAACAAAGAAAATTGAGTCACTTTACAAAGTAGTTTGTTATCTTGGCTTGTTTATTGTTGGCCGCGGCCACGGCCACCGATATAATTCGGCCATTTTTTCCTCAGAAACGTTATGGTGCGTCACAAAATGTTTGATAGTCCATAGAGCATCATTAAAATCCACTGTATTATTCTGCGGCTCTTCATCGTCATTAATAAAATACCGTAGTGTAGGCCTAAATTAATGGATTTTCATTTGTCTGAAGACGCAAGATTATTATAACACAGAATCAATCGCGTATTTTTAATGGTTTGACGAGAAGTCCTAAAAAAAAACACGAATGAAAATTATAAAAGCGGAAATAATATTTTTTAAATATATCGGCGATCGTAAAACACTTCCGCTCATCTTAACATAAGCTTCAGATGCTGTCTAACTGTGTTTTATGGCTGCTTCCTGTTATTTTGAAAGGCTAACACAATAATAGCGCTTGCTTATTACGCAAGCTGTTCTTCCTTGTTACGACACACTGGCAAGCGAGTGTCGCCGTGACCACCGGTGTCGCTCAAGGCCATCGTAACATAATATAGCACGCGGTGCATCCTTCCGAAGGGAAGTACAGGCGGTAACAAAAGTTTGCATTCGAACATACGTACTTTCTCAGAACACGCAACGTATAAATGACGCTTTATATTGCAAGGGACTTAAAATATGATCGTATAAGCGTGAAAAACGAATAAATGTAAAACGTATATCGGAGATAAATTAACATGGAAAGTATAGGCATTTTGCCTGGACCAGGAAAAATCGTATAGAAAACGTATAAATATGAACCGTATACAAGAAGTTTTACTGTATTTAACTAACTGTTGAAGTAAAACATTGTTGATAAAGGACAATACTTTGGATGTCTAAAAAAAAAGGTTTCCTTTAAATTACAGTATTTGTGTCTCTTGTACCGAACCGAACTTTTTACCGAGTTTTTTATCGTCTCGAACCGAGGTCGGTAATTTCCTTTGTACCGTACCGAAACCGAAAAATCGGTGCACCGTCGACCCCTAGTAAACACACTCCTGGGAAAAATTACATGTATTAGTTATCAGCGTATCACCCTTAAATGGGCAATATATAAATTCAAACTTCGTTTTGTCCAATGGCTAATAACTTCAAATAATTATCTACTTTTGTTTGATGTAAGTAATATTTTGTAAGCCGGGGGCAATAAATATCGGAGATTGCCGGTTTTGCATCTCACCCATTGAAAATACAAGTACAGTATAGCATCGATTGTTTTGCTGGGATACCTAGAATCGGGATTGAAAAATGTGAAATAAGAAGATAAACACTGGAGAGAAAAGTATTTTCGGGCAATTCTATGGAATTATGATATAACTTAGTACAATTTTCCACAACAAAGGTGTTTAAACAATGAGATCCTCAGTCTCCTCCAAGCTATCTTCTTCAATAAGTCCCTCGGCTCCATCTTGCTTGATGTTCATCAAGTCGGTGAAAAAGCATAGGTCTTTGAGGGTTTCCATTGGTCACCGTAGTGTTCAGCCAGCAATTTAGTAACGTCCCGTAATTTCAAAGGGGTAACTTCAATTCCCTTCCTGATTATGGCTAGATTAATAATTCCCCCCCATTCTCGCCTGATTTACAAACACTTTTTGCCACACATACATCAGTCCTGAAATAAGGCTCTCCACGCACTAACACGTTATTCATTGCATTTGTTTTGGACCTTGTTAGGATGAAACGCTTACTAACATTAAATTTGAAGTGCCATGAGCCAGTGATTTTGAACACCTTATTTGCATCTGTCTTCCAGTCAGAGACTCGACAGTCATTTCCCATTTCAATAAGGGTCCCAAATCTTTCAAAAATGTTTTTGTACTCAGTCGGATTTGTGACAGTTTCCCTTTTCCTGAATACCTGCTTGATTCTGCCAAACAATCGATCACTGTTACTGGGTATATCACTTCGATGTACGTCAGTGTACGGGGTGCATTCAGAAAACATTTAGCACACTCTGCGATGATGATGCGATCAAACCTCAAAATGAGGAGAGTATTTGTCCTCTCTCGAAGTAATGAATAAAACGCTTTTGCTCGTAACCTATGAACGAGTTTTTCAATACAAAGTTATTTTTCTTGGCTGGATCTACCTCACTTTTAATTTTTTCATCTGAACACAAGCAGGTGGAACATACATCGGTATGAGGGGGTTCTGAAGCCCAGATTGAAAGATCTATTGAACACAGTCCGGAAAAAAGAATCTTTGACTTTTAAAGTTGTTTGTTGTGTTTTGCTGTTATACATCCGCCACATCCTTCTGATATTCAAATCGGATGGTAAGTATTGTCAGGCATTTGTTGCCGATCTCGTATAATGTGAACCAACACGCGTAAATTTCCTTATAATGCTTACCACCGATTCCCTCTTGGTGCGATACTTGTGGATGGTGTGATCTCCTTTTCTTTCTTTTGGTGATTTCCCTGTGGCTGCACAATTTTTAGTGACAAACTGCAGTCTGTGTTTTGTAATGTGTATTATTTTCAGGAATGCTGCTTGACAGACATAACACTGTATTGTTGACACTTTTGGAGCAGGAGTTCATTTTTAAGGCACGCTTACGTTTGCAGACGGTACTTCTGCAGAACCGTACTAGGAACGCATCTTGCATCTGGTTATCCTGTGTAGCATAGAACTGCTTATGAAAATCGGTGATCTCTCCTATTGTTAGGGTCGAGCAGCGATAAGCATGGGTCGAATGTCCACACTCGGGGATGGCGGGCGGGGATGTGGCACCATACCTATGGGGAGACACAAATGATCTTTTACACATTCCATTTCTTACTTTGGTGTCATATTATAAGTCTACCAAGAATTGTTCCAAACAACGGTGACACTATGCACCCCATAAATCAAAGTATGCTATAAAAGACACTAACCTCTTTTGCTTTGCGATATTCCTCTTCCATTTTTCCTGTTGCCTTTGCCTCTTTCTTGCCTTGGTTGGTGAAACGGGCTTGGCATTGATCTCCATGAGCTTTTTCTGTTATTATTAGACACAGTAATTCCAATCAGGTCGTTACTGTCCCAACACATTTCACACGTTACTTCCTAGCTCATAACAACAATCCACAGACCTTACTCTAGACTGCCAACTGGACTGTACTTAACTGCTATCTGCTGACGCTTATGGCCGTAAGAGCACTAATATCACAAACTTGTCATCACAATGCCACAGGAAAGCGTGGTTTCGTTGAGTCACGTTGAGCCATGGAGATAGCCGGTTCTGCACCTCAACGCTGTACGGAGATTGCCGGGTTTGCAACTAACCCCGCTTTTTGAGGCGGATATAGCAGGATTTGCAACCAAACAAGTTTATAAACAGATCACAAACACCACAGAGAATGGTACTCCAACCATAACTCATTTATATTTAGGAAAATTAGGTAGGCGTTTGATTATGGCATGAATAGTGGCTTTGGGAGGGGGGTGGATGGGCCTTGAGATTGGCGGGCATTCTACCACCAGCAGCCCAGCCCAGCCCAGTTAGTTGTGAAGTAGAGCTGTCTGTTGAGTGGTTGAGTCTGAGATAACCTCACTTCTTTCTTAGGCTATTTATATTTTTCAGTGTTAGATTAAATCATTACAAAATGCTTAGGAAAAAAGGACCTATTTGGAACGTTTATTAATAAAGGGAAAGGAGTATCTTGTAAATATTGTATCTTTATTTCCCAGTTCCAGTGATCTGGGTCGGGTTGTGAATCAAGGACCTCCATACTTTTCTGTCTCTCCACCACGTCCCTCTTCCAGTACATTCTCCACTCTCACTCCTCTTTTCTCAACGCTCTCGCTCACTGTATCCATCAACCTCATCCTTCCCCTTTGGCACCTTCCCGTGACTTTCTTAGAAAATAATCGCTTTGGGACTCGTGTCTTCTCCCATTCGCATTATATTTCCATACCAATTTGGCTTACTGATCTCTATTTTGTCTTGTAACTTTGGGAATCCTGATTTCTCCCAAATTTCCTTGTTTCTGATTTTGTATCTGCGGGTCTTTCCAATTATACCTCTAAGGAACTTCATCTCTGCTGCCTGGATTCTACTTTCCTCCCGTTTAGTTGTTGTCCACGTGCTTGCTGCATACATCAATATAGGTGTGTAATATGTTGAATACGAGATTTTTTTACATTTCTCGGGAACGTTCTGGTTCCACACCAGACCCCTCACACTCTGGTAAAACCCATTTGCTTGTTGGATCCTCTTACCAACTCCTCACTTATCCTTCCATCATCTGTTAGGACACTCCCTAAGTATTTGAAGCTTTTCACTACTTGTAATGGTTTTCCATCTACTGCAATATTCCCCCTACCATCTCGCACATTTCTTGTCATCACCATCATCTGACTCTTCTCCACACTGATTATCATTCCATGCTCTTCTATCTCCTGGTTCCAAACATTTACTTGTTCTTGGACTTCCAATTCATCGTCCCCCCCCCCCATATCACTATGTCATCAGCGAGGAGTAAGGCCTTCGTCTCTTTACTTCCCATGTTCAGTTTTACTCGTTTATGGATTCCATCCATGACAGTGAGGAAAAGTAAGGGGGACAATACACTCCCTTGTCGGAGACCTGTTTCTACATTGAACCAGTTTGTAAATATTTATTGCTTTATACATAAAGAAGATGTTCCTCTTAGACCTATTGTTAGTACGATTGGTTCTCCTACATATGCCCTTTCCAAATACTTAGGTAGACTACTTCAGCCGCTTCTGGGTAACACGCCTTCGTACATTAAGGATTCCACACACTTCGTGGAAAAGTTGAAAGCTATAACACTTCAGCCGGGTGATATCCTAGTGAGTCTCGACGTGGTGTCTCTGTTTACGAGGGTACCTATTGATGGTGTATGTCTCTCATTAATGGCTTTTTTCCTGAAGACATCACAAGGCTTTTTTATCACTACATGACCTCCTCCTACTTTCTATGGAATGGGAATTTTTTGAGCAGACTGATGGTGTGGCCATGGGTAGTCCTCTCTCTCCTGTTGTGGCTAATTTCTTCATGGAGAACTTTGAAGAGAAAGCTTTGTCGTCGGCTCCTTTCAAACCGAAGATCTGGTGGAGTTATGTGGATGACACGTTCGTTGTTTGGACGGAAGGTGCGGAAAATCTTAGCCATTTCCTGGATCACCTTAATCTCCAGCACCCTTCTATTTGTTTCACCATGGAAAAGGAATCTGACGGCAAAATACCGTTTTTAGATGTTCTCGTCACCAAGAAAGAGGATGGATCTTTAGGACACAGCGTTTTTCGTAAGCCAACACACACCAATAGATATCTCCACGCAAGTTCTCACCATCACCCTGCCCAGAAACATGGTATCCTTACAACTCTAACTACCCGGGCTAGGAGGATTTGTGAAGTGTCTTCTTTACAAGAAGAAATTAATACCTTGCGAACCACCTTTGAGAGCAACGGTTATAGCAAGGCTTTGATCTCTACGGTTCTGAAACCAACAAATAATAATAGGACGTCAGTTGAGAAAAGAGATGTAAGAGGAACTGCTTACCTACCTTACATACATAACACGACGGACCGTATTGCTAAAATCCTACGTCGGTACAACATACGGACTGTATTTGGAACTTCTGTTAAGATTAGGCAACTCCTGCGACCAACTAAGGAGAGTTTGCCTAAATTGCAACAACCGGGTATCTACAGAGTTCCCTGTACTTGAGGCAAGGTTTACATCGGGCAGACTTCGAGAACAATATGCACTAGCATTAAGGAACATAATAGATGTATCAGGCTCATTCAACCTGATAAATCAGCTGTTGCCGATCATGCATTAACACCTGGCCATGATGTCATGTTCCAAGGAGTGGATGTTCTTGCCCGTATAAAGCAATATCGTCCCAGAATCATCAGGGAGGCGGTTGAAATACAGTGCACTCTCGTTAATTCGCGGTAATTAATGCACGAACTTCCGCGAATTACCGAAAACCGCGAATTATCCACAATTATTTTTTTAAGCCAAGTAAAAACAAAACTATTGTTTAAAATATTGAAATAGGCTTGAACACGCAAAATAATAATTATAACACTTGATTGTACTAGGTAGTGTCTTATAAGACATGCTAGGCTAGAGGTAGGCCTATGTGGATTATGCCTACATTAATATTTAAAATAACAAAAAACAGTCGTCACGTTTTGTTTCTTAGATCGTTTATTCTAATTTTCAATTACACATTTCCGAAGAAAAGATTATATGAGAACGAAAATTCATCTAGTTTTTCTATATAAGAGATAAGTGTGACTAGAGACGCTAGCTTGATTGTGGGAAACTTTCGGGATTTCCGTTGCATCATTCCCGCACTGGATATCAACTGGATCTCCGTATTCCTTACCAACAGTCAAATACCGTGCTATTTCTTCTTTGTATTCTCGTCTTAAATCATAATCGTCTTTATCGACGTCTAGCTTGCCCGTTCGAAATATCGTCGTCACAGAAGTCGCCAAGAGCTTGCTTTTGTACGAGCGTAGTGGCGGAATTTTTCTCCCATGACTTGTTGACTGCATGAAGAGCATCCAACAAACACGCTCACGGTGTCGCTTAAGTTTGCGCCATTAGGCAATAATCTCTGTTTACAATACGCTGTCCGCGCATCCACCCTTCACAGCTCACAGATCAGTGACCTCGGAGTTTGGCTGTTGGGGAAGGGAGGGTAGATTCCGAGTGAAAGTGCATTCCTCTTGTATTGTTTGGGCTTCGAAGATAAAGGAAATCTGAGCCATACCACTCGCGACAACATGCTCGTATGATTCGAAGATTGCGCAAGTAGGCCTACTGTTCCATCGCAGAGAAATGCAGTTCAATCTTCTCGAATCTCAATGATTTCGTCTTTACGCATTGCGTCGCATCAAAATTCTTTTCAACGACGGAGAGATTGCTTTACTTAGCGTGATGATTAGTTGCTGTGAGAATTTCTATTAAAAAAAATCTTCTTGGAGACCCGCGAATTAACCGCAAAACGAATTATCCGCACGCGAATTATCGGGAGTGCACTGTACGTAAACACCCAGATAATTTCAACCGCGACACCGGCTACAATCTCGGTGAATCCTGGCTACCTATTATCAGAACCCTGAGAAAGTAATTCACTGCTGCTTTCCGTTGTCCCTAACATGGGGCTATAATGGCGTCCATCTTTGGGCACCTTCTATATGTTCTTTGTTGCTTTCTCTTAGCAATCATTGTCGTATTCCAGATTATTCCTGACGAAGAAAGGCATGGTTTCTTTCGAACCGCGTCGAATTTTAATATAATAAACACGGCATAAGCCCAAAATTCAACATTATGAATAGTAACACGGGCCGTGAAAGTCTAAATGACAATATTTATATAAGCGTTGCATTATGAATATGTTTTTAAAAGAGGTAAATGCCCAAAATGCCTGTGCATTTATGGGTTTTGGGCATTTGCCCCGACTTATAAATGCCTTGACATTTTACATCACTATATGGGCCAGAACGTGGCCGCCTTAGATGAGAACGACATCGGACGGGCTGGGCTAGAAAAGTCCATGGGCTCCGAGTGTTGTGCGGTGGGCCTCGTTGCAGTACTCTGGTTCGGATTCCACATAAAAATGCGAGGTTCTGTGGCGCATGATCGCGAGATTAACGGTCACGTAAAACTATAAGCTTCATAAATACAAACTGCTTTTCATTCACTTTCACCATGTTCCTCGACCTCTCATCTTACCCTCTCTCCAGCACTTTAACCAGGAGCGGCTTCGGTGGCGTAGTCGGTAGCTTGCTGAGCTTCTATGCCCAAGATCACGGGTTCAAACCCGGCCGAAGTCGTCGGATTTTTTACGTGTTAAAAATCCCTCAGTATGCCTTCCTTCAGAGGGGAAGTCAAGCCTATGGTCCCATGTCATAGATTTATGGCATGTTAAAGAACCTTCCAGTAATTACACTTGTGTGAAGCTAAATTATATATAGGTTAAACATTTGACTAACATTCTTAGGTTCCTACGTTCGTCGTGACAGTGGCGTTTGGCGGCAAAAGTAGGAACTACTTGGAAAATTGAATGACTGCAGTCCTTACTTGAATTAAAACAGATACATACACTAATACATTCATCACAATTACATACCTGCCTACTTTCAAAAATAGAAATCCAGAAGATCCCAAAGCGCAAAAATTTAACGCGTACATGCGTCTCAAGGTCTTAAAAATAACGAGAAAAAGACTACAGGGAAAGAGATTACAATCTCTTGGTGATGTGAGACTATCTAATTCATTGTGCAAGTTTCCAAAAATTCTGAAGAAAATGCCTCCTTGAAAGACTGATGATATCGTTTCTTACTTGAATTAATCACGAAAACACTAAATCACAAAAATTTGTCACACAGTTGCACGAATACCAGAACTACAGCAAGCACTGCTTAAAACCAAGCTTTCCCGCTTACAAACAGTCGAAGCAGCAATAATCTGCGAAATCGGACTATTGACAGACAGTTCTATCTACTTTAAACGCAAGGAATTAATGACAAAAGCTCAGCAATAATCTGCGAGATGGGATTATTGATAATCTTTACAGGGTGTCTACTGTAAGGATGAAGTAAAAATTAGTTACTTTTTAGCTACCTTTTAGTTAATCGTCTGCGGTCGGCAACCATAGAAGCTCATCGCGCGGTGAAGGAAAACAACAATGAACTGTGTTTAAAACAGTGAATAAGATTCACTTATGGTGTCAGAAAAATTTAGATAAAAATAAATAATGGATATTCAATATCAAATGAGTTGATTCAGCAAATATGCCGTCTTGTGTACAAGAAGTTATGATTACCCAGAAGTTGCTCTGATCTTGGCCGTTTGGGGAGATTCCCTTTGTCCCCGCCGTAGACCACGAAGAAATATATGCGACGTTACGTGATCGTCATCGAATTATGTCTTCGCAGTCAGGTACGGAGAAATATCGAGACGTTACATGATCGGCGCTGGTCTCAGCCGTATGACAGGATTCGTAGTTTTCTTTTAGATAGAACACGTAGTAAAATCGCGATTACATAGTCGGTGTCACTTGTAGTCGTTCGACGAGATTTCTATTGTCCTTGAGGTCGGGCACGGAAAAATATGGCAATTTTTGATTACGCAATCGGCACCTCTTGCTGTCCATTTGACAAGAATCCAGTTGCACTCGTCATCGAATGCGGAGAAATATTACGATGTATCGCAATCACTGCCGCTCTTGGTCGTTTTACGAGATTCACGTCCTCGCGGTTGCACAATTGGATCGCGATATTATGCAATCGGCACCGCGTCGGCCGTTCAATGATAGTCTATAATCTGATTTACAAAAGATGCTCGGTGAAAGCTGTCACATGCTTGATAGGTGAGGTGAGGAGTGGAGACGAGAGGGGTAACGGTCTCCATGGCAACAGTGAGCAATGTTGCAATGTATGCCGACACAGCAGTAAGCACATGGTTTGACTCAGTGTGTCTTCACTCGTCACGGTCATTAGAGCGCCAGGCAGGGGGGCTAATAACTTCCACAGTATTTGTGTCTTCCTGCAAGCCTCTTGGAATGTTTATGAGTCATGATCTGCCTCAGTGGCAACACAGCCTTTCCCCACGTGCTAGCTTTGACAGCTGTCAGCGAGCTTTATTGGTAATTCAGAGTATCTATCTGTATTGGCAGAATGGCAGAGGCGAGCTCAAGGTTGGGCATGGTTAAAATTCACGAGCAATTATGGACATGTATGATCGGTGCCATGATTCCCGCAGTCCTCGAGGACACAAGTTCGCGGCCGGGCACAGGTTTTATAATTTTAAGCAAATGGCGTCGATCGTGGTCCGTTTGACGTGATTCCAGCAGGCAAGTCGTGCTGTCAGACGGCCGTCTTGAGGATGTGTCTTCGGAGGATGAACGTTCAAAGTAGGTATCAGTTATTATGAATTATTCAGAGAGGATTGCACAAATAATCCGACAGGAGGGCACATTTTCTTTTGAATTCAAATTGTACAAGTTTTCGAGATAACCGGTTAGATTATATATCCAATGGAACCATAGTTCGAAGGAAAAATAGACATATAACAGAGTTTCGAATTAACCACACTTTATGTCGCAAATTCACTAGACGGATAGCTTTTAAAATATAGTCTATGTATTTCGAAGCATTTTTTGTGATTATTTTTTGAAACGATATAATTTCGCAAGATTGTGATAATAAATGATGTCGCATTATTTCTGGACTTCAATTTGAGATACACAAATTTAGAGGCCAATATCAGAAATGAGAGGTTTATGTTGAGATTCGGAAGTTATCGCGAATAAAGGTCTTGCAAAAAGTCAGGTTTCCGATTAATACAGAAAAATATTTCACACAAAACTAAACTCTTCTTGATGCCGAAAATAAACGTTGAAGTGATGTATCCAGTACCACAGAAGGTCCTTAGTATGCATTTCCTTGAGGTCGTGCACGGGGAAATATAGCTTACGCAACCGGTGCCGCTTGCGTGAAACACGCTTCATCGCATCTGCGAGCCTAGCGGCGCGGGTTTAAATGATTTTAACAGACCTCGGCGAATTTTCGTTACCCCCAACTATCCAGACATAAGAACCAGCTACTTTTCGTTACCTTTATAAAATTAGCTACTTTTTCGTTACTTTTTGTTACCGGAAGACACCCTGAGTCTTATCAGTCGATTTTCAGTCGAATTTAAACACTCCCATCTCAAAAAGCAGCTATTATCGAAAATCAAAACTGAAATGCAATTTGGACACAGAGAACGGAAAAAACATGGTGACCACTCAAATCGGTCAACGATTTTTCAGGAGTTTTCCAGGAATTTTCCAGGAGTAATTCTCATTTTTCCAGATTTAAAAATAAGCGCGAGTGCGGGGGAGGGGGGCTTTATCGGTTGCCTGCTTCAAGACCAAAATAAAGCAGTTGTGTTTGGGTTACTTATACAGATATTGACAAAAATTAGTGGCGATTGCGTTATTGATACGTAAGCCTACACACAAATTATTTAATTGTTGTTTTAAAAAAACCTTTGTGTCTCAAATATCCGCTTAAAAAAAAAAGGAGAAAAGAATGCCGCCTGTTATTTTATTGCGGTGAAGTTGTCTATACTCAATATGTTTTACAAAAATACTATTGCGTGTTCTCACACACAGAAACAGGTAGCCTGAGGAAATTTCTTTCGTTAACGATAGAGTGCTCACCCAAAACCGCAGCGGGAGTATGATTTAAGATAGAAAGATTTTTATAATTAACAGTGGCTATTTTCCAGGAGTTTTCAAATTTTTCGTCATTCTCCAGGAGTTTTCCAGACCTAATAAAAATCCAGGAGTTTTCCAGGATTTCCAGGAGTAGTGGCCACCATGTACATGACCGCGTTGTCGCAGCCTGTTAACTAAGGAACCAACAAACCAAACTCTAACTAGGTGTTCCATCGATCTGATTCCTCAATAATGTTGACATTCCAAAGAATCTTTTTTGTATTATAGATCAACATCATTGTGCTCCTTTACCAGTCTGGGATGTATTCTTTCAACCAGTTGTATTTTATTATTTCATATAATCACTCCACTCCTCTTTCACCCAGCAATTTGAGTATTTCACTTATTACTCCTGAAAACCCTGAGATTCACTATATTTTATGATGCTAAAGATACTCTCTCTTCTCCTCGTCTTTAATGACCCGTTCAGATCCCTCTCTTTTCTAATAATCTCGAGTTCTACACTCTCATTTACAGTATTTAGAAGTTTGTCAAAATAGTCCTCCTTTCAGTTCTTAACCTTTTCCTGTTCTTGCAGTCTAAGTTCTTTGGACTTCACAACCAATATGATATCTATATAACAGATATGCAAGTGAATTTGAAAACAAAAATTAGAAATTTTTACTCCCCCCCCCCCCCCAAGATTTAAAAATAATGCATAAAAGATATCTTACCAGGGTTTGGAGACCCATAATGACCAGGAGATACGGCCGAGCTGTAAATGGACTGCTGTGGGTTGTTGTAATTCATTCCATGATGTGTTTGCTGACCTGATGGTGTGTTACTAGTGTGATGATTGTTGTAGGGGTAGCCAGTTGTAACAGGACTGGCTGGAGACAAGGGTGAATAGTGGGGAGATGGTTGATGTGTATAATTCGGGGAAAAATTACGCTGCTGCTGTTCTGGATACTGTCCACCCCCTCCTGGATTTCCTAAAAACAAAAGAAAATCAAGATTATATTATGCTGCATGAATGCAAATAAAATGGAAGTAAATAAATGTACAACAGTGTCACAAAACGAGAAATATTAGAGGTATTCCATGTAACCTACACAAAAACATTAAGCTGAGAGCCTAAAAAGAACCAGACCCATTCTCTAAGATCTTTTTTGTTAATTCTTTAGGAGCATTTCAACATCGCAGTCATGTAGCCCAGAGTACTTGAGTATATAGGAGTTGTTTGATAACCTCTGTCACTGTGATGTCTGTACAAGTGTGTATACTTGTAATCAAGGGAGGATTGGGGTAATAAGCGGCCGTGGCCTTAAGTTAGGTACTGAACCCGACTTAAGTTAGATACTGAACCCGAATTTATTGAACCACATGTAGGCAGCAGTCGAGGATCGAACCTGCTTTTACGTAAGAGTTGTATCTTTTCATTTAGAGGAGATACGGTATATTATACGCGACACATGCGTGCAGTGAAACAGTCTATAGAGCATCCAGCGTTTAGAAAAGACTGTGGGTCTTATGGGCTTTTACTTTTAACGGACCCCCCTCCCCTACACTGGTTTTGTTACCTCACCTTTTATCATGAAGGAACTCTGAATATATATATTTTTCGTCATAATAGCTTCCTACAATTATCTGCCAATTGATTACCTTTGTTATTGCATATAAGTATCGTTTATATAACGTCTTAGTGATTTAAACATTTTCGACATTAGCATGCTGAAAAGAAGAGCCTCGTCCAGTGCTGCATGCTCGCGTGGAGTGGAGCACATGCTCAGTTCCGCCGGCAACATAAGTTCTGAAGCACTATCCGACATTCGTGTTATTGTTGTGTGTCTGTTTTATTTTCTGTTCGATCGAATCAGGGCTGCCGACAGTTGGGTTTGAACCCACTATCTCCCGAATGTAAGCTCACAGCTGCGCGTCCCTAACCGCATGGCAAACTCACTACAATATTAAAAATATTAATCTAAACAAAACAACAAGAATAGAATTTAAAGAAACTGATTATAGCGTAACTAATAACAACAACAAAGTGATGATCAACAGAATTGCTGACGTAAAAATTGTTAACATCGTCAGCATACAGTACATCCGAGATGGAAGGAAGGGTTGTGCTCTCGACATCTGTCAATCTGTAATGCGTCATATCACAACGAAATTAATGTCGTTATAGGTTCTCTTCGCGTACGGTATCCTTAATACTGGTCCAATCCGTTAACACCTGCAAAACTGCTCCTTCCTGTGCGTGTTCTACTTCAGGTAGCTGCTGGGGTTGTGTCGCCTCGCTAACTTATGCAAGGACAGTACTCGAAGCGGGTGAACATAACGTATGACGTCAGCGCTACCTCTGCCTAGAGCTAGCAACACTGTCGCCATAAGGCTCCACAGTCATTTCTAAATGCTGGATGCTCTATAGGAGCTGTGGACTTGCTACTTGATTTTATAAAGCAAGAAATGAAAAGAGAATTGCTTCGATTTGTAATCTGAATAATTTAACATAGAGAGAATGAGATTAGGTTGGAGCAGCGGGGTGACAATCTGACAAGACCTTGACAAGTTTCGCTGTCCAAAACAAGTTTTTTATGAGTGTGTGAGAGAGAGGCATAGAGTCTTCCGACACTCAAGTTCTTTGTACATGGGCCTACAGTACGCGCGACCGACCTCACTTCGCGGCTCACAACACCAATGTTGACTCAATACACAAAGGAGTCACGTGATCTCAGTTTACCCAATCAAATAGTATACAGATATTGGTGCGGATATAATTATGATTTTTAATTAGAATAATTATAAATAGAGCATGGAAATACGAAACCACTTGGAGGTTAAAATTAATGGACTGAAGCATATTTTAAGATACAGCAACCTTGGAAAGATATTTAACTAAGAAGTGGACATCTATAGTTTGCGCGCTAAGACTCCATTTTCGATGCCGAGGAGAGGAGACTTGCTTCGACACCCAATTCATTCCATTCCGAGCGATTGATGTGGCAAGTCGTAATATGTTAAGCTCCGCCAGACATTGAATTTGAGTCAGCGAGGAAGGCAAAGTTACCGGGAGAAGAGTGGCTTCGTCCAGTCAAACGAATTTGAAGAAGCTCCGATGAAATATTAAGCAGTACAATCGAACTTATAATTCAAAGCGAATACAGAATATTGCAGTATACGATATACCGTATATACTCGAATACCACCCGCACATTTTTAAACAAAATCGGACGTGAAAAATTGGGGTGCGGATCTTATTTGAGTCATCCTGATTTTAAAGATTTAAATTGCCCGCCATACGCGATATCAGGTGTTGCGAGTATCCGCTAGATGGTACTAGCCTTCTTCCGGCTATAACTTTGTTTTTCCGTAAGCAGGCGGCGTCCTACAGTCTCGCGCACGTTTTCCGAGTGTAAACATGAGTTCTACGAAGCGTTTGTGGTCGTTTACTGTGAGTGAGAAGCTGAAAGTTGTGAGGGAAGCTGAAATTATTGGAAATCGTGCCGCCGGTAGGAAATATGATATTGACGAGTCATGTATTCGAGATTGGAAAAAGAAAAAAAACGTGTTGCTAACAAGTAGTGGTGCTTGTAGAGCTTTCGCGGACTGAGTGTACAGTTTCCGGAAATTGAAAAACAACTTTATAAATACGTAACAGAAAGGCGGGAATTGGGAAATGGGGTTTCGACCGAAATGTGTCAATTAAAGCCATTACAGATCGCAAAGGAACTTTCTACGGTAGGGTTTAAAGCAAGCCGAGGATGGATTCAAAATTTTTATAAAAGAAATGGGTTGAGCATATGAGGGCGTACCTCAATTTCGCAGCGTCTTCCTGGTGCCTATGAAGAAAAGTTACTTTCCTTTCAGCGTCACATAATTAAGTTGCGGAAGGAAAATTCATATTTGCTTTCCCAAATTGGTAATGCAGATCAGACGCCAGTCTACTTTGAAATACCACTGGACAGTACTGTGAATGTTAAGGGATCTAAAAGTGTGACTATCAGAACAGGTGGTATTGAGAAACAACGGTGCACGGTAATGTTGTGTATACTCGCTGACGGAACCAAACTTCCGCCGTACGTTGTTCTCAAGCGAAAGACTCTTCCAAAAAATATACCCGCTGGTGTTATCGTTAGAACTCAGGACTCTGGTTGGATGGACAGTTCACTGGTGGAAGACTGATTAAAGTGTGTCTGGCAACGTCGACCTGGTGCTTTATTACGATGAAAGAGCTTGCTTGTTCTGGAGTGTTACCGCGGCCATACAACAGACGCTGTGAAGAAATTCGTCAAGGATGGGAAAACCGACCTAGCAATCATCCCGGGTGGGATGACGTCTATGCTACAGCCACTGGATGTCTGCGTGAACCGACCGTTCAATGCAGCCTTGAAACAGCTGTATACGGAGTGGATGGCAGCCGATAAGCACACACTGACCCCAACTGGTCTTATCCAGCTCCCGGAAGTTCAGCTGCTCTGTTCGTGGATTTTGACGGCATGGAATCGTATCTCGGGAGATCTCATACGGAAGAGCTTCAAGAAATGTAGTATTTCCAATGCTATGGATGGCAGTGATGACGACATTTTGTGGGAAAGTGATGGTGAAAAAAGTTCTGAAGTTGGTACTTCTGATGACGATGAATGAAGTGTTTGTGTCTTTTATTTGTATTTTTAATTGTTTCTGTGTGTTATTTTAGGACGACTTCAGAACTGTTGGAAACTATTTTGTAGAAATGCTATTTTGTTTATTCAGTAAAGATTGTAAATAGTTTTGAGTAAAAAAAAAAATTTTTTTTTTAATTTTGTTCTTCAAAATCAGGGTGCGAGTCGTATTCGAGTAAATACGGTAACTACAGCCAAGAAGAAGATTGACTACAATTGTATAAGAAAGAAGCACATATATTTCCACGAATTCTCGAGATACACACTAGATCTCCAGAGAATAATATTCAATATATACTTCGAAATATTTAAGCAATTATTTCTACATGTCGACCAATATGAGTCAGCGAGGACATCAAAATATGGACTCTATAGAAGGAGTCATGTCTTGTTAAACTTTATGATGGGCAAATAATTTACAACCGATGATGTGGACACCAGGGGTGACATAATCAGACGAGAGAGAAATTATGAAGATGAACTACTATACTTCCAACTGTAGTTCAACGATGTCACGAAACGCAATGCTACTATTGGAGATAACACCATGGAATTCTCGCAATATCATCGTAATATATCAGTTCACCGAAGACCATCCAGAGAGCAGCCGTATGAAGAGAATATCGACAAAAAAATTATTATTGTTGGAATTCCGTGCGTAGTTGTGAGGAGTAGAACGTTTTCAGAAGACGTCTGCACAGTTGGTAAGACGCAAATTGTAGGAACTTGTTCAACGCAGAGATGTATAAAGACTTGAAATGTCTACGAGTGTAAGCGATATGTATAATGTAATGTATGAAATATTAATGCTGTCAGTGGAACAACACAATAATGTGATATATGCAATGTTACAATGAGTACTATGAACCACGATATTAGGAGGTATATTTAACTGATTTAGTGCTTATCTGTTTCCTGTTTTATTAATTACTATATCAATTGGAACAGCAATTACCTGTTTGTTGCAAATGTTCACATGGACATGATGTATTAACCAGTACAGAAAGGGTAGTTGTGAATCTTATAACAAGAAGTTTTTGGAGAAATAGAAGATCTAGAAAGATCTAGGAAGGAAAATGAAAATCCACAGCCTGCTTCCAGTCTCCGACCGGGTCGGGAATGGAATGAATGAAGCCCCCATCTAGCGGCGAGGATATGAACTGTGCCGGCTGCCGAGGCCTGATGCACTCCTCTGGGGCAATGATTAAAAGAATGACAGATGAAATGATAGTGGAGAGTGTTGCTGGAAAGAAATGTTAACAGGGAAAACCGGAGTACCCGGAGAAAAACCTGTCTGCCTCCGTTTTGTCCAGCACAGATCTCAAATGGAGTGACTGGGATTTGAACCACGGACCCAGCGGTGAGAGGCCGGCGTGCTGCCGCCTAAGCCACGGAGGCTTATCTAGGAAGGAGTAGAAGGAAATATCATGCAGATCGTAATATAAATGAATAAATATTGTAAATAATATGAATAGTAACAACTTGAATAATTTTAATAATTCTACTAAACTACGTTATATTTAGGAAAGTGATCTAATAGGAAGTTATGTATCATCTAGGATTATCGGAAGGTGAATGGTAGTATTTATTCAGGAGATAAATCGAATCTAAGAAATACAGTATGATCAGTAAGTGATCAATATTTTTAAATATTTAAGACTTGATGTCTAACTACAAGAATGTTATTTTCTTTTTGAAGTAGGACAGGGTGATGTCCTAGGTAGTGACGAAATTCACTATTTGTTTGATTATTACAGGAGAAGGTATTATTTTCACTTAAGCAGGGAATGCTATTTAAGCATGAGATTTTAGTGATTGTTAATGTTGATTTTTAGTGAATAAACCTAGACAGGCACTTTTTAGTCAGTCTGTTCCTTTTTTATAGATTTTCACGATCTCTTCATTTAACAATCAATTGCGGTGGTACTACTAGTTAGATACAGGCACCCACATTTTATTTTAAACCGTTTACCCTCGAGATTCCGAGAGTCTTGTCCTACCATACTTTATAGCAGGGATTCTCAAACTTTTTCTGTCACGCCCCCCTTCTGAAACATGAAATATCTACCGCCCCCCCCCCCCCCCCATTTCTCATTTCCTTTCTTAACACTTCTCATAGGCTACTTCCCACCAAAAAAAAAAAAGATCACACAAGATGCTACTGCCTAATTAGGATTTCAACTACCAGTTACATTAATAATAATAACACACAATTCATTACTCTTAGAGCACATCAAAGTACAACAATGTTTTGTATAAAAAATGTCATGCATATGTACTATTTTTGCTTATAAAAATAAAAACAACTGCTGCACGCGCAGTTGGGCAAATTTTGTTTGTTTCACTAATTAGCTCTTTAGCTGTGACACCTGTGTTCAGTATTACATGGTGTCGACAGAATTTTCGATGTCAATTTTCCTGACTTTTCCTGACCATTTTTCAACAAAATTCCTTACTTGGGAAGTCATCGTAACATCGTAAAAAAAGGTCTATTGAGCAAATATATCTCTTTTATTTGCAGCCTCCACCATCCCTATAGCTGCCCAATGCTTGCCTCTTTATTCATTCAAAATACAAAATAAAGTAAATTATAATGCAATAATACATACTGATACCATGTGAAAGAAAAGACTAGGATTCTTCGGGCACATCATGAGAATGCCAGATTCAAGTCTTCTAAAACAACTAATACAGTACAATCTTGCTTCAAAAAACACAACAACTGGATGCCGATGGTTAAAAGAAATCAGAGAGGACTTAAAAGAAATTGGCCTAACAACAGAAGATGCTGCAAATAAGAAAAGTTTAACTACAGCACTTAAAATTATGACGTTTCATTTTCTACTCACAAAAAAGAAAATTCATACAAGAATATTTTCCGCCCAAGAAAGGGCAAGACGATCAATACGCATGAAGAAGTACTGGGAGGACCACAAGGCTCGTACAGTTCCTACAAGTCGACGAACTAATGGTTGGTTAAAGTGATCCTATGTGGTCTCAAAAGGCGAAGAAGAAGAAGAAATCAAAGTACTTTATAACATAAACTATAGTGATGGAGTCACCACATCCCTACGCCAACGCCAAAAAAGCATACAAAAATAGGTAAACGGGGTTTTTCCTATGATGTACTGTAAAAATGGAAACTTACTATAATGTCCAGTGAGTTATTGCTTTTTATCTTTAGAGATTAGTTGAACTAGTAACATCAAAATATGGCTGTAAACCACAAAATACTGTATGGTTAATATAAAATTCCTGACTATCTAATACTATTCACCATTTTTACCTGACTCATGCCATTTTTTCACACTTTTCCTGACCAAAAACAAAATTCCTGACTTTTCCTGTCAGTGGATACCATGAGTAATGCTTTTCATATTTGAAAGCTCATGACTAATAAATGACAATAGAAAGAATATATACAATTTTCAACATTTCACTGTGAATTTAAAAAATGTTATGTTAAGACTCTACACCCATGACAAAGTAAAACAGGAGAATAAAAGTGTACATGGATCAGAATTTGGTAATTCTCAGACAAGGAGTTAGTGTGATGTGCAAGCTTGAATTTGAGATGAAAGTAAATCCAGTCTTGGTTGGATGTTTGAAACAGCAACCCGTATATCCCCTTCCAGCTGCAGCCGAGACCGATGCTTCGCCTGGACGGATGCCTTTGCGGAAAATTTTGACTCAAAGTAGAAGCGAAGGGTAGTAACAGGTCCACTGCTTCTTTTGATAAAATGGGATATTCATTCCGAATCTGCACCCAAAATTTTCAAGAGACTTAGACTTAAATTCATTTCGAAGTATTCTGTCACTTGAGAGTTCTCTTAGTTCCTCCTGTTCTGCCGTTGACAGGTGGGCTGTTACGTTCGTTTCAAACGGACTGCGAATCCAGTCATTCTCAGTTGAAGGTTGTGGAAATCTACCCTCGAATTTTTGACGAAGGTTTTGGAGGTGTTCTATGACAATTCCACTAATTTGACAAATATCTAACTCATTTTCTTCCAGGAATTCATTCAGACAATGAAACATTTCACAGTTACCTTTGTCCATCTGGGATTTCCAAAGTTCAAGTTTTCTCTTAAAAGCAAGCACTTTGTCGCTTAGAACGAAAATATTACTATTTCGTCCTTGAAGTGACAATAACGATTCTAATGGGGTGACGGGGGTCTCCGCCCAATCAATACAATTTATTACTGGCAATTTACGTGGGGGAGGAGAGATAAACAAGGAGGCTGACGAATGGATCTGAGCTTCAATAATTATGTTTATGTTTTGACTGCTATGATTGTTGTGGCGAAGGAAAAAATTTATAAATATTTTCAAAAAGTATGTTAGCATCGAAATTGATTTCGTTTAGATTATGTATCGGATTAGCGCGCGTAAAGACACACCCCCCGCCCCTCACACACATCCAATTAAGGCCACAAACCTAAGACATACTCCGCTTTGCAACAAGTCTATCATTACCCCCACACACATCTCCTCCCTCCCCCTCTTCCAGTTTCTGACCTGCTACAAGGTCGGGCTAGCTCAGTTCACACAGCCACATGCCGTCAGACACAGCACACTCTGAACCTTCAACAGCTTAAGTAAAGGTAAGCAATCCGGCGCTTGAGTCATCCTCTTACATGTTCATACGTGTAGGCGACTATAATGATACTTCTTTTTCTTCCTATTACAGCCTCCAGGTAGGAAGGCCGACAGTCAGTTATACCTTCAATTCGAGTTTAGTAAGTTAACACTACAAATTTTCGTTTTATCCCTCGTTTTTCTGAAGCATTCGTTCCTTCTAAGACTCATTATTATCTCTTTATAGTTTGGACAGCAGACATACCCTTTGGCTGGTTCACCCCCTTCATAGGTTCCGATTGACGTTTCATCACAAGGTTGTAATGTGTCTACCCAATCCAGCATTAAGGAAAATAGCCGGAAAGGCAACGGTCCAGCTTTGTTCAAAATATACTCTCAAGCCAAACCATGAAGATTGGCTGAAAAATGGGACGTAGAACTACAAAGGAGAGCCAATAAGCCCATTGGTCATCTTCTAATTACGGTATCTCCTAACATTTTTTAAAAATTTTAAATAAATATTTTAATAGCACTTTGAATTGGGCATTATACCAGATCAAAACATTAAGAAGGTCACTAACACCACACGTGTCACTTCTAGCTGTACTTGTTTTTGTTTTTTATATATGGTTAAGATGATGTTTTAGAAATAGCTTTTAGAGTGTTACTTTTAATGTTTTTCTCAAAATATGCATGATTTGTGTCTAATTAATGTGATGGATGTGAATATGTACATAACCTATGCGGCTGAAGAAGGGCCCATCAGGCCCGAAACATGTTCCCAGAGGCAATAAATTGTTAATTGCCAGTAATAAATTGTATTGATTGCGCGGAGACCCCCTCACCCCATTAGAATCGTTATTGTACACGTCAATACAGACCTGTGAAATGGATAATCCTCCAATTAACCTTGAAGTGACACGCAAGTTCATTCAGTTTTTCAAATACGTCAGCCAAGTAGCACAGTATTAGGAGCCATTTCTCATCCAGAAACAGGGTTGCGAGTGTAGGACAGCTGTCCAATAGGAAAATACAAAGTTCATTCTTCAACTCCACAACGCGACGAAAGACTCGACCACGAGGCAACCAACGTAACTCCGTGTGCAATAGAAGCAAATCATGTGTAGATCCCATCTCCTCGCAAAGAATGGAAAATTCAGTTTAAAGCTCTTGCTTTCACAAAATTTACAACACTCATTACATCGTTCAGCACTTGATTGACTTCCGGTTGTGGTACTTGGGAAGCCAATGCCTCCCTGGGTATCATGCAATGTGCGAATTTTACTGAATTAGTAACAGCACTCACTCATGCTCTGAAACCTTTCTTAGTTCCAGTAAATGCCGACGCCCCATCAGTACATATACCAACACAATTTGTCCATGAGAGATTGTTGTCAATAAAAAAGGAATTCACAAGAGAAAAATATCTTCACCTGTAGGCCGCCCTTCCAGAGCTTTACAAAATAGAAAATCCTCGTGCATTTCATTTTCATGACAGTAGCGTACAAAAACAAGAAGCAGGGCACTGTTTACGATATCAGTACTGTCATCAAGTTGCAGGTCAAATTTTGGGCTATCATGAAGACTGGGTAGCAATTGATTTTTTATGTCCGAGGCAACTACATCAATACGACGAGTTACTGTATCATTTGAGAGTGGTATCGACTTCAAACACTCGCCGAACTTTTCTCCGTGCCTGATCGCGCACATTTTCACGGCTGCAGGAAGAAGTAATTTCTCACCAATAGGCTAATATGTGTTGATTTGGATTTTGCAATTAAATAGGTTACCTCCAAGGATGCTCTTAGCGCTTTCTTAGGAACTGTTGCGTGCATTTCTCGGAATCAAACATTTCCTTTTAGTTGTTGCTCGTGGCGCTTAAAAAATTGCTTAAGGTTTACTTACACAGTCTGGATGATTAGTCTACAAGTGGGTCTTAAGTTTCAAAGGCTTCAAACTGTCGTTTGCTAAAATCTCCAAACAAAGAATGTATTGAGGTTGTTCCTGATTATTATTCGAAAGAATGCTGGTAAAGCCTAATGTCAGATAATCGTCTTGATATTTACGCACTTTCACTTTGTGTGTAGAATTAATAATCCTGAAGGGAGCAGAAGTAGACGAGGGAGAACAATGGACTTCGTTTAAATTCGAACCTTGTTCTTTTTCCGAAGGAGGGCAAGCATTATCACTTTCATTTCATGGGGTCTCTTTTTACTACTTCTAATAAGCCACTTATCCATGGGTAATGGCGTGACTCGTATCAGTTTATTGTAAAGTTGACTAACCATGCACTTGAATTCACCTGTTCACTCACTGTCTTTGAACTGACTGGAAATACCTAGCTGAATTCGAATCGGCATTGGCAGAAATAGAAGAATCCATTCTTGAAAGGAAGTGGCGGTCACATTGCCAAGCGGCTTATTGTCATTAAGTGTTTGGCAAGGAGATGTCACTGCGGGTGGCGAGTGAAAGGGAGCTGTGTGGGAAATGTTACTCGCCACCTTTTCTAAGAATTCCTGCTGGCAGGATCTACTGGTCAGTTCTTGCGAAATAAGACAACAAAGGTACGAGTTTATTATTCTTGAATGGTCTTGGGAGCTACCTGCCTATGTTAGGTTCATGAATATGAATATGTTATCTGTTACAGAATATGAAATATAAAGCTGGCGCCCCCTTTATCACACTCTGCGCCCCCCCCACTTTGAAAATCCCTGCTTTATAATAGGAGTTTTGTATGTAGCTAGGTAGTAGTACCGTGTTTCAAATATGATGCACCGAGACGTTCCTAGCTAACCATCTAGCGGGATTTGTTGGTATATTGTGCCAATTACATTGTCACAAGGAACAAATTGGTATTCGAACCCAGGAAGGTTTCATTCTTCCAGCTACTCTGGGGGTCGAACCTTGGACTTGAGAATTGCAAACCCTGGACTTTGTTCATACAGCTCTGCAGATCGTACAACCCTAAGTACATCAAGAAACTCTTCATTAGTTCCGCCCCTTAAAACAACAATAACTAACTACTAAACTATTCATTCCCACTACATTTATTTTCCAAATCTGGAATTGGACTAGTGTACTAAACTTGTGCAACCCTACTAACATTAGACAACCCTGTGGGAAATGGGAAAACTCTCAGTTCCCAAGCTTCTGAGTCCCCTGTCACCGGCAACATTGTACTGCGTTAAAACGCAATAGACGACGTCTGACAACACTGTTTTGGTTGTTAACCAATGCTGCCAACATACGAGACCTTGTGCTCCATTGTGTGCTGGGCTGTACAGGTCATTCTGCGCCCCTGTCAGGTTGGCAAACTCGCCTAAGTGACGCGTTTTTGGCACGTATGTGCTGGACTGAAACTTGATCGGTCATTGTACCAAGGACTGGTACAGAGTCTAGTCATGTTGCTATCGAACTCCGTAGTACTGAGAAAACAAGGTAAAGTGTTGCTGATACAATTTTGGAATGGGGAACGACACCACAAACTGCGTGTGCGATTTTCGCGATTCTCCGAGGAAACTTTCGTATGAAAACATTTATTTTCAGGATCTTATATTAAAAAAATATATATATAAATTGCATCGTTACTGCGTGAGATATGTTTTGGTACATTAAGTCTTCGTGTATTTATGTACTTGTATGTCAATTTAATTTTAGATGCCTTTTGTTCTTGTGCTCTTGGATGTAATGGTTTTTTTATATTTAATTATATTTTGTCAAGTTTCCCCTTGTTCTTTCATTTCATGCAGTCAGTGAAGTTGTGGACCTCTAGGGTATGCTCCAGACTCCACTCAACAGGTTAAACCTGTAAGATCCAATGTATTCCTCGATGTTTTCGTTGTAGCGTCTGAAATCCTGGAATAAGGGCGCTATCCAGCTCTATGCCTCGTGGCGTACGTCACAGGGTAGGGTTGTGTTAGTACAGTGGTATCAGAGCAGTGGTTTGATCTTTTCTTTCAAACCCCGTGACCGGGCTAAACTTAGTAGATAGCCGGTCGCCTTGTTCGACTGCATGTCAAGTAATTTAATATTAAATTGTGCCCTCCCGTCATTTCATCTTCTTTAGGTAGGCTGGTTATGTGGTACCTTGTGTAACACATATTCTGTTTGTTTTCTTACATGCAAAATGATCCTGTAACGACGACCTTGTAATATCCTCGTCAAATTGTGGACGGAGAAATTACATATGTACTGCAGTGTGGCAGTCAGTATTCAGTCAAGCGAACCACGGAGAGCGATGGAATGTTTTGATGTTTGTGAAGCGTTGCCGGAGTTCTTCTGATGTTCGCCCTCGGTGAGTCCTGATATGCAATTGTTTGTGTTGTTGTAATTCGTAAATGTTTTTCTTACAAGTAATAGTCCGTCTCAATTTTGCTGTTTTGTGCTCTGTGTGGTAGTCCTGATGTTGTTAAAGTCCCGTAATTGTCTTCATGTAATTGTGTAGTTTGTGTCGGAAACGGAAGTGTTTCGATTGACTGGTGAAAAATTTCATTTTCGTGATTTCAGATTTCTGGTGTTTCAGTATTTATTTTCAGCATTAATTGAGGTTGTATGACCCTTCGCGTTTCCAGTGATTGTAAGTTGTTTTGGCGTGCAATGAGAGTATGCCTGTTGAGATGTTTGAAGTTACGGTTTGTGACCTTCATAGCCGAGTGATTGTGGGCACGTGGTAGGCTACTCCTCGTGTGACTAATGTGTGTGTTTACGATATGTCAGCTGTGAATTTAATTGAAAATAGTAATTCTATTTGTTGACGTGTGTGCTGTTGAAGATGCAGATATTGTTGTATATGATCAGCTGTTTTGGTTACATGCGGCTATGAAATTGAGTGTCGGAGCGAGTGAATGTTATTGTTTATATCAGCTGTTTGCTAGGTTTGGCATTTCAAGTTAGTTGCTTTGCTTAAGTTCGGAGTTTAATATTTTGTTGTTGCTAGTTCTGTTAATCTAAAATGTCTGTGTGAAATTTTATATTTTTGCATTTTATTCGGTGTGATATTATTTTCAGAGTGATGGAGTTGCTGTCTATATGTGCTTAGTGTAATTTTATTCTGAAAAGTCTTGAGTGTTTGTGGCGTGTTTGTTAATTCACTTGTGAGTGTTAGAATTTTGTATAGTTACCTTTATTCTGTGTAAAATTGTTTTTTTTTTTGGGGGGGGGGGGGAATGCCCGAGATGCTGTTGATAGGTGTGTCTTGTAGTTGTGTTTTAAATTATGTCAAATGTTGGTTTGCTAGTATGCTAATTCCGTGTGGATGATTAGGCGAGTTTTAGTATGTATGTGATTTGAATATATATATATATCTTGTGAAAGTATGATGGTAGTTGTTGTTGGTTGGAATTTGAGCGAGTGTGTGTTCGATACGATTTTGATATTGCTCTAGCTGTGGGTCGAGTTAGTGTCCCGTTGAAGTCATACCGTTTTATGCCACCTTTTCGAAATCCTCATGGATATTTCCCCTGTTCTGCTCTTTGGGTATTTCTTGTCTTGTGCGAATGGTTGTGTGACTGGTGTTGTTTTTTTAAATTGGATGTGGCTTGTCTGGTTATGTGATGCGGTTGGTAGTACTGGATATGCTGGTGGTTCTGTGAGGCTAAATTTATTTCATGGCTTGTTTATTGTAAAATTGTTTTGAAGATGATCCTGCTTTGGTGCACTGAGATGTTGCTTATATTTTGGCTGCTGTAATTGTTAGCATTTATTTGGCTTTTAAATCTGCAATGTTACTTTTGCGACTGTAGTAGTGAGGCAAGTTCGATGGTTATTTATACCTGCAGTTGTCCTGTTATTTGGCTGGTTTTCCTGCTGTAGTGGCGACTGGGAGGATTGTAGGATCATAATTTTTTTTATGCAGGCCCTGTTGTTTTGGGTGTGTGTTGCTTGTTGGCATCAGCAGTTTTGGTTGGTTGCTGAGCTGTCATGCTGATCAGCTGTTTTGCGGGCTAGTGTTGTGTCATTTTCTTTGGTGGATTTTTTTTTTTTTTTTTGGGGGGTAGGTTGTTATTTTCAGTGAGTTGTGGACACATGTTTGTATGAGCTGGATTTATTTTTTGAAGATTATTAATTGCTTCGTACCCCTTTTGTAATGTAGCATTTGTCACTACGGTGATCCCTAATTCTGTTTTAAGTTCTTGGGTTGATGTTAGTGGAAATATCTTTAACGTGGTAGTGATTTTTGGGAATTTAAGGTGTCGTTTCTCTGGTGATGTCACATGTCAACTGTTCATGTATGTTGCTTGTTTGTGCTGCGTGTATGGAAGGTTAGCCACGTATCCTTGAGTGTGTTTGACACTTAGTAGCTGTATGATGATGACGTTTGGTGGGTGTCCTACTTTGTGTGTATATTTTTCTCGTAACATAGTGATGACTTCATGTTTCTGGGCTGCGTGCCTTATTGGTGAAAATGAATGAAAATCCACAGCCTGCTTCCAGTCTCCGACCGGGTCAGGAATGGAATGAATGAAGTCCCCATCTAGCGGCGAGGATATGAACTGTGCCGGCTGCCGAGGCCTGATGCACTCCTCTGGGGCAATGATTAAATGAATGACAGATGAAATGAAATGATAGTGGAGTGTTGCTGGAATGAAATTTTGACAGGGAAAACCGGAGTACCCGGAGAAAAACCTGTCTGCCTCTGTTTTTTCCAGCACAGATCTCACATGGAGTGACCGGGATTTGAACCACGGACCCAGTGGTGAGAGGCCGGCGTGCTGCCGCCTAAGCCACGGAGGCTCCTTATTGGTGAAAATCATCATCATCTTGAGCAGTTTCCAACCGATTGGTGAAAATGAAGGTTTTTATTGTGAGATCCAGTGGATCGGCTCAGGTACCGAGTTTTGTTGTTGGCGTGGCATGTGATATGCACGATGGGGTTTTCTTTCGAGTGTGTTTTGGTTTGCTCGTTACTGGACCTGGCTTCGTGCTTTCCCTGGTCAGTTTCAAGGAAGGGCTGTTTGTTAGAGCAGTATTTTGAAGAGTTATGAACTGCGGTCATTGTGCTGTTGAAGTGTTCACACTGGAGTTGGTGCAAGTGTTGATTTTGTGCGATGTGTGTGAACTGGTCTGTGGAGCCTGTCCTCCACCTTGAATGAGTCCTTGGTTCCAGGGTTCAGTTCTCAGGTCAGGAACCGGGAGTGTGGGTTATGTCAATGTATTTATTGTAGAGTTGTTGGTGATGTTGCTTCTTGGCGGGATTATTGGCCGTGTTGTTTGGTGGATTGAAGCTGTGTTCCAGGGTGATGGATTGATGATTGTCTAGGGTTTTGTGTGAACTGATCTGTGGAGCCTGTACTCTGCCTTGAGTGTGTGTGTGCGCGCGAGGTGTCGTGGCTTCCCGTTATTGTTTCGTCTTGCTGTTGGAGTGCTTGTAACCTGGTGTATTGAGGTTGCTGTTTCTTCTGTCCTCTAGTGGCCACTGGAGGCAGTGTGGGACACTAACATGTGAAATTGGGCAAGACATGTTAATGTGTAACTATTACAGTTACACATTAACATGTGTGTGTAGTACATATCTGGACGAGCCCTGGGTGAAATTTTGGTCTGTTTACTGTAATTTGTAAATTCCTTGTGTTCTTTTGCAATTACACGCGGTCTTGGGTTCGTTTGGTCATGAAAGGGGTCCCTCGATTTTTTTTTTCTTGCAATTGTTTAACCGTTTTGGGTGTGGAACTAGTAACTCCCTTTGATAGGTTCCCTGGAAATTTCTTGGGTTCTCTATTTGGTAAAATCATTTTGTGAAGCCTTTAATATTAGGTAATTGTCATTGTAAAATTATTTCTGTAAGTAATTGTCATTGTTTTTTCTCGGGTTTCTTTTGAGATTAACTTCTGTGCTTCGATAAGTGGTTGTCCCTTTCCAGTAAATGCCTCAGTGGACCTTTTATTAAGCCCTGAACTAAACTGAACTTCTTGTGGTGAAATATCCCTATTTCGACATAAACTCTTTAGTGAGCTTCGTGCAGTACAGAACCAAATCCTCGTGCGTTTTTTTTTCACCCAATAACTAGGGTGGTGTAACCTTGCTCAATGCTAGCTTGCTAGCCCGGAGCATCCGTTCCCTATAAGGGAATCTTAACGTGAACCAAGGTGGTGTGGTAAGAGGCAATGTGCTGATCCCTGCCCCGGGATGTCAACCTGGACTTGTTGCTGCTGTACTATGTATGTTTCAGCTGAGCTTCCTCATTTGATTGGAGTACTCCCAACGTAAGGCCTGGGTTGGAGGTACCATACCAGGAGTGTTGGAGTTTTCTACCTCAGGGTCCACTTCAGGACCAGCTGGCGGATCTTGGAGGGGCCCGTCGACTGCCAAGGTGCCTAGCTGTTCACCATGTCTTCAGCGCCTGTCCCAGGGTGAAGTTTGTGGAGGGGAGAATGTGCCAATTACATTGTCACAAGGAACAAATTGGTATTCGAACCCAGGAAGGTTTCATTCTTCCAGCTACTCTGGGGGTCGAACCTTGGACTTGAGAATTGCAAACCCTGGACTTATGATCATACAGCTCTGCAGATTGTACAACTCTAAGTACATCATTCCCACTACATTTATTTTCCAAATCTGGAATTGGACTAGTGTACTTAAACTTGTGCAACCCTACTAACAATAGACAAGACAACCGTGTGGGAAATGGGAAAACTCGCAGTTTCCACGCTTCTGAGTCCCCTGTCACCGGCAACATTGTACTGCGTTAAAACGCAATCGACGACGTCTGACAACACCGTTTTGGTTGTCAACCAATGCTGCCAACATACAATACCTTGAGCTCCATTGTGTGCTGGGCCGTACAGGTCATTCTGCGCCCCTGTCAGGTTGCAAACTCGCCTGAGTGACGCTTTTTTGGCGCGTATGTGCTGGACTGAAACTCGATCGGTCATTCTACTAAGGACTGGTCATGTTGCTAGCGGACTCCGGGAAGAGGCTTTGTGTTCTTCCTGGAGTCCTGGGAAAACGAGGTAAAGTGTTGCTGATACAATTTTGGAATGGGGAACGACACCACAAAATGCGTGTGCGATTTTCGCGATTCACCGAGGAAACTTTCATATAAAAACATTTATTTTTAGGACCTATTATAAAAAAATATAAATTGCGTCGTTGCTGCATGTGATATGTTTTGGTTCAGTTAGTCTTCGTGTATTTATGTACTTGTATGTCAATTTTATTTTAGATGCCTTTTGTTCTTGTGCTCTTGAATGTAATGGTTTTTTTATATTTAATTATATTTTGTCAAGTTTCCCCTTGTTCTTTCATTTCATGCAGTCAGTGAAGTTGTGGACCTCTAGGGTACGCACCAGACTCCACTCAACAGGTTAAACCTGAAGACCCGATGTATTCCTCGATGTTTTCGTTGTAGCGTCTGAAATCCTGGAATAAGGGGCTATCCAGCTCTATGCCTCGTGGCAAACGTCAAAGGGTAGGGTTGCGTTAGTACATATATCTAGCTGGGTATCAGCAGTCCTTGCGATCCTTCCCATCCTTCGGATAATAGGTGATGGTTATGTGAATTTCCAGTAAAGTACCATCCCAAAATTTACCGGGAGTAGAAGTGGGGAAAACACGAATGACCAGTTACAGGATGACTGGGGTAGGAATCAAACCTGCCTCTTCTCAATTTTGTCTCACAAGACTGAATGTACCCCGTTCCAGCCCTCAGACCAGAATAAAACCTGGGCCTCCTTAGTGACAGCCAAGAATGCTTGTCACTATGCAACAAGACATACTAATTCCCTAGGTACTCCCTCTCAAAAGTTGTAACTGAATCAGTTATAGCTGAAAGGCATTAAATCAAAATGGGACATTTTTATTTAAACTAGCATAATGAACTATTTCAGTAAGAGAGTATTTGTCACTGCCTTTTAGGTATGACTTAGGTTGGCCAACCTGGTATATTCTGATTCCTGCGCATTCACAATAATTCAAATATTAGAAGCCATTTTTCAGTGTCGCCTAATATTTTAATATTGACTGCCACTATAAATCACCATGTTCATAGTAATGGGGGACAAATGATAAGGTTACATTGTTAGTAACTTATTTAAGGTAACGAGAACTATAATACATATGTTTTGCTCAGGTATTTTTCCCATTGTGCATTATAAGACATTATTTTCCAACATGAGTTGCAATAGGCTACACCATACACATATAGGTTAATGGTTAAATGGATAGGCCTATTAATTCCAAGACATGATAATCTGATTACAGGCACCAGAATTGTACTTTTGAGAACAGTAACAATGAATCATTCCATCATAAACATTATATTAGCTGGAAAGGTTCAGAGTAAAATTTCTTCAACAATGTGAAGTGATTGATAAGGTAATTTGAGACTTCTTACAGGCTACATGCATTAGAACTGTGATGTGTCATCCATGTCAGGAAGTATCGTAAATTGGCAAGCATACATGCAGTTCATGTTTATTGTTCCAGATAATTTCTGGACTTGATAAATGCTGACATTTAAAGGCAGGAATACCAACAGAGGGACCTGAAGTGAGGATGCAATCCAGCAAGCTAAATAAAGGGAATATTATGTCACGCAGACAAGATGCCTAAGGTATAAATATGCTGAAAAGTTCACTGCATGGTAAAATTAAGGCAATAAAAAGGTTTGATGATGAATTCACAATACTCCAAAGTTGGGTAGGTTCGAAAACACTTGGAGCAATGATCTTAGATCATCAACATTTTACACCGCCTCTGAAAATTTGAAACAATTGGTGGAACAGAATTTATTTTGTCGAGAGCGAACTGCAGCATAGCCAAGATAGCTTTGAAGCCATTTGTCAGTGTCGCCTTATTGACAATCGATATTGTAACTTTCAGTCGGTCAATACAAAATAACTCTAATTACTGGAATATGTGAAAGAGTAACCTGAAATAAATGACATGTGATTAAGATATAATATAGTGCACTCTCGACAATTCGTGGTAATTAATGCACTAACTACCGCAAATTATTGAAAACCGCGAATTTCCACAGTTATGTTTTTAAGCCTAGTACAAACAAAACTTTGGTATTAATCAAAATATCGAAATGTATTTTATGAACATGCAAAATAATAATTATAACCCTTTGCTACATTGCATTGTAAGACACACTATACTAGCAGTATGTGGATTATGCCAACTAAGAAAAAAGACTCGACAAATTTTCGATTGTATATTTCTGAAGAAAACAATATATGAGAACGAATATTCATCTCGATCTTCTATATAAGAGATAAGTGTAACTTTAGATGCACTAGCTTGACTGTGGGAAACTTTCGGGACTTCCATTGGATCACTCCTGCACTAGATCTCCGTTCTCCTCATCAACAGTCAAATTCCTTACAATATTCTCCTCGCTTTCATGCCTGAAACCATAATCGTCTTTATTGACGTCTAACTACTCAATTACAGCATGTCACTTTCTTCTGCATCTTGTCTGGCTGCGAGGCACAGGGGTAACGTTCTCGCTTGCTGAGCCCAAGGTTGCAGGTTCGAAACCTGGCATTTGAGGGTGCGCAAATGCGAGGGAGCCGTGTCAGTACATTTACTGGCACGTTAAAGATCCCCTTCGGGGCAAAATTCCGGCACCCCGGCGTCTCTAAAAGCCAGTGTAGTTAAAAGGGACGTAAAACCAATAACATTATTATCTTCTGCATCTTGACATTGATCCAGGTTTTGCCTTAACGTCATAGTAGTGAGACACCCTTGCCCATATGAAATATCATCGTCACAGACTCCAGCAAACGATTGCTTTTGGGCGAGTGTAGTAGCATGTTGACTGAATGTAACAAACACGCACTCGGCGCGACGTTGCGTAGGTTTGCGCAATCGGGCTATAATCGGTATTTATAATAGGCTGTCTGCACATCTACCCTTCACAACTCATAGGTCAGCGACCTTGGGGTGTGGCTGTTGGGAAAGAGAGGGTAGGTTCTGAGTGAAAGTGCATTCCACTTGGTATTGTCTCAGCATTGAAGATAAAAGAAATCCCCTTCGGCGACATGCTCGTAAGTTTTCAAGATTGCAACATTCTGATAGCAGTGTGCAGGTAGGCCTAACTTTACATTGCTGGAAACGCAGATCAGTCTTCTCAAATTTCAATGATTTTGTCTCCATGCATCGTATGTCGTTAAAATTCTAATAAACAACGGAGAGATTATTTTATTTAGCGGGATGATTAGTTGCTGTAAGAATTGCTACTATGAAAAAGTACTACCGGAGACCCGCGAAATAACCACATAGCGAATTATCTGCAAGTGAATTATCGGGAGTACACTATATTGTTATAATACGAATTTATTTCAGCTAATGGCCACAAATACGTCCCATCTAGGTCTCTTAGCACAGGTTATAACATGATACCTGACACAATACATATTGTGGACGGCGTATGAAACACTTTGTTTGTACACACTCTGTGATGAAAGCCATGAGCTGCCTATCTAGTTACTGTGTGTCCGAGTACATAAACTGCCTCTTTCCAATCCGTGTTAGTCATACCCTCCGTGATATAGAAATTTTCCCAATTTTTCTTTTTTTGTTATGAAGCTCTGTTTGCAGTTGATTAAATGCAGCTGTAGATGGTAAGATCAGGTGAAATCTGAGTTGTTCTATGTAGAAAAGTTCTCCTGTTAACTCATAACACTTGACAGAGTAAATTTGGACAACCATAGTAGTTTTTTCATGTAAATTGCTTTCACTTTTACAATGTCTTGAAAGTTTATTTTGGTGAGATATTCCCATATAATTCCTAACCCATATGTGATTATCGGTGATATTTTTGCATGAAACAACCTCATTGCTATTTCAATCGATAGCTGGCGGAGCAACAAAATGTCATTCATTGCTATTACAGCTGCAGCTACTCTCTCCAACCCGAATCTGCCTAGCGGTACCAAACGAGACCGAGAGCAGAGTGCAGTTTTGAAAAGCTGTATTGGCAGCCCTGATTGTTATTATATTTTCTCCTTGATTAAATGGCTCGCTGACATTCTAATGTACGTTAAGTAACTAACAGTTTGAAGTTATCCAGCATAGAGTGCACTAGATGTGTACATTACAATTAAAATTTTGGATAAATATTGGTGGTATCAACGAGAAAACCCTTACAGTTAAGCATTCTATCCATAATTTCAGCGTAATTATATCATCTACCAGAGTTATGGAGCATAAAGTTAGCCTAGTACCATATGGTTCCGCTAGGCAGTTGCCATAGCCTTGTTTCAAATACATTTTGAAACTATGTTCCTTGTAGCGGCTTCAGTGGCTGAACTGCTGTGCCCAAGATCGCGGGTTCAAACCCAGCTGAAGTCGTCGGATTTTTTAAGAGCGTTAAAATCCTTCAGTATGCCTTCCATCGGAGGGGAAGTAAAGCCAGCGGTACCCTGTCATAGATTTATGACATGTAAGAGATCCTTCCACAAACTAAACTTGTGTGAAGCTAAATTTCTAGGTTATATTTAGTTGTAACGCTCTATCAAAGTTCCGTTCACCACTAGGTGTCAGAGATATCTAGTAGCGAAAGTTGTAACTACTTGAAATTGAACAGAACTTGCAGCTCACCCTACGGGTGTCCGCTTGAAGCAGCTACGGCGTCTGGCGAGCCGAACATGTCCACAGACACTTCCGGCACTAAAAACCATACGATAAATAAATAAATAAATATGTTCCTTGTTGTAGGACTATAGGGGACGGCTGGGCAAAACGAATATGTAAACGTTAAGGAAAATCACGAGAGATGTAACAGAGTTGCTTCTGCAGGAAGCGCTGCCATCTGCTGGAGAAATAAGAATCAGTAGTACAAAGACTACAGTGGTTGATAGTGCGAGTCGAAGCGTTGGCAGATTTTTATAACATTTCTTAACATTTTATCAAGTTAAGTAGCACAATATTATTTATGGATATGTATAACTATTTTGAAAGTGATTACATAGTGAGTTAGTGTTGTTCCAACCCTCTTATTGAAACACTTTGTTTGCTTTTTTGCTACATTACGAACAGTCACGATTTCCTTAATGGCGCACAGCTGGGCAAAGTGAATAGGGCATGGTGGATACTTATTCACTTTGCCAGTCTGGGTTAATGTTGTTGAATACTTCGTTCACTAATGACTTAACGGTGACTAATGGTTTATTATCTTGTTAGGAATACTTATCAAAGATTATTATTAAACTATTTATTTATTTACGGTTTACGGCTTTTTGAAGACCTATTACCAGCAAGAAGTTAGTACATTCCAGAAGAATCATGCTGGAAGAATAATTAACCAATTTGGCATCGCTGGACTGTTTGCACCTGCTTATTTGAAAGCAGCTGAGGCTCAAAATGCTGTGAATGGATTTAGAAGTGCTGGATTGTGGCCTTATAACCCAAACGTGATTGGGGATGAGTTTGCGCCTGCATCCATCACTAATCTTGAAGTTGGTCAGGATAACCCAAAAAACATCTCAGATTCAAGTCCTTGATGTAGCTAAAGAAATTTCACACTTTACCGAGGAACCATCAACAAGTGTAGATAAAGCAAAACACTGGAGTCCGACAGAAATGAGGTCTCTTCCAAAAATGACACCTCAAGTGGAGGCCAGGAGACGGACCTGCCAGAAAGCTGACGTCCTTACAAGCACGCCAATAAAAGACCAGCAGCAGGCTAAAATGTCTAAAAAATTGAAAAACACTGCTGGACCTAGATGTCCAGCCAAGAGACAGATTTTAATAAAGAAATAAGAAGAAGGGAACAAAAACACCAGACTACACATGCACAGTATGTGATGAACCATACACCGAGCCTCCATCAGAAGATTGGAACCAGTGCACAAAGTGTAAGGCTTGGAGCCTCGAATCCTGTACATCTTATTTCGGGCATGGTCAATATTATTGTGTTGATTGTGAATAAACAAATTGAGCACTAAATGAACTCTGAAATGTATTAATTAATTATAAGAATTATTAATGTCTAGTGTATTGAATGTGTAGTTCCTTTAGTTATTACACGTGAACAGTGAACATTATAAAACCTATTGAAAAACAATCGTGGATCCCATTTATATGCAATGTTGAGTTTCTGTCAAATGTATCCTTGCTTAGTATTAAAATTCTCATTACATAAACAATCCATTCCGTTATTCACATTGCCAACATATGAATATTCACTTTGCCCGCCTATACGTACCGAGTGAATAATTTGAATACTGAATTCTAATTAAGAATAGTTTCGCAATTGATTCTTAATTAGAATTCAGTATTAAGTATTAGTGGTGCATTCTGAGGAAGATTCCGGGGAGGAAGATAATGGAGGATTGATAACCTTTCGGGAAAACAGTTATGAGCCGATGCAGAGATAGTGATTAGACAGACGAGGGACGAGACCGACGTTTCATTTGGTAAATATTGTGATGTGGATGGATATTCACCTGATGATGACAATGCTGAGTCTATCACTACTTGCAAGAAACGAAAGGTTACTCGTAACTACCAGAAAGAAGATGAATCTCAGGCAATGAGCTCTAACTCGGTCAAACAACAACGGAAACCAACTACGTGGGTACTAGTTGATGATTCCCCTTCTGAAAATGAAGGAATTTTTCCTGAAGCTAACTACACGGCATATACAGGAAAATCTCCTACTGAATTATTTGAGCTGATTGTTGATGCGAGTATTATTGACTTGCTTGTAACAGAAAGCCAGTGTTATGCTTTATTTATAAACAGGCGGACCCTCATATTACCAAAGAAATTAAATCCTTCATCGGAGTTCTGCTCACGAGTGGCTACAATGTTGTACCGAGTAGAAGATGCTACTGGAAAAATGCTCCAGGCACAAGGAATGATGTAGCATATAATTGCATGCGGCGTGATCGATTTGAAAAAAATCATGCGATTTATTCACTGTGCAGTCAATACCAATCTTGATCCCCAAGACAAAATGTGCAAGCTACAACCGATAATTAATATGTTAAATGAGAGATTTATTTTAATGTACGTTCCTGAACAATGTATGAATTTTGATGAATGTATACCATACTTCGGATGTCATCCTAGCAGGCAGTTCATCAGAGGCAAGCCCATATGATTCAAGCTTCCACACAAAATCCTGAAGAAAGTGCCAGGAAAATGACAAAGATTCTAAGGAAAATATTAGGACCTGTTATTGATAATGGTGCTTACAGAAGAAGACATAACAATGAAATATTTGAACATATAGAAGACTAGCAGAAGTACCTGTTCTTCGAACGGTCTTTGGTATGAATAACCAGAAGTTATCAATTCAGCTGCTGTTGCAATGGGTAGCGGTTTGTCATTCCTTCAAAAGTTTTATCAGAACGAAGTTAGTTTTCTGGGAATATCACACACACTGTTAATTTAAGGGCCTTAAAATGTGGTTTTCGGAGACCCTTTATAGACCCCCGAATTTTGTGTCTCACATTGAGATGCGCAACACATGCTTTGGTCGTCCTTCTAGAATAATTTTTATATTTCGTCTATTTTAGCATGTATTTTGAAACTTTTTTCCCTATACCCACCCTTCTAAGAGAAGTACATTGAAGAGTTTCATAAATGATTAGTGTATTGACCCTCATGGATACCTACCTAATTTTACGATGCTCCAAGCATCCGAACACGAGTTATAGGCTTACATAAAGATACACAGAAATACAGACACACAAATCCACGTTTTGCTTGCATCCATCAAAAAACATACCAAACGTGTAAAAAAAAACAAAATTGAAACTTTAATAAACAAACAATCATATGTTTATAGATAGGTGTATTTATGCAAGAGCAAAGGCAGGTAGTGGCCATGAGGCAAACTAACCCTATTGACTACAATGCATCACCCAGATGTCCAAATATGGATATATCAACCACACAGTAACAAACAAATTCAAGGGGCAGATGACCTTGTAATTCCACCCTTTAAAACAACAATAACTAACTCAAACAAAATCATCCTTACGATGCACCCGTTTGTTGACAAAAAAGACTGATTAGTTGAAATGTGCTCTCAAACTAAATTCACCTAACCTGTACTACCTGATGTGAAAATAAAATTGAATACCTCAAATTCCTAAAAAAAAAACGCAAAAATATTATTTCAATTCAGGAATTTTTGAAAATAATATTGCTGTTTGGAGATATAATAGACCTTCTGTACAACATATCGCACGTGTAAGTCGGGTGAAAGAATTCTGGAGTGCCCATTGACCCCCTTAAGCGTATTGACGAATTTTACAGTGTTAGTTGGTTCCGTGATAACCTTATAGCCATTTGCAAACTTTCACAGAAATGTAATAAATGGACTGGTATTGCTTCTTACAGAAATAGATGGAAAGTTGGATGTCATCTCTTGAGATACTGTTGTCATGGTTACCGGCTTGCATTCCTTGATTAGTTTATTAAATGAAATTAGTTTTCAGGGATTATCTGAGAAACTGTGGGTTATAGAGCCTTAAAATTTAGTTTTCGGGGACACTTTAGGGCCCCCGTGTTTTGTTTCCGACACCGAGGGGCTGAAAATGAGCTTTATCTCGTCGTTGTGTGCCATTATATAATAATAATAATAATAATTGAGGCGATGGGTGCAATAACAACTTAAGTCTGAAAACACTGTTTTGAGAAAATCACTCCTAAAGTTTTGAAACACTGTAAATGTCTGAGTTTTTCATTTATGGATACGTTGATTTATACACACCATTTAAAGATAGTCCTTAACAATATATCAATGTCACTGTGAATTGAAACTTTACCAGTTCTTAAATATTTTAATTTAAATATGAATTGACTTAAGTCATTATTGCAGAGACTGACAATCAGCATCTAAAATTACCATTTATGGGTAGTAGATTCGTTCAAATTAATTTAATTCGAAGAAATAGCTACCGTGTACTGCACAATAAGTATATTTTTATAATAAAATTATAATATATATACAGTATACATAAAATTAACACCAAAAATGTAATTTTGAAACTATTCTTTTAATAAGGCACTTTTGAAAGTATCACTGCAATTATTTTACCTAAAAAGAAATAAAAAGGTGTCCAAACAGCCATTTTTTATAATCCTGTGTAATTAGTACATTTAAATGCAAATGGATATGCAGATAAGGATTAGAATGGTTACATTCATGCATGAACTCTGGTTCTGTTTACCCAATTTCAATCAGAAAATAATGATTAAATGAATAGATATACACCGGCATTGCCTTGATAGGATAGACTAAGTGAAGTAAAACTGTATTTAAATAATAATAATAATAAAACAGGAGTTTATGGACATTCTGGTTTCCTCAGCCTCACTGATTTCACTTTGCAGTTCACTTTCTTCCACAACAGTCTCTTTCTCTAATATGTGGTTAAGTGCATCAGCATTCTCCGGTGATTTTCTTTGGGGAAAAAATGAGTGGCAGTTTCTCTTGCAACAATTTTCAGTGTAACTAAATTCTTTCTTGGAAACCTTCTTGCCACTAGAACTCACATAGCTATCACCACGATCCCTCTTGGCTTTGTTCTGCACGCGTTTCCAAGAGTCTCACTAAAGTAATCTCTTCTTTCCTGTATTCTGTATTTCCAAATCCGATCCTTCATTTAACTTCTCATGTTTACTATCATCTGACTGATCACACATCTTTACAGAATAACAATAACAAAACCACACGCAACAGTCACAAGACAACTCACTGATTCCCGCGAGTGAGCTATACCGGCGCTCGAAGCGCCTAAGTCGGCCCAGCTGTTCGCCGGAAGAACGACTTGCTACACGGCTGTATATAATGCAAGCTCCTGCCATCTAGAGTTGACATAACGAAATAATATTTGGAGGATAGATGAAGGACACATTGGGGATTACAAAACTGCATTCGCCGGAAAAACGACTTAAGTCGACTTAAGTGGTTATTGCACCCAGCGCCTCAATTGTATAATTATATGAGTCGCCTAGATGCAAAAGTGTCCATGTCCACCATAACTGGTTTTGAGAAAAATTGGAAAATGTGTTTTTACTGGGTGGATTGGTATAAGCCTACACTGTTTGTCATATAAATAAGTATGCATTAGTACAAATCTGCTTGAGCTATTGACAAAAAACCAGGAACGCAATGCTTGCAAGATATAAGCAAAATAAAAATGGACATGGACACTTTTGCATCTCATTTTGCCGATGGACACTTTTGCATGCAACTGTAATGGACATGGACAGTTTTGAAACAGACTAGAGACTATGTGAAGAGAAGACATGTGACGATCATAAATCTACATTTTTGTATTCAATTTTTAATTTATGGAATGAACATAAATCTACGTAAATTTGTGCAATTTTTAAAACGTACATGGTGTAATATCTGACAATCTGCCACGCACTTAGTACATCATACCTGGAACAATGTCTTGATCCTCTCCTGCTAGCCTAATAAGTTCTTGTACTATAACAGAGAGTTAATCTCCCTCCAGGACTCACCATAGTGTTTCTCGAGGAGATTTGAAACATTTTCCAGTTATTTTTTATTAATGGTCACGGGAGAGTTTGTTAAGCAGTCCGGGTTTACATGTTTATAGTGTATTCCCCGTTTGCATACACCCATTGGATCATTGATGTCAGACCTATAATTAGGCTCCCCTTGGACGTGAATTACATTCTGTGAATTACGGATGATGATGATGATGACTTTTTACTTTTGTTATCTGGAAGGGGAACGATGCTGCAGATTGGATGACGTTTTGAATGGCCCTTTCCAGTCAGCTATCTCCCAGTCTCTCCCTAGTTTGTGGAGGGTCCCATACTCTTCCAAGATGCTATGGTTGAAACTATCGTTTCTCGTTTCCGCAGTTTCCTTTTGATGAGCCCAATCATTCTATCGGAAGGTATGAATGAATATCCAGTAATGGGATAATTCACTTCTATTTTGTTGACGCTTGTTGCATGTTTGTACATCCAGTGACATAGCATCTAGACAACTATTGTGTTTTTATTTTGCCCAGGTCACCCATCGGCAATTAAGCCCAAAGTTTGTATGTTGTTCATGTCTGTATGGCATAAACAGTGGTAGAGAGCTGAGCATATTTCATTTGACTCTTTCTTACCTTCGCTCTCAAGCCAGGTGTACATGAAGACATTATTAGTGGTTAACCTTGATTTGAAGAGAAACATACTATAATGGCAAGATTGTATAGGTATAATTGCCTACTGTAATAGACACTCTGATCAGATATTTTAATTCCTTTGGCAGTCGAAAGATATGGGCAGAAATTGTCTCGCATTTCCTTCAGCGATGAATAGAAACAACTTGCTTCACTGATCTTCACGGCACTCGCTTCCTAGAACGGTCAGGTGTTGTTTCCGCAATGCCTTGATCAATATTACTGACATGTTTCATATTTATTGTGACGAAAACAGTGCGTATAACTTTCAGCTTCAACGTTAAAACACACACAAGGGCTCAATGTTTACATACATAAGACGGCCATCTTGTATTAGTCATCTGACTTCAATCTTCATTGCGATTGGTGGAAAGGGACAAGGCAAGTTTTGAGCCTCACTTACGTATGGACATGGACAGTTTTGAATCCAACCACACTTTTTGAGAGCTGGTATTCATAGGACATGGACAGTTTTAAGCATAAATAGCATTTCAGGCATGTGTAATAAGTCTAGCTCTACACTCCAGTGTTGCCAACTCGTTTTTTTTTGAAAAGTGGACATGGACAGTTTTGCATCTAGGCGACTCATATAGAGATAGGGATTAAATAGACCTTCCGTACCACACCCACACGTGTAAATCACGTGAAAAAATTCTAGAGTACCTCGACCCCCCTAAGCGCAGTATACTGTATGTACCGTATATACTCGAATACCACCCGCACATTTTTAAACAAATTCGGACGTGAAAAATTGGGGTGCGGGTCTTATTTGAGTCATCCAAATTTGAATGATCTAAATTGCCCGCCACGCGCGATATCGGGTGTTGAGAGTATCCGCTAGATGGTGCTAGCCTTCTTCCGGCTATAACTTTGTTTTACCGTAAGCACGCGGCGTCATACAGTCACGCACACGTTCTCCGAGTGTAAACATGAATGCTACGAAACGTTTGCGGTCATTTACTGTGAGTGAGAAATTGAAAGTTGTGAGGGAAGCTGTCGTGATTGAGCGGGATGACGTCTATGCTACAACCACGGGATGTCTGCGTGAACAGCCCGTTCAAAGCAGCCTTGAAACAGCTGTATACGGAGCGGATGGCGGCCGATAAGCACACACCGACTCCAACTGGTCGTATTCAGCGCCCGGAAGTTCAGCTGCTGTGTTCGTGGATTTTGACGGCATGGAATCGTATCTCTGGAGATCTCATAGGGAAGAGCTTCAAGAAATGTAGTATTTCGAATGCTATAAATGTCAGTGTTGACGACATTTAGTGGGAAAGTGATGGTGATAAAAGTTCCGAAGTTGGTACTTCTGATGACGATGAATGAAGTGTTTGTGTACTTTTATTCGTATTTTTCATCGTTTGATGTGTGTTATTTTACGACGACTTCAAAACTGTTGGAAACTATTTTGGATAAATGCTATTCTGTTTATTTAGTTAAGATTGTAAATAATTTTGAGTAAAAAATTATTTTTTTAAAATTTTGTTCTTCAAAATCAGGGTGCAGGTCTTATTCGGGGGCGGGTCGTATTCAAGTAAATACGGTATTGATGCATTTTGCAGCGTAATTTGGTTCCGTGATAACCATATAGCCGTTTACAAACTTTCACAGTAATGTAATAATTGGAATTGAATTGCGTCTTACAGAAATAGATGGACCTGTGAGATTCTGTTGCCATAGTTACCAGGTTGCGTACTTTCATTATTTTATTAAATCAAATTAGATTTCTGGGAATAACTCAAAAACTATTGGTTTTAGGGCCTTAAAATGTGGTTTTCGGGGCCCTTTGGGCCTCCGAGTTTTGTTTCTGATAATGAGGGGCTGAAAATGACCTTTGTCTGGCCCTTCTACACCTATATCAGCATGCATTTTAAGGGGGTATGCCACCCATATGAGAGGTATGGAGAAGAGTTACATCAATGATTAGTGTGGTGCCTCTGATGGATATCTGTATCAAATTTTACGTTGATCCATCCAGCCGTTCTCAAGTTATAAGGACTCAGAATTGTCCACAGACAGACAAACAATCATACAACAAAAATTTTATTTTTGCGCGCATCCATCATAAAACAGTCTGAAACGCGCAAATAACGCAAATTTACGTGGAAATTCAGAAAAAACAGACAAACTTTCATTTTTATATATATAGAGATTTGGCGAGTGTGATGAGAAAAAGGAGAATGTCTTTCTTTGGACACTTGGAACGGATACACTCATCAATCTCTAAAAAAAATTCCTATTGTAAATGGTCGATGCAAGTTAAAAAGGACCTAACAGAAGCTGGAATCAATCAAGCTCTGGTTTGGGATAGGAACCTGTTCAGAAAGGCGGTTAAATCAACCAGTAATCTACACCCTTTAACATCTGTGATGCCTCGCCCTCACTGCAAGTGGACGGAAGAAAGGAGAGCTGAACATTCGTCAAGAATGAAGATCTACTGGCAGACAAGAAAACAAGCATTACAGTGATCATATGAGTGAAGAACATCGTGGTCCACTGATGGCCGAAACAACTCAACAAAAAAAAAAAAATGAAAAAAAAAATTCAGTTGTGGAAGTATGAGGAAATATTAGAGATGAATACATAGTAATAATGACAGTATTATGGAATAGGGGCAGATGCCCCTTAAAACAACAATAATAATATAATGAACTATGGAGTGAGATAGTGCCAATTTTCGTCGTCGGCTTTAACTCGTTTCGGAGTATACATCTTCTTCCAAAACAGTCTAAAATAATCTAAGGTTGAGGTCTGTGGGCATGTTTGCGGTGACTGAACAGCCCAATGCGTGCATGAAACAAACGTCCACACAGATCACACAGAACTGTTGGTGGAGGGCGTGGCTGTGCTGCACGGAGCTTACGTGCTTGTCGCTTGGCCTTAACAATTCTACGACGTTCTTCTTCAAACATTTTGACAGCAGCCGGGATGGTCTGGCGCCAAGTTGAACGGTCTTTAGCAAGCTGGTCCCAGGTTTGTGGATTGAGACCTGTCAACTTCATATTCTGCTTGAATTGGTCCTTGTAACGTCTCTTAGGGCCTCCATGAGGTCTGGTGCCGGAGGCGAGTTCACCATACAGAACCTGGCGTGGTAGTCTCGTATCATCCATCCGTTGGACATGTCCAATCCATCTAAGTTGATGACCAATGATGGATGATTCTATACTATTAGCAAGCGCTTTCTCAAGAACATCAAGATTGGTGATGTGGTCTTCCCACTTTATCTTAAGGATGGATCGAAGCTTCTGTTGATGGAAGCGCTCAAGCTTTCGGAAGTCATGTCGATAGAGGGTCCAGGTTTCACAGCCATACAACAATGTTGAGATAACAACAGCTTGGTACACCATGAGCTTCGTCTTCACGGTCAGATCTTTATTCAAGAAGACCCGGTGCGATAGTCGCCCAAATGCCGCATGGGCAGCACCGATTCTCTTCTCAACATCCTGCCCACAATTGCCGTGTACAGATAGCAGACTGCCCAGATACGAGAAGTGGTCTACCTGCTCCAATGGAGTATCTGAGATAGAAATGTTGAAGTGCGGAAGGGAAGTGCCTGGTGAGGGTTGTGCCAGAACCTTGGTCTTCTGAACATTAATGGTGAGACCAAAACGTTCACATGCATTCTTGTAGCAATTAACAGTCTGTTGCAACTCCACTGGCCAATTTTAAGTCATAAAGAAACCGCGGACATCAGTACCGAAGAGTTATTGCAGCTTGCAAGCGCATGCATAATCCAGATAATGTAAAGAAGGAAAGTAACTTGCCAAGATTTGAGTAATTCAGTAGATCAATGAACCCTGGTAGATATTGCAGAGAGGGAAAGGTAATTGAATATTGTGTCAATTCTGCAAGTTTAGTGTGTGCGATTGATTTCTTCGTTAGCTGCATGTAGCGAGCTGGTATTGTTCTGGTCGCTCAATTGTGAGGACAGATGGTTAAAGATCCCTGCACCACGTGAACCGGGTGGATATGAATTGATTTATGACTGAGGTAGGCATGTGACAGTGCAAGTTGCCGAGATGACAATTTTGTAAGAACTGGCCCAAGTTAACTACAAAGGCAGATTCTCCTCATAATTGTACTGTAGGTCAACACAATGGTAATAAGAGATTGTGAGGTTTAGCATCATGTGTGCAAGAATTAGGCATTAAATTGATATGCCTTGCCATATTAGAAGCACAGTCGTACGTATGGTCGACACTTCTGGAGTGCACAGCAGATTTGATCTTAGATAAAGTCAAGCTATACTTTGAAAGCAATGAAAGCACTTCCTTGAGGCATCTAAACTAAAGTATAAGAATCTAAAGACCCATTCGAATCCTAGAGGGGATGGTATGTAAAATGAAATGAATGTAATGGTTATCAATAAGTCCCGGATAGTCATGTGTTTAAATATTTTTTATTTAATTAAATATTTTCTATTTATTTACATATTTTTATGTTTTTTATAAATAAATACATATTCTGGCATATTTATTCATAAGCACATATTTCCTATATTTGGTGGCATGTTGTACTTCTTGGATGACTGCTGCCCATATTTTCGACCCTTTGGAATTCCAGTAATTGGCTTCTCTATCGGTTTTTCCTCCATTGTCTCTGTATGGCAGTAGTATTTTAAGACAGGAATTTCCCGGTCATTAAGTGCAGCAGGGAGGCTCATTAAGCCTCCACTAGTCCTTACCTAGACGGGAAATTTTACTTGAAATCACAGTGGTCTGCGAAACTTGTGAGTATATTGACAGTGGCGTTCTCGTTTCAACGAATATGATACGTCCCAAAACTGCGAAATGTGTTACTTTGAATCATTTAGTGCGGGAGTTCGGAAAGTTTTTAGAACTGATGGAACTGTTTTATTGGGTTGGTGCGTAAGTCCGTAGCGTTTTCCATAAGTTTATCCACATCGAGTTTAAAAGTTTATTAAACACATCAGGTACACATAGAAGCAAAATGAATTATCAGAAACATATTCTCCTTCACTATAAACAACAGTCCGCCAACGCTATGGTAATTTTTAGATTCCGCGCCTGTAGAAACCACTTGGTTTTGAGTTGAATTCATCAAGCCATGTTCGGAGCGCATCTTCATCTGGAAAGGAAGTTCCTTGAAGGTTGTTCGATAGAAAGCGGAAAAGGTGAAAATCTGAGGGTGCAAGATCGAGCGAATAAGGTGCGTGTGGAATGATTTCCCAGTCCAGTGTTTTTTGTCAGGTTAACAGAGTGCGGCGGGCGTTGTCATGGAGGAACATCACTTCACGCAGTCTTGCAGGTTGTTTTTCTTGGAATGTATCTGCAAGACGTCTTAGTTGTTGGCAATAAATGTCAGCAGTGATGGTTACACCTCAGGGAAGCAATTCGTAGTACAGCACATCGTCCGTGTTCCACCAGATGCATAACATATCTTTAGTGGATGCGCGCAGGTCTTTGTACGGGGAGTTGCTTGTTTGTTTGGGCTTAATCGTTCCTTTCTTCACCTTATGTTAGCGTAAAGACACCATTTCTCGTCACCAGTAACAATACATGATAGGAATGGTCGATGTTGTTCACGGGCCAATCGATAACGAGCAAGCAGAGATGCACATATGGCCACCCGCTGAATTTCTGATTTTGGCTTAAAGCATGCGGTACCCATACACCGGATTTTTGAACCATACCCATTGAATGGAAATATTGCAAAATGGTGGAATGATCCTAGTTCATCACATTTGCCAGTTCCCGTGTACACTGACGTGGATCATTGTGAATTAATGCGTTTAAACGATCTTCATCGAATTTCAACAGCATTCCTGAACGTGGGGAGTCACTAAGGTCAAAACGACCCACCTTAAAACGAGAAATCCACTTACTTGCCATGCTCTCTCCAATAGCATTGTCCCTAAACACGGCGCAAATGTTTCTGGCACCTCCGCTGCTTTCGTCCCTCTATCGAATTTAAAAAAAAATGTCAGGAATGTTCCAAATTCTCCACTTGGCACTCCATTTTCAAGCGTCTACAGTTCCACTCAAAATCAGCAAATGACAAAACTTCAATATGTAAACTCAAGAACAAACATTGAACTGCAAAGCAACAATGACAGCTGATAAATAAAACCATAGCAACCGGAATACCAACAAGCAAAACAAAAACCCTACGGACTTATGCACCAACCTAATATTTTGCAACATTTGTGAGAAACCCATAGCGGCAGACATGCGTTCACAAGTTATGCAACATGTTGCAACAGCGAAATAGTGAAAAGGGCATCTTGAAAGAAGAAGAAGTCGACACAACGTTTGCTTCCCGAAATGCAGGATGTGAGATCTGGTCCAGCAAACGGCAAGTTCTCACAAGACATTCGTCATGCATTTCTTGCGGCTGATATACCACTGAACAAACTGCAGACTCCAGTGCCTCGTGGAACGTTAGAAAAGTACCTCAAACTTCCTCTCCCTGACGAGACAACAGTGTGTAAGAACTATTTACCTAAACTTTACTCTGAGGCAGTGCACAGAATTCGTAGTTAAATTGGCGACAATGCCGTGTGGATTACAATAGACGACCGACAATATTGGCCGTTACGTAGCCAACATCATAGTTGGTGCGTTAAAATGGGATCCATCACAGTCATTTTTACTGAAAGCTGTTCGTCTTGAGAAAACCAACAATTACACAATAGCTAAAGCTCTCAATGATGCTATGGTGCTTCTGTGGCCTGATGGCATCCGATATGCTAAAGTGCTTCAATTAATTACAGACGCTGCACCTTACATGGTTAAAGCATCCCAGGGGTTGAAAATTCTATACAGCAAGACGATTCATTTAACTTGTTTAGCGCACGGCATGCACCGTGTTGCTGAAACAGTAAGGAGCATTTTTCCAAATGTGAGCAGAGTAATAGCATCCGTGAAGGAAGTGTTTATTAAAGCACCCAGTCGAGTGAGTTTATTCAAACAATGTGCACCTGATTCGCCACTACCTCCGCAACCAGTTTGCACAGGTGGGATACTTGGCTGGAAGCGGCGTGCTATTATGCGGACAATTTGGAAGTTAAGGAATTTAATTATGATAAATTGATCCTCAGTTAAATTAAGGCACCAAAGCAATGTAATGCTATGAATGTTCATTATTGATACAGTTTATTGAAGGCCAGTGTAGCCAGCTTCATGTAGAAAGATGTATTGAGATCATAGTGTGAAGTAACACTCCCGAGGACTCGATAGCCGGATATCAAATGGATTAATCACATGTAATTTATTTCAAGTAATTTCTTTTGCATATTTGGAATTATTTTGTGTTGAGCAACTGAAAGTTACAATAACAACTGCAGGGACCACAAAGTCATCAACTGCCATTAGGATTCTCCAGTTTCTGTGAACAGCCAGTTTGCGTGGCAGTCGACTGCATAAACCAGGACTTGAAATAAGGTACTTTCCCAGCATTCTCCTGGAAGGAGTGTGGAAACCCCCCCAAAAAGACCACGCTCTGTGTGGCCCGCGTCAGTGCTAGGATTAGAAACTTTGTTCTCCACTCTTCCAGCTCCCCCTTTCAGTTAAGAATGTGTTACGTAAGGTACATAGAACATTAAAATTTCCCAGGTTATTTACGGTATGATACTTTTCCAAGGTAGGTAATCTGTCATCTCAGATGACGCCTACCCTGTTTAAGGCAGGGACCACAAAGTCATCAACTGCCATTAGGATTCTCCCGTTTCTCTGAGCAGCCAGTTTGCGTGGCAGTCAACTACATAAACCATCAAACTGTAGCTTTATCTGCTGCATGCCAAACATTTCCACTTGTTCACCATTTGCTGTACAGCAGCTACAGATCGTGATAAGACTCAAAATTTTATAAAAGGTATGATTGTACTATTATTATCGTACACACATGAAGTGCAAAGCTGAACCAAATGTTGTTAAAAATGAAAATGCTCTGAATTATATTTATGCAAAAGAAAGGTAGACTTATACATGTGAAGTAATAATTAGTTTCAAAACAGAATCTCTGCAGCCAGAAGTAAGATGAACATTTGCTACAATGTTGCCAGGTTAGTATTTTTGATATTTTGATTAAGTCAAGTTTCTACCCCATCATGTGTCCCTGTGATATTTGTAGATAGATATCCTATGCTCTTTCCAAGTACCTGAATTGGCAAAATAAATACTCGGCCAAACGTTTTAGGTGAGAACACGAAAGCTCAGCACATCAAATAAGGTAGAGCTGCACAGCAACTCTGAATGAACACCTTAACATTCCCGATATTTACCTCCGAACAATCTCAACCTGTCACCCACTCAGCAACATTACCTATTATTTATCAAAGGAGAAAATGCAATTATTGTTCTGCCCATGAGACTTTAATTTAGGTTCCATAATAATTTTGATACAAACTAACCCTGACTTTCCATTACCACATGAAGTTCCAAGCTTGGCTTTATTTCTCTTCGCAAAAATGGTTATGTCATCTTTCCAGTGATGTAGTGTGGACGAGGTTCAAGTTCGATCAGGGTGTCCAGCGGCTGACTTTTCAGAAGTCCCAGAGATTTCCAGGTAATTCTGCATTGCCTCAAAATTTGCTCCACAGCTATTGACAAGTGCAGAAGGAAAAGTGCATTGAAATCCATTAAGAACATTTAGCTTGGTCAAATGATGATGATGGTAACATCCTGAGAATGGTAACTTGTGATTAGTAGACTTCAGATTCCTTGAAGATACTATTTAGATCCTGATGAAACACAAGAAAATAAAGTTGTGGACCAACAGTATATAGGCACCATGCACCAACCTTAAAAATGTGCTAGTGGTGTCACACTATGTCACGTTGCAGGACAAGGTTGGTTGGTTCTTAAGTTTAGGGGCTGCGACAACGCGGTCATGTAGTCCCGTGTACTTTGGGTGTGTAGAATCTGTCTGATAACCGGTGTTAATTGTGATGACTGTATTAGTGTGTGTTATCTGTTTGGTAATCTCTATAGATAGAAAAATGCTCATCTTAATAATTTGTAGATTTTCTATCTAAACTTAGGACAGGCTAGCTTATGACAATGCAATTGGAAATAAGGTCTACACATTTCTGCAAATGCTTTAAGTATCTTCGAAAATTTGCTCGTAAAAATTAAAACATTTGTATTTGTATCTCCAAAACTTTAAATTCATTTAATTCAACTCAGCAACATGCAGGGAGTATAAATTACGACTTCACACTTCTGGCCGCATGCACTGGGAATCCCCAATTGAGCACTATATGGTTAATGGTGGAAGTAATTGCCGAACAATGTTACAACTGTGATGTACAGATTTATTAACTTGATTAGTCACATTGGGCCACTTCAGTTATTTCATGTCCACTTTTCTTTGAACGTTATGTTGTCTAGTTCTTGCGATCCGCCCAGTTCCTCTTCATTCGGTCTGATCGCAATTTTCTCTATTTGTCTGAGATCTCTATCGGTCTTCAGTGTGTCATTTCCAATTTGTGAGTCTGAAGGAGGATGTTAATATTATCTTTGTTCTCTGTACCTGCCGTAAAATCCTATCTTCTGGCAGACGTAAGATGTGTAAGAAAAATTAACGAGTGGACTAGTTTATATTTTGTTAAACCCCTTGTGATATAGCAAGTGAAAAGTTGAGGACATTCCAAATTTAATAAATAGTTCTAAACATTTTCAGTGCATGCTGGAAAAAGTCCCGACTAGTAATGTCGCTTATTGTGGTCAGTAGTGACGTAAATATATTCTGAATGAATATTAAAATATCCGCCTTTCAATACAATGTAATAATTAGTACTCACAGGCAGAGGCGGCCGGTGATATTGGACTCAAGGACGCCGCCCTCCCACTCTCCTCATCATCCCTAATGTTCTCTCTCCTCGCAGCTAATGTTTTGCCATCGTGACAAAATGTGTGTAGTTCCTCTCCTTGTCGGTAGAGCGCACCGGATACTCACGAGGACTCATCAAAAATCGCCCGCTTTGTAATTTACGTTGCCATGACAACGAATACCTCCACTTATCCCCTCTCCATCCTCTCACGCGCTATGTCACGAAATGTGTGGACTCAGTCTGCTCGAGTCTGATGCAGCCACTGGATAGCTTCCCTCCTGGCGCGCTAGGAAGCAGCACAAAGTCAATGTGGCAGACATAAGTTTTGTATTGATGTTAATGGCGAAGTTGGAATATATTCTGAAAGATTTTATAATGTTGTACTGCTGCGTACCCTTTTGTAAATGTCAAGTTAGAATACCGAGGAATCTCATTTCATGAGATACAATCGGACAATTCATGGCGTGAGAAGTGGTTACGTGGAATTTCCAGAGCAGGTGACAAGAGAGGAAGCAAATGGTTACCTTCTGATCGCTCTGTTGCATGTAGTCTTCATTTTCTTCCTGAGAGCTTCAGATCATATAAATTATTATCAAATTGGTTACTAGTGGGTTGTGGGTTGGTATGGGACCCCAGCTGAGCTCCTCTCTTATATCTTTCATGTAAACTCTTACCCCAACGTTAATAGGGTATCGGAAGCCTGGGATGTCTTTCGTTTCCCTGCCTTAATTGGCTCTTGTCCTTTTCTTTCCTGATGCCCTAAGTTTTGTAGAATCAGACCTCATTTTGTCCTTTTTTCTGCCTTCTCTAAGAGGCCCTAAAAGAGGTACGGTGTGTGTTGTCCCACCATGCACGTTGCACATTAGATATCGATACACCCTCAATGATGGAGATAATTGTTGTTTAAAAGGGTAAAATATCTAGGTCATCTACTCTTAGTGGTTTAGGTGATGGTGAGAAATTATGATGAAATGAAATCTACAGCTAGGCTTAACTAATTACTGACTTACAGCTAACTTATGTTCTAGAAGAAGAAAACGACAATAATAAAAGAAAGAAACGAATAAGGGAAATCTTTTCTCTTCTTCTTCCTAGCGATGTCCTGCTGGTGCAGGGTCCGCTTTTTTGGTCATTGACCTCCATTTTGTCCGGTTTCGTGCGTCAGCTGGATTTAGGCCAGTAATTATTTTTAAGTCACCATTTATAGTGTCTTGCCAACGCTGCTTCGGTCGTCCTCTGGGGCGTAGGACTTCAACCTCAAAATGAAGGGCAGAGTAAGTAATAGTATCAGGCGCTGCACGCAGGGCATGGCCATACCATCGGAGCCGTTTCTCTCTCATTTTGTCCACAATTGGGGCGACACCCATTTGCTCCCGAATTGTGTCGTTTCTGACATGGTCAATAAGGGATATGCCCATTGTCCAACGAAGCATTCTCATTTCCATGGCGTGCAGGCAACGTTCTGAAATTTTGTCGGATGGTCGACATTAAAGGAGTGGTATCGCGCTGCATCGGAGGATGAGGGCAGTTTTTTTCCAGGTTCAAGTTTGTCGTGGTGGCAACAAAATTTGTGTGTCGGAGGTCAGAAAGTGATTGGTCGATTTCCCCACCATAGAAGACGACCAATATTTGCTCTCCTGCTTTGGAGATGTCCTCTAATGTGGCTTCTGGGTCCATGAAGACATCACTTATCTCCAACAATAATGGATTCCTCCAGAACAGGGGACAAAATTTGGTTTTAACGAACCCATAAATGTTTGACGTTTGTCACACCCACCGATGGCGTGGATGAGCAGCAGGTTCTCGGCGAAGTAGTATATAAATGATGAGGGGGAGTACATGACGTCAGGGGAATTGCCTCTTCCTGTTTTTTTAAGGTACACGTTGTTCATCGTATTTGCTGTCCCAGTGAGGATGACTAATAAATCGACGTCTTCCCCCACAATAATTACAGCGTCGTATGAAGAAGCCATCGATGTTGTAGCGGTCACAATGAGCACGTCAGCATCCTCCTCAGCTTGCTTGTTCATGACGTTGGGCGCTTCAAGTGTTGTTCTGAGGAGGGCAACAAATCGTCTTTTATTGCACTCATTGGACAAAAATTTGTCTTGAGGAGTTGTGTTGACTGTGGCTTCATCAAATATCACATCTGCTGAGGCGTTCAGCTTGCGCCTTCTTGCTTTTCCAGCATTCTTGGTACTCATCAGACGATTGTCTGAGTACCCGTCGAAGATGACCATCACCACTGTCCTATAATGCTGGTGAATGTACTTGATATAATCGGCATAAATTTGCCCAAAAGTCGAGTTTCGATTCCACACAACTTTGCGGAGCAGATGCCCACCGTCGATGACATTAAGGTGATTTGAGGGGAGCTCGAAATCTATGGGCAGGGGTGTGAACGCTGCATATAAAGCAGACTTTGTGCCCTTGCGCATGCCATCCTCGTTGAACAACGACATAGGGTACGGTGCAAGCTCATAAGAGAGGTATTCCTCAAGGTCGTCCTGGGTATGAGAGTATGAGTGGGTCCACAGCAATCTTCTTCTCCCCAACTTTCAAGATGATCTTGTCAGCTGCTAAAGATATCACTTTGTCCTTTTTGAAGGACACTTCACCGAAGGTTGTTCCCACTATTCTTGAGAGTCCAGCCATACCGACTTGCTGGGCCTTGTAGCAGTTCACCTGCTCACTTCCAACTGCACCAGAGCTGATGCTCATAATTTCCTCTGCTTCAGGGAAAGTGGGGTGTTTAGAAAACCATTCGAGCAGCCGTTGTACAACTAAGTCATACTTACACGCGACAGCAACTATGCTTTACAATTAAGTGAGAGGAACAGTGTTAGTCAATTATCTCAATTCTTACAAAAATTACTTAGTGCCTTCTAACAATGACCGATTCAATTATATATGCGTGTGTGAGAGTGTGAGTGTAAGTGTGTGGTTACATTTAAACCAAAAATGGTTCAAATATTATTTAGATGCATTGCTGTATTCAGAAAATGGTTGTAATATAATGAAAACGAAGAACTTTCACCAACACGGCGCTCCAGGGCTGAATCACAAAAAACACATTTCCTCTAGTTTTCTTAAATTTACCCCCACTCCTACCCATTGCTCGTAATTATTTTTTTGATACATGAGTTTCAAAGGAAATTAAATTCTCTACAACTTTCATTCAATAAACGTTATTCTGAGATCAAGTCTTCCCCCTGTTTTTGCGATGGAAAGTAGAGTGAAAGTGAAAAATTTGCCAAATCGCCAATTTTCGCCCCTTTTTGCCTTCTTGTATCTCGAATATACTTGGTCCTACAAAAAACACTCTCAGATAAAAGTTGTTGGAAATTTAGTAATCTACATTTTCTTATTTAGACATATCTTCAAACAAATGAACTGGGAATGAGCTAGAGGCCAAAAACTGAAAAAAGTGCCGATTTCTGACAGTTTTTTCAAGATGGCGGACGAAGCAAGGGAGTGGGGATGACGGAAACTTGGAATAATAACTACCTAGTGGTCCTAAACAACATCAAAAAATAAAAAACGATCCCGCATCTGATGTAAGGTGAACCCCCTTTTTGAGCCTCTATTGACTGGACTACTGATTGGGTTGACCAAAATCATGGAAAGGTCAATCATCAATTGATGCAGTTCCCGACAGGCCATGGATATTTCCGGAAATTTCTGTGTCATATCGGCAGGTCTAATACTAGGCTACTATATGCCTTTATTGCAATGAAGATGATGACTTTGCTGAACACATTCTTTGTGTGTGAACGCTGGTCAATGCACAGAAGAGATCTGGAAGCTTCTCTTGGGGAAAATTATGCCAGATAATATCACACAGGAGGCTACGGAATGATGAAGCCTGAAATCAAGCAGCTATTTACGGAGATGTTCTGCATCAGAAGAAAAGAGAACTGGATGCTCAGGAGCGTTAATGATATATCGACTGAGAGATCTGGAAGCTTCTTTTGGAGAAATTGCACTGGACAATATTGTACAGGTGAAACCGCAACATGTCGGAGCTTCAAACCTGGTAGCTGTCAAGTGGAAGCTGTTTGACTCAGTGGAAGAGGAAAATGGACACTCAAGAGAGTTTTATTGAATAAAACAAAAGAGGCTCGAAAGGCTTATTTACTCGACACCGCCCTGAAGTAATGCGCGAGTGGTTCCGGAACGGGATGTCAGGGTAAAATGGGTGTGTGGTTTTTAGTGGGTAGGAATCCCACACACTTCTAGAGTGCAGAACCTCCTCAGGCATCTGATATAAGATTTTCCACAATCCCTCGTATAAAAAGAATATTAAAAAAAAAACACATCAGAAACAAAATGTAATCGAGTCCCTTATTACATGCAATCAGGAACAAAAATACATTAGTTACATTTAGAATATGAAGTGGACCCAACATCTTCAGACTCCATGCCCACAACAATACAAAGGACTGCAAACTAACACATTCAATTTGATAATTTTCAATGCCAAATTTTATGTTACTGATGTGCTGTTATGGTCTGCATATTTTATCATTAGCATTTGGAGTGGTCTAGAAGAGAATTTCATTGAGACTACCCTGTTCTAAGCTTCAACTTAAGGTCGATCGTCGTATCGGTTTTTTATACAGGCTAATACCGGTATACATTGGAGCTTTGTCAGGTACATGAAAGGAATGTAAAAAAAGAACACCGTAGTTGAAATAAAATCTAAATTATTGAAATCAAAATATACCAGCGAACATAAATTTAATGTATACAATTGCGCAGTATATGACGTATTGTTCCAATACCAAACCTTGTGTAGTTCTGAGATATGTACTACAATTTAGGAGACAAATACAAGTGCCCATTGGGAAAAATTCTGTGGAAGAAACAATTGACCATAGTAATAAAGAAAGCATTTCAGTCGGTCGATCAACACGAATTACGCCCAATTACCCTACAAACAAATACGCTTTTATGTTCAAATACCTACTTAATTGGATGACATGTTTCGAGCATCATGCGTTCATCCTCAGATCCTGTTCACTCAGGTTTAACTAGTGCACGATGTTTATGAATCACACTTAAACACTAATAAATATATACAATAGTTACATTACATAAGTTTGTAAAAAAAAGTGTGATACATAAACATCGTACACTAGTTAAATCTAAGTGAACAGGATCTAAGGATGAATGCCTGACGTTCGAAACATGTCATTATCCAATTAAGTAGGTATTTGTACATAAAAGCGCATTAGACTTGGGAATATTAAATGCCATTTTTAGTCCGTATTGACAAATATGACTTAATTTATTAAACAACCTCCATCAAATCAATACAATGTATGTGCGTTATAACGCGCTAAGTGTGGTACATGTTTCGAACCCTAGGATAGCGGTCCTTCTTCAGCCACATTATGACATAATTAAATAACATTACACACAAAAACATTGAGCAAGATAAAAAAAACAACATCTTGCATATACACAGTCACTCATAAAAACACATTACAAATTTGATCATCTTAGACACATTTAAAAAAATTTGAAATGGACAATATCACTTTTCAAAAGTTGCGGCCTTGCTGAACCGTATGTCGCAGAACCATAGTCTAGCCGGGACAGGATGAGGACTTGGTAGAACCGGAGCAGCATCGCACGGTCAGTCCCCACGTATTGCCATCAAGAAACTTGAGCATATTCAGTTTTCTGAGACATGCCGTTTTTAGTTGCCGTATATGGTGCTGCCAAGTTAATTTGCTGACAATAAGGAGCCCCAGGAAGCGATAAGTGTCAACCAACGGCAACGCAGCATCCCTGAGATGAAATTCAGGGTGTAAATGTAGCCTCCAGAGCAGACAAAAATGGACGACTGAGGTTATCGCTGCTATAAAACGTAAACCTTGATCGTGAGACCACCTGTCGACCCGGTTGATAGCTAGCTGCAATTGCCGTTCCACGATTGCCATACTTCTAGAGCTGTAATGCAGAGCTAAATCGTCTACATTCAGCGAAGGAACTACCGTGGGCCCGGCGGCGTCAACAATGCTGTTTATGGCAACCGCGAACAAGGTGATACTCAGCACTGAACCCTGGAACTCCATTTTCTTGAGTGTAATATTGAGATAATGTCCTACCGACTCTTGCATGGAAGAGTCGGATGCACATAAAGTTCGCAATAAAGATTAGTAAATTACCACGGAGTCCCCACTCGTGAAGGGTGGTAAGGAACCCGAAGCGCCATGTGGTGTTGTAGGCTTTCTCGAGGTCAAAGAAAACCGTGACTAGGTGCTGCTGTCGGAGAAATGCCTCCTATATGGCGCTCTCAAGTCGCACCAGATGGTGGGTGGTGGACCTATGAGAGCGAAATCCACACTGGTACTCAGACAGGAGACCTCTCTATTCCAAGATCCACACCAGTCGACGGTTTACCATCTTCTCCAGCAGCTTACATAGGCCATTTGTCAGACAAATGGGCCCATAGCTGCGTACAAACTTGGGATCCCTTCCAGCCTTGGGAATCTGTATCATGATCCCCTCTCGCCATTTAGATGGAAACTCCCCTTCAATCCATATATGATTGAAGAGGACAAACAGTTGTTTAATACTGGGTTTGCACATCACATAACATACATACTAATTACGAGACAAGATCAGTGGATGGCGCTACCTTGTTACTCTTCTTCCACTACCATGTTTCCAGCAATGTGTGCATCAATACCCAGCTACTTTGTTGTCATCAAGTCACCTATAATGATTTTATTGTTGTCACTGCAGAAAACAGTATACAATTCAGCTGACAAGCATATCTGCTACACAACATGATTTAAAAAGTGAGTCAGTCAGAAAGACTAGACTTTGTATCATTTTAAATGCTACAAATGCTGAAAAATGCTAGAAAGGCTGGAGGCTTCTAGCTTCGCTCGAAGCTAAAGACTCTTGACATGTTAGAAAATTATTTGCATAATACTTATCTTGCTTATCTAGTTTCAAATTACTCGCGAACGGCCAAGTGCAAACCAAGGGCAAAGCAAGGTCGAGCGTGCGGGATGCCAGACGCTCACCAGAGCACGCGGGGACGTGCCCCTTCCATCCAGTCTAAAAACACTTATAGTGGGCGATGTATTGAAGATAGAGATATGCTCTTGGGGACTTTTTTGTAGAACTTTGCATGCTGACCAATTCTTACCCTCATAGTATATCGATATTTTGAACGGTTTGCCCAGCGTAAGCTTAAGAAGCGCACGGCGCCATGTTTGTTTTCGACTTTTTCACTGAAATCGTTACTGCTTGGCTTCCTTTGATCATACATAAATGGTTGGTTCCTCAGTTTAGGGGCTGTGACAACGCGGTCATGTAGCTCCGTGTACTTTGGGTGTGTGTAGAATATGTCTGATAACCGGTGTTAATTGTGATGACTGTATTAGTGTGTGTTCTCTGTTTTCAATTCAAGTAAGGACTACATACATTGAATTTATTCAAGTAGTTCCTACTTTTGCCACCAAACGCCACCGTCAACTAGTTCAGAACTGGTTACCAGATGTCATCGCAGTCGGCTCCTGGCGACGAACGTCGGAACCTAAGAGAGTTTGTCAAATGTTTGACCTAACCTACAATTTAGCTTCACACAGGTGTAATTAGTGGAAGGTTCTTTAACATGCCATAAATCTATAACATGGGACCGCCGGCTTTACTTCCCCTCTGAAGGAAGGCATACTGAGGAATTTTTAACGCTCTTAAAAAATCCGACGGCTTATTATTTTCTACAGAATCTTTCCTCGAGATAGCCTTTAAAGAATGGTGAAAACCGCATCAAAATCCATCCAGTGGTTCTCGAGATCACCCGTGACATCCAAGAATCGGGGATATTTGTCTTATACTAACGAAGTAGAGATAGACGGGGAACACATGCACCAAGCGGTACTATGACGTCACACACCTCAGTGCATCTGGGTACATTTCGTCCCGTAACGTAATGCCAGACCCCAGCGTAACAATGATGTCGACAAGATCATTTAAAATGATAAAATGTAAAGACATTTAAACTTAAAAGTTTCAAATTACTTTTCCCCTGAAACATTTTGATAAGATTTAACCTTAATAAATTTTCCGCCTGGGCAATACTTTGCCTATAACATTTATATTACGAAGGCCATACAAAAAGTCGGGAATAACATTTGGTCTTTAATCACAATCCTTTAAAATAGAATCACCATGAATATCAGCACAATCTTCAGACATTCTGGTACCCGTGCTGGTACTCTGACGCAATTAGCTTTTATCACGTGACCACAGCAAGGAGTTAAAAAAACGGCCGAAATCGATGTTTCGTTCTGTCAACATGCTGTTATAGAATTCCTTGTTAAAGAAGGAATCCCTAAGCCCTGCCTAAATTCACCCGAGACTTCAGCTTGCTTATGAGGTTGTTTGTATGGGTGCTAGCAGAGTTCAGAGATGGGCAAAACATTATAAAGATGGAAACGCAAGCATTCAAGATTAGCCAAGCAGTGGGCGCCCTCAAACTGCCTCCACTGGGTGCAACATGGCACGCGTTGACGACATCATTAAAGATAGCTGTGTCACTGTCAGCGAAATTGTGGTAAGACTTGTTATTTAGTTATTGTTGTTTTAAGGGGCAGAACAGCGAGGTTATCTGCCCCTGACAAAACACAGTGCAGTTAGTTAATTATTGTTGTTTTAAGGGGCAGAACTACGAGGTCATCTGCCCCTCTTAACACAGATTAAAGAATACAAATTTTGAATTAAATTTAAAATTTTGAGGTGGACATCTAAATTTTAAAAGGCCAAAAATTAATAAAACAAAAACAAACAATTAAATAAAAATTATAAAAATAAACAAAAATTACGGAAAAAACAAAACTTTATCATTCAAAAATGAACAAGTCGTTGAGTCAATGTTCACTGGAAAATTTAGATTGCTGGCCCTAACCCACTCTCACTTATAAAGCGGATAACGTGATCAGCAGCCACCGCGTCATCGGCTAATATAAGTTTGAGTGTCATCTGCAAACCAAGGTTTCTTCGTAAGTCAGCAAGATCCACACACTCGGTGAAAATGTGGGCCACGGTGAAAACGGCTCTGCAGGTACAAAGTGGGGGGTCTTCCCTTCTCATTAGGTACGAGTGGGTGGATCTTGTATGACCTAACCTTAGCCTACACAATATGACGGACTCTCTCCGGGTCCGGAAGGAGCTCCGCCACACGCCGAGTAGTTCCCTTGATCGCTCTCAGTTTACTGGGCAGTGGGTCAGCTAGCCACTGACTCCCAAAAAGCCAGAACTTGTAGACGTAACTGAGAGCGAATATCTCTAGCGGGTACCTCCATTGGTCGAGGTGGTAGTGATACCGCCTCTTTTGCAGCTTGATCAGCTAACTCATTTCCCGCAATTCCCATGTGGCTTGGAAGCCACAGAAAGGTGATTCGAGTGTCAGCATGGCACAGCCCGGCTAGTAGGTCGTGGATTCGCTGCACTAGGGGGTGCTGCGGGAAACATGTAGCAATTGACTGCAACGAACTCAAAGAGTCGGTACACACGAGAAAGTGGATTCGTGCATCCTGTAGTGCCAACGAGCTCCACACTAAACACACTACAGGCCTCAGGCAAAGAGATCTTGGTATTTGCACCATCAATAACATAAGCACAACCCACCTTCCGTCCACCTTCGAACCATCCGTGTAGAGAATGCCAGCGTCCGGAAATTGGTGAACTATGCTGTGGAACTGCCTCCGGTAGACGAAGGCATCCGTGTTCACCTTAGGACCTCGGTGCAGATCTAACCGAATTTCCGGACGCGGGACTTGCCACGGAGACACCTCGCTAGGTGTCCGGATCATACAGGGACCTACAGCCACTCCTATTTCAGTACACGAGCTATCAAGTCTCATACCAACCGGCCGAGTGGCACGAGGCCGGTTGGCGTACCCCTGGTGGTTTTGGGTACCGAAGAGAGCTTGATAGGTCGGGTGTTGCGGCATTTGACGCACATTGGCAGCATACGTTAAAAGCATATGGTGGCGTCTATAATTAAAAGGTGGAACACCCGATTCGGCGAGTAGGCTGGGTATCGGGCTGGTCCGGAAGGCACCGGTAGCCAGCCTGACGCCACTATGGTGGATACTGTCCAGCATTTTCAAGGTTGCCGGCCTTGCTGAACCGTATGCCGTATGTCTAGCCGGGACAGGACGAGGGCTTGGTAGAACCGTAGCAGCGCCGCACGGTCAGCCCCCCACGTAGTGCCACTAAGAAACTTGAGCATGTTCAGTTTCCTGAGACAATTCATTTTCAATTGCCATATATGGTGCTGCTACGTTAATTTGCTATCAAAATGAGCCCCAGGAAGCGGTAAGTGTCAACCAACGGCAATGCAGCATCCCTGAGATGTAGTTCAGGGTGTAAATGTAGCCTCCTGAGCCGACAAAATGGGCAACGGAGGTTTTCGCTGCTGAAAAACAAAAACCCCGGTCGTGAGCCCACTTGTCGACCCGGTTGATAGCTAGCTGCAATTGCCGTTCCACGACTGCCATACTTCCAGAGCTGTAATGCAGAGCTAAATCGTCTGCATACAGCGATGGAACTACCGCGGACCCAGCGGCGGCAACAATGCCATTTATGGCAATCGCGAACAAGGTGACACTCAGCACTGAATCCTGAGGAACTCCATTTTCTTGAATATAGTATTGCGATCATGTCCTACCGACCCTTACACGGGAGAGTCGGACGGACATGAAATTCGCAATGAAAGTCGGTCGATTACCACGGAGTCCCCACTTGCGAAGGGTGGAAAGGATCCCGTAGCGCTATGTGGTGTCATAGGCTTTCTCGAGGTCAAAGAAAACCGTGACTAGGAGCTGCTTTCGGAAAGATGCCCCCTGTATGGCGCTATCAAGTCGCACCAGATGGTCAGTGGTGGACCTAAGAGAGCGAAATCCACACTGGTACTCAGACAGGAGACCTTTCTCCTCCAAGAACCACACCAGTCGACGGTTCACCATCTTTTCGAGCAGCATACATAGGCCATTTGTCAGACAAATGGGCCTATAGCTGCTTACAAACTTCCAGCCTTGGGAATCGGTATCACGATCCCCTCTCGCCATTGAGATGGAAACTCCCCTTCAATCCATATACGATTGAAGAGGATCAACAGTTGTTTTATACTGGCTTCGCACAGATGTTTTACCATTTGATTATGTATGTTATCCGGTCCAGGAGCCGTATCTCTGCACAGTGCAAGCGCACTGCGCAGTTCCCATTCAGAGAATGGTACATTATAGGACTCCGAAGCAGCAGTGCCAAAGGACAAGGGGTGACTCTCTGCCTCCCACTTCAGAGTCAGAAATGTAGGATCGTAACTCCCGGAGCAGGATACATCGGAGAAGTGCGAGCCAATACTGTTGGCAATGGCGAGATGGTCCGTGATGATGTCTCCATTGATGGACACTCCGGGTATCGACAGTGATGTTGGGAGTCCGGAGTCCGGAGATCCGACGAAGCTTAGTCCACACTTGAGATGAAGGAGTATGCGCCGTCATAGACAACACATACTTTTCCCACGTCGTTTTCTTACTCTCCCGAATCAGATATCGGGCTCTAGCACGCATCCTTCTGAAGGTGATAAGGTTGGCCATAGTGTTTTGCCTCCGATAGCAATTGAAAGCACGTCGACGATCTTTAATGGCTGCTGCAATCTCGGCTGTCCACCAAGGGACAAGCTTCCGGCGTGAGTTGCCGGATGAGGAAGGTATTGTTTCCTCAGCAGCAGCCAAAATACCATTCGTTATATGAATGGTATGATCGTCGACACTCTCAAAGGTATCTTCGACAAACACCGCACGTGCCGTGAAAGTTGGCCAATCAGCCCGACGGAGAAGCCATCGACTTGGTAACTCGATGGCTCTCTGGTTCGGAAGAGTAACGATAATTGGAAAATGGTCACTATTACAAAGGTCATCGTGTACACCCCACTGTAGCAGGGGAACCAGCGCATGACTGCACGAGGTAATATCGATACTTGAATAAGTACCGTGTGCAATAGAGAAGTGCGTAGGTTCACCTGTGTTCAACAAACACAGGTCCAGCCGCCTGATCAGCCTCTCAAAATCTCTTCCTTTACCGCTAGTGGTAGCGGAGCCCCAGATGGTGTTGTGGGCATTAACGTCTCCTAGGAGAAAAGGAGGGGGGAGCTGAGAGACTAGATCCACCAGCTGGTTGTAATCCGGTTGAGAATCAGGCGGGATGTACACGTTACATACTGTTGCCATTACTGGCAACGATGTACGAACTGCAACTGCCTCTAGCTGAGTACGCAACGGCACCTCTTCACTAAAGAGGCTAGAGTGGACGAGAGTGCAGACGCCACCAGCGGCCACAGCTCCGTCCACCCGGTCCTTAGAGAAGAGTTTGTAGCGAAGCATTGTTGTCTCATGTCCAGGACGAAGCCTGGATTCCTGAAGACAGACAATGGTTGCCGAAAACGAAGATATTAATTGACGTAACTCAGCGAGATGAACAGAATAGCTATTACAGTTCCATTGTAATAGTGCCATGGTGTGGACTTAAGTAGAAGTGGGTCTTCCACTTATGCTTGACCGCTTGCCACCCTTCCCCATCTCTAGTTGGAGATGATGGGGCAGGAGAGCACACCTCAATTACCGCATCTCCGTCCGAAGAGGAAGAAAATGGAGCGGGCGCTCTCTTGGGTTGCGCACGGTCGTCGTCGGACCTCACGAGTCTCGGTCTTGGGGAAGAGCGAGAGCGGTGTCGAGGGACTTTCTCCCGGTCCGAAGACTGGGTGTCTGTCCCGAAGAGATTTCTTCTTGGATCGGCGCCGACGAGTGTTTGGGGAAGTAGATGGTCCCTTCCCCACAGACGCCGTGTCCTTATAAAACAAGGTCGCTCCTACTGGCACCTCTCCACTGGTAGTGGTGGGAGCGGGATGACCAGCAGATATGTGAGCAGCCCTGCCTTTAAGAGAGGAAGAGAAACGGCGCTGAACTGTTCCCCTCTCCTCCGTCGATCCATTTTCTTTTCTATAGGGGAGTTCCTCCATACGGACGGGCTTGGCTTCAGCAGGCTTGGCTCCCTTGGTGGTCGTGGGAGCGGAAAGGCCAGCAGAGACGTAGCCACCCCGTCAGCAGGAGGGCGAGAGAGACGGCGACGAACCGTCTCCCTCTTCTCCACTATCTTTGTCTTATGATCAGGTGGATCCAGCCCCGGTTGCAGAAGTCTTCTTTGCCTCCGTTTCGGAGAGGAAGATGACTTCTTCTCCGGTTGCGCCGGTTTAGATGGTATAACCGGCGCCGTTTCACAAAGGCCGAAGAAGGTTTTTTGACCTTCTTCGGGCTGACAGGTCTCGCTTGGACAGCGAGGGGAGACTTTACGATCACAAGAGTAGTTCGTCGTCGAGGGTACAGCACGGGGAACGAAAGTGGCAGGGGCGATAGGTGGCGTCACCTTAGCCGCGAAAGATACCAGAAATTCGGGTGCAGTCTTATCACGGTATCTCTTTCGAGCGTCGTGATATGAAAGCCGATCCAATGTTCTGATTTCTTGGATCTTTGCTTCCTTGCAGAACTCAGAGCACTGCTTCGACCGCGGAGAGTGACTTCCTTGGCAGTTAGGACACGTCGGGGGAGGCGTACACCCCACACCGTCATGTGTCCCCTTTCCACACTCTCTACACACCGCCTTGGCAGTGCACCTTGCAGAAACATGACCGAATTTCTGGCAATTGTAGCAGCGCATAGGTGGAGGGATGTACGGTCTAACGTCGCAATGGTACGACGTGACCTTCACCTGCCTAGGCACTACATCACCCTCAAAATGGAGAATGAAAGCGCCAGTATCGACGTTATCATTTCCAATTTTCGGGTGATGCGCCTAATCCTGGTGACGCCTCGCTTCCCCAGATCCCGCATCAATTCGCGATGGTATATAACTCCACGGACCTCATTCAGCGTATCGTGCTTCTCAACCTTAACGGGAATTTCGGCGAAATGCGTGCATTCGAGCAACGCTTTGGTTTGCTGCCGGTCAACGGTATGCAGCAGGAGCTGCCCGTTCCGGAGCTTGGAAATCGCGTTAAGGTCGCGATATTTCCCCTCGATTTCCTCTGAAAATAGGATCGATTTTACCTGTTTAAAATCTCCCCCGTCTGTCCTGGTAGCTACCAGGTAGCGAGGAGACCTGTCAACAGGGAACTTCTTATTAAATGCCTCATCCCAAGGCGTATACAACTTGGGATTCGGTCTACACTCAAGAGACGGCTTTTTGAGGGTGCCACCTTGTACAGGTGTCCGTGATCGCTTACTTGGCATCCCGGACGAAATCCTCCCGGAATACTGCCTACTCCGAACGGGGGCTATCACTGTGGGCGCCACCCAGCCAAGGCAATACCTACCTGGCATAGCAGATATTGCCCGGGGTCCCAGTGCCTTGAACAGGCACTTCCCCCTCGGCATGCACAGGATTTATGCAGCTCCAGTATTCGGCCATGCAGGGAACTTCGTTGTAAGGCGGATACTACTGTAGGGTACATGGCGCACCCACCTGACGGGATGGGGCATACTGTCTAGGCTTTCTGGCCAGATGGCCAAGCTGGTGGCCCTTCCCCTAACAGCAACATGTTTATTTCTATTGGTCAAACCAGAGCTGGGACCAGAAAACCAAAGTCGACCTTTATAAGGCCCCCTCTAAGTCGCCTTTTACGACAGGCAGGGGATACCATGGATGAATTCTGCCCTCCCCATCCACAGGGGGTCTGAACAAATCAAAAACTGGGAAGTTATTCGGCCGTGTCGGCCCTATTAGTCGCCTCCTACGACAGGCAGGGCATACCTTGGGTGTATTCTATCCCGCACCCACACGGGGGCACAGTGCAGGAAATAATTCGTGAGTTAGGCTATTAAAAAGTGTGTTCCCGCTGGGTTCCAAAGTTACTCACCACAAGCACAATGTTCAAAGACAAACCATCACTCAGAACCTTCTTCAGACACATGGAAATAAAGATGATCATTTGACGAGTATTGTTACGGCGGATGAGAGCTGGTTCCCCCATTACGAACCAGAAACGAAACGACAAAGAATGGAATGGCACCATTAGGATTTGCCGACGAAAATGAACTGAAGAAATTGCAGTCTGCTGGAAAGTTACGGGCACTGTCTTCTGGGATGCAGAGTGTCATTCTCACTGCATTTCTTGAACTTGGGCAAACCTTAAATGCAGCCCGTTATGTTGAGACTCTTAACAAGCTTCGTCATGCATTGCTTGATCAACGCCCTGAAAAGAACATTATCCTGCAACATGATAACGCACGCCTCCACAGTGCTCGATTCACCAGTGAGAACATTAAAAAATTTGGGTGGGAAGTTATGCCACATCCTCCCTACAGGCCAGACTTGGCAACCTACGACTAACATCATTTTGGTTTTGTAGAGGAGCAGATGAGAGGCAAGTGCTATAGACTGACGATGACGTGAAGAGAGCAGTGCGTTCATTCCTCCGGCATGCTGGAACAGATTTCTAGCGTCAAGGGATTTTCAAACTTCCATAACGGTGGGAAAAATGTGTCCAAAGGAATAGAGACTATGTTGAAAAAATAAGTATATCATTGGAAATGATGTACTCAAGTGTATAACAATTAATAAACATAGTTCTGTTAAAAAAAAAAAAATGTTGCTCTTGATTTTCAGTTTGCTCCTTGTATTTCACTGGTTTGTAAGTACAGCGAAACCTCTATAACGGACACCCTTGGGACCGTAAATACTGTCCGCTAAGGAGGGGTGTCAACTATAGAGAAAATGATTGCAATTTGGCACATGTACTTGTTCAGTATGTGTACTTACATGAAAACGTAGGGTTACGCGTGGTAGAACAGTCCAGTTTTGTCCACATTTAAAATCTTTGCAGACGAATAGCCGTCAGTGATGGAAGGCAATTTATCTTCCCAGCTTGAAACATTAATCCCTTGTGCACTGTCACCGTTACTTTTCATTGTGTTGATGGATGACATAATGACCCGAGTGGCACAAGTAATTGGGGAAGGAAAGATGAAAGCAATGGTGTTTGCAGATGATTTGGGGAAACAAAGAGGAGGAGGTACAGGAACAGTTGGACGTGTGGGAAGGAATAATACAAGGATATGGGATGAAATTTAGCATAAATAAGAGTGAGATGGTGATCACAACAAGGAAGAAGGAAAGAACCACAACGGGATTTCATTGTGTTGATGGATGACATAATGACCCGAGTGGCACAAGTAATTGGGGAAGGAAAGATGAAAGCAATGGTGTTTGCAGATGATTTGGGGAAACAAAGAGGAGGAGGTACAGGAACAGTTGGACGTGTGGGAAGGAATAATACAAGGATATGGGATGAAATTTAGCATAAATAAGAGTGAGATGGTGATCACAACAAGGAAGAAGGAAAGAACCACAACGGGAATAACAATTGGTGGGGAACAGCTGAAGAAAGTGGAGAGTTTTAAGTATCTGGGAAGCCTGATACAAGATAATGGAAGAAACGATAGAGAAATAAATGAGCGGGGGAGGCAGGCAGAAGCATTTCGGAGGAGTGTGAGAAGCATGTTATGGAGCAAGGATGTCCCTCAGAACAGCAAAAAGATCATATATCGGACGTACTATGTCCCTATCCTGACGTATGCCTCGGAGACCTGGGTTATGAAAGGAAGGGAGAAGAGCAAAATACAGGCCAGTGAGATGAGGTTCTTGAGAAGCAGTATTGGAGCTACAAAGATGGACAGAATAAGAAATGTGAGGACCAGAGAATTAATGAAGGAGGAACCATTACAGGATGGTATAGAGAAATCTAGACTTAGATGGTATGGACATGTAAAACGAATGGAGGAGAAGAGGATACACGAGACGAAGTGAGAAGGAAAGAGACCGAGAGACAGGTGGCTGAAGGGGGTGGAAGAAAGCATGAAGAAGAGAGGAGAAGACTGGACAAGGGTGGAGGCTGAGAGATGGTGGGAAGACAGAAGACGTTGGAGAGGCTTGTGCTCCAAACAGACCCGGCCAGTGGCTGGAAACTGTGCAAGATGATGATGATGATGATGATTACCTTCCCTTCTTCAGCTACGAAAGACGTCATGCAAATTTCAAAAAGACATGTACTGGAGATACATGAATAAACAGTGCATGTTCAACGCGTCAAAAAAAAAAAACTCATTATTGACATGAAATTTCTTATGAAAATAGAAGGTATCCCTAAAATAAAACTAAGAGGCAGATGACCTCATAGTTCTGCTCCTTAAAACAACAATAACTAACTCAAATAAAACTAGGCTGCAAATTATTAATGTAACACAAAAGAGTGAGGGTTAACATGAAGCCTTAAATCCCACAGTAGCCCAATTGCACAATATGTATCCTTCTCATGACATATCGCCATGCCAAGTATGAGAACGACTAGTGGAGTCACAGTGAGGTGATATGTCCTGACAGGGTTGCCATATCACAAATCTAATGGATGTCTCTCAATGAAACCTGTATAAGAAGTCACAAGTTTTATATCGCTTCACATCGATAATGAAATGGGGAAACAACTGTATTTTTTTTTTATTTTTATTAACTGGCGTAGATCAGTGGTAAAGTGTTGCTGTTGAACTCTACTACCGATTCGAATCTGGTCATGGGTAGGGATGTGTGCTGTCTTTAATTGTGAGCCAATTCAATTTCTATGATATAACATTTTTTTTTAAATAATCTTTTATCATACCAAGACACAAACTGAAAGTAAGAAAATATGTTCGAAACGTTTTCAGGTACTATCTCTGCACTTGCCTCGAGATAGGGAGTGGGGGAAAAAACTGGGAAAAAGAAATAAAGTTCCTCCATGTTTCCTTGTTGAGTCACATTACTAGGTTCTTACTGATCCGCAACACCCCAATACTCGGGGATTCAATTATTTAAATCGTCAACACTGGCTTTTATGTCAAACGGCCTGTGTAAAGTTACCCCCTCCAAAGGGTGAGCCATGAACCCTCGGTTATTTTCGGCTTCCTAGTAATGTGATGTAACAAGGAAACATGTTCCACATCCAATTCTCGCTTCTCTAGTCTTTACAGAAATTGATTTGTCACAAATTAGAGCATCTAGTAAAATATGACTATGGCATAGATATGAAAGCTTATATACAACTTAACTTATGTACAGATACTCAAGTGCACATATCTGCAGTTATTCAACGGAGTGAAATACAAATAACACAAACACGGTTTTCTTACTAGCACAGTTCATAGCGTCTTGTATAAACAGGCATTTTACTCAAAGCTTCCAAAACCAGCCACGTGCAATGCTCAAAAGATTTTAGCAAAACGAGCGTAAAGTTATCCAGTCTGTTTAAAGTAACACCAGCTGACGGTACTGAAAAGAAAACCACTTGTGGCGACAGCGAGAATCATGAGCCTGTCGCAGCAAAGCCAGGTGGTCTGTGAGGAAAGGAAGTGATTCCAGCTTGTACAAAAGTCTCACTTTCCTGGATAGAATTTGCATTTATCGGGTGAATCATATTATAAATATTTTAGCTGGAAATGTTCACAATTAAATTTCTTCAGACCACGATCAGTGAGAAGTGATTGATAAGATATCTCGCCAATTATGTTGCAACATCATCCATGCCACCTCACAATATTCTCAGATCAGCAAGTGAGTCATCAAACCCTCTTCACAGTTGACCTTACCATGTCAAGGGAAGAACATAGATTCCTCAATTGCCTTACTGCCAAGATTTGAAGCATCATGTTTATACCAACTTACAGACAGAAATTGAACTGAGGGTGTATTTGGTTGAGTTGAGGTTTCGCTTATGCTTAGTCATAATGGAATGCAAACAAATTATTATTATTATTATTTCGTAGTAGCTAGAGCTAATATTTAATCATAAGATTTCATAAAAAGGAAGGAAACAATGTAATATGGCGCTACGAGATCGCACTTAAAAAAGTGTTAGTTTAATTGGTGGAGATCACGAAACGAAGAGAGTTGCACTGTATCGTGAGGTAGTTCGGAATAAGTTATACACACATCAAAAAAAATTTTGCATCACCTCGGTTCCAAGAGTTCCGGAACCGTTAAATACAAAGGGAATAGAGATCAACACAAACAACATTTCAGCTCGTTTTATTGCTCATGAGACCCACACATTGCATGTTGTACCATCATACAGCTAGACTTTCAGCATTTGTGGTCCAGATTGCAGTACACACCACTACCTCTAATACCCAGTAGCACGTCCTCTTGCATTGATGCATGCCTGTATTCGCCGTGGCATACTATCCACAAGTTCATCAAGACACTGTTGGTCTAAATTGTCCCACTCCTCAACGACAATTCGGCGTAAATCTCTCAGAGTGGTTGGTGGGTCAAGACGTCCATAAACAGCCCTTTTCAACATATCCCAGGCATGTTCGATAGGGTTCATGTCTGGCGAACATGCTGGCCACTGTAGTCGAGCGATGTCGTTATCTTGAAGGAACGCATTCACAAGATGTGCACGATGAGGTCGAGAATTGTCGTCCATGAAGACAAATGCCTCTCCAATATTCTGCCGATATGGGTGCACTATGGGTCGGAGGATGTCATTCAGGTATCGTAAAGCCGTTTCGGAGCCTTCCATGACCACCAGTGGCGTACGTCGGCCCCACATAATGCCACCCCAAAACATCAGGGAACCACCACCTTGCTGCACTCGCTGGACAGTGTGTCTAAGACGTTCAGCCTGACCAGGGTGCCTCCAAACACGTCTCCGACGATTGTCTGGTTGAAGGCATATGCGACACTCATCGGTGAAGAGAACGTGATGCCAATTCCGTGGGGTCCATTCAGCATGTTGTTGGGCCCATCTGTACCGCGCTGCATGGTGTCGGGGTTGCAAAGCTGGACCTCGCCATGGACGTCGGGAGTGAAGTTGCGCATCATGCAGCCTATTGCGCACAGTTTGAGTTGAAACACGACGTCCTGTGGCTGAACGAAACGCATTATTCAACATGGTGGCATTGCTGTCAGGGTTCCTCCGAGCGGCAATCCGTAAGTAGCGGTCATCCACTACAGTAGTAGCCCTTGGGCGGCCTGAGCGAGGCCTGTCATCGACAGTTCCTGTATCTCTGTACCTCCTCCATGTCCGAACAACATCGCTTTGGTTCACTCTGAGACGCCTGGAAACTTCCCTTGTTGAGAGCCCTTCTTGACACAAAGTAACAATGCGGACGCGATCGAACTGCGGTATTGACCTTCTAGGCATGGTAGAACTACAGACAACATGAGCAGCGTACCTTCGTCCTGGTGGAATGACTGGAACTGATCGGCTGTCGTACCCCCTCCGTCTAATAGGCCCTGCTCATGCATGGTTGTTTACATCTTTGAGCAGTTTTAGTGACATCTATGAACAGTCAAAGAGACTGTATCTTGGATACAATATACACAGTCAACGTCTATATGCCGGAGATCTGGGAACCGAGGTGAAGCAAAACTTTTTTTGATGTGTGTATATATATACAGAATTTGGCCAATTATAGACCACTTAGAATCTAAGACAATGGTACATTAATTTTCCTTTTCTTCCCAGAACTTTTTCATTCGGCAGCTAATCGTTTGCCGTTGTTCCACTGACATCACCCTCGCAGGCCGTCTTTGGACTTCGAAACGTCTAACATCTGCTGAATGGACCCATCACCTAAATTCCTCCCTATCTGAGATGATAGCATCCGTAAGTTCCCATCGTATCTCCTCCAGCCATCCTGTAGTGTTTTTTTTAATTTAGAGATGTAATAAAAAAAAATCTTCGGGAGCTGATTACTGTACATCCTGTAAAGATGTCCCTAAAATTTTAGTCTTCTCTTTTTAATTGAAACTGTAATCTCTTCTATATGATGGTAAAGGTCTTCATTTCTCCTTTCATCCACCAATTTTCTTTATTCTTTTGGGGACCCAATTTTTTCGAAGTATTTTTCTTTCTTTTTTCTCTAGTTCAACTTGGTTTCCTTTTTTATTCAATGTTAAGCATTCAGAACCATATAATACCTCTGGCTTAATGACAGTTGCAAAGTGTTTAATTTTTGCTTGGAACAATATTGATTGGGTGTGAGTAAGCTTATAGGCAAATCCCATCTTCCTCTATCTCTCCTTGCATGCTGTGTTATCAAGTCCATTTGACTGGATCCATTCACCCAAATACTTAAATTTATCAACTCTTTGAATCTGACCATATTGTGTTGGTAAATACTTTTCCTTATTATGGCTGTATTCAATATATTTAGTTTTTTCATATGAAATGGTACGACCAGTTTTAATTGCTATTGCAAGGAGTGTTTCAATCATTATTTGTGCTCCAAGTTTGTTCTCTGAAATCATCGCGGTATCATCAGCAAAGGCAAGACATTTCACTTCAAATCTCCCTCGGCCTTGTCCCAAATGGATCCCTTCAATGTTCTTCTCTCGTAATATGGTCTCCCATTCGCCCATAACTTTGTTGAATACCAAATTAAAGAGCATTGGCGAAAGCACATCGCCTTCTCTCACACCAGTTATAATAATACATTAATGTCAAACATTTAAAGACAACACAACCCAATAAAAATCAACTATGAACAATAAATATCTTGGCAAGTGGATCCAAAGTGACTAGATACAGAAAGGAGTCTTGGGGCTAAAGAAAAAAAAAAAAAAAAATGCAATAGTTAGCTTTCTAATGAAATCCACCTAAAATTAAGGAAGTAGCTTCCAAACCACCAGGAACATATCATACAGAAGGTGCTTTCCCCCATGCCTTATCTTCTCTCAGAAATGAGTGCTTGATACTGGTCCACTCCCTCACCCGACTATGACTGCTACCCCTTATACTCATAGCAAGAACGTGTGTAAGGAGCCAAGGTTGAAGCTAATAGTTAAAAGAGAGAACGATTCTTCACAACTAACTCAGCCCAGACTACAGAAATGGGATCCACATCATCATCATCATCATCGTGATATTCTTCCAACGAGCCGGGTGGGAACATTGTGAACGATATGCCTCCATTTAGTCCTGTCCTGGTACAGCTTTCCCCTCTCCACAGCACCCCATGTTACTCCTCTCCTTATGAATCTTCCTTAAACTGGTCTGTCCATGTCTTCTTAGGACGTCCAATTCGTCTCCTTCCTGGCACCTCCATAAATACTGGCTTGGAGTTCGGGTCTGATGCATCCGCTTCACATGACCCAAACACTTTAATCTCGCCACACTCATCCTTTCCCCCGGGGTCAAGTTCACCTCTATGTCTCTCCTTACATATTCACTCCTGACCCTGTTTCTTCTGTCGTTTTTTTTTTTGTAGGGGATCCACATCATAAAATGCAAATAAAAAATCTACTCTAAAATAGAGATCACAGACACAATGCACAAACGCAGAGCCTACTTCTGCTGTCATCAGCGAAGGATGAACAACTCGATGGACAAAACAATAATTCCATGGTACATTAACAAGAAAGATCTTGAAGAAATGAATATACGACCAAGACATTTTCAGAACAGGTATGTGACTTTCCGAGATGAGAAAGAGACAACTTGTGCAAAATGGTTGGGTAAATGCTGCCCAACACAGCGAACTAATGAACTAGGACGGAACGATGAGTGAATAAACGCCAGAATGTATAATGAAACTTATCGTCCCTCGTTCGTCAATTACTGAAATATGAATAATAAAGCTTTGACCAAAATTAACGTTCATTCTCGAGTTTACATCTCTTCTTAATACAGGGGCGCCAGGAAATGTTCTCCGCAGTGACAACGGGCTTCTGCCAGAGGTAGCATCAGCAGTTTAGTTGGCAGCACGGTGTCCTTGACAGGGTGAATCCCACAAGTGTGGCCTGTAGGCTGTCAAAATCGTCAGTGTGTATTGCAATAAGCGAGCGTGTGTGTCATCAGCACTTCTAGCATCAGTTATAAATGGCTGTGGTGAGTACAAAGTTTACTGTTTGTTCTGATACAAGCGACAGGTGTGCTGCCAACGTAACCCTCAGTCACTGCGGAGAACATTTCCTGGCGCCCTGTATTAGGAGTAAATTCAACAGAAAAGAAAGTTGCAGAATTACCATTTCCTTTTTTCTAAACCATTTATTTCCTTTTTTCTAATTATTTTACAGGTGTGTGACCACTACTGCATGTCGGCAAGACTATGGAGTCTTCCCCTCGGTCTCTTTCCTTCCCACTTCGTCTCGTGTACCCTCCTGGGTATCCTCTTCTCCTCCATTCGTTTCACATGTCCATACCATCTAAGTCTAGATTTCTCTATACCATCCTGTAATGGTTCCTCCTTCATTAATTCTCTGGTCCTCTCATTTCTTATTCTGTCCATCTTTGCAGTTCCAATACTGCTTCTCAAGAACCTCATCTCACTGGCCTGTATTTTGCTCTTCTCCCTTCCTTTCATAACCCAGGTCTCCGAGGAATAAGTCAGGATAGGGACATAGTACGTCCGATATATGATCTTTTTGCTGTTCTGAGGGACATCCTTGCTCCATAACATGCTTCTCACACTCCTCCGAAATGCTTCTGCCTGCCTTCCCCCGCTCATTTATTTATCTTGTATCAGGCTTCCCAGATACTTGAAACTCTCCACATTCTTCAGCTGTTCCCCACCAATTGTTATTCCCATTGTGGTTCTTTCCTTCTTCCTTGTTGTGATCACCATCTCACTCTTATTTATGCTAAATTTCATCCCATATCCTTGTATTATTCCTTCCCACACGTCTAACTGTTCCTGTACCTCCTCCTCCTTGTTTCTCAAAATCATCAAATCATCTGCGAACACCATTGCTTTCATCTTTCCTTCCCCAATTACTTGTGCCACTAGGGACATTATGTCATCCATCACCACAATGAAAAGTAACGGTGACAGTGCACTTCCTTGTTTCAGGCCGTTTCTCTGTTCCAACCAGTCCGATCTCTCTCCTCCCACTTTCACACAGCTCACGCTTCCCTTGTACATCTCCTTTATCCTCTTTATAGTCCATTTCTCTACTCCTCTATCCTCCAGGGACTTCCATACTTTGTTTCTGCATACACTGTCATATGCTTTCTCAATGCCAGGAAGGCCATCAGTAGATCTGTTCCATCCTCATAGTGCTGTTCTTGTAGCTACCTTACAGCAAAAATCAAATCCACTGTGGACCTTCCTGCTCTGAAGCCATGTTGTTCTTCCCTCATCCCTCCTTCTATCCTTGTCCTAATTCTCCTTTCCAAAACTTTTTCAAACATCTTTGCACAATGACTCATCAGTGTTATTCCCCGATAGTTTCTGCAATCTGTTCTACTGCCTTTCTTGAAGATCGGGACAATTATTCCTTTTTTCCAGTCCTCTGGGGTCTTCCTTTCCTTCCATGCTGTCCTCACCACTCAGTACAACCATTGTATCGCCACCTTTCCTGCTGCTCTCACCATCTCCACACTCAACTCATCCACACCTGGTGCCTTCCCTCCTTTCATCTTTTTCACTGCATCTTCCACTTCTTTCCATGTTAAGTCCTTTTCTGTTTGCAGTTCATCTTCCTCTTCCCCAATTTCTTCCTCCTCACCATCATTTCCATTTGGGTTCAGAAGTTCTTCAAAATATTCTTTCCACATTTTCTTCAGTTCTTCCCTATTTTCTATCTCTTGTCCCCTTTTGTTCACCATTCTAACATAATCCGTAGGATCCTTCCTCCTCTTATTTTTTACTATCCCATACAGGACCTTTTTTGTACCTTTGCTATCCTCCATCATCTTTGTCCACTCTTCCATCCACTTTCTTCTCTCCTCAGCCACTACTCTCTTCGCCTCCTTCTTTATTTCCTGGTACTCTTCCCTTGTCTCTACCATCCTATTTTGATACCACCTCCTAAAGGCTCTATTCTTTTCCCTTACTAATTCTTCTGTCTTCTCATTCCACCATGGTGTTTCCTTCCACCCTGGTGTTTCCTTCCACCTCTTCTTACTACTTGTCCTCCCATATACTGCTTCTGCTGCACCTACTAGTGTATTCTTAAATCTAGCCCATTCCTCTTCCACCCCTCTTTCTTCATCTGTTGGAAATCCTTCCTTTACCATTTTGAGGTACTCGACCCTTCTTTCAGTATCCATATCCTTATTCGTCTTTCCTGGTTCTCAGTCCCTTTCTTCTCCTTACTCCCTCTCAGGTTCATTACCAGCAATCGATGGTCGCTATCCAGGTTCTCCGATGGTATAACCTTGATGTCCGTGATGTTCTTATTTAGTTCTTTCTCATACAGTATATAGTCGACCACCGACTTCCTGGTCAAGTCATCACTGTACCATGTGATTGTGTGGCTCTCTCTTTTCTTAAACCAGGAGTTCCCAATTAGCAGGCTGTTCCTTTGGCAGAATTCCAACAGTCTCTTTCCTTCCTCATTTCTTCCGCCCCAACCCTCTGGTCCTAGAACACTCTCATAACCTTGTCTTTCTTTTCCTACATGGGTATTCAGATCCCTCATAACAATCATATTTCTTCCTACCAGCTGCTTCTGCAATTCCTCTTCAAACTCCTCCTTCTCTTCAGAGGCGCAGCCTACTTGTGGAGCATACACTTGCACTATTTCTACGGTCTCTCCCCTCAGTGCTACTTTCACTTTCATCATCCTATCACTTATTCTCCTCACTTCTTCTTTTAAACCATCTCGTACTACTACTCCCACTCCATTCCTCTTTCCCTCTTCATTCCCACTCCAGTACAGTCTATAGCCTTTTTCTCAGTTCTCTCCTTCCTTCCCCTTTCCACTTTGTTTCTGCCAATCCCAATAAATCCAACTTCCTTCTTTCCATCATATCCACTATCTCCTCCACCTTCCCCGTCAATGTTCTTATGTTTAAAGTTCCAAATCTTAGTCCGTGTGTACAGCCGTGTCATCGTCTATTATATCCATCATGTCCGAGGCTCATTCCATTTTTGAAAGCATTTTGTTTCATCCACTACTGGCTTGCCTAATAAAATACAGTTTCACAAAGTTCAAGCAAGAGAGGTAGTTACAAGGTGCAGTTCGTACCAAAATCTTCCAAATCGTCTCAATAGTACAGAAAAAATCTGGGTCTTGAATAGTTAACGGAAATATATTTATTTTCAAGATTAAATACTTCCCATCCATGCATAAATCTTGTTGCCATTCCAACATGGTCGAGCTACTACCCAACAAATAACTGTATGCACCCATTCACACCACTTCCTTGTATTTGAAGATGGATAGCAGTTTGAAGGTATCGTTATCATCGCTCCAGTCTTGCATTCTCCTACTTGTAAAAGACACGTTGAAATTTATTTCTCAGAATACAGAGCGTGTATATTCTGGGTGAGTTTCAATGCAAGGAATTATTCTTAAGTTTATGCTGCTTCAAAGAGTCGCCAAAAGGGCGGAGAATGTGAACCTCCCATTATTATGGGTAAGACTTGGCGGAAATCCCCAGTTAGTAGGATTACTTTACCACCGAATGGTTCGGTACGTTTGGTTAGATCTTGAAGAAGTCTGTCCACTGATAAAATGCATGCACGTGCGTCATTGGAGCTTCATCTCTTCGTCAATATTGAGTGGCATGTCTCCGACCCTTCGACAGCTTGGCTTTGCACGCATTCGCCTGCCGGTGATGATGAAGGAAGATCCAATTGAACTACCGGTACTGTATTATGGTGATGTTGATTTCACTACTGTCACCGCTCAGCAGCTTGAAAAGGAAAAGCAATTCCTACCGTTGATGATGAAGAGCCACTTGAAATAAAAAATCGCGTTCTTCAACGTTTAACTGGGGATGAAGTAGTTTACGAAAGTGTAGACAGTACTATTTGGTTCAGTCATGGTTCGGTATTGATTGTTAGTTAAATATATTAAAGGAAGAGAGACTCCGCCTGTAGACAGTATTGTGAGCATGCATAAGATCAGCTTGCTTATCCTGAAGAATTTCTTATCACCAAACAGGATGCCTCCACACAAGCAGATAATGAAGAATGTCACTAAGAAATTTACTACACTCAAAAGGCATCTGTAATGGGGCTAGATTTATAGTTATTAACCTTTCAAGATACGATTGTCATTGAACTTGGATGTAACAAGAGTGCCATCTGAGCATAAGTCTCAAGTGCCAGCATTACATGCACTACTTGTATTATATTGTGAATTGTGAATGTCAAAAACTAATAATGGGCAAATTAAGAAGGGTACATTTTTAAATTGTTTCGCAACAGCACATCTAAGCATAACAGGAGCTCATGTCACCACGGAGAGGAGAACGATGACAGATTACTGGAGCCGAGTCATATCCTACCTGTCAACCAAGCACGTTGACAGTATGCCACAGGTTAAGAAAGTATAGTACCCACATATGCCCATGCTAGGATCATCACTTAACCCCTGACATTTGGCAGTACGCCACGAACTACAATTGTGTAAGAGAAACTACCAACAATTTCCGATATTGCAGTAAATGGCTCTATCACACTGTGCGCAGAACGCTCCCTTTCAGGCACCTTCATATGCAAAAAGCTATTGTTAATATAAATCTTCCGTGCTATACAAGAGAATAATTTTCCTTCTTACTGATGAACTGTAACCAAGGACCATGATACGAAAACACCAACATCTTCCTGCTCACTTTCATCAAACCCAACTTTTACTGTAGGTTACCCAGCCAGATTAAGAAACTGCCTGATTTCGAGAATTATTCCATGTTGTTTAAAGGCCACAATTGGTTTAAATTGTGAGTACGCACTTTAAAATAAATCTGGTAATATTAAAAGAAATAAAAGCGGTTTGCATTAAACACCAAGAGAGATATAAAATTATGCCTCAAACTACATTGTGATCAGCATGACACCAATCGTGTCCTTGAAGTAAAGAGATGGGAACACCCTAGGACTATAAAAATTTTAAAAAAGGAACACCATAGGACTATAATTTTTTTTAAGTAGATAATATCCTAACAATCCACTGACAGTTTAAAACTGACTACCTCATGGCGTAGTGGTTACAATTCTTGGCTGTTATCCTTGAGGTCCGGCTCTGCCAATTAATTGGTCAGAGGGTTGGATTGGGTACACTTACTCGCAAGAGATGGGTTTGATTCCGACCTGTCATCCTGAGGGGTTTTCTGTGGTTTCACATTTTAGATACATCAATGCAAATATACTAACAATCATACTTCACCCAAGTTGTGTAAATTTCTAAGACTTGCACCAGGCCTGCAGAAACATTGGCAGGAATTCGGTGCATCAACTTAAATGACTCTCGAAATAAGTATTGCACTCATCAGTATCTCACTTTCGTGCAAATGCTTGTTTTAATTACAAGTTTGGTTTTAATTGACAGGAACTAAAATTTCGAATCCGACCTCACGAGCAAGCTACAAGAATTCCTTGCGAATCGGTAAAAACAGCAAGCCATTTTCAGGAGGGGATTTAGCAAAAGGGTGCCTAACCAATGTCGCAGAACAGATGTGCCCATTGGAAGTTCACCAGTTCATGGATATTACACTGTCGTGACAAACAGTAGCACAATGCATTGCCGACTTAGCTGAGGATGTCCAAGGACAATATTAATGGAATGATGTTTTAAAGTTCATTGCGTTTACAATTGCTTTGGATGAATCGGCAGGCATAATGAACGTAGCGCAACCGGCCGTTTTTGTGCATCGATAGTGAACTAGTAGTTGCGGAAGAGTTATTGGACATCATACCCTTCAAAGATACAATAACTGGCGAAGATATTTTTCAGGCTGTGGAAGACGTTATTGACTCTGTGGATCTCCAGTGGCAACGCATGTTTTCTGTAAATACTGATGGTGCGCCGTCCATGTGGGGGTCGAAAATAGGTTTTATCTTCAAGCTTAGTTGGAACGTAAAATTGTATGCAAAATATCGCTTTATCCATCAGGAGGCTCTTTGAGCGAAAGCAGCAAAGCTCAGTGACGTTATGCAAGTGGTAGTTTGGATTGTAAATATAATTCGGCAGCATGGCCTGAATCATCGCCGATTCAAAGAAATTCTAGCATATGTTGATGCCGAATATTGTGATGTGCCCTACCATTGTGAAGATGGCTCAGCAGAGGTGGAATGTTATGTAATTCAACCTATTCATTGATATGCTTGGTAAGCAAGAGACGAAAATTACTGATCCTCATTGGAAAGCAGACCTAGAGTTTTGGACCCATATTACAGGACACCTCAATGATTTGAATGTGTCAATGCAAGGTAGGAATGTGTCAATGCAAGGTAGGATCACCTGATTCCAGACTTCTCTGACAAAATTATGGTGTTTAAAATGAAGCTGCAGTTGTGGAAATACCAACTAGAAATCAGGAATTCAGGACATTTTCCACACCTGGAATCCGTCTGTGAAGAAGCCGACTTTGGCCAGTACACCAGTCTGGTTGAGGACTTGCTGAAAGTGTTTTCTACCCGATTTTAAGAACTTGCAAAACTTCAACCTGTTTTTGATTTGTTTACAAGTCATTTTTAAACCCTGTAACTGAGGTTCCGCACAAGCTTCAATTGGAGCTTATAAATGTGTAATGTAGCACTAGAATTAAGGATATTTTTAGCTCTGTGAAAAAATCTGCTCGATTTCTACTCAAAATTACCAAAGCAAGAATACCCGAAATTGCACAGGCATGCCACACAAGTGTTAACAATGCTTGGAGCAACGTATGTCTGCGAAACTTTTTTTATTTTCTGCATTGAAACCTACAAAATCATAGCATCACACTCTGATGCCTGACGATAACCTGCAGAACAACCTTCAATTGATTGTTTATCAAACAATCGTACCGAACATTGTAAATAAGAAAACAAATTGAAACAAAAGGAAGGCAAGGAAAATAAAAATTTGAAATTACAATGTCTTAAATAAGGCACATGATACCTTATAAATATTTCGGACTGATTTAATGCTAAGCACATAATATTTAAGTACCAGCAGTCAGGGCAGGCAGCCTAGCCAAGAGAGGCAGAATGTGCAGCGCAGCATAGCTGGCACACCGAGCGTGACAAGGCTGACGCCCCTGCTCTATTACATCAGTAATTTTCGGCCAGTCAGTCAGTGGTGCAGTCTGTCAAGAGGTAAGAGAGAGCTATTAGATATTATCTGAAATGTTGCATCTATGACGCATGCTCAGTGGAGTATTTTACGGATTTTAATATAGTTTGGTCGTGCGTCTCTTCTGGGAAAGAAGAGCCCAACATTTGTCAACAAACATATTCCAGAACGCAATAGTGATAACAGACCAGATATTATAACTTCTGACTTGACGTTAAACAGCTAAGCTCGAGATACCTAGCGTCACCAGAGAAATCGCCGCAACTAGCCAATCACAGGTCATCATTCATATCGATATATCAGGATAAATTGGGTATCACTTGCTGTGTTGCCTGCTACCGTCTTGTGCGCAGAACTACAGATCACATAGACTATGTCAAGCAATGATCAAAATAAACTTAGAATACAGTAGAATATAAAGTTCAAAAAATATCAAATGAAAATTACAAACATCAGTACTGTAATACCTACATGTGTTGTCAGCTGTTTGCACTGTGCTCAGTTTTGCAGTCTTGAATTATTCTCTTACATTTCTTATTGATATTACCGAGTACCTTGCCTGAGGTTAGCTAGAAAAGAAAATATGAACACACTCCACTATCACTTACGACAAAGCTCCAACAATGATCGGGGGGAAAAAAGGGAAAGCAGTAATGGTGAGTAATTAAATTCACTACATTTTCTTTTCTGCCTCATTATCACAAATATTCTATTAACTGCATTGTTCGTGTAACTTCAAAGAGATTAGTTTGGATGTATCGGAGACCCTCGCTAGCTCGCTCGCCCGCGGCGTGAGCTCGTCTCCCGCCACGCACTTTGCTGTTATGCGGCGCCCGCGCGGCACTGAGTCATTGAGTATAGGAATTTGTACTTACCTAGTTCACAGCTGGTGCTGAAAATGTTCCCCATTTACTGCTAGACATCGCTGGCACCTTTTTATGAAACTGGCATGTACTCTCTGAAGTTCCTCAGCACCGATTGACTGTATTTCAGCTGTAATATAGTCTTTAGGCTCATTTATGGTGGAAGGTTTCTCGCATACACTATTTTTAAGCGTCCCCCACAAATAAAAGTCACATGGTGATAAGTCTGGGCTTCGCGGGGGCCACACGTTCCGACTTATAACCCTAGTACCAAAAATGCGACGCAATTCTGTCATGGATGCTTCGTCAGTGTGAGCAGTGGCAGAATCTTGTTGAAAATAAGTTGACAATCGCTCTCCGTAAGTCAGTTCGTCAAAAAATTGCTCAAGGATCACATTGAAGTACAAATTTAAGTACAAATTCCTATACCCAATGACTCAATGCTGCGCGAGCGCCGCATAACGGCAAAGTGCCTGGCGGGAGACAGGCTCGCGCCGCGGGCGAGCGTCTCTGATACATCCAAACTAATCTCTCTGTACTACCATGTATGTACAGTATGTTCACATTTAAGGTTTTTTTTTTTTAATATTTCTTAAGGATACTTATCACATATGTCAATTAAAAATCCCTCAGTATGCCTTCCTTCGGAGGAGAAGTAAAGCCGGCGATCCCATGTCATAGATTTATGGTATGTTAAAGAACCTTCCACTAATTAAACTTGTGTGAAGCTAAATTATATATAGGTTAAGAATGTAAACAACGCTCTTAGGTTTCTACGTTCGTTGCCAGGAGCCGACTGCGGTGGCATCTAGTAGCTAAGTTTTGAACTAGTAGACGTTGACGGTGGCGTTTGGCGGCAAAAATAGGAACTATTTGAAAAAAATCTAAGTCTGCAGTCCTTACTTGAATTAAAAAACAGATAACACACACTAATACAGTCACCACAATTAACACCGGTTATCAGACAGATTCTACACACACCCAAAGTACACGGGGCTACATGACCGCATTGTCGCAGCCCCTAAACTGAGGAACCAGCCAATTACACTTGTGTGAAGCTAAATTATAGGTTAGATTTGACTAATCCTCTTTAGTTCCAACGTTCGTCGCCAGGAGCCGACTGCGGTGGCATCTAGTAACAAAGTTCATAACTAGTTGTCCTCGACGGTGGCATTTGGTAGCAAAAGTACGAACTACTTGAAAATTGAATGTCTGCAGTCCTTAGTCCTTACCTGAATTACAGATAACACACGCTAATACAGCCATCACAATTAACACCGGTTTATCAGACAGATTCTACACACACCCTAAGTACACGCCTACTTGACCGCATTGTCGCAGCCCCTAAACTGAGGAATCAACATATGTCAGTGATATATATAATATGTCAGTGAGCTGACAATACTATCTCGACAGTTGAACAGGTCTCAGTACTGTACATGACTTGTGCTTTCAACCCCGCTACTCATATACTATAGGCTATACTGTACATTCTAAATTTGTAGTACAAGACCCGAGTATTGGTATATGGAAAACACAAGAAATAAGTAATTTAATTGGTTATTACAGAATTGGACTGTACTTGCCATTAAGTAACGCACGACCAAACTATATTACAGGTCCGGAAAAATACTAAACTGCGCACAGAATATGCACTGTGTATGCATCACTGATGCAAAATCTCAGAGAATGCCAACAATATCCCATAGCCCTCTCTCAGCTCTCAACAGACTGCACCACTGACTGTCTAGACAAAAATTACTGATGTACTTAAGTTGGACGAGACAAAGCCATCGGTTGCTACTTGATTACAGTCTGGACGAAACCATGGGTCGCTACTTAGTCAGATGACTGTCTGCACGAAAATTACTGCTGTACTATAAGCAAGTCAGATGACTGTCTGCACGAAAATTACTGCTGTACTATATGCAAGAGGGTCTGGGGCGTAAGCCCCATGATAGGATTGTTTTTGTATGTAAAGCCGCATTCCACGTTCACCACTTTCAAACTAAGCAGCAAAACTAGCGCAAAAAAGCTATATACATATATGGATTTATTAAACAAACTGTGTACATAAAAAATGCAATAACACCCTCTATACTCTGATTTACAAAAGATAAACGGTGAAAGCTGTCATTCGCTTCAAGGGTGAGGTGAGGAGTGGAGACGAGAGGGGTAACGGTCTCCATGGCAACAGCGAGCAGTGTTGCAATGTATGCAGACAAAGCAGTGAGCACATGGTTTGACTTAGTGTTGTACTGTTCCTTCATTTATCATGGTCATTAGGCTGCCAGGCAGGGGGGCTAACTTCCCCAGTATTTGTGTCTTCCTGCAAGCATCTTGGAATGTTATGAGTCATGATCTGCCTCAGTGGCAATGCAGCATTTCCCCACATGCTAGCTTTGACAGCTGTCACCATTCATTATTGTTAAATCAGAGAATAGCGATAAAATATTCAACTCCAGTAGGCTATCTTACGGTAGGAAATTTTACGGAGCGTGAAACTATCTGCTTACAAAACGGAACGAGATACTAGGCCTCATGGCTTCTGTCTGGCCGAAAATTACTGGTTGTATTACAACCAAGGGGCCCTTGGGCATTAGCACCCGGCTAGGATTGTTTTTGTATGTAAAGCCTTCTTAACATAGAAACACAACAAAGCGAGCGCAATGGGATTGGCAATGTTTTATTTGTCCCATAAATCATGCCTACAATGGCAAACCTAACTGAAATTTCATTATATAAGTCCTGTTATAATTTAATAAGATGCGCTCGAAAGAGCATTACAGTACTTAACCTACATAATACACGAAAATATCATTCTAAATACAATTTGATCTTACAATGCTATTTAGTTTTCACTGTATTCTCTGATGGATTTAGTTCTTTTTGCACACTTAGGTAAGTAAAAGGGGAAGGTGGGTGGGTTATAGACAGCGGAGGAGAAAACATCTACTAGGACATCATTTTCACGATTAGGCTAATATTCATCATTACACAAAGTATTTCGGCTAATTTAAGTAGTTTTGTATGTTCATCACTGCCGAAGCGCTACCAAAATTTCTCAGTACTGAACAGGACTTGTGTTTTCAACACAGCTGCTCATATAGTAAGCTCGCAACTAAGCACAACTGTTTTATTGGGAACTTGTCCCAGAATATAGATTAACTTGTACGGTACAATCCTGACCCTTGCAAACGACTACTGTGGCTAAGCTTAGATCATAACCAGTTAATTTGAGATTTTTGACAACATATTTGGCATATGAATATAAATGAAAATAAACTTCCGCAAAACCATTACTTGTTGTGAACATTCCCTTGTTTCAACACAAGGAATTTGTGCAGTCAACGATGTCTACCGCCTTAAAAATTCGGAAAGTTTTCTATAGGAATAGCTAATGTAAGATACAGGAGTTGAACATTTCATCAGTAGAGGGTGTTATTGCATAATTTCAGAAATGCCAACATTATTGATTGGCGCTGGTTTTGCCACTTACTTCGAAACATGGAATCCCTAGATCAGTTGTGTCTAGCAGTGGTGAACGCGGAATAAAGTTTTTACATACAAAAACAAACCTGACCCCCTTACAATCAGTAATTTGTGTCCAGACAGTCATCTAACCTAGTACAGGCCAATCAATGGTTTGGTCCAGACAGTTGTCTAACCAAGTAGCGACCAATTGTTTCATCCAGACAACCATTTTAGTACATCAGTAATTTTCGTCCAGACAGTTGCCTAATCTCACTACAGGGGAGTGAAGTGAAGTTGACACAAGTGTTATCCAACATGGCGACTGTGTGTTTTTTTTTAGGTCAGTTTTATTACCTGAAAGTAAATGTCGAGAACTTCCTTACTTTCAAGTGTGAAAGTGGTGTTTGTTAAAAACAGTTAACTTAGTTTCTATAACATGGCACAATGAGTACAAACAATTTTCAGAGTGCTTCTAACAAAAATAAAATTGAAACGGGACACCATTCACTACACAAGAGCCCAACATAACGTCAGTGTCATAATCAAAAGTCACAAACAGTTCACAAATAAGTTAAGTTAATGATAATTTTTTTAAACAGATCATACATAAAAAGGGTTAGACAAGGTTAATCCAGGTGTGTCAAATTAAATCCATGCATATGTATATGCAAAAACACATCCAGCAGATACAAAACAAGCAGGAGAGGATCTGTAGAAAGGACATGAGGAAAATAGCTAGAATTGTCAGAAAATATAAAGCAAGAACACAAGCTAGTTTAACTTGTAATTCAAGATGACAGGGTTTTTTGAAATGCCATAAGAATATAATTCAAACCATGGGACACTATGGGCATATCTGAGCGAAATCCATCATCAGATGTTTGTCATGTAAGGGGACAATGTATAAGCTAAAACACAAATACACAACATGACCAAGAGCACAATGAGCCCATTATAGTAACAAAAAAAGTGTTGCCAGAAAATAATTATGTTAAATGAAATAGTTAATAGGCTACGTGTATGCAGCAGGGAAAATTACACACCCAGTATACAAAACCAAATGTCAAGTAAAGCAGGTAAAGGATTTTAACGATATATAGAACAGCCAAAACAAAAGCGCATGATATTAAGGGTTAGAAGTTTAAGAGGGTATAAGAGGTATGTTAATAAATCAGTAACTAGAACGCATTCCGGTTAGTAATTCATGTTGAAAAGTAACATACAGTCGAAGACAGAATGGTCATTCTCCCACCTTGATTTAAAGGATAATATCCATAGTTGGTATCATAATGATGCTGCTGATCAAACTGGGCTGAACCAGGTTGTGGGGGAGGTCTAGAATACAAGGAAGGCTCCAAAGGATGATAACTACTCTCTGAAGGGTCACCACCACTACCTAAAAAATCGAGAACAAAATATTGTACATCAAGAGTAGGTATGCAAGATGTGTTTACAAAAGACTTAACGTGGAATGTGAGATTAATAAATATGACATAACCTCACATTTCATTGGGTGTTTATTGGCCTTCATAAATAATTAAGGTCATGCAAAAATAACATTATAAGAATCACATGTGTAAACCATCTTATACAATGCTACACATCAAATATCCACGCACGCCAAGATACTGCAAACGCTATGTCACGTAAAACGTTCTTTCACAACCTTGCAGAAATCGTAGACAACCGGCATGGACACAGAACAAGCATCAGGGTATGGATTCAACGAAATGGAATCCTTTCTTTCTTTGCACAAGATCGATGAGGTCGCTAATGCCGTGTAGAGAAGCACACATGCAATAACCACGTCGATATCAACGTATAAATATTCCACATATTGTGATAATGATATTATTAGAATTATAACCTACCGAAGTCAAATATCCTCAGACAAAACTGCGAACTTTGGTTTCAAGGATTTCCTTCCCAAAACTTCCCAAATCATAAACGCAGCCTTATAACAAAGATGGCGGCTTTATTTTCTAGTCGCCATCTATTGTTGACATCATGCACTTTCACCCTAAAAATGTCGGGATGATTCCTACTGGCATCTTGTAACCAACATCGGTACTTCATACATTAAACAATACCATATCTTTTTTAATTGTACACAATATCTTGAAATACTTCAAAAATACAAATAAAGAACTAATACATACCGAAACTAGCATGTGAGGGTATAGAGTTATGAAGCACAGGTTTCATAATTATCACACACTAATACTGAACGTAATAACAATTTAAGTAAATAAGGTGCGCATTTGATTATATACTGGAGAAATGATTGGGTGGTGGCGTTACTAGTTGTTAGCGAAGGTCCGGGAGTCAACCTACGGACGGGGTGTTACCGCGCAGTAATGTGGCGTGCTAGTCGATTCCCGAATAGCAACTTTACGGAAAACTAGATTTGCACATACGAACAATGTAGTGAAGAGTCAGTAGGAAAGGTCCAATATAATCCATTCATTAAATAATACCACAGCCCTTTTTCGTTTTCTCTGCGTCCAGATATGAATGTCAAGAGCAAAATGTAGCCTAGTGTATTACGGTACTCCCTTGACTGTAGGCCTATTTTGAAGCGAACAAATTAAATTTGAACAATAGCATTGACAATGATGGAATGAAGCAAGGACTAGCTAGCTTAATTGTTCTTTCGGCTGATGGAAACCACAAAAAAAAAAAAAAAAAAAAAAAAAAAAAAAAAAAAAAAAAACTACACAACCGATCCGCCCCTCATGGATTCCACCCGTATGCTACGAAGTAACCACGGAAAACCACTCATAGGATGGCTGAGATAGTCATCCCACCCACCTCTACTCAATTCTGCCTCGTGAGGTTTGAGTACCCCGTTCAACCAGAAATCAAACCCAGACCTTTAGGGTTGACAGCTAAGAATGCTAGCCACCGCGCCACGAGGTGGTTTACATTTTTTACGCAATGTTTCAAAAGGACGATTATTTTCTATCCAACTACTGTTTGACGAATAATGACAGTGGATGTTGTAGGTCGCCATACACTTGTTAGCATTTAATTTCAAACCGGCCACGGTGGCCGAGAGCGCTAGCTCGTTCCTCGCTGGCATCCAGAGAGCATGGGTTCGAATCCCAGCTCGGTTTTCGGTTTACGAGGTTTCCCTTTTTTTAATTTTTTTAATTTACCCTCTAGGTTGGTGGTTCCCACGGACTCAGCGAGGGAACTCACCACTACCGCCTCAATGGGCAGTGTCCTGGAGCCTGGAACATCTGGACGGGATGGATACAACTGGGGAGGTGTGATCTGCACTTCGCCCAGGCGGCCTCACCTGCAAAGCGAACAGGGGCCTCATGAGAGATGGGAAGGGAAGGAAGAGTGGGATGGATAGGCGAGGAAGAGGGAAGGAGGCGGCTGTGGCCTTACAGTAGGTACTGTCCCCGTTTACCTGGATAGTAGGCTGTCAGATATCCGCCCCCTCAATCGGATTGCCAATTATCAATCGCACCGGCACAGTTACATCAATGAAAATGGCACTGACAGATACTATCGAGATAAGAGCACAGAAGTTCACAGGAAATCATTGTGGAACACACCAAAATAGACGGGGGTTCATACTTACCGTTACTTACCTCTTAATTATCTCGGGGTTTGAGTTGACAACAGGATCACTAAAGTCTGTTCACACAATAACCTCCACCATGACATTTAAAAATGAGCCAGAACGAAGACGAGAACTTTGAACTGTACAAAAGCTTTATTTCTAATAAAGGGTATGATTTTACTAACACAACAAAAACAACGTGGCTATCAGTAGCCCAAGTCAATCTGACTACGTCCTCCTATATGACTTGCAAAAATTATTATACAACATGATATAAAACAGTTTAGCTCCCACGAGCTCCAAATAACGTAATATTCATAACACTATTGGATTGGAAAAGGACGTCAGGGTGTGACATATATAGAGCATTTGGTTTCCTTTTAATAAACATGAGAATGGTATTTATAGTCGCAAGGCCAGAGTGTGTACGACCTCACTCTCTGAGAACCAGATGTTGGCACAGCTGCGGGCTACCCTCCAGCCTGTTGCATACTGGTCAAATGCACTCCCTTCTCATATGCTATGTTACGTAAGAATACAGCCTGTTCTCTCAAACTTTTAAATGTCTATAAGACAACTCACATTATATTTACGCAAATCTTTCAAGTACTTTGCTCACATCCTATTGGATCATTATGTTAATTTCTTAAACTTGTTAAGTTCAATCCAAATGTTTAATTAGCTCTTAAATGTTTATAACAAAATCACATAAATTATTTATAACAATTAGAAATTGTTTATAATATTTGTCAAAGACAATAAAAATATTATAAGCACGCCTTTAACATCATTCTCGTTTCACATTATTTTCAAAAATATTTACAGCAATTATTTACAATATTAACATTTAAATTGTTTAAATTATTAATTTAAGAAATACATTAACCACATGTTCATTCGGTTGGTAATTTTCATAATCGTGTTTAATATAATCGACCTATGAAGGTTAGTTATACATGTTAATGTCACAATCTGGTTTAATAAAGGTTTTAATAATGATTTGTGACGGCAACCTTCATTCAAAATCTTATCTCAAATTCTTTCAAAACTCGTGTTAATTATAACAGTAATTCACTTGATTAATTTTCAACGAACTATGACAATCTTACTCCAGCGGAAAATCCTTCGCTAACAAGTTAATGCACAATCTGCATTAAAAATATGCCCAAAATCATCATATATTAATCTATATGGCATTAAAAACTTCCACATAACTTACAAAAACTTCCACAAATAATTCTTTAACATTTATTCCTGTGGGAACTTCCTTCATATTCAAGGGCATTATACCTCAGCGACTTTCAACACGCGCTGCACTAGCGATTATACATTCATAGTTCCACTTAAAAATTCTAATAATCATTAATTGTTTCAAAACTGTTTTTTATTTAACCTTCGTGGATTTCATTCATGAACCGAAATGAAGTCAAAACTTGCCAATCACAAACAAATTTAATAGTGAATACGCTTATATACGCCTGTCTGGTCTATCAAAATTTAAGATTAACATCTTAAAAGAAATTGTAGTATGAAAATACTATCATCAAATAAAGTGCGACTAAAATGCAAAGTAGTCGAATAGAATCCAATTAGACTGGGGAATGCAAACATCGTTATATAATTCTCTAATTGAGAAAAACTCCTAACAAAAGTACTTGACTTTAATGCATTTAATAATTCATTATTAAAGTTACTCTTTCACAAAAGTGTCTATGATGCAATGTTCATTCATAACTGACGGTAAATGTCTGTGTTGCAATCAATACAAATAACGACTAGTATTTCCAAGATCGTCGACAACGTAAGAGATTTTAACGCTCTAAAATCATTTAAATGTTCTTCCTTCTTGATGATGACAGAAAATTGGTCAAAGTAATTAAACTGGGGTAGAATTACTTTAATAAAATGACACGCTGTCTGAATTTAAATCTGCCATAAAAATCATTAACTTACAGTCAAATCGTGACTACAAAAAATATTAATTACTGAAAAATCTAAATATCAGTCTCAACTGATTCAAAATCGTTAACTATGCCCATGACATAACAATGTCTTAATAAATCGTCGAAAAATGCAAAACTCATCAAGGTGTACTGAGAATAAGAATCTCAACAAGAAAATAGGGCAAAATACATGAGGATAAAAATATGGGAAAAATAGTTGCTCAAACATCATTAGTAAACTCAAATACAATAAACGTTCACGACTACCTTATCTGCCGATTGACGTTCCAGAGGAAAATTCCCCAAAGAAGACTGCTGATGGATCCATTTCACCACGTTAAAGTTGAGCTCCATCCTCGAAATAGGAAATAGCACCCTCGGAGAATCGAACTGCTTCCTTCTCCGGAAATCGCTCTGCTCCTCGAAGACGAATAGACATCCTTCCGGCAATAATCTTCTTTGTGAGTCGGGACACCCCTGACCTCTCTTGAAAAATTCCCTGAAGTTCCAGTAGACAATCGCCATGAAGTTTTGTAGAAATTTCCGAAGAAATTATTCATATTCAGAGTATGAAATTGTTTCTATGGCTGTTCGATGGTATTCAGCCTTTAATTACGAAACATGGGTGTAGATGGTATTCACCGCATGTTCGCTTGTGTGGAATAGCAATTAGCGAAGTTCCATGTCGCTATCTTACTCCGTTGAAGTATGTCCCAATTGCAATAAGCCCTTTTAGCCTTCCATCTGCTCTTCGGTTGTAGTGTCAGAAGAACAAACTGCCGTATTCAATTGCTCCATTATACTGTATCGTTCTGTAACCAAGCAATCTGAAGTCTTTCTATTCCACTCGCAGCGTCAGCCGTTGCGTTGATTCTGGCTATACAAAAGTGCTTCTCTTGTGGCGAGATAATCACTTTTGTCAGTCCTATAAAACTGCTAATATCTTTTAAACTAATCGGTCGAAATTGTTCAGCTTTTCTCTATAACTGCATGTAGCACTGCACAATACAATTAGCTTATCGGTGACCGCTAACTGTTCGAAGCTAAACTTGTAGAAGCTTTCTAAGGTCCGTTTCAACTTCACCTAGTTTGACCTGGATCTCGTTAATATAGTGGCCTCGCCACGCGTTATAAAGACGATTCTTTTCACTGCTGTTCACTTCGACGTCTCACTATAATGAATGTATAAGAAAAGAACTTTCACAATTATACTTCGATGATCTGAGAATGAGATCTCAGAATGATCAGAGAACGAAAAAGACTCCTCTCTTCTGCGCAAGCCCTTTTATTAACTTCTCGAGGGGCGTTTCCATCACTTCCAAAGCGTGATACTGCGTCATCGCTAGAAATTCCAACTTCGTTCATACATGACGGATTTTCAAAATTCAAAAACTGAAAATAAATTTCACCAAAATTCCAAATCAATGCTTTTACTGCAAATGGATTTCCACAATTCTGCATTCCAAAAGTAATAAAAATACCATAGTTTCAGCAATCTCCGTCTTCCTTTAAACTATCGTTGATTGGTTCAAGCCTCTCCTCCAATAGCATAGTTTCTTCCTCAGCAGAATTCCTCGTTTCCTGCGACTGCGTCGTAAATCTTGGAACATTCTCGACTAAATGCTGACGTCACTGAGAATCTCAGCTCAAGTAGCCTGCTGGCATAACATATACGTCATCCGTGCTTACGTCATGACTACCCACGTCATAACTATGACAGCCATAACTCTCCTTATAATTTCAAATATAGCCACCGTGGTCTCTACATAATTCAATTACGGGGGCATTCTCCTCTCACCACGTTTTAAAAACAGTTGCAAATTGTTTTTAAACTCAATGTTACAAGTATCTCAACTCTCTTGAACACGAAATTGAATTATTACTGGCTTACTCTAGGATAGTATCTTTTCAAATTTCCAGCATTGAACTTGCCGTAAACGACATTATTCTCATCATCGTAGAGTTCGTAACAGTTGTTTCCATAAGCGTTCGTAATCCTAAACGGCCCCAGGAACACTAATCCAAACTTGGGGTAGATTTTCTTGGACATATCAGCCTTGACAGGTCTGCGTAATAATACAAGATTTCCAACTTGAAAGGGTGTACCAAAACGTTTTCCAGCTACTCTTTTCAATCGTTTCTCTGCTGCTTTCTGGAGTTGTTCCTTTGCCTTGTCAATCCTCTGTTGTCTTCCTAGGTCGGGATCTCTAGGTATGTGGTTGAATAGATTATCCCACGGCCTTTCTGGGTTTCTTCCTAGATGAAGTCGCATTGGCACTTCTCCTGTGCTCTCCTGCACTGTAGAGTTCAGACATTCCTCAATAAGGGGTACAAATCTCACCCAACCAGAATGATCATTTGGACAGAAAATTCGACAGAATTTCGAAAATTCAGCCATATATCTTTCTGAGGAATTCGATTCAGGGTAACGCACGCTTGAAAATAAGTGCTTAATGCCAAGCCTTTCCATATCCGCTGCAAATTCCACGGTCGTAAACTGCGTTCCATGATCTGACAGTAGATATTCCGGTATACCAGCTTTAGGAAATACAGCATTTTCCAGTCTGCTTACTACGTTCCTCGTGTTAGCTTTCTGCATGGGACTCATTGTAACAAATTTTGAGAAAACATCCACGGTCACCAACAGGTATTGGTTACCCTGGTATCCCTTCGGACAGGGGCCAAATATATCCGTCGCCATAAGTTCGTTTGGCTTAGAAGGAATCATCGCCTTCGGTTTTCCCTTTAATAAAGCAGAAGCATACTTTGCTCTTTGACATTTGTCACAGGATCTAATGACCTTGGCAATACTGGAACGCATGTTAGTCCAGATAAATCTCTCTTTAAGTGTATTAAGAGTTTTATCTAAACCGGCATGTCCAGTTGCATGATGAGCTACCCACACTAAATTAACAACAAGTTTAGGTGGCACGACTATTCGAAGTTTTGTATGCGCAGAGTCAGCATACTTGCATACAATGTCTCCACTCAAGACAAAGTGTCGTGAATTTCTCCGTGTAGCCTCATAGTCAACATCCGTATTGTCCATGTAACCCTTGAGGAACCTGTACATTTTCCTTATTGGAGCGTGTCTCTTCTGTGACACACCGATTCGGGCTAACCTCCTAACGGTTTCTTCATCTTCTTGCTCCAATTGTACATGGTGTATCTGCACATTTTTAATGGGGTTACGTGATAGAGCATCAGCCAGTAAGTTATCTTTCCCAGGCTGGTGGACGATAGTAGCGTTAAACTGTTGGGTGAACAAAGCCCAACGTGTCAATCTATCACTCGACATGTCAGTTTGCAACATAAACTGTAGTGCTTTATGGTCAGTAATAATGATGACCTTATGTCCCAGCAGGATTTTCTTCCAGGCTTGTAAAGCTGTCACAAAAGCTAACGCTTCAAGCTCTGTCGTGAAGTAGTTTTCCTCGTGCTTTTTCAACTTCCGACTAGTGAACGCAATGTAGTGCTTATTGCCTGCCTCGTCTTTCTGGTATAAGACTGCACTAATGCCTATTCTTGATGCATCAGACTCAATATAGAACACCTTCTCAAAGTCTGGGTACTCCAGTTTCACATTATTTTTGAGCATCTCTTTTGCTTTCTCAAAAGCCTCGTCTGCAGCGGTACTCCATTTCCATCTGTTGTTCTTCTTGAGTAAGTCATACAGAGGAGCCATAATTTCCGAGTATCTTGGACAGTGGCTGCTAATAAATTGGCATGCACCTACAAATTCTCTGACTTGTTTCACCTTAGTTGGCTTTGGAAATCTCGTGATCGCATCTACTTTTTTCATGTTTGGATGATATCCATCTTTATCAATAGTATGCCCCAAATAATTTATCTCCTTCTTCAAAAATTGACATTTTCCAAAGTTCACCTTGATGTTGGCCTCCCTTAAATTCTGGAACAACTTTCTCAAGTGCACTAAATGTTCTGCGGCATTGGGTGAAGATACGATTAAATCGTCAATGTAGCAGATTACATTTTCTTTCACTTCGTCAGTGAGCTTACTATCAAGTGCTCGAATAAGTGCTGGTCCACTGTTAACCATTCCAAAAGGCATTCTGGCAAAGACCCATGACGTCTGGTCAAATAGGAATCCAGTGTACTGCATACTATCCTCTTCTAGTTGAACTTGATAAAATGAAGACGTCAAGTCAAGAACGCTGAAACAAGCTCTCCCTTTGAATTTCCGAAGCAGATCTCTAATCTTGGGTGGTCTGTCATTTTCTGGAAGAATCTTCAAGTTGATGGTCCTGGCATCGAGACAAAGACGTATCTGACCATTACTTTTCTTCACTACTGTGATGGGGTTTATATAAGACGACGCCTGTTTTCTAATAATCCCGTCTACCTCCATTTTTCTGATTAACCCTCGTACTTCTTGATAGTATTTCTCAGGAATGGGGTATATTCTCTTCTGGTAAGGGGTTTCATCTGTCAGCCTTATCTTGTACTTATAATCCTTAATCAATCCAGGCTTTTCATCGAAAATATCTCGGAATTCCTTTAACAGATCCTCAAATTCCCCCTGAATTTCTTCAAATCCTTCAGTTTTTCTACTGGGTATTTCTTCTAAATTTTCCACTTCATTAATTATTGTATTCAAGATTTCTTCCCTAAGGTCTATTTCCAGACTGTTTTTCACGTCCTGTTCTTCTATCTCTTCTGTGATTATGTACCCATCATTAAAGCTAATACTTCTGTTCTTCATGTCAATAATAGCTCCGACCTTCGATATAAAATCGATTCCAAGCACCATATCAAAATTGATCTTGCTCACCACAATGAAGATCTGTTCATAATTCCTTCCATTGATCTCAAAGTTCAATAACACTTGAATCTTGCATTTCACTGCCTTATCTTGGAATATCCCTCTCACTTTGACGGTAGAAACAGGTAGAACTGTCATGTTCTCTCCTCTTAGCAGACTTTGATAACATTCCTCTGAAATGATGGAAATAATAGCACCAGTATCCATCAGGGCTTTGTACTGCTGTCCATCTATCCGTACAGCAATAATAGGTAAGGCACATGGTCTTTCCTCTTTAACAATACCTCTCTCTTCTAGTAAATCTTCATCGGTAACTTCGTATATCTCATTAATCGTAATCAGGTGTGGTGTGGCAATGTATTTACAGGTTCTCACTGACGTTGAGAAATCGGCGTTTTTTTTTTTTTTGTGTTACCGACCTCAAAATTCTGTTGGCTCGTAGAAGGCCCAGGATCGATTACAACATCCTGCCTTTTCTTTTGATTGTCAGCTTCTTTATCCCTTAATTCTTTTAAGTATTGCTGGCTTTCCTTCTCTCTTTGCTGATACTGATCGGGTGTCATAACCTGACCTTGAGTATTCTGGTTTCTATTTTGGTTTTGGTTATTCCTATTATAGTTACGGTTATACCCATTATTGTTGTAATATCTGCCTCTTCCATTGTAGTTTCCTCGGTTGTAGTTCCAACCTCTTCTCTGTTGATACGGTCGGTAACCTTGTGATCTGTAATTTCTAAACTGATTATTCCTGTGAGGACCTACATTGTCAGTTTTCTCCTCCTCTGGCTTGTCAGTTTGTTGGACTTGGTCCATGTATACCGTATTGATTTCTTTAAACTCCTGCCTTTGACCTTTCTGGACTACGTTAGGCATTGGACTTGTGTAGTCTAACCTTCTTAGTAATTCATCCATGCTGGATAAATCCCTGATGTTGGACGAAATTATAAGTCTTCTCACCTCAATTGGCAGCATACGAGAAATCGCATCTATTAGTTGCTCCGTGGACAATGGGGGTTGCAAAAATCTCAAGCGGGACAACTGACTCGTAAAGAAATCAGCGTACCTCGTTGGAAGAGTACCTGAGTATTTTCTTGAATACACCTCCGCTCTTAACGAATTCTGCGCTTCTATGGACCAAAATCGTTTGATTAATGCCTCTGCAAACTCGTCAAAGTTACTGAATGTGTATCTAAATGCGCGAAACCATTCAAGGGGTCCTCCAATCAGATATCTCTCTACTATCTTCATCTCTCTCTCTCTGGGAATGTGAGCTTCGATGAAATAATCTTTGAGATTCCTTATATACTCTATAGGTGTCAAACTATCAGTGTTACTGAATTTTTGTGGTTTGTCCTCGAAATTCCTGATGACCGTCACGTTCCTCGGATATGAATCCGGATAGTTTTTCCCACTATCTCGATAGTTCCACTCAGGTTCCATATTCCTCTCGTCATCCTCCTCTCTGAATCTGGATACACGTTCTTCAGGAGTCACGTCTCTTTCTTCTGGCTCTAGGTTATGTCTTCTAGCATAATTCCTATTCAATTCGCAAGCTAAGCCTTCTGTATCCTTGTCAGTGATTTCCGTTAAGACTTTCTTGATAATCTCTTCTTTGTAGTTCTGCATTAAACTCTCCTAACTTCAAATTTTTCAGTTTACTCGTCGTTTCATTTACATCCGAGACAACTTTATGCATCTGTTCCTCTAATGTAGATTTTAAAGTTTGCATATCCTGATCTAGTTGTGTTCTATCGTCAACTTGTTTATCGGATAGCGAATTTATCCTGACGCTTAAATCTTTCCTAATCTGTACTACTTCATTGTTAATTTCTATCTGCGTACTGGCAAGTTTTCTTTCAATCCTTTCCTGAATTTGGGTTACATGTTCCCCACTTGACTTATTCCACTCGTCTTTCCATACCGCTACGTTTGCTGTTAACATTTCGGCTATGTCTACTTCGATATCCTCTTTTAATACTCTATTGTGGTCTAATACCTGGGTTCTCATGACCTCTACGTCATACTTCAACTCTGCTAAAGACGTTGTTGTTCTAACTGATTCATCGACTAATCTAGTCGCTAATGCAGTTATATTACGCGTACAAAGAGTTTTTGAGTTTTCGATTTCTTCCCTGACTTTATTTACATCAGTTTGGACTTTAGTAATATCTACGAAAACTGTGTTGACCTCTACCTGAATCTTAGTTATGTCACTTTGCACCTCAGTTATATCCGCACGAATGTTATTAATGTCTACCTGAACATTGGATACATCAGTTCTAGCTTTTTGAATTTCTTTTTGGACTTCCTCGACCTTGTCTTGGACAGTCGCTACATCGTTTTTGACAACAACTACTTCGGCTCTAGCACAAGAAATATCCCCTCGGACATTAGCTACATCTAAATTTAACATTGTAAGGTCTTTCTGTACCTTAGACACATCAAATTTAACATCATCAACACTTTTATGCACAATAGACACATCTTTATGGACATTAGACACGTCTGTACGCATGTCCGTTACAGTATTCTCAATTCCTAGGGTATTAATCTGTAAACGCGACATATTATCCTCCAAATTAGCAGCACTAGTTTGGATACCTTTCAAACTTTCACCCATGATAGCTTTCAAATTACTAGCATTCTCCTCCATTCTTGCATTCAAATTAGCAGACAAATTACTAGCATTTTCCTCCATCATCTGCTTCATGTTAGCAGACATCTCCTCTAACATTTTCTTCAAACTTTCATCTGCCATTACAATATTATTCAAAAATGGATTGCTGTAGGGACATACATCAAAAGAGCAAAATAACAACATTTGAGCAACACTTTTCACCATATATAATTTTGATCAATTTTCTGTCTTAAATCTAACTTATAACTACCTTATAATTAACCTTCGAAGATACTTGAAACAAACTCAAGCACATGTTCAAATTTCCCTGGTTCATTTTAAAATATCCTAACACAAATAATTTACATTTACAATCCAAATAATTTAAATTTATCTTTAATATGACTGAAATGTCATAAGCCGGTCAAATAAAATAAGATTCCAGATCATAGGCGATTTTCCTAAGTTTCCAGCCTATTTAACCTTTCTCAAGTTGAATAAGATCTGATCTTTTCTGAGTGTAATTTTCCTTATACAATTACAACGTTTAATTCCTATATAATCACACTCTTAAATTCTACAATTGGCCTAGACATCTAACAAAGAATCAACCTCTTTATTTGAGTCAAATTGAACCTCACGTTTTAGGTTTGCCACTCTTTCTGGCGTTCAACCTGGTAATCCAGTTATGTTGAATCGAGCCCCAACGTTTTAGGTGCGCCAATCTTTCTGTCCCCGTTTACCTGGATAGTAGGCTGTCAGATATCCGCCCCCTCAATCGGATTGCCAATTATCAATCGCACCGGCACAGTTACATCAATGAAAATGGCACTGACAGATACTATCGAGATAAGAGCACAGAAGTTCACAGGAAATCATTGTGGAACACACCAAAATAGACGGGGGTTCATACTTACCGTTACTTACCTCTTAATTATCTCGGGGTTTGAGTTGACAACAGGATCACTAAAGTCTGTTCACACAATAACCTCCACCATGACATTTAAAAATGAGCCAGAACGAAGACGAGAACTTTGAACTGTACAAAAGCTTTATTTCTAATAAAGGGTATGATTTTACTAACACAACAAAAACAACGTGGCTATCAGTAGCCCAAGTCAATCTGACTACGTCCTCCTATATGACTTGCAAAAATTATCATACAACATGATATAAAACAGTTTAGCTCCCACGAGCTCCAAATAACGTAATATTCATAACACTATTGGATTGGAAAAGGACGTCAGGGTGTGACATATATAGAGCATTTGGTTTCCTTTTAATAAACATGAGAATGGTATTTATAGTCGCAAGGCCAGAGTGTGTACGACCTCACTCTCTGAGAACCAGATGTTGGCACAGCTGCGGGCTACCCTCCAGCCTGTTGCATACTGGTCAAATGCACTCCCTTCTCATATGCTATGTTACGTAAGAATACAGCCTGTTCTCTCAAACTTTTAAATGTCTATAAGACAACTCACATTATATTTACGCAAATCTTTCAAGTACTTTGCTCACATCCTATTGGATCATTATGTTAATTTCTTAAACTTGTTAAGTTCAATCCAAATGTTTAATTAGCTCTTAAATGTTTATAACAAAATCACATAAATTATTTATAACAATTAGAAATTGTTTATAATATTTGTCAAAGACAATAAAAATATTATAAGCACGCCTTTAACATCATTCTCGTTTCACATTATTTTCAAAAATATTTACAGCAATTATTTACAATATTAACATTTAAATTGTTTAAATTATTAATTTAAGAAATACATTAACCACATGTTCATTCGGTTGGTAATTTTCATAATCGTGTTTAATATAATCGACCAATGAAGGTTAGTTATACATGTTAATGTCACAATCTGGTTTAATAAAGGTTTTAATAATGATTTGTGACGGCAACCTTCATTCAAAATCTTATCTCAAATTCTTTCAAAACTCGTGTTAAATATAACAGTAATTCACTTGATTAATTTTCAACGAACTATGACAATCTTACTCCAGCGGAAAATCCTTCGCTAACAAGTTAATGCACAATCTGCATTAAAAATATGCCCAAAATCATCATATATTAATCTATATGGCATTAAAAACTTCCACATAACTTACAAAAACTTCCACAAATAATTCTTTAACATTTATTCCTGTGGGAACTTCCTTCATATTCAAGGGCATTATACCTCAGCGACTTTCAACACGCGCTGCACTAGCGATTATACATTCATAGTTCCACTTAAAAATTCTAATAATCATTAATTGTTTCAAAACTGTTTTTTATTTAACCTTCGTGGATTTCATTCATGAACCGAAATGAAGTCAAAACTTGCCAATCACAAACAAATTTAATAGTGAATACGCTTATATACGCCTGTCTGGTCTATCAAAATTTAAGATTAACATCTTAAAAGAAATTGTAGTATGAAAATACTATCATCAAATAAAGTGCGACTAAAATGCAAAGTAGTCGAATAGAATCCAATTAGACTGGGGAATGCGAACATCGTTATATAATTCTCTAATTGAGAAAAACTCCTAACAAAAGTACTTGACTTTAATGCATTTAATAATTCATTATTAAAGTTACTCTTTCACAAAAGTGTCTATGATGCAATGTTCATTCATAACTGACGGTAAATGTCTGTGTTGCAATCAATACAAATAACGACTAGTATTTCCAAGATCGTCGACAACGTAAGAGATTTTAACGCTCTAAAATCATTTAAATGTTCTTCCTTCTTGATGATGACAGAAAATTGGTCAAAGTAATTAAACTGGGGTAGAATTACTTTAATAAAATGACACGCTGTCTGAATTTAAATCTGCCATAAAAATCATTAACTTACAGTCAAATCGTGACTACAAAAAATATTAATTACTGAAAAATCTAAATATCAGTCTCAACTGATTCAAAATCGTTAACTATGCCCATGACATAACAATGTCTTAATAAATCGTCGAAAAATGCAAAACTCATCAAGGTGTACTGAGAATAAGAATCTCAACAAGAAAATAGGGCAAAATACATGAGGATAAAAATATGGGAAAAATAGTTGCTCAAACATCATTAGTAAACTCAAATACAATAAACGTTCACGACTACCTTATCTGCCGATTGACGTTCCAGAGGAAAATTCCCCAAAGAAGACTGCTGATGGATCCATTTCACCACGTTAAAGTTGAGCTCCATCCTCGAAATAGGAAATAGCACCCTCGGAGAATCGAACTGCTTCCTTCTCCGGAAATCGCTCTGCTCCTCGAAGACGAATAGACATCCTTCCGGCAATAATCTTCTTTGTGAGTCGGGACACCCCTGACCTCTCTTGAAAAATTCCCTGAAGTTCCAGTAGACAATCGCCATGAAGTTTTGTAGAAATTTCCGAAGAAATTATTCATATTCAGAGTATGAAATTGTTTCTATGGCTGTTCGATGGTATTCAGCCTTTAATTACGAAACATGGGTGTAGATGGTATTCACCGCATGTTCGCTTGTGTGGAATAGCAATTAGCGAAGTTCCATGTCGCTATCTTACTCCGTTGAAGTATGTCCCAATTGCAATAAGCCCTTTTAGCCTTCCATCTGCTCTTCGGTTGTAGTGTCAGAAGAACAAACTGCCGTATTCAATTGCTCCATTATACTGTATCGTTCTGTAACCAAGCAATCTGAAGTCTTTCTATTCCACTCGCAGCGTCAGCCGTTGCGTTGATTCTGGCTATACAAAAGTGCTTCTCTTGTGGCGAGATAATCACTTTTGTCAGTCCTATAAAACTGCTAATATCTTTTAAACTAATCGGTCGAAATTGTTCAGCTTTTCTCTATAACTGCATGTAGCACTGCACAATACAATTAGCTTATCGGTGACCGCTAACTGTTCGAAGCTAAACTTGTAGAAGCTTTCTAAGGTCCGTTTCAACTTCACCTAGTTTGACCTGGATCTCGTTAATATAGTGGCCTCGCCACGCGTTATAAAGACGATTCTTTTCACTGCTGTTCACTTCGACGTCTCACTATAATGAATGTATAAGAAAAGAACTTTCACAATTATACTTCGATGATCTGAGAATGAGATCTCAGAATGATCAGAGAACGAAAAAGACTCCTCTCTTCTGCGCAAGCCCTTTTATTAACTTCTCGAGGGGCGTTTCCATCCCTTCCAAAGCGTGATACTGCGTCATCGCTAGAAATTCCAACTTCGTTAATACATGACGGATTTTCAAAATTCAAAAACTGAAAATAAATTTCACCAAAATTCCAAATCAATGCTTTTACTGCAAATGGATTTCCACAATTCTGCATTCCAAAAGTAATAAAAATACCATAGTTTCAGCAATCTCCGTCTTCCTTTAAACTTTCTTTGATTGGTTCAAGCCTCTCCTCCAATAGCATAGTTTCTTCCTCAGCAGAATTCCTCGTTTCCTGCGACTGCGTCGTAAATCTTGGAACATTCTCGACTAAATGCTGACGTCACTGAGAATCTCAGCTCAAGTAGCCTGCTGGCATAACATATACGTCATCCGTGCTTACGTCATGACTACCCACGTCATAACTATGACAGCCATAACTCTCCTTATAATTTCAAATATAGCCACCGTGGTCTCTACATAATTCAATTACGGGGGCAGTACCATCCCGGCATTTGCCCGAAGACGAAGTGGGAAACCACGGAAAACCACTTCGAGGATGGCTGAGGTGGGAATCGAACCCCCTCTACTCACTTGGACCACCCGAGGCTGAGTAGACCCCGTTCCAGTCCTCATACCACTTTTCAAATTTCGTGGCAGAGGCGGAAATCGAACCCAGGACCTCCAGGGCGGCAGCTAACCTTGCTGACCGCTACGCTACGGAGGCGACGGTTTCCCTTTTTCACCGGCAAAATGCCGGGACGGTTCCTTTCAACAGGTCCAAGATCTCTTCCCTGAACCTACCTTAATAAGACCCAAGTTGGCGGTCCTACCATCATTGTATCCTGCTCCCAGAAATGATCCTTCGCATAATCCGTACGTAAAGCCAAGTTGAGAGGATAAGCAATTAAAAAACTAAGGAAAGCATATTTGTAGTTGAAATGATCACAATAAAGACAAACAATTTGAAGTTGAAAACGTACAATTTTCGTAAGTACATATACGACGTTCTGGTCAATTGAACATAATCGCGTATGACTTATTTTCACTGGTAATAATTAATCAGTCGCCTCCGTAGCGTAGCGGTCAGCGTGGTTAGCTGGGAGGTCCTGGGTTCGATTCCTGGCTCTGCCACGAAATTAGAAAAGTGGTATGAGGACTGGAACGGGGTCTACTCAGCCTCGGGTGGTCCAAATGAGTAGAGGGGGTTCGATTCCCACCTCGGCCATCCTCGAAGTGGTTTTCCGTGGTTTCCTACTGTGAAGTGTCTCAACCCTAAACTCCTGTCATTGCTGGGGAACTCGGAGTAATAGTAAATGCGAGAGGACACACAATGTCAATCAGCCGACCAAAGGTTCTTGGTTCGATTCTCGTCTCTGTCAAGTAATTTAATTTTGGTCTGAGGATTGGTACACTCAGCCACGTTAGGAAAAACTGAAAAGCGAGTTCCATTCCCTCCTAAAAGTGGTTTTCCGTGGCTTCTCACTTTTACTCCAGGCAAACGCCAGGATGGTTTCCAACGGTCACGGCTGCCTGCATCCAAATTCTGCCTCAATTACAAATACACACACTACTACAACCATCACAACGACACAAGTTGTCAAACAGATTAGATTCCACACACACAGGGCTAAAAGACCACGATGGCGCAAAGTCCCTAAATGAATCAACAACCAACGAAAAGTACAGTTGTGACTAAAAATACCATCCCTGACTAACCAATGACTACCAGTATCTGTAAGCTACTTTTCTCCTATTGTAGCAACTCAAGGATGCCAACAATTATTCTTCAGGACGAAACAGAGGGTTTCAAAAACAGAAAATGTGTATGTTGTTATTTAGTGGCCATTATTTTAGAGGTTGCAACATCGTGGTAATTAATATCCCCTTGTATTTGAGCGTGTGTGTGATAACATGTGCTATTGTGATGGCTGTACTAGTGTGTGTATTTGTAAATTGGGGATAGGATTGGGAAGGAGGCGACCGTGGCCTTCAGTTAGGAACCATCCTAGCCATGAGTAGAAGTGGGGAAACAACGAAAAATCACTTCCAGTTCTCATCTTCTCAAGTTTTGTCACGAGGCTGAGTACCCCATTCTAGCCCTCCACCTTTTTTTCTTGTGTTACTATGGTGTCTGAACAAGTGCATTTGTAAACTGGAGGTTGGATTTTAAATGAAGCGACCGTAACTTTAAATTGCCAGAAGAAGCGGGGAACCATTCTATTAATCCCACGAAACGTATGCATACATATGCCTGAATAATACACCGTTTGATAGCTAATTAACCAACTTCTTCTTCTTCTTCTTCTTCTTCTTCTTCTCTATAAATATAGTAGACCTTCTGTCTGAACAATTTGAATTTTTGGCGAAAACTTTGTATTCATCCCGGATGAGGTGTATACAGTAGTGAAAAATATATCCTCAGTTTGAATATTGTCTATTTACCTGTTGTTACGGGTCGGCGTCTAAACTACTGGAGCGAATAGCATGAAAATTCGTATGTAAATTAATTGTGTAATACATAAGGGTGAGTGGGTTAACAGGAAGCCTCAAATCCCATCAGTAGTCGATTGTGCATTCTCGACTTCACAGTGCCAGGTATGAGAACGGCTTGGTGATTTATTTGCTGATGCGAGTCTCAAAGAAGCCTGAAATAAGAAGTCACAAGATTATATCTATCAATCACTTCACACCGATCGTGGGGTGCAGATTTTTTTCCTTCTGCCAGCTGGCGTGAGTCAGCGATAACGGGTTGGTCTTAAATCTGAACTCGAGCTCGGCTGCCGGTTCGAATCCGACCACGGGCATGGATGTTTATATTATGCAGTCTTTAATTGTAAGCCAATTTAATTTTTATGATATAATACGAGGACAGATCAAAAAGTAAGTTGCACTTCCCAGTTATGGCCATTTATTACACCACCTGTACAACAGCAACACGCCTACATACAATGTAACGTCACTTTTCCACATAGTTTCCAAGAGACTCCAAACATTTCTGCGAACGCAAAACCAACTTGTCGATGCCGGCTGCATAGAAGGTTCCTCCAGCGTTCTGCAACCACACGGAGACAGCGGTCTTCACCTCCTCATCAGTCTGGAAACGTCGACCACCGAGCTCCGTTTTGAGTATTTAAACACCCTTAATTGCAATTGGACTGAGCCGGGATCGAACACAGAATCATCAGCTTTGAAGGTGAAACTTTATTCTACTGATCTACTCAGCCCAACATGGAGGCAAAATTAAATCAAGACTTTCTGAGAGGCATTTTCGACATAGTAGGTTTCTACTTCGTAAATTGAGCTGTCGCTTCTGTGTGGTGTTGGGAGTATGTGAAATGAGGTAGCCTACTTCTTTAGATGAAGTGCAGGGACGGATCAGTTTACATGTTTGTGTTTGTAAATAATTGTCTGGAAGTAATGAAGAATTGAGCTTAAAAATGTACATGGAATACGGTACGAAACCAAAATATTAAGACTTTGGGATTAGAAATCAGTAAGGTATTTATTTTTATAACTGTGGTGCCAAATATCTTATGATAATAGTTTTAAGGTGGTAATAAAGATTGAATTTGGTTTGGTCTTTATTTAGCATTTGTAAAATAATAGTGCATGTTTTACTTGGGGTGTTGTGAGCACCCCACCTACCCACTTACGTAACTCTTACCCACATACCTAAATAAAGGTTAATTAGACCAGCAGGTTATCAGTCGCCTGGGCGATCTGCCTGTCACCATACGCGGTTGAATATCTACATGAATGCACTGTGTTGCATCTTGCGTTCTGTCGACCACTTCCTACCAGTTTTCTTTATGGGTTTCTCTCTAAATTTATGGTTGGCTACTTTTGTCCTAAAAGCTCCACGATTGTCTATGATGTCTGTGATATTCATTTCTTGGTTTCTAGTTTCTTCTAGCCAGTTTATCTTGACCTTCTTTGAGTTGATTACTTTGAATAATCTCTTAGTCTGTCGCTGTTCATTCAGTAGATATGGCCATAGAATTCCAGGCGTCACTTCCGTACGGCATCAGTGAACCTGTCAGTGAAGGAGTAGAGGTCCGCTGTTCTCCTCTTAATCCACATTCCATTTTCTCTCGTGGGACCGTAAATTTTCCGGAGAATTTTCCGTTCATGTTTTTCAATATCTGCAATTTTAGAGTGGCCATCCAGGCATACGGTTTCTGAGGCATATAAAGCTTCCGTCAATACAACTCTATTGTAGTGTCGTAATTTTGCATTACGCGATAAGACTCTTTTGTTGTAGTAATTCCATGTCAGTCTGTACGCCTTATGGAGTTCGGTGGTTCTTTCTACATTGGCACTGCTGTCTAGTCCTGATGGTAGTATGATTTCTCCAAGATATTTGGAGGAGGAAACCTGTGCAATTGTGCCGGTTTCCAATTGTAGCGTAGTTCTTTTGCTATTTTGATGTAGATTTTCCGTGCACTTGGTTTTCTCGTACGGTATCTGGAGGCCTGCCTTTGATACTATATTGTGTAGTCTCTGTGTGGCATATCTTGCTTCATCCTTGCTAGATCATCAGCAAATGCTCAACATTTCACATTGACCTTGCTTCCCAAATTTCCGATAATAATAATAATATCGTATGGCCCCGGCTGCCGGGTGCAAGCTTTGTATTTTGACACCCAGAAGGTAGCTTGCATGTCGAATTTCGTTGTTGCTTGGATCACTATGAAAGTCAAGGAGGTTAGATATCCAAGCTCCTTGAACACTATAGCGCTTTCTAGTAGAGAAATGAGGAACTTGGTGATGGCGGAAACTCCCGAGATTAATTTTGCCTTTATGAACACGGCCTACTGAATTCAAATGGGTTCCTTGACATGCCAACATCGTATGACATGCGTGTCGTATTTTTGCCGCCTTTCAAAAATCACTTACCACGGCCAGGGGCGAACCTGCAATCTTGGGGTTAGTAGACCGACACGCTATCCACTCACCCACCGTGGCAAGCTAAATTTCCGATGTTCACACCCTTGATATCCTTTTCCCATCCTCTAATAACTTTGTCTAAAACTAAGATAAACAGAATAGGGGAGATGCCGTCTCCTTGACGAACGCCCGTACATATTTCAAAGGGCTCAGAGATTTCTCCAAGGAATTCCACTTTAGAGGTCGTATTCGTGAAAGTCTGCCGGATAAGTGCCCTGGTCTTCTTGTCCACTCCGAGTTCTTCTAGAGCAGTGTTTCCGAAACTTTTTTGAGTGTGAACCACTTTAAGAGATGAGAATCTCTCGCGTACCACCTAATGGTTGGGAGATATAGTATCTATAACCCCCACCACCACTACGTAGCAGACCAAAAGATGGATTGTAAATTGTGTTTGTTAGAGTTAGACTGTTAGAGTTAAAGTTCAAATAATAAAAAGTGTGTCCAGTTGTTGTATTATTTATTACGGTACAATAAGTATTCTGTTCAAACATTCAGAAATGACACTGTACAAATAATATTAATAAAAGAACTCTTAATAATTAAACATAAAAACCAAAGTTCAACTAACAACTTCTGTGTGAAGGGTGAGCTTGAAGATTAGACGCCAACTTAGGAATGTGTAGTTTAAGATTGCTGAGTCTCAAACGAAGATCGTTTTCCACTGTAAGGAGCCTATTCCGGTATGTAGTCTTGAGATAAACAAATGAAGAAAATGCAGTCTCACACAAGTACGAAGTACTGAAAGGCAGTAAATATCTAACTGTTTGGTCAGCTATGTCTGCATAGTCTGCACGCCTCTCAACCCAAAAGTTCACAAGAGCCATTTTTGAAAAAGTTTGCCTTAGTTCTGAATCACAATTCAATTCATAAAACTGCTCCTTATCTGTGGCCTTAAAGCCCTCGGGCAACATATCAATGTTTTTATATTTTTATATATATTTTTTTTTTTATATTTTTCGTAACGTATCCAATATTTCTTATATGTTTCGTACCGTCACCGCGTACCGCTGCAGCAGTACGATCGGTACGCGTACCACAGTTTGAGAAACGCTGTTCTAGAGTATCAAAAACTGTCTGTCTGTCTGTCTGTCCACAGAGTCATACGCCTTCTTAAATTCCACAAAAGTGACGAACGTGCTGGCACTTCTGCGAATCCTTAGTATCGTCTTCAAGTTCCATATTTGTTCTGCACATGATCGACCTTTCCTGAAACCCGCTTGACAACGTCGTCTTAACTGTGAACCGTTTTTCTTTTCCACCTGTAGTCTTACCTTTTTTTCTCTTTTCTTCGGCATGTCAATTATCAGAATTGTTCTCTTTTCTTCTTGGTTATTACTGGCCAGGGTAGCCGAGCAGATCAGTGGACATTTCTATAATTGCTGATCAAGGTTCGTTATAGTGATTTCTTACTATGCCGAATCGTGATCAGTGACACCTCTTTCCTTTCTTATCTTATTTTTTCGTCTCCTGTGACAACCGTTTGTTACTCTCAGGGCAGTCTTCTGTTTTTTATCTCCCTGGTAGGATCTTTTGGTTTGTGCACCCGCTCTCGTTTTCGAGATGCCTTGCCTTTTTATTCCGCTTTGACCCGTTCGTTTGTGTTTTATAAAGGTGCGCGTAGAGGTGCGAATCTAGTTCATTTAATGTAATTCCGTGATGCCGGATTAATGTTCATACCATCAAGGTAGGTTACGTATTTTTGTCTTTGCTCATTGTATGGAATACTAGGGCGTTTCGCCTACTCTAGTATGTCCATGGAGTATCTGTTTAGTTCCCGTTATTTCTTTGTCCCCATTTCGTCGTATCTTTTGTGTTGGTATTTGGTACGGTTTACTGAGTAGCGTGTGTTCAACAGTAAGACCTATGCCATGTCTCTTATCTTTTGTTTGCCTCCTATCTTAGGATTGCGTTTTCATATGCAAGTCCATGAGTTTGGCTTAATCCCTTTCTGACGTAACTTATTTTGATGGGTATCTTTTATTTTGTGTTGCAATACCTTTCTCGTAATTATTTTTAATATCGGTTACTTGCCCCTTTTTGTGTTTATTCTTTTACGTCATATCTACGCGCGCTTTTATTAATACTTCGTCCCCCTCGCACTCCCTCATCTCCTTCAGGGCTATTTGAGCTACCGTTCGCTTCTTTGACGGTAGACTCACTTTCCCGACTCTTTGTCTAGCCCTTTTAATCTTTATTTTTCAGAATGTAATTTTACTCTTTACGAGTATACTTTCCCAGATGTGTTCCCCCCTTTATCGTTTCTCCCTATCGATCTTGACATTTACGTTTCGGTCCTTTCGCCCGTTATTTTACCTAGTATCACAGGTTTGTCGCCCACTTAACCTCATTCATAGCATGTAATGCTTCCTCGTCATTCCTTGATGTTATCTCTTTGGTCAATACATTACCTCTTCTTTGCCAATGTATTGAGTATGTGTGCCTTATTTAGTCTTTATTTCTTTAGGCTAAGCTAAGCTAAGCTAGGCCCATAGTGTATAGCGCATTCGAATAGAACTTGCATTCACATGGCAGTGAATGTACGTTCAATCCATCGCCTCTGATACCTTCATAACCTTGGTCCGGTTTAATGGGCCCAGCGCCAGGCTAATCGGTACACACTTCCACTGCGAACTACATCTTGCGAAAGGCCAGACGCTCTGCTACCATTTTGTGCCGTCTGGCACGAACGGGTCAAAACGGAATAAAAAGGCAAGGCATCTCGAAAACGAGAGCGGGTGCACAAACCAAAAGGTCCTACCAGGGAGATAAAAAAACAGAAGACTGCCCTGAGAGTAACAAACGGTTGTCACAGGAGACGAAAAAATAAGATAAAAAGGAAAGAGGTGTCACTGATCAAGATTCGGCATAGTAAGAAATCACTATAACGAACCTTGATCAGCAATTATAGAAATGTCCACTGATCTGCTCGGCTACCCTGGCCAGTAATAACCAAGAAGAAAAGAGAACAATTCCGATAATTGACACGCCGAAGAAAAGAGAAAAAAGGCAAGACTACAGGTGGAAAAGAAAAACGGTTCAACTGGCACGATCTGTAGGGTAAAATGCCGACACTAGAGCGTCACAAAATCATTACCGTGTTATTATTATCGTTATTATTATAGTGTTAACGTCCTTTTATATTTATTGCTGCTTTAGAGACGCTGAAGTGCCGGAATTTTGCACCGAAGGGAATCTTTAACATGTTCTCGGACAATCCCGGCACGAAAAGCCATACGATAAATAAATAAATAAATAAATAAATAACGTTAAATCTAAGGTCTCTTACATTTAAGCACCCTCAAATGTCAACTGACTGTGATGGAATTCAATCCCGCAACCTAGGGCACCGCTTCACCAAGCAGCCAGCCTGCGTGAAATACCCCTGAGAACCTAGCTTATTGTGGCAGCTGATGAGTAATCTGTAACTTTGGGTAGGGTATACAAGCTTATATGACTGTGGGGCCTTGAAGCTTGACATTGAACACCTTGATCCCGCCAGAAGAACACATTAAGAAATGTAAGTAAAGAAATATTTGGTTATTCACGTTTACTTAAAAATTAAATTCTTATTTTTGTCAGCATCTAACAGAATCAATTTAACGGGTTTTCGACCCAAAACATGTCACAACCAACAAAGCGTCCCTGCGTACGGTAGGCTACTTGAACAAGACTGCGTCGTCCCTCACACACACTACTAAAGTGCAGTAATCAGGTTATCAGATAAATTCAATACACACTCAACTACATGGGGCTGATGATCAACATGTCCCAAGCCCCTAAAATGAATTAACAACAACCAGCAGTTCAATGTAACATTAGTAGCAAAGGTAAGGAGGAAATCTTCATTCGGCAGGTTACAAACGAGATAAGCTGACGTGAATTCAGGCCCTGTATACTGTATATGAATGTATAACTAGCAACCCGGCCCGGCTTCGCCCGGTATCATTTACTGTTTACCCAGCGTAAGCTTAAAAGGAGCACGGACGGCAGGTCCTAGACGCAATTCAGTATAGCCGAGGTGAACAGTGAAACTCCAAACACATACTCTTCTCTGAAGTCTTAAATCGACACGACTCGACAGTTTGATGCTGACCGAAGCTGGGGTGATAGTCTCCCTCACTAGCTCGTCAAGTCGATCTGAAGCTAGTAACTTAAATTTACACTGAATGGAGATTGTTGGAAGAAATGAAAACGTAAATACACTTATAGTGGGCGATGTATTAAAGTTAGAGAGAGAGATATGCTGTCGCGGACTCCTTTGTATAACTTTTCATGCTGAACAATTCTTACACACAGAGTACTGTATATATAGATATGTTTAACGGTTTGCCCAGCGTAAGCTTAAAAGGCGCACGAACGGCATGTTTTTCTTCGACTCGATTCACTGAAATCGTAACTGCTCGGCTTGCTTTGGTCATAAATGATTTTTTTCCCTACAGAAACCTTCCTCAAGTAATCCTTTACAGAATGGTGAAAACCGCATCAAAATATATCCAGTGATTGTCTAGATTACACGTTACATCCAAGAATCGGGGAATTTATATAGAGATGTCGCTGATACTTTGACTTGCGCAGGGAAGACCTCTTAAACATAGCAGTAGATAGATTCTTAATTATAACTTCTAATTCTTAATTAATTGTGGAAATAAAACTTGATTTAGGTACGTCTATATATAGCATTCTCGCTGGCGATGGCGGGCGAATAGTACCACTACACCAACGTCACCTGAACAGTCCCACTGCTCATTTTGTAAACTAGCGCACTTCCTCCACTCTCCAAGCTTCGTGCTCTTGTGGAGGGTGATGCTCTCACCATCAACCCCATCATCATCACTAGACTTAAGAGGTTCATGCAAATGCTTGTTTTTATTTAATGGTCATTAATGAGTATGGCATTATGATAAATAGGGCTCTGATTTTTAGGTAAATAAATATTTTTTATGTAAATACAAATACATAAATTCCTGCTTTACACTTATTAGCACATAAAAAAGACATAATATTTACACTTTTTTTATAATCAGTATGCTAGATCTTTCAGTTTATTGCATTTTTGTTCTGTATTACTTCAATGGGGGAAAACCTGTGTGCTATCTAATCTTAATGCAGAGCGTATGACAGCTTGCAACTGTGTTATTCTTAACTTGTCGCCCCGTGCCGCTCACTGTGGAAGCCGGGAATTTCCTTGCCCATAACCATATTGCACCACGTGCTAGACCTCCCCTCTCCCAACTACCTGGAACCAGTGTCACTCACATGCAGTTAATTTCTGGCACTGTGAAGTGTAAGCCAGTTCTACGATGCCTAAAGTAAAAACAAGAACAAGTTATCGTCTATGGCAGAATTTAAAAATAATTTTACTTCTGATGGGGGCGTTCTGTTCTTCCAACCATGTGGGAAAGCAATTATGGCTGAACAGCGATCTCAATTTACATTACACCTCAAGGGCAAGAAACTAATTGCGCAGTTTTGCGCCTTCAGAAGAAATGTTTCTTAATCGTCGGTCATTTGTGAGGACAACCTGAAGATGTATCTCGTTGTGTATTGTAATGCTTCAGCAGTCAGTGAAACATAGCTAGGCCTACTGCATATTGTTCGTATTCACATTAATAAATCAAATTATAATTAAATATTTTTATTTTTTGGTCACATATTTCAGGTATTTTTAATACATAAAAAATAAATATTTCCCGATTTTTAGCACCTAAATATCCAAGCCCTAATTATAAATCTCTACACATATCGTGGTCACCAGGCCCGTGAACTTTCAGTGCAGAGAAATTAGCATGATAGCCTGGGTTATTGTAGCGTCAGTACAATAATAATTATGTGCTTTAAATTGGAGCGAACATTTTGTAATTTAGTGCATATTTAAGCCTACTTAGTGCATAGAAGCATGCATATTTTGCCATTCGTACAGCATGAACTTCAGAGGTGTAATTTACCATCGTTTAGGTTCGAATATTTCACTGTTTTCAAAAACTTTACAGGTTATGCATGTCCTACTCTTCCTTTCAAGCATTCTTGGCTGTCACCGCGGAGGCCCGGGTTCGATTCCCGGCTCGGCCAAATAATTATTATTATATTTGAATTGCAACCAATGGCCATAGCGGGGTATTTTAATTGAACGCCCTTGGGCTTCCCATCAAGTTTAATTTCAAGTAGTTCCAACTTTGACTACCAGAGATGCCACTGTCACTGACACCTAGTGGCGAACGTGCCAAATAATATAGTGTATTTATGGTCTGAGGGCTGGAACGAGTTACACTCAGCCTCGTGAGGCAAAACACGGGCTTCCTACCTCAAAGTGGTGTTCCGTGGTTTCTCATTTCTACTCCAGACAAATGTTGGAATTTACCTACAGTAACTTAAGGCCACGGCCGTTTCTTATCCAAATCCTATCTCGATTACAAATACATACACTACTACAGACTACACAGTGACACAGCTTATCAGACAATTTCTACACACACCCATGTACACGGGGTACATGGCCACGATGTCGCAAAGTCCCTAAATAATCATCATCATCAACAACAGAATTTAGAAATAGTGGATCCGATTCCCACCACACCCATCCTATGTAGAAGTGGGTTTTCACTTCTATTCCTGGTGAATGCTGGGATGGTTCCTATTTTTTAGGCCACGGTCACCTCCTTCCAATCCTAGCCTCAATAAAAAATACATACGCCACTGCAGACACCACAATAACACAGGTTATCAGACAGATTCTCTCCCCCCCCCCCCCCAATACATGACCACGATGTCGCACGAGTCACTAAATGAATCAACAACAACCCAGATTTAAACCTGAGACAGTTCAGAACACTACAACGTGACGTTGCGTTTCTGTCCGAGCCGTTGCCAGTGTAGCGCGGGCGAGGAACTGGAACCATGACCTTGATGAAAGCCGGCTAAGCAGAGTTGTAGGCGGGCCCCACGCTAGCGTCCAGCTGGGCGCAAGGCGAGGCGAAAGCTGTCACAGTCACGTGTCTTATGGCACGCGAGCCGAAAACATGTCGCCGCAACACACGTGGTACACACCCAGCCATTCCTACAGGTCATTTTCAGTGAACGGAATAGGGTCGATGATATGTAGATAAACCTCCATTTTCTCTAATGTATTTCTTATGAAGTAAGTTGTAGCAAGGTAGTTAGAGAGAGTTGTAGTAGATTCATTTAAGGGGTTGGATCGCCGTGGTCATCAGCCCCATGTAGTTGGGCTTGTCTGATAACCTGTATTCCTGTGATGGTATTTTCTTTTCTTTCTCCGATATCCTCATTTTTTTGAGTGGTCGGATAGGAGATCTTCCTCCCCCCCCCCCCCGCCCCCCTCTTCTGTAGTGTAAAAGTGTGTTTTAATAGGGGCATGTGACCTCAAGGTTCCGTCTCTTAAAACAAGCGCCACCGCCACCACATTTGCAAGAAAGAAAAAAAAAAGTTTTCTGGATAATTATACTGTAAAACCCGCCTTCAACAGACCCTTTATTAAACGGAAACTTGTCTTAAACGGAAATATTTGACAGTCCCGTGAACTTAGAGCTGAAAACGTATTAAATTCCCTTCATTAAACGGAAACTGTATTACACGGACAACGGAAATCAAAATACGAAAAATTCCCAATTCCAGAATGCAATGTATAGAAAACAGTTGATTCTGTAGCTAGCAAGGAATGTGCAATTGGTCTTCCTCCTTTTGTTCTCCAACTTACACGTGTACGATTATTTTCCTGTTTTCTGTTGCCCAAGCCTTTCCCAATGCTCGCTTTAATAATCTGTCAACCAACAAATGCCTGACTTTATGGCCATTGTAAGTTTTGCTTGTACAGTACAGTACCGTACAGTACTAACTCGTAGCAGAAATATGTAAATACTGTACAACGCTGAATAAGGTACGTACACCATCTTATTTTTTTCTGATTATGTCCATTATATGCATGTTCATGGTTTAATTATTTTAGCATAGGCCTACCTGGATTAACCGGAAATCTATGTTTAACGGAAAATTTTGCAAGTTCCGTTCGTTTCCGTTTTACACTACAATCAGTGAAAGGACAGCTTGGACTCAACTCTGATACGAAAATTTTCAGTAGGGCGTTAGGGCGATCGACATTGTTACTTATAGGGTATTTAGCTCGAATCACCGGTATAGGTAACACTATAACATGGCAACAGATACCTTTGGTGATTAAATGGATGTGAATCCTATTCATACTATGCTCGAAAAGTAGCTGTCCCACAAGGTTCAAATCTAGGCCCTCTATTATTCTTGCCGCTTATCGATGATCTTACACGGTGTATTCAATATTCAAACGTTTTGTTATTCGCGGACGATGTTAACATTTTTAGAAATATTCAGACAGAGCAGAACTGTCAATTACTACAAGAAGATCTCAATAATGTAACATCCTGGAGAAAGTTAAATCCATTGAACCTCAACATAAAGCCTTTCAAGATTTGATTGCCGGCGGTCGAGTTGGGAATTATTCTTTGTTTACTTGTGTCACACTGTCAGTCTGCTCAGTTGACAGGTACAGTTGCGCGAGTAGGATATGACTCAGTTCGAGTAGCCTCAGTCATCGTTTAACTGTCCGTGGTGACATGAGCACCTGTGACGCTTAGCTGTGCTATTGCCAGGATTGTAGCGCGCAATGCTGCTTGACTTATGTGCAGACTACAGTCCGTCATCACAGTGTACCCCGCTTCGTTCCGCAAGGCTCCTGCTGCAATAAACAACAAACGCTTCGTTCAGCGCCAATCAAATCCTGAATGGCTAATATGATGATTTACTAGAAACATTCAGGTGATGTTTTGGTACAGGATATTGGATACGTGTCTCATTATTGACAATTCAATCAAAGACCTACAGTAGGAGTCCATTTTGATTTATAGCTAAAATTTCCGAAACGCATGAAATGGTAGCTAGTGCTTATAAAATGTTAGACTTAATAAGAAGAAATTCTAAAGATTTAGTCAACCCAGAAAGTATAAAATTATTGTTCAATTCCTTTGTTAGAAGCAGATTAGAATATGCATCAAACATCTGGAATCCCTGATACTTGAACCACATTGAAATGAAAATCCACAGCCTGCTTCCAGTCTCCGACCGGGTCAGGAATGGAATGAATGAAGCCCCCATCTAGCGGCGAGGATATGGAAGTGTGCCGGCTGCCAAAGCCTGTCGCACTCCTCTGGGGCAATGATTAAATGAATGACAGATGAAATGAAATGATAGTGGAGAGTGTTGGTGGAATGAAATTGTGACAGGGAAAACCGGAGTACCCGGAGAAAAACCCGTCTGCCTCCGTTTTGTCCAGCACAGATCTCACATGGAGTGACCGGGATTTGAACCACGGACCCAGCGGTGAGAGGCCGGCGTGCTGCCGCCTAAGCCACGGAGGTTCCCACTTGAACCACATTAATGTATCCTAATTGAAACGATTCAGAATTTTACTTCCTTCCTTCCTTCCGTAACTAAGTTTGCTATTCCTGAGTTTCTTAGTATGTGTCAAACCTACCTATCTCTTCTCTTCATTGGCAGTCACCAGAAACATCTCGCCTCTCCCACTAGTCTTAATACCCCTTCATTTGTTACTCTATCTACCCATCTGATCTTCATCATTCTCCTATAACACCACATTTCAAATGCTTCTATTCTCCTCTTTTCTGCTGCACCAACAGTCTAAGTTTCACTTCCATAGAGCGGTACGCTCCAGACAAAGGTTTTCAAAAATGACTTCAAATACCTAAATCTATATTCGATGTCAACAGATTACTTTTCTGTAGAAATGCTTTCCTTGCCTGATTCCTTTCGTCTGCATTCTATTATTTTTGTTTTGTTGATTTTCATCCTGAATTATTGCCTCAAGACGGAGTCTATGCCGTCTAAAAACGCATTCAAATCCTCTGGTGAATCGGCTATGATAACTAGGGCCCAGATTTTTAGGTGCTAAAAATCAGAAAAATATATTTTTTTTAATGTATTATAAATACCTGAAATATGTGACAAAAAGGTAAACATATGTAATTACAATTTAATTTATTATTGACAATATAAACAATACGCACCACTCACGAATGCAATTTATGCTATGCCTCAATGACTGCTTAAGAATGACATTACACAACGAGATACATCTTCAGGTTGTCCATCACAAATGGCCGACGATTACCGCGAAACACTTCTTCTGAAGGCGCGAAACTGCGGCATTATGTTTCTTGCCCTCCAGGTGTGGTGTAACTTGAGATCGCTGTTCAGCCTTGATTGCTTTGCACATGGTTGGCAGAACAGAACGCCCCCATCACAAGTAAAATAACTATCCTAAATTCTGCAACATACTGCTGCAGACGACAACTTGTAGTTGCTTTTACTTTAGGAATCGTAGAACTGCCTTACACTTCACAGTGCCAGAAATGAACTGCATGTGAATGACACTGGTTCCATGAAGATGGGAGGGGGGAAAGGTCTAGCACGTGGTGCTATATGGCTATGGACAAGGAAATCACCGGCTTCCACAGTGAGTGGGACGGGGTGACAAGATAAGAAAAATACAGCTGCAAGCTGACATACGCTCTGCATGAAGATTAGATAGCCCACAGGTTCTTCTCTGTTAAATTAGCAGAACAAAAATGCAATGAACTGAAAGATCTAGCATACTGATTTAAAAATATGCAAATATTATATCGTTTTATGTGCTAATAAGTGAAAAGCAGGAATTTATGTATTTATAGACAAAATGCTTAAAATGTGTATTTACATTAAAAAATATTTGTTTACCTAACAATCCGAGCCCTAATTATAACAATGTCATTTGCAAATCTCAGAGTTGAGATTATTTCTCCTTGAATTTTACTCCTACTTTATATTTTTCGCCTAATTTCCTTCAATGTATACTGTCGACGCCGCGATCTAGTCATTACATGCCGTAGTTCGTAATTTCCCCCTAGGGGCTCACGACTAGTGAGACGTGAGTTGGCGACTACGGGACCCCAGCTGAGTCCAGCATTGCTTCCACTTACTTGTGCCGGTCTCCTCTGACAACTTTCCTGTCGACCTCCCTTGGTCAACTCTTGTTCTCTCCTGACCCCGATGGTATTAGGGTAGCCGAGGCCTACGGTGGCTTTCACTTTCCCGCCATAATTGGCCCTTGTCTCATCTTTCCTGATCTCTCAATCTGCGAGGGGTCAGACCTCTTCTTTTCTCTTCTTGACAACTCCTGTCTTCTGCTCAAGACAGGGTGTGTGTAGCACCCTGGATAGTGTTACACCGTCAAGGGCTCACGGCTCGCGAGTTCGGGAGTTAGCGACCCCGAGGGATTCCTGAGCTGGGTCCGTGTTTTTCCCCTTTTCCATTGCTTCCGGGCCGGACTCTCTCCTCTTTCCCTTCCCTATCTGCCTTTCATGGCTCTCCTTCCTTCCAAGTCCCTCAATCCTTATTCTTCGTGGATTGAGGGCATTTCTTTTCCTCCTGTCGTTTATTTACCTTATTCTTCTTTTGTTCTCCGTTTCTTCTTCTAGTACGTAAATCCGTAGTTAGTTTTAGTTATAGTTTACATTATCATTTTCACTATCACCTAAACCATTAGGGGCCGACGCACATGCAGTGACACATCGTCTAAGATGTTAGGCCCCTTAAAACAACAATTAACATCATCATCATCATCATCATTATCAGTTAGTAATTTGTTCGTTTCCAGTCTTGTGAGATCATCGCATTGGTGGCATTAAAGTCGTCTCCGCCCTCTTTGCAGATAATTCTTTCAAGGCATTCTTGTAACTAGTGGTGGCTGGAAGCAGTAGTTTAAACCACAGTTCGTCTATGTAGTATGGTTCCCTAGCTAGCATATACAGGATGTTTCTAAATCCCCATTAAGGACGTTGAGGGCTTGTAGTGGGATCAAAGACGGTTAAGTTTAGCATAGAAACTTGTGTCCGGAAACGTGCCGCCTTCCCGCTACCCGCAAAAAAACACCCCAGCACACGTTCACAGCTCCCGCATTTTCGGCGCTCTGTCCGACTTCTGCTGCTTGTCGTCTGGGTCCAATTAGAGGTGGGGGTCGACGTAACGACCACCGACGTCAACACAGACACGGTACCTCCGTACCATGTTCTGGTACACACGATCACCAATCTATGGTCCTCAAACATCCACCGCAACCATAACCCGCGACAGTAGATCTTCTTCAAATTCCACAGGGGTCTCGTAAATCAAGGTTTTCATAAGACCCCACAGGTAGTAGTCTAGCGGTGTCAAGTCGGGTGAACGTGCAGGCCAAGTAATCGGGCCACCAAGACCCATCCACTGTTGTCCAAATCTGTGGTGCAGATGATCTCGGACCGCAAGTGAAAAATGAGGCGGTGCACCATCGTGCTGAACCCACATGTTTTGACACACATGCAGTGGCACATCGTCTAAGAACTCATGCAGTACGTCTCCAAAGATTACCAAGTTCGTGGCACCCGTGAGATTTCGTGGAAGAAGGTAGGGGATACTACCTGTAGGGGATATGGGACATCCGGTGATCGTTCAATGACGTACGTACTCCAGTCAGTGGCGCCGAAAATGCGGGAGATTTGAACGTGTGCAGTCTTGTGGGATCATCGCATTGGTGGCATTAAAGTCGTCAAGATTTCCGCCCTCTTGGCAGATAATTCTTGCAAGGCATTCTTGTAACTGGTGGTGGCTGAAAGCAGTAGCTTAAACCACTGTTAGTCTATGTATAAGGTGCGTTCAAAAAGTAACGAGCCGGAGGCTGGAATGCGCAAACCGGTGACGAAATCGGCTAATCGTGGCGTGTGTAACGAGGTGTGGTTCCGACCGTCGCTAGAGGGCACGCGTGCTCGTCTCGTGACGATACAAAGCGAGCAGCAGCATGCATCAATCGTCCAACGCTGCCTGTCACATTGCAAACAGTGACATGGAGGCGTCAAACGAAGAGCAAAGCGGTGTTGTTCGGTTTCTGACAGCAGAAGGAGAAGGGGGAACGGACATTCATCGCCGAATTTCACAAGTGTACGGCGAACACTATATGTCCCTTGCAAGGGTCAAGGCGTGGCACAAGCTCTTCAGGGAAGGACGGGTGTCGTTAGCCGATAATGTCCGGTCTGGGGAACCCCCATGCATTACCGATGACAACGTCCAGCTGGTTGATGCACTCATTACCCAGGACCGCTGAGTGACGGTGAACGCCATAGCCGCCGTGGTCGGATTGAGCGACGGAAGTGTGCACACCATCATGAAGGAACGAGTGCACTTGCGGAAAGTGTGAGCCCAATGGGTGCCCCACAGTCTTCAACCACACCAGGAAGCATGTCGAATGGCCTACTGTCTTGGTCTTGGTTGGACGATTGTTGCACGCTGCTGCTCGCTTTGTATCGTCACATGACGTGCACGCGTGCCCTCTAGCGACGGGCTGTGACCTTCCACGCTCTGGTCGGAACCACACCTCTTTACACACGCCACGATTAGCCGATGTCGTCACCGGTTTGCGCATTCCAGCCTCCGGCTCGTTACTTTTTGAACTCACCTTATAGTATGGTTCCCTGGCTAGCATATACAGGGTGTTTCTAAATTCCCATTACGGACGTTGAGGACTTGTAGCGGGGACAAAGACGGTTAAGTTAAGCATAGCAACTTATGTCCGGAAACGTGACAGTAAATTTACTGACTCGGCTCCCTCGCCTTTGCGCACCCTCAAATGCCAACTGACTGCACCGGGATTCGATCCGCTATCTTGGGATCAGCAGTCGAGAACGCAGCCAGTCCTTTCATGCTGTTACCCCCAGGTCATCCCAATAAATATAAATTTGCAGCTTTTCCGAGGACACGCACTGGGTAACATCTGCTGTGGCTATCTATCTATATATATAAAGCACAAAGTTTGTCTGTCTGTCTGTCTGTCTGTCTGTTATGTATACAAATCTACACCGTTTCACCGATCTGAACCAAAATGTGTATACTTACCCTTTGGAACCCTGCGGGTAACCCCGTCAACATTAAATTTCGGACAGACCACCCCATGCCCTGCATTTAGGCCCTTTTGCACAAATCTACACCGTTTCACCGATCTGAACCAAAAGTTGTATATTTAACCTTTGGAACCCTGCGAGTAACACTGTCCACTTGAAATTTCGGACAGACCACCCCATTCCCTGCATTTAGGCCCTTTGGTCCAAATCCACACCGTTTCACCGATCTCAACCAAAATTTGTATATTTACCCTTTGGAACCCTGCAAGTACCACTGACCACTTAAAATTTCGGACAGACCACCCCATTCCCTGCATTTAGGCCCTTTGGTCCAAATCTACACTGTTTCACCGATCAGAACCAAAATTCGTATTCTTACCCTTTGGTGCCCTGCGAGTAACACTGTCTGCTTGAAATTGCGGACAGACCACTCCATTCCCTGCATTTAGGCCCTTTGGCCCAAATCTATACCGTTTCACCGATCTCAACCAAAATTTGTATATTTACCCTATGGAACACTGCGACTAACACTGTCTGCTTGAAATTTCGGACAGACCACGCCATTCCCTGCATTTAGGCCCTTTTTGCACAAATCTACACCGTTTCACCGATCTGAACCAAAATGTGTATACTTACCCTTTGGAACCCTGCGAGTAACACTGTCTGCTTGAAATTGCGGACAAACCACTCCATTCCCTGCTTTTAGGCCCTTTGGCCCAAATCTACACCGTTCCACCGATCTCAACAAAAATTTGTATATTTACCCTTTGGAACACTGCGACTAACACTGTCTGCTTGAAATTGCGGAGAGGCTACTCCATCCCATGCATTTAGGCCCTTTGGCACAAATCTACACCGTTTCACCGATCTGAACCAAACTTTGTATACTTACCCTTTGGAACCCTGCGAGTAACACTGTCCACTTAAAATTTCGGACAGACCACCCCATTCCCTGCATTTAGGCACTTTAGCACAAATCTACACCGTTTCACCGATCAGAACCAATATTCGTAAACTTACCCTTTGGTACCCAGCGAGTAACACTGTCTGCTTGAAATTGCGGACAGACCACTCCATTCCCTGCATTTAGGCCCTTTGTCCCAAATCTACACCGTTTCACCGATCTCAACCAAAATTTGTATATTTACCCTTTGGAACACTGCGACTAACACTGTCTGCTTGAAATTGCGGCGAGGCCACTCCATCCCTTGCATTTAGGTCCTTTGGCACAAATCTACATTGTTCACCGATCGAAAACAAAATGTGTATACTTACCCTTTGGAACCCGATGAGTAACACTGTCCACTTTAAAATTTGGACAGGCCACTCCATTCCCTGCATTTTGGCCCTTGGCACAAAACTACACCGTTTCACCAATCTCAACCAGATTTTACATAATTACCGTTTGGAACTCGACGAGTAACACTGTCCACTCGAAATTTCGGACAGACCACTCCATTTCCCGCATTAAGGCCCTTTGGTACAAATCTACATCATTCACCGATCGAAAACAAAGTGTGTATACTTACCCTTTGGAACCCGATGCGTAACACTGTCCACTTGAAATTTCTGACATACCACTCCATTCCCTGCATGTAGCTCAGGAATTCCTCGGGGTTGCCAGCTTCCTAACTCACCAGTCATGAGCCCTTGAGGGTGTACCTGAAGAGGTGGGTCTACACACACCCTGCCTCTTTGAGGGCCTTGAGCATAAGACAGGAGATATTATGAAAAGGAAAAGAAGGCAGACCCCTCGAAGAATGAGGGTATCAGGAAAGATGAGACAAAGCCAATTAAGGCGGGAAATTGAAAGACTCGCTAGCCCTCGGATACCCTAATACAGTCTGGGTCGGAAGAGAACAAGAGTTGACCAAGGGAGGCCGACAGGAAAGAGAACTGAAATGAGCCCGGCACCAGGAAGTAGAAGCGATGCCAGACTCAGCTGGGGTTCCGTGGTCGCCAACCCACGTCCCACACGTTGTGAGACCCTGGGGGGGGGTCAGTTGTGAGAATAGCTTGCTGATTCATCGTGAGGTGACTTGAGAGTACTTTCCAGAGCCCGCCGTGTTATCTCCTGCTGTCTATGCTGATGCCAGCACAGGGCCGTTGCGAAACAGTGAGTGATTCCCGGTCAATCTGTATAGGACGGGGAACCCCGAACGTGTGTCATCATATTTCGTCATCATCTGCGATCATCTCAGGTTCGTGCAGCTTGGACCTATATTCTTTGTCTTTGCCGAGCAGTACGCTCTTTCACTAGACGCATCCAGTACAGGCCTAAGCCAGAAAATAAGGTTGAGACTTTGGAAGACATCGAAGCTAGACACCTGAATTACCTATATTTGTTTTAAAATAACACCATGTTCGTTTAGTAGTCATTTTTTCATTACCTTATTATTATCATCATAAGTGCAAATGACCTAGATGTTACGCGCATCATACCAATAATCACCGCCGCATAAAGTCTTTCTCGACTGTGATTTTTAAAATATTTATTTTTGGTTGGTTGGTTCTTAAGTTTAGGGGCTGCGACAACGCGGTCATGTAGCCCCGTGTACTTTGGGTGTGTGTAGAATCTGTCTGATAACCGGTGTTAATTGTGATGACTGTATTAGTGTGTGTTATCTGTTTTTTAATTTAAGTACAAACTGCAACTTAGAATTCTTCAAATAGTTCGTACTTTTGCCGCCAAGCGCCACCGTCAACGACTACTAGGCCAAGTTCGGAACTTAGCTACTAGACGCCACTGCAGTCGGCTCTTGGCAACGGACGTAGACATCTATGAGCGTTGTTTACCTATCCAATTTAGCTTCACACGGGTGTAATTAGTGGAAGGTTCAATAACATGCCATAAATCTGACATGGGACCGCCGGCTTGACTTCCCCTCTGAAGAAAGGCATACTGACGGATTTTTAACGCTCTTAAAATATCCGACGGCTTCGGCCGGGTTTGAACCCGCTATCTTGGGCATAGAAGCTCAGCATGCTACCAAATACGCCACCGAAGCCGCCATATAGTTACTGTATTTTTATTACATTACATTGTGTACATTATACGTTGAAGTGTCAATTCAATACCGGTAGTAGTTTCCCTTATCATCCTCATCATAAGAGCAAATGACCTACAGTAGATGTTACGCCCATTACACCATTAATCACCACACACAATAAGTCTTCCTCGCCTGTGAATTTTGAAATATGTATTTCTATTACGGTAGTTTGTAAGTTTGACGTGTCAATTCAACAGTAGTTTTTATTATCATCCTTATCAAAAGGGCAAATGACCTAGATATTACTCCCTCATTGTCTTTGGGGGCAAATGACTTAGATTTTAAGCCCATTATATTTCTAAGGAGACCTTAAAACATTATCATCATTCCACCGGGCGAAGCCGGGTACTACTGCTAGTTATGAATAAAAGAAACTCAAGAGTCAAGGGGTCACCTTGAAGGACGCCAATAGACTGTCTTAAAGGTTGGTGTGGGAAAGACCATCGTCGATGTCGTTACAATTATCACTGAGGATGTTCCTGATGAACCTAGATATATAATTTTGATTACCGACCAATGTTTCCAGTTTCTCTATGATGATTTCTATTGATAGTATCAAATGCTTTTGTAAAGTCAAAAAAAGATAGCGGGTAGTTTTCCCTTAGGTCTTGATAGAGCAGTTTCTATGATGTCCTGAAGCCAAATTGTTCTTTCGGAAGATTGTCATCCACCAACGTTGCGAGCCCGTTCATTAGGCATTCCAGTGCTATACCTCCGTAACTATCGGGGTCCCCAACGCCTTGTTTTCCTTTGTAAAGCATTTTTACTGTTGATTTCCTTCAGTTTTCTCGGATTCTTCCTAAATTCAGACAATCATTAAAAAGGTCCGTTATTATTTTCACCAAGGCCGACGCTATAGTCCTTATTATGTGCTCGTTAAAAATCCCGTCAGGATCACATGCTTCCTCGTCTTCGCAGTCATTTATTGCAGGCATTACGTCTTCTACCGAGAACAATAGTGCTGGTTCTGATAATTCATAGGTATACAAGGATTTACTATGGGGCAAGTATTTCGTGCCTACAATACTCCTATGAAGTGTCTCTCCCATACGTCCATCATGCTTAGGGAATCTCGGTTGCCTGGGGTTTTACGGCCTTAAATGTATTCTTCACTGCTTCTTCCTCTTATTTCCTTCCATCTTCTGCTTAGTGGGTCCCTTTAGCAGTGTTTACTGCCTCCTTCTCCTTCTAACATATGCCTGTAAGTTTGCATGCATTGAAACATGTCTTTAACATTTATTTTCGAGCTGTTGATCCATGGCTTGGCTGTCCTTTGAGCTGTGGGTACCCTGAATGGAATGCTTTGTATTCTTCTTTATCTCAGCCTTTTCCCACGTCACTTAGGGTCAGCGATCCTTTTCTGGATTCTTCTCTTCCATAAATGTCTATCCCATGCTTCCTCCCTCTTCCATACTTTTTCTTGAGGTACCCTGCAACCTTGTCTTTTCATCTCATTTTTGTCATCCTCTCCTCCTTGGTTCCTCAATTTCCAGATTACCAACTCTTTACCCCACGTAGTTCTTCTCTCCTCTCAGCACATGCCAATACCATCGGAGCACGGGGCTACATGACGGCGTTATCGGACTAAGGAACCAACCAACCATCGGAGCCTAATCTCTTGGAACGTTTGTCCTATGGGTCCGACTTTATCTGCTCCTCTAATGTAATCATACATTATTCTATCATTTCGTGTCACTACACATTCACCTTAACATTCTCATGTCTGCTACTTCCATATTTTGGGCTTTTGTAATCAGTCAGATTTCCGCGCTATGGAGCATCGCAGGCTTCACCACAGATTTGTAGATATTTCCTTTCAGCCTGCAGGTGACCTCATCACAAAGTAGACTCCGCTCAGTTTCCTCCAGTTCATCCAAATGCTGTTTACTCTGAAGTGTATTTCAGCCTCTAATCCTCCATCACTTTACACGTAGGAACCCAGATATTTAAACTTCCTGGCCAGTGGTAGTTCTTCTTACTGCAGGTTAATATGGAAATCTTGTTCTTCCCTCGTATACATTAATTCTGTTTTTCCCATACTTCGCCATATCTCTTGACTGGGCACTCTGTCATACGCCTTCTCCAGATCAATGAAGGTTATATATAAATCAGCCTGTACCTCTCTGTCTCTCTCCATCAGTTGCCTTAGTGCAAATATTGCGTCGGGTGTTCCTCTTCCTGGCATAAATCGGAACTGTTCTTCGCATACTTCGGTTTCTAAACGTAACATTGCCTGAATGATCCTTTCCCATAGTTTTATTGTGTGGGAATTGTATTAAATGGTACGGTATTAATAATTCCAGTGCGGTCGATGCCTCGTGTATGTTTCCTTCAACAAGGGCTGCCATCACTGAGTGTTTGTCTTCTTCATTGAGCATTGCTGGATTGATTTTCCTGGAGACTGTGATTGAAGTAGGTATCGGTCTGATTTCCTCATTGCTTATAATAAAGGTGGTCTGTATTGGTAGGTGTTTCCTAACAATGTTCCTGATTGACCGCTGTGAATCTGGTTTTGCATTTCGTATATTAGTGAAGACTAAGTCAATGAAGCTAGGACCGTTGTAGCTAACGAATGGCTTCATATGGCTATTGTTTATTAACGAGAGACCCTTGTGCTTTAAGTTTGGAGATGATCCAATACTAGCTTTGCTTTTATATTGTGGCGCGTCGATGCGGTTGTTGCGATCTCCTGCGGGAATTATTGGATTAGCACTATGGCAGTTGTTTAGTGTAAGCATCTTCGAGCATACAATAAGGTAAAGAGGCCTTTGCCAGCGGAACATGGGGCCAGAATAAGATCAGCTGATGTTGGTATAAAATGGCGCCTATGCCCAAGTTGTCAGCGTGAGCGTAAAGATTATACTTAATTATCGATACACGAGTCCATTTTTGCTGTATAATATATTACAAATATATAAAATACGCATTTTCCTTTATATATGATGCTGAATGTGAAGTTATATAGCGAAATTGGTTATATCTTGCGCTGCTTACAATTGCAGTCAGAGGTTTGATAAAGGGAACGGGGTATCTTTTCACGGTTAAGAATTAACATATATGACCTAAAATACACAGACTTGATTACATACATTTCCCCAATACAGCTGGCACCCAGCGGCGTAGCCGTGCTCGTTAAATCATGCAGCACGCTCGGATATCGCAGGTCGAATCCCGGCGCTGACTGCGTCTATCCCGAGTGTGGTTTATCCCCCAGGTTTTCCACACTGCCTCCAGGCAAATGCCGTGATAGCACCTTAGTTCAAGTCCCAAGGCACCTACCTCATCCCTGTCCCTAATAACGGTGCACACTACTATAATCATCACATCAATACAGGTTATCATACAAGTTTAACTGTTGGAGAGCGCTTGCCACAAGGTTCGGACACTCCAAGCTGGTTGCCGAGAGCGCTGGCATAGCCTGATCACAATGGATTGCAAGGCAGTGTGTAGATCGTGTGTCTACACTCTGTGGAAAACAAACTCTACCATCTGCTTGTGGTGGGCTTAGAGTACATGTAATATTGTTAGAATGTAGGCTATGTCAAATAAAAGCACTCAAGTGTTACATTTAATCGATCGTTGTTATTTATAATAAGCTACTAATTCATCAGGTTATGAGGCCCAGTCTACGGCAAACTGCGCGTAAGTGGATTAAAAGTCTGTTTAACGATCGTGTGCTTTAAGTGTGTGCGGTTACAAGATGGCTCAAGAAAGTGTCAAGTTGAATATTCCAATGTTAGGCCTAAATGGTGGAAATTTTATATTTTGGAAAACAAAGTTGCGAGCCGTATTAGTGCGTGATGATTTGTGGGAAGTTGTCAGTGAACCAAAGCCTGAAGTAATCAACGTGGTGTGGCAGAAGAAAAATAACAAAGCCTTAGCATACATTACATTGAGTGTTGAGGACAGTCAACTCATTCATTTTGCACACTTGAACGATGCGTGTTATGCATGGCAGGCTCTGTCGAGAAAGTACGAGAGATCCACGTTCGGAAGCAGGTTATATTTACGACGTAAACTGTACGGCATACATTATCGTGGTGGACCAATGAGCAGTCACATCGACGCAATTATGGAAGTAGTGGGTTTGCTGCGTGGATCTGGTAGGCCACTTGAAAACGACGAGATTGTTGCGGTTTTGCTGGTGAGTCTTCCAGAATCTTATTCAGGGCTTGTCACAGCGCTCGAGGGCCGTGACGAGGCAGATTTAACGGTGGAATATGTAACTGGGAAAATGCTTGACGAATACCAAAGGCGTGCCGAAGCTGGTGTGCCTGGAAATTGTGATTCAGAGGTTGCACTACAGTCGGCGGTCGCAGACTCAAGTAAGGTTAGTCGCGCTCATCAAAGAGGAACAACTAAAAATTCAAGCGGGAAACCAAATAAGGGTGGCAAAGAGACACGGGCATGTTACTTCTGTAATAAACTTGGCCATTTAAAGGCAGATTGCTATCGATTCAAGAAAAGTCAACAGCAGAGGTCAGCAGGTTCAGAATCGGCAAGATCATCGGTTGAGGTTAAGGTATGCAACACACAGAACTATGCCACATTTAGGGCACTGGATCAACAACATGCTGCAAGTAGGCCTACTGGAGGATGGTGCATAGATTCCGGGGCAACCAGTCATATGACGAATGATAGGCAATTGTTCATGTCTATTCGTGATACAAGTGCTACAGTCTTTCTTGCTGATGGTTCATCCGTGGTAGCTGCTGGAATCGGAGATGGACAATTTTACTGTGAGGTACCAGGCGGGCACCTCCAAGAAGTACTGTTGAAAAATGTGCTGTTTATTCCACAGTTGGATGATAGTCTACTTTCGGTGAGGCGCATAACAGAGCAAGGTCACCGAGTAACGTTCGAGAATGACACGTGCAGCATCTACAAAGAACATCAGGTCATCGCAGAAGCAAGGAACGATGGGAATTTATTCAGACTTCAGACTGTGGTACCAAGTTCGTCAGTTCATGTGGCGAGAGAAGCTGTATGCCTACACCAGTGGCATCGTCGATTGGGACATCGGGATCCGGTTGCAATCCAGCGTCTGATCAATGAGGAATTGGCTACAGGAATCCAAGTGTCGAAATGTTCGGAGAAGGTGGTATGCGAAGACTGCATCAAGGGAAAACTAACAGAAGCAAAATTTTCTGAGAGTACATCCAGAGAGAAGGAGCCCATGCGACTCATTCATTCTGATCTTTGTGGGCCCATGCAGACTGCAACGTCAAGTGGAAATAGGTATTTTCTATCACTCATTGACGATTACTCCCGTTTTACTGTGGTAAGGCTGGTAAAATCCAAAGATGAGGTGGCAGGCGTCGTAGAAGAATGCATTGCTGCAATGCATACTAGATTTGGAAGGAAACCGATTGCTATTCGTACAGACAATGGCAAAGAATACGTTTCACAAAAACTGGAGAACTTTCTGCGAAAGGAGGGGATCCAACATCAGCTCACAGTCCCCTACACTCCACAACAAAACGGTGTAGCAGAGAGGAAGAATCGGTCATTGACAGAATCTGCTAAATGCATGTTGTTGGATGCTGATCTGAACAACCGCTTCTGGGGAGAAGCAGTTTTGACCGCAGCTTATTCGCAGAATCGATCAACGAGCCGGAGTGTCAACAAAACTCCAGTTGAATTGCTTACAGGTGTGAAGCCAGATCTGGGTCATTTACGTGTGTTTGGATCGAAGGTCTATTCGCTTGTACCCAATCAAAAGCGAAAGAAATGGGACAACAAAGCAATAGAGGGCGTCCTGATTGGCTATGATGGAAATACCAAAGGATATCGGATTCTAGATCCAAAGACAGCCAAGGTTTGGATCAGCAGATCGGTGCGGGTAATTGAGAGTGTTGCCAGACATCCAGCTTCGGTAGGCAGTACACCGAAAGAAGGGGTTAATGAAATCACACCGCAGCATGTAGGGACATTGGAACATGTTTCGACACAGACGGAATCAGCTGACAACTCAACACTGAATCCCAGAGGTAACAACACGGTGACTTTCAACAAAGGAGAGACTGTAAGCAGCATAGGAGATGAATGTGAGACTGAACCAGAAACTCCACGATTTCCACAAAGAGTTTCTGAACGGCCAAATAAGGGTATACCAGCAAAGAAGCTAACGTACAAGGTGCAGACGAATCACACCAGAGAGCCAGCCTCATGGAACGAAATGCTCAAAATGTCACCTCGTGAGCAAAAGTTGTGGACTGCTGCTGCGGAAGAAGAAATAAGCTGTCTCAATCAACATTGTGTATGGGAATTAACGGAGCTTCCACCAGGGAAGAAGACTCTTTCTTGTAAGTGGGTATTTAAGGCAAAATTGGACGGTAACGGTCAGATCCACACTTACAAGGCCCGATTGGTAGCCAGAGGATTTTCTCAACGATATGGTGAGGATTACGATGAAACTTTTGCGCCAGTGGTGAAGCATGACACTATTCGAGTTTTATTCAATGTAGCTGCACAGAGGGGACTTCACGTTCGGCATCTTGATGTGAGAAGTGCTTATTTGAACGGTGAATTAAAAGAGGAACTATATATGAAACAGCCACAGGGTTTTGAGGAACCCGGTCGAGAGAGCAAAGTTCTGAAATTGCGGAAAATTCTCTATGGTTTAAAGCAATCGGCACACGTTTGGAACAAGACAGCTACAGAGACATTATCCAAGTTAGGCTTTCAACAAGGAAATGCAGATCAGTGTCTTTATTCAAGAAAGGAAGTAGATGGAAGCATTACTTACATTCTGTTGTATGTCGATGATCTGCTGGTAGCCGGTCAGTCTGCAAAATTAACTGATAAAATTGGTACAGAATTGCAGAATTATTTTGACATCAGAGACTTGGGTGATGTTAGTTACTATCTGGGAATTCAAGTGGAACGACAGGAAAATGGAACATTTTTGCTAAACCAAAAGGCAAAGATCGCAGCATTGTTGGAGGATCATGGCTTATCGGAGCCAAAACCAGCTGCTACTCCAATGGAAACCAATTTCTTGCCTGGTGAAGTGACTGCAAGTGCAGAGTTACCAAATAACACTCTGTACAGGAAAGCCATAGGGTCTCTACTATACATAGCCACAGTATCCAGACCAGACATCGCAGTCGCAGTGAGTCTACTTAGTCGGCGAGTGGAGAAGCCTACTCAACAGGACTGGAATGCTGTAAAACGAGTGATGCGGTATCTCGCATTTACAATACACAAGACACTTCGTTTATCTTCAACTAAAGACACAGAGCTCAAATGTTATGTGGATGCTGACTGGGCTGGTGACAAGACCAACAGGAAATCTACAAGTGGTTATGTTTTCATTCTTGGCGAAGGAGTTGTAGCATGGTCAAGCCGGAAGCAAATGTCAGTTGCCATGTCGTCTACGGAGGCGGAATACATTGCAGCATCATTTGCCAGTCGGGAGCTGCTGTGGCTCAGACAATTACTTATGGACATGAGTTTACCGATTGTTGGTCCAACAACCATGTATGAAGATAACCAAGGTTGTATTAAATTAATTGAGTCAAATCGGTTTGGGGCTCGCACCAAACACATTGATGTATGTCATCACCAGCTTCGGGATCTTCGAGAAAAGGACATCATAGAAGTGCTGTATTGTCCATCCAACAAGATGTTGGCTGATGTATTCACGAAGCCTTTGGCTAGAGAACCATTCCAGAACATTGTGGAACAACTGGGTCTACAATGATACGAACCTATGACAGCGAGAAGGGGTGTTGGAGAGCGCTTGCCACAAGGTTCGGATACTCCAAGCTGGTTGCCGAGAGCGCTGGCATAGCCTGATCTCAATGGATTGCAAGGCAGTGTGTAGATCGTGTGTCTACACTCTGTGGAAAACAAACTCTACCATCTGCTTGTGGTGGGATTAGAGTACATGTAATATTGTTAGAATGTAGGCTATGTCAAATAAAAGCACTCAAGTGTTACATTTAATCGATCGTTGTTATTTATAATAAGCTGCTAATTCATCAATCACATCAATACAGGTTATCATACAAGTTTAACCCACACCCAACTACATGGTGCTGATGACCAAGATGTCACAAGCCCCTTAAATGGATTTAAACAACCACCAATGCAGCTATACACACTACTGCAGTCATTTAAGTTATCAGAAAAGTTCAACACATACTCAAGTACCCAGGGCTGATGACCCGGAAGTCCCTAGCCACCAAAAAAGAATTTACTAAATACGGAGGGGAAGGGGATAACATTAGGATATTTGAAAGATTTATTGCTCTAGATGATTAATATTGGGAGTGAGGATATTATTGGTTTTCTTTTAAGATGCAGTGCTTGGATATCACTTTCTACGCATAATTAAATGTATTCGCTTATTTCAGCTTCCCTTCAGACCCTGAATTGCTAAAGCTATGGACCATAAATATGAAGAGAGAGGGATTTCAGCCACCAAAATATAGTAAACTTCGTTCAAAGCATTTTGAACCTAGCTGCTTTGATAAAGAGAGGTTTGGTCATCCATTTCTTCTGAAAGGATCAGTCCCAACTAGTTTTGAATTTCCGGAACACTTGAGCAAATTTCAAATTTTAATTGATGATAGTTATAATCAGGTTAATGGATCCGATCGGGTGATTATCGGCCAAATTTCTTGATTTATAAAGCAAAACCAGCATAATAGAAGCATAGAGCCTACATGATACTAAAAAGTATGCTAGTACTAGTATGCTCTGTAGAGTTTATTATTTTAGGGGGAGCGTGATGGCGCAGTGGCTTAGCTGCTCGTCTTTCACCCGGACGGCCGGGGTTCGAATCCCGATGACAGCGGGGTGGGATTTTAACCTGAAATATCACGTGGCGTCAGGAAGGGCATCCGGCCTTAAATCCCCGGCCAATACCAAAATGAGCCTGGTTGGCTCCGGCGACCCCAATTAATTGGGAAATTGCCGAAGAAATAGATAGAATAGATAGAGTTTATTATTTTAGATATGTACAAATATTACAAATATTACCTAGTCAGACAATTATTACGGATAACAATTATACGTAAACATATTTTATTCACCATTTTATAATTTCCTAACCATGTAGGCCCTACACACGTCACCTATGCATTCCAACACTGATATGTCAACACACCAAAATATCGCATATAATGATTATACTTCACACTTTCCATACAATAAAGAACAGCAATATTCAGAAGGAATTGTAGTTATTGCCACCTTCAACATAAATAGTCTGTTAATCACAAGAAATACGCTTGAATCGGGATTTTAAGTTACTTTATAATGCTATTCTTTTGGGAGACATGTTGGTTTTGCCCAACATCAGCTGATCTTATTTTGGCCCCACGGTCGGCCGGTAGAAGCATAGCTGGCGCCCTCTCTATCCTATTGTATGCTCGAAGGTAAGCATTGGCTTATTTCATCTATGATCATATCAGTTGTACAATCCGGCTGGAAGTATACTGCGACTAGATCACAGAGTGCATTATTTTAAACGGAGATAGCTCTGACCTGAGCAAGCAAGCGATTCCTCCTAGCCTCCCTTGGGGTTTATTTAGTTTATTACAATAACGGTACGAGCAATTTTAACCTAGGAGGCCATGTTTCATCGCAGTCATCGAGCTGACAGCCACTATGGGAGCGATGACGATTGATTCCATCATAATTGCATCAGTGAATAAAGACATGTCCATTAATTTGTTATGGATTCCATTCTTTAAGAACACTCTGATAATAGTCGACCAGTCATTGTTCATTCTTCAAACCAAAGGGTCACATTGAAACAATATAAAGATCAGCTGGCTGTATGGGCAAGTTTTTAAATTCATCGTTTCTTCCTTCGATGTAATCGTACAATCATCGGAATGTTCATAAATAATGGATTCCATCACAAGTTAGTGGGAATGTCTTCATTGACTGATGAAATGATGGAATCATACCATAGTGGTTGTCAGCTCGATGACTGCGATGAAACACGACCTCCTAGGTTAAAATTGCTCGTACCCTCGCTGCATAGTGACAAGCATTCTTGGCTTTCATTGCAGAAGTCCGGATTCGATTTCCGGCTCTAGCAATGAGGGATAGAACGGGGTTCAATCAGCCTTGTGGGGTAGAACTGAGAAGAGGTGGGTTCAATTTCTACTTCAGCCATCCTAGAAGTAGTTATACATTGTTTCCCCATTTTTAATCCATGCGAACGCAGAGATGGTACCTAAATTAAGTCCACGGCCACTTCCCACCCAAATCCTAGTCCCAATTACAAATAAACACTCTAATACAGTCATCACAATGACACAGGTAATAATCAGACAGATTCCATACACACAAGTACACGAGATTACAGGATCACGACGTCGGAAAGCCCCTAAATGAATCAACAATAGCGGCTTCGGTGGCGTAGTTGGTAGCATGCTGAGCTTCTATGCCCAAGATTGTGGGTTCAAACCCGGCCGAAGTTGTTGGATTTACTAAGAGCGTTAAAAATCCCTCCCTTCGGAGGGGAAGTAAAGCCGACGGTCCCATGTCATCGATTTATGGCATGTTAAAGAACCTTTCACTAGTTACACCTGTGTGAAGCCTAAATTATAGGTTAAACATTTGACAAACGCCCTTAGGTTCCGACGTTCGTCGCCAGGAGCCGTCTGCGGTGGCATCTGGTAACTAGTAGTCGTTGACGGTGGCGTTTGGCGGCAAAAGTGGGAAGTACCGTACTTGAAAATATTCAATGTCTGCAGTCCTTACTTGAATTTAAAACAGATAACACACACTAATACAGTCATCACAATTAACACCGGTTATCAGACAGATTCTACACACACCCAAAGTACACGGGGCTACATGACCGCGTTGTCGCAGCCCCTAAACTGAGGAACCAACCAATGAATCAACAATCAACAGTAATTATCACAGGGTGATTATATAGGGGAAACACTCTATAAAATACGAATATTTCAAAGACTTTACATTAGATATGGAACATACCTTGCTTCGTGAGAAACATGCCCATGATGCAGGAAACAGACGTACACACTCAAAGTGGTAATGGCGGCAGACCGTGATGATCTACAGAACTGGCCGTCAAGAGAGGTTAAGGGGAGCTTGAGACAGTCAGCTGCTTCCCAATCAATGCATTGTAATAGCTAATCCAGTAACTTTGCTACGTCTACTGATTCTCATGTTAGCTTTGGAGTCTTGACGTCATTCGGAGGTAGGCTATGGCCAAAGGCTATAAAATAAATAAATTGGAAAACCATACCTACCATGTCCGCAACCATGTTCTATATTAGTAGGCTACGCACTTCAAAGATATTATAAAGTATTGTACACTAGATCGCTAACTCGCAATTTCCATTCAAAAAGTGACGCCTGTCTCCATCTTTGAAACAGCCAGAAATCCCAAGTTACCCTCCCAATATTCTAGACTGCATCTACTGTAAATTAGGTGTAAAATATTTCCTGTGGGATTTCTGCCAGCTTCAAAAATGGCGACGGCTTATATTTTTCTATAATAATAATAATAATAATGATAATAATAATAATCTATATACTGTCCCACGACTGTCCAATTGCATCATCTGTCCGACAAAGTATTGTGAACCGTTGTTCTGTTTCATACGGCACGCAGGTTAGGGTTATGTGAGAAGATACAGTATCAACCAAACGGAGCTACTGATTCTTGAATTATGTCCGTCCTTCAGTTACAATAGTGTATCCTGTTTCCACATCTTCTGTCACTGTGAGTACTTATGATTTCATATAGTGCATGCTTATGCAATGTCCAACTTTGGTGAACTATTCGAATGACGACGATCATAGCACGAAGTTCTTCATAATGTTCCTCTGACAATTCATATGATCTAATAATGTAGGCTAGAGGCCGTTTGTTTCATTTCTTTTCAGTGAGTAGACTGAATAGCACTATAATTTATCGTAAAATGAGTAGGAGGAGGAAGAATTTCCAAGAGGAGAACTCAGGACTTGGTCCTGGGATGAGGTTCCCATCGACCGTGAGAGGCCGAGAACGGATATATCTCCGATCGGTCGAGCTCATACTGAAAACAGTTCACCGTTAATAACTATAAGCAGCACCCAAGATCTCCCAGCTGCGTCCTCAGTAGACGTTTTGTCGTCATCAGAGACGTCAACCACTGCTGCAGGACTACCGAGAAGACGCATTCAATGGTCAAATGACATGAACAAGGAAGTTATGCGTCTCTATTATTCCGTTACGAAACTAGAAACTGATATGACTATGTACAGGCACCTTCTGAGGCAAAAATTTATTGAGAAATACCCTGGCTTGTCTCAGCGCCTCACAGAACAAAATTTAGCGGATAGAAGAAGAGCTATTGTCGGAAAAAAGTTGTTGTCAACTTTGGAAATCAATGAAATAAAATGCGAAATCGTAGAACAACTCCAAACTAGAGACTCCGAAGATCTCATACTGCAATTACGGGAAGAAGAGGTTGCTTTGGAAGAAAAAGATGAATATCAGTTGGAAAGAGAATCTCAGTCACAAATTCGTCTGCATCAAGATATACAAATACACTGCGTTGTGTGAACAAGCAGTCCTCTATTTCCAACAAGCAATGGAGAAGTACTATGGGACTAACCCATGTAGTCGTCTCAAGATCCCGAAGGTAAACACCTCTGTAAAGTTTAGCGTAATCGTGAGCCATCTTAACAACACAGTTGTATCTAAAGCTCTAGATGGCGTGGATGATATAGAGTACGTCCAACTGGTGATTTATTGTGGTGCGTTAGCTGCCGTACAAGCGATTGGTATTAAAATTGTGCCACAATATGCAAGGGTCCGTGCGAGCTCATTGATGCCTCCCCATGGCAAAAGCGCCTGGAGAAGAAGATTGAGGAGCTACGTAGAGAACTTGGTCAACTGACACAATTCAAAAGAGGAAACCGGTCCCTTAGACAAATCAGGAATGTAGTGCGCATAATACAGCCAAGTCGTTTAGATGAGCTGGATCAAGACAAGCTGTCGGAAATAATAGACACGCGCACTCAGAGATTGGCTGTCTATAGTAAACGGCTACGTAGGTACAAAGAAAGTCAAAAGAGGAAGGGTCAGAATAGAGAATTTGCATTGAACCAGAAACAATTCTACAACACCTTGCAAAACTCTCATTCAGAACGTCAGAATAATACTCCTTCAATCGAAGAGGCCACTAATATTTGGGAAGAGCCCAAGGACCACAATGTTCGTGCCAACTGGATGATAGAAGAAGAGGAGAAGTTTTCTGATGCGATTAATGAAATGAATAGCCCTGACATCATGGAGCATGAGGTGAAGGCAGCGACTCTACGTACACAGAACTGGAAAGCGCCTGGGCCAGATTTTATACACAACTACTGGTATAAGAAGTTCACAGGTGCCCATGAAGTAATAGCCAAAGCCTTCACGCGAATTTTACGATTTCCTGAGGAAGCTCCGGAATTTCTGTTCATGGGAGATACCTTCTTGATACCAAAAGGTGAAGAATCAAGAGATCCGTCAAACTACAGGCCCATCACTTGCCTGTCGGTGCTTTACAAGCTATATATGTCTATAATTGCGGAACGAGTGTATAGGCATTGCGAGGCGAATGAGATACTCGCCGAAGAGCAGAAAGGGTGCCGACGGAAAACGCAAGGCTGCAAGGATCAAGTTATAATAGATTCAGCTATCGTAAATTTGGCTATGAATGGACAAAGAAACTTGTGTATGGCCTACATTGATTACAAGAAAGCCTATGACTCCATACCTCATTCATATTCGATCGAAATATTAAAAATCTACAAGTGCGATCCCATCATTGTCCAATGCCTACAATCTATCATGTCTAGATGGAATGTGAAACTTCATCTAAAAGACCGATGCCAAGTCACTCCATCCCGTGCAATTCGAATCAACCTTGGAATATTTCAGGGAGATTCGTTCAGTCCTCTATGGTTCTGTCTGTGCTTAAACCCGCTCAGTGGGCAGTTAAATAGGAGTGGAATGGGATTTGAATTGCGAGCTGGTGAGGTGAAGCAGAAGGTTTCACATAGACTGTACATGGATGACTTAAAAATCTATGCAAGCACACGGCGTCAACTGCAAGGGTTCTTAGATATTACGCAGACGTTTAGCGACGGTATAGCGATGGAATTCGGACTTCAAAAATGCAAGGCGATCATACTGGCAAGAGGGAAACTTGATAGAGCAGAGGGCTTCGATGTTGGTCTAGATGAGCTAATCGAGTGTTTGGATGAGGGCGAGACCTACAAATACTTGGGCTTTCTTCAGCTTCGAGGGATCCGACACACACAAATTAAAGCCAATTTACAAAAGAAGTTCTTTAATCGAGTGGATATGGTTTTGAAATCATACTTGGATGCAGGCAAGAAGGTCAAAGCCCTCAACACCTGGGCAGTACCTGTACTTACGTATTCGTTCGGGATCGTTAAGTGGTCTAAGACAGATTTGGAGCAGATAGAACGGAGAGTACGAGTGTCAATGACAAAATATCGGCTTCATCATCCAAAGGCAGCGATCGAGCGTATCACACTACCACGGAGCGAAGGCGGTCGAGGGGTCATTGATCTCACAATCGCCCAAAGTAGGCAAGTGGAACGTCTGCGACAGTACTTCTTTGGCGCAAGAAATACTCCTCTCTATGAAGTCATTGTTGAAAATGATAAAGAGATTCACACCACTACGACTTGCAGACATGCAATATGACACAAAAGAGCACGTTACTTCGTTTGAACAGCGCCAGATGGCATGGTTTCGAAAAGAACTGCATGGTGTACACCATCACATGCTCAACCAACATCATGTCGACCGATCATTGCCGAACTTATGGTTGAAGCATGGTTCGCTCTTCAGTGAAACTGAGGGCTTTGTAATTGCGATACAGGATCGTGTCATTGCAACAAAAAATTATAGAAAGCACATCCTTAAAGAGAATGTAGCAGATGATCGATGTCGCAGATGCACCTCAGCGCTGGAAACCATCGATCATATCATCGGTGGCTGCTCTACGCTGGCTGGTATAGAGTATACCAAGAGGCACAATGATGTTGCTAAGATCTTACATGAAGAGCTAGCTATAAAATCTAGACTTCTGGATACGAGCATGGTGTACTACAATTACCAGCCTGCCAACGTGCTTGAAAATGAGGATTATAAGATGTATTGGGATAGACCTATTTTAACCGACCAGAAAATCTTGGCCAATCGACCTGATATTGTCTATCTCAATAAAAGAAACCAAAAGGCCTACTTGATAGACGTTGCTGTCCCACTTTGCCAAAATATGCTAACTACCAAAGCTAAAAAGATCAACAAGTACGCACCGTTGGCGGAAGAAGTACGAAAACTATGGGGCCTAAAATGCACGAGAATTTTGCCAGTGGTGATCTCTTCCACGGGAGTTGTTCCAAAGACGTTGGCAAAGGCTTTGGAGGAACTGCAAATGAAAACACCCGATTGCCGGAATACAGAAGGCAGTGCTGCTGGATACGTGTCATATTGTCAGGTTATTTTTATCCCAGTAATAAGTTTACAGGATACTTGATTCCAAATCCGTATACTGTAAACTGATTTGTACCATAGGCTAATTATGAGAAATTGAAGATAATAATAATAATAAGGATCACTCGAAAGAGTATAAAGTGAATCTAAGATCATCAGTCTATGCTATACTGAGTCACTGATTGTGTCTGTTTTTGCACTTTAAATTAGGAGGTGATAACGTTCACATCCGTCCCCACACAACGAGCACAAATTCTTCATTCGGGAAGTGAAAAATCATCGTTGTGCAAATCTTATGATGGAACCCGTGAACTGCATATCTGGTCATCACATGCCTTTACTCTTGAAGCTCCTTGGTCCAATTTCGATCCAACATCGCGTCTGTGGTATAAAACTCGGGGTCGATTTCTTTTAATTTGTCTGACAGAATCCGATGTGCTTTCTGATATTGGTTGCTAGTAGACTGAGACGTATGCCCTCGATGAAAAAAGTTTCCCTTGTGAGCTGGTATATTAATTTTGATAGAGATGAAATCCCTACCCCGGTTGCTCTTTTGAGATATCTCACCTTCACTTTTTCAATTCTTTGTAGATCATTTGCTGTTAATTTCTCCCATACGGTGTCAATTCCATAGGCGGCGATAGGGGTAATCACAGTCCTTAAAAGTATCATTGCTGTTTCGATTGATATGCTTATTATAAATTTTATATTGTACATGATTGTTGCTGATGTTCTATCCTGAATATGACTGCTGAAGGATATCATTGTTGGATGGAGTATGATTCCTAGATATTCAAATTTGTTCACAACCTCCAGAGGTTCGTTCCCCATTTTTAAAGCGGCGTCTTTTGCCACTTTTCCTCCTTTTCTGAAAACCATTTGCACAGCTTTCTTTTGATTTATCATTATTTTGTTTTCCACTGCCCAATCCTTTCGCTTTGTCGAGGTCTAAGGCGGCTTCGGTGGCGTAGTAGGAGGTAGCATGCTGAGCTTCTATGCCCAAGATCGCGGGTTCAAACCCGGCCGAAGTCGTCGGATTTTTTAAGAGCGTTTAAATCCCTCAGTATGCCTTCCTTCGGAGGGGAAGTAAAGCCGGCGGTCCCTTGTCATAGATTTATGGCATGTTAAAGAACCTTCCGCTAATTACACCTGTGTGAAGCTAAATTAAGTTAGGTTAAACATTTGACAAACGCTCTTAGGTTTCGACGTTCGTCGCCGGGAGCCGACTTCAGTTGCGTCTGGTAACCAGGATCTGAACTAGTAATCGCTGAGGGTGGCGTTTGGCGGCAAAAGTAGAAACTATTTGAAAAAATTGAATGTCTGAGGTCCTTATTTGAATTGAAAACAGATTCACACACAAATAATACAGTCATCACAATTAACTCCGGTTATCAGAGAGATTCTACACACACCCAACGTACACGGGGCTACATGACCGCGTTGTCGCAGCCCCTAAACTGAGGAACCAACCAATCAACCAGGGTTCTTTGGAGGACCTCCTTGGATCTGGAACCTATGGCCATATCATCAGCGTACATTATCAGCCAGGTCGATGGCGTGTCTTCTATAACGTGTGTTATATCTGCAGTCATTACATTGAATAGAAGTGGACTTAGGGGGTCTCCTTGTGGCACTCCATTCATTTGTAGCATTTTTTTAGATTTAGTTATTCCGTCATTTATTTCCAGAATATTGTAGTCTAGGATCGTGTCTATGATGTTACCAAGTTCGTTATATTCGATCAATATCCTCCATTTTAATTTCAGTAAGTCTCTGTCGATGAAATCGAAAGCTTTTTCATAGTCCACGAAAACGACGTAGTATTTCCTATTTTTCTGTCCTAGGGCATCTTCTATTTTATCTTTGAGAAATTCCGCTGCTTGAGTTGTACTCCTTCCTTTCCGGAAACCGAATTGGCATTCCGGAATGAGTGGGTCAACTATTTCAGTAAGATGTTTTGTTATTATCTTTGTGAACAGTTTGTACACATTGCTCCCTAATGCTATTCCTCTAATAAAGGAACCTGGGTCGTCGGTACTTCCTTTTCATTTTTTCTATAGAGATCAATTGAAGTACCGTACCTACTCAACTGACTGTAAAGTTCTCAGTTTCAGAATATTGATGTCCTGGGAGTCTCTGCTATTCATGGTCTTTGAGAAGCTTATCTTATAATGGCGGATGATGTACAGAACCTGACGGAACTGAAGGCCGTCATGATGAGAGGTTACGGGGAGTTGGAGACATTCAGCTCCTCAACAGGCACCCAACTATTGTATGTACGGTATATGGTTATGTTTCACACAATAGTGTAGGTAAGGTTTTAAATTCTCATATTTATATTGGTTTGTTGAGAGGAGGGAAGGGAATGGAAGTTGATGTATATTTTGTTCATTTACAGCGTGGAGGACTTCCATTAAGGATCATGTAACTTAATTAGATGCGTCATTCGTGTTTATAGGGTTTCTTGGAGGGAAGGCGTACTTTGGCTGATTTTAGTTATTTAGGCACTCATCATAAAGTCAACGTAACAAAATAATAACTGTGCGAGTGTCTACGGTACTACTTGTTAATCAACTTCCTTTTTCGCGAATAATTGCAATTACTGAGCTATATAAATAACATATTTGCAACTCGAACGAGATTCATATACAGTACTGTTTGTAGAAAGTGAAACACCCAGAAGAAATGGTCGGAGACACTCCCAGAACAGGGGTCGTGTATGCCTGCGGTACCATACCAAGTGATTGAAATCGCAGAGAGATGGCATGCAAATTGGCCCACCAGTACCCACTGTCGTGGGACCGGACAGATCAGTGTCCCGCACAGCTCTGTCGGCGTGGGGCCGTCATACTAAGTGGAAACGTGTAAGCAAGAGCAACGATGCCTCGCCGACATCACAGGCTGGACTATCAGCATGTGAGTGCGGTTGAACGAGGCCGAATGCCTGGGCTCCGGGAGGCGGGTCTGTCATTCCGGGACATTGCGGCTCGGCTTCCATTGACTGGAAACCACCGACGCCTCCGACTACGATGGGCACGTGCACGCCGACACTGGCAGGCTGAGTGGCAACAGTCAACAGTAAGGCGTATGTGGATCCAGTGGAGAGGGGAGGGCCATACACAGCGACGACAGGGTACATAACGACGCAATGTGGCCACAGCGCGAGGCGACTGCAATCTTCTCCGCATGGCCGTATCGGACAGAACAGCGTCGTCCTCGATGTTGACTCGACGTTAGAGCACTGCAACGGGGGTGGACATGTCTGCGTCGACGGTGCGGCACCGTCTTTTGCGGGCTGGACTGGTAGCACGCATGCCACTGCGTCGGCTTCCATTGACAGGAAACCACCGACGCCTCCGACTACGATGTGCACGTGCACGTCGACACTGGCAGGCTGAGTGGCAAAATGTAGTGTTTTCGGACGAGTCCGCTTCAACCTGTCCTACAGTAATGGCCGCATACGCGTTCGACGCCGCCGTGAAGAACGCAATCAGGCAGACTGTATTGTTGAGCGGCATAGTGGACAAACACCAGGTGTAATGGTTTGGGGAGCAATTAACTATAACAGGCGATCGTGCCTCGTACGTCTTGCGGGCAATCTGAACAGTGACTGCTACATCAGAGAAGTTTTAAATCCCGCGGCACTGCCCCTCTTGCAGCCCGTTTCACAGGCCATATTTCAGCAGGACAATGCCCACCCGCATGTGGCAAGGAATGTGCAAGCCTTCTTCGCAGAACGACGGATACCTCTGCTTCTCTGGCATTCCCGTTCGCCTGACATGTTGCCCATCGAACATGTCTGGGATATGGTCGGTCGGCAACTTGTTCGTTCAGGTCCACCTGCCGCCACTGTTGATGCTTTGTGGACACGCCTACAAACCGCGTGGGACGGTATTCCCCAGCAGCGTATCCAAGCGCAGTATGATTCCATGCCACGACGTCTAGTGGCTCTGAGTGCAGCACGTGGTGGCACGACGCCGCACTGAAGAACGACCGTCAACGTGCATGTACCGGACTGTCCTTGTAATCAGTAATGTATTGTCATATCCCTAATCTGTGGCATAAAGTGCAATGTGGTCACAACTCTTGTTCTTGGTGTTTCACTTTCTACAAACAGTAGTGTATTTCGTGGTAACTAAAAAGAAATAACCGTTATGAATTTGCAAGGTTGGTATCAAGATTTATCACGACGAATCTTCTCATAACCCTAGTGTTTTAATTTAGTTTTGGGAGTCTGAATATTGCTTATTTGAATACCTCGATGCCCGTATATAGCCACGAAGTTAACTACTAACCTAATTATGGGACTTCCATAACCTCTCTTCTCAACTTCAACTATCCCATAGGGATAGTCAGCATGATGCCAGTTGCTATGTGAAGCATGATGCCAGTTGCTATGTGAAGCATGATGCCAGTTGCTATGTGATAACCGTGAGGCTTGGATGAAGAAACTTAACACGTTGCATGTTATTTTCTGTAGCCAGCAAATAAGAAGGTAAGCCTACAGTTGTGATTCAATTAGGCTATTTAAAATTAAATGTAGTTTTAAATGCCAGTGTTTACAGTGGTTTTGCATGTATTTATTTTTCCAATATAATAGATTAGTTTGCCGGGATTCAGTGAGTTACGATTTAAAAGCAGAGTGGGGTAGTGGTGCGTAGAACATACGATACAAGTAAATACAACGCGACATCAATGGCAAAATATTTCGTGTTTGTTCTTCAGATGCCAAGAAATTATACGCCGAAAACGGAGAAAAACTCCTACCCACCAGAAAATGTGAGAAAGCTCTACGTGCAATTAGGGATGATGGGAGGAAAATAAGAGAAGTGGGGAGAAATTTCAACATTACAGAGTCAACTCTACGAAAGCAGTTGCTGAAAAATTGTCTTGCACCACCTCGTCTACTCCGTAAAGCTGTTTTTACCAACGAAATGGAGTCATAATTATCCGAATACCTTTTGACATTGGCAAAACTATTTTACGGCTTAACGCCCACCAAGCTTGTCAAACGGTTAGTGTTGAAGTTTGCAGAGGAGAATAACATTCCCCATAATTTGCACAAAGTTAAAAGTCTAGTAGACAAATATTGGTTGTATGAGTTCTTGAAGAGATATCCTGCATTAACGTTGAGACAACCTGAAGGAACAAGCCTAAATAGGATTGCCTCCTTTAATGCTGACGAAACGAAGATATTTTATTCTAATATCCAAAACTGCAGAATTTTAGTATCAATGCATTGTTATGCTATTATAAAATGCATTTGAATATTCTAATATTAATGCTCAGTGCAAGTTTCAGCCAATTCACATTATATTATTATGGCTTTCCAACACTCATCCCATGCGCACAATTTCCCAACCCGTGCGCATGATTACCCTGCAGGGTGGGTAATCGTGCGCAAATGCATATTTGCGAGATTTCGAATTATAGTCAACCAAATTTAATTTTGAATTAAATTTGTTTCTGCACATCGAATATGGAGTTACTAAGGCTCCCTTATTCATAACTGCAGTTGTGTTATCTATTATGAGACCATCACAAGACCGATTCTTGCTTAAGTGCGCACAATTCCCCCACTCTCCCTTACTAGGGCCCGGAGGTTTATGAGTATGAGATATCATATTTTTCCGTTATGTTTTTTCATGACAAATGTACGATGATGATTTACGCTAATCCCATTCAAATTATGTCATTAAGCACAATCAACCCTCCGAACTGAAAAGGGTTGCATTTCTGGCAGCATAACATTCATTTTAGACATGTCGCTCCGCGACCGACGGCTGCCCCGGTAGGCGCCTCTATTTTCATTTATATTTTATTCTCTTAATAATAACGTTATACCACCTCTTCAACTTACAACTTTTTAAATCCCCTGTTCTAATTACAACCCAGGCTAAGGAGCGCTCAGCCGCACCGGTACCTGGTCCACACACCGCTGGCTCGCTCGCTTTCGCTCGCGCAGCCAGCGGCACTTTAAATGATTAGCACATGACACACATAGCCTAAGGGTTCGACTTTCTGCTCAAATGTCTAAAAAATAAAGTATAAAGCAACACATTGGAAATATTATTGTAATGCCAGTAGATTCAGATAACAAACGTGTGGATGCGGGGCGGATGCGGATAAAAGTCGTGCGGATGCGAAGCGGATGCGGATAACAGCCGTGCGAATGCGGGGCGGGTGCGGTTAACAGCCGTGCGGATGCGGATAACGTTATGTCTATCCGCGCAGGGCTCTACCCATAACCTCACTTTGTGACTACCATGATCCCCACCCTCTTTACAAAATATTTAAAAAATGATCAAATGAACAGGATATAATGATATACACGTTTCTCTTTATTCAGTCACAGCAATTAACATTAAAGAGAACAGCAATTAACATTACAGAGATAACAGTATAATTCTTTTCACATATATAATGAATGAATTATGGGCATTTAGAGTTGGCTAAACACCATTTAGTCATTACTAAGGCCCAGATGTTGACGACCTTAAAATTCTCTTAAAATGACCTATAAAATGCCCCAAAAATTCTCTTAAAATGACCTCATTTAAGAAACAAAGGACCTAAAAATGATCAATTTCATAATGATTGTCTTGTACAAATAATGGTTCGAATAACAAACATTCTTAAAAGAATTAGTTTATTACTACTAAACTATTAATCAATAGATTAACAATTATCACTACGTCATTTTCATTTCTACTACAGTATGAAACAAGAAGTTCCGTGACGAACTAAAGAGCCTACTTTTCTTAATATTTAAGATTCATGCCAATGTTTAATCTATATGGATCTATCTTGAATAATGACGAAATTAAGTTGGTAATATCGAAATTTCTAATTAGTTCGAAATACAGTAGCCTATACCTGGCATAATGTAGCCTAATAGAGAACTACAGTTGACAGCTCTGGTGACTGAATATATTCTTAGTTCCATCTCTAAAGGTACAGAATACAAAATTTGGTTGAAGTCCAATGGATAGCATGGACGTTACATGCAGTTAAACATTGGATCTAAAAGCGCGCGTAAAATCATGTTGGCAACAATAACATACATGTATTGGTCAGAAATAATCTGAAATTATATGATCTATTGTTGTGTCAATTTTGAATAAAATCCATTAGTTAGTGTAGAAGTTACATGCATTTTAAAATTGGACCTATCAGTAAGCTTAGAATCATGTTGGCAGCACTGGCGTAGGATTATATTAGTTACTACAAATTAATCTACTGTAGAATGCCAGGTACTATACGTGTGCAAAGTTTAGAGTTATTTGCTTGCATACTTTCTGATATATTGATATTAGGGTGACAAAAATAAATACAGTATTTGTTAACAGTTGGCAGCCCTGGTTACTCTTAAGAATCGGCATAGTCATATCTGTTATGCTACACATAGCACACACGAAATTTGGTTGAAATACAAATGATAGTATAGAAGTTACATGTATTTAAAGTTGGACCTCTCAGTAGGCTTAGAATCATGTTGGTAGCACTGACGTATATAAGTTACTCAAAATTAATATAGAATGTCAGGTACTATACGTGTGCAAAGTTTAATTAAAGCTGTCGGCTTGCATACTTTCTGATATATGGGTATTTGGATTTAAAAAATTGAGAGCATTTATTAACAGTTGGCAACCCTGGTGACTCTTAAGAATACGCTCAGTCATATCTGTTTATGTACACATAGCACATACGAAATTTGGTTGAAATCCAATTGATAGTGTAGAAGTTATATGCATTTAAAATTTGGACCTATCAGCAGGCTTATAATCATTTTGGCAACACTGCCATATATGGCCTCCTGGAAATTAAACCGCAATGTTATTATCTATACGTGTACCAATTTTGAAGTAGCTCCCACTCATACCTACCAAGATATCCAACATGGAGCTCAAATTTCAATTGCGATTTTTCAGCAGTTGGTAGCAATGACATCATTTTCAAATATGGCCGTGAGATATTCAGGTATAGATCTTTACTCCTACTAAATTTTGTTTAGATTGCTGCAGCCGTTTAGGAGTTGATAGGGACACACACACACACACACACACACAGACAGACACACAGATAGAAGGACCGACAGACAGACAGACATTTGCCCGATCTCATAAGTCTACTTTTTCCTCATTTTTGCAAAATGTGAAAAGTAGGCTAAAAATATATTGCTAACTAAACATACGGTATTTAGTTAGTGTTGCAATACACAACCATTGTCATCCTCAAGTTATGAAAAGTGAAGGAACGGCGTTTGTCAGCTAAAACTGTTTTATATTTCAAGAAACTTCTCACCACTTCCACTGACGTAATAGGAGCACTATGTCACTGGCTGCTAAATCTAGGTACCCCAGCGTATTAAACTGGTGGTGGGGGAAAAGCTACATCAGGGGCCTTGTCTTTGAAATTTAGTACTTAGTGCGGGATGGTGCTTTGACAATGACTTTCTTTACTGTGGAAACTAGTCTTATCTACTTTGAAAATTTTTAGCGGACCTTTTCTGCAATTCGATGAAAAGCATGGCCCAGATAGACTAAGTAACATGCACCATCTTATTGTAAACTGATTTGATAAATTTTGCTGCCTTTGCCATTCTGTTAGGAAGAGGAGCACGATCTCATGTTGTATTTCCCTAGGCCATATTAAACACATGGATTTATAGAACAGTTTGCATATCTGACTGTGGTTAACTGCTTCAAAACCTCCGAGGTCAGAAGAAAAGTTTTCCCGGGACTATTTGTTACTAGGGTCCCTATCAATACATTATCTACATAACGTCCCACAGCATCTGCAGTCTCGTCAATTGAAACTTTTTTTTTTCATTCACACATTGGTTGGTTGGTTCTTAAGTTTAGGGGCTGCGACGACGCGGTCATGTAGCCCCGTGTACTTTGGGTGTGTGTAGAATCTGTCTGATAACCGGTGTTAATTGGGATGACTGTAGTATTATGTGTTATCTGTTTTTTAATTCAAGTAAGGACTGCAGACTTTTGAATTTTTCAAATAGTTCCTACATTTGCCGCCAAACGCCACCGTCAACGACTACTAGTTCAGAACGTACACCAGACGCCACCGCAGTCGGCTCTTGGCAACGAACGTAGGAACCTAAGAGCGTTGTTTACATTCTTAACCTATACAATTTAGCTTCACACGGGTGTAATTAATAGAAGGCTCTTTAACATGCCATAAATCTATGACATGGGACCGCCGGCTTTACTTCCCCTCCGAAGGAAGGCATACTGAGGGATTTTTAACGCTCTTAAAAATCCGACGAATTCGTCCGGATTTGAACCTGCGATCTTGGGCATAGAAGCTCAGCATGCTACCGACTACGCCACGGTTTAACGTGTCTTCGTAACATTTTGATAGGTACTTTTAACTCAATGTTGATTCGTCTGGAATAGTATGACCAGTGTTGGTTGGTTGGTTCCTTAGTTTAGGGGCTGCGACAACGCGGTCATGTAGCCCCGTGTACTTTGGGTTTGTGTATAATCTGTCTGATAATCGGTGTTAATTGTGATGACTGAATTAGTGTGTGTTTCTGTTTTCAATTCAAGTAAGGACTGCAGACATTGCTTTTTTTTTTCAAGCAGTTCTTACTTTTGCCACCAAACGCCACCGTCAACGACTACTAGTGCAGAACTTGGTTACCAGATGCCACCGCAGTTGGCTCCTGACGTCGAACGTATGAACCTGAGAGCGTTTGTCAAATGTTTAACCTAATATAGCTTCTTCACACATGTGTAATTAGTGGAAGTTTCTTTAACATGCCATCAGGCCCGACGAGAAGGGGGGTCAGGCAGGGCTGGTGCCCCGGGGCCCGACCCTCCCAGGGGGGCCCGGCGTCCTAGAAGGATGGGCCTGATCGGGCATTAATCTATTATTGCCTTTATATGACTTGAATTTGCTACTGGCAATCATTTAGTGAATGCAATGAACAGTCTGTGAACAATGTTACAAGGATTGAGAAACTTATTCTGTAAAGTGGACAATATTTTCCTCTACAAAGCGCTTGTGGAAAGAACAACTGTCTCAACGTGGTCAACTTAGGCGATGGGGCTTCGCTATGTTTTGTTCTCAGAATATACCAGAAGACAGAGAGAGCATGTCATTATTCTATATGTGGCTTATTCGGCGTATGCACCAATCTTTCAAATAATTTTCTCATCCCTCCACTTATTTCGCCAAGGCCACGAGAGCCTGGTGTGTTTGGTCAGCTCGCTCAAGAGTTTCAAGTTTGGTGCGTCATATCGAGCTTAGATATTTAGAGGTGACAGTGTCTGAAATGAGTATATTGTCTAACTAGACGTATCGTATGCCGTGCAGGCTGGTAAGTAAAATGCAATTTATAGTAGCGTCCACACAGTAATTCACTTTATAGTTGATTTAAGGGGAAGAACAGCGAGGTCATCGTTCCCTAGTAATTTACTTTCGCACTATGTGAAAATTTATCATTGCTGGCTAAATATCTAGCGAAAGGGTGGGATGATTCTTTTGTCAAACGTAGTTAGAAGAAATGCATGCGAAATTGTTCATCTTCTCGTATACTGAATTGAGAAAACAATGCTAACATTTGAATAATCTGTATGTTTAGGTGCAGTATAATTATTATTATAACTGGTTCATTCAATACGATCAACAATCCTAGGTACTTGGGTTCGTGCGCAAATCATTTCTGATTAAGGTGTGTATTGAAAACCTATATCACTATTTGTACTAGAGTTGGGAAATGTATCCAAAGACTGAAACTAAAGTAGGCCTACGCCGTTTATTCCAAAGAGTAGCATTGATCTGCAAACCAATTATTTTTCAGGACGTGAAGATATATTTTCCCTTGCGAATCAAGCACTTTCATGATATGCTTTAACGTCTCAGTACCATTAAACATAAAATGAGATGCTCCCTTTATCTATGACTTGGAAATGACTCCGAGTCCTGACGAAGCCGTGGCAGGAATGCCGGATTCGGCTTACCGACTGCGGTGTCAATCGTAGTCTTACTCAACAGTTAATTATAGGCCTATTTGTCGTTGCAGTTGTTAATTCATTTAGGGGCTTGTGACATTTAACCCGTGTACTTGGTAGCTAGTAGGTCTAGTATCACTGGCGGGCAATGAACCGTTGGCGCTCGGTTGGGAATCGTTTCCATCAACTAGTACTGTAGATAGCCTATAATTCAGTATTTGCTGACGCGTTAATTTTCCGGTTTGTTTCTGAAGGCCTCCACATTATTGAATGAAGTTAACTGTAAAGCAGTAGTTTTCACAAATATTAATAATAATAATATCGTATGGCCTCGGATGCCGGGTGCAAGCTTTGTTAATTGACACCCAGAGGGCAGCTTGCGTGTCGAATTTAATGTTCCTTGGAGCGCTATGAATGTCAAGAAGGTTAGATATCTAAGCTCCTTGACGCTATACCGCTTTCTAGTTGAGAAATGAGGAACTTTGTGTTGGCGGAAAATCCCGAGATTAATTTTGCCATTATGAACACGGCCTACTGAATTCAAATGGGTTCTTTAACATGCCAACAACGTATGACATGAGTATCGTGATTTATGTCGCCATTCAAAAATCACTTACCATGGCCATGGGGGGGACCTGCAAGCTTGGGGTTGGTAGTCCGACACTATAACCACACACCCACCGTGGCAAGCACAAATATTAATGAAGTAAATTATAAGATTCTCAAACAGCGAATAAAATAGAAAACCAAGAAACGTGCGAATTGTGTAGACTGAAGGGGAGGCTAGTGGTTGTTGTATAATTAGAGAGGTGTATTTGCAACATTGTTGTAACTATTTGTCTTGAAGATTAGAAACTTAGTCCCTCTTGAAACCACCCACTGCTGGACGAAAAGCAGGGTATACGCTGTGCTATGGCCACTGTGACATGATCAATCGCATGCCATATTCTTAGTTGCCGACTGAGAAAAGTGAGAATGCGTTGCCAGTCACGGCTATTACTGTAATTATCAGGGTTAAGAGTAGGGTAGGTGTCCCTGGACTTGAAATAAGGTTCTATCCAGGCATTTGTCTGGAGGGAGTGTGAAAACCCACGCTCAGGATAGCCGCTGTCAACATCGGGATTCGAACCTCTGATCTGCAGACTTGCAGTAGACCTCCATCACAGTCATTGGTCAGCTACAGTGCGGGGTCTTACTTGAAGGTGCGAGAGTTTTTACTTCAATAGAGTAGAGTCTCTTCTATAGCCACTAAATGTCAATGGTCACCAAATTTTTCCTCCAAAATATCACAAAAATAATCACCCAAATGGCCTATAACTCAATAATTTGGACCTAATTTTTGCAAAATTTTCCGGAAGAGGACTCCGGACCCCACTCTGAGCTTCGTGATATTCCATACCCCCAGATCCCTGGTGTGTCCACTCCCCCATAATCTTGGCTTAAATCCGGTCCGGATGGTCACCAGACATACATAGGATTGGGGAGTATTAGGAGAACCTGGCTCTAGGTTCACTTACTGCAAAGCAATATTAAATTATAAGAAGTCCACTGACTGCAAATTTCAAAATATAGTTCAAATTCACATTTTCTTCTGTTGTGAAAACAATTCCTGATCAGCTGCAATCTACTGATAGCACATAATAAATAACTTGACTTACGTATGAGTATACCTGCGGTTAATTATGAAAATATATTTTGCTTTGTTTAATGTACAATGATGTGTGATCGCCGCTCAACCAAAACACTTATATCAGTGTTTAGGCTTAGACCCAAGGGTGTGATTCTTCAAGGGCAGCAAGTTTTAAGAATGCCAACCAACATAAAAACCCTATATGTAAAACGTATTTTAAAATACGTCTTAACTTTGAGTAAAAATCATGTTTTCATTATGAAAAGATATTACGTCTTATGTCACAGAGGCCGTACAGTATACAGTATACCCCTTCACCCTCTTTTAACAGGAAGTTCAGTGAACTGAACTTCCTGTTGATTAATATTTGGGTCTTGGGGGCCCGGGAAATTCCAGCCCCAGGGCCCGTCACCGCTCTCCACGGCCCTGCATGCCATAAATCTATGACATGGGACCGCCGGCTTTACTTCCCTTCCGAAGGAAAGCATACTGAGGGATTTTTAACGCTCTTAAAAAAGTCCGACGACTTCGGCTGGGTTTGAACCCGCGATCTTGGCCATAGAACCTCAGCATGCTACCAACTACGCCACCGAAGCCGCTCGAATATGACCAGCGTGGCGTTCAAGGAAATCACTTAATTTAGGATTGCTTAGTTTTCCTAGTGATGAGCTGCTTGGCGCAGTCGGTAGAGGCGCTGAGCTTCTAACTGAAAGGGAGTGGGTTCGATCCCCAGCCAGGTAGTGGATTTTAGAAACAAAACTACCACTTTCGGAAACACAAATAGGCCTAGCCCTGGGGTTCACTCAGCCTACACCAGAAATGAATATCAGGATAATTCCTGGGAGCAAAGACGGCCGGGCGTGGAGCTGACAACTACATCCCATCTAGTGCCGATGTAAAAAAAAAACTCTACCTTCCACTACTCCCAGGGCCTCCATGGCCTGTACGGAGTTGGCTTTGCTTTGATATAGTTTTCCTGGTGGAATATTAGCACTAACACACAATTCACATAATACCAATAATTCCACTCATTCATTCATTCATCACGAAATCTCAGAAACCACCGAACGGATTGGAATGAAATTTGGTATGCAGCTTCCTCAAGGGCCGTAGGTGCTCGCTAAGAAAGGTTTTCAAAAAATTCACTCCGGATCATGGTCAAACCGCGATTATATGAAGCAATGCGTGCTGCATCACGTTGCCCCTACCAGTCATCTGGTGCTTTGCAGGCAGTGAGCTTTCTGTCATAACGTGCACGTCATTGTTGTCTGCGCTCCCGTCATTTACCCACTCTCTCTGTTCAAACAGTACTTCTATGTGATTTCTGTTTGTACTTCATACTTTCACCATCACTTCATAATCATCATATTGCATTATATTTTAGCCTTTAGTTGAAGTAACTGTAGAGTTCCTTTGTTTGTTGGATTAGGTTCGGCGTTTTTCATCATTTCTTGGTAGTACTTAGTTAGAGAGCAGAGTAGAGGCAGCTGAGATGAGATTCCTGATAAGTATGGTCCAGAAAACGAGGAGAGACAGAGTGAGAAATGAAGATACACGGAAAGAACTGGGAGTACAGAAACTAAATGACAAACTGGAGCAAAACAGATTGAGATGGTTTGGACATGTCAAACGGATGAATGAAGTAAGGCTACCAAGGCGAGCACTGGAACGACGGATGACAGGGAAGAGAGGACGAGGAAGACCAAGAATGCGTTGGATGGACCCGGTGGAGAATAGCATTAGAAAACGGAACCTGGATTGGAACACCGTGTCGGAAGAGGAATGGTGGAACGACAGAACATAGTGGAGAGGAACCATATTTGCCCCCATCCAGTGTCAGCTGGAAAAGGGGAAACGAAGAAGAAGAAGACATAGTTATAATGAAAAGTAGACTTTGGTAAAAGATAATTACCTCTACCAACGTTAATTTGGTAAGTTAGGCTAGGTCTATCAGGTTTTTTAAATAGAAATTTGTTTTATTACGTTAGGAGAATATCCTTCAACGTCACAACAGCACTCAAGCACCTTTGAAGAAGACTGTGTCTGCCGCTAAATTTTACAGCTTCAGAATATTTGAGCTTGAGGGTGATAATTCTTATCTTTAGTTATTTCGCAATCTTCTCAATCAGTTTCTGGTTGATATGTATGCAAAGATTGAGACAGAGCGACTACTTTGGATTCGCATCAATCATAAAAAGTTGAGAAGTGAGGAATATGTGCACTTGAAGGACGCAATGAGTAAAGCTGTCTGCCGTTTGTCAGATATTGGTAAAATGGTCGTGTTGCCGTCGACTTTCACTGGAGGCCCGCGCTATATGCATGAACGCACTCAGGATGCTATGACTTACGTGCGCCATTTTGGACGTCCTGATCTTTTTATAACATTCACCTGCAATCCAAAATGGTCCGAAGTAGTCGAGCACCTGAAACAAGGTCAACAACCTCAATACAGGCATGATTTGGTAGCGCGGGTATTCCATTTGAAAGTCAAGCACATGATACAACTTCTTAATAAGGGTTGTATCTGTGGTCCTTCAAGGTGTCACATGTATTCCATTGAATGGCAAAAGCGAGAATTACCTCACGTTCACATACGGTACTTCTGTGTCTGGAAGAAAAGCTAAGGCCTAAAGACATCGACAAGGTGATCAGTGCTGAGATTCCTGACCCAAATCTTGACTCTGCTCTCCATGAGATTGCCAAGGCAACCATGATCCACGGTCCATGTGGAGTTCTCAACAATGAGACTGTCAAGTCAACCATGATCCACGGTCCATGTGGAGTTCTCAACAGGAGTTCGTCTTGCATGGTGGAAGGAGTATGCAACAAGAAGTACCCCAGACTACTCATCAAGGAAACCCAAACCGGGGAAGATGGGTATCCCAAATATCGCAGGCTGCCCACTTCGGAGGATGGGGTTTCTATTATTAAAAAGGGAGTGGAAATTGACAATAGCTGGGTGGTACCCTATAACCCCGTCCTATCTCGCACGTTCTCAGCTCATATCAATGTTGAGTACTGAAACTCTGTAAAGCCAATAAAATACATTTGCAAGTATGTTAACAAAGGTTCCGACCAAGCTACATTTAGCATGGGAGAGTTTGACGAAGTTGCGAGATATGAATCAGGACGTTACATCAGCAGCTCAGAGGCGGCTTGGCGCATATTCTGCTTCCTCATACATGAACTTGCCGTCCACCTCGATAATGGCCAGCGGGTTCGTGACCAGTTTAACAGCCCTCCAAACACAACTCTTCTTGCTTTCTTCGAACTATGCCGATCCGATAAATTTGCTTCAACACTTTTATATTGTGAAGTTGCATCGGTAATGCCGAGTGCTACTACCTCCACCTCCTTTTACATAAAATTCCTGGCCCTCAGTCTTTTACTGACCTCAAAACCGTGGCAGGGGTGGTTCAACCAACATTTCAAGCGGCATGTAAGGCACTTGGCTTGCCAGAGGATGATGCGCTCTGGGACCGCACACTAGAGGAAGCGTCCTCCACCGACTCTCCCCACAAGATACGCGACCTGTTTGCCATCTTACTGGTGTTTTGTCAAGTGAGTGATCTCATCATGCTCTGGAAAAAACACAAAGACAGCCTCGCGGAAAATGTGGTGAGAGAGGTTCAGAGGCAGTGTGCTGATGTCAACCTGGTCATGGGTGTTATCTACAACAGGTGTCTGGTGCTTCTTGAGGATTTAGTACTAAAAATGTCTGGTCAACAACTGGAACGCTTTGGACTTCCGCCGCCTTCTCGAGAACAAGACTCCGTCGTTGCTCACCGAGAATATGTCAGTGAACTATCTTACGACACAATTAAGTTGTCCAAAGTGGTTGCTGATAATGTTCCAAAATTGAACAACGAGCAGAGATTGGCCTATGACGAAATAGTTCGAAGTGTTGTTTCAGAATGTGGTCAACTGTTTTCTCTGGATGCACCAGGCGGAACTGGCAAAACCTTCCTGATTAATCTCCTGCTCAGTACATTTAGAAGTCGACAGAACATTACCATCGCAGTCGCCTCCTCGGGTATTGCAGCAACCCTACTGGAAGATGGAATAACAGCGCATTCTGCCTTCAAGCTCCCTCTTAACCTCAGTCACGCTGCATCTGCCCTTTGCGACATCTCTGCAGTTTCCTTTGAAAGTCTGCTACGCCGCGACAATTAACAAGGCTCAGGGGCAGAGTTTAAAAGTAACTGGCGTGGATCTGAGAAGTGACTGTTTCGCACATGGTCAACTGTACGTGGCATGCTCCAGAGTCAGTTCTTTTGTGGCTTAGTCATTCTGCAGCTTAAGTGAAAGACCAGAAATGTAGTTTCCCGAGAAGTGCTTAGGCGTTAAAAACACTCTCGATAGACATGGCAGTAGGCTAGGGGACCTGTCTTAAATCAAAGCTTCCCGTCGTATATTGCACCCTATTTCCAATTTCAACGCTCCATGTTGCCGTCATTAACTTCCAATACAGGAAAAATTGATATAACTAATGTTATAACGGGATTCCGAATGTTATTGCGGGAGAAGCCGCGGGTAACAACTAGTTCTTTATAGAAGGAAGATGACTTGTTATTTGAAGAAACAGTTTTTTAACAGTAATTGGGACACTTTCCTTTTATCCACATTTTCAAGACCTTGCAAATGTTTATCGCGCCCGATATGTAGTTGTACGGTGAACCGTTTATCTGCAGCAACTTTAATTTCGCACAATTTACAGAACAAAATAGTTCCATCAGTTGAGAATATGTTTTCACCAATATCTGACACATACTGTTTTAAACGGCTTGCAGTCGACTGCTTTTGTTTTGGCATTTCAATTGCACTCCACTACAAAACATCATACACCTACAACACAAACACACCTTAAAATTCGTATAGTTACCGGGTAACTGAGTGAACTAACAGAGGCCAGAGTTGCGACAGAGCTGTCAACACTTCTAATAAAGATAAACTCGACGCAAACTACATGACGCTGAGAGAATTACCCCGTTATTTTTTCTCAGACTGACGCAATACTCACTTGCACGTGAAGAAATTAGTGACGCAAACTTTACATACACACAAATGCATAATGGTCAAGAAAAAATAAAACTGCTGCGTAGATAAGAAACAGGTAATCAAAACAGATGAACATTGCCGAGCTACAGTTTAAGGGCTAGTCCAAGAATATTAACTTTGTCATGTTTGGAAATACAGATACTAAGATAATAACTTTAAAATTAGCATTTAACCATATTAGATTTTTTAAAATGACCTATAAAAGTATAACACATGAAAAATGACCTAAAATGCACCTAAATGTTGGAAAATGACCTTATTCTGAAAAATGTAGGAAAAATGAATTTTAATGACCTTTAAAAATCCCATATATTATCTAACATACACTTAATTACCACTAAGCATCATCTCCGTGTACTCAGAAAAAAAATATGACTTTTCATCAAAATCCATGCCCTAGTCATTACCATATTCAGTCAGGGTTTTCATTCTTTTTGTACAGTTCACTAAATGGTAGGTATCATACAGATCATAGGCACAGTTATCACAGGGACGATGGTACGATTTCGTTTTACATACTTTATCATCTGAAATCTTCCTCTTCCTGTATTCTTTGTTGAGACATGTCTTTGATTTTGATTTTCTCTGGTCCAACGCCTTTCCAACATCGCACCCGTGGCGTAGAAATCAGGTCTATTTCCTTTCTCTTCGAGCTTCTCTTTCTTATAAGTTCAACGTATGGACCGTAGATAGTAATAGCATTTTAAATCGGAGATCTTCGATGTGGAATGATTCCCTGGCTAACTCATAAACCATTCTTCAAGGCGCTGTTTTGCCCACTCTTAACAGTAGGCCTACACAGAGGTAATATTTCAATAAATAACCACCTACTTGAACCTCAATGTTGGTACTGGCAGCAACAGCACCTGAAGAGAGCAGTGGTCATTTCTTTGTCCGAATAGGAATCGCAACCCGGTGCTTGACATTTCCAAAATTGTGGCATATTATAACTATTGTTACGTGCCACCCCCCTAGTGGCACTTTTGTTAACTGGATTACGGTGGGTAGGAAGCACAACACCAATTACTGCTTAAAGAAGTAATTAACTTTATTGCGGCCAGAAAATTACACTAATCAGCAAATACAAGCAATTAGGAACCTTACTCCAGTTTACAAAGTCTATTGCTTGTGGAGAGCTCTTGCCCCTTTCACTTGTCAAAAAAACCACAGAAGTTAATCCTGCCGCTAATGAGCCTAGTGGCCTTGACAGAACTACATGCAACTTCTTTCTAATGTGCGCCTACTACAGTACTTACGAGCACTTGCTGCGCGCTGTTCACCAGCTGGGAGAAACAATGTCACTTAATTTCGACACCACAATATCTGATACTCAGTGAAAGCACACTTACTCAGAACACGGCAGTCCCCTGTATGTTCCTCACTTCGCCGCTACACTAGGGGTTTCGCAAGTCACCACACTTCTGTCGCTCAGAATAAACGCTCACACTAGCTCGTAAAACACAACAACCACAACTGCTTCACGGGTCACTCTTATATAGCAGGCCGGTGACTCAATAAATGGTTCTAGATCCATCCAGTGTCCACGGCTTCTCGAGGTTTCCATCGCTGGTCCAGTCACGAATCTTCTGGACTATCCCTTTGTCTTAGTAGCCCTGTTGCATAAGGCACACGCAATTCAGGAGGCATGCCACAGCCCAGCCCCTGGGGCAGTTGTGACTCAAGCGGCGAGCGATGACACAAACTCACAGCCGTAACACCACCCCCTTCCTAAAAAGGCTGATCGTCCCGATCAATCATTGGTCCGTCTGTGTCCCTCCGTAGGCTGCCAGGCGATCTCGATGCACGATCTTCATCTTCGCCCTCGGGTTCCGCTGGATCCTGTAGACGACATCGTTGATCCGTTTCACGACTCGGTACGGGCCCTCCCAGGACTTCTGAAGTTTGGGTGACAGGCCTTTCTTCCGTAATGGGTTGAAGAGCCAGACGAGGTCGTCCTCGTGGAATCCGCCGGCATCCGTCTGCTGGTCGTATCGGGTCTTCATTCGGTCGGTCTCGATCCGCAGTTTCCTCCTCGCGAACGCGTGCACGTCCTCCAGTTGGTCGACCAGTTCTTGACAATACTGGCTTACCGGGATCGGATCATTCCCAGGTCGGCCGAAGGCAAGATCGACAGGTAGACGGAGCTCCCTCCCAAACATGGCCCGGGCTGGTGTGCACCCGGTGGCTTCATGCACGGCGGCGCGGTAGGCCAGGAGAAATAGTGGAAGATGTTTGTCCCAATCCCTCTGGTGCTCGCTGACGACTATTCGGAGATGGTTCTCGATGGTGCGATTGAATCGCTCTACCATCCCGTCGGACTGAGGGTGTAGCGGCGTCGTCCTTGTCTTCCGGATTCCCAGCAGCTGGCATAGGTTCTGGAACACCTGCGACTCGAAGTTCCTCCCTTGGTCGGAGTGCAGCTCCAGGGGTACTCCGTACCGGCTGACGAATTCTTTCACCAGGGTCTCTGCAATCGTCGTGGCTTCTTGGTTAGGGAGCGCATACGCCTCCGGCCATTTGGTAAAGTAGTCGCTGACGACTAATATGTAGCGGTTCCCTGCCTCGCTTAACGGGAATGGCCCAGCAACATCGATGGCCACTCTCTCCATGGGGCCGCCCACGTTGTAGGTCTTCAGTGGACCCCGTCGTCTTCGTCCTGGGCCCTTGCTGGCTGCGCAATCGTGGCACCTCGCGCAGTGGTTCTCCACGTCTGTTCGGCATCCGATCCAGTAGAACCGCTCTCTCAGCTTCTCCAGGGTCTTCTTTATCCCTAGGTGTCCACCAGATGATCCTCCATGAACTTCCTTCAGGACTTCCTCCGTCATAGCCTTTGGAACGACGACTTGTTCCCGAGATGTTTTCCCGTCGGTGCTCTCCCAGGTACGGCAGATGAGGCCATCCCTTACAATCAGCAAGTCCCACTGTGATCCCGAAGTGGAGAGTGCAACCCACACAAAGGAACCTCCAGCTAATAACCGCGACCGGAGAGACCGCACCGGTACATGGCGAAGCATCACTGGAGTTCGTCATTGGTCGACGGGTGATAAAGCATCCAGTGCTTGTGGCTGACGTATCAAACGAAGTGATCATCGGACTGGACATCCTGGACCAGAACAACATCATCTTGGACCTGAGTACCAACACTCTGCACTTCGGAGGTGAGGAACTTGCTTTGCAACCTGCGCACGAGTCCATCACCGTACGACGAGTAAGGCTGAGAGAAGACGTCATCGTTCCCGCCAGGACGGAAGTCAGCGCTGCCGTAATTGTCGACGGAACTGCTGAGGGAGTGGCGGCTGTCATCGAGCCAAAATATGAGGACATCCAGACAAAAGGGTTGCTAGTTGCCAAGACCCTCATCAACACGACGTCTCGGCCGTACGTCCGCCTGTCCAACCTGAACGACTACGACTTTACGGTTCACCGGGACACCAACCTAGGAGTCTGCGAGCCCGTTACCTGGATTGCCCGCATCACCGACACGACGGACGGACACCTGCAGACGGACAACCGAAGAAGACGCACACTGCCAGAAGAACTACAGAAGCTGTACCAAGGATCCCAGGACCATTTAGACGAGGAACAATCACGCCAACTTCAGGACCTGCTACGCGAATTCCAGGATGTCTTCTCCGTGGGGAGCAGAGACTTCGGCAGGACAAGCTTGGTCCAGCACAGAATCGACGTTGGGGACAGCGCACCGATTAGGGCCCCATTCCGACGTGTCCCGCTCGCCAAGCAAGCCGAAGTCGACCGGATGGTAGAAGAGATGAAGGAGCAAGGGGTGATCGAGCCATCACATAGTCCTTGGAGTTCTCCGGTCGTGCTTGTGAAGAAGAAAGACGGTTCCACCAGGTTCTGCGTGGACTACAGGCGGGTGAACGACGTCACGAAGAAGGACAGCTACCCTCTACCCCGGATCGACGACACGCTGGACACCACATCAGGGTCAAGATGGTTCTCCACCTTGGATTTGAAGAGTGGCTACTGGCAGGTAGAGGTCCACCCTAAGGACCGCGAGAAAACGGCGTTCTCTGTGGGCAGCGGGCTCTGGCAGTTCACCGTCATGCTATTCGGTCTGTGCAACGCCCCTGCGACCTTCGAAAGGCTAATGGAGTCCATTCTGAGGGGACTACACTGGAAGACCTGCCTGGTCTACCTAGACGACGTCATCGTTCTGGGGAGAAGCTTCGAGGAGCACTACAGCAACCTGAAGGAGATCTTGTTGAAGCTACGGGCTGCCCAGCTGAAGTTGAGCCCCAAGAAGTGTCAGCTCTTCCAGAAGCGGGTCCAGTACCTTGGGCATATCGTCTCCGAGGAAGGGGTGCGCACCGACCCAGAGAAGACCGCAGCTGTGAGGGGGTGGCCAGTTCCGAAGGACAAGTCCCAACTACGAAGCTTCCTGGGACTCTGCACTTATTACCGTCGCTTCGTGAGGGGATTCGCCGACATCGCCAAACCTTTACATCGCCTGACTGAGAAGGACCAACTCTTCACGTGGACAGCAGAATGCCACAGTGCCTTCGAACAACTCAAGCAGGCTCTGTGCACCGCGCCTATTCTGGCCTACCCCAGACCTGGAACAAGGTTCATCGTCGATACCGATGCCAGCGACTTTGGCATAGGGGGAATCCTGTCGCAGGTAGTGGACGGCGAGGAGCAGACGGATGCCGGCGGATTCCACGAGGACGACCTGGTCTGGCTCTTCAACCCATTACGGAAGAAAGGCCTGTCACCCAAACTTCAGAAGTCCTGGGAGGGCCCGTACCGAGTCGTGAAACGGATCAACGATGTCGTCTACAGGATCCAGCGGAACCCGAGGGCGAAGATGAAGATCGTGCATCGAGATCGCCTGGCAGCCTACGGAGGGACACAGACGGACCAATGATTGATCGGGACGATCAGCCTTTTTAGGAAGGGGGTGGTGTTAAGGCTGTGAGTTTGTGTCATCGCTCGCCGCTTGAGTCACAACTGCCCCAGGGGCTGGGCTGTGGCATGCCTCCTGTATTGCGTGTGCCTATGCAACAGGGCTACTAAGACAAAGGGATAGTCCAGAAGATTCGTGACTGGACCAGCGATGGAAACCTCGAGAAGCCGTGGACCCTGGATGGATCTAGAACCATTTATTGAGTCACCGGCCTGCTATATAAGAGTGACCCGTGAAGCAGTTATGGTTGTTGTGTTTTACGAGCTAGTGTGAGCGTTTATTCTGAGCGACAGAAGTGTGGTGACTTGCGAAACCCCTAGTTTAGCGGCGAAGTGAGGAACACAAACTCACAGCCGTAACACTATTATACGGTATATAACTATAAAATATATACGGTATCTCTATCTCTCTATATATATAAATGAAAGTTGGTCTGTTTTTTTCTGAATTTCCACGGAAATTTGCGATATTTGCGCGTTTCAGACTGTTTTATGACGGATGCGCGCAAAAATATGTTTTTTTGTCTGTCTGTGGAAATTTTTTTGTGTCCTTATAACTCGAGAACGGCTGGGTGGATCAACGTAAAATTTGATACAGATATCCATCAGAGGCACGACACTAATCATTGATGTAACTCTTCTCTGTACCTCTCATAAAAGGGGGCCTACCTCCTTAAAATACATGCTGAAATAGGCGTAGAAGGGTGAGACAAAGCTCATTTTTAGCCCCTCAATGTGAGAAACGAAACTCGGGGGCCCTAAACCACATTTTAAGGCCCTAAAACTAACAGTTTTTGAGATATTACCAGAAAACTAATTTCACTTAATAAATTAATGAAAGAATGCATGCCGGTAACCAAGGCAACTGAATCTCAGAGGTCCATCTATTTCTATAAGACGCAATGCAATTCCATTTATTACATTACTGTGAAGGTTTGCAAACGGCTATAAGGTTATAACGGATCCAAATTAAGCTGAAATATGCATCAATACATATAATGCACTTAAGGGGTCAAGGGGTACTCGAGAATTTTTTCACGCGATTTACACGTGCGGGTATGGTACGGAAGGTCTACTATATCCCTATCCCTATATTGTTAATAATTATTATCATTATTATGGCGTACAACGACGAGACAAAGCTCATTTTCAACCCCTTGGTGTCAGAAACAAATCTCGGGGCCCCTAAAGAGCCGTAAAGGGTCCCCAAAAACTAAATTTTAAGGCTATAAAACCAACAGTTTCTTAGATATTCCCAGAAAAAGAATGTCATTTAATAAACTAATGAAGGAATGCAAGCCAGTAACCATGACAAGAGTATCTCAATAGGTGACATCCAACTTTCCATCTATTTCTGCAAGAAGTAATGCCACTCTATTTATTACATTTCTGTGAAAGTGTGAAAATGGCTATAAGGTTATCACGGAACCAACTAAAACTGTAAAATTCATCAATGCGCTTAAGGGGTTCAAGGAGTACCCTAGATATTTTTCGCACGACTTACACGTGAGGTATGTCGTACAGAAAGTATATTATATCTCCAAACAGAAACATCATTTTCAAAAAATCCTGATTTGAAAAAGTAGACTATTTTTTGCTGATTTTAGGAATTAGGGCCATTGGAGGCTAAAAAAAACTAAATTTTCATGCACCACAAGGCTTTATAATTTATGAAAGGGGTCTTCCTGTGGTTGGGCACTTGGCACAATGGTTAAGGTCAGTTTGTATGTGACATGTATTGCGATTCGTCTACGAGGTTTTCAATTTTATTTTCACGTAAGGAAAAACACGTTAGGTAAATTTAGTTTGAGAGCACATTTTAACTAATCATTTTTCTTTGTCGACAAACAGGTTCCAAGCCCCTAACCATTGCAACAGTAGCTCAATTGATAACGTCTGGTTATTAATACCGAAGACCGTTCGAAGAATGGGTACTTCTGCTAGTATAACTATAAAATATAACATAAAATCAACACCCAAGCTCACAAAGTAAACAACTCATGAGATGTCTTGGCCAAGGAACATGACATGATTATATTGTAACCATGGTAACTTAAATTGGCTTGGGCGGGCCCGACTTGTTCGTATCAACCTCCTTTCTATAAGAAGAAATCTAGTAAATTCCCAATGGGTTATTTTACATATGTTGGTGCAAAAGTGGGTGCCTGATTTCAGGCCAATAGGGAGCTCCCTATGAAGTGCGGTGGGCCTGACTTTCAGTGCCTAGTAATTTAGTTTTGGATATATATCTTGAAGTGACCTCTCTAAACCAGTATATTTTCAATAAAGGAACTGCGCACAAATGTGAATTACATTTTGGAGTAATCCAATAAGGAAAGTGTTCTCTTAGAACATTCACTAAAATGGTATCGTCCACACCGTTGAGCACATAATACGCACACACACTGTACAGAATACTCATGAAAGCCACGCCGCACGCACAGCTTATGATGGAAGCCGTGTACAGCAAGTCTATTCAAAGCACTCCTCATTTCATTGTTAGGTCCGGTCCAATTTCTATTAGACTAGACATAGCATCAGTCCCGTAAAATTCCAGGTCGATTTCTACTCGCTTTCTTGGTCTCAACCTTAGGAACTCCTGCTCTTGACTTGTAGAAGGCAATTGTAGTCTAATTCTTAAATCTCCAATAAGGAGAGTTTCACCAGCTAGTTCATATGTTAGCCTGGAGGGTGACATTTTTGAGATTCCCAAAGTTCTTTTCAAGAATCTCGCCTTGACATTTTCTACAACTCGGAGGTCGGATAGAGTTAGGCAATCCCATATCAGTTCCAACCCATAAGTTAGGGCTGGAAGAACCTTTACAGAGAATAATGTCATTGCTGTTCTTAGAGACAATTTAGTGGGCTCAGTGACATCATTTATTGCTGCCAAGTACCTTTCTCTTACGTGGCTTCTGAAGGAATTAGCAGATGGTTGAAAAGTGATCCCTAAATATTTAAAAGAATTTAGGCCTACAAGTTCCAAGACTGTTTCATTGTTTTGTATCCTGTCATTAGTCGCTATGCTTCCTCCTTTCTGGAAAACCATTTGAACTGTTTTCTTTCTATTGATTGTGAGACTGTTGCTGTCAGCATATTCATCAAGTCTATCTATTACCACTTGGAGATCTTCTTTATAGTTGGAGACTAATGCAATATCATCCGCATACTGGTACAACGCGACCGATGTATTAAGGGTAATACTTGTGATATATGCTAAGGCTATATTGAATAATAGCGGGCTAAGGGGTCTCCTTGAAGGACCCCGTTAGTCTGTAAAATAGGTGTTGAGGAAGTTTTGCCGTCTTGTATCGTAACGCTGTTGTAAGCTAGTATGTTATTTATTGCTATAGTCAGTGGATTATCCATTCCAATCATGTCCGCTAGTTTCCGAAGGAGCATTTCCCTATTTAAGAAGTCGAACGCTTTCTTGAAATCCACAAAGATGACATATAATTTCCCATTTGGTCGACTAATTGTGTCACGTAATTTGTCTAAGAGGTTCTTGACCGCACGCATGTAGTGTCCTTCTTCCGTTCATGAATCCAAATTGCTGTTCGGGAATCTTACTTTCTGTTTCTGCAAGTAATCTGCACTCTAAGATCTTGGCGTAGATCTTATAGATGGTATTTTCAAGGGCGACACCTCTATACGAGTCAGGATAATCTCGACCTACTTTTCCTTTGAATAGCATTTTGATATCTGGCTGTCTCCACCTTTCCGGGATATGTCCAGTTGTAAAACACGCGTTGAACATTGCGGTCCATATGTGAATTAGAGTTTCACATGTGTCTTTTAAATTTTCGTTAAAGACCCCATCCGCACCTACTGCTTTCTTATATTTCGTGACCTGAATAGCCGCTTTGATTTCTTCCTGATCTGTGAGACAAGACGCATTATTTATATTTCCTCTGAGTGGAATGGCCATTTCTAGATTCTTCTTGTTTCGGATTTCAGAAAAATGTATTTCCCAGGAAGTAATTGGAATTTCTGGTGTAACATTTGTTGACCATTTCCTGAGAGCTACAAAAGGATCTTTAATTGTGACTTCAGCTTGTATTAGTGCTTGTCGTTCTAGATACTGGGTTTTCTTCTGTTGTAGCATCTTTTTGTACGATTTCCTCTTCTCTGCATACTCTGCAAACATGGAGTTCTCAGTATCTTGCCGTATTCTGTAGAGGAATTCCAAGGTTTCCTGTCTTAATTTGTAACATTTGCTATCGAACCATGGTTTCGCGATTCTTGGTGTTGACTGGATATGTGCTTCCTTGAGAACGTTTAGTACCACATCTGGTGCCGTGTCCAATAGGCCTTCTTCAATCATTTGTGTCATTTCTTCTAGGTCACTCCTTTTACTCTCAAGAATTGCGGGACAAATCTTTCTTGCAGTGCAATGTTGAACCATTTTAATGGGTTGAATGTTTCCCCCCCCCCTATCTCGATTTGAATTGCAACGGGGATATTGTAACCGAATTTATTTAGTTACATTAGCTCACCCTCGGGTTTTTGCTTTGTGCAGTTAGTTTGGGGTATTTTATTCATATCTTATTATATTGGGTTAACGTGGGGATGAAGAGGTGATTTTTATTGTGCCTGTGTATATTTTTGTGGACGGATTCATCTTTGGATGTTCCGGACCAACTAGAGTCATTGTTTATTAATTATCGGTTTTTGGATATTTGATATTATAAAATACGGGGTTTTGAGGTTTATTACGTTTCGGGAATCAGGAACATATAAGACTGTATTATTTTGAGTAGAAGCATTATTTCATTTTGGATGGGGTTAATGGCTTTATTTTGACCTAGTAATGTTAAATTTTCAATTCCTGGCTGTACTATAAGGTACGATGAAATCAGCATTTTCAAGGGCTGGAAAGTGACATACCCGGAAAAGTCAGGCAGTAATTCGACTAGTTGTGGCAAGTTCAGTAAATTCCTAGGCTATTTATAGCATGAACTCCCATGAACTTCGAGTGGAAAACTACTGAGTGACGTCAGAGTGAATTTCGACTGTCAAATGTTCATGTGTTGTCACGGATATTCCGCTAGGAACGGGGCGTATAGCACATAGTTCCGGCAGAACGAAGCACAGCTATTGGTGTAGAAGTATTCGTTCGCCAGTGCTTATATGGCGTGTTGAGGGTTCAGAAGTCGTCTTATTACTTTATTGGCAGAGTCCAGATCTACTAGCGCCCAGGGTCGTTTTACGTGACATGGTTTCCGTAACGAACAGCTAGAGATCAGGTCTTCTTGCTTTATAGGCCGAGTCCAAGACTTCTTGCGCCCAGGGTCGATTTATCTGGCATGGTCCGGTAATCGAACAGCAGAGACTGTAACTAGATATCCACTGAGCTTTGTGCTATTGGATGACTACATATTTTCAACATGGTTAAGTTCATAAACCATGGGTTGCTGATTCCATCACGCCCAAAAGGACGTTCATAACCTCACTTCATCATCTGTTGTGAAATTCATGGGAGGATGTTGCGGAGTGAAAGTCAACAAGTCTGGCGAGTGGAGATTCATGCTCAAACTGTGCAAAGTGCAAAGGAATAGGCAGATGATATGCGTGAAAGTGTGAGATTTGTGTACAAGTGAAATATGTATAGGGGGCTGATATGCTTAAGGTCTGTAATGATCGCAAGTGTTTTGTATAAATTCAGTGAACAAAGGTACTGTACAAAAATTATTGCAAGTGTATTGAAGGGTATTTTCGTGTTGTATATTATGTATATATGAGTATAGTACAGCCAATAGATTATTTCTTTAAAATTCATGTGTATGTTTATATTCCTGTCTTGCTTGATCCTGGTAACATCAGCGAACGCATGCTCAAATGCCCTACGCCTGGGATGATAGTCGGGGCAACAGTTATTTATCGTATTCTATTTTATTCAGGAAGACCCATATGGTCAACCTTGGCGCCCATTCAAAGTCGGGAAATTAATGTTAAAATCACTTGTGGCCTGTATTTAAAGGCAGTTAATTCTGTAGTTTTGTGTTAATGGGGATATTTAAAGTTAAATCAACTCCAGCGAGGAGGTGGAGAATGTTTCAATATGTTTCCTTATTACGGCAACTGGGTTTGCATACATAACCTCTCCTTTAACAAAAACAAAAAGAGGTCAATAGTACTTCTGCCGTTAGGCGCTATATATGTTGAACCATCCGAGAATCGTCGAGAATGAGACCTGTCTTATAGTCCGGTTTGTCTATTCGGCAATTAAAATCGCCTCCTAGAACCCCAGTCTTATCATTTATTGCTAACGTTATTGCCTTCACTACGTGCTCGTTAACATCGCCCACTTTCTTAGTTGGGCTTATGTAGATTCCTATAATGGTTAATTTGTTTGTCTTGACAAGTATCAGATTTTCTTCTGTATGAACGTTCTTCGGTGTGCCTATACTGTCTCCATAGATAATGCTGACTCCTACTTCCGGTCTGCCTCTTTCTTTAGGTACCAGTATGGCTAGGGTATGCTTGCTGTAATGATGTTACAAACCTACGGGTTCTGTAATGAATGTCTCCGTGGCTATGATTATACTGGATTTGCGCCAAAAGATATCAGTTGTTGATGAAAGAAGTAACTTTGGGCCTTCCACATTCCAGAGAAGAATATTTAGATCCATTACTTTAATCTTTCGGAGTGACCTGATACCTGACTCACAAGGATATTCCCCCAGGGGCTCACAACTTGTGGGACGTGGGTTGGCGATCACGGCATTGCTTCCACTTATTGTACCGGACCCCTCTCGGTTATCTTTCCTCTCGATCTCTCTGGATCAACTCTTGTTCCTTTCCGACCCCGACGGTATTAGGGTATCCGAGGCCTAGGGAGTCATTCACTTTCCCGCCTTAATCGGCCCTCATTCTTCGAGGGGTCAGACCTCTTGTTTTCTTTTCATTATATTTCCTTTTCTCTGTAAGATTCCCGCACTGTTTTCGTGAATTGGCTCCCCGTGTATCTAAATTACCTTTAGCGAATGTTTTGAATCTACACTACATCTTGTAGGTATTTTCATGCTAAGTTGCATTTTGTATTTTCGATCTAAATTGCATTTTATAAGGATTGATAATCTGAATTGCTTTTTAGTAAGTCTTTGAATGTAGGTGTAGGCACTTTTGTGAGTATATTGAATTCCAATTGCATTTTCTAAGTATTTTTTAATCTAAATTGCATTTTGTATGGTTATTCTCAATTGCATTTTGTGAGTATTTTGAATGTAAATTGCATTTAGTAAGTATTTTTAATTTCAATTGCATTTTGTAAGTATTTTTAATTTCAATTGCACTTTGTGAGTATTTTGATTCTGAAATTACCTTTTTCAACCTAAATTGCATTGTGTATTTTCAATTTCAATTGTACTTTGTAAGTAGCCTATTTTGAACCTCAATTGCATTTTGTGTGTATTTTCAATCTCAATTGCATTTTGTAAGTATTTTGAATTTCAATTGCATTTTGTAAGTATTTTTAATTTCAATTGCACTTTGTGAGTATTTTGATTCTGAAATTACCTTTTTCAACCTAAATTGCATTGTGTATTTTCAATTTCAATTGTACTTTGTAAGTAGCCTATTTTGAACCTCAATTGCATTTTGTGTGTATTTTCAATCTCAATTGCATTTTGTAAGTATTTTGAATTTCAATTGCATTTTGTAAGTATTTCGAATCTACATTGCATTATGTACGTATTTTGAACCTAAACTACATGTTGTGCGTATTTTTCAATCTATTCCATTTGTGAGTATTTTCCTGCCGGACAATGATTCCTTTTGGCCAAAGGTTAGGGTCCCGTAGGGAGATCTTATATCTAAAGTCTACTCCAATCTTGAAAGTCTTGTTTATCCCCTTCGTCGGGAGCATTTCGCATTCGATATGACCATCAATACCATTGGTTTGAAGGAAATTAGTGATCGACTCCGGAACCGTATCGCTGCGCAGTCTTCCTATATAAATCCATGCTTGTATTTGCATATCAGCTTCTTGTCTGGATCCAACTATTACGTTCTCTCGCATATGATGAGATCGTAATTCCTGTGTCTTTGTTCTTCTTCTTCTTCCCTGTGAGGTGGTCCATGGTCCTGAATAGTCGTGAGCATCCTCCTCCTCCTCCTCAGTGTGTTCTCCCATGCTCTCCTTCCCTGTTTTCGATGATGAGGGCGGGCTGCTCTCACCTTTCTTGTTGTGATTTGTAGTAATTATTTCCAGAATTTCCTGTTGTTGAGCTGGTGAAAACTGTTGATCTGTAGCATTGTCTTATGGGGCAATGGGTGAGATTTTTCTTTAATCATGGACTGTCTAGTTGGTGGAATCAGGTGACTTTCTTTAATTACTGTATTCCGCGTTGTTCCATTTACCAAGTGTTTCCCCAACGAGTCTTTTATCTCCTCACGAATTTTATTCCCCATACCGTTTTCCAAGAAGTTGAGTGTGTCTATAGATTTATCATTAGACTGATTTTTCTTTAGCAATCGAGGCTTGCATTCACTACAAAGCCAAGTTAAACTGAATTTTTCCCTCTTAATTGTGCTAACCTCGCCCAGTCATGCCGCAACATTCAGAGTGTTGCCATTTGTTGCATTTCTCACATTCAACTGCATTCTCTTTACTTCCAACGTGTTTGTGACAAACATCGCACTCGTAAAATCCATGGTTACTCTGTTCTAGCTCTACTCCAATGTTCTCTTTGGAACTTGGCATGTTCATCTAATGGATGCTAGTTAACCTATACGAATACAGTTTTTCTTTATACGTTTTTCTTAATAACGAATTCTTTACTGCTAATACCTGTGTACTGTAGGTATACTATAACTTCCTGTGTCGATTGTAGTACAAGAAAGAATTTTAACTCTGCTAAATCCACTGAATTGAATGATTCCAACACTCACATGAATATCTGAATTGCTCTTGCGAAAGCCTCCTCCTACAGTATATTTTATGAAAGCTACTCACTTGGCAAGTGCATTCTTCAAATCAAGTGACCAGTGGAAAATTCTTGTTAGACTGTAAACACGGCGGCTTCGGTGGCGTTGTTGGTACCATGCTGAGCTTCTATGCCCAAGATCGCGGGTTCAAACCCGGCCGAAATCGTCGGATTTTTAAGAGCGTTAAAAATCCCTCAGTATGCCTTCCTTCGGAGGGGAAGTAAATCCGGCGGTCCCATGCCATAGATTTATGGCATAAAAAGAACCTTGTAGGTTAGTTTGATAACGCTCTATTAGTTCCAACGTTCGCCACCAGATGCTGACTGCGATGGCATTTAGTTGGCACATCCTCGGCTAGGAGTCGTGGATGGTAGCATTTGGTGGAAAAAGTAGGAACTACTTGAAAAAATTAATCGTCTGCAGTCCTTCTACCTGAATCACAGATAACACACACTAATATAGCCATCACAATTAACACAAGTTATCAGACAAATTCTACACACACCCAAAGTACACGGGGTTACATGACCGCGTTGTCGCAGCCCCTAAACTAAGGAACCAACCAACCAGACTTTAAACACTACTGTCGACCAAAGTATTATGTGCACTCGAGTTTGAAGGTAGGTTGTGAAGTAACCAATAGACCTACATGAAATCCAATAACATCATTATTTTCGTCGTTCTATTTTACGTTAGGTCATGTAGGTTTGGAATTTTTAATTTATATTTTAATATTTTTATCGTAGTTGGAACACAAAAAGTGCACGTTTTTAAGCGTGTTTCAACCATGCGTCACATTTACGAATTATTATCTCGAAAACCCGTCATCAGATCGAATCCAAATTTTAACACAATATACATTGGAATGTTTTTGTAAGGTAACTTTTTCTCGGTTCGGGGTGGTTGGAAAATGTAGTTCTTGGTTGCATTGTAATCCTTATACATCGAAAAGTTATGCTGTATGACTGTGAAATACGTAAATTTATTCACTTATTTTATATCGGTTTGTATTTCTACGGGGAAATAACACATGTTTCACCTGCTAGCCGCTCCGGCAAAAGCTGTACAGCGTTGCCGTAATGTTGCCCACACGCATCATGGCGCGTCTCGCTCGGAAGTGATGGGCTCCATCTCAGCAACGCTGTACAGCTTTTGCCGGAGCGGCTTGCAGGTGAAACATGTTATTTCCCCGTAGAAATACAAACCGATATAAAATAAGTGAATTAATTTACGTATTTCACAGTCATACAGCATAACTTTCTGATGTATAACGATTACAACGCAACCAAGAACTACATTTTCCAACCACCCCGAGCCGAGAAAAAGTTACCCTACAACAATGATAACAACATTGTTTCTTGGACACACACAATTGTGAAATTAATAAATCAGTTATACAACATTCCAATGTATATTGTGTTAAAATTTAGATTCGATCCGATGACGGGCTTTTGAGATGAAAATTCTTAAATGTGACGCATGGTTGAAACACGCTTAAAAACGTGCACTTTTTGTGTTCCAACTGCGATAAAAAAAATATTAAAATATAAATTTAAAAATCCAAACCTACATGAACTAACGTAGAATAGAACGACGAAAATGTTGATGGTATTGGATTTTATGTAGGTCTATTGGTTACTTAACAAACAACCTTCAAACTCGAGTACACATAATACTTTGGTCGACAGTAAGCTTGGCGACCAATTATGCTTATTGTGACTATGATAAGTGCATCTGTGAACAAAATGTGAACGGTTTAATATCAAAGGCAGTCTCTTAAGTTTGTTAGAATAGTTTTAAATATTTTTTTCTGAGCTCGTCAAAGACGACAGCTAAGCAGCAAGACGAGGAAATTTCAGACTCTGGGGTATTGAGGTTCATTAAAGCACTTTATTTTTACTTTATCGGGAATTGACAGTACATGGCATGATAATGTGATATTTATGTGTGGATTTAGCGGACATTATGTTCTGTTGTATTTCGGAAACATTACTCGTCATCTATATGCTCAAAATATCCTCACTAAAAATTAAATTGGTCATTTTCCAGTCAATTTAATGTAAGTAACACTCTGATTTCATACTTGAAGGTAATATCAACAGTAGCAATGCTATACTAAACCCAGTAGTGCATATTACCCTTTCATGAATTGATTGCCGGCGGTCGAGATGGGAACTATTCTCTGTTTACTTGTGTCACTCGTCAGCCTGCTTCGTTGACAGGTACAGTTGCGCGAGTAGGATATGACTCAGCTCCAGTAGCCTCAGTCATCGTTTAACTGTCCGTGGTCATGAGCTCTTGTGACGCTTATCTGACGCAATGCTGCTTGACTTATGTGGCGACTACACTCAGTCATCGCTGTGTTCTCCGCTTCGCCCCGCGGGGCTCATGATACAATAAACAACAAACGCTGGCTCAGCCACGCTCAGCGGCAATCAAATGTTGAATGGGTAATGCATTGTATTGGTTTGTCCCCAAATGCCTAATATGTAGCAGTTTGAGTGATTAGAGATCGAACTGTTAACAGCTGCATGGGTTGCGGACAGTCCATATATCCGGATGATCCAACCCCCCTATCCCATTACATTTAAAGGAATTTTTATGGGATGAAGCTGGTGGCACAGACAGTACGTAGTTCTTGAATATGACCACGTTGCATCTGATCAAAACAAATTCGCATATGATTCGCTCAAGGCGTTAAAGCTACTTCCCTTTTTCACTCAAGACGTCATATAAACAGTTCAGAACAGCTCAAAATAAGTAGCACGGATGTCCTCGCATATCCTCAACATCAAATGTAGCCGCTAGTCTTGATCTTCATTACTTCTGTTACGATTTCGATTACCGGTGCGTCAACTATACAGTAATGATAAGCTATACTTTGACAATGGCAATATTGAGTGCAGCGAATAGTTAGGGAGTCAGGTGTTGACATGCATTAAACGTAAGCACCGCACATGACAGAAGCTGTTTTAATATCTCTCCTTGGCGGGACATTTCCTACTATACGTATTGCTTACGTGTCACCCCTCCAGTCTTTTTTATTTTTAAATACCCTCATTATCACTCTCTCTTTTTTCACTGCGTAGATCGTTTCTTTCATTTGACTCACTCGTTATATATATTTTCTAACTTCTCATTTTCCCTAAACACCTTAATGTAACTTATATATGCAACTAGCAGAAGTACCCATTCTTCGAACGGTCTTCGGTATTAATAGCCAGACGTTATGAATTGAGCTACTGTTGCTATGGTTAGGGGCTTGGAACCTGTTTGTTGACAAAGAAAAATGATTAGTTAAAATGTGCTCTCAAACTAAATTTACCTAACGTGTTCTTCCTGACGTAAAAATAAAATTGAAAGCCTCGTAGACGAACCGCAATACACGTCACATACAAACTGACCTTAACCGTTGTGTCAAGTGCCCGACAACAGGAAGACCCCTTTTATAAATTATAAAGGCTTGTGGTGCATGAAAATTTAGGATTTTTAGCCTCCAATGGCCCAAATTCCTAAAATCAGCAAAAAATAGTCTACTTTTTCAAATCAGGATTTTTTGAAAATGATGTTTCTGTTTGGAGATATAATAGACCTTCTGTACGACATACCTCACGTGTAAGTCGTGTGAAAAATATCTAGTGTACTCCTTGAACCCCTTAAGCGCATTGATGAATTTTACAGTTTTAGTTGGTTCCGTGATAACCTTAGAGCCATTTGCAAACTTTCACAGAAATGTAATAAATGGAGTGGCATTACTTCTTCCACTTCTTCCAGAAATAGATGGAAAGTTGGATGTCACCTCTTGAGATACTGTTGTCATGGTTACTGGCTTGCATTTCTTCATTAGTTTAATAACAAAAAATAGTTTTCTGGGAATATCTAAGAAACTGTTGGATTTAGGGCCTTAAAATATAGATTTCAGGGACCCTTTACGGCTCTTTAGTTTTGTTTCTGACGCCAAGGGGTTGAAAATGAGCTTTGTCCCGTCGTTGTACGTCATAATAATGATAATAATTAAAAGAATAATAATAATAATAATAATAGTTATAATAATAATTTAACAATATAGGGATAGAAATATAATAGACCTTCCGTACCATACCCGCACGTGTAAATCGCGTTAAAAATTCTAGAGAACCCCTTGACCCCATACGCGCATTATATGTATTGATAAATATTTCAGCTTAATTTGGATCCGTTATAACCTTATAGCCGTTTGCAAACCTTCACAGTAATGTAAAAAATGGAATTGCATTGCGTCTTACAGAAATAGATGGATCTCTGAGATTCTGTTGCCATTGTTACGGGCAAGCATTCTTACATTAATTTATTAAGTGAAATTAGTTTTCTCGGAATATCTCAAAAACTGTTTGTTTAGGGCCTTAAAAAGTGGTTTTCGGAAGCCTTGTAGGCCCCCCGAGTTTCGTTTCTCACATTGAGGGACCGAAAATAAACTTTGTCTCACCCTTCTACGCTTATTTCAGCATGTATTTTAAGGGGGTAGGCCCCCAGTTATGAGAAGCACAGAGAAGAGTTACATCAATGATTAGTGTCGTGCCTCTGATGGATATCTGTATCAAATTTTACGTTAATCCACCCAGCCGTTCTCGAGTTATAAGGATACAAAAAAAATTGTCCACGGACAAACAGACAGACAGACAAAATTTTATTTTTGCGTGCAACCGTGACAAAACAGTCTGAAACGGGCAAATATCGCAAATTTCCGTGGAAATTCAGAAAAACAACAGACAAACATTCATTGTTATATAATAGAGAAGGGATATAATAGACCTTCCGTACCATACCCGCACGTGTAAATAGCGTGAAAAAATTCTAGAGTACCCCTTGACCCCTTAAGCGCATTATATGTATTGATGAATATTTCAGCTTAATTTGGATCCGTTATAACCTTATAGCCGTTTGCAAACCTTCACAGTAATGTAATAAATGGAATTGCCTTGCGTCTTACAGAAATAGATGGACCTCTGAGATTCAGTTGCCATGGTTACCGGCATGCATTCTTTCTTATTAATTAAGTGAAATTCGTTTTCTTGGAATATCTCAAAAACTGTTGGTTTTAGGGCCTTAAAATATAATTTTTTCGTTTCTCACATTGAGCGACTGAAAATGAGCTTTGTCTCACCCTTCTACGCCTATTTCAGCATATATTTTAAGGGGGTTGGGCCCCTTTTATGAGAGGTACGGAGAAGAGTTACGTCAAAGATTAGTGTCGTGCCTCTGATGGATATATGTATCAAATTTTACGTTGATCCACCCAGCCGTTCTCAAGTTATAAGGACACATAGTTGTCCACAGACAGACAGACAGACAGACAGACAGACAGACAGACAGACAGACAGACAGACAAACAAACAAACAAACAAACAAACAGACCGACAGACAGACAAAAAAATATTTTTGCGCGCATCGGTCATAAAACAGTCTGAAACGCGCAAATAACGCAAATTTCCGGGGAAATTCAGAAAAAACAGACAAACTTTCATTTTTATATATAGAGAGATTATATTTAACCTTTACAATTAATGTGATCCTACTTTATCGACCAGGAATCGAACTCGGGATTTTGGAATCAGATGGTGAACATACTACCAATGATCCACCGAAGAAACCACAAAGATAAAGAGACACGAAAGGCGAATATAACTATGCCCTGGCGTTCGAAAATCTACAGGAAAGAAAGAGAAGAGTTCCCTTATAATGGTCGGCCAGGGAAGATGAAAGATAGGAACAAGGCACAAACTAGGTGAAAGGAAGATATGGGTTCAGTTCGTCAACCAGTCTGGCAAGGATTATCTGATTAGGAGATAACCATTATTATTATTATTATTATTATTATTATTATTATTAATGGCTTTTGGTCTGGTGTTTACCTACCAATAATAAACAGTCAATAGTAAACAAAGCAACATGATCTAGATACACCGCTCACATACAGTACTATGTCGAGCCAAAGTGGCACTTGAAAAAACAATAGTTGATAGCTCAACATGACGTATCTTTCTGCATTGTAGAGAAAAATATCCTAGGGTTACTTAAATAAAAAAAGGTGCACACATAAGGAACATATATAACTGAAAAGAGGATACAAAGAAAAAAACACTTTGCTCCATAGAGTTTTATATAAAAACTCTCTGTTGCCAACGTAATGACTATATGACCCAGAATATTACACGCAGCCACCATCAAGAAATTATAAAAATAAATAACTCTCATCACTTAAGAGGTAAGTAACGAAAATTAGTGACAAGGTGACCGTATAATGTGGCCTTGTATGGCCAAGGTAGAAGAACAGTTTCTCTATATATTCAATATGGCGGCTGCACGATATATTAGAACATTAAAATCGATAACTCAGAATGAATGGGGTAATTAAGACGAATCTTGCCAAGAGGTGAGTATCACATAAGGACCCTCACTTGCGTTAGTCAAAAGAATATCACACTGGATATAAAACAATGCGACTTTTTTGAAATTTCAAAATAAATTGATAACTTTTGGAATCCCAGACCTATAATAACGAACTTTAGTAATAAAATAGAACCATATAAGTCACTTCATATGCCCAATGCAAAAGAACAGACAGATCCAAGATAGCGGCTAGACGTAGTCTACTATTAAAGTATACAAATTAGTAACTCAGGATGTTATTGCACAAATAAGGTTTGTTGTTGTTAACTTATTTAGGGGCGTTGTGCCATCGTAACCATATAGTTCCGTGTATTTGGGTGCGTGTGGAATTTGTCTGATAACCTGTATTATTATGACGGCTGTATTATTGAGCGTATTTGTAATTGGGAATTGGGAAGGCGACGACCGTAGCCTTAAGATAGGAACCATCCCGGCATTTTTTGAAAGTAGAAATGGGAAACCACAGAAAACCACTTCCAAAATGGCTGAGGTGGGATTTGAACCCATTTCTTCTCAGCTTTGCCTCACGAGGCAGAGTGTACCCCGTTCCAGCCATCAGAACAGAATTAAATTTCTTGTCAGAGCCGGGAATTCTTTCTTTCCACTCCTGTATATTGAGGAACTGGACGAAGGACGTGCGGCTCTCTTTATATAGAAATTTAAACCCACTGCGGTCTAAGTGCATTTTAAGAGCCTTAATGGCCCTAAGGGCACCTGACAGTCCACTGCAGTCCGTTCTGACGGCCATGTGTTGGATACTCGGTATTGATTGTAAGCACTGCACACTACAGTACTATGGCGTGCTTGAACAAAACAGTAGGATATTCCTAGTACAAAACACAGCTGTTTAAAATAAATATACATACATTTTCATTTGAGATTGGTTGGTTCCTCAGTTTAGCGGCTGTCATGTAGCCCCGTGTACTTTAGGTGTGTGTAGAATCTGTCTGAAAACCGGTGTTAATTGTGATGACTGTATTAGTGTGTGTTAACTGTTTTTAATACAAGTAAGGACTGCAGACATTGGATTTTCAAGTACTTCCAACTTTTGCTACCAAACGCCACCATCAACGACCAACTACTTCTGATGCCACCGCAGTCGGCTCCTGGCGACGAACGTTGGAACCTAAGAGCGTCAGTCAAATCTAACCTATAATTTAGCTTCACACAAGTGTAATTAGTGGAAGGTTCTCTATCATGCCATAAATCCATGACATGGGACCGCCGGCTTTACTTCCCCTACGAATAGCTTTAACAACAAATTGTATATCCCCTACGAAGGAAGGCATACTGGGGGATTTTTAACGCTCTTAAAAATCCGAAGACTTTGGCCGGATTTGAACACGCGACCTTGGGCATAGAAACTCAGCATGCTACCAACTACGCCACCGAAGCCGCCACATTTGAGATTGATTTGCCTTTCAGCGTCCAATCTAGTCTACAAGTCTCTGTTTGCGAACGAGTCTCCTCCATTATGCCCAATGAATTAGCAGTTAGCACTGCGGCCTCCTCCGCTTTTACACCTCTCACTGAATCTAACCATCGCACAGTGGGTCAAAATCCAAATCTAGGGGGACAAAATTATTTTTACGTTTTCATCATTAATTTAGAGTGAAAGCAACGTATAGTATTTGTTTACTTAATAATAAACACCAGTTAAGACCTTTTTTTAAGCTATGTCTACACATGCAGGAAATTGTCTATGACTAGGTGTTGGATAGAGCATTCAGTTATCTCTTCAGAACAATTTTCTACCCCTAATTTACTTTTAACAAAGTCACAAAGTTCCACTTTTGACATAATCGTCGAACCCATTGTTTCAAACAGTTGAAAACGTGTGAGAACTGGTTGCGCGGCATACAATAACTAAGTAAGTTGCAAAAAGATGCCAAAAATCTTATAACTGGCGTAAATTACAAGACTGTATCTACATTTTAACATTAAGTAGAAAGTGACGCAGAGTGACGCAACATACTAAAATCTAAGTGAAAATATAATTTTAAAAATAATAGTTAAATATTATATAATGCAAATGTAGCTAAAATTACGTAACAATTACGCCCATTAATAACTAAAACACGTTATAAAGATCATATACCTTTAGCTGCATGTTCCATCTTAATGCATCACATTAACCACAAAGACAACCAAACCACAGCCACTTAGGCCTACATTCACCCTCCAATTCAGACTGCTCGAACAGTGGTGACAGATTTACACTAAGATGCGTTTATATCCTAGAATTGTGAGCGGCAATTGTATGAGTGCTGCAGAATTAATTTTTAATTATGAAAATAAATAATTTTATCTTCCTAGATTTCGATCTTGACCCACTGTGCATCGCCTCCTAGGTCTACCTCTGCTTCTCTTACCATCTACAGCCGATCTCATTAACCTCTTAGGTAATTTCTCCTCCATTCTCATTACATGACCCCACGATCTGAGTCGGCTCATACGAACATCTTCATCCAGCGTGTTCATTTCTAACTAAGCCTTTATCTCTTCATTACGAGTACCTTCCTGCCATTGCTCCAATCTGTTTGTCCAAGCAATCATTCGTGCTACCCTCATATCAGTTACCTCGAACTTATGTACCAGATACCTTAATTATACCCAGCTCTCGCATCAATAAAGCAAGGTCGGTCTAAATATTGAGCGATGTAGGGAGAGTTTCGTGGCTACACTACTGTCGACCAAAGTATTATGTGAACTCGAGTTAGAAGGTTGTTTGTGAAGTAACCAATAGACCTACATAAAATCCAATAACAACATCATTTTCGTCGTTCTTTTTTACGTTAGTTCATGTAGGTTTGGAATTTTCAATTTGTATTTTAATATTTTTTATCGCAGTTGGAACACAAAAAGTGCCCGTTTTTAAGCGTGTTACAACCATGCGTCACATTTAAGAATTATTATATCAAAAACCCGTCATCAAATCGAATCCAAAGTTTAACACAATATACATTGGAATGTTGTATAACTGGTTTAGTCATTTCAAAACTTCGTGTGTCCAAGAAACAAAGTTGTTATCATTTTTGTAAGGTAACTTTTTCTTGGCCTGGGGTGGTTGGAAAATGTAGTTCTTGGTCGCGTTGTAATCCTTATGCATCAAAACGTTATGATGTATGACTGTGAAATACGTAAATTAACTCACTTATTTTATATCGGTTTGTATTTGTACGGGGAAATAAGACATGGTTCAACACTAGCCTCTCCGGGGAAAGCTGTACAGCGTTGCTGAGATGGAGCCTATCACTTCCGATCGAGGCGCGCCATGACGCGATGAAGTGCGTTACGTTCAAATTCAAGTAGTTCCAAATTTCGTTACCAGATGACATCTAGCGGTGAACGTTGGAACTTTGATAGAGCGTTACAACGAGATCTAACCTAGAAATGTAGCTTCTCACAAGTTTAGTTTGTGGAAGGATCTTTCACATGCCATAAATCTACGATATGGGACCGCCGGCTATAGTTCCCCTCCGAAGGAAGGCATACTGAAGGATTTTATCGCTCATAAAAAAATCCGTCGACTTTGGCCGGGTTTGAACCCGCGATCTTAGGCACAGCAGTTCAGCATGCTACCAACGAACGCATTAAACTCGAGCATCGGACGCGACAGCCACCCATACAAAGAATGAGCGCACGGTTGGTAGCTGTCCCAATAGTGGGTTTACACCTAAAGCTATAGGCTACAGTTGTGTCACGGGTTAAAAATACCTATATACTGAAATATTAGAAGCCATGTCTCAGTATTGCCTAAGTAATCTTGTTAGTCAGCATCGGTGGCGTAGTTGGTAGCATGCTGAGCTTCTATGCCCAAGATCGCGGGTTCAAACCCGGCCAAAGTCGTAGGATTTTTAAGAGCGTTAAAAATCCTCAGTATGCCTTCCTTCGGAGGGGAATGAAGCCGGCATGTCATAGATGTATGGCATGTAAAAGAACCTTCCACTAACTACAATATGTGTGAAGCTAAATGTGTAGGTTAGATTGGATTAACGATTTATTTCCAACGTTCGCAGCCACGTGCCGGCTGCGGTGGAATCCAGTATCCAAGTTCACAACTAGGTGTCGTTTACGGTAGTATTTAGTAGCAAAAGTAGGAATTACTTGAAATTGATCGTCTGCAGTCCTTACCTGAATCACATATAACACACACTAATACAGCCATCACAATTAACACCGGTTATCAGACAGATTCTAAACACACCCAATGTACACGGGGCTACATGATCGCGTTGACGCAGCCCCTAAACTGAGGCACCAACCAACCAAACAATACCTTGTTACTCTAGATGCTTTTCAGTGGTGACTAGTTTCGTTCGTCAAGCGAGCATCATCAGATCTGGCTCACCTAGGCTTAAGTTAGTATTAATCCCAATTGTCTTAATGTAGAAAATTGGATTATGCCATGAATGAAATCAAGGTGCATTAGAATGAGCTTATTCATTGTTCATTGGATATTTATATAACACTAATGTACAACAGTAGGTTATTTACAATTATTAAGCTACATAACTTGTTAATTAAACTTTTAACGGGTCGGATTTTTTAAAGCTTCGCCCAGAAACGGAAACATCGTTAATATAATTTATAGAGGAATCATAAATCATAGCTGAATTCTCTTTGTCGGACCACAAATCATGAACATTTCTTCCCTGTGTCATAGGAACTTTGAGGATGACTCCCTTTGTCTTTGTTAATTCTTTCTCTCTCTCTCTCTCTCTCTCTCTTGCGACAATCGAGAAATTATTTGTCTCTCTGTTTCATTGTTACGTGATAAGCGTATTTTTTTAGATTTCAATGAACTACGACCTATATCCTTTTTCCATCTCGGCATGATGGGATAGAATCGCTGACTGGACTATTAATTATATTATCATGGAGATGCATGTGCAACGAATTCTTGTCAGATGTAATTTAAGAATGGCGAGGTGCATGAATCACAAATCCCCCTTCCGTCCAATCTAAACTGGACTGTGTATTCTGTGGAATGAAACGTTCACAGGCGAAGTAAATAAAAGCCACGTTGCACTTGCAGGGAAACTCCAAACACATCCACACTTCTCTCAACACGACTCGGCAGTGTCTTGGGTGATAGGTCCGCTCGTTAGCCAGCTAGCTAGTAAACTATCTCGAAGCTAGTAATTGAATGGAGATTGCTGGAAGAAATGAAAACGTAAAAATAATTATAGTGGGCGATGTATTGAAGATAGAGATATGCTGTCCCGGACTTTTTTGTAGAAATTTTCATGCTGAACAATTCTTACATTCATAGTATATAGATATTTTTAACGGTTTGCCCAGCGTAAGCTTAAAAATCGCACGGACTCCAAGTTTTTTTCGACTTTTTCACTGAAATCGTTACTGCTTGGCTTCCTTTGGTCATAAATAAATTATTTTCTACATAAACCTTCCTCGAGATATCCCTTAGAGAATGGTGAAAGTCACATCAATTTCCATCCAGTGGTTCATGAGATTACCCAACATCGAAGAATCGGGGACTTCGTTTTATAATAAGTAGAGATACCTTTGTGTGGAGCGTGGCACTATGGAAGTGAAAATTAGACTGTTGGCGCAACAGAGAATAGAAGCGTTTGAAATATGTTGTTACAGGAAAATGATGGACATCATATGGCTAGATAGAATAACAAATGAAGAGGTATTAAGGCGAGTGGGAGATGAGAGATGTTTCTGGCGACTGCTAACAAAGAGAAGAGATAGGTTGGTAGGACACATACTAATACAGTCAGGAATAGCAATCAATCGATCAATGGGTGGGGTTATAGTAATTGTAAGTCGGGGAATTGCAGGGCATAGTAACTCGACTATCTCATATTCAGTAAGTTAACAACGATCTCCAAATTAGAGTTAATATCCCCATAGAATATTCTAGGCCCTTGTTATTTTATTATTTTTATTATTAAAGCTAGATTAATTCATGTATACAAGAAAGCTAATTGCCCTGCTAGGCGGGATTTAATATTATCTGGAACTAGGCTCAGTTTGAAAAAAGGCTATATATAACGGGGAGAAAGCTAGATTGTCAACATTGGGAGGACGGAGTTATGAGTTGTCATGAAGACGTGTGGAGCCGGACCTAAAGGCGACAATAATACATCACCAAGCAGCCAGCGCTGGTGGTGATGCAGACACACATCGCAACCATACCGATTTCCCACAAAGCATGAGTTGTAGAATATCTGCAAGTGTTATTATTTAATATTTAAGAAATATTTATTTGGATTATTAATTATCACTTCCTCGCTGGGTCCGTGACTTAAATCCCGGTCACTCTATGTGAGATCTGTGTTGGACGAAATATAGGCAGACAGGTTTTTCTCCGGATACTCCGGTTTTCCCTGTCAACAATTTCATTCCAGCATCACTCTCCACTATCATGTCATTTCATCTGTCATTCATTTAACCATTGCCTCAGAGGAGTGCGAACGGCTTCGGCAGCCGGCACAGTTCATATCCTCGCCGCTAGATGGGGGCTTGATTCATTCCATTCCTAACCCGGTCGGTCGACTGGAAGCAGGCTGTGGATTTTCATGTTCAATTATCACTTCCTGTTATTACTATTTATAATTTTCCAAAAACAAAACAAACCAAAAAAAAAGGGGGGGGGGGGTTCTAACTCCCAGTAACACACCCCTGGTTACGCCACTGATGTGCTCTGTGTGACGAAAGGTGTACAAATACCATATAACAACATGCCACAAAAGAACAAAGTCACTTATTGAATATAGTAAAAATTAATGCCCATTCGGGCGATCCTTATTCCTTTGGTGTAATCATATTAGGCTGTTTAGTTTAGCTCTTTCAGTTCATTATTTTAGTGATATGGATACAGGAACGATCCTACATTTCATAACCTCACAGCCACAAATTATTCCATTGACAAATCAGCCAAGGTTCTAAGCGAAACGTCGAACATATTTTAATTTGTTCTAACACAGCGAAATCATCTGTATGTTCTTCACTGAACATCTTTCTCTATTGATAACAGGAATCTAGCGACTCTTTATTACTACCTAGGAATATTACGCGAACTGATTGGCAACAGTGGAGAAGCATCAAAGAAAAGCAAAAGACTGTGACGCTGCACTTACAAGGGAAGTCTCTGAACCGGGGAATCGCGGATCCTGCTGGAACTTAGCAGATGCGTTGCGTGAGCCCAACTGGGCAGAACCGTGACGAAAAATCTTTCGGAAATTAACTCCTACCCACCGTAGACGGCAGTAAGAACAACAATTTTGAACTGTGCGCGCTGGTCAAGCGGGAGTGTGCCTCACTCCTGATTGGTGGCTCAAAAGATCACGTTCCAAACGACTGTCCTCCTGTACTCGCGCTCATAAGCTTCGCTGCGGCAAGGGACATTAATGTTGCATCTTTACAAAATATTGCACGTCGTGCTTTATTATTAATCATGCAACGTAAAGTATCACAAATACATAAAATTTCAACACAACACAGAATAAACTGAACCAATGGCCACACGAGTGAGTAAGAGACCAAGCTATTTCACATAGTTCTGACAACAGTGATGTTCGTGGTAATAATGTTGGAAACTGTTGGAGAGCGCTTGCCACAAGGTTCGGACACTCCAAGCTGGTTGCCGAGAGCGCTGGCATAGCCTGATCACCATGGATTGCAAGGCAGTGTGTAGTCGTGGGTGTACACTCTGTGGAAAACAAACTCTACCATCTCCAATGATTGTGGTGGGCTTAGAGTACATGTAATATTGTTAGAATGTAGGCTATGACAAATAAAAACGCACTCAAGTGTTACATTTAATCGATCGTTGTTATTTATAATAAGCTGCTAATTCATCAGGTTATGAGGCCCAGTCTACGGCAAACTGCGCGTAAGTGGATTAAAAGTCTGTTTAACGATCGTGTGCTTTAAGTGTGTGCGATCACAAGATGGCTCAAGAAAGTGTCAAGTTGAATATTCCAATGTTAAATGGTGGAAATTTTATATTTTGGAAAACAAAGTTGCGAGCCGTATTAGTGCGTGATGATTTGTGGGAAGTTGTCAGTGAACCAAAGCCTGAAGTAATTAACGCGGTGTGGTGGAAGAAAAATAACAAAGCCTTAGCGTACATTACATTGAGTGTTGAGGACAGTCAACTCATTCATTTTGCACACTTGAACGATGCGTGTGATGCATGGCAGGCTCTGTCGAGAAAGTACGAGAGATCCACGTTCGGAAGCAGGTTATATTTACGACGTAAACTGTACGGCATACATTATCGTGGTGGACCAATGAGCAGTCACATCGACGCAATTATGGAAGTAGTGGGTTTGCTGCGTGGATCTGGTAGGCCACTTGAAAACGACGAGATTGTTGCGGTTTTGCTGGTGAGTCTTCCAGAATCTTATCCAGGGCTTGTCACAGCGCTCGAGGGCCGTGACGAGGCAGATTTAACGGTGGAATATGTAACTGGGAAAATGCTTGACGAATACCAAAGGCGTGCTGAAGCTGGTGTGCCTGGAAATTGTGATTCAGAGGTTGCACTACAGTCGGCGGTCGCAGACTCAAGTAAGGTTAGTCGTGCTCATCAAAGTGGAACAACTAAAAATTCAAGCGGGAAACCAAATAAGGGTGGCAAAGAGACACGGGCATGTTACTTCTGTAATAAACTTGGCCATTTAAAGGCAGATTGCTATCGATTCAAGAAAAGTCAACAGCAGAGGTCAGCAGGTTCAGAATCGGCAAGATCATCGGCTGAGGTTAAGGTTATGCAACACACAGAACTATGCCACATTTAGGGCACTGGATCAACAACATGCTGCAAGTAGGCCTACTGGAGGATGGTGCATAGATTCCGGGGCAACCAGTCATATGACGAATGATAGGCAATTTTTCATGTCTATTCGTGACACAAGTGATACAGTCTTTCTTGCTGATGGTTCATCCGTGGTAGCTGCTGGAATCGGAGATGGACAATTTTACTGTGAGGTACCAGGCGGGCACCTCCAAGAATTACTGTTGAAAAATGTGCTGTTTATTCCAAAGTTGGATGATAGTCTACTTTCGGTGAGGCGCATAACAGAGCAAGGTCACCGAGTAACGTTCGAGAATGACACGTGCAGCATCTACAAAGAACATCAGGTCATCGCAGAAGCAAGGAACGATGGGAATTTATTCAGACTTCAGACTGTGGTACCAAGTTCGTCAGTTCATGTGGCGAGAGAAGCTGTATGCCTACACCAGTGGCATCGTCGTTTGAGACATCGGGATCCGGTTGCAATCCAGCGTCTGATCAATGAGGAATTGGCTACAGGAATCCAAGTGTCGAAATGTTCGGAGAAGGTGGTATGCGAAGACTGCATCAAGGGAAAACTAACCGAAGCAAAATTTTCTGAGAGTACATCCAGAGAGAAGGAGCCCATGCTACTCATTCATTCTGATCTTTGTGGGCCCATGCAGACTGCAACGCCAAGTGGAAATAGGTATTTTCTATCACTCATTGACGATTACTCCCGTTTTACTGTGGTAAGGCTGGTAAAATCCAAAGATGAGGTGGCAGGCGTCGTAGAAGAATGCATTGCTGCAATGCATACTAGATTTGGAAGGAAGCCGATTGCCATTCGTACAGACAATGGTAAGGAATACGTTTCACAAAAACTGGAGAACTTTCTGCGGAAGGAGGGGATCCAACATCAGCTCACAGTTCCCTACACTCCACAACAAAACGGTGTAGCAGAGAGGAAGAATCGGTCATTGACAGAATCTGCAAAGTGCATGTTGTTGGATGCTGATCTGAACAACCGCTTCTGGGGAGAAGCAGTTTTGACCGCAGCTTATTTGCAGAATCGATCAACGAGCCGGAGTATCAACAAAACTCCAGTTGAATTGTTTACAGGTGTGAAGCCAGATCTGGGTCATTTACGTGTGTTTGGATCTAAGGTCTATTCGCTTGTACCCAAACAAAAGAGAAAGAAATGGGACAATAAAGCAATAGAGGGCGTCCTGATTGGCTATGATGGAAATACCAAAGGATATCGGATTCTAGATCCAAAGACAGCCAAGGTTTGGATCAGCAGATCGGTGCGGGTAATTGAGAGTGTTGCCAGACATCCAGCTTCGGTAGGCAGTGCACCGAAAGAAGGGGTTAATGAAATCACACCGCAGCATGTAAGGACATTGGAACATGTTTCGACACAGACGGAATCAGCTGACAACTCAACACTGAATCCCAGAGGTAACAACACGGTGACTTTCAACAGAGGAGAGACAGTAAGCAGCATAGGATATGAATGTGAGACTGAACCAGAAACTCCACAATTTCCACGAAGAGTTTCTGAACGGCCAAATAAGGGTGTACCAGCAAAGAAGCTAACGTACAAGGTGCAGACGAATCACACCAGAGAGCCAGCCTCATGGAAAGAAATGCTCAAAATGTCACCTCGTGAGCAAAAGTTGTGGACTGCTGCTGCGGAAGAAGAAATAAGCTGTCTCAATCAACATTGTGTATGGGAATTAACGGAGCTTCCACCAGGGAAGAGTACTCTTTCTTGTAAGTGGGTATTTAAGGCAAAATTGGACGGTAACGGTCAGATCCACACTTACAAGGCCCGATTGGTAGCCAGAGGATTTTCTCAGCGATATGGTGAGGATTACGATGAAACTTTTGCGCCAGTGGTGAAGCATGACACTATTCGAGTTTTATTCAATGTAGCTGCACAGAGGGGACTTCACGTTCGGCATCTTGATGTGAGAAGTGCTTATTTGAACGGTGAATTAAAAGAGGAACTATATATGGAACAGCCACAGGGTTTTGAGGAACCCGGTCAAGAGAGCAAAGTTCTGAAATTGCGCAAAAGTCTCTAAGGTTTAAAGCAATCGACACACGTTTGGAACAAGACAGCTACAGAGACATTATCCAAGTTAGGCTTTCAACAAGGAAATGCAGATCAGTGTCTTTATTCAAGAAAGGAAGTAGATGGAAGCATTACTTACATTCTGTTATATGTCGATGATCTGCTGGTAGCCGGTCAGTCTGCAAAATTAACTGATAAAGTTGGTACAGAATTGCAGAATTATTTTGACATCAGAGACTTGGGTGATGTTAGTTACTATCTGGGAATTCAAGTGGAACGACAGGAAAATGGAACATTTTTGCTAAATCAAAAGGCAACGATCGCAGCATTGTTGGAGGATCATGGCTTATCGGAGCCAAAACCAGCTGCTACTCCAATGGAAACCAATTTCTTGTCTGGTGAAGTGACTGCAAGTGCAGAGTTACCAAATAACACTCTGTACAGGAAAGCCATAGGGTCTCTACTATACATAGCCACAGTATCCAGACCAGACATCGCAGTCGCAGTGAGTCTACTTAGTCGGCGAGTGGAGAAGCCTACTCAACAGGACTGGAATGCTGTAAAACGAGTGATGCGGTATCTCGCATTTACAATACACAAGACACTTCGTTTATCTTCAACTAAAGACACAGAGCTCAAATGTTATGTGGATGCTGACTGGGCTGGTGACAAGACCAACAGGAAATCTACAAGTGGTTACGTTTTCTTTCTTGGCGAAGGAGTTGTAGCATGGTCAAACCGGAAGCAAACGTCAGTTGCCATGTCGTCTACGGAGGCGGAATACATTGCAGCATCATTTGCCAGTCGGGAGCTGCTGTGGCTCAGACAATTACTTATGGACATGAGTTTACCGATTGTTGGTCCAACAACCATGTATGAAGATAACCAAGGTTGTATTAAATTAATTGAGTCAAATCGGTTTGGGGCTCGCACCAAACACATTGATGTATGTCATCACCAGCTTCGGGATCTTCGAGAAAAGGACATCATAGAAGTGCTGTATTGTCCATCCAACAAGATGCTGGCTGATGTATTCACGAAGCCTTTGGCTAGAGAACCATTCCAGAACATTGTGGGACAATGATACGGGTCTACAATGATACGAACCTATGACAGCGAGAAGGGGTGTTGGAGAGCGCTTGCCACAAGGTTCGGGCACTCCAAGCTGGTTGCCGAGAGCGCTGGCATAGCCTGATCACCATGGATTGCAAGGCAGTGTGTAGTCGTGGGTGTACACTCTGTGGAAAACAAACTCTACCATCTCCAATGATTGTGGTGGGCTTAGAGTACATGTAATATTGTTAGAATGTAGGCTATGACAAATAAAAACGCACTCAAGTGTTACATTTAATCGATCGTTGTTATTGATAATAAGCTGCTAATTCATCAGAAACACATACTGCTTTTACACCATCCTCACCGTATAACACACGGGCGAGTGCAAGTACTACATTGTATTGCACTGATATCGAAACAATATGGCACAGGGTGTTAAAACCGTTCGGTACCATGCGTATTGTCACTTTGAAGTAAAACGAGAGGACGACAATTGATGATCAGAGACTGCATTTTCAAGATTGTATTTCTCTGGGCCAAATTGATGTCAAAATTCAATAACCGAACGGTGTTCGAAAATCTACGGACAAAGCTTTTCCAGATCCTAAAGCCGTATACATCCAATGGTTGACAATAGGCTGTGGACCCAGGAGGGATGATGATCAGTCTTATGCGCTCTTCACTTTCTAACGATTATGTCCAGAAAAGGAAACCTGAAGGAGTGCCACATTGCCAGACGGTACATGCTGTTTGAAAACATTATGAAACCAATCCTTCAATTGTGCGGTTCCCATTTTGCCAGATTTTGTGGGAACAACGTATATATTGCCATGTGCAAACATATTTTCTCTCACCCTTTTACCAAACACACCTTTTGGTACTTTCAAAGCTATCAAGAGAGGTCCAAGCAGCTTGCCCGCTGCTGTTACTGTTGGCATTATTGTATAACTGTGCGTTGTGGCCCCCACTGATTGCACTTTGGAGAAAACCGTTTTCGACCCTTTTATAGCCAGTGTCCTACCCGAACACATCTCCAAATCGAACCCACTTTGATCACTAGTACATACTGTACGTTTCCAGGGCCGAGAGAATCTAGAACCGATGTAACCTCTTCTACGAATATTTCTGCTGGTGACATAATATCCATTTTTCGATGGGCATTCCTTGATATCACCACAGTTGCTATTTTTCGCGAAATGATATTATAGCGATCCTTAAAGTGCTGCACCCAGGAATTGCTGGCTTTAAACCCCGTATATTTTACGTCCTGCGCAGCTAGCATAGCCCATTGCTGAATTGTCACGTCATATATTACGTCATTATTCTAATGGGCAATGTCAAATTGGGTTTTTAAGGCACATGCTATTCTCCTCAATATGTCGCGGTGGGTGCCGGCCCCTTTTCACTTGCTCTGCCCCCTAATGTAAATCTATCTTACTTCTAAAACGTTAAAACTTACATTTTACCGACGAAAAGGAAAGCGGACGCCTCTTACCGCTTTTCCAATACTCAACAGCATTTTGTTTGTATTTCATACCTAACACACTTGTTACAAGAGACGAACGCCAGAAAGCCAGATAGGCACAAAACCATCCAAACAGTCCAACAGGTCCTGTTCTTGAATGCTGAGAAGACTTTCCATACATTTTCCATATTTTTACTCCAGACAACAGATAACTTTTCCAATGTTAACATTCATTATGCAATGCATGGGACACTCTCCGTATACGGATATAAGCGTATGCCGGGTCTGTCACCTCTCATTCGGTGACTGTACACCGTAGGCAGGGGAGCAACCTCTGACGCAGCCAATGAAGCTCACGTCACTGGCGCGCCAATTTAAACGTGTAAATCTTAATTTTTCATCTAGTAGAAGGGGAAGTTAATTTCCGAAAGATTTTTCTTCACGGTTCTGCCTAGTTGGGCTCACGCAACGTATCTGCAAAGTTCCAGCAAGATCCGAGATTCCCCGGTTCAGAGACTTCCCTTGTTAGTTGAGACTGCTCTTCATAACTGTGATACCCGTGCCAATCAGTTCGGGAGGCTGGTTGCGTGCTGCGGGTAGCCTGAACTCCAGGGGTGACGTTCATGCTGTAGCCCAAGCCCAGAGAGCCTATCCTATACAAAAGACGTTGGTTGGTTGCTCAGTTTAGGGGCTGCAACTACGCGGTCATGTAGCCCTGTGTACTTTGAGTGTGTTTAGAATCTGTCTGATAACCGGTGTTAATTGTGATGGCTGTATTAGTGTGTGCTATCTGTAATTCAGGTAAGGACAGCAGACGATCATATTCAAGTAGTTCCTACTTTTGCTACCAAATGCTATTGTCAACAACACCTAGCCGCATACTTGACTACTGGATGCCATCGCAACCGCACCTGGCGACGAACGTTATCAGACAGAATCCATAATCACCTAAGTACACGGAACTACATGACTGCGATGTTGTGAAGCCTCTAAATAATCAACAACAACACACTATCTTATTATATAATACGCTAAGGTGTATGTTTCACAAAACGCAAGCTCTTAAACCAGAGGGAGTTAGAAGGTGTGGTTTGTACCAAAATCTTCCAAATCGTCTCAATAGTACAGGAAAAATCTTGCATTTCTTGAAAAGACAACAGAAATATATTTATAAATTGCCTTTGAACAACTGTGTCACGTAAAGCCCGCACAGCACTGAAGCCGGGCGGGTAATCTGTACACATGATACACACACAACCCAGTATGCGAGAGTTCCCCGACTGTTTACCAGTTCTTGATGGATGCACTATTTTTGCATTTGTCTATTGGCACAGGCTAGAGTAAAATGTGGCTTTCCACCGATGTCTCAGTCTCATTCATGGCTGTGATTATATGGAAGCTACTTGCGTATGTGTGGTACTGAGTAATGAGCTTCAGGGCACAACTAGTATCTGTGGATGTTGTGAAAGATTCTACTCATATGGTTAGTACTGCTGTACCAAATCAGTGCGGAAAGCAATGACAAACCACTTCACTCCTCATCTTGCTTAGTACGCCTCATTATAATGCCCCGTTTGGTTTCTGTGGGTTTCAGCCCACATAACCGATAGTGGCACTTTTTGAAGATCCAACCAGCCTCCGGGCTGACTACCTAACAGACGTTTTATTCTCTACTTCTAGGGGTTCGTTTGCTTACAAGTACGCTTACAAGGAACATATGCGAAATACCTGGTGGATAAAGATCTTGTTGTTTAACCCCAAGTACTTAGGTGTGTGTATATATAGACTATCTAGAAAGAGAGATAAAAATAAAAAGAATTTGTCTGATAACCTGTGCTCGTGTTGTGTATGTAGTATTGCATTTGTAATGCAGGTGAGAATTGGGAATGAGGCGGCCGTGGCCGGCATTTGCCTGGAGTAGAAATTATAAACCATTTCCAAGATGGCTGAGATGAGTTTTGCCTCACGAAGCTGGGTGTACTCTGTTACAGCCCTCAGGCCAGAATAAAATTTCTTGACAGAGTCTGGAGGAGACAGCCATGAAAGCTAGCCGCTACACCAGGAAGTGGAATATCATATGTACAGCCCTAGTTCCAACCCTCAGGCTTGAATTAAATGTCTTGCCAGAGCCGGAAATCGAACACAGGACTTTTGGGACGGGTTCGGAATCTCAACACGTGCCCCAAGACCATATATGGCGGCAAATAATATTGTACTGTATAATGGAGGAGAATGAAGCCTCCGTGGCTTAGGCGGCAGCACGCCGGCCTCTCACCACTGGGTCCGTGGTTCAAATCCCTGTCACTCCATGTGAGATCTGTGCTGGACAAAACGGAGGCAGACGGGTTTTTCTCCGGGTACTCCGGTTTTCCCTGTCAAAATTTCATTCCAGCAACACTCTCCACTATCATTTCATTTCATATGTCATTCATTTAATCATTGCCCCAGAGGAGTGCGTCAGGCCTCTGCAGCCGGCACAGTTCATATCCTCGCCGCTAGATGGGGGCTTCATTCATTCCATTCCTGACCCGGTCGGAGACTGGAAGCAGGCTGTGGATTTTCATTTTCAATGGAGGAGAATGATGAGTTCATACTCATCGACCCTTCATTAGTCATTTTCAAGAAAATTGTTATTATTGTCTCATTCGAAAGTTTGTCGTCTTTAGTTTCCAGAAATATATAGTTTATACAAGTTTTATTGTCGTTTAGCTCATTTATATTCACTTTAATGAACGGTGTGCACGCTTTTCAGCGTTTGTTTCATATTTCAATATTTGTTCATCCAAAGTGCGGGTACATTTGAGGACCTTACTTCTCGTTCTCGGAAGTTAGTTTTCTTTTAGAATAGCAGATGACAACATTAAGCTATTTGTATTCTTCGACTAAAGATGAATTATGTATTCGTTTGTTATGAGGCCATGTGAGAGGTAGGTCGTTATTTTGTGTATTCGATCTTCTACGTTGTGATAAGAAAGAATCCAAGTCTCATATGCACAAAGAAGAAAATTACGTATTTCTAGGGAATCAACACGTTAATACTCCTAAACAAACTGAAAATAATCATGTTACTTGTATTGATATGCATGTCAACAATAATATTGTGTGCAAAAAATTGATGTGATATGTTAAGATCAGACAATGTAAATACAGCACTGACGAACACAGTCCTTTTAATTTCTCTTCTAAGAATATTCTCTTTGATTTAGATTGTATATAGATTATGATTGTATGAGTAGTATGTCCAGGGGCGTGGTGGCGCAGCGGTCAAGCTGTTGGCCTCTCACCACTGAGGACTGAGTTCGATTTCCAGCCAATGCATGTGAGATTTTCAAAGTGAAATGCTATGTCCTGTGGTCCTGTGGTCCCGTGGCTTATGATCTCGAGATTAACGATCACGTAAAACTACCATCTTCCTTCAGTAGTATGTCCTGATTGCGTAACATGTAGTAAGTTAGTATAGTTACAAATGAAGTACGTAACACACGATTTAGCTGGGCCATTTCAATATTATTAGTATGTGCATGGGACGCAAGACCCTGCAGCTTGTAGTAAAGAACAGTATATGCCACTTTAATGAAGGCAGTACGTCAGAGCTGCACATCCTAAAGAATGCTGCCATCAATCCTGGCAAAAAGACAAGTGTTTGGCGTGGGTGCAGCAGATAAAGTACACATTAATCTAGGTCTGAAACAGTCTACCCCAGAACTAAAACAACGCAGGCTGTACTCAAGGGTCAGGGAATGCAAAAGATTGGCCTAAAATCCCAAGCACAAGGCACCACTGTACTGCAGGAAGTTTTTAGGAGTAAAAAATTAAGACTCTTTACTCTAAATGTAACTAAGTTACGTTTTTTCACACTTAATTTTATTTTTTCAATATTTGTCTTAACTTGGACAGTTAAAATGTCCACATAGAATGCAGATATTAGATTCATTTAAAAACTAAAATCTAGAAAAATAATGCAGCTATGTTGTATAACAGAATGATGCTGTTTAATTGAAATTAGGGGTCCCGCCCCCCCACAATCATCTTTTCAATCAGAATAATATAAATTGTAAACCAAAGCTAATATATTTGCCTCAATCAAAGATATAAACACGATTCTGCTATACACTATTCTGAACATACGTCAGAGCAATTTGCAACAGCAATGACTCGATTAGTTTGAGAAAGAGCAATGATATCGGGTCTTAAAAAGGGCATGTTTTTATTTTATTTTTATTAATCTTTGAAAAAGACCCCTCAAAAATATTTTATATTTCATTTTTGGCAAAAGTCCACTAGATTATATCCTTGGAATCAGTGATATCAATTAAAAAAAAAAAAAAAGATAACTTGTAATGAAATCCATCAGCAGTGGCGATGAATACCTTTAAGTCTACACACAAACAGCTAATTCCATAATTCAACTCAGCACATGTATGCCACAGGATCCTTCGTAACCAAGTAGGCGGGGTTCCACTCGTCTTAACATTCTATTTCTGAACGCATAGTATCAATACAGCCGCGGACATGCGCGTCTAATTGGAAGAATGTGTTACACTATCAGCCAGATCTTACAAGAGAATGCCATTAGGAAGCCACAACTTACATCCCATGGTTATTACAATCATTCTGGGCGGCTTCGGTGGCGTAGTTGGTAGCATGCTGAGCTTCTATGCCCAAAATCGCGGGTTCAAACCGGCCAAAGCCGTCAGATTTTTTAAGAGCGTAAAAATCCCTCAGTATGCCTTCCTTCGGAGGGGAAGTAAAGCCGTGTCATAAATTTATGGCACGTAAAAGAACCTTCCACTAACTACAATGTGAAGCTAAATTTGTAGGTTAGATTTGATTAACGCTCTATTAAGTTCCAGCGTTCGTCATCAGGTGCCGGTTGCGTAGGCATCTAGCTCACATTTAGGTGTCGTTGACGGTAGCATTTGGTAGCAAAAGTAAGAACTACTTGAAATTGATCGTCTGCAGTCCTAACCTCAATTACAGATAATACACACTAATACAGCCATCACAATTATCACCGGTTATCAGACAGATTCTACACACACTCAAAGTACACCGCGTTGTCGCAGTTCCTAATCTGAGGAACCAACCACGAACAATCATTCTGTTTTCTGTATAGAAACTCAAATAACATACTGTAAGTTACGAGTAGCCTAGTTTCAAACATTGCAAAAAAAATGAGGTTATGGTTGACTCTAAAAGTAAGGAATGCGGAAAATCTGATTTTGAGGCAGTATTGAAGTTTTCCAGAACATCTCATTAGAGAGGGTGCGCTTAAATAGGACTGATTAGCTTATGCGTGGCGAGAATGAAAACTGGCCTTTAATATTGAAGATATCTAGGATACTGTAACATATACCATATTAGGATGTTCTAGACTTGGCAGTAAACATATGTTACAATGCTCAACGAGCACAGGCAGTTAGGAATGTGAGGGAAAGTCCAAGGAGGACAAGACAGGAAATTCCTTCCAGTTGACGCAGGCAGCGCTGTTGGAAGCAGCGTGAGAACGGACCACACATCGTTCAAATTGTGTTAATTTAGCATGAGAAAATCAACTTAGATTACAAAAACGTCCACCTCATTAACGCATTGGTAACAAAATCTGCTAATTCCTTACCGACCAATCATATTGTTGTGTATTTACATGAACATTCTAGAAAGTGCTATGTTAACATGAGCATTCTAGTCAGTGTTGTGTATTTAGACTACTTGAGTTAACACGAACATTCTAGTCACTATGCCCAGAACATTCCAATCTGGAACATTCGATTCTGGAACTTTCCAGCTACTATGTATATATGCACCCGCGGACTGTAGACGTCAGTTCCGCTCAAGTTAGTTCACATTGTGTATCGTTGTATATCGACTAGTGTTTAATAAACCGTTGTGTTATATTAACAAGTGTATGTTATTTATCGTGTATCTCCCACGACATAACACATATGTTTCGATTTTATCACGTGGCTGTCACAGGTGTTATTCGGAAATGGGACTGATCAATGGCTGTTGCTAGCATTGTGTGATATGAACAATTGCTGTCCTAGAATTTTGTAGCAGTTAATTATATTTTCTTTATTATATCGTAAAAGGAATTGGTTATTCACGTATGGTTACTTGTGACATGGAGGAAAATATAGAAGAGACGCCTCTTGGTAAAAGTAGGAAGAAAGTTTCCAGACCAGAAGAATGGAAACTTGCAGAAAAGAATGACCGAAAGAATTAAATCCTACGGAACTACAGTTTCCTGGTATAAAAGTTAACCCATTGAAGATACAAGATGTCAGAAATTTGCCTTAGAAACTTTATGGGGAGCAATGGAACAATAGTGAGAAACTGAAATGGCTTATAAGGACCCTTGACGAAAATGATTCCAAACCTGAGCCAGGGAGCTATAAGATGACTGTTCCTCCTTGACCGGTACATATTACGTGCGCATGTGTCTCCACGCACAGTGAGCCTTCAAATCTTTGTGATCAATGCGAATAAAGTGCGCAATGTGTCTACGGCAGCGCATGTACATATTCAGTGTTCTACTCGGGCTATAAGAAGAATTCTCAAGAGCTTTCGACCGGCCCATCTAAACCTACAGATGCTGATTGTTGTGAATGGCTAAATCAGAATGCTAAGGGTGATATTGGAGTTGTTCAATAAGATTGTGTGATTTTAAAAACTGAAAACTATTGTAGAATGTGTAGAAGTTCCACTTGCTACGTTTGTCACGTTAAAAAGATAATCACATATTCTTCATTCCAATTGAGAGGTTGAAAACTTTTTTTAAATGCACCTATCGCATGGGAGAGTCCGATAACCTGTGTTATTGTGATGGCTGTATTAGTGTGTGTATTTGTAATTCAGGTGGGGATTGGGATGGAAGCGGCCGAGTCCTTAAGTTAGGGAGCATGCCAGCATTTGCATGGAGGAGAAGTGGGGAAATCACGGAAACCCACTTTCAGGATGGCTGAGATGGAAATTGAACCCACCACTTCTCGGTTTTTCCTCACAAGGCTGAGTGCACCTCATTCCAGCCCTCAGACCAGAATTTAAATTAATGGCAGAGCCGGGAATTAAACCTGGACCTCCGGGGCGACAGCCAAGAACGCTAGCCGCTACACCCGGAGGTGGACCGAAATTAAACCACTCGTGAGATATTATTATTATTCATGAAAAGCAGAATTAATCCCCTTTTCATCACTTTGGAACATGAATATCCCAAAATATTTTCTCAGTGCGCGTCTACAAAATACCTAAAGAAAATATGTTTCTAACGTCAATAATTTTGGCTGGGCGTTGATGGGTGAGTGAGTGAGTCAGTCAGTAAGGACACGTTCATTTATCTACTGTTTATATGTTTTTAGTAGAAAATTATTACACAACTGTAACTTATTTGAACACTTTATTAGGTAACTTCAAATTGCTCACCTCCAACGCATAGGAACTGGTAATACCTTGTCGTCATGCATTTCACAATATCCGGCTTGGTGTGTAGGAATGCTGAATGCGCTACACCTTTCTGATATCCCACTTGAGTTTTAACACAACAAATACAACCAATGCCACACGTGTCGAGATGATGATGATGATGATAATTGCTGTTTTAAGAGGCCTAACATCGATGGTATCGGCCCCTAATGATTTCAGTGAAAATGAAAAGTGATGATATGAACACGGCGAGAAGAACAAAAGGATAAAACGGAAGGAATAAGGGAAATAAAAGATGGGAGAAGAAATGCGTTCAACCCTCTAAGAATGAGAATTGAAGGAATGTTCAGGAAAGGGGAAGAGGAGAAGGTTCCGCCCCAGCGTCTCTGGAAAATGGGGGTTGCCAACTCCCGAACTCACCAACCCTTGAGGATGCAGCACGATACAGGGTGTACCATAATAACTGGTGGGACTACATACACCCTGCCTCCTTCAAGGCTTTGAGTAGAAGGCAGGAGATATCATGGAAAGAAAAACAAGAGGTCTGATCCCTCGAAGAATGAGGGTATTAGGAAAGATGAGACAAGGGTCAATTAAGGCAGGAAAGTGAAAGACTCCCTAGGCCTCAGATACCATAATACCGTCCGGGACGGAAGAGAACAAGAGTGACCAAGGGAGGTCGACAGGAAAAACGACAGAGAGGATCCCAGCACAAATAAGTGGACTCAGCTGGGGCCTGAGAAGTCATACTGGCATGAGATGGCAATTGAACACGCTGTGACGGGGTGCGGGGGGGTCTTACAGTACGCATGCGCGGTCCACCTATTCCAAACTTATATATCGGCTACCCGCATGCCAATGGTTAGAAGGTTGTCTCTGAATCGTTAGAGGAAGGACACCTTGCCAGTGGCAGCAGCAGACCAGTCTAAGTTGTTGTAACAGCTCACCAGGATGGAGACTACGAGCAGCGGGACCATCGAGTGGAGGAAGCAGCTGAGGACCAGCCAGCCATCCAGGGGCTTGAGCAGGCGCAACCGCGCCCGGAGAGGTAGAGGGGAGCTAGCCTCCACAGGGCCCTCACCTCCGGTCACGCGGGCGCGCCACCAGGCCCTTGGTGAGAAGACTACAGCGGCGCAGAAGCCGCCAGCCGGTGAAGAGGAGGGAGTGCCTCACATCCCGGCTGGCGCACGCATCGCTGGGGTAGCTCCCGGCCCGGGGAGCTCAGGTAGCTCGGACATATCGCAGGTGTCCATGCGGTCCGAGTCAACCGACGCCTCCCCAGGGCCCTCTGAGCTAGAGCTAGCCGAGTCCGAGAAGAGCCGGACGCCAGGACCGGCTAGCTCCCCGCGACCGGACATCAGCAGCAGCCCGGAAGCCAGTTTCAGCTGGGCGAGCGATGTGAGCTCGGACACCGTGCATGGGCACCCTGGGGCCACTTCCCCAGGCTCCGAGCAAGCAAGTGGCTACGACCCCAGCGCCTGGGCTATGTTTGTTTATTTCAGGCCTGGCGAGCCAGCGGGTGAAGAATGCTGGTACATCAGGGACTGCCTGCGCAAGGGCCACCAAGCCATGACGGGAGGAGCCGAACGTGCCCGAGAGGACATCGAAGTGCTCTCCCACACAGGAGTCCTTGTCAGGCCACACCTGGCTTGGACCTTCAGCCAGTACTACATCAATCTGGCACGAATCTGGCAGGTGGCTCTCATCCCAGGCTCCACGAAGGAGTACATCCCAGGCATGCTCAGTGAGGGGAAACCGACTGCATTCCTGACGGACGTCGCGACGCAGACACTGCAGCCAGCACCTCAGGCGGTGCCTTTAGCGGGGCAACCCGCGCCCGCCATCCAGGAGGAGCAACTACCAGAGCCCCAGGTGGGGCCTTTAGCGGGGCAACTCGCGCCCGCCACCACCGCCAGGAAGGGGACGGCCGGGGCCACCAGGACGGCCCCAACGCAGCGACTACCAGAGCCCCAGGAGGGGCCTTTAGCGGGGCAACCCGCGCCCGCCACCACCGCCAGGAAGGGGACATCAGAGACGGCCGGGGCCATCAGGACGGCCCCAAAGCAGCGGAAGGTCAACCGCAGCAGCCCAGAGGACCGTCGCCCGCAGCGCCCCCAGGAGGGGGAACCAGGACGCCGCGAGGCCACCAGCCGCAGCCAGGGACAGCCGCTACAGCCAGGTAGTATGAAGCCCCGCTCAGGCCAGCTTTTACAGTGTTTTCGCTGTCTGAGATGGGGGCACTCCCAGGGATCCTGCGGCTCTCCAGTCCGCTGTAACCGGTGCTCAGGTGGCCACCACCACACCGGCTGCACGGTGCCGCGGGACGCGCCGGTGTGCGCCAACTGCATGGGCGACCATCCGTCATCCCATCGCAGTTGCCCCGTCTACAGGTCCATGGCAAGAGCAGAGAGGAAGGTGGCTCGTTCCCATGGACCGACCACTAGGCCCCTGTTTCGGCAGGCGAGGCCCCCCCTCCACTCTCCGGTGACGGAGGCTCGGTACCAGGGACCCCATGGAGACCGGGTAGTGGCGCAGGTTCTCCGGATCCTTGTACCATTGCTCGGTAGCCGGCAAGGCCCGCGCTGATCCCAGCAGTGCCGAGTTCTATCGGATTCCCCGGAGACAAACTGGCGAGAAGACGGACATGGATCTGGTGCATGATACCTTCTCCCAACTAACATACCTACTCATTTCCATACCCACATTATCCTTGCATGTGGCAATAACCAAGCCGCCAGGTTTTACGTGTAGGCAATCTTTCCTTTCTGCCTATGCGGTTTTCCCTGGCCCTACAATCTTACCCTTATATATGAGTACATATTTATATGTGCTCATATATAATATATACCAATGTTAATACCTACTCATTATGCCTGGTAGATCGCGACCGCGATGGGACAGGCACTAAGTCCTAAAAGACATTCCTTTATCCAAACCCCTATGCTATCTCTTCTACTATCGTAGATTAACTGCATGCCGGAGGCACCAGTAGTAAGGTCGGGTGTCACGCGGGGGGTGCGGGTACCTTTTCGGGGCCCCCCCGAAAAAAAAAAAAAAAAAAAGCCAATGGTTATTATTGCAGCAGACGACACACAGCCAGCGAAAGAAGGGATGTGCTGAGTGAGTGAAGCAAGTAGTGACAAACTGAATGTTTTTGGAATGCGCGATACGCAGTGAGCGGGAAGACCTCTGCAGTTCAAACCCAACTGCCAACTCATGGTGCGATATCAGTAGTCTCATAGTGATGCATCGGTCCAAATCACAGTGGTAAATCTCAGCCACGGATAAGCCAGGACAGTTCTGATTTTCTTTGTCAGATGGCGATGTTTAACAGAACGTCGAAATGGACAGTAGATCCCCTAAATGGCTCTACCGAAAAATATTTACCCCACGGTAGCTAAAGCCATACGATTATTATTAATAATAATATCAATCATAAATACAGGGAGAAGATAGAAAAATATACTCCACTAGGTAACGAGAATCTGGAGACAAAATGTGACAATCCTTCCCTTCGCTTTTCTTCCACTGGCCTGACACCTAAATCCTTTTCAGTAAACCTAGTCATACCCATTGTGGTATTCTCTAAAAGGGACACCCATATAAACATCACAATAAAAAGATAAGCAGTTGAGCAAGTATCCTGCTTCAAATACCTAGGCACTATTTTGGACAGTCAATGTGACTCTGGTTGGTTGGTTGGTTGGTTGATTGGTTGGTTGGTTCCTTAGTTTAGAGGCTGCGACAACGCGATCATGTAGCCCCGTGTACTTTGGGTGTGTGTAGAATCTGTCTGATAACCGGTGTTAATTGTGATGGCTGTATTAGTGTGTATCTGTTTTTTAATTCAAGGAAGGAATGCAACTTTGAATTTATCAAATAGTTCCTACTTTTGCCGCCAAACGCCTCCGTCAACGACTACTAGGCCTAGTTCAGAACTTAGCTACTAGACGCCACCACAGTCGGCTCTTGGCAACGAACGTAGGGACCTAAGAGCGTTGTTTACATTCTTAACCTATACAATTTAGCATCACACAGGTGTACTGCTCGGGTCTAAACTGCGTGAACCTGAGAGGAATGTGCATCGCGGACTATGAGTAGTGGTGTTGACGAGTGATGAGGTTTCTCGGTTCGTGCATAGTACAGAACCAAATACATTGGTCGGTGACTCACTCAATCCTAACCCCACAGTGGTTTGAGTAACGGCCCAATGTTAGCAATATTGGAATAGAAAGGAATACCATATATCACGGTGGGCTGTTGACAGATCCTTCTCTTCTCGCCTGACCCTTGCCTGCTCTTTCCCCTCACCCCGCAAGTTCATAAAGCTTGGACCCGAGCAGTAATTAGTGGAAGGTTCTTTAACATGCCATAAATCTATGACATGGGACCGCCGGCTTTACTTCCCCTCCGAAGGAAGGCATAGTGAGGGATTTTTAACGCTCTTAAAAAATCCGACGGCTTCGGCCGGGTTTGAACCCGCTATCTTGGGCATAGAAGCTCAGCATGCTACCAACTACGCCACCGAAGCCGCTCAATGTGACTCTACGAGAGATATAAAATCCAGAATTGAACAGGCCCGGAAACAATTCGACATGAGAAAATTCTTCATACGATTAGACCTCAGCTTACCACTGAGAATCAGAATGATCCCAGGCTACAGTTTCCAGTGCCAGTGTGCGTTAGAAAACATTAAGAATTAGAACATATAAAGACATTTTCTCAGAACATACTTTTTGAACATAAATGTTCCATATTTTTCAGTTGTTACTTATCACAGAAGTCTCAAATTTTTACCACCTGTAGCTTGGCTTGTAAATGAGATTTTAACTCAGGGATTTTGTTCTAGCTCAAATACAATATGAATATATATATATATATATATATATATAGAGAGAGAGAGAGAGAGAGAGAGAGAGAGAGAGAGAGATTTTTAAACGACAAATTTGAGATTAGAGAAAAAAATATTATGGTCACAATAGTAGAAACACCAAACGCTAATTACACTAATTACGGCAATAAAATTTCATATAAATCTACCCAGTAGTTGCTACGAAATATGAACATGAATTTATTAAATATTAACATTAAGAAGATAGGCCATTGGAACTCCCCTTAAAAATGTCTTAACTCTCTTCAATACACTCATACTTCATTCACTCAAAGCAGTAGAAACAGGAAAGGTAAGAATCAATCTATGAGGCGCACTGTTTCTTGATATGTTTTTTCTAGGCCGTTGTTCAAAACATATTCTTTTCATAGGACAACGAAGAAAATGGTCTTTATTTTAAATACACTATTAAATCACTACACTGAGCCATGTTTTAAAACTCACAAACGAAAATGCACGCGCTGAAATACCGCCCACCTCACGAATGCACTGCTTGATTGGAGCCTATGCTCTATGCTGACGCATTCAGCTATCGACCTTACACTTGGCGCATGCGCAATTGCCTTCTCTACCCACAGAGACTTGAGCCTGTTTCAAAGAAGACTCACTGGCTGCTCAGTCCCGCGCTGAGTAGCTGGCGTCAATCCCTCCGTGGCTAAAGAGAAAACTAGAGATTTAATTTGTATATGTCAATGAAAAAATATGAAAATTTAAATGTGCATATTCCTTGAGAATGAAATGGGTATTCTAAGGCTCAAAGATTCCCCTCTAGCTTCGCCACTGACAGTTTCTCTGTCCTCCTTTACGGTTGTAAAAGTTGAACTTTAGACCCAAATACTGAGAATCGAATTGAGGCATTTGAAATGTATCTGTACAGACGTATCCTACGTAGCCTATAGGTAGGGATCCTGATATATGGTAATATAAAAGGCTTCAAATAGGTGAAATCAAATGTTCAAAGCGGTGAAATAAAATATCCACAGCGATGAAATGAAAAAAAAGTGAGGGTGAGAGTGTGCTTATTAACTAGGCTATGTGTACGTTGTGCGGATTTGGTTAAATAATGAACACTATAGAAATATTTGGAGGAATAAGAAACAATTAATTCTTTTTTATTTTTTAATTAAGACTCAAATGAACTATATTTTCTGTGTTTAAGACCTAACCTAACATTTACCTCAACACATAGTCTCCATGACTACCATAGTCCTTTTCTCACTAACTCGTGAAAAACTTATGTTGTCCCCTAAATAGAAGCAGAGCATTGTTTCCATCATTTCAGGACTTCAACCAATCAAGCTCGAGAAAGGGCTTCGTTATCTCGAATGTTATGAAACATTTATATTTAAGATTTCTTATTTTCTGTCAAAAGGGGGGGGGGGGGCGTGGTGGCGCAGCGGTCAAGCTGTTGGCCTCTCACCAAGGTGGACTGGGATCGATTCCCGGTCACTGCATGTGAGATTTTCGAGGTGAAATGCCATGTCCTGTGGTTTGGATTCCACGTAAAAAGAAGATATCCCATGGCTCATGATCGCATGATTAACGGTCACGTAAAACTAAAAGCTTCCTTCCTTTGCTTCCTTTCTATCAAAGGACAGATAGTGGAACTATTTCAATTCATTTTATAATAGATATGTTTTATTTTGTCTTCTTACCAGCATTTTGTTAGTATTTAGCATTTTAGGGTGAAAATAACTCATTTCGCACAATAACTATATTTCGCTGCTTTGAAGAAAATGGTATATTTGGAATAAATATATCGTTGTGATAACATATATATGTTTGCTGAAATATTTCGCGGGTATCGTTAAAACTAAACATCCGGGATTCTACCTATAGGTTATCATGGATACTGAAAGTTTCGAATAACGAGGTCCTTCATCGGATGAAAAAGCAAAGAGAACTACTGCTTATAATAAAAAAAACGAAAAACAAGATACTTGGGACATGTTATGAGAGGCGAAAAATACCAGTTACTACAAATAATTATTGAAGGGAAAATTCTTGGCAAAAGGTCTATTGGAAGACGAAGAAACTCGGGGCTGAAGGATATCCGAAGATGGCATTGTTGCACATCAGAAGAGGCCTTACATGCAGCAATGTCAAGATCACAAGATCACAGCAACTATGAGGATTGTCAACCTCCGTTCGGAGACGACGTCTTAAGAAGAAGCCATACAAAACAAAAAAATCCCATAAACACGCACACTATTGCACAATAGGTTGCAATTCTGAAGACATGCACCTTCGTTAGAGGATTTTTGAATACGCACTAGGATCGGACCCTCTTGTGAAAAAAAGGACACGGAAGATGACATTGGAGATAATTTTACTGTCACACATTCATGGTACGGCATATAGTTTGAAAATGTATGTTATAGGCTCTTGAAAGTGTGATTATACTCATTTTCTTGTACTTAGAGTCATGTTACCAACTGTATTGAGAGAATAAAGAAAGAATAATAATAATAATATTGGTTTTACGGCCTGTTTAACTAGAGCGGTTTTTAGAGATGCCGGAGCGCCGGCATTTTGTCCAGACGGGTATCTTAAATGTGCCAGTAAATCTTACTGACACGACTCCCTCGTATTTGCGCATCTTCAAATGCTGACTAGCCAGGATTCGATCCTGGAACATTGGGGACAGCAGGCGAGAGCGTTACCGCTGCGCCACACAGCCAGTCCCACAACAGTCAGTGATCATCCGCCTCGTTGTATAATGAACAACATTACTTACGGTCACCGCGGTGGTCCCCCAGGTTTGACTCCCAACTCTGCCAAGAAATTTAGTTCTGGTCTAAGGGATAGAATAGGGTTCACTTGGTCTCGTGAGACAGAAATGAGAAAGATTGATTCGATCCCAAGGCCCCTGCATCCAAAGTCTAACCACAAAGCCAGATATTTGGGTCACTGATTGGGGTAGCTGCCCCAGACTTGAAACACAGTAATATTGCGACCTATTACTTTAGTGAGTATAGAAAAATCAGAAAAAAAAAACTACATTCAGAATGACCGCTATTAATCCCAGGATATCGAAACTCGGAATCTCCGTTCGGGCAGCTACTCATTCTAGTCACTCCACTCTCCTACGCTCGTGGGTTTCCCAATTCCAATTGTGCCAAGTACTATACGAAATGCTGAAAGAACGTTGGACCTTTATTAATACAATAGATTCAATTGCCCAAGTAAAATGTGCGAAATAGGTCAACATAGATCGTAACATCAAAACAAGCAGATAGTGAATGGGAAATAATGAAGTTGTTGTTGATTCATTTAGGGGTTTGCGTCATCGTGGTGATGTAGCCCCGTGTACTTGGGTGAGTGTGGAATTTGTCTGATAACCTGTCTTACTATGATTGCTGTATTAGTGAGTGTATTTGTAATTCAGTTGAATGGGAAGGAGTCGGCAATGGCCTTCAGTTAGGAACCAACCCAGCATTCAAAGTGGGGAAACCACGGAAAACCACCTCTAAGATAGCTGAGGTCGGAATCGAACCCGCCTTTTCTCAGGCTTGCCTCACGAGGCTGATTATACCTCCGCAGTGACAGCCAAGAGTTCTAGCCACTACCGGTACGCAACGAGGCGCCCGGAAAAAATAAAGGACTGGTTTTGAACTTTGGAAACATCAGCCTACGTTGTGTCATCTACTCACTACGTGCTACCTTGCATGCATGTATCCGCTGCCTGAAGGAGAAACAAGATATCCAGAGCATCGCTTGCGAGATCACGGTGACGTCAAATAACTAGTGTGCACGGCCAACGAGAAATACTGACCCTGGTGCGCTTTCGTGACGTCAGCAATGTAGTGCTGTTGCACCACTTCCGGTAGGGTTATGTACGACGGGAACATAAACCGTATTGTCTACAAGATGCTGAAATCACAGAAAACCTAATCCATATCATATCAGAAAACACGCTGTATAAAGCATTGACCCAACACAACCAGGGTTTCTGGCAAAACATACATGGAAATTACAACTTAAGTCTTACACTGATCAATCTTATGAAGTCCAATACTTAGCCACAATTTACTTATTTATTCATTACTCTAAGTAGAACCAGTAGATCACTTATCTTTAATCGTTGTAGTTGATCACAAGGTAATGCTTTTCGGGAGTATGTTATCTTTCCCTGGCGGTTGCTTGTTAATTATGTGGAATTACTTGACGGTTACAAAGCGTCCAGGAAGGTTATGAAAAGCTATGAATAGTGCCGGACAATGTATGCATGTATAACTTTTATAGTTGAACGATACACATATATGTATCAAACGTTTTTGTAATACAAAGATATTGACGAACATAATATTCTATGGTCTTCGTCTTACTGCCGGTGTGGTAGTCATCTTGTCTTCATAATTGAATCTGTATAAATGCTGGTATTCAGTTACCACTTGTCTTCATAATTGAATCTGTATAAATGCTGGTATTCAGTTACCACTTGTCTTCATAGAAGGTATTGATATGAGTCGGTAGTCGGTTGCGAGTGTATTCCGAAGATCTCTTCTATAAACGTATTAATTTATGTTCCGCCCCTTAAAACAACAATAACTAAGTCATACTTTCACTGCAAGTTTCTCTGATCTAATTATACTCGTGTCACTGCTTATGTCCCCATACGTTACTCACAATGAAGGTCACAGGCTATACAAATCAACTTACTGTACTCGTTGCAGCTATTAAAGACACAACAAATCCTTGAATCCTAGTTCGAGTGGATTTTGTTACGAGTAACTTCAACATGTAAATAGGTTATCTATAGCTGGCGTAGTTTTGTAAACCTATACAGTATAATTTATTGTGCTTGAAAACACACGGAATATCTAAACTGGGTCCATTTCAAGAAGATTGATATAAAATATAGCATTTCTGCTGCTTATGAATTGCTCTCGACTTAAACGTACAAGCACTACACGTTGGCCGTGAGCACTACATTGCCTACGTCACAAAAGGATTAGGTTTACGCACCATGGCCAGTATTTCTCGTTGGCCGTGACTAGTGTGGACATATCTAGAACAAACGAAAATATCAAATGATTCTGTCAGAATGTATTTATATCCCTGATTATTCCCGTTTCTACTTGGTCGGCGATGATGTGAGATGAATGTCAAGGTAGCGGATAGTTTTATCATTTCAAATGATCTTGTCGACTTCATCGTTATGCTTTGGTCTACAGTTATGTGCTAAGGTTGCACTTGAGCATATGACGTCATCATGTTGTTCAGTGCATATGCACCGAGTCTGAGTTTACTCCTGGGCTATGGCGTTATGCGATACGGAGACGGAGAGCGCGTAACGTCATGCAGGAGTGTGCACCTCCCACTCTCCGTTCCCCGCGTGTGAAGCCTAAGTTAATGGGTAATGGAGTCTGTTGAAAGAATCCTGGGGCTTCGAGCGAAGCGAGAAGCCCTCCTGCCTTTCTAACATGTGTAGCATTTGTAGCATGCATCATTTGAAATGATATAAAGTCTAGTCTTTCAGACTGACAGTCACTTTTTTTAATCGTCGAATGACCTTCCTGATGCTAACTTGATAAGAGAATTTAATGAAGATGAATAAAAACCGACAGTAGTGGCTACGCTGGCTAAAGCACAGCATTAGGTCATGGGGCCAAGCTCTCTGCTGACTCGGTAGACGCGTGGGTTCGAGCCCCACCGTCGGCCGTCCTTGAAATGGTTTTCCGTGGTTTCCCCTTTTTCAACACCAGGCAAATGCTGGGACGGTACCTTCTGACAGGCCAGGGCCGCTTCCTTCCACATCCTTGCCCAGTTTCATTCGCCATCATTCATTTCATCTCTCATTAACTCCTCTCATGAGGTTGGCGTCAGGAAGGGCATCCGGCCGTAAAAACCATCGCCCCAAAGACTTCCATCGCATCTCATCCCCGACCCCGTTGGAAAACGGGAATAATAAGGGGTAGACATACAATGAAGATGAATAAAACTGGCTATATATACTCACCCTCTGTCTGAAAAGTTTGGTGAGTGGGTCCTTATTACGAACGGATTGTTGGCTTACGTGAAACAGCCGTTACTATCCTTCGAGGTAATCCCCGTGGATGGTTATGCACTTCTTAGAACGGCTGTACAAGTCCTGGCATAGTCTTCCTGAGGGATAGCCTTCAGTTGGGTCGTCACATTACGTTGGATGTTCGAAATGTCTGAAAATCTCTGGCCCTTCAGGGCTTTTCGACGACCCTGGACCCCGATACTCCATACTTTGACAATTGCCTTCGAGGTCGTAACTCAGGCATCATGTCTCGTCACCCGTGACGATGGTTTTCAGGACCATTCCATTCCACGGAACATTCACCCTAATCATTGCCACCCCTCGAACAGGTGTGCACGGTAGGTTGCATACATTCACCATTCTCACAGCCGCCCATCTATCAGGTGTGCAAGTCAGGTTGCATAAATTCACGCTTCTCTCTTGCTTTCAATTTAGAGTTTTGACAACCCAATCTGAAGGCTATTCCTAAAGAAGAATATGTCAGAAGTTTCCAGGACTTGTTCAGTCGTTCTCAGAAGTACATAACCATCCACTACACGGGGATTACTTCGACGGACAGTAACGGCTGTTCGTAATATAGACCATTCACCGAACTTTTCAGACATGTCTTGGCATAATCTTCCTGAGGGATAGCAGTCAGTTGGATCGGCACATTACGTTGGATGTCCGAAAACCTCTTGCCCTTCAGGGCTTTTCGGCGACCCTGGTCCCCCATACCCCATACTTCGACCATTCCATTCCACGGAACATTCACCCTTCGCACTGCCACCCATCGAACAGGTGTGCACGTTAGGTTGCATAAATTCACCCTTCTCACTAGCATAAATTCACGCTTCTCTCTTGCTTTCAATTTAGAGTTTTGACGACCCAAACTGAAAGCTATTCCTAAAGAAGTCTATGCCAGGAGTTTCCACGACTAGTTGAGTCGTTCTAAGAAGTACATAATCATTCACGGGGATTACTTCGAAGGACAGTAACGGCTGTTTCAGGTTAGCCAACAATCCGTTCGTAATATAGACCCATTCACCGAACTTTTCAGACAGAGGGTGTATAATAAACTTATAGTAAGGTCGAAGGGAGCGTCCGTGGACTATAAGAAGGTAACCGTCCCAGCGTTTATCTCGAGTTAAAAGTGGAGAAACCATAGCACACCATTTCAAGGTCGGTCGACGGTGGCAATTGAAACCAGTCGGAAGTTCGGAGATAGCCTGTCCGATGGCCTTGCGCTTTAATGCTGTAAGTGTAAAGTAACAGGTTCCTGGGGATTATCACTCCACACAGAAAAGAGAAAAACAACGTTAGTAATGAATGTTGTAACTTTGTGTCTCACGGATCGCTTCTTTCTTTCTTTCTTTCTTTCTTTCTTTCTTTCTTTCTTCGTTATGCCCGTCCACAGAGCGCGTTGGAACTTGTTAGTTGGCTTGATGACTTTTACCTTCTTCTTATTCCTGAACTCACTGTGTTACTTCTTGCGTTCTTCTGCCCATCTTGTAACAGTCCTTCTGCTGGGTTTCACCCTAAAAGTGTGCTTATTTACAGAGGTTCTGAAGATTTATCGGTTTTTCATTATGTTCTCCGATGTTCATCTAATTCAGATTCGCGCTATTGTTTCCTCCAGCCAATTTATCATCGAATTTTTGTATGAATAATATTGAATAATCTGTTACCACGTTGTTGCGCCTCCGTGGCTTAGGCGGCAGCACGCTGGGTCCGTGGTTCAAATCCCGGTCACTCCATGTGAGATTTGTGCTGGACAAAGCGGAGGCAGACAGGTTTTTCTCCGGGTACTCCGGTTTTCCCTGTCAAAAATTTCATTCCAGAAACACTCTCCACTATTATTTCATTTCATCTGTCATTCATTTAATCATTGCCCCAAGGGAGTGCGACAGGCTTCGGCAGCCGGCACAGTTCATATCCTCGCCACTAGATGGGGGCTTCATTCATTCCATTCCCTGACCTGGTCGATTGAAAGCAGGCTGTGGATTTTCAGTCTATTGCTGCCCAACCTAAATACGTGCCCAAAAAATGTCAACCCAATCCTGCGTATAGTGTTTGTGAAACAGTCTGTGAGACTATAAATATCTGCAGTTCATCTCTTGATTCAAATTGCATTTTCTTGCATAGGGCCGAATATTCTTGCTTTTCAATGTCTGCAATTTTTGAATGGCCTTCTAAAGTTATGGCTTCTGATGCATATAGGACAACGGTTTGGTAATGCCTCAATTTTGCATTACGTGACACACCTCTTTTATTATAGTGATTCCACGTTAGTCAGAAACCCTTTGAAGTATTGAGGTTATTTCTGCGTTGGCCAAACTGTCCAACCAATCCTGAAGGTAGAATTAATTCTCCAAGGTATTTAAAGGAGAATACCTGAAGGATTACTTATTATTGTTATTATTACTACTGTATTTTAATTATCTCCTATATATTATTTCACTAAGGACTGCAGACGGTTCGGAACACACATACCTAAATACTCGTAGTTCTCTTTCTCTCCGCTGCCGCTGTCTTCATAGCGTTGCAGACTCGGAGTTCGAATCCCTCTTCGGATACCTGTATGATCTTTCATAATTTCATTGTTATTAACGTATTTTATATTCATATGAAAGTTCGTATGAAACTCGGAAACAAACCCATTCTTCCGCCATTGAAAGAAGCGCGAGGTAGATTTCAGCTGTTTCCCTCCACTTTAACGATACTTTAGAGATTTGTGGGGTTTGAGGCCATTTTTCAGTGTTGCCTTAGTAAACAAAAGTTTGGTGCTTTTCAGTCGGTCAACCCAAAAGAGTTGGGTAATACCCTAACGGGACCTAAAAATAATTCATCACGAATCGAAAGGCAAAGGCTCTTGACATAAAGGAAGCAATCGAGATACACCTAGTCAAAAGAAAAAACCCAACAATCAAAACGAACACACTTTCATGGAGAGCCCACCCCTCTTCACTCTACTAAAAAACACACCCTGTCGGAAACAAGACACATCTTAGCGATAGAGCCAAGCTATTTAAAAGAAGGGGGAGGGGGGGGGGAGGGGATTATAATAGGCAACTGTTATCTGGATCACGAGTACAATGTAAGTTTTTCTTCAATAAACCAAGGCCATCATTCGTGGCAGCATTAAAGGTGCCGGGACGCTCTCAAAGACCGGGCAGCACTTAGTATGAATGGCAAATAGTCTATGCGTGGCAAGAACTGATCCGCGGTCTTTAATAGTTGAAGACCGTCCTGAATCCAATAACATACATCTTAGCTAGACTTATTTCAGTCGACCACATCTGGTGTAAGAGTGAAGTCGAAACTGCTCGAGGCTCCAGCGAGGAAGACATCCATCCAGATAAGTAGTAGCCTGTACTATTACAGTACAACCATAGTTGACTTTTTACAACCATATATTCACTCCAAACAGACAAACTACGGATTTCTATCACCATTTTAGCATTTCGCCCAACATCATACCGTACTACAATTAGCATACACCGACAAGTTGCATTACCAATATTGCAACTAAATAAGTGTACATATTGTAAATATTTTCAGCTGTATTTTCAAACATAGATGTTATAGCTTAAGTGTAATGGATCTGATGATGATTGCTTGACGATCGAAACTGGTCATCCTAGTGTGTTTATTAATTGCATGTAATTATTTTCAGGATTAGGGTATTACCCAACTCTTTTGGGTACATTCGTGTTCACCGACTGAAAAGCACCATTTTATTTTATTTTTAGATATATATATATATACATACTTTAGAGAGTTGAGTGGTCGGATTTGGCTATTTATCGTAATTGCTTGTTAGTGGTAAGTTAACGGGCGTTTCTGTTTGATGAAATGCTAGGTTGGTTCCTTAGTTTAGGGGATGCGACAACGCGGTTATGTAGCCCCGTGTACTTTGGGTGTGTGTAGAATTTGTCTGATAACCGGTGTTAATTGTGATGGCTGTATTAGTGTGTGTTACCTGTGATTCAGGTAGAAGGACTGCAGACGATTCATTTTATCAGGTAGTTCCTACTTTCGCTACCAAATGCTATCGTCCGCGAAACCTAGCTGCGCAAGTAGCTACTAAATGCTATCGCAGTCAGAACCTGGCGGTGAACGTTGGAACAAAATAGCGTTATCAAACTAACCTACAAATTGTAGCTTCCACAAGTGTAGTTAGTGGAAGGTACTTTTTCATGCAATAAATCTGACATGGGACCGCCGGCTTTACTTCCCTCCGAAGGAAGGCATACTGTTTAATGATGAATTAATATATAATTGACGTTGGTGAAAACGGCCCTAAGAGAAGAAAATATCAATGTTGGGTGGTTCGAATCCCATCTCAGTATATTTTATCTAGACAATTTTTGTTTCATTGTTATGCTTGCTTTTATTACTTATTAATTATTTATAATATACAGATTTCTGTACGCGATTACATATTAGGAATCACACTGAGGTGCAAAAAAACACAATACTTCACTTTTGTAAATTATTTCTATTTAAGTGCTATAAAATACACGTACTTGATCATTACTATTTCTTATTAAAGCACTTAGAATACTTTTACACACATTTGAACCTATAGACATCTTTTGTAACACTTCAACATATTTTTGAAACTAGTTTTTTCTTCGCCGTCTTTTTACAATAATTAACAACATTATGCAGATTTTGGAAAATTGTGTCCAACGTTAAATTTGTCAATGTATATTGAATATCTGTTCTTTTTCCATTCCTATCAATAAACAGCACACATTGAATACTCAGAAACGAGTATTGCCTCGTCTGGCCCTCCGTATATCCTGGAGTCGCTGAGGCATGCTTCTAATGAGCGTTGCAGTGTCCTCCTGTGGTACTCTCACCCATTCTTCCCGTATCATCACTCAAAGTTCAGTTAAGGACTCAGGAACACTTCTTCTTACATTTATCTTCACGTGCTCGATGGGATTCATATCTGGACTCCAGGTGGGCCACACCAAAGTCTGGATCCCCACTACTTCCAGGTACTGCTGCAACATGGGGGCGTGCATTATCTTGCATGTGGCGAAATCTCCCCCCCCCCCCAATAAAAGGAGCAAATGGCACTTCATGCTCCCGCAAAATTTCTTCAATGTACCTGTAATGTAAACAGTGATGAACGAAGCAAAGAGGATATAAAAAGTAGGTTAGCTCAGGCAAGGAAAGCATTTCTAGGAATCTGTTGACATCGAATTTAGATTTAGGTGTTAGGAAGTCATTTTTGAAGACCTTTGTCTGGAGCGTGGCGCTCTATGGAAGTGAAACTTGGACTATTGGTGCAGCAGAAAAGAGGAGAATTGAAGCGTTTGAAATGTGGTGTTACAGGAAAATTATGAAGATCAGATGGGTCGATAGGGTTACAAACGAAGACGTATTAAGACTAGTGGGAGAGGAGAGATGTTTCTGCCGACTGCTAATGAAGAGAAGAGAAGAGATAGGTTGGTAGGACACATACTAAGACACCAGGCATAGCAAGCTTAGTTATGGAAGGAAGAGTCGAGGACAAGAACTGTAGGGGTAGACCAAGGTTAGAATATGTTAAACAGATTGCCTCGGACGTAGGGTGTGGTAGTTATGTAGAGATGAAACGATTAGCTCAGGACATGGAGGCATGGAGGGCTGCATCAAACCAGTCAAAAGACTGAAGAGTCAAACAACAACCTGTGGGATGTGCGAGCACCATTCTCTATGAAAACAAGCTCCGTGCCAGCCTCTAAGCAGATACCTTCACAAACCATGACTGATCCTCCATGAAATGGTGTTCTGGAAGAGAAGGTAACAGGGGAATACCTCTCTCCAGTTCTCCTCCATACTCTCTCTCTCTTCCATCAGGTGATCTCAGGCTGAACCACGACCCATCTGAGATGAGAACTGTCCTCCACTGGACATTATTCCAGTTTTGGTGTTGCCTGGCGAAGTCTGAAAACGTGCTCTACGGTGCTGGCGTGAAAGCGCGGAACGTGTTGCTGAAAGCCTACTTCCTGGAGTCTTCTCCTAGCTGTCCAGACACTTACCAACATACCGTATACTGTACTTCTCCCATCTTCCACCAAAGCAACTGCTCGTGCGGCTTCCTCTCGACTTAAAGGCATCCTTGCTTGGTGGATCTCACTTTTAAACAGATGACAATACATCTGTATTCGAACCTTTGATCACACTCTCATAGCCCCGTGTACTTGGGTGTCTGATAACCTGTGATGTCTGTACTAGTGTGCATTTGCAGTTGAGGTAGGATTTGGGTAGGAAGCGGCCGTGGCCTTAAGTTAGGTATTTGCCTGGAGTAGAAGTGGAAAGCCACGGAAAACCACTTCCATGATGGCTGAGGTAGGAATCGAACCCACTTCATCCCCAGTTTTGCCTCACGGGGCTGAGCGTACCCAAGTCCAGCCCCCAGGCCACAATTAAAAAGACGGGAATCAAACCCGGGCCTCCACGGTGACAGCCAAGAATGCTAGCTACTACGCAACGAGGCGGACTAGAAAGAGAGAGAAAATATGCCATGAGTTGAACGTCCCTTTTAACAACTGTGAGACAACTTCGAGACGTCGGGCTACCAAAATTTTGCCTTGGGAGAGTTCCTAAGCATGCAGTTAATTCTACTAATGCAAGGATGTCGATTTAAACACTCTTATTTATATGGAGCCGGACTGAGCCAGGAAGGAACCCGCTTCTTAGGGCTTTGAAGGTCAAAAATTAATCAACTGTTTCACTCAGACCGATTGAATTGGATTAGATCGAATTTATAAAGAGAAGGAGAATGCAATGTCGTCCCTCTACGAACTCTTCCTCGATCAGCAGGGACTTAGTCCACTGCGGATTATACAGCGAGTCCGAATCCTTACAATGCTCTCCGTTGTTTTCTGTTGGTGGTTCTGGATGCGCATCGGGATATCATACAGTCTGCGAGCCTGAACTTCTGGAGCATGCGCATTAATATGTAAATTGTCAGTCGCACAGAGACCTTGACCGCGCCACAATCGTGGATAAACTACGATCTGTGTGCTCTGCTGTTGACAAGCAGCACCTCCAGTGGGCGATTACTAGACTACTAGACTCGCTTCAATGCGCGAGCTGTCAAGACACCGGCAGAAATTGGCGGAGTAGATTGTACCTCACGTTCTCAGTGCGTGACCACTGGGTGATTTGTTGAGAAATTCATGACATCATCCAAATCGATGTAAAATAGAAACAGCCCTTATTGATCAGCAGCTTGACATTCAAGAAGAGGTCACATGCATTGACATAATTACAACCTATCGGTACAAGAGCAGTGTACTGAGCCTTACCCCACACTGTTCTTGTTTGGTGAATATTGCACAGCCGAGCGAAGTGGACACTGAAAAGAAGGCGATATACAGTATGAACTAACAATGAATTTCTATATTGTAGAGATTTGAAGCCATTCTTTCATTGTTGCCTATACAAAATTGTCATTTTTAGTTTTCAGTCGGTCAACACGATTATGCCCAATGAATGGGCGGGGTACAATATATAAATATAACAAGTAGTTCCGTGAAGAACTATACATATACATACATCCTACTTATGTTAATGGCCTCTATCAACATACAAAATTTCAGTTTGATTGCTGTATTAGATTCGTAGATATTGAGAACCGACTAAATATTTCGGATGGTCGCCATGTTGGACTTTTATATATGTAGGTCTTAAGAGTTATGTACTGTTACATGACGATTATTGTGTACGTGTAGTACTCAAACTTCATTCACATGATTAGGACACAAGAAGTAAAATCGATAATTTAAAATTTCGCACAGCTGCCATCTTGTGGTTATGGAAGCAATTGAAATAGTGGATTAACATTTGCATAAGGATTTACTGTACCAAATTTCACTGCACTTGGATGGTTAAATTGCGAGAAACGACCATGTGAATATTTATACTTCACGTCGCCATGTTGGATTTGTGATCACCAGGTTATTGAAAGTCCTATAGGTGAACTCATAACCACTATGAACATAAAATGAATCAGTTTGATTGCTGTAGTAGATTCGTAGATATTGAGAACCGTCTAAATATTCTGGATGGTCGCCATGTTGGATTGTTATATGTATAGGCCATAGAGTCATGTACCTTTAAAGGAAAATTATTGCGTAGGTTCATAAATCAAACTTTCACTTCGATCGCATGATTACGACACAAGAAACAAAAACTTAATTTAAAAAATCGCACAGCCGCCATCTTGAGGTTATGTATACAATTGAACTAAATTTCATACCAGTGCATTACAATGTGTATAAACATTTGCGGTACCAAGTTCCATTGCGTTTGGATCATTAAATCGCGAGAAAAGTCTATTTAAAACTTTCAACTTCGCTTGGCCGCCATGTTCGTTTTTTAGTTAACCGTTTTTTTAAGTCTCTTAGATGAACTTCCAGTAGTGCCCTTTATCTCATTGCAAAATTTCAGGGTAATACCGATAATAGTTTCAGAGATATAGAATGCCGGTGAAATATTTCGCACAGCCGCCATATTGAGGTTATTGAACGAAGTTAGATGTCGCTGCATTACAATGAATATAAACATATACTGTACCAAGTTTCATTGCATTTGGTTGATTAAATCGCGAGAAACGTCTATTTAAAAGTCGCAACTTCGCTTGGCCGCCATGTTGGTTTTGTAGTTACCAGGTTTTCAAATGTCACATAAGTGAACTTCTGGTAGTTTCCTCTCTCACCATACAAATTTTCAGGGTGATATCGGTAATAGTTTCGGAGATATTGAATGCTGGTGAAATATTTCGCACAGCCACCATGTTGGATTAGTGAGACGTAACAAAATTTGAAGGGCACGGTCGGGGTCGCCCGGAATAGTGCTGTGAACTTACCGAGTTTCATTGAAATCGCTCCACACACGCACACACAGACAGACACACGGACAAAAGGTGATCTCATAAGCCTTTTTTTTTTTTCAAACATGAAAATAGGCTAAAAATACACTCCTGGAAAAGGAATCGCATGTATTAGTTAAGAGTCACTATTAAATGGGTCAATTTAGGATTACGCATTTCGACCATTAAGTGGCCATCAAAAGATCCTGATCACTGTGTTGAAGATTATATTTTCACTAATGTAAATGCACTACTATTGTAACGGCTTCGGTTGCGTAGTTGGTAGCATGTTGAACTGCTGTTCCCAAGATAGCGGGTTCAAACCCAGCCGAAGTCGTCGGATTTTTTAAGAGCGTTAAAATCCTCCAGTATGCTTTCCTTCGTAGGGGAAGTAAAGCCGGCGGTCCCATGTCATAGATTTATGGCATGTAAAAGATCCCTCCACAGACTAAACTTGAGTGAAGCTAAATTTCTAGGTTAGATTTCGATGTAACGCTCTATCAAAGTTCCAACGTTCACCACTAGGTATCATTGACATCTGGTAGCGAAAATTGGAACTACTTGAAATTGAACGGAACTTGTAGCTCACCCTAGGGGTGTCCGCTTGAAGCAGCTACAGCCTCTGGCGAGCCGACCATGTCCTCGGACACTCCCGGCACTGAAAGTCATACGATAGTCAAATAAATAAATTAATAATAATTACTATTGTACAGTAGTCAGTCGTTAGGTGACAATACGATTCGCAATTTGAATCTCGTTATACGTTACGTGCATATACTGTACACCTTTACTCACGTAATCCTCGAAACGTTGAAGACAAAACAAACCTCGTAGTAATTTCCGCCCAAACTACCTATAATTTGGGTACATTAGTGTTTACCGACTGAAAAGCTTCATATAATACAGTGAGAGCCTTCCCTATAGAACGGAGCCTCGCTTGGGCCGTGTAACGGGTGAAGAATGGTTAGTTAGCATCTACCCTTACAGAACAGCGGGTCGGGAAGCACCGGATACTGTCATAGCATTGATTACATTTCCAGCTGGCAAGATACTTTAGATGAGAGAGTTAAGACTTGTGGTGAAGTACTATAGCCTATCTCGTATCCCGTGAACATCATGGGCGCCCACAGGATTTTTTCCAGGGGGGAGGGAGGAGGGGGGGGGAGGGGCAAGTAATATTTTTCATTTCAATACCTACCTGACACTAGGTGATGATGAAACGTACCCCCACAAAAAAATCTTTGTACATCATCGTCATAATGTTGATTTCTTATAACCAGGTAAAAGGTGTTGTAGGCCTATCACCATGTATCAACAAAAATAAAAAATAAAGCAGTTAATTAAAATGGTAATGTTAATCCAGTTCGCCGATTTTGTAAATTACTTCAAATATCAAATATAATCCCAAATACTAAGTTAAATAAAACTGTGGAATTATCGCTAGAGCGCAGCAACTCTCACTGAAACCCCGGAAAAAATGCGAACTACAAGCCCGCTGTACTCTTTGTCACTCTGGTTGACGGAGCTAGCGCTCACGCAGGGTCGCACTTCAAGTTGCTGAGCTCTACATCTAAATCAGTTAACTATCAGTAACTTCAATTTATGAAATAAACTGGTGTGACAATGAACAATCGAAATATTCTCGGGATTCCAGAGAGGGGGGGGGGGGGCTTCCTTGCCCCCGTCCCCTGCGGGCATCCATGCTGAACATGGTTAGGTATTGAACAAAATATCGATTTTTCCTAGTGATAACTTATCTTCTCAAGATGAAGTCTTCTAGTAAATGTGTTCGTACTGTACCCGTAAATTCGGGAAGTTGCCTGTCGGAATATCCATAGCCCAGCTGGATTGCCTATTTCTAATAGCACCGGCTAATTAAAGGATTACGAGGCACACAGGCAATTGAAATGGAACACACATTTAATGTACTTGACATTTACTACAACAGAACTGAAGGCACAAGGTGATACAACATTCTTTTTATACACACCATTACCATAAAACAAAAGAGAAACATATCTCTATGGACCAGGTTTATAATTAACAGTGTGACCAACACAAACCATGGTCACATATTTCAACACACCTCCTTAAACCTGTGGGAGTAGAGGACATGATTTAAGACCCAAGTCTTTACAAAAATAAATATGCTTAGGCTTAGGAAGAGGCTTTGTTAGGATGTCTGCACACATTTTTGAAGTCTCCTCATATTTGATGCATATGACTTTAGAATCCAAAGCATCTCTAATATAGTGATATTCAGTGTCAATATGTTTGGTCCTATTATGGTGGACTGGATTTTTTGCCAGTTTTTGAGCTGATTGACTATCACTCAATAATATGATGGGTGACTTGAGATCTATAAAGTTAGACAAAACACGTTTCAACCAAACAGCTTCTCTTACACCTTCACTCAGTGCAACATATTCTGCTTCAGTAGATGATAAGGAAATGCATTTTTGCTTTTGAGCCCCCCATGACACAGCACCACCTGCCATTTTGAACACAAAACCACTGTATGATTTTCGGTCAGTGCTATCATTAGCCCAGTCAGCATCAACAAATCCCATGAATTGACCTCCATTCCTGACATACTTAAGTGACAAGTCTTTTGTGCAATTTAAATAACGCAGTACTCGCTTTGCAGCAGACCAGTGAGATTCATTGTAACAATGATTAAATTGACTGAGATATGATATCGCATAGCTTATATCTGGACGCGTGCAAACACTTAAATACATGAGCGAACCTATGAGTTCTCTATAAGGAAGATCACTAGTTTCTGTATCAGAAACACCAAGATTTGGTTTGGTTTCCAAGGGAGTACCAATGGGACGTGCATCATGCATACCATATTTCTTTGCAATCTCACTGATGTACTGCTCTTGGCTAAGATACATTGTACCATTCTTCTTATCTTGCCTTACTTTAATACCTAAAATATAAGAAAGTGGCCCAAGATCTCGTACCTTAAATTCTTTATCAATACAGGTCTTCAATGACTTGATCTCAGACTCATCATTATAAGCCACAATGAAATCATCCACATATAATGCAATAATTACCATACCTTGGGCTTGTTTCTTAAAGTATACACAGGGTTCATCAGCACAATTTTTGTAACCCAATTTGACAAGAACAGAGTGAGCTCGCTCATTCCACAAGCGAGAAGATTGTTTTAAGCCATAAATAGATTTTTTTAACTTGCAAACTTTATGCTCTGAACCTCTCTTGACAAAACTTTCTGGCTGATACATGTAGATCTCTTCATCTAACTTTCCATTGAGAAAAGCAGATTCAGCATCCCAATGTACCACCTTCAGATCTGTTTGGACAGCCAAGGCAAGCAGCATCCTTAACGTGCTGTGTCGAACAACAGGAGAGAATGTTTCTGTAAAATCTACTCCGTACCTTTGGGTGAAGCCCCTGGCCACAAGTCTGGCTTTATACCTTTGAATGTTACCATTAGAGTCTCTTTTTACTTTGAAAACCCACTTACTACTGACAACATTCTTGCCCTGGGGTTTATCAACTAGATCCCATGTGTCATTTAACTGAAGTATCTCCATTTCTCTTTTCATAGCCTGCTCCCACTTAACTCTATCAGGCACGGACAGTGCCTCCTTAACTGTACTAGGTTCAGAGTCATCAGTGAGAGTCAAGTATGTCACATAGTCTGACATGTTTACAGGCTTTTGTTGGCGCCTAGGATACCTTTGATTACCTTCGGCATCCCCCTCCATTGGCTCATTGACGATGGTGGCAGAGCCCACAGAATCACTGCAGTCTGAATCTGTTCCACTAGGGACATAGCTTAAATCAGCTGAGTCAACAGTCTCAGCCACACCAGCACTGCTAATGGGCGATACGCTTTCAAGTTCCGAAATGCACTCTGCCCCATCCCCTGAGTTGTCGGGTTCTGGCTCACTGTCAGTGGGAACTGAGATCTGCAACATTGCAGGTTCATTAATCTGCAAGGATGGACCAACATTACCTGGAGACACATCAGACACCTCCTGGAACACATCTTCAAAGAACTGTGCATCCCTGGACTTAACAAGTTGATGAGTAACAGGATGCATGAATCTATAGGCTTTACTGTCCTCACAATAACTGGTGTATTCTTTGAATACACGGTACGAGAGATATAATGTCTATTGCTCTTTGCATGTTCATTTTTTTCCTTCCTCCTCGCCAAACACCAACAGTGATCATCTGTTTTCTCCCTGTTGAGCATGTCTCTTATGTCTTCATAAGTATGTTTCAGATATATAACTTCTGTGATCCACCTAGCGCCATCTAGTAGCGAACCTCTGAAGCTACTCACTTCCTCATCGTGCAAGATGACTTACTTATCCATTTGGCTACCAGATCTCGGTACCATCGTCAGCTATTTTCTCCTTGAGCAAGAGGACTACGTCTACTTCTTTACTCACCATGCTGCGCTAGTATCATCTATCAACTCCTTGAAGACCAGCTCAGCAAGAGAAGAGAATTTATTGTTAATAAGTTGGTTATGCTGATATGTATACCTTTTGTTTCCTACCCCCACTCTCTCCCCTTCCTAGGACCTTCCGTGCTTCGTTTTGCTGCTCTCACTTCTTAGTCGGCAGTCGCAGTAATCAGTAAAGGCTCAACCAGAGCCAGCCTCCTGACCTAACGAGGCAGTTTTTAAATTCCACGCCATGTTGGAACTTTAAGTATTAGTGAAGAACTTCACCTTCGCCATGCAACAAAGATAAGTACCTGATTCAAGTTTTAACCTCATCTTCATGGTTTTAACTTCCTCGTGTTTTAACTATCTTTTATAGGCAGTGTGAAACTATTTACTTTGGGGCAATAATCACTCTTCGTGGGATTTGCCATGTTGAGCTTTTTTCTTGTATAAGCCAACCTTACTAAAAAGAGCTTTTCTTAAGCGATTCAAACGAGAAACCCTCTCGCTACGTGGGATATTATCTAATACCCACTGCCTATAATCATAAAACTATTTCCTCCGTTGGATTTTCTCAACCCCATTTTCTGCTAAGGTCGTTCTGGAACCTTCTAGAACTTGTTCTCTATCTGCGAGTCCTGCCATCATGTATTTCTCACATACTTGGGAGAAATTTGTTTAAAACTAAATTACTACAATAGTGAAATTTCGTCCTCCGCTGGAACCTCTGGAAAATTCTATGGCGCATTTCATTGTAAATTACCACTTTTTCAAGAAATAGACTTTCACCTACATAGTGCAATCAGTTATCTCCATAATTGCAATAACTTTTATTTCTCATAAACTTCAGTGTTTCTCCAGTGAACTTTGCATCCATCTTTACAGACTATAGTGATAATCAGTGCTTGCTCCACTTTTCTACCGCGTCGCGATCGTCCGGTTATATTAAATACGGCCATGAACATTGTCTCTATATCCCAATGATCTTTTCCTTAACCTTCTACTAACAACCATTATTTATGAAATCGTAACTTTCTATAAGGTGTCATTCTAAGAAGTGCCCTTCCATTTTGTTGGTTTATCATTAAGTAATTCTGCATAATTGCGTGTCAAGCACACGTTTCAAACTTAAATTGTTCCTCCCTTCAAAGGCAGGGAAAACAATTCTCTCAACTCTTGAGTGAGTTATTTTTTGGTCTCGCTAAATGAAAACTGCCTCATTTGACTGGCGAGGCTTATTCAAAGCATCAGAGGTCTAGAACCTTCCTTCTGATCAACTCTTCAGGTTCACAGTAAGTGACCTGCCCTCTTTGCATAATTCTTATATTAACTCTGTATAAATATAAGAAGTTATAGGAACTTCTATTTTATTTTTCACGTTGTTATTATTGTTATTTTCAAAGTTGTCACTGTCTCTAGAACATTCTCTCCAGAATTTCTTAAGGTGCACTTTTTGTACTTCAATTTACGTTCAAGCTTTAATTATTTTATTGTTCATTTGTTCAAATCTTATAAAGATTTCAGAAACATGTAAGGTTTGAAACCTTTTAAATTGTCAATTGCCTGGAGCAATCGGTTAATGTGGAGAGGTCTGCGACCCTATTTATTAAAAAGTTCAAATGAACTATGTTAATTAAAGTTATATTACATACTTGTTAATTCCCTCAAATTTTTTCTAATTGTAAAATAAACTCATCTTTTCCCTTTGCTTTTTCATTTTCGAATATAAAGTTTAGGCAAAATCCTGTCTTCCTTGACTCTCCTTACTCAATGATATTAAAATCATTAACAGAGCTTTCACCATTTGTTGCATTTGGGCAGAAACTCTTAATTTTCACCTTACTAAAGTTCTTCTTAGCGATAATAGCTAATTCTAATTGGCCAGTAAGGCAAGTAAAGTTCGCTCAGCCAACTACCTGCTTGTGGAGACCCTCTCCGAAAACTTATGGTCAGTTTTCTAAAAAATAAGTGTTTCTTTTTGTCTAAACTTTTAGCCGGCTCCTCGCTGAGTAAAAGCTTAGCCATTGCACAATGCAACCATTGGTTCATTTACCAAGATTACCCAACAAGGCATAATCTTTTATCATATTCCTTCTTAGAGACACTTGGTCGCCCTTACAGGAACTACACAATTTTGGAAATTGAAAATACCAAGCTTGAGTTAAATCATTGGCATTCTTCGAATTACCTTGTAAAACCTAATTTCTTTGAGAAAACATACAGTAAATTTGTTCCTTTAAGTCTTGCCAGACCATCACCCTTCACCATATGGTGTATTCTTTGAATACACGGTACGAGAGATATAATGTCTATTGCTCTTTACATTTTCATTTATCTTCTTTAGTATGGCTCCCACTGATAAGGATAAGGATGAAAAACTTACTTCTAAACGAGCATCCTATAAAGGGCAAATTACCCGATTCAGAAGGTACATAAAAGAATTAGATCCCTCAGATGCGCAATTAGATTTGTTGAAACATCGTGTAAAGGATTTTGAACGTTCTTATGAAAACTACTGTAACATTCAAACTGAAATTGAAACTTGTATGCTCAATCAAACAGAAGATCGTGTCGAAGTAGAGAACTTATATTACGAAGGCATAGGTTCCGCTTTCAAAATAATACGCCAACTCGAAGAGGAGCAGAAAAAGGACGCTTCTGTTCTTGGTTCCCTTCATGAACCCCAAACTTCTTTCCGTGAAGGCACTCACAAGCCCAAACCCACTTTACCGAAAATTGATTTACCCCATTTTTCTGGAGATGAATCCACTTGGGATTCTTTCTATGAATTATTTTGCTCCCTTGTTCATGACAATGAAGACATTCAAGTCATTTACAAGTTTCATTACTTGAGATCTATCCTTCGAGGTCAAGCTTTGCAGTTAGTTGAAGCACTTCCTCTGCGTGCCGAAAATTACCCCATTGCCTTTAACTTATTAAAAGAAAGATATGGAAATTCACGCTTACGTATTCAACGCCATATTAAGGCTCTATTTAACCTACCTGCGTCACAGCACAATGACGTCACTAGCTTGCGTACTTTAATTGATACTACCCAACTCCACGTTAAAGCTTTGTCCCAATTAGAGCAGCCTACGGAACATTGGGATACTTTCCTAATACATTTAGTAGTTTCTAAAGTTGATGCTGCTACCCTCAAAGCTTGGGAAATTGAACTTTCTAAGGAAGATGACTACTCTTACGAGCATTTAGTCACTTTCATAAACGCTAGATGCCAACTTTTAACCGCGCTAGCTAATCAGAGCGAACCTTCATCTCCTAGTTCCAAATTCGAATTAATGTCCATCAAACCCAAAAGCGAACGCTCAGCGTCTAATACCCAAAATTTGGTCCCAGAAACCCGGGAGAGTCCATTTGTTATTTCTATTGTTTGTCAAGTGTCATTTGACAATACTTTGCATATTTCTAACATCTCCTTTGGATCTTTCAGCTATATCTACATCATGCAAAGCCTGTGAACGGGAAAGAAGCCGCTCCTGTCTCCTATGGTGTGTCCTGTTCTTTCTACTCTCTCGCTGTTGCCAACTTGACAGCATCTCCAAAGTTCTACAGTTTCGTGAGTTGTATTTCAATTTATTATTTTTGTCATGGCTCCTGCCGAAAAAGATGAAACTCTCATTGCTAGACGTTCTTCTTATAAAGGGCAACTCACTAGATTCCGAAATTTCATCAGCAAATTAAATCCCGCCGAGTGTGATTTAGATATCTTGACTCATCGCCTCAAGTTGTACGAACGGTCTTATGATTATTATGACCAAATTCAAACAGAGATTGAATCCGCTTGTCCAGAACTGCAATTGGACCGGGATGAGGTCGAACCCTTGTACTTTGAAGGAATTGCAAAGGCCCACCAATTGATTCGCAATATCTCAGAACCGGACACTAGGGTCATCAATCCGGCCCAGTTCGTACCCGCTTCAGTTCACGAGAACAAACCGAAACCGTTACTTCCCAAGATAAGCCTACCCCACTTCTCAGGCAAGGAAGGTGAATGGTATTCTTTTTACGAACTTTACTGTTCTTTAATTCATGAAAATATCGAGATCCCAGACATACATAAATTTTACTACCTCCGTACGTCTTTGGAATCAGAGGCCTTGACCTTGGTAGAGTCACTGCCTTTAAGCGCAGACAACTACCACATCGCCTTTAATCTCCTTAAAGAGAGATATGGCAATTTAAGGTTGAGTGTCGCTCGTCATATCCGCTGTCTCTTCAACTTACCTGCCGTCAAACCTAATGACGTCACATCTTTAAGAGACCTCTTAGATTCTATGCAGTTAAATGTCAGAGCGTTATACCAGCTAAAACAGCCTGTCCAAACATGGGACACCATACTTATTCACCTAGCTACATCAAGATTCGATTTTTCGACACTGAAGGCCTGGGAGGTCGAACTCGCCTACAACAAAGAATTTTCCTTCGAACACCTTGTCTCGTTTCTCAACAGTCGATGTCAATTCCTTACAGCACTCGCATTTCAGTGCGAAAAAATCGAAACGAATCCTCAGTGTCAAATTTTTGAAAAAAAACTTGCTTCTTCAAAGGGACATCAGCCCCCATTTGTCGAAAACAAACAAACCCGTTCTTCTTTTAATCATTCAAGAGAAGATAGGCCGCTTAATAAATCATTAAAATGCACGCTCTGTAAAAAGCTTCACACCTTGTATTTGTGCAAATCCTTTAAAGAATTGTCTGTCGAAGATCGAAGAAAGTTTGTCTTAAACAGCAAACATTGTTTCAATTGCTTGTCGCCTAAGCATTCTTCTTCGAACTGTACGTCATCAAACCTTTGTTTTCATTGCAAAAAAACGCATCATTCTTTATTGCACGTTCACGATAAATCGAGGTCATCAGCACCCACCTCTTTAAGCTCCATGCAGAGCAGCTCCGAACAAACTAATGCTTCTTCCTGCATTTCCAACGCCGACACTTCTCATAGTGCGCAAACCCTGTTGACCACTGTACAATTTGAAATCCAAGATAGATTTGGAAATTGGTTCAAAACCCGTGGTCTTCTCGATTCCGCTTCAACGCACAACTTTGTTTCGAAATCGTTGATTAAAAAACTAGGTCTTTCGTCATCGCCTACTTCTATCAATGTGACCGGCATTGACAATTTGAAAACTCAAGTTTTGCAGTCTTCAAAATTAAAAATCAGAGACGTTTGTCAAAGAAACACCAATCTTAATTTAAACTGTCTCATTCTTACCAGTATTGGTAAAGACACTCCAAGTCACTCCATTAATACTTCCAGATTAAAGATTCCTTCGCACTTAAGGTTAGCCGATCCTCAGTTTAATGTTCAAGGTCCCATTGATGTGCTTTTCAGTGCCAATGTCTTTTGGAATTGCATTCGCAAACAAACACGCAAGTTATCTTCAACCGTGGTCGCCAGAGACACCGATTTTGGTTGGGTTATCACTGGCGAAATCAAACATACCAGTGTTCAAACCAAAGCACAATGTCATTTCGTCACAGCTGACATAAATCCCATTTCTGAAAAAGAGAACGCTCATGTTTCAAATCTCAATATTTTTGAAAACCACTTGTCGAAACGATGTCTTATAGTGAATAACTGCGCTAACCCTGTAAGTTGTTTAAATGGTTTTTCTTTCTTCCCGCACAAAATGGCAATTCAAGTTCGCCTTGCTTTGTGTTATTTCGTATATCTTCTTATGTCATTTTTTATAGCAGTTAATTGCTTAAACTATTCCTCGAAAACTATCTTCCCCTTGTGTAAAACCATGGCTATCAGTCACCATCACTTTGCTGTACGCTATGCTTCACTTCTTTCGTTATGTAGAACGATGGCCACGGCCGGCTCCTCCCCCCTTCCTCGCAATTGGAAGTCGCTCATGAAACCGATTGAAACTCTGAATTCCATTGCATCTAGAATAACTATTCTTATGCATAACCTTCGTCTCAATGTCCCAGCTTGTCTTCTTTGCTCGGAAGAATTAAGCTTCTTTTTGTTGAAAATTGTTCGATTTCGTGATCCTCTCAATTATGCGAAATTGATTTCCTACTTTATTTCATATAGCTTTAAATTGCTTTTTCACGTCCAAGTTACGATTGACTGCATGTCGTGTGACTCGTTCTGCTTTAAGTTACAGCTGATTCACCAAATGTTGTGTGTGTACTTCGAACTGCTTGCTTGTCAGACTTGTATGTATACACGCCGGAGGAACGCCAAGTTGTTTATTTCCTGTATGATTGACACAGTTCAAAACAAGTTTCTCTTATCTCAACTTTGGCTGATTGCCAACGATTGTCTAGCGAGTTGCTACTTCAAGTACGGAAGCCGTTTACCTAGTTCTCAAAATAAACTCGTTCCGCTTAAGGACTCTGTTAGCTATTTATATGTCTTATCTCGTTGTACTATGTGTGTCAAGGCTGTATTTGTTTACTTCTATCACTTACTCACGCTCGTATCTTACAATTGTTTCGATTCTTACTTTAAAACTTCGTTGCGTATTTCTCACGCGCTCATGAATTGCAATTTGCTTGCATATTTTGCGATCTTAATGTTCATTGATGAACAAACTTGTTTTTTCTCGACGTCACATTCGATGTGTTTTTGTATTCATGATTGTCATGTCCTGGTTTTCGATGACTTAAGTATTTTTCTGAGTAAACCCTTTGATACTCATTATAACTTGAGGTTATTGTTTATGGATACTCGTTTGTTACCTATGGCGTTCTTGCTTTCTACTCGCATAGTTCCTTTGTTTATTTGGTATATTCTTGTCCTGAATAGATGTACTTGTTCCTATACGCTTTGTTTAAACTTGTCAATTCTTCTTTCTCATCGTATCGTAATCTTTACTAGTGCTTTATTTCCCTCAGTTTCCAGCTATTTCGTGATTGAAGGTGTTGTTAATTCTCACCTTTCAACTCCGCTTTCCAATGACCCTGATAACCTCCTTCCACTTACACCTGGTCGCTTCTTTACACGCACTTCTCTCTCTGCCCATCCTCCCCTTTCCATTTCTTTCAGGGATTCTGATTTACCTATTGTTTGGTGCAAACTTGAAGCCCTCAGTAATTCTTTTTGGAAGAGGTGGAACTTGGAATATTTCACTTCCTTGCAGGGGAGACAGAAGTGGTTTCTTTCCAGTCCCGACATTAAAGTAGGGGACTTGGTCTTGGTTAGAGATATTTCACCCCCCCTAGTATGGATTTCTGGTAGGGTGACCCAATGCTACCCTGGAAGAGATGGGAGAGTCAGGGTGGCCAGAATCTTGACTACAAATGGTCAGATCACAAGACCACTACTGTACGGCAATTGTTCATTATTGTACTTGTTTTTCTTGCTCGCTGTTGGTGTCTGTCCCCCCAGTATGGTGTATTCTTTGAATACACGGTACGAGAGATATAATGTCTATTGCTCTTTGCATGTTCATTTTTTTCCTTCCTCCTCGCCAAACACCAACAGTGATCATCTGTTTTCTCCCTGTTGAGCATGTCTCTTATGTCTTCATAAGTATGTTTCAGATATATAACTTCTGTGATCCACCTAGCGCCATCTAGTAGCGAACCTCTGAAGCTACTCACTTCCTCATCGTGCAAGATGACTTACTTATCCATTTGGCTACCAGATCTCGGTACCATCGTCAGCTATTTTCTCCTTGAGCAAGAGGACTACGTCTACTTCTTTACTCACCATGCTGCGCTAGTATCATCTATCAACTCCTTGAAGACCAGCTCAGCAAGAGAAGAGAATTTATTGTTAATAAGTTGGTTATGCTGATATGTATACCTTTTGTTTCCTACCCCCACTCTCTCCCCTTCCTAGGACCTTCCGTGCTTCGTTTTGCTGCTCTCACTTCTTAGTCGGCAGTCGCAGTAATCAGTAAAGGCTCAACCAGAGCCAGCCTCCTGACCTAACGAGGCAGTTTTTAAATTCCACGCCATGTTGGAACTTTAAGTATTAGTGAAGAACTTCACCTTCGCCATGCAACAAAGATAAGTACCTGATTCAAGTTTTAACCTCATCTTCATGGTTTTAACTTCCTCGTGTTTTAACTATCTTTTATAGGCAGTGTGAAACTATTTACTTTGGGGCAATAATCACTCTTCGTGGGATTTGCCATGTTGAGCTTTTTTCTTGTATAAGCCAACCTTACTAAAAAGAGCTTTTCTTAAGCGATTCAAACGAGAAACCCTCTCGCTACGTGGGATATTATCTAATACCCACTGCCTATAATCATAAAACTATTTCCTCCGTTGGATTTTCTCAACCCCATTTTCTGCTAAGGTCGTTCTGGAACCTTCTAGAACTTGTTCTCTATCTGCGAGTCCTGCCATCATGTATTTCTCACATACTTGGGAGAAATTTGTTTAAAACTAAATTACTACAATAGTGAAATTTCGTCCTCCGCTGGAACCTCTGGAAAATTCTATGGCGCATTTCATTGTAAATTACCACTTTTTCAAGAAATAGACTTTCACCTACATAGTGCAATCAGTTATCTCCATAATTGCAATAACTTTTATTTCTCATAAACTTCAGTGTTTCTCCAGTGAACTTTGCATCCATCTTTACAGACTATAGTGATAATCAGTGCTTGCTCCACTTTTCTACCGCGTCGCGATCGTCCGGTTATATTAAATACGGCCATGAACATTGTCTCTATATCCCAATGATCTTTTCCTTAACCTTCTACTAACAACCATTATTTATGAAATCGTAACTTTCTATAAGGTGTCATTCTAAGAAGTGCCCTTCCATTTTGTTGGTTTATCATTAAGTAATTCTGCATAATTGCGTGTCAAGCACACGTTTCAAACTTAAATTGTTCCTCCCTTCAAAGGCAGGGAAAACAATTCTCTCAACTCTTGAGTGAGTTATTTTTTGGTCTCGCTAAATGAAAACTGCCTCATTTGACTGGCGAGGCTTATTCAAAGCATCAGAGGTCTAGAACCTTCCTTCTGATCAACTCTTCAGGTTCACAGTAAGTGACCTGCCCTCTTTGCATAATTCTTATATTAACTCTGTATAAATATAAGAAGTTATAGGAACTTCTATTTTATTTTTCACGTTGTTATTATTGTTATTTTCAAAGTTGTCACTGTCTCTAGAACATTCTCTCCAGAATTTCTTAAGGTGCACTTTTTGTACTTCAATTTACGTTCAAGCTTTAATTATTTTATTGTTCATTTGTTCAAATCTTATAAAGATTTCAGAAACATGTAAGGTTTGAAACCTTTTAAATTGTCAATTGCCTGGAGCAATCGGTTAATGTGGAGAGGTCTGCGACCCTATTTATTAAAAAGTTCAAATGAACTTATTAAATTTATATTACATACTTGTTAATTCCCTCAAATTTTTTCTAATTGTTGAATAAACTAAATATTTGTTTTTGGATTCATCATTTCTTTGATAATACAGTTAGGCAGGATCCTGGCTTTCCTAGCTCTTCCTAGGTTTATGCCCTCGTTCATATATAATAAAGCTTTTACTATCTGTCTGGCCAGATCATTACCCTTCCCTATAGTACTTTCATTCGTGCTTGGGAGGAAATACACTACAGGTTCTCTCTGGCAAACTGCCCAAGTCTTATCTGCGGCTCCCGTTAGCCTCGACCAAGCTCGTAGCCATTTTAGGTATCCGAGCACATATTTGCGGTGGCAACCGCTTCTAAATGAATTAAAAGTCAAATTAATAACTTTTGTGGGACTCTCCTCCTATTCTTCTATCCTTCTTTTCCAATCCCAAATCTACTTCCTTCTCTTAATCATCTTCCCTTGGTGGGTGGGTTATTCCCTAACCTATAATCTACCCAATAACCACAGAAAATGTGTTTTTCACTTTTAGGATCCAACTTGTTTCTCCTTTGATCAGGGACATGAACTTGTGCTACACAACCAAAAATTCTTAGATGCTCCATATTGACCTTGTTACCAGTCCAGATCTCCTCTGGAACTTTACCTGGAATTTTTCTGGTTGGGGACCTGTTTACAAGATAGGCTGCTGTATTTATTGCTTCAGCCCACATGCGTTTATCTACTTTAGACTCGCTCATCATGGCTCTACATTTATCAAGCAATGTTCTATTCATGCGTTCAGCTACACCATTCTGCTGTGGAGAATAGCTAGTTGTAGTTTGATGCTGAATACCTTCTGATTTAAGTAGCCTCTCAAAAGCTTTGCTACAAAATTCACCACCATTATCAGTGCGTAGGACCTTAATAGATCTTTCACACTGATTCTCAACCTGTGCCTTGAAATCAATAAAGCAATCCAAAACATCACTTTTCTTAGCAAGGAAATACACAAAAACCTTTCTAGAATGATCATCAATGAAGGTCAAGAAATAGCGAGCATTGCTCCAAGATGGAACTGGCATAGGCCCACATAAGTCTGAATGAATAAGATCTAGCTTATTTTTACATACAGTTTTACTCTTACTTGACTTAAATGGTTGTCTAGCTTGTTTACCTTCAGCACATGAAAAACAGTTTTTAAAACCATTATCTGAGAAATTAATTCCATGAGTGAGACTATCTCTTAACAACTTCATACTGTGGTTGTTAAGATGGCCTAGTCGTTTATGCCATAAATATTCTGAGTCCTCTGAACAAATATTAGCTTGACCACTGAGAGCATTGACTTGGTAAACACCCCCCACATTACTCGCAGTCAGTGCTACATTACCTGTAGCAACAAAGTTTTCACTATCATAAACTTCACCAGTATTGTCGGTGAATACCACAGCATAACCCTTTTGAGTAGCAGCAGACACAGATAAAAGATTAGCAGTGAGACCAGGAACATATTCTACATTGGACAAGGTTTGTGAAATACCATTTTCTAATTGAACAGTTACATTACCAGATCCTTGGCCATACAATTTTTGATTGTTTGCTGTACTGATCTCCAGATTAGGACCAGCAGTGAAGTTCACCATCGCAGTCTTGCTTGAACTCATATGCTTAGTACACCAGAGTCAACGAACCAGGCCCCTGTAGAGGCCCTTGCACTTAATGCCTGTCCATCGGTCGCCAGCATCATCTTGTCTTTCTTCGACTTCTGTTGAGTTGAGCTCTGCATCTCCTCTTTCCTGCAATCCCGCTTCCAGTGTCCTGGCTTCTTGCATTTCCAGCAGAAGGGCTTCTTCTTCGTCTTGTCTTCTCGTGAAAACAGAACAGAATCCTTGGATGGCTTGGAAGTACTTTTCCCACTCCAAGTAGTATCTTGTAGCAACTTGGTTCGAACTGTGTCTGCAGTAAGGTCTGTTCCGGAACTTTCCAGAGCCATAATCATAGGCTGAAACTCATCTGGTAGACCTTTCAGCATAAGAGCTGCCACAAACTCGTCGTCCAGTGCCTTATTCATAGACGCAAGTTGCTGAGCAAGTCCCATAACCTCACTAACATACTCTTCCATCGTCTTGTAGTGCTTTAATTTAACTTTGCACAATTTCTTCAAGATGACGATCCGCCGATTCACTCCTTTATCTGAGTAGGCCTTTTCAAGAGCTTCCCAGACTTCCTTCGCGGTCTTACAAGGCATGACGATTGGGAAAATTGATTTATCCACCATGAGGTTAAGTCTGGCCCTAGCCCGACTTTCGTCTTTTGCTTTCTTCGCAGATGTTGTAGTATCTCCATCCGGGTAGCCAACTATACAGCTCCACAGATCTTCGAGTCTTAGGACGTTTTCCATCTCGAATCGCCAATCCACGTAATTTAGACTACCTCGCAGCTTATCTATAGCCGGTAACGAGGTGCTGGTTGCAGACATGTTGAATTTCGCTACGTAGCCGAATTCACAGTTCATATTACAATCAGTCTATCATACGCACTTTATATTCGCACGGTGGATTCGTGGCTGGGCCCATAACCTAAAGGATTACGAGGCACACAGGCAATTGAAATGGAACACACATTTAATGTACTTGACATTTACTACAACAGAACTGAAGGCACAAGGTGATACAACATTCTTTTTATACACACCATTACCATAAAACAAAAGAGAAACATATCTCTATGGACCAGGTTTATAATTAACAGTGTGACCAACACAAACCATGGTCACATATTTCAACACTAATTACTTCATTAGAAATCGCTCCAACAAGGTCTTCAGGAATTTACATACAGTATGCTGCAAGGATATTGTGGATAACAACAAAATATACGGGGCTCACTTGATCACCTACCTTTCTTTTCTTCTCTCGGGGTTCTCGTATGGGACTCAGATTCGCCTGAAAAGGGGATCCACAATACCTTGTTCCTTATATTTAAAATGAATCACTCGCAGACGACCAAGAACAACGAACTGTGTAAATTTATTTAAACATGAGTAAACTATATCTAACATTAAACAATAAATAACAATAAACAATACTAATAAAATAATCCATACATTCATACTCGCTCCTCATCCACTACACACATACTACTGCGTTTACTGAACTATAAATTAAAAGCACAAACATTTTGAAAGGTCTAGGCCTGCTGTAAGTGATAAAAACATTTAATAGAAACTCCTGTGCCGACAGCATTCCTTTCAGCAGGTTACTACGGCTGCCACGCGTCACGTAATGCACCTGCTTACTCTGTTTCATTGACACAAATGACAACCAAGTGTCACGCCGTGAAACTATTTCCATACACAAGGCTGTGGCTTGTCACCAAGCTGCACATTATATAATAGACTGGCCTTGTCCTAACTGTACATATCTCTGCTCACATTTGCTTGTATACACGCTGTATGTCGTGCGTCTAGTAGCTTCGTTTAAAATTTACATTCTGGCTTTATAAAAATGCTCGTAACTCATACAATTCTCTAACAATCTCTCTAAAAATTTAATACTATCTTCCCTTTACACTCCGAGTCGTTCTAGAACCGACCAGGTTGTTCAATCATTCTTAACAACTGGCAATCATCCATTTTAAAAACATTCACTCGAAAAGTACACTGTAATACAAAAACATCCTACTAATTAATCGTTATAAAATTATTTAACTAATTAAATAATTACTAAAATATTTACAGGTAATCTGATCGTTATAACAAACGATGTCTAACGCTATCAACATGTTATCTGCGAGAATCTCAGTTCTCTCTCCAAATACAACTTGTAGTTAAATATATACAATGTTTTCTCAACATAAAGTTTTCTTAACACTCAACAGTGTTCAATATACTGCACACACACTGTCTTAGATAGGTTTTTGTACAATATCGGTCTAATACATTCAACCAGCAAAGGTCAACTGCACGTTTCTATACAACTCCGTCTTTTAATAAAGATTTAATAAAGGTATAAGTGGCATAAGTAGACAACCTTTCTCTAATTGTTTTCCGCTCATACACTCGTGTAATCACAGCTAAAACGTTACTTCAAATGTACTGGACTTCTTATATACAATGACTCCTCTACGATCTATGTCATGTTCTCATCAAAAGAACTATACTTCATTAACTTCCCTTAAAATGCGGAACACCATCGCATGAGCTCAGACATAGCTATACAACACCTCATATAACACTGTATATGGTATAAACAAATATCCTCTACTATGTTAACCAATAACCAAATGCAGATTAATTGTTATAAGCATTTCTTCTGTAGGAACCTCCTTCAATTGATGGCATAATCATCAGCATCGTCACACTCGACTACTGATCGACAAAAATACATCCTTCAGTTCTTCAAAGAAAACTTCCATAAATAAAAGACGACTTTAGACTGTCGTGAATGACCACCTTGAGTTTACTACACAAAAAGATAATTAATTGTTAACTCATCTGTCACAAATACACGTAATAAAAATACTAATTCTGTTTCACTATACTTGCCAAGCTTTAAATTGCACGTCATTGCAATATCAGGTCTACATTATGACGTGATATTACACACATAGTGAATAAATACCCGCACATGTTATTTATAATGTCTAATAGAATTCAATCTTGACCGGGATAAACTAGCTTTGAATTCCTAGTCAAAGATCTTCTATAAAGAGATATTTCCTAAAACAATTAATTGACTAAAGCTTTCAGCTTTTTTCAAATAAAGTAAGGATTGTCATTTTCGCAATGTCTTTCCATTCTGCATGAAGAATATCTATGAGTTTATGACATCAGTCATATCAAACGACTAGTTCTTGCTGGATCGTCGTAAAGTTTATATAGCCTATAATAATGATGTAACGATATCATTCGACGTTTCTTCTGGTCTTGAAGTTTATACAATAAAGTGTCCAAATTAAATTTTTGAAAAGAATTTAATTTGCATCCATGACACTATGTCTGAATCCTTGGTTCAAATAAAAATCAAAATTCGAAAGTCAAAATGACTAGTCTTACCTAAGGAAATCTGATTCCTCAAACAAAATCTGAATGTCAGTTCAACAACTGATCCGTAGCATAAAAATTGAAAAGTAGACGAAAGACTAAATCTCAAATAATCTTGAAGCATAAAAATCTTGATACACATATGAAGTGTAAGTTTACATCGAAACACTGAAATACAGTACATAAAATATGGAGGAAGGACGTCGGCTCAGAATGTCACTAATCAAGCTCTATACTACAAATAAATAACACTGCTACCTTCTTTAGACGATATCTTGAAGAGCAGGGTAAGTATTTGCACAATACTTAGGTATTTCCTCAGTCCAATATACAGAGATGGACCTCCATTCGAAACATCGGACCAGCGACCTCGGATATGAGAAAACGTTCCCTCTCCGGTAATCACCAACCTCCGTCTGGAATCGAACGACATCCTTCTGGCATATTCTTCTGGGTTGCCGGGATTCCCTGGTATATTGACTATCTTCTTCTGTAGGATCTTCATTCTCCGTCGCAAATCATCGTTGAGTAATAATATTATAGAAATATTAATGTAGGTGGTGAATGAATTATTTCTAAAGCTAATCGTTGTTCTATTAGTGCTCGTAAACTGACGAAAATGTACAAGATGTAACGTACACTACGTCTGTATTCTGAAATACGTTGTCTAACGAAGCTCCATTGTTGTATCTTAACTTCTGCATTAAATATGTCCCTGGCGTATGACTTCTTAGTTCGACATCTCAAACATGTTAATAATGTTGAATGATACTAGTCGATAAACATTAACAGCCATAATAATAATGTTTGTTTGCTGCGCCAATATAAAAGTTCTCCACTGCTGCTCACTCGGACTATGTTCGCTATCTTCGCGTTCCAACAAAAGAGTTTTTCAGCTTCTACGTCCGACACATTTGTAAAACTGTCTTTACAACCTTATATCTTTGAAATGGTTCGAATTATGACGCTCAACTTTTGATATAATATAGTATTCAAACTGTACTATCTAGTAATTCACTCGGCCGAAGTATAATCTCAAATATAAATGAGATATCCTATTATCAAGACTCCTTTCAACTTCGCCTAAATTACTAGGTAGGGGATCTCCACTATTCAACCCTGCTACCGTATCGTCTCCACGAGTCGTCTATCACCGCACTCGGACTAAGGCTTTGGGATCTCAGTTAACCCAAGAAGCACTTCCTCTCTCTTCAAAGCCTGTAGGATTAAGAACTCCGATGCCTGGGTGTCTCTCCCCAAGTCCAAAATTTGGCGGCCATATCAGTCTCCCACCATAATTTTAGCGCGCTCATTAACAATGCTTATTACTGCGTAGTTCAACCGTTCTGTGGCTTTTAAAGTATCAGACATATTTTCTTTTAATATTCTTTACATTGCCAATTAAGAAAATCTCCTTCTAAGGGCCTAAATGCATAATTTCATCAAATTATATAGTTGAAGTTAATCCCGTCTTCAATAAGACCTCTTCTCATTGGCTCTCGGCTGAAATCCAATAGCATAATTTATAACAACATTTATTATAATTTAAAGCTAATTCACTGTTGCTATGTCGATTTCAACCTTCTAGAAACTTCTTTTGCACAACATACATATCACGTGATTGAAATCTCCCCTCTGCCTCGAGTTTGTAACACGACTGACTTGTGTCACACTTCCAGGATTTATATTTGCATGTTAATTTTTATCATGGGCTTGGAAAATACTCTCATTTAATTCCCAAATAATTCAATTTTCGGGGGCAGTAGGTTTCAGCGCCACGCGTTATCTACTTGTGAAGGAACCTCAAACAAAAGGTATACAGAAACAATCCGCGTACTCTGTATTCTCTCGAGAACGAAATAAGTGCACTGATACGAAATATCAGTGAGGATGAATTACAGCGTGACCACCTCTTGGCGCAGTGACTCTGCCAAGAATTTAAAAGTCAGGTGTGGTCTGATTCGGTGTCTCCTAGCCTCGTGATGCGAAATGGTAACCCACCGGATGCTATGGCAGGAGGAGGAGTGGAAAAGAAATGGCCACCCGACCACACGCAAACTCTGGCTCGGGATGCCTGGATAGTGATCAGGTCGCCTGCGTCCCTGGAGGGGATATGGCACTCAAATGTATTTATTATGCCAAAACTTCCTACCTTGGTGCAATGTGTATTTTGTAAATGAAAGACAGCATTTCCAGCAGAAACTCTGAAATTCATGCAAGTATTATTCAATACGTTAAAAAGTGCAAATATGTTGAACTAGTTGGGCACTACGCTGCTGCTAGCGCCAGTGCCTTGATCGAGAGGTGGCTAGCTAACAGTGCCCCGGCCGTCACACGGCACATTCGAGGCTCCGTTATCTCACTGTAGATTATGATGGGGGTACCAGGAATTTTTAACGATTAACCATCCCGTAGTTAAACATCTCCCCAATAAATTACATTTACATGTAAAATATTTTCCATGCAAGGTATTCTATTTAAATCCTATGAAAGCGTGCATGTATGCAATTAAAATCGTCAAGATATGCAAAATAAACTTCACGTGTTTCCAATGTACTGAGCTTAGGGTCAGATGACCTACTTGGTTCACCTATTTTAACATTAATCACCTCACTACCAATGTGAAAACTATCGGATCCGAAGATAAACCGTATCACTTCTTAAATATGGCTATTGAATTTAAAAAAAAACATGATGTTTATTACTCTAGGGGAACCTGAGTTTCAGTGCAGAGTTCCTAAAGCTATGCACTGCAGAGATCAATGCGGCACAGCATGACACGAGGGTTCGGTCCTCGAGGGAAGTACAGAACTACATCCCCCCAGGATCAACATAATCCAATGTAACAACAGTGATGATGACTAAAGCCCTGCGTGGTGCAGATATCCGTAAATTTTTTCGCCATGCAGATAGCGGATTAGCAGCGGATGTTTGGAGTAAACTTGTGGATAGTTTTTAGAATACAATCCGAACTTGTAGAATATCATTACTAGGATGTTTATGACATGTCATATTCTTTCCGTTATGTTCTTTCCATGACAAATGTATTATGATGATTTAAGCTAATCACATTCAAATTATGTCATTAAGCATAATTAACACCCCGTACTGAAAAGGGTTACAATTCTGTCTGTATAACATTTATTTTTATCATAGCATATGACATACAGTACATAGCCTAGGGGAACGACTTTCTCCTCAAATGTCTAAATGCGTTGCTTTAATACTTGACCCAATAAATTTAAAATATTATTGTAATGTCAGCGGATTCGGTTAACAAACGCACGGATGCGGATAAAAATCGTACGGATGCGGGGCGGATGCGGATAACAGTCGTGCGCAGGGTTCTATAATGATGACCACCCACACTGTGATAAAATAATGTCGCATGGATGTGTCACTGCTATATAAGCCTCGGAGTAATGCGTCACGAAGAACAGAATGAGTCGCCCCAGCTGTGAACAACAGCCCGGTTTCTCAAACTGAGGTGCGCATACCCCCATGCTAGGGCCGTAGGGCGGGAGTAGATTAAAGATTACGTTAGACTACTACCAACATGAATCGATTTTGTTTAAACTTTCCCCTTGTCTTCTACATGAGGCGTACTCAACCGTTTTGAGACTATGAGGACTACCCTCATGCCATAACAAGTACCCGAGTACCATTAAATCGAATATAATAATCTATATATTTAAAACGCTTAGCTGTTTTTTGTTACCGCGAGATTGAGAGAACGGCAGAACCGATTCACTTCGTAGATCTATCTGACGAAAGCTCTTGGGCTGCAGATTTGCGGAGTGTATTTAAAATAAACAAATAATTATGTTACAGTAGGCTATAGTTTTAAATTAATAAACAAAAATGCCACTCACACAATCGCCTTGCGTCATGACAGACATGGCGGTTTGAAGTTCACTACGCTCTAATTTGATAGTTATTTATAAGAATTAGGTTGGTTTTTAAGTTTAGGGGCTGCGACAACGTGGTCATGTAACCCCGTGTACTTTGGATGTGTGTAGAATCTGTCTTATAACCGGTGTTAATTGTGATGACTGTATCAGTGTGTGTTATCTGTTTTTAATTCAAGTAAGGACTGAAGACTTCTGAATTTTTCATATAGTTCCTACTTTTGCCGCCAAACGCCACCGTCAACGACTACTAGTTCAGAACTTAGCTACCAGACGCCACCGCAGTCGTCTTGGCAACGAACGTAGGAACCTAAGAGCGTTGTTTACATACTTAACCTATACAATTTAGCTTCACACAGGTGTAATTAGTGGAAGGTTCAAATAATGTTGTTTGCACGATATATACTGGAATAGAATTATGAATTATGACGGACAACTGTCTGTTTGAAAAACGTAAACAGACAGTTGTTTAAGTAACTTAATATTGCGGCAATTTGTCAGAGATTTGGTAGCTCTGCTGGTAGCGTGGAAGGAGTTCAAATCCCACCTCTAACGTGTTTTTTTTAATTTCCGTATTCTTCTTTTTTTGCTATAGCTATTACATTGTCAAAACATATTTTACTCTTAGCATTCCCGTAAACTAAGGAATTCTGTGTGATTTGCGTTGCCATATCTATATATTTAAAACGCTTATCTGTTTTTTGTTACCGCAAGATCGAGAGAATGGCAGAACCGATTCACTTCGTCGAGCAATCTGACGAAAGCTCTTGGGCTGTACATTTGCAGAGTGTCTTTAAAATAAACAAATATGTTACAGAATAGTTTTAAATTAATAAACATAAATTCAGATTTCTTGCCACTCACGCATGCGCACAATCACCTTGCGTCATGACAGACATGGCCGTTCGAAGTCCACTGCGTTATAAGAATTATAAGGAGGGAACAATGTTTATGATGTTTCCACGATATATACTGGAATAGAATTATAAAAAACGGGAAATGTTGACAAACGTAAACTGACAGTTGAGTTTGTATGTTGTTTAAGTGACTTAATATTGCAGTAATTTGCCAGTGACTTGGTAGCTCAGCTGGTAGCGTCGAAGACTCTAAATTTATGCATCGCGCAATGGAAGGCGTTCAAATCCCACCTCCGACATGTTTTTTTAAATTTCCGTATTCTTCTTTCTTGCTATAGCTATTATATTGCAAAAAATATTTTACTCTTAGCATTCCCGTAAACTAAGGAATCCAGCGCGATTTACGTTGCCATAATATATCGGCTATTTAAACACTAAGGTGACAAAAATATACACCAGCGTTAACAGATCAAATTATGAAGATGAAAGGCAGCTACAGTACTTCAATTTCCTACAGAATTCTTGAGTTGCCTCCACATATTCTTACTCCAAATGTTCGAGCCATAGTTATGCTCTTAGGAATCTGAACATTTCCCAAGGGCTCCTAAATGGTACCAGATTAATTGTAAGAATTATGTATGAAAATTGCTTGGATTCGGAAATAATAAGTGCAAATAATATTGGGCAGAGAGTTGTAATCCTTCGACTTGATTTAACACCGTCCGATGAAACACTTCCATTTTATTTTTAGAGGCACCACTTTCCAATCGCTCGGCATACTTAATCACAATCAATAAAGCTCAAGGGAAAACTCTGGAAAGTGTAGGTCACTATTTGCCTCATCAAGTTTTCAGTCATGACCAGTTATATGTTGCAAAGTCGATATTTCTCTTTAATCATACAAAGAATGCATATAAGAAAATCCTCCAGTACATATTTTTCCAAATGACCATGATGTTTTGACGGGTTACAACTAGTGATAATAATAATAGCTAGAAGGCCTGAGTGAGAACTTGTGTATAGACCAACCACCCGGCGTTACTGTTATGCGGAATCAACGCAACACAGTTCTGGCTGGGGCTATCATCTTATTTATTTGTTTAACCCTAGAATGGTAGTGTTCGTCTCCGTGACAAAAACGGGATACACTTCTGCTTCCCCCACTTGTCCCTTTTGTCCAATTCCCACCAGTGTTTGGCAGTCCTAAAATATAAAGCAAATTAGTCAAAATAAAAACAAACATAAAAGAATCAAAGTTAGTATCCATAAAACAAACAAAAAAAAAACAATCAAAATTTGTAAAAAAAAAGAGCTCAAAAAGTATTAAAAAAACGAAAAAAAAATCTAGGTTGGTTGGTTCCGTAGTTTAGGGGCAGCGACAACGCGGTAATGTAGTCCCGTGTATTTTGGGTATGTGTAGAATTTGTCAGATAACCTGTGTTAATTGTGATGGCTGTATTAGTGTGTGTTATGTGTGATTCAGGTAGAAGGGCTGCAGACGATCAATTTTTCAAGTAGTTCCTACCTTTGCTACCAATTGCTACCATCAACGACACCTAGCCACGAACTTGGCTACCGGATGGCATCGCAGCCAACACCTAGCGGCGAATATTGGCATTAATAGAGCGTTATCAAACTAACCTACAAAATTTAGCTTCCACAAATGTAGTTAGTGGAAGGTCCTCTTTCATGCCATTAATCTATGACATGGGACCGCCGGCTTTACCTCCCATCCGAAGGAAGGCATACTGAGGGATTATTAACACTCCTAAAAAATCCAACGACTTTGGCCGGGTTTGAACCCGCAATGTTGGGTATAGAAGCTCAGCATGTACTAACTACGCCACCGAAGCCGCCCTTAAAATCTAAAAGAACACTAAAAGTCAAAAAGAACTACAAAAATAAAAACTGGTCAAAATCCAAAAGGAAAACAATCACATTTAGTAAAAATTAAAGAAAACCAGCTCAAGAATTACAAAAGAATAAATAAATAAATAAATAGTCAAAATAATAATTTAAAAAAAAGAATCAAACAAAACTATTCAAAACCAGTCTCCATTCTGACAGCCTAGAGAGTGAAATAAAAGTTGACGGAAGTGGTATTTATTATCAGTTTCTGGAATCGTAGTCGTCGCTGATGCAAAGCATTACCGATAACAACATTGCAATTTACGCTACTGTTCTAGGGTTAAACGCACTCTTTTAACAAATTGTCCACATTTATGCAATTAAAGTGCAATTCGTCACTGCTTTCTTTTGAATGGTCATTTGTTAGGATCGTTTACTTGAGCACTCCCCATGTGTACAGACCACCCATCCGTCTTTATTGTTATGTGGGCTAGACGCAACACAGTTCTGGCAGGGGCTATCGTCTTGTTTATTTGTTTAAATGCACTTTATAAACAAATAAATATATTCCAGTTGATTTTTCAAGAAACGCTAGATTTTTCCTGTACTATTGAGACGATTTCGAATATTTTGGCACAAACCACACCTTTTGACTCCCTCTGGTTTAAGTTAAGAGCTTGAAGATTGTGAAACATTCACAGCGTTTTATATGATTTTTAGGTGCTAAAAATCGGGAAAATATTTATTTTTTATGTATTAAAAATACCTGAAATATGTGACAAAAAAGTAAAAATATTTAATTATAATTTAGTTTATTAAAGTGATTATAAACAATGTGCAGTACCCTTGAATGCAATTTATGCTATGTCTCACTGACTGCTGATGCATTACAATACACAACGAGATACATCTTCAGGTTGTCCATCACAAATGACCGATGATTATCGCGAAACACTTATTCTGAAGGCGCAAAACTTCGGCTATAAGTTTCTTGCCCTTGAGGTATTGTGTAACTTGAGATCGCTGTTCAGCCTTGATTGCATTCCCACATGGTTGGCAGAACAGAACGCCCCCATCAGGAGTAAAATTATCTTTAAATTCTGCTACAGATGATATCTTGTAGTTGTTTTTAATTTAGGCATCGTAGAACTGCCTTACACTGAAATGAACTGCATGTGATTGACACTGGTTCCAGGTAGCTGGGGGAGGTTATAGCACGTGGTGCAATATGGCTATGGATAAGGAAATCCCCAGCTTCCACAGTGAGTGGCACGGGGCGACAAGTTAAGAATAACACAGTTGCAAGCTGACATACGCTCTGCCTGAAGATTAGATAGCTCACAGGTTCGTTGAAGTAACACAGAACAAAAAAGCAATGTACTGAATGATCTAGCATACTGATTTTTTTAAATGTAAATGTTATTTCTTTTTATGTGCTAATAAGTGAAAAGCAAGAATTTATGTATTTATAGAAAAAATGCTTGAAATATGTACACACATCAAAAAAAGTTTTGCATCACCTCGGTTCCCAGATCTCCGGCATATAGACGTTGACTGTGTATATTGTATCAAAGATACAGTCCCTTTGACTGTTCATAGATGTCACTAAAACTGCTCAAAGATGTAAACAACCATGCATGAGCAGGGCCTATTAGACGGAGGGGGTACGACAGCCGATCAGTTCAGTCATTCCACCAGGACGAAGGTACGCTGCTCATGTTGTCTGTAGTTCTACCATGCCTAGAAGGTCAATACCGCAGTTCGATCGCGTCCGCATTGTTACTTTGTGTCAAGAAGGGCTCTCAACAAGGGAAGTTTCCAGGCGTCTCAGAGTGAACCAAAGCGATGTTGTTCGGACATGGAGGAGGTACAGAGATACAGGAACTGTCGATGACAGGCCTCGCTCAGGCCGCCCAAGGGCTACTACTGTAGTGGATGACCGCTACTTACGGATTGCCGCTCGGAGGAACCCTGACAGCAATGCCACCATGTTGAATAATGCGTTTCGTTCAGCCACAGGACGTCGTGTTTCAACTCAAACTGTGCGCAATAGGCTGCATGATGCGCAACTTCACTCCCGACGTCCATGGCGAGGTCCAGCTTTGCAACCCCGACACCATGCAGCGCGGTACAGATGGGCCCAACAACATGCTGAATGGACCCCACGGAATTGGCATCACGTTCTCTTCACCGATGAGTGTCGCATATGCCTTCAACCAGACAATCGTCGGAGACGTGTTTGGAGGCACCCTGGTCAGGCTGAACGTCTTAGACACACTGTCCAGCGAGTGCAGCAAGGTGGTGGTTCCCTGATGTTTTGGGGTGGCATTATGTGGGGCCGATGTACGCCACTGGTGGTCATGGAAGGCTCCGAAACGGCTTTACGATACCTGAATGACATCCTCCGACCCATAGTGCAACCATATCGGCAGAATATTGGAGAGGCATTTGTCTTCATGGACGACAATTCTCGACCTCATCGTGCACATCTTGTGAATGCGTTCCTTCAAGATAACGACATCGCTCGACTACAGTGGCCAGCATGTTCGCCAGACATGAACCCTATCGAACATGCCTGGGATATGTTGAAAAGGGCTGTTTATGGACGTCTTGACCCACCAACCACTCTGAGAGATTTACGCCGAATTGTCGTTGAGGAGTGGGACAATTTGGACCAACAGTGTCTTGATGAACTTGTGGATAGTATGCCACGACGAATACAGGCATGCATCAATGCAAGAGGACGTGCTACTGGGTATTAGAGGTAGTGGTGTGTACTGCAATCTGGACCACAAATGCTGAAAGTCTAGCTGTATGATGGTACAACATGCAATGTGTGGGTCTCATGAGCAATAAAACGAGCTGAAATGTTGTTTGTGTTGATCTCTATTCCCTTTGTATTTAAAGGTTCCGGAACTCTTGGAACCGAGGTGATGCAAAACTTTTTTTGATGTGTGTATTTACATAGAAAAATATTTATTTACCTAAAAATCCTAGCCCGTGCGAGCTTTCGCAACGTGAATGTAGGTTTATGGGCTAGTAGGGAAGAATGTGGGAGAACGAAGTTTTAAATATTGAAGAAATGTATTTATTGTTGTTAAACGGCATACGTACATGAGAAGAACACAAATAATTATGTAGATCAGAGTTTTGTACTTGTCACAGCACCTCTTTATAGACAATATTCGATGTTACAACGAATGCATCGGTTATTGTTTGCTCGGGAGTTTCTCCTACAGCAATTTTTACATTTGCAAAGGATTGAACCCTAGAGAAAGTCTTGGCGAGACCACACCGGAGCCATCTGCTGATGACTCCTCAGCTAGCAGTACGCAGATGGCTGCCGCCGCCGCGCTCTAGCAGCACGCTCGCCTAGCAGTGCTCTAGCGGCATGCTCGCTAGGTTATGGTGCTCCCACTGTAAATGTACATTTTTAGCCTACTTTCGATTTTTGCAAAAAATGAAAGTAGACTTATGAGATCAACACAGGGCGAAAAAAGTGTGTCTGTCTGTGTGTGTGTATGTGTGTGTGAGAGTCTGTGTGTGTGTGAGTCTGTGTGTGTGTGTGTCTGTGTGTGTGTGTGTGAGTGTGTGTACTCTGAATGTCTGTCCCCCCCCCCCTATCAATTCGAACACGGTGAATGCGAATTGAACGAAATTTGGTACAAAGGTAGCACTAGCAAAGGACACCTCAGTGTCATGATATATATCGCCGCCATCTTGACGGAAACGTAATGGCGGCCACACAAATGTTCAAAGCTTAAATCAAATTACGACTAACCTAATCATCCGATCTCTACCAAATTTTGCAACAACATACCTTTATGGGGGGAGCATCCTCTGACCACACTAATAAGTCATCAGCATAATAGTTTGCGGATGGCGGCCATCTTTGTGTGAAAATCGATTCCCCCTATTAATTCGAACACGCTGCAACCGAATGGAACGAAATTTGGTACAGAGGTAGTACTAACAAAAGGCACCTCAGTGTCATGTTTTATATCGCCGCCATCTTGACGGAAACGTAATGGCGGCCACACAAATGTTCAAAGCTTAAATCAAATTACGATTAACCTAATCATCCGATCTCTACCAAATTTTGCAACAACATACCTTTATAGAGGAAGCATCCTTTGACCAATTAACTAGGTCATTAGCCTAATAGTTTGCGGATGGCGGCCATCTTTGTGTGAAAATCAATTCCCCCTATTAATTCAAACACGGTGAAACCAAATGGAACGAAATTTGGTACAGAGGTAGCACTAGCAAAGGGCACCTCAGTGTCATGTTTTATATCGCCGCCATCTTGACAGAAACGTAATGGCGGCCACACGAATGTTCAAAGCTTAAATCAAATTACGATTAACCTAATCATCCGATCTCTACCAAATTTTGCAACTACATACCTTTATGGAGGGAGCATCCTTTGACCAATCTAATAGGTTATTAGCCTAATAGTTTGCGGGTGGCGGCCATCTTTATGTCAAAATTGATTCCCCCTATTAATTCGAACACGGTGGAACCGAATGGAACGAAATTTGGTACAGAGGTAGCACTAGCAAAGGGAACCTCAGTGTCATGTTTTATATCGCCACCATCTTGACTGAAACGTAATGGCGGCCACACGAATGTTCAAAGCTTAAATCAAATTACGATTAACCTAATCATCCGATCTCTACCAAATTTTGCAACTACATACCTTTATGGAGGGAGCATCCTTTGACCAATCTAATAGGTCATTCACCTAATAGTTTGCGGATGGCGGCCATCTTTGTGTCAAAATCGATTCTCCCTATTAATTCAAACACGGTGAAACCGAATGGAACGAAATTTGGTACAGAGATAGCACTAGCAAAGGGCATCTCAGTGTCATGATTTATATCGCCGCCATATTGACAGAAACGTAATGGCGGCCACACAAATGTTCAAAGCTTAAATCAAATTACGATTAGCCTAATCATCCCATCTCTAGCAAATTTAGCAACAACATACCTTTATGGAGGGAGCATCCTTTGACCAAACTAATAGGTCATCAGCCTAATATTTTGCGGATGGCGGCCATCTTTGTGTGAAAATCGATTCCCCTTATCAATTCGAACACGGTGAAACCGAATGGAACGAAATTTGGTACAGAGGTAGCACTAGCAAAGGGCACCTCATATTCATGTTTAATATCCCTATAGCACGTTGTATTTCAACAAGCTACTACAACCAACATTCAATCATACTCCTTGAAAAGGACAAAGAGTTATAACAACACCCATGCATTTAGGAGAAAGTAGGCTATATGTTCTTTACTGAACATCTTGTTAAAGGTATTTATTTAATTGTGAGGCATTTAAAGAGGAAGTGAATGCGTTTCGGGCACACATGCGGTTATGCGGAACCTGTCGGTATCCCATATGTGTAGGTTGGTGTTAACAGGACCTTATTTTCGGTACAAAACCGGAATGGGACCTTAGCAGAATAATATAGGGAGGATTTAACAAAATTATAAAATGTCTGACTGTTAAAAATGTGGAATGAAAACACTATTACCGGTATTTCGGTTCGTGCAATAGAATTTGAATTGAAGAAAGCACTTTTTTGGCTCGTATGACGAGTCCACCAAATATCATTTAAAGAGCACTGTATTGCTCGCGAGCACCAGGTTGAGGACACTTGTTCTAAATAATGGGGCTATAATTACGGTGTCCCCGAGGGGATCACAAGTGTAGTGACGTCAGTGACGGATGTTCGAGGCTTCGTGTCTGAGCCCACGGCGTAGCTGTGAGAGTTAAAGCGCTCACCACGATCGCAACGGGAAGCTGTAGCAGTGGAGGTTCGGAGCCCGGCGCTGCCACCGGCTATCCTAAGTGTGTTTTTTCCCCAGTTTTTCTATACTCCCTCAAGGAAAATGCCGGGATAGTACATTATTTCAAAATAAGAGACACCTTGCGCATTCCGGATCCTAATAATTACAGTGAAAGGCAGTTTTCTTTCTTTGTCATTGTAATTTTTGTCTGTTGTGAAAATTAAAATTAAAGGGTATGTGTTAGTCATTTCACTACTCTTAAGAACCTGAATGTTGACCTCATTATGTGCAGTGGCGTTTCTAATCTGAAAGAATCCGGTATGACCCCGAAGTCCGGCTGATATTATTTTATTAAGGTCTATATCATTCACAAACGGTTACATGAGGGAAAATGTATTCCTGAAGTAACAAGGTTCTTAAAGAAGGAGACACATATCGCTACATCTAACACAGTGCAGTAGGGTATCTTAGGGTCTCGGTTCCAAGCCACTCCAAGCATACTTGGAGTTATTGATTGGCTTAGCCATCGTGGGGATGGTTTACCCAAGAAAACCCAGGTCATAAGAAAAACTGAGCACCCGCTGGCAGCGTGATAGTATAGTTATTGATTGGTAACACAGGTTACCGGTATCGGAAGAATTGAACACGCGCACAAACACATGGGGCCGATAACCAAGATGTCCCAACTGTGAAAGCCATCAGTATGCCCAGTGAGTAACTTCAATCGTGTCGCTAAACAACGAGACAAGCGGCAATGAGTAAATTGTGCAGGAGAGACAATTTGACAAACTTCAGCTTATGCTGCACCCAGTGTTGCCAATTTAGCGACTCTGTCGCTAGATCTGGCAACTTTTCCGTAAAATTTACATTTTTTCAGATTTAGTGGTTGGTTGGTTCCTCAGTTTAGGGGCTGCGACAACGCAGTCATGTGGCCCCGTGTACTTCAGGAGTGTGTAGAATCTGTCTGATAACCGGTGTTAATTGTGATGGCTGTATTAGTGTGTGTTATCTGTTTTTTTTAAATTCAAGTAAGGACTGCAGACATTCGATTTTCAAGTAGTTGCAACTTTTGCTACCAAACGCCACAGTCAACGACCAACTAGTTATGCAGGCTCCTGGCAACGAACGTTGGAACCTAAGAGCGTTAGTCAAATATAACCTATAATTTAGCTCACCCAAGGGTAATTAGTGGAAGGTTCTTTACCATGCCATAAATCTCTGACATGGGACCGCCGACTTTACTTCCCCTCTGAAGGAAGGCATACTGAGGGATTTTTAACGCTCTTAAAAAATACGACGACTTCGGCCGGGTTTGAACCCGTGACTCTGGGCATAGAAACTCAGGATACTACCAACTAAGCCACCGAGGCCGCTCTTTCAAATTTAGCATTGTTTGGATAGGGCTTTAGCGATTATTCAAATTCATGTCATACCCCGCTGCGTAGCCACGCGCGTCGAATAGCGCGATGGAGAATTCCAGCTAGTCCGGACATCGGAGGGTCGAACCCCGGCGCTCCCAGCGGCTATCCGGAGTGATTTTCCACACTCCTCCGGGGAAATGAGTACCTAATTTAAATCCCGGGGGACCTACCACATCGCTGCAACACACACACACTACTACAGTCATCACGGATTATATCAGACAAGTTCGACACACACACCAGTAAACGGCGATGATGACGAAGATGTCCTTAGCTCCTAAAATACATTAACAACAACAAAGAATTCTCGTTAGAGACAAAAATATATTCTTCTCTGTTGGTAACATAGGAATATAGCGTCTTTTTTTCTCAACCACATCTTGACGTGTTTAAAAAAAAACTTAATTGGCCACGGTATCGGCCCCCTTCCCAATTACCACATGAATTACGAATACACACTACTTCTACTACTACTACTGCTACGGACACATCAATAACACAGGTTATCAAACAGTTTTAAATTTATTTATTTATTTATTTATTTTTATATACAAATATAATACAAAATATAAACATACACACCGAAGAAAACTCACGATGTTCAAGTCCCTCAAATAAAAAAAAAAACAAGAGGTAGGCCTACACTAGGCCTCGTAAAGCACCTTATATAAAGGGAGGTGGCGCGCAGTTCGTCACTCCTGTGGGGGTCCGGGTGGGGACACCAAGAGCCCGCCGATGAGCCTAGCTTGGTGTCCTAGGCGAAACCCCACACAAGACACGGCACAAACCTAGAAGAATTGCTGAGTGAGAAGGGGTGTGTTCGATACCTCGGCCATTCTAGAATTGCTTTACAAGAGTTTCTTCTTTCTACTCCAGGCAAATGTCAGGATGGTTCTTAACTTAAGGCCATGGCCGCCTCCTTCCCAATCCTCACCTTAATTACAAATACACATTCTACTATAGACACCACACTAACACAGGTTAATAGGCAAATTCTATACACACACCGACGTTTTCGAGGATAAGTAACCACGTCGTCCAAGCCGCTCACGCCATTTGGCTTGCAGATTGTGGGGTGACGCGTGGTCAGCGCTTCGGGTCCCCTCGGCCGTTATTCTTGGTTTTCGTGACTTCACTGTCAGACAGCTATTCGGTTTTGCCTGACGGAGCCGTGAATAGAACCTGGGACATCTGGGTGAGAGGCAAGCACCCTACCCCAACACCACATGGCCGGCGAGACCCAATTACCATAGTAAAAAAGGCACCCATATTGTAATAGCTTTCTAATGAAATCTACCTAAAACTTGTGTGTATGTGTGTTGGGGGGGGGGGGAGAGGGAGGAGGAGGAGGGGGCTGACTATCCTGGAAAATTGTGAGTATTCTCAGGGGATTGTCACCGCGAAATACCCAGAAATATCAACCAATATCTTAGAGCATAACTTTGTGTAATTATTTTAGACAAGAGTTAATTGTAAAATTCTAAGTTTATATAGCCTACAATTAGCGGCAATACAAAAATAGTTGTAAAATACAACACAACACACAAATACAATTTTGTACTTAATGAATTTTCTGTTGTTTTTATCTGTCGTGTAGCCTCCTGAGAGGCCGAGTGCAGGTCTTTCTAGTCGACGCCCGTGGGCGACCTGCGCGTCGGGATGAGAGATGGAATGGATGAAGATGAATGAAACTGGGCAAGGATGTGGAAGGAAGCGACCGTGGCCTGTTAGAAGGTACTGTCCCAGCATTTGCCTGGTGTTGAAAATGGGAAACCACGGAAAACCATTTCAAGGACAGCCGACGGTGGGGCTCGAACCCACGCGTCTACCGAGTTGTAACGTTTTTGCTAGCCCACACGTTGAGCGTACAAGTGTAGCAGTTATTAATGCCCCATGTTGGTAGCGACAATTGTAACGGTTTGACTGCCCCTAACTGTTGGGAGACAAATGTAACTGTTTACCTTTGCCTAAGCTATGTTGTTTTAATGGGCGCCAAGACCTCAATGCAATGTTGAAATCTAAATTTGTATTTAACAACGTCTAGCTCTGGCAGAACATCTTCAAGACTCTATTCACTCAGATCGTGGTATGATTTGATCATTAACCCCACAAACAATTGTATCAGGAGAAGGAATTGGTCTATATCTAATGCTACCTACTGAAAGCAAAGATTGCATTGTAAAAGAAATGAATTAAAACAAGAATACCAAAATTATTAATAATAATAATAATAAGTTTAAAATTTAAATACGAGCGTTGTGATTTTAATATTACCGATAGAAAATTACGTGAAAACGGAGTCTGATAAATTATTGATTTTACTCTTATTCCCAAGCTATGAAGTTACTGAAATATTGATTAGAAAACAAAGAGAAACGAGAGATTGCGTATTTCTGCGTCATTTGCGCTTACCACTGGAAATTGCCAGAGCATTTCCCTCGTACTGGATGATGCTGTGAGCTTCCCACAGTCTCCTGGACGTCGTCATCTCGTCGATGTTTGATGATATACTGCTAGATTTGAAGATTCTCTGGTCCGTACATCGGACCCAAACACTCGTACAATCACACTGGTTAAGTTTTACAAAAGTAAGGCCTCCACTCCACGGAACATCGGAGCGACTCCCGCGTGCAAACGTACTCGTTAAGCTCTACACAGATAGTCCTCGTTCCACGCCGCGTCGAACGATATATGCCCCTCTCGCATTCCCCCTCTTCATCCGACTTCTAGCTTGCGTGGTCTCCACTGATTGGCTGCACCCCACGCGCTATACTCCCCTTCTCTGGGTCATTACACTCGGCGGGAGGGTTCCGTTCCAACAATTCGCCTTTCCTGGACGCTGCGACCCAGGATTGCGTCATGCTTTCCGACAAGATTAAGCGTGTACTTGAATTCCCAGTGAGTCACGTCTCTCGATATACCCTAACTGACGAAAACTCCGTAAAATTCCGCAATCACATAATTTTCTATGATATTGTCGTTCGTAATAATTTGCTTGATAGCGTTTTCTAAGACATAGAAAACCTATCTGAATGCTAATAATTTTTATAAAATGCTCCGAAAATACCTTAATAATAATTATAATAAATTAATAATAATAATAAATTAACATGAAAAATTCTCTTGGCTGAACAATTTGCCGCGTAAATAAATATAGAATGGCTTCCTACTGACTTATGCCAGTTGCATAAAAACCCCTCGAAAAACACGTTACATATTCGCCTCGGATCATCGGATGATTTACCGTGACGACGGTCCATTATCCGATTATCCCAGACACGATAATAATCCCCATCCAAAATACATATTGCATAAATGAAATCACCCTAAATTACAGATATATACACTCATAATTTTTCTTCACGCACTTTGCGTCAAAGTTTGTTGTCACAATGGATTGCACTTTGCAACCAGTCCAATGTTTTACATATAGAATAGTGTTCCACGGATATTTCCGCCTCTCAAATTTCTCTATGTTTTAGAAATAGACATAATTAATGTGTGAGCACTATGTATTTATGATGTCATATCACACGCATTGAAGGTGTTCTGATATATTTATATCTCCATAGAACTTCCTAATTTCACTGGAGGTCCCTTCCTTATGGTGAAATTTAATCTCACTTATCACTGAGCACACGATCACACTATTGTGGCAGCGCCTCGTGACCATAATACTTAATCTCTCTTTAAAGTAGATTAAATTAATATTGACTTCTGAAAAAAAAAAAAAACAGTAAATGCGCATTACATATAACCCCAAATATTTCTGTGCCGTAATCGCCCTGTCTTGTTAAGTTCCCGTAGACCATATTCCACTTAATACTAGTTCTCAACACAGAAATAATACCTTTGTACAAATTACCTTAAATTACACACTTACAAATCTTACATGGCGAGGCCGTAAACAGAAATCACGTGTGCTGATATGTATGAGTTTCATGAAGGACTGTCTCGCATTCTGATGGCCCATCTTTTGCCTCGTGGACCCCTTAAGCAAAAATACCATGTACAAGCGCTCACCCATCTCTTGGAGGCAAATGGGAATTCACCAGCGCTACCAAATTCTGGCCTTGGTGTATCGAGACATTTTAGTGCTCAAGAGCATCCGACAATCCCGTCATATTTCCCTGTACCTTAAAAACTCTCATTTACTTACATACTACCCCCCTGTGTGACTTCTGATACGTCTGCCTGGAAGACCATCTCCTCCCACGCACCAAATACCACACTTACTCATTTGATAGGCTGGCTCGCCAGCTAAACACACTCACTTTCTGACACATATTTTCGTAGACTATGTATATTATACGTCCCGTATAATCTGTTTCCCTTACTATCCTCCAGCACATATGCTGTTTTTCCAATACGTTTGGAAACTATAAATGTTTCTGTGTCACCTGCTTCCAACCTTGCAAGTGGCTCCCTTAAATGAACGTCCTCACGTTGCTCCACTATCAGTGTCTGTAACGATGCCCTGTTGCTACTGTCCACACCTGCTAACCCTACTTTCCTCTGGTGTCACACCTCTACTCGACACTCTATGACCTAAAAATGTCACTTCTGACTGACAGAATGACGACTTAGACAGCTTCAAAGTGAACCCTGCCTGATCTAACTTCTGAGAAACTATATCTAAATGACGTAGATGCTCCTCAAAACTGCGTGAACTAATTACCATATCATCTATGTAAATGGTTACAAACTCTCCTGTGTCATCCCCTAATGCGATGTTTAAAGACCTAATTAAAGCTGCTGAACTACTCTTTAACCCATAAGGTGTTCTACAAAATTGATAAAGGTTATATTTATGACTAAAAGCTGTAAATGGTATATCTTCGTACATAAGTGGCACTTGCCAAAAACTGGAACTCAAATCTACACAAGTGAAATACTTCTTCCCCTCAAATGTTTGCATTAATTCCTCTATTGACATAGATTTCAGCTGATCTGAACTAATTCTACTGTTAACCAAACGAGCGTCTAAACAAATACGAACTGTGCCGTCGGTCTTGGGTACCGTGATCAAAGAATTAACATATGGACTGTTAGAGTGCTCAATAATCCCATCTTCAAGCATCTGGTTAATTTGTGCCTCAACTGCACCCTGATAAGCGAAAGGTACAGGATATCTATGTCCTGTGAATACTGACCTATCAATAACGTTCAATGAATGGGTATAGCAATTGGTCATACCAATGCGATCCTCAAAAACTCTCCTATTACACAATAACACATCATAGAGCCGAATACATTGTTCCACCTCTATATTACCCTGAAATGCAGCATCACGTAACGAGTCCTCTAGACTTTCGTTCGTAATCACACTGCCCACAAAACATGGAGAACCCCGCTCTACGGCTGGCGATATCTCATTTAAAGTACAAATCACACCTACAATACTACTCCTCTGAATATGGTCATTGAACGCTACTTCTACTTCAGAATCTCCCCATTTAAATTTCAAACTCCCTACATCATAACATAAGTTACCAGACACTCTACTTAGCCACTCTGAACCCAAGATAACACTGAATACTAAATTTGGAATTACAAGGCAAATCTGCTTCTCTACATGATTATTAATTTTAATGTCTACTAAAACTTGCTTAGAAATTACTTTAGACCTCTTCCCAACAGCTGTGATAACAAAAGTGCTTTTAATTGGCATCTCCTCAAAATTTACTCCAGTTCCTTTCATTTTATCATAAAATGCACTACCTATGCAACTCTTCATACAACCACTATCAATTAAAACATCTGTGTACGCCTCGGACACGTTAAATTTAACTATGGGGCTCTTACTAGCCACTTCCTGAATAATACCTTCATCATTTAGTTCATGTAATAATTCATTTCTTACATTTAGGTCATAGGGTTCCTGTATAATTGTATGGACAGGGCATGCTACAGACTGAGATTCTGACCTTACTTCGCAGCCTGGTTCGCGTTTAAAGAACCGCTACAGCTGGCCGTAGTACTACTAACTACTAAACTGGTCAGGTTGTTCTGGGCTGTGTTGTCATTGTTTGGCTGTATATTACTACCACTAGGCTCTCCTCTTCCTTGACCCCTATTCTGGTTGTAATTATTGTCATTATAATTTCTCCCTTGATTTCCCCTGAAATCATTGTTTCTCCCTTGATTTCCCCTGTAATCATTGTTCCTCCCTTGATTTCCCCTGAAATCATTGTTCCTTCCTTGATACTGATTACCATAGCCATTTCCTCTGTTCTGATTTAGCTGATTATTATTATTTCTATTTTGAGCGTTGGCCCCTTCGCCACCGTTCCCTTGAACTCCTTGATGCCTGGCTTCATTAGGTCTATTATTATTATTACCCTGGTTCCTATTGAAATTGTCCTCATAACCCCCTCTCCCTAGTGCATCAAATGTGCTTAACAAATTTTCTACTTGTGACATAGTCTTTACATTCTGGATACAAGCAGCCTCCTTGATCCTATAGGGAAAGTGCCTAAGTAGCAACCTCACCACATCACTTTCCTCCTTCAATCCATCCAGATATTTACACACTAATACCTGCCCTAAAAAGTATTCGGTCATGGTGGAGCTTCCTTTAGGGTTATATTTACCACACACTACTCCCTCACGATGCTGCGACTGAATAACCTCATTCCAGAACTTTTCACAGAATTTCATTTTAAAATCATTAATATCAGTAAACTTGTCTCTGTAGACAGCAAACCAATTCCTCGTTTCCCCCACAAACACTTGTTCTAAAATTTCAACTACCTGGCACCACTCAATACTACCATTTTCCAACCTCTCCCCGAATTTATTTTCTATAGTGTTCATGAACTCCATTGGGCACCCCTGTCGATTGCTGAACTTACCCAGTTCTACCTCTCTGTGTGTGCTATTCACAAAAACTGGCCTATTCTGACTATTTTCTTGCCTGATCCTAGCTTTTAATTTTAACTCTAATTCTGCGATTTTCTCCTCAGCCTTCCTCTCAATACTGTTTACTGTTAATTTAATGTTTCCTTCTGATTCTTCTACTTTATTATATAGCTTTGCTTGTTTCTCCTCAATCTTGCTAATGCTCTCTCAATTACTCTCTCTTAAATCATTTACTTCCGCAACTATTTGCGAGTGGACTTTCTCAATTCTACCCCCCAGCTGTTCCTTAACCTCTTTAGTTGCTACCTGAATTTTGTCAATTTCTCCCCCCAATTGCTTTTTGACCTGCTGTGTTTCCAGTTGCACTAGTTCTTTTAAATTTTCAGCCTGTGTACCGATTCTAATTTCTAACTCCTCCTGTACTTTTCCTAATTTCTTGTCTACATCTGCAATGATCTCTTTAACCTTCTCTTCCATTACTCCTCTGATTTCTCCTCTAATCTGCTCCATTTTCACACTAATTTCCTTGTTGTTCTTATCTAATTTTGCATTATTCTGTTCTAATTTTTATTTAAAGCTTCTGTACTTTCTTTATTTTCCCTACTGTTTTGTTCTAATTTTGCATTATTCTGTTCTAATTTTGCATTTAAAGCTTCTGTACTTTCTTTACTTTCCCTACTGTTTTGTTCTAATTTTGCATTATTCTGTTCTAATTTTGCATTTAAGGCATCACTACTAACTTTGTTCTGATACATGAACTCGAGAAGTAAAGTTTTTAATTCTGGTTGGCCGCCTACACGCCCTGTTTCAGTATCGGGATTTACCTCCGCTACCCCGGTACTACCATCACTCGACATACTGCTCGTATCATCACTCTCCAGTTGATGACCACTACGTAACCTCATCTGTCTTTCTTTCTCATCCCCCATAATGATATACACTGATAAAGACAAATAACCCCCAAAATACAGGCACAGAAATATATACCCTTCACCTTCCACAAATGTTATTAGGTTTTCAGCCCCAAGTTGTCGGCGACAAGTGTAACTTTTTGCTAGCCCACACGTTGAGCGTACAAGTGTAGCAGTTATTAATGCCCCATGTTGGTAGCGACAATTGTAACGGTTTGACTGCCCCTAACTGTTGGGAGACAAATGTAACTGTTTACCTTTGCCTAAGCTATGTTGTTTTAATGGGCGCCAAGACCTCAATGCAATGTTGAAATCTAAATTTGTATTTAACAACGTCTAGCTCTGGCAGAACATCTTCAAGACTCTATTCACTCAGATCGTGGTATGATTTGATCATTAACCCCACAAACAATTGTATCAGGAGAAGGAATTGGTCTATATCTAATGCTACCTACTGAAAGCAAAGATTGCATTGTAAAAGAAATGAATTAAAACAAGAATACCAAAATTATTAATAATAATAATAATAATAAGTTTAAAATTTAAATACGAGCGTTGTGATTTTAATATTACCGATAGAAAATTACGTGAAAACGGAGTCTGATAAATTATTGATTTTACTCTTATTCCCAAGCTATGAAGTTACTGAAATATTGATTAGAAAACAAAGAGAAACGAGAGATTGCGTATTTCTGCGTCATTTGCGCTTACCACTGGAAATTGCCAAAGCATTTCCCTCGTACTGGATGATGCTGTGAGCTTCCCACAGTCTCCTGGACGTCGTCATCTCGTCGATGTTTGATGATATACTGCTAGATTTGAAGATTCTCTGGTCCGTACATCGGACCCAAACACTCGTACAATCACACTGGTTAAGTTTTACAAAAGTAAGGCCTCCACTCCACGGAACATCGGAGCGACTCCCGCGTGCAAACGTACTCGTTAAGCTCTACACAGATAGTCCTCGTTCCACGCCGCGTCGAACGATATATGCCCCTCTCGCATTCCCCCTCTTCATCCGACTTCTAGCTTGCGTGGTCTCCACTGATTGGCTGCACCCCACGCGCTATACTCCCCTTCTCTGGGTCATTACACTCGGCGGGAGGGTTCCGTTCCAACAATTCGCCTTTCCTGGACGCTGCGACCCAGGATTGCGTCATGCTTTCCGACAAGATTAAGCGTGTACTTGAATTCCCAGTGAGTCACGTCTCTCGATATACCCTAACTGACGAAAACTCCGTAAAATTCCGCAATCACATAATTTTCTATGATATTGTCGTTCGTAATAATTTGCTTGATAGCGTTTTCTAAGACATAGAAAACCTATCTGAATGCTAATAATTTTTATAAAATGCTCCGAAAATACCTTAATAATAATTATAATAAATTAATAATAATAATAAATTAACATGAAAAATTCTCTTGGCTGAACAATTTGCCGCGTAAATAAATATAGAATGGCTTCCTACTGACTTATGCCAGTTGCATAAAAACCCCTCGAAAAACACGTTACAGAGTCAGCAGAGAGCTTGGCCCCTTGACCTAACGCTGCGCTTTAGACCGCGTAGCCACTACTGTCGGTAATTTTCTGTTAAGGACTATGGAGTATGAATGGCAAATATCTAAATATTTGTCAATTTATTAAGTAGAAAGGTAAACAGTTATTTATTTTTACAAATTGATAATTTATTTCTCAAAAGTACCGTACTGTGGAATTCACAGTTTTGCCTCACAAGGCTGAGTGTACCCTGTTCCATCCCTCAGACCAGTATTTAAATTTCTTGGCAGAGCCAGGAATTGAATTCGGACCTCTGGGGCAGCAGCCAAGAATGCTAGCCGATACACCACGAGGTACTCTAATTTCAATCTCAATATTGTTTATAACTTAGCCAATAAGTTAAGATTAGGGTACAACAAAATGTACAATTATTTTATGCTTTTATTAAAGCAACACATTCTTAATTTGTATTGGCTTTTTCGGGAGGGGGGCGGGGGCGGAGCCCCTGGTCAGGCACAATGTTAATACCATAAACGACAGGTGCACACCAGCAATTAATTAATTTAATGGTAATAATAATAATAATAAAATCACGATACTCATGTCATACGTTGTTGGCATGTTAAAGAACCCATTTGAATTCAGTAGGCCGTGTTCAATGGCAAAATTAATCTCGGGATTTTCCGCCAACACAAAGTTCCTCCATTCTCTACTTGAAAGCGCTGTAGTGTCAAGGAGTTTAGATATCTATCTTTCATAGAGTTCAAAGGAGCGTCGAAATTCGACATGCAAGCTACCCTCTGGGTGTCAATTAAAGCTTGCACCAGGCACCCGAGGCCATACGATATTATTATTATTAATAATTTAATGGTGACAGCCAAATACTATGCGAAAGTACAAGATTGAAAAAAGTGAGTAGGATATAAACGCTATAAAATGCAGTACTAGAATAGAGTAATACTGTATTTCTATGGATGATACGCATAGAGTAAATACAACCAATTACACTGGTATTGATTCGCGAGACCCAACGGTATTACCATAATAAAAACTGCCGCAGGAAGAATGTTATTCGTGCATTTATAAAATATGTATACGACAGTTCTTTTCAAACATCCATTGTGATATTAAATTGCATAGCTCGTCCAATATGAAATATTTCTACATCCGCCAACATTTCGCAATATAACACAAAGGCAGCAGAAACCTGTCACATTCCTTAACTTATAAGAATATTATATACAGTACATACTGTAAAATATGTGATCTTTTAATGTAGAACAGCCTATTTGGTGCGGTTCGTCTGAAAGAGAAAACCACGTACACACAAAAATAAATAAAATAACGATACACTATTAGTGAAAGTTTAAAATTCCTAGTCCCAAATTCAATTTACGGTAATCAATACAACTGGCGGCCAATAGATCATTACTAGAGACCGCAGAAATTCACATTAATTTCGAAAAAAAAATCGCGATATGAATTTTGAATTTCGCGTTTTATCGTAAGGTAAGGTTATCACGAAAATTTCGTGTAAATTCTTGGAAAGGGATTTTAGGTACATAGAATAACGCTACAGTATATATCGAATGGACGGTATTAGGCGTGCAAATTATGACAAATATGACTTCTGACGATCGAACGAACCATCGATAGACGACTGACTTTTAGTAGCTACATTTTTTTCTTTAAGCCGCAAATGCTCTTTATTTTTTAAACAATGTTTAGACACTGTGTCTCGTTTCTCACAATCTACCCGCACATTACAATATGTACGATACACATTAAAATGTTAGAATCGGATACAAAAAGACCTTCAGTAGAAAATTCGTTGGCTCTGGAATGAACTGTCACTGTTGACGTTCGACCCATCTCTAATTCTCAACCATGACTGAATATTGGAAAAGTTCCTAGAATAGCGACGTGCAGACCGGTGCAGACATTCTTGGTGGCCTTGGAGTGAAGGCCACCACCCATCACCCTTCCATGAGATGGACAATAGCACCAATAGGGTCTTACCCTCCGCCAAGTGTCAGTGACCGCCAGGTGTTTATCTCAATCGCCTTTGGAATGTGTGCTTTTCCCATTCCAGTTTTGACTTGTACAAAGCGTGGCTGTCATGTTCACAAGTTCAAGGTGCATGGAATATTAAAAAATTAATGAATACAAAATGCTAATAAATTTCACTTTTTTTTCGCCAAAAAAAGTTTATTTCGTTATCAAAGATATTTATCGCAAAATTCGCGATAACAATATTGCAATTTTAAATACTGTTACCATTCTATTCGCAAAGAAATTGCACTTTCTTATCAATAAACAATGTATCGCTTTTATCGCGATAATCTGTGGTCTGTCTCTAATCAATACACAAACATACTCTAACTTCTTAATTCAATTTTCCCGAAGGCCACATAGATTAATTTTACGATTATTTAAGGTATTCGGGAAGGGGGGAAAGAATGCAGAATTTAGGTCAAACATTTAACCGAAATCGCAATAGCAAAGTATACTTGGTAGAGCTAGATTACTGCCTGGTGGCACAAACCTGCGCGGCACCAGGAGTTGGAGAGGAAAGGAGTAGGAGGATATCGAGTACCGTACCGCTGTGCTCCTGGGAGACACACTACCGTGGAATACAGTTACCAGAAGCCGATGTGAATACAGTAATTCATAGGGACCTGAAAATTTAGCATCTATTTTCCTTTAAATTATCATTCATTTTTTTTCCTTTTTAGCATATATTTTTGGAAAATTAGCATCTATTTTTTTCTGGATTCTTACCGACTATATGACTTTATTGGTGACACATTTGTTTTGAAATAATTTTAGGCCTACAGAAAATTGAAAGTATTGCAAATAAGTCTGATCTGCACCCTTTCAAGGTACATCTACTGTCTGCAACGACTGTAGTATGGTAGTGCAATAAAACACTCACTGTCTACATTGTTTCTTACATTAAACTAAGTACGGCACTGACTGTGGCCCAGATGCTACAAGCGGGCTGTGTGGGGAGTTACTAGGGCGGACAGAGTACTGTTGCAGAGTCGGAACAATAAAAGCCATGATTAACGTACTGCTGTGCTCTTTCCTGAGCTGTTACAGCAATACGTCCCATTTCTAGAAAATAAACTTTGAAACTTGAAGTGCTTGAAGGTTGCAAAAAAATAAGGTTACTATTCAAGCGGCAAGCCGAAAAATATTCCGTTTAGCGAAGTCCACGTTTTCGACAAACTACCAGTCGCCACGATGCGCCAAGTACACAAACGAGTTTTGTTCGTCAGCTGTCTGAATAAGTTATAGATAGTCGAAAGTTCGTATTGATACAGAAATCGATTGTTATATCGACCAATATGCGTAGTACACTGCGAGTCCGAGATGATGTATCGCTAGTGAGCGATTAGGCCACCTACAAAACATTTTCTTTTGTTTAATAAACAAATTCGCAAATAAATTAGCAGATTTAAAGTAATTTCGCTATAAAATCGCACTAATTCGGTATTTTCGCATTTTGGTACACAATTCGCATTTTGTCGCACTTTGATTTACGTTTTTTTTTTTTGCTTTTTTTTTTCTTTCATTAAAATTAACGTAGGCTTGGATTCTGTACGAAATTTAAAAATTCGCATTTATCCCTATAAAATTCAGTAGCGAAGTGTATGGTGCTCTCCTCTCGCTCACACTACTGCACATGGTGGCTCATTTAGTGTGCAGCTGAGGTTTTGTGCCATCAGAAAGTATGTGCTCTAAACGCTCGGTCACACAGAAAGCGATCTGTTGCTGGACCGAGGCGGTCAGGCGGTCCAGTTGTAATTCCCAAAGTTGCATCAACCCTGGAACACAGAACGCGGTCCACCGTCACCCGCTAGTTTTTGTCGCGACGACGAGCGATTCGGTTGTATAAATTTACAGATTTCCTGCCTGACCGCAGTGCCGCTTTCGATTGTGATGAGTGACCAAACTGAAGTATTTATTGAAACTTTCCTCGGCCAGCGCTTCGCAATATTGTGCGTAAATACACATATTTGTCGACAGTTCACACGAACATTATAAAAATGTTTTCAAGAAGGCTTAAGCATGGAATCGTGCAACTCCTCGAAACATTCTCGCGACATAAGAAAATACTTGGAAAACCTATCTTCATGTGACTCCAGTTCTATACATAAGCGGTGGTGTTCTCCTAATTGCTCTATCTTCTTATTGATGTCATGCACCCAATATTGTCTTTTCTTCTTTGTGTTTTGCAAAGCAAATAGGAGAAGAAGTTGTTCTTCGTCTGAGCTCATACTCAATAATACACTGAAGAAAATGGAAATTGCAACACCCAGAAGGAGTGGTACTACATTGCTGCAATTGAACATGCAGGACGAGTGTTCGGTTGTGATTCGATGATTACACTTTCAGGTCCCTCTGATCTCAAGTTTGGACAACAATCAATACAGGATGTGCCCACCACGAGCTGCAATACATTGATGAATTCGGCGAGGCATGGAGTCAATAAGGTCCTGGATCGCTTCCTGAGGAATTGTGGCCCATGCTTGCTGCACTGCATGGGTCAGTTGTTCCAGAGTTGTGGGTGGCTGAGTCCCACACATGCTCAATAGGACTGAGGTCCGGGGATCTAGCGGGCCATTTTCTAAGGTTGTGATGTCGTGGAGAGCTTCTCTGGAGATGCGTGCAGTGTGAACCCGGGCATTGTCCTGCTGAAACATCCCATTAGCAATGTTCGCCATCATAGGGACAACCACTGGATTGGGTACCCTATCAACGTACTGTCAAGCAGTCATACTGCCCTCAACAAGCACTAATTGTGATTTCACATTAAAGTCAGTAGCTTCCCAGACCATAATGCTTGGTGTTGGCTCTGTGTGCCTCTCGACAATAATAATTAGGTCTCGTCAGACAGAACGCGGCCTGGCGGCGCGACCTAACGCCGCGGCCTGACTTTGCAACTGTGTTGAACAGTATTGCAACATCCACGGCAAACAAAGAGCGGCCTGACGCGTCGGCCTGAGTCAGGCCGCTTCAGTTTGTGTTGGAACACAGTTTCAACGCGACGGCAAGCGATATTCACACCAAAATGGATATCGAGAAACAATATTATAGAGGAAGTTAAGAAGTATGTTCTTTCTTCAAAATAAATGAAAAATCAATCTTCATGGGACTGAAGTTCACGGCATAGTCTGTACTATTCCCCCATTGTTTCGCGTTTACTGTTAATTTCGTGAACCCATTTCCTCCTTCGGGATTTTTTAATAATTGCAAATAACAGCAGCAGCTTTCTTCATCAGAATCAGACATCATAAATTTACAGCACTGACATGAAACCGCGAACAATTCAGAGTAACTAGGTTGACTAGCCGTTGTTAGGCCGCCCTCTGTCTGACATCTCCAGGCCGTTGTGAAGAGCTGCTGTACGCGACGGCCTGTCCGCGGCGCCAGGCCGCGTTCTGTCTGACGAGACCACTTGTCGTTACAGACAGTTAGGAACGGGGCTTCGAGTGAAAGCCGAAGTTAAACGATTGACTTCGCGTCACCACATGGTAGCTTTACGATTGGTTACAAAGTGAGAAGCTTATTATCCTCTCTGTTTCAAAATAAATCATGTGATTGTGCCAGAACTTATCTATATTTACGACACTTACTAAATGTAAAATAATGTAGTGTAATATTCAACATATCATATTCTCAGAATACAATACATTGAAGTATCTCCATTTTCTGCACAATTCACATCGCACTGTTGGTCTAGGGGTATGATTCCTGCTTTGAGTGCCGGATGTCCCGGGTTCAGATCCCGGAAGGGCCCAGCATTTTTACTATTGTTTTATCTCTTGAAAATTTTCAAAAAGTATATAAAAGGACCTTACGAACTTTTTTTTTTCGTGCGAGACTTGTACTTACTGTGTGCCAGTAATATAAATACATAGTTTGAGGTCAAACGCAATTTTTTATTTTAGTCGCTTTACCCTACAGGTTGGCTTTTCCCTCGGATTCTGCGGGGATCCCACCATTACCACCACCAGGGCGGTGTCCTGGAGCTTGAAACACCTGGACGAAGGATAAAACTGGGGAGGTGGGACCAGCACCTCGCCCAGGCGGCCTCACCTGCAAAGCGAACATGGGCCACATGAGGGATGAAAAGTGAGGGGAAGATTGGGAGGGATAGGCAAGGAAGAGGCAAGGAGGGTGGCCCCACCTCCCCAGTGGTATCCTCCAACCAGGTGTTTCAAGCTCCAGGACACTGCCCTTACGGTGGTTATGGTGGGATCCCTCGCCGAGTCCAAGGAAGGGTAGCGGCTTTGGTGGCGTAGTTGGTACAAGCTGTTCTTCTATGCCCAAGATCGCGGGTTCAAACCCGGCCGAAGCCGTCGTTAAAAACCCCTCAGTATGCCTTTCTTCGGAGGGGAAGTAAAGCCGGCAGTCCCATGTCATAGATTTATGGCATGTTAAAGAACCTTCGTTCTTTAACGAAGAACGTTCGTTGCCAGGAGCCGACTGCGGTGGCGTCTAGTAACCAAGTTCTGAACTAGTAGTTGTTGATGGTGGCGTTTGGCGGCAAAAGTAGGAACTACTTCAAAAAATCAGTCTGCAGTCCTTACTTGAATTAAAAACAGATAACACACACTTATACAGCCATCACAATTAACACCGGTTATCAGACAGATTCTACACCCACCCAAAGTACACGGGGCTACATGACCGCGTTGTCACAGCCCCTAAACTGAGGAAGTAACTAACCAACCAACCAACCAACCAACCAACCTAAGTCCGAGGGAAAAGCCAACCTGGAGGGTAAACCGACGGGGAAAAAAGAAGCGTTTACCTCAACCTATGTATTTAAATTACCGGAAGTCTCGCCCGAAAAAAAGAACGTTCCTAAGGTTCTTTTACATACTTTTTGAATCTTTTCAAGAGATAAAAACAAAAAAAATAAAAATGCTAGGATCTTCCGGGGTTTGAACCCGGGACCTCTCTCACTCAAAGCAGGAATCATACCCCTAGACCAACAGAGCGATGTGCATTGTGCAGAAAATGGAGGTACTTCAATGTAATGAATTCTGAGAATATGATATGTTGAATATTACACTACAGTATTTTACATTTAGTAAAGTGTCGTAAATATAGATAAGTTCTGGCACAATCACATGATTTATTTTGAAACAGAGAGGATAATAAGCTTCTCACTTTGTAACCAATCGTAAAGCTACCATGTGGTGACGCGAAGTCAATCGTTAACTTCGGCTTTCACTCGGAGCCCCGTTCCTAACTGTCTGTAACGTCAAGTGACGAGACCTTAGGGTCTGGGCGGCCCCTCTCCCCGGTACGTCGGCGCACACGATTCCGGCGATCACTGCGGGCAAGACAGAAGCGCGATTCATCACTAAAGAAGACCCTATGCCATTCGTCGACCCACGTCGATCGTTCTCGACACCAGGCCAGCCTTATACGTCGCTGTTGTGGGGTCAATGGAACACCTTCTGCAGGGACACAGGATCGTAAGCCAGCTGCACGCAGGCGATTACCAACTGTTTGCTGTGTAACGTGGGGTGCCACAGCTGCTCGAATTTGCGCTGCTGTTGCATGGGGTTCCATCCAGGCCATCCAAATGATGCGGCGATCCTCTCTCACAGTTGTCTCTCGCGCAGGGCCTGTGCCAGGTCTACGAGTGTGGGTACGTTCATTTGACCACTGCTGCCATTCACGTTGTACCGTAGATGCCTGTCGGCCAACACGTGCAGCGACAGTCCTTAGCCATAATCCAGCCTCACACAGCCCAATTATCCGAGCCCTCTCAAACGGCGACAGTTGTTGATAGCGTGCTCTTCTCTGTCGTCGAGGCATGTTTGACGGGGAACACTTCACTGCACAGACTGCAAGTCAACTACGCTACACCAGGGCCCGTATACTGGAGTTGATTCCTCCGCGACCAATCACGTGGGGAGACCTGTAGCAACAATCCAATGGGTCTGAAACTTTGATCGTTTACATAGCTACATGGCAACGTCCCATATCTTGAAAATCAACACAAACGACCAATGCCTTCATGATGTTGCAATTTCCATTTTCTTCAGTGTAATATCAAACAATACTTAATATGAAAACACACTGCATATTCTCTAGAAGGAAGCGACCAGACTGGACCGCTCACACGATGGTATCGAGTCCTATGTGACGTCGCCATATCGCACACCGCCGCTGGGTCGCTTCCCGCCGCGACAGACCGCTTTCTGTGTGGCCGAGCCGCAACACTTACTGTCTAGGCGCGTTTTGGCGTTCCGTTTGGTATACTTTGGTTAATACAAAAGCTAACCAGACCGTTTTGGCGTGCTTTGGTTTTAACTCGGGTGTAGTTTGGTTATAACCAGGCTCTTGAAATCAGTAACCAAGCTACTACTGCGGTTACTGAAATGTTAATCACTTTAGAAGCGCCAATTCAAACATAATCTGAAACTACTATTGAAAGTACGAGATATGAAATCATATTTGAACTTGAATCACTCAGCACGCAACAAATGAAATCATATAATATCAAATTCTTAGTGGATTTTGCAATTTTATATTTGAAGATTTCGAAATAAAGCTGTTGTGACGTTACTTGGCCAGTTGATATATGGCCTACGTTCCTTTAAGGATTATGGCGGCTCATCAGTTGTTCCTGTTGCTTATGTTTAGAAACTGCAGCATCGCGGTCATAAACCCCGTGTATTTTTGGGTGTGTGTGGAATTTGATTCATAACATGTTATTGTGATGGCTCTACTAGAGTGTGTTTTAATTTGTAAATTGGGGATAGGATTGGGAAGGAGTTGGCAGTGGCTATCCCAGCATTTGCCTTGAGTAGAAGTGGGAAACTACGGAAAAACCCACCTCCAGGATGGCTAAGGTAGGAATTGAACCCTCTTCCCCTCAGTTTAGCCTCACGAGGCTGAATGTACCCCGTTCCAGCCCCCACACCACAATTCAAATTTCTTGACAGAGCCAGGAATTTAACCCGTACCTCCGCAGTTGAAGCGATCGGCTATGGTCACCATTGAGCCTTCTTTTGCCAAATACTACCATATTAAATTCCAGTTTTTTTCTTAACTATCATTATCCCCCCCTTATGAGCACACTACTGTGACTATGGAAAGTCTCGTGAGTCACCCTAAAATGAATATGAAAATCAGTTTCACTGTACAACGATATCCAATATTCGCTAGGCTATAGGCCTAAGTGAAGGTCTTAAGTGCCCGTTCTCTTGACGCATTCAGAGCCATTGCGATATTTTTTTAAATTAGTTTCGCCCTATATATATTGTTGGAAATACATCTGGTCGACATCATCCTCTATTCACCATATCAATTCCAATACCAATATTTATTCATCATAACAATTCCAATACATATTTCGATGCCATATTGTACGGTAACTTTTCTTAACCAATTTCGTTTTGGCGAGTGTAACCGCAAACTGTAACCAAACCCAACCCAGGTTAAAACCAGAGGGAGCGCCAAAACACGTCTCTTGAGTAGGGAGAGGTGGATGAGGGGAGGATTAGCACTAGCCACAGCGCGCGGGAAGGAATGGATACGTGGGATAGCAAACAGACGACGCGATGCGACGCGACGGCTTTGCTTCCCAGCCTGCTCGTGAGAAAACGAGAGTGCTCGTAGTCACTTGCACAGTTTCTACACGAGCCTGCTGTAGCCTATGCACTGTTCTAATTAATGTACATAAATGCAAGTGTAGTTGTGATAAATAACAAGTACCGGTAGTTCCGTGATGAACTAAATAGCCTATTTTCATATTTCCTACCTATATTAATTGCCTCAAACAACAAAATTTCAGTTTGATTGCTGCAATAGATTTGTAGATATTGAGAACCGTCTAAATATGTCGGATGGTCACCATGTTGGATTTTTATATATGTAGGCCATAGAATTATGTAATTTACTAATAGATGAATGTTATTTCGTAGGTTTATTATTCAAACTTCAATCGCATGATAAGTACACAAGAAATAAAACGATATTTTGAAATTTCGCACAGCCGCCATCTTGAGGTTATGAGAGCAATTGAAATAAATTAGATGTCAGTGGATTAAAATTTGTAGAAGCATACCGTAACAAGTTTCACTGCGCTTGGATGGAATAATCGCGAGAAATGTAGGCTAGGCTACATTTAAATATTTAAATTTCGCGTCGCCGCCATGTGCTCACCAGGTTATTAAAAAGCGAAGGAAGCTTGTAGTTTAACGTGACTGTTAATCTTGAGATTATGAGCCACGGGACCTCCTTTTTACGTGAAATCCGAACCACAGGACATGGCATTTCACTTCGAAAATCTCACATGCACTGACCGGGAATCGAACCCGGACCGCCTTGGTGAGAGGCATACAGCTAGACCGCTGATCACCAGGTTATTGAAAGTCCCATGGGTGAACGTATGTTAATAGCCTTTATCAACATACAAAATTTCAGATGTATGACAATACATTAGTAGATATTGAGAACAGTCTAAATATTTCCGGTGGTCGCCATGTTGGATTTGTATATATGAAAGCCATAGAGTTATGTAGTCTACGATTAGTTGACGATTACTGCGTTGCGTACGTTCATTACCGTATTCAAACGTTGACTTCGATCGCATGATTAGGACACAAGAAATAAAAAAATTAGTTAAAATATCGCACAGCCGCCATCTTGAGGTTATGTAAACAATTGAACTAAATTAAATGTTAGTGCATTACAATGTGTATAAACATTTGCTGTACCACGTTTCACTGCGCTCGAATGGTTAAATCGCGAGAAAAGTCTTTTAAAATGTTTCAACTTCGCTTGGCCGCCATGTTCGTTTTGTCTTAACAGGTTTTTGAAAGTCACATAGGTGAACTTTTATTAGTAGTATCCTCTATAATCGTACAGAATTTCAGGGTGATGTCTGTGATAGTTTCGGAGATACAGAATGCCGGTGAAATATTTCGCACAGATGCCATGTTGGATTGGTGGGACGAAATAAAATTTGAAGGGCATGATCGGGGTTGGACGAAAATAGTACTATGTCCTCACTGAGTTTCATTGAAATCGCTCCAGCCATTGAGGTTTCATTGGGGGGGGGGGGGGGGCATGGACGCATATGCATACACACACACACACACACAAGGACAAAAGGTGATCTCATAAGCCTTTTTTTTTTCATAAATGAAACTACCCTAAAAAGCGATAAAACGAAAACGACAAAATTGCGACGATAGATAGCTGCAATAGGTCGACATTTTTAATATTCTTATACTGGATTGATCATTAATTCGTAAGCTAAATAGAGCAATGAGAGGACATTTACAAACATTTAAAGCCGAGTATTTTATAGGTAACCAAGGCACTGGGTCTTTCCTCGGCCAGCGCTTCGCAATATAGTCGCCCACAGCAGATTTGTGCATGCAATTTCCCCGCAGTTGGGAGCTCTACTTCGCATGAGTGAACCGGCGGCAAATGCTTACGTGTTTAGGGTTGGTCGAGAAACACCCTGTACTTGCTTCCAGCCCCCTTCAATCTTCAATTGATTTGTTATGGAGCAGCAGGTACCAATATGGAATATCTTGTCTGAAATTAAGAACAAGAAAAACTCCTTGTGATCCAAAGACTACAATAAATAAGTTTTCATCATAGGTACTCCATTTCATGCAGTTTTTCTGTGAATTTGAAATGGCTGATGGTCAATAGTGCTATGGGGAATAATTCACATTACAATAAACATTAATATATTTTATATTTTAAATTAACCTGGGGCTCTCCAATGGCAGTGCCGCGGCCATGTCACTATGACTCACCGTCACATTTATAGCATGTGTCGATTACAACAGCGCGCCGTGAAGTCGTGTATGTTGTCATAGCATTGGTTACATTCCCAGCTGGCAAGACACCTTAGTTCAGAGAGTTAAGACTTGTGGTGAAGTACTGTAGCCTGTCTCGTATCCCATGATGAAAATGAAAATCCACAGCCTGTTTCCAGTCGACCGACCGGGTCAGGGGATGGAATGAATGAATCTAGCGGCGAGGATATGAAGTGTGCCGGCTGCCGAAGCCTGTCGCACTCCTCTGAGGTAGTGATTAAATAAATGACAGATGAAATGAAATGATAGTGGAGAGTGTTGCTGGAATGAAATTTCTGACAGGGAAAACCGGAGTACCCGGAGAAAAACCTGTCTGCCTCCGCTTTGTCCAACACAAATCTCACATGGAGTGGCCGGGATTTGAACCACGGACCCAGCGGTGTGAGACCGGCGTTCTGCCGCCTAAGCCACGGAGGCTTTCGTATCCCATGATATGATTATTAAGTACAGGCCGGACGTTTGTTTTAGACGATTGCCCTTGACCTTGAAGCCTGCGGGTGAGCCTGTACACAGTCACTCTCTCACCCTATCGCTTCACATTTGTCACCACCGATCTGATGTAATGGAATACCAGACTTGAGGAAATGGCGACACCGACTTGCAGACAGTACAGTCAACGTCGAAGTATTGTGTGACGCGGAAATACACGTTACGTATTTACGAACAGAACGTCATTATATTTGCCAATGACTGTACTTCAGTAGGAGTGTGAGACAGCTTTGTCAATCATCGGACCGCTTGGGGCAGCTGATAACAACACAGATACTGCAGTAACTCGCCTCCAGGCTTCTATTAAGATTTTTCACTCGTCTAAAACAAACGTCCGGCCTGTACGTTAAAAAGTGTAAATGAGTTAAACTAGTTGGGCGCTATGCTTCTGGCAGCGCCAGGGCCTTGCTCGACAGGCGGCTAGCCACAGTGGCCCGTCCATTACGTAGCGACGGCAAAGCCCCGTTCTATTATTATAGAGTCCTGCGCCGATAAACAAAAGGTATCCGCACCCGCCCCGCATCCGCACGTTTGTTATCCGAATCCGCCGACATTACAATACTATTTCCAATTTAAGCAACACATTTAGACATTTGAAGAGAAAGTCGTTCCCCTAGGCTATGTATGCCATGCGCTATGTTTAAATTGAATGTTATACAGCCCTTTTTCAGTTCGGAGTGTTAATTAACTATGCTTAATGACATAATTTGAATGAGATTAGCTTAAATCATTATCTTACATTTGTCATGAAAGTAACATAACGGAAAAGAAAATTATGTCACAGACATCAGGGTCCTAGTAATGATATGCAACAAGTTCAGATTGTATTCTAAAAGCTATCCGCAAATTTACTCAAAATATTACCCGCATCTAAATGGATAACTCAATTATGAAGTGTTATTCCTATTAAAGATAACTAATTAATGGCGAGTTATTCATTATATGCTTTCTGACAAGGTAAAAGAAAAAAGGTATATTCGAACCACTTGCAAATGTACGAAACAGTTCAGAGTGCTGCCATATTGCGCGCAGCCAACTTCACACAATCCGCTGAACGCGTGAAAGCCGCAGCATAAGAGACTAGAAGCCTAATTTGATAAGCAACAAGGACATATATGCCATATTTTAAACATTAATAACTCCAAAATAATGCAAAAACGAATCGGGCAACCTCCCGGTTGACACCGCTCAATTGTCAGCCCCATGAAGAAGAACTGAGAAGAGGCCTTAGAAGTGGTTTTCAGTTATTTCCCCGAATCTACTGTATTCCAGGAAAATGCTGAGATGGTACCTAATTTAATATCACGGCCTATACTACCTTCAATTACAAACAAACAATTTTATAGACACCTCAGACAGATTCTACACGCACATTTATAAATGGCTGATGACCACGATGTCGTACGTCCTGAATGAAACAACGGTTCATTCTTTCTCTTAACCCCTTGTCGTCAGTAGGGGCACCCAGACATAAAAACCATTGCCACGTAGGAACTCATCAAATCATCACATTCCCCACCCCGCAGGAATGGGAATTATAAGGGGTGTTAATAATGATAATATTGACTTGAATGTTCAGATACACATGGTCCTTTTTACCGGTCTAACAACATAGCAGCGCAGAATTATAGAAACAAAACCCGCAATTATTACCTAATGGCACATGCGCACGTAACGAGTTTTGTATGCGGGAGAGTCCATGTGTTGCAGCATGATTGAGAGGGGAGGAACGTTCACTCCTCTCGTTGCTACGGAAATGTTCACATCGGCACCCACTGTAAATGTATTGCACGTTAGTGTCTTCAAGGAGCACAGCAGCAGTGACCCCCTCCACAACCTTACTTCTCCTCCTTTACCCTCTTCGCCCAGGGTTCGCGCAGGCACAAATTCCTAACAGATTGAGTCACTTTCAATTGTTTTCGTACTGGGGAATCAGCATGTTTCCATTCCATAGAGTTATATGTTGCCTGCCGCCCGGAGCGTGGCGAATCACTATGGTTCACACGGCCCTCTTGGAAGAATGCACACCATCTGGAGTCCATACAGTCGTCCCCATACACGCCCTGTAAATATCACTCGATTTATGCCCTTTGGCCCACAAATATATCGAACTACACTTCACTGCTCCTCACAAGTTGACGACAGTAACATGTGCGCCATGTTTATTTCGTAGTTCAGGCTTCCCTTGCTCGAGCTGCACATGAACATAACGAATAGAATATAAAGTGTGATCTCTTCTCCCTCAATAGCATGTAATGAATACGGATCGGGTTGGCACTCGCCGCTACGCAGCGCTACAGTCGACTTGAGATTGTTGATTTCCGCATATGTTTATGTGCGATATATTAAGTATTTAATCGGTCGGAGTATTTTGGTGGTGTTCTGTGCAAACGTTTATGGATATACAAGTGCTTACACTATTACTTCATAGTATTAATACCTGAAATGCTATTGTAGGAAGCATTAACTGAAACGGAATTTAATTTCTTGTCGTGTGTTGACGTTATCTTTGTGTGTTAATTTTATTGTTATTTAATGTAAGTAAACAGCAGTTTAGCCCTTACATTTTCATGAGTGCTTAATGTGAGTAGTGAAGATGCCTTGCTCTTTTGTACCAGGATGCAGATCTAGCTATGGGGACTGTAAAGAGGTCAAACGGTTTTTCAAACCTCCTAAAGATAAGGAACGTTTTATCAAGTGCAAAGGGGCCATACCAGGGAAGGATAGGGAACTTACTGAAAAGTCCTACATCTGTGATGCTCACTTTTCAGAAGATTTAATTGTTAAATTTTACAAATTTGTGATAGAAGGGAAGGATGTATTACTTCTCCCAAGAACCAACTAGCAATTGAAAGACTATTCTGTTCCACATATATTTCCTAATTTGCCTAAGTATTTGTCCAGTATGGTGTAAATAAAAATGCTCTTGATGCCATTAAAGACTACTTCTGTGAAGAAAGGGATGAGAATAAAAGACAATGAGTTAAAAAACATATGTACCGTAATGCTGAAGGAGGCGTGATCAGTTTTAGACAATAGCCTACTCTATGAAGGAGTCATGACTGCCTTCTATGTCTGTTTAATGTTAAGTTCTTCTGAAATGATGGTAGTTTACTGATTTTGGTGTTTGTGGAGTGAAATTTATGGTTATTATTGAATTTTATAGTAATCTACGGTAAAGTTGAAAGTTGCGTTCGCACGGCTTTTTAGCCTATTTTCAATTTTGAAAAAATAGGCTTATGAGATCACCTTTTGTCCGTGTGTGTGTGCGTGTGTGTGTGTGTGTGTGAGGCGTGTGTGTGTCCCCCCCCCTAATAAAATCTAAACGGCTGGAGCGATATCAATGAAACTCGGAAAGTTCATAGCACTATTCCCGGCGACCTCAACCGTGCCCTTCAAATTTTGTTACGTCTCACCAATCCAACATGGCGGCTGTGCGAAATATTTCACTAGCATTCAGTATCTCCGAAACTATTACCGATATCGCCCTGAAATTGTGTACGGTGATAAAGGGCACTACTAGAAGTTCACCTATGAGACTTTCAAAAACCTGGTGACTACAAAAACAACATGGCGGTCAAGCGAAGTTGAGACTTTTAAATAGACTTTTCTCGCGATTTAACTATCCAAACGTAATGAAACTTGGTGCAGCAAATGTTTATACAAATTGTAATGCACTGGAGTCTCATTTAGTTCAATTGTTTGCAAAACCTCAAAATGGCGGCTGTGCGAAATATTTCACTGCCATTCTATATCTCCGAAACTATTACAGATATCACCCTGAAATTTTGTACGGTGATAAAGGGTACTGATACAAGTTAACCTATGTATATTTCATAAACCTGTAAAGTACAAAACGAACATGGCGACCAAGCGAATTTGAAATATTTTAATAGACTTTTCTCGTGATTTAACTCTCTGAGCGCAGTGAAATGTGGTACACTAAATGATTTTGCAGACTGTAATGCACTGCTATCTAATTTAATTCAATTGTTTACATAACCTCAAGATGGCGGCTGTGCGAAATTTTAAAAATAAGTTTTTATTTCTTGTGTCGTAATCATGCGATCGAAGTGAAAGTTTGAATAATGAACCTAGGCAATAATTGTCATTGAATGGTACATAACTCTATGGCCTATGCATATAACAATCCTAAATGGCGAGCTTCCGAAATATTTAGACGGTTCTCAATATCTATGAATCTTTTACAGCAACCAAACTGATTTTTTTAATGTTCATCGAGACTATGAACATATGTTCACCTATAGGACTTTCAGTAACCTGGTGAGCACAAATCCAACATGGCGGCGACGCGAAGTATTAATATTTAAATGGACGTTTCTCGCGAATAAACTATCCGAGAGCCGTGAAACGTTGCACGTTAAATGCTTATACAAATGTTGATCCACTGGCATCTAATTTATTTGAATTGTTTGCATAATCACAAGATGGCTGCTGTGCGTAATTTTAAAATCTCGTTTTTACTTCTTGTGTTCTAATCATGCAATTGAATTTGAATACCACGCGTACACAATAATATTAATGTAATAGTACAAAAATAAAAATCCAACCTGGCGACAATCTGAAATATTTAGATGGTTTTCAATATCTACGAATCTGTTAGAGCAATTAAACTGAAATTTTGTATGTTGATAGTGGCAATTAACATGAGTAGGATATATGAAAATAGGCTGTATAGTTATTCACGGAACTACTTGTTTTTTCTGTGTTGCAAGTCTGTTAAGGGAATGTAAAATGTGTAACAATGTGAAGAAATCCTTTCTGATAGCGAGGTTATTATTTTCAATTTACCGACAGCTGGCAAAACTAATTGCATTTTGAACTTGCTCTCTGTCTTCGCTTATTGTCGAAACTGGACTATTACAGGAGACGACTTATTAAATTATAATTGGGCACAGTAAAGTAAGTGGAGATGTCGAACTTATTAGTGCCTATGAGGATATCTTGCGGTGTTTTAATATGTAATACAGGTCGCAAGGTTTTAAGTCTCGTAAGCACCAATTCTAACTTACATCACAGATCGGAGCCAGCGCTGCGCTGCGGCGGACCAGGCGTACTAGGCCAGTGATATCACTTCTTATTCTATTCGTTATGACATGAAAATAAAATACCCTCTGTAGCGCAAACTTCAAACTATATCATCATTAAATTTCAAGATTTCAGCTGCAATAACACGGGAGAGAAATATTGTATTGTGCGTTACTTTCGGTTCTGCCCTCGTATGAACTGGATTGCATGGGATCAAGGTTTCTCTGTAAGGCTAGGTACTCATTTCTTCAAGTTTTCTCCCTGTCACTCGAGGCATGGAAAGGCTAGAAGCAAAGGTCAACTTCTCGCCTGTTATGCGAAACTTGGAATAAAACTAGCTTCGTATAATGTCTGCATTCCTTCTCTTGTGAATGTTGCAGACCAGCCAGAGTGAAAATGATGATGATAATTGTTTTAAGGGGCTCCTAATGGTTTGGGTGACAATGACAACATGCTGATGGAATGAAAACTGGAACTACTGGCTTACAACTACCTTACGTACTGTACTAAAAGAGGAGAGGGATAAAAATAAAGGCATAAGGGAAATAAGAGACAGGAAAAAGAAATTCCCTCAACCCTCGAAGAATGAGGATTGATGGACTCGGAAAGAAGTAGAGCCATGTGAGGCAGATATAAGGGAAAGAGGTGAGGGTCCACCCCAATGTCAATTGAAAACACGATGTTCAGTAAAGAACATATACCGGTAGCCTACTTTCTCCTCAATGTATAGTTATATATAACTCATTGAGTTTATCAAGGAGTATACTTGAATGCTCGAGTAGTCAACATCAAGTGTTGTAAACAATCCTTCCCATTTACTAAGTTTCGTTGTAATTCCGCTTTTGCATCAAGTGGAAATTAATTGAAACATTAAAAAAGTACACCCATCCACCATCTTGAATGTATGGTATCATTAATCTTCTGCCTTCTGCAGAGAAAGCATTTTATGTGACACTATATATTTGCTGCGTTTCGTCTTTGTAACTGTAATAAACAGTGGATTGTTGAATTAATGTCTTACATATTCAAGATGGCCGCTACGTGCTATATGCAGTGTGATAATCTTATGATTAATTCAAGCGAGGTATCTTATCTGTTTTTCCCCTCTTTCAAAATTGCGCAATTGAATCGTGAGTTATTAATTTTGAAGTTTTAACCCTGGAGCAGGCGCGTGACATTTTGTTACAAGTTTGGTCGCGTGGGGGACAAGTGTCACCCAAATTACTTGCGACATTTCTGAGCAAAATATACTTGCTTTTAGAATAATCCCCGATAATGAGATTTAATGGACATCAATAAAGATATTTGTGACAACCCAATTACTTGAAACTTCCTATTCACAAAATAATTACATAATTTGACAATTATTGTTCGCAAACTTTTGTTTTTTTAGACCGTCTGTCTTCAAATTGGGATGTTAGTCCGTACTCTACTCTTTGATAATATACTCTATAAAAACTGTTCTTTATAATTAACTAACAACCCGCCCCGGCTTCGCCCAGTATCTTAAACGATTTACCCAGCGTAAGCTTAAAAGGCGCACGGACGGCAGGTCCCAGACACAATTCAGAAAAGCAGAGGTGAATAGCGAAACTCCAAACACATACACTCTTATCTGAAGTCTAAGCTCAACACGATTCGACAGTTTGATGTTGACCGAAGCTGGGGTGATAGGCTCACTAGCTCGTAAACTCTCTCCGAAGCTATTGATTTAAATTTCCATTGAATGGAGATTCTTGGAAGAAATGAAAACGTAAAAACACTTATAGTGGGCGATGTATTAAAGATAGAGATATGCTGTCGCGGACTTTTTTGTATCTATATAGCTATTTTTAACGGTTTACCCAGCGTAAGCATAAAAGGCGCACAGACGGCAGGTTTTTCTTCGACTCGATTCACTGAAATCGTTACTGCTCTGCTTCCTTTGGCCATAAATAAATGTTTTCTACAGAAACCTTCCTCGAGAAATCCTTTACAGAATGGTGAAAAGCGCATCAAAATCCATTCAGTAGATCGACCCTCAAATGCCAACTGATTGCGCCAGGACTCGATCCTATACCTCTGGGCACAGCAAGCGAGAACGTTACCGCTGAGCCACGCAGCCAATTGAGAGAGAAGACGTTGGAGAATCCCACCGTCTGGAACCCATTTCCTTCCAAGTTTCAGCATTCTTCGATACACAGTATCTTTGTAATTCGCGTGTCCTGTGTCGTCTTGTCTCCGCGCCAGGAGAAATCAGCTGGGTTTGAACTGTCGACGCCTTCCCGTGTACTGAATACCGCGCATTCGGAAAACATCAAGTCAGTCACTACCAGCTTCACTCATTCACGTCTTCTTTTCTTCTTTATTTTTGTACTGTAGTCTACAAATGAGAAAAGCGGAAAGAGGCTTTCAGTGATACACTACATACTTGTACATGGACGAGCAAGCACAATGTGCGAGGTAGGTATTTTTTAACTGACAGTAGATATATAGGTCAGGAATAGACAGACCGCGCACGCCGAAACTCCGCTGCGTGTTCCACTGCCTTCTCCTGGCGCGTAGACAATACAAGTGTTCATTACCACGTATCAGAGCAAATAATTTCTCTGTGTCGTCTGACATATTGACACTAGTCTGCCACAGACATATTAAAATACAGTAGTAAAACATTACAAATACGTCTGCCCGCGTTCTGTTGCCCAGAATGGTGCAATACTGCACAAAACAGTACACGTGGGTAGTAGGGGTCCTGCGTAGTTACAATCCCGCTAAGAGTTCAGCCGGTGGCTGAATAGAGTGCGGGTTTTGTAGTGGCTGGAGAGGCAGCCGGCCCGGATCCTGTTTAACTTACTCTTTATCCTTGGCGCCAAAGTGAAGAGAGATCGTTACATCATTAGTGTATTGAAATATTATGAGGTCCGCCTCATTGCGCAGTGACTAGCATTCTCGGCTGTCACCGCGGTGGCTCGGGTTCAATTCCCGGCTCCGCCAAGAAATTTAATTCTGGTCTGAGGACTGGAACGGGACCGTAAACTTAACCCCGTGAGGCAAACTGAGAAGAGGTGGGTTCGATTCCTATCTCAGCCATCCTGGAAGTGGTTTTCCATGGTTTACTACTTCTACTCCAGGCAAATGCCAGGATGGTACCGACTTAAGGACACGGCCACTTTCTACCCAAATTCTAACTCAATTACAAATACAAACACCAGTACATACGTCACATACAAATACTACACACCCCCAAATACACGGGGCTATATGGCCATGACGTCGCAAAGCCACTATGCAACGAGGCGGACTATCCGTATTGAAAGCGATGACAGTAAATAGAAGGAATTCCAAAACGAAAACAATTTACAATACAATAAATATTTGACTTAAAATGGCCAATATCAAGCAAATGTTTCCCAATTCCCAACCCAGTTCCATAAGGTATTTGTATGTTCCTTGATTTTTACTCCAAAATATCACAGAAACAATCACACAAATTTGGGCCTAATTTTTGCAATATGTTCCGGGGGACGACCTCCTGGTCCCCCTCTAACCAGCCATCACACAATTTTGGCTTAAATCCGCTCCTGCTCCAAGGTGTCCTATTTACAGTACAAGTCCGTGCCAGTCCCTAACAGTATCTTCAAGTAAGCCATGTCTTCCAACTGCATACCCAATTTCCTTCGTTGCCATTCAACCCTTTCATGTCTTTTTCAGTTCCATGATAAGGTTGGAGTCAATAAGGGCATCCCGTCGTAAAAGCTACAGGCAACACACGAACTCACCTCACTTCATTCTAAACTCAGTAGATTGAGTTGTAAACCTAATGCAGATAGAAAATAAAATGGAACAAAATACGGTAGATTAAAAAAATAAAAATACCTTCATTTATCGAACAGAGTTGCTCCCAAAACTCGGACGTCCACATCTCTGTGGTTGCAAATTCTTCTTACTTATAAAACAACACAGTTGACACAGATTGTTATTAAACCGGGACGCGCTAATTAACACATCTTGACAAAACAAACCCGAACATCCAAATCAAAACATTGTTATGACGCACATGGAAACACACGCACGGGGGGAAGACCCAAAACACTGGCAAAAAGGTTCCAATGCCCGAGAAAAATACATGCTGCAGAACACGTGGACGAGGCAGGTCGGTGTGAAGTGCGCGGGCTGAGTCTTGTGCAGTGTTGCCGCTACAAGCAGGCTGTCCAACCAACTCTGCTGAACAAGCACATCTGGCCAAACAACTGGACCTAAGTCTGCATTTTTCAGCGCCTAGATACGCTCTAGCATTTATCCAACGACCAACAGAAGGTTAACGACATTCCCAGTCTCTCGCTCCGTCTGTTGAGATGCAAGTCAATTGGCTTCTAACTGGCCGGAATTAGCCAGTTCGAATCTCAACTGGTGTAGTTTAAGATTTTTTTTGAAGTATCATAATATGACTGCATATTAAATGACTGGGTTCAATTATCCGCCGGGTTCGATTTCCGGCTCCGTCAGGTACTGTATTTTAGAAACTGACGTGAGGGCTGGAACGGGGTGCACTCAGCCTCGTGAGGACAATTGAGTAGCTGTCTGACAGTGAGGCAGCGCCCAGGTCACGGACACCAAGATTAATGGCCGAGGGGACCCAACGTGCTGACCACGCGTCACCCTACAATCTTTAGGCGAAATGGCCGGGCAGCGGTCGCTTGGTATATAGGCCTAGGCCCTTCATGGGCTATAACGCCGCGGTTTTTGTTTGTCTGTTCAATTATTCCCCTCCACAATGAATGCTTGATAGTTCACATTGGGAGGGAGAGGGTAAGCTTACGCCTCGTGGTGTAGTGGTTAGCAGTGTTAGCTGCCACCCCGGAGACCGAGGTTTGATTCCAGGCTCTGTCAGGAAATTTAAATTCTGGTTTGAAGTACTGCAACGTATCGTTGACATACACCCGCCCCGTGGTGATGGGGTAGCGCAACTGCCTTGCACCAGGAGACCCCTAGGTTCGATTCCTGGCTCCGTTAGGGATTTTAGAAACTGACGTGAGGGCTGGAACGGGGTGCACTCAGCCTCGTGAGGACAATTGAGTAGCTGTCTGACAGTGAGGCAGCGCCCAGGTCACGGACACCAAGATTAATGGCCGAGGGGACCCAACGTGCTGACCACGCGTCACCCTACAATCTTTAGGCGAAATGGCCGGGCAGCGGTCGCTTGGTATATAGGCCTAGGCCCTTCATGGGCTATAACGCCGCGGTTTTTGTTTGTCTGTTCAATTATTCCCCTCCACAATGAATGCTTGATAGTTCACATTGGGAGGGAGAGGGTAAGCTTACGCCTCGTGGTGTAGTGGTTAGCAGTGTTAGCTGCCACCCCGGAGACCGAGGTTTGATTCCAGGCTCTGTCAGGAAATTTAAATTCTGGTTTGAAGTACTGCAACGTATCGTTGACATACACCCGCCCCGTGGTGATGGGGTAGCGCAACTGCCTTGCACCAGGAGACCCCTAGGTTCGATTCCTGGCTCCGTTAGGGATTTTAGAAACTGACGTGAGGGCTGGAACGGGGTGCACTCAGCCTCGTGAGGACAAATGAGTAGCTCACGGAGACCACGATTAACGGCCGAGGGGACCCGACACGCTGACCACACATCACCCCACAATCTGCAGGCCTGAGCAGCGGTCGCTTGGTAGGCTTAGGCCCTTCATGGGCTGTAGCGCCACGGGGTTTGTGTTTGTTTTATTGTTGACATACAAAGCACCCAAGTGGTGTAGTTTGAAGACTTTCACAACGAGTTTACTTTACTTGTGAGGGCTAGGACTTCTTAATCATCAGCCCCGTATATTTGGATGCATGTTAGTGTAGTCTGTGTTTCTGTAGTGACTCCAGTTCTGTGTGTGCAGTAGTAATTATAAGGGTCAGGTTTTTGGGTAGGTGCCCCGGTGCTTGAAATAAGGCACCATTCCATTTGCTAGTGCGGGTGTGCAAAAATAGTGTGGGGGGAACCCTATTCGGGATGGCTTCTGTTAGCGCCACGATTCGAAACACCCATCTCCGAACGTACTGCAGATCCCGCATTGCAGGTGTGAGTCTTACCGCGCAAGACATCGCCACAGGGTAAGAAGGGAAATAGTAATAATATTAATACAGGGAAACCCCTCAAATCCGAATCCCGGGTAATCCGAAAGAGTTTTTTCGACAGTTTTAAGTTTGAAAAACACACACAAAAAGAGAAATTATTTATTTAGTCATAACTAGGGCCCGGATGTTGATGACATGTCATCTTTTTACTGAGCTGTCTAAAAGAATGCTGAACTTCAGCTGAAGTACATAGAAACTCCGGACGGGCCACCCCGTCTTCAAATATGTCATTTTTAATTTGCATTTTTTTGTGCTATTTTTCCATTTTAAGAGCATTTTCTTAAGTTTGGTAGATTTTTTGGTCTTATTTTAGAGAAATCGGCCTTTTAGGGTCATCCTTTTCCAATTTAGTTATGTCACAGCTTTATATGAAAGAGTTACGTCTCTCAGAGTTAAGAAGTAAATAGTAGCTGATACAAGATGAAATGAAAATCCACAGCCTGCTTCCAGTCGACTGACCGGGTCAGGAATGGAATGAATGAAGCCCCCATCTAGCGGCGAGGATATAAACTGTGCCGGCTGCCGAAACCTGTCACACTCCCCTGGGGCAATGATTGAATGAATGACAGATGAAATGAAATGATAGTGGAGAGTGTTGCTGGAATGAAATCTTGACAGGGAAAACCGGAGTACCCGGAGAAAAACCTGTCTGCCTCCGTTTTGTCCAGCACAAATCTCACATGGAGTGGCCGGGATTTGATCCACGGACCCAGCGGTGAGAGGCCGGCGTGCTGCCGCCTAAGCCACGGAGGCTTGCAGTAGCTGATACAAGATAATTTAAAATATTGAAATATTTATTCTATTTCCTTAATCAAGCGGTTGGAGACCAGTCTGAGCAACAATCGTGGCGAAATTGCTGCGGGTATTGCATCAAAACCGCAGATAATTTACATTTGACAACATCAGAATGACATTGGTAGTGCAGTGCAACTCAGTGAACATAAACCTTTTGTTAAGTGCTAGAAATATATTTTGATTGACCTTTCAGTTTGAGCCTAAGATGTATTTTTTTAAAATATTGGTGAGTTAATTGTTATAAGATCATTTTCTCCATTCTATAGTGCATTTTTCGAATTTTTAGGTAATTAATTACTGTCATTTTTGAAAATGTTAAGTGCATTTTTTAAACTTTTTTACGGCATCAACATCCGGGCCCTAGTCATAACTAAAGACCGGATAGTTAAAGCCCTGCGCGATGCGGATTTCCGAGGATAAACCCGCGGATATCCGCAACATTTTTCGCCATGCGGATATACTTTGCATGGCTGTGCGGATAGCGGATAAGCTGCGGATAATATTTGGAGTAAATTTGCGGATAGTTTTTAGAATACAATCCGAACTTGTTCAATATCATGGGGAAAGTTGCGTAATTGTGCGCAGCGGGTAATCGTGCGCACCTATGTTTTTCGAGTTGGTAGTACAACTAACAATTCAGTTCACTGCTACCCTAAAGCTGTCATCGTACCTATCAGATAGGGACAGTCAGCATGATGCCAGTCGCTAAGTGATAACCGGAGGCTTGGATGAAGAAACTTAACACGTTGCATGTTATTTTCTGCAGCCAGCAAATAAGAATAAGCCTACAGTTGTGATTCAATTATTAAAAATTAAATGTAGTTTTAAATGCCAGTGTGTACAGTGGTTTTGCATATATTTTTTTTCTTCAATATAATAGATTAGTTTACCGGGATGCAGTGAGTTACGTTTTAAAAGCAGCGTGGGGTATGGTGCGCAGATCATATATGATACAGTACAAGTACTACAAATAGACTAAAAATACAATGCGACATTAATGGCAACATATTTCGTGTTTGTTCTCCAGATGCCAAGAAATTATACGCGGAAAACGGAGAAAAAATCCAACCCAGCAGAAAATGTGCAGAAATCTCGACGTGCAATTAGGGATAATGGGAGGAAAATAAGGGAAGTGGGGAAAAGTTTCAACATTCCCCAGTCAATCCTACCAAAGCAGTTGCTGCAAAATTGTCTTGCTCCACCTCGTCTAGTCCGTATAGCTGTTTTACCAACGAAATGGAGTCATAATTATCCGAATACCTTTTGACATTGCCAAAATTATTTTATGGCTTAACGCCCACAAAGCTTGCCAGACGGTTCAAGTTCAAGTTTGCAGAGGAGAATAAGATTCCCCATAATTTCCATAAAGTTAAAAGTCTAGCAGGGAAATATTGGTTGTATGAGTTCTGGAAGAGATATCCTGCATTAACGTTGAGACAACCTGAAGGAACAAGCCTAAATTGGATTGCCTCCTTCAATGCTGTCGAAACGAAGTTATTTTATTCTAATATCCAAAACTGCAGAATTTTAGTATCATTGCATTGTTATGCTATTATAAAATGCATTTGAATATTCTAATATTAATGCTCAGTGCAAGTTTCAGCCAATTCACATTATTATGGCTTTCCAACACTCATCCCATGCGCACAATTTCCCAACCCATGCGCATCATTACCCTGCAGGGTGGGTAATCGTGCGCAAATGCATATTTGCGAGATTTCAAATTATAGTTCACCAAATTTATTTTTGAATTAAATTTGTTTCTGCACATCGAATATAGAGTTACTAAGGCTCCCTTATTCATAACTGCAGTTGTGTTATCTATTATTTCATCATCACAAGACCGATTCTGGCTTAAGTGCGCACAATTCCCCAACTCTCCCTTATTAGGGCCCGGATATTTATGACATGTTATCATATTTTTCCGTTATGGTTTTTCATGACAAATGTAAGATGATGATTTATGCTAATTTCATTCAAATTATGTCATTAAGGATACTCAACACTCCGAACTGAAAAGGGTTGCAATTCTGGCTGTGTAACATTCATTTTAGACATAGCACATGTCATACTGTACAGTACAGAGCCTAAGGGTTCGACTTGCTGCTCAAATGTCTAAGAGATAAAGTAAAGCAACACAATGAAAATATTATTGTAATGCCAGTAGATTCGGATAACAAACGTGTGGGTAAAAGTCGCCTGGATGCGGGGCGGATGCGGATAAAAGTCGTGCGGATGCGGGGCGGTTGCGGATAACAGTCGTGCGGATGCGGGGCGGATGCGGATGAAAGTCGTGCGGATGCGGGGCGGATGCGGATGACAGTCGTGCGGATGCGGGGCGGATGCGGATGACAGTCGTGCGGATGCGGGGCGGATGCGGATAACGTTTTGTCTATCCGCGCAGGGCTCTACGGATAGTTACCGGTATGTGTTGAAATATTTTTTTATTTAACTAAATATTTTCTATTTATTTACATATGTTTGGCATTTTTATAAATAAATACATATTCTTGCGTATTTATTCATAAGTACATTTATTTCCTATACAGAGTGTTCGTATAAGGGAAAGAGGATTGAGAATCATGCAATGGAAAGGGAGGAGGAAATTGATGAGGATGCAATAGGAGATTTAATATTGAGATCAGAATTTGACAGAGCATTGGGGGACTTAAGCAGGAACAAAGCACCAGGTATAGATGATATACCGATTGAGTTGATAAGCTGCATAGGAGATGAAGGTCTGATCAGGTTATTTCACTTCGTGTGTAGGATTTATGAGACAGGTGAGGTACACCCTGATTTCAAGAAGAATGTTATTATCCCTATACCAAAGAAAGTGGGAGCTGACAGATGTTATGATTACCGTACAATCAGCTCGATTACTCATGCTTCAAAGATCCCGTCTAGAATAATTTACAAGAGGATGGAAAGCCAGATAGAAACGGAGTTGGATGAAGACCAGTTTGGTTTCAGGAGAAATGTAGGAACAAGGGAAGCTGTACTAAGTCTTAGGCTGATTTTGGAAGGTAGAATAAGGAAAAATAAGAGAACGTTCATGGCATTTGTAGACTTATAAAAGGCTTTTGATAACGTTGATTGGACTAAATTGTTTGACATTTTGAAATCGATTGGAATAAAGTACAGGGATTGGAGGCTGATCTACTATCTATACAGAAACCAGACAGCAGTCATTCGAGCTGAAGGACATGAGAGAGAAGCTGGTGTTCAGAAAGGTGTAAGGCAAGGCTGCAACCTATCACCCATACTTTTCAATCTTTACATTGAACAAACAAGGAAATTGGAGAAAAATTTAAAGTGGGTGTGAAGATTCAAGGAGAAATAATTTCAACTGTGAGATTTGCTGGTGACATCGACATCTTGGCCGACACGCCGAAGGATTTGAATGAGTTTTTGAATGGTATGGACTCCGTCTTGAGGAAGAAATTCATGATGAAAATTAATAAATGTAAAACAAAAATACTGGAATGCAGCCGAAATAAATCAGAAACCTCTAGAGACATCAAATTGGCAGGTGAAAAGCTGAAGGAAGTAGGAGACTTTTGTTACTTACGAAACAAAATAACCAGTGATGGACGAAGCAAAGAGGATATAAAAAGTAGGTTGGCTCAGGCAAGGAAAGCCTTTCTACAGAAAAGGAATCTGTTGACATCGAATATAGATTTAGGTATTAGGAAGTCATTTTTGAAAAACTTTGTCTGAAGCGTGGCGCTCTATGGAAGTGAAACTTGGACTATTGGTGCAGCAGAAAAGAGGAGAATTGAAGCATTTGAAATGTGGTGTTACAGGAGAATGATGAAGATCAGATGGGTAGATAGGGTGACAAACGAAGAGATATTAAGACGAGTGGGAGAGGAGAGACGTTTCTGGCGACTGCTAATGAAGAGAAGAGATAGGTTGGTAGGACACATACTAAGACACCCAGGAATAGCAAGCTTAGTTATGGAAGGAAGGGTTGAGGACAAGAACTGTAGGGGTAGACCAAGGTTAGAATATGTTGAACAGATTGCTTCGGATGTAGGGTGTGGTAGATATGTAGAGATGAAACGATTAGCTCAAGACAGGGAGGCATGGTTTGCTGCATCAAACCAGTCAAAAGACTGAAGACTCAAACAACAACATACTCCTTAGATGATTGCTGCGCATATTTTCGACCCTTGTCAATTCCAGTAACTTGCTTCTCTATTTCATGAAATTTCATGAATGCATCCTAGTCTGTGTATTGTAGTAGTATTTCAAGACAGGAATTTCCCGGTCATTAAGGGGGTCTGGAATCAACAGTCTCACTTAGCTTCCAATAGTCCTTACCTTGACAGGAACATTAACTTGAAATTACAGTGGTCTGCGAAACTGAGTAGGCCTATTGACAGAGTGCTATGAAAGCTTTTGAAATGAGCTTTTCTTCTGCTCTTTAGAATGAAATTCGAAAACAGCACATACATGATTTCGTATCGCCTATCCTTAGTAAGTATTATAGGATCCGGAAAATGAGGCAAGCCCCAGCCTATTAAGCGGGAACATTTTGTAATGTAGACAGGGTTATGTATTATTCAAGCAGCTTCACGTTTCAGCTATATTTCGACTAACTGGGAGACATAAATATCATACAAATTTAAGAACATATTTTGGAAACTTAATCACATATTTTCCACATTTAAGCACATAAATAAATACATATTTCTGAAAAGTTAAGTACATAATTATCCGGGCCCTGGTAATAACACAATTATATATTATGCACTAGCAACCCGACCCGGCTTCGCCCGGGAACAGTTATGAATGCATTAAGCTTACGTGATAAGCGCTTTTTTTTTTTCAATGTCAATGAACAACGACCAATATCCGTTTTACGTCTCGGCATGATGGGTTAAAATCACTGACTGGACTAATAATTATATTATCTTGGAGATGCATGTGCAACAAATTCTTGTCAGACGTAATTTAAGAATGGCGAGGTGCATGAAACACAAATCCCCCTTCCGTCCAATCTTAACTTGACTGTGAATTTTGCGGAACGAAAAGTTCACAGGCGAAATGAAGAAAAACCGAGTTGCACTTCCAGGGAAACTCCAAACACAACCACTCTTTTCGAAAGATTTTAACTCAACACGACTCGACAGTTTGCTGCTGGCTGTATCTTGGGCAATAAGCTCATCCGCTAGCTAAGCTGTAACTGGGGTGATAGACTCGCCCCTAGCTAGCTCGTAAACTGTCGCCTCAGTAACTGAATGGAGATTGTTGGAAGAAATGAAAACGTAAAAACACTTATAGTAGGCGATGTATTGAAGATAGAGATATGCTCTCCCGGGCTTTTTTGTAGAACTTTCCATGCTGAACAATTCTTACACTCATTGTATATAGATATTTTTAACGGTTTGCCAAACGTAGGCTTAAAAAGCGCACGGACGCCAGGATTTTTTCGACTTTTTGTCTGGAATCGTTACTGCTTGGCTTCCTTTGATCATAAATAAGTTAAATTATTTTCTACAGAAACCTTCCACGAGGTATCTTTTACAGAATGGTGAAGCCCGCATCAAAATCCATGCAGTGGTACTCGAGATTACCCGTGACATCCAAGAATCGCGGACTTTGTTTTATACTAAGTAGAGATGATACGCCAATCAGTATAATTTAATATAATATAATCCCCCTTCCGTCCAATCTTAAATTGACTGTGAATTTTGCGGAACGAAAAGTTCACAGGCGAAATGAGAGTTGCACTTCCAGGGAATGGCGAGGTGAATGAAACTCAAATCCCCCTTCCGTCCAATCTTAACTTGACCGTGTTTCACAGGCGAAATGAAGAAAACCCGAGTTGCACTTCCAGGGAAACTCCAAACAACACCACCCTTCTCAGAAGTCATAACTCAACACGACTCAACGGTTTGCTGCTGGCTCGTATCAGACTTGACGTTACAGACAGTTAGAAACAGGGCTCCGAGTGAAAGCCGAAGTTAAACGATTGACTTCGCGTCACCACATGGTAGCTTTACGATTGGTTACGAAGTGATAAGCTTATTATCCTCTCTGTTTCAAAATAAATTATGTGATTGTGCCAGAGCTTATCTATATTTACGACACTTTACTAAATGTAAAATACTGTAGTGTAATATTCAACATATCATATTCTCAGAATACATTACATTGAAGTACCTCCATTTTCTGAAAAATGGACGTTGCCCTGTCGGTCTAGGGGTATGATTCCTGCTTTTGAGTGCGTGAGGTCCCGGATTCAAATCCCAGAAGTGCCCAGCATTTTTACTATTGTTTTATCTCTTGAAAATATTCAAAAAGTATATAAAAGAACCTTACGAACTTTTTTTTTCGTGCGAGACTTGTACTTACTGTGTACCAGTAATATAAATACATAGTTTGAGGTCAAACGCAATTTTTTATTTTAGTCGCTTTACCCTACAGGTTGGCTTTTCCCTCGGATTCTGCGGGGATCCCACCATTACCGCCACCAGGGCGGTGTCCTGGAGCTTGAAACACCTGGACGAAGGATAAAACTGGGGAGGTGGGACCAGCACCTCGCCCAGGCGGCCTCACCTGCAAAGCGAACATGGGCCTCATGAGGGATGAAAAGTGAGGGGAAGATAGGGAGGGATAGGCAAGGAAGAGGCAAGGAGGGTGGCCCCACCTCCCCAGTGGTATCCCCCAACCAGGTGTTTCAAGCTCCAGGACACTGCCCTTAAGGCGGTTATGGTGGGATCCCTCGCTGAGTCCAAGGAAGGGTAGCGGCTTTGGTGGCGTAGTTGGTACATGCTGTTCTTCTATGCCCAAGATCGCGGGTTCAAACCCGGCCGAAGCCGTCGTTAAAAATCCCTCAGTATGCCTTTCTTCGGAGGGGAAGTAAAGCCGGCAGTCCCATGTCATAGATTTATGGCATGTTAAAGAACCTTCGTTCTTTAACGAAGAACGTTCGTTGCCAGGAGCCGACTGCGGTGGCGTCTAGTAACCAAGTTCTGAACTAGTAGTTGTTGATGGTGGCGTTTGGCGGCAAAAGTAGGAACTACTTCAAAGAATCAATGTCTGCAGTCCTAACTTGAATTAAAAACAGATAACACACACTAATACAGCCATCACAATTAACACCGGTTATCAGACAGATTCTACACCCACCCAAAGTACACGGGGCTACATGACCGCGTTGTCACAGCCCCTAAACTGAGGAAGCAACCAACCAACCAACCTAAGTCCGAGGGAAAAGCCAACCTGGAGGGTAAACCGACGGGGAAAAAAGAAGCGTTTACCTCAACCTATGTATTTAAATTACCGGAAGTCTCGCCCGAAAAAAAGAACGTTCCTAAGGTTCTTTTACATACTTTTTGAATCTTTTCAAGAGATAAAAATAAAAGTAATAAAATTGCTCTTCCGGGGTTTGAACCCGGGACCTCTCGCACTCGAAGCAGGAATCATACCCCCAGACCAACAGTGCGATGAGCATTGAGCAGAAAATGGAGGTAGCCTACTTCAATGTAATGTATTCTGAGAATATGATATGTTGAATATTACACTACAGTATTTTACATTCAGTAAAGTGTCGTAAATATAGATAAGTTCTGGCACAATCACATGATTTATTTTGAAACAGAGAGGATAATAAGCTTATCACTTTGTAACCAATCGTAAAGCTACCATGTGTTGACGCGAAGTCAATCGTTTAACTTCGGCTTTCACTCGGAGCCCCGTTCCTAACTGTCTGTAACGTCAAGTCGTATCAGGGGCAATAGGTTCGCCCGCTAGCTAGGCTGTAACAGGGATGATAGACTCGCCCTAAGCTAGCTCGTAAACTGTCGCCTCAGCAGTTGAATGGACATGGTTGGAAGAAATTAAAACGTAAAAACACTTATAGTGGGCGATGTATTGAAGATAGACATATGCTCTCGCGGATTTTTTTGTAGAACTTTTCTTGTTGAAAAATTCTTACACTCATAGTATTTAGATATTTTTAACGGTTTGCCCAGCGTAAGCTTACAAAGCGCTCGGACGCCAGGTTTTTTTTCGACTTTTTTACTGAAATCGTTACTGATCGGCTTCCTTTGATCATAAATAAATTATTGTCTACAGAAATCATCCTCGAGATATCCTTTACAGAATGGTGAAACCCGCATCAAAATCCATCCAGTGGTTCTCGAGTTTACCCGTAAAATCCAAGAATCGGGGACTTTGTTTTATACTAAGTAGAGATTATAACCTTATTTTACATAATTAGTTAAAAAATCAACAAAGAAGTACGAAGTGTAAATGTGCCATTAATTCTATAGAACAGGAGAACAAGCCTGTTGGTAACCTTCAACAAGGTATATTACTGAAAATATAGTATTTATGATTGACAAACCTTTCTCGGAGTTGTTGGGAGTCGTTTCACATTCTCAATTGCTACTGCTGCATCGGAAATAATTACTTTTAACGTAAATAACGCATTATTGCTCGTGTTCATTTGAACAAGGTCGGCCATTTTACAATCACACCGGACACTACGACATACCCTCGTGACACGTTGCCAAATGAAAAATGAAATAAAAGGCAAAACCATTGGCCTGGATAAAGATTATTGATGCGTGACTTCCCCCACTGTGCGTGACAAAAACCAGGTGTATTATCTATTCGCTAACGCGTCCCGCAGGGCCGCGCTATCAATCCTCCATTGGTCTGGACGAAAATATTGGTCTATATAAAAAAAAAAAAAACCAGACCCAAAACAACTGTGAACATGGGCTAGCCCAGTAGCGTGCGTCCAGCTAAGCACTGTTGCCACAGTGAGACTTGCGGGAGTTGACACAGCTCCTTGGTATACACAGTATACACACGACCTTCCCCCTAAACACAAGGCGCTCCGAATGCCAGTGCATGTACGAGCTGGGGGACCTAATCCTACGAATATCTATCCTCACAACGGATTGCACACAATGTGGTATGAGGCAGATGATGCCACACAATCGTTATTCGTGCAAGCGAGCACCTACTGGTATAGCAGCCAGCATTCTTGGCTGTCGACCAGGAGGTCCGGGTTCGATTCCCGGCTCTGCCAAGCTATTTAATTTTAGTCTGAGGGCTGGAACAGGGTTCGCTCAATCTCGTGAGGCAAAGCTGGGAAGATGTGGGTTAGATTCCTACCTCAGTCATCCTGAAAGTGGTTTCTAATTTCTACTCCAGGCAGATGCCGGGATGGTACCTAACGTAAGGCCACGGCCACTTCCTACGCAAATCCTTCCTCAATTACAAATATACACACCAGTACAGACATCACAGTGTCACAGGTTATCAGATAAATTCCACACACACCCAAATACACGGGGTTACATGACCACGATGTCACAAAGCCCCTACAACAATCATCATCATCATCATCAACAACAACAACAACAACTCTTGCTGTCACCCATGATGTCCAGATTCGATTCACGGCTCAATCAAGACATTTAGTTCTGGTCTCAGGGTTAGAACCGGGTACTCTATGCCTCGTGAGGTAAGACTGTGAAGAGGTGAGTTTTATTCGACTCAATTTTAAAAAAGAAAACATAATTGCCGACACCACAACAACACAGGTTATCAGATTTTGTTTTCACGTACTGCTGTATTCGAAATATTCTTTAAAAGGCCGTATATCCTGAAAATTATTTTTCTTGCTTCGCTGTTCGACTGACACTCGACTTGCTACGGAACATTGTTATGAGTTCAAAACTTCAGCTCACAGCACTAACTTCTATAAGCTCCACTACTGAATTGATACAGCAATGCTGTCACTCTTAGTTATCTTCCCCAGCGAAACTAAATATTTCAACAACTAACCAATCTTCGCTCTAATTATCTCTTCCGTTCAAGAGCAGATGATATCTCCCGAACGGCTGGTCGTATCGTCATGGGGTTTGCACAGTCAGCTTCAGAATGTTTAGCTCTGTAAGATAGGTTAATCTAAAGAATTGGATAATTAATGATTTTCGTGCGCGGAGAGAAATAGGGATTTCGTACGACACAGCGGGCCCAGAGAGCACAGTTAACTAGGCAACGCCGCGCTATGCAATTGGCTGGCGCGGGTGAGCGCGTGAATCTGGCTCCTCCCTCATGTTCACAGTTGTTTTGGGCCTGGTATAGTTGGCACCGAATGCGTGGCGTTGGCATTATGGACTCCTTCACAAACATTCACAAAGATGGCCGTCATAGCAGCAATTTCAGCTATATAAGTCGTGCTCCAACGGCAGCGGACGAGTGAACATCTACACACATCAAAAAAAGTTTTGCATCACCTCGGTTCCAAGAGTTCCGGAACCTTTAAATACAAAGGGAATAGAGATCAACACAAACAACATTTCAGCTCGTTTTATTGCTCATGAGACCCACACATTGCATGTTGTACCATCATACAGCTAGACTTTCAGCATTTGTGGTCCAGATTGCAGTACACACCACTACCTCTAATACCCAGTAGCACGTCCTCTTGCATTGATGCATGCCTGTATTCGTCGTGGCATACTATCCACAAGTTCATCAAGACACTGTTGGTCCAAATTGTCCCACTCCTCAACGACAATTCGGCGTAAATCTCTCAGAGTGGTTGGTGGGTCAAGACGTCCATAAACAGCCCTTTTCAACATATCCCAGGCATGTTCGATAGGGTTCATGTCTGGCGAACATGCTGGCCACTGTAGTCGAGCGATGTCGTTATCTTGAAGGAACGCATTCACAAGATGTGCACGATGAGGTCGAGAATTGTCGTCCATGAAGACAAATGCCTCTCCAATATTCTGCCGATATGGGTGCACTATGGGTCGGAGGATGTCATTCAGGTATCGTAAAGCCGTTTCGGAGCCTTCCATGACCACCAGTGGCGTACGTCGGCCCCACATAATGCCACCCCAAAACATCAGGGAACCACCACCTTGCTGCACTCGCTGGACAGTGTGTCTAAGACGTTCAGCCTGACCAGGGTGCCTCCAAACACGTCTCCGACGATTGTCTGGTTGAAGGCATATGCGACACTCATCGGTGAAGAGAACGTGATGCCAATTCTGTGGGGTCCATTCAGCATGTTGTTGGGCCCATCTGTACCGCGCTGCATGGTGTCGGGGTTGCAAAGCTGGACCTCGCCATGGACGTCGGGAGTGAAGTTGCGCATCATGCAGCCTATTGCGCACAGTTTGAGTTGAAACACGGCGTCCTGTGGCTGAACGAAACGCATTATTCAACATGGTGGCATTGCTGTCAGGGTTCCTCCGAGCGGCAATCCGTAAGTAGCGGTCATCCACTACAGTAGTAGCCCTTGGGCGGCCTGAGCGAGGCCTGTCATCGACAGTTCCTGTATCTCTGTACCTCCTCCATGTCCGAACAACATCGCTTTGGTTCACTCTGAGACGCCTGGAAACTTCCCTTGTTGAGAGCCCTTCTTGACACAAAGTAACAATGCGGACGCGATCGAACTGCGGTATTGACCTTCTAGGCATGGTAGAACTACAGACAACATGAGCAGCGTACCTTCGTCCTGGGGGAATGACTGGAACTGATCGGCTGTCGTACCCCCTCCGTCTAATAGGCCCTGCTCATGCATGGTTGTTTACATCTTTTAGCAGTTTTAGTGACATCTATGAACAGTCAAAGAGACTGTATCTTTGATACAATATACACAGTCAACGTCTATATGCCGGAGATCTGGGAACCGAGGTGATGCAAAACTTTTTTTGATGTGTGTATTACTATATCATCCCCAGATACCATTACTACAGTTATTTTGGCCAATTTCATTACTTACAATTTTTTAAACACATGTTCTCCTGTTCTGTAGCGCCACCAATGTGCCTACATACTTATCTCATCCAGGATTGAAAAAATGAAAAGTGGGTTATTGTAATTCCTTAGGTTAATCACTTTCCAAAAACAATGAAATAACAATAGAAACACACAAAATATCACTTCATCTTTCACTTGAAAACAGTTGTCTTCAATTGTCGAAGTGACGAAAACCTTCCCGCGCAGGCAATGCGCGCCAGTGTCGCATGAACATGATATCGTTTGGCGTGGCTGCTGCGTGTTGTTCTACGAAGCGAAATGCGATACCAAGAGTAGATGCAGCTTCAGTATAAGTCACATTTTCTATCGAAGTTTCTTCTGCTTCTTCATTGTCACTAGCTACATTACCGTCATGCTGACTTTGGACCAGACTCACTATTTCATGTTCTCTGTTCGCGCCAAACAAGTATGCTCGCTCAATGTACAGTCCTATACCGTAACGAGGGCTGGTTATTATGTAATGGATATTTTTTCGGCTAATCAGAACAAATTGAAATCCGAACAGGCTACAGCCCCAATTAGTTCGGATTTGAGGGGTTTCACTGTAATAATAATAACTTTGAGATATACGCCCACGCCGAAAATATACCAAGCGTAATCCGAAAAGGAAGGATAATAGTTTACGCTCACCTTTTCAGATTGCCAGCTGAAAGTTTTTTAAATGTTTGTTATCCTACGTTAGAAGTCTCCAATCGATTCCTCCTTGGCCGATGAAGATCGATAAGGACCTATTCAAGTATGGAATTTTAGAAACAGGCACTACTTAAACACAAACTTAAACAACTCGACAGAAGCACGTAGGCTACATTCGGATGCATAAAGGAAAGCACACTCCGAAAGGATGGAAACCTGGTGGGCCTGCAAGAAGGTAAACAGTTTAGATCTTGCGGTCCTTAGTGACCCTAACGTTGGAGAGAAGAGAATGTTACGGATTTTACGTCCCATTTAAAGACTGCGTGCGGCCTTATGGCCGTTTTAACCAACGTCAATTATCTCTAATACCGGTACCCTTAATTCATCATTAAAGGTTATTTAACTTTGCACGAGCATTTCATCAAACAGAAACGCTAACAAGCAATTACGTTAAATGACCAAATCCGACCACTCAACTCTCTAAAGCATCGTTAAAGTGGAGGGAAAACAACTGAATACTACCTCACGCATCTTGCAATGGCGGAAGAATGGGTTTGTTTCATACGAACTTTCATCCTTATGAATATAATATTATGTTTATGACAATGAAATTATAAAAGATCATACATGTTACTAATACCAAGAAAGAAGAATACGGAAATAAAGAGACCAGATATCTGAAGTAGGGATTCGAACCACTTCCAGCTCTTCATAATGAACTCCGAGTTTGCAATACAACTAGTTACACATCGAAGACAACGAGAAAAGCGTATCCTATTTAGCTAAGCAAACACACACAAAACTGTATGTTCTCTTAAATCCTCTGTTCCTATCATTTTATGCTTTTGCCATGATTAAGGTCTTCTGTATTTCCCTTCCTTTGTAATTATGGTCCAGAAAATCTCAAAGAAGCATCGCAAACAACGATCAGTGTTACACGCTTCTTGACCTGTCCGCCATGTTTCTCCAGGGTGAAACCGAGTCTACGCATGCGCGAGAGCCGTAAAGCGGATTTAAGTAATTACGAACCCGAATGGCCTCATGAAATTCATCGACGATAACCGTGCATTAACTCTCGTATTTAAGTTAAATGGTAAATACTTAACTAATCGTTAGTAAAGACTTGGTGTGAACGGCCTTTAGAGACCCCGGGGTGTCGGAACTACCCTAAAAGGGATCTTTAACGGGCCAGTAAATGTCCTGACACCGGTCTCTCACATGTAAGCACCCTCAAATGTTAATTGCGTCGGGATTCGAACCTGCTACCTTGAGCAAAGAAGGTGAGAACCTACCGTTGCGTCACGCAGCCAGCCGAGAGATTTGGGAGGTGGGAGGCAGCGGAGGATGAACTACTCAAAATATTGTTGTGTAATATTGTTTTCAGTGGTCTATCACGCATCGGCGAAAATCAGCGAAAACTTTTCATGATAGGTAGTGTATAAAACAATATCTAGGGGAGGTGTTTTTTCGCAATGCGAAATGCTCATAATGGCTTGTACTCTTGTATTTTCACTTTTCAAGACCTGTTTACCACTTTTTAATGTGTTTTGAGAAAGCGGCAATTGCGAAATTGACTCAAAATGCGAAAATTATACCTAAATGCTACATAAATGCGAAATCCACGATTTTTTACAAATATAACGCTTATTAGTCTTTTTTATTGAAACTTAAAGTGAGGAGTTTGTACATCATTGAACTCTTGATGGCTTGACAACCGGTCTGGAATGTTGAAAGTAACCCCTCGTGAATCTCGTTGAACACCCGTCACTTTCATTCCCTTCGCGTAGGTCAAATCAACAAGTGCTAAGATGGTGGCACCGAAAATGTCTATAAGACAGCTATAAGATTTCATTCAGCAATGTTAATGATTCATGCACTCACCCACTGTCGTGGATATTGAAAATTATTACAAATTTTACTACATGCATTTTTATATCACTATCAACCTTTTACAAATGAGATTTTAATTTCGAATTGATGTAATTTCATTTATCTGATTTAACCTAAATAATATTTTTTTTCCTACAAAATACTATAAAATGCTAAATTACAAATATATAAAAGCAACATGATACTAAATGTTCAAATCAAAATGCTAAATGTATGATTTCAAAATGCTAAATCGTATACAAGTAGTTCCATGAAGAACTAAGCAGACTATTTTCATATATCCTACTTATGTTAATTGCCTCTATCAACCCACAAAATTTCAGTTTGATTGGTGACATATATTAGATATTGAGAACCGTCTAAATATTTCGGATGGTCGCCATGTTGGATATTTATTTAATATGTAGGCCATAGAGTTAGGGAATGTACTATTACACGAAGATCATTACGTAGGTGCTTGCCACGGTGGGTGAGTGGTTAACGTGTCGGACTACCAACCCCAAGATTGCAGATTCGCTCCTGGCCATGGTAAGTGATTTTTGAAGGCGACAAAAATCACGACACTCATGTCATACGTTGTTGGCATGTTAAAGAACCCATTTGAATTCAGTAGGCCGTGTTCAATGGCAAAATTAATCTCGGAATTTTCCGCCAACACAAAGTTCCTCCATTCTCTACTTGAAAGCGCTGTAGTGTCAAGGAGTTTAGATATCTAACCTGCTTGACTTTCATAGCGTACAAAGGAACGACGAAATTCGACATGCAAGCTACCCTCTGGGTGTCAATTAACAAAGCTTGCACCAGGCCCCCGAGGCCATACGATATTATTATTGCGTAGGTGTACTATTCAAACTTCAATCGCATGATTAGGACACAAGAAATGGAAACAAGTTTTGAAAATTTCACATAGCCACCATCTTGTGGTTATAAAAACAATTGAAATAAATTACATGTCAGTGGATTAAAATGTGTTAAACATTTACCGTACCAAGTTTCACTGCACTCGAATGGTTAAATCGCGAGAAACGTCCATTCAAATATTTAAATTTCGCGACGCCACCATGTTGGATTTTTTCTCATCAGGTTATTGAAAGTCCCATAGGTGAACTTATGTTAATAGCCTTTATCGACATAAAAATGTCAGTTTGATTGCTGTCATAGATTAGTAGATATTGAGAACCGTCTAAATATTTCGGATGGTCGCCATGTTGGATTTTTATATAATTATGTAGGCCATAGATTATAGCGTAGGTACATTATTAAAACGTTGACTTCGATCGCATGATTAGCACACTTTAAATAGAAACTTAGTTTTTAAATTTCGCACAGCCGCCATCTTGAGCTAATGAAAATATTGAACTAAATTAGATATTAGTACATTACAATGTGTATAAACATTTTCTGTACCAAGTTTCACTGCGTTCGGATGGTCTATTTAAATGTTTCAACTTCGCTTGGCCGCCATGTTCGTGTTGTACTTAACAGATTTTTCAATGTCACTAATGTAAACTTCTAGTAGTGCCCTTGATCACCGTACACAATTTCAGGGCGATATCAGTAATAGTTTCGGAGATATAGAATGCCGGTGAAATATTTCGCACAGCCGCCATGTTGGATTGGTGAGACGTAATAAAATTGCAAGGGCACGGTCGAGATCGGACAAAATAGTACTATGATCTTACTGAGTTTCATTGAAATGGCTTCAGCCGTTTAGATTTTATTAGGGGGTGGGGGACACACACACACAGGGGCAAAAGGTGATCTTATAAGCCTATTTCCTTCATAACTGAAAATAGGCTAAAATGGCAAAATGATCACCAGTCCCATGTTGATGGATGTCTTTTGTTAGTTCTGCTACTTCTAGTGTCTCCACCTGTCTGTGTGACGCTCAGGAAATCGCATCAGATTCCCAAGGTTGTGGGATCGATTATCGTTAAATGGCATTTAATGGTGCTTAATTACGAGAAACACGAGACATTAGTGTTGCATTAGCATGTTTGAAAGAAAACTCCCTTGGTAAATTCCACCTCCCTTTAAAACAGCAGCCTTAGAGATGCAGCGGCAGGGTACCGGAATTGTGTCCTGAATGGGATCACAGACAGACACTCAAAAATGGAGCAGATTGAAGTATGTTCCTATATTGCAATAGATTCGATTAATATACACAGATAATTGTTATTAATTTCAAAAATATAAACTCAATCTTCACGGCAAAATATCTCAAATAATGTCGTTTTTTTAATAACTTAACAAGACAAGATGTTCCGTAATGAATATGTAGCCTACAGTACTTTCTCTTAAATCTACGGAGATAGTTATAATTAGGCTTCGGAAGTTTAAGACGTAAAGAAGTACAAAATATGCAAGCAAATATGCCCTAAAAACTAGCTAAATATGACCTAAAACTATAAAATATGTCCTAAAAAACTATGATGTATGACATGAATTTTTGGGATAGGTACAGTATCACTAACATACAGTAAACGTCTTAAGTGCCAAAACATGATCAGCGATAACACACCAGACACATTTAATCATACAAACTGACAGAGAGCTACAGTACATTAACATTTTCAACATTCATTCAGTATCATAGCCTTGAGAAGCAGTTCTTGCTCGGTTTATTTACTACACTATTCGGAAATCCTGTTTTTGAAACTCGACGCAGATAACACGTACCATGTTAACGACGCCTCAGTTTAAACAAAAATGCTGAAATTATAACCAAATAATATGACCTTATATTACTGAAATATGAACCGGGTGAGTTGGCTGTGGTTGTTACGGCATGACTGCTGGCAGTCACTCACATCCGGGAGGCGAGAAGGTTCGAATCCCCCCGCCGGCAACCTTGAAGATGGTCTTCTGTGGTTTCCCATCTTCCTTCCAGGCAAATGCCGGGGTTGGTCCGTAACTATAGGCCACAGCCGCTACCTTCCAACTCCTCGACCTTACATGCAAACTTTCCTGCCCAGACAACACTCCACACGCGACGGTATTTGTAGCTCACCCATTGGGCGTCTGCCTCGAAGCAGCTACAAAACTGGCGAGCCGAATATGTCCTCGGATACTCCCGGCACTGAAAGCCATACGCTAAAAAAAACAAAAACTAAAATATGACCAAAACAATAAAAATGGCCGAAATATGCATTTATAGGCACATCAAATTGCTTTAAACGTGGCCGGGGACCCGTCATTCAAACTTATTTTTTCAGCTTTCGGTTAAAATGAGCTCAGAAAAAATATGACTTTTCCTTAACATCCGAACCTTAGTTATAATTCGTTGTCCTTATCGAGCGGTATAATTGAATGTTCTTGTGATAAGAGTTGAACACACGAGACTCTTCGTTTACTACTGGTCAGTTTCGTTGTAATACCATTCTTGTATCCAAAGAAATTAATTCTCACATCAGAAAAGTAATGAATGCATGGAATTGTTGACTGTAGCAAAGAAAACCTCTTATGTGAGACTGCATATTTGCTGTGTTTCGTCAATGTAACTTAACTGTAATAAGTAGTGAATTATCGATATTTATGTCTTATGTATTCACGATCGTACGAACAGCAGTAGCTAAGCTCGCTAACGAGTAGCGCTAGGCCACGTGGCCAAGCTCTCTGCGGACTCGGTATACGTGGGTTTGAGCCCCACTCAACTCCAGGAAAATGCTGGGACGGTACCTTCTGACAGGCCACGGCCGCTTCCTTCCACATCCTTGTCCAGTTTTATTCTGCTTCATTCATTTCATCTCTTATTCAACTTCTCTCATGAAGTTGGGTGGCTTCGGTGGCGCAGTTGGTAGCATTCCGAGCTTCTATGCCCAAGATCGCGGGCCAGCGGTCCCATGTGATAGATTTATGGCATGTTAAAGAACCTTCTACTAGCTACAATTGTGTGACGCTAAAATTTGTAGGTTAGATTTGATTAACGCTCAAAGTTCCAACGTTCGCAGACAGGTGCGGTTGCGTCTAGTAGCCAAGTTCGCGACTAGGTGTTGTTGACCTTAGCATTTGGTAGCAAAAGTAGGAACTACCAGAAATTGATCGTCTGCAGTCCTTACCTGAATTACAGATAACACACACTAATACAGTCATCACAATACTAAACACCGGTTATCAGTCAGATTCTACACACAAAAAAGTAGGCTACACGGGGTTACATGAACGCGTTGTCGCAGCCCGTAAACTGAGGAACCAACCAACCATCATTAAGTTGGCGTCAGGAAGGACAACCAGCCGTAAAAATCATCCACCACATAGACTTTAATCTCATCCCCGACTCCGTTGAAAAACGGGAATATTTACGATCGTGGCTGCAAACTATATGCAGTGTGATAGTCCTAAGTTACGACTAATGGTAACGACGCCTCTTATGTGATACTCATCTCTTGCAGAGTTTCGTCTTAATTGTGCAATTGGATCCTGAGTTATTGATTTTGATGTCCTAACAGTAGGCTGTCACCATCTTGAATATAAAGTATGCAGAGACTGTTCTATTGCCTTGGGCATACAAAACCCATCATGATCATTAGGGCTCGGACTTTTAGGTGCTAAAAATCGGGAAAATATTAATTTTTTTAGGTATAAAAAATACCTGGAATATGTGACAAAGAAGTAAAAATATTTAATTATAATTTAGTTTATTAATGTTGTAATGGTTTCCTTTGCCCTCACGTTGAGTGAGAAATGTAACTGTTTACCTTTGCCTAAGCTATGTTGTTTTAATGGGCGCCAAGACCTCAATGCAATGCTGAAATCTAAATTTGTATTTAACAACGTCTAGCTCTGGCAGAACACCTTCAAGACTCTATTCACTCAGATCGTGGTATGATTTGATCATTAACCCAACAAACAATTGTATCAGGAGAAGGAATTGGTCTATATCTAATGCTACCTACTGAAAGCAAAGATGGCATTGTAAAAGAAATGAATTTATTATATAAAACAAGTATAACAAAATTAATAATAATAAGTATAAAATTTAAATTGGAGCGTTGTTATTTGAATATTACCGATAGAAAATTACGTGAAAACGGAGTCTGATAAATTGATTTTACTCTTATTTCCAAGCTATGAAGTTACTGAAATATGAAATATAAAACCAAGAGAAATGAGAGATTGCGTATTTCTGCGTCATTGGCGCTTACCACTGGAAATGCCCGAAGCCTTTCCCTCGTACTGGATGATGCTGTGAGCTTCCCACAGTCTCCTGGACGTCGTCATCTCGTCGATGTTTGATGATATACTCGTAGATTAGATAATTCTATGGTCCGTACCTCGGACCCAAACACTCGTATAACCACACTGGTTAAGTTTTACTAAAGTTAGTCCTCCACTCCATGGAACATCGGAGCGACTCCCGCGTGAACCATACTTGGCAAGTTCAACACAGATAGTCACTAACTCCCCTGAACATCGGAGCGACACGCACTTGCAACCACACTCCGCAAGTTCTACACAGATAGTTCACGTTCCACGGCGCGTCGAACGATATATTCACCCGTTGGCTCCCCCACCACGGTACCGTCTTCCAGCTTACGTGGTCCCCATTGATTGGCTGAGCACGCCGCGCTATCTTCCCCTTCTCTGGGTCATTACACTCGGCGGGAGGGTTCCGTTCCAACAATTCGCCTTTCCTGGACGATGCGAGCCCGCTTGCGTAATACTTTCCGACAAGATTAAGCGTGTACTTGAAATCCCAGTGAGTCACGTCTCTCGATATACCCTAACTGACAAAACTCCGTAAAATTCCGTAATCAGATAATTTTCTATGATATCGTCGTTCGTAATAATTTGCTTGATAGCGTTTTCTAAGACATAGAAAACCTATCTGTATGCTTATAATTTTTATAAAATGCTCCGAAAATATCTTAATAATAATTATAATAAATTAATAATAATAATAAATTAACATGAAAAATTCTCTTGGCTGAACAATTTGCCGCGTAAATAAATATAGAATGGCTTCCTACTGACTTATGCCAGTTGCATAAAAAAACCTCGAAAAACACGTTACAATGTGAATATAAACAATATGCAGTACTCACGAATGCAATTTATGCTGTGTCTCACTGACTGCTGAAGCATTACAATACACAACGAGATACATCTTCAGGTTGTCCATCGCAAATGACCGACGTTTATCGCAAAACACTTCTTCTGAAGGTGCGAAAATGCGGCAATATGCCTGTAGCCTTTGACGTGTTGTGTAACTTGAGATCGCTGTTCAGCCTTGATTGCTTTCCTACATGGTTGGCAGAACATAACGCCTCCATCAGAAGTAAAATGATCTTTAAATTCTGCAACAGACGATAACTTGTAGTTGTTTTTACTTTAGGCAAGTTTAGAATAACACAGTTGCAAGCTGACATACGCTCTGCATGAAGATTAGATAGCTCACAGGTTCTTCCCCGTAGAAGTAACACAGAACAAATATGCAATAAACTGAAAGATTTTAATAAATGCAAATATTATGTCTTTTTATGTGCTAATAAGTTAAAAGCAGAAATTTATGTATTTATAAAAAATGCTTAAAATATGTATTTACATAAAAAATATCTATTTACCTAAAAATCCGAGCCCTAATCATCATCATCATATATATTATTTCAGTAGTATAGATCCCTCCTGCGGCGCTCACAAGCGACCGATCATGAAAAATGAGCATTCAAATGAAAGCGAATATACATTACCAGTGACGCATTGCACTCTAATTCCATAAATATCTATAATTTCTTTAAATAATGACTTAAAAAAACTGTACGAAGTGTGCGATTTGCAAATGCTGTTGCTGAAGGTAGATCCGTTCCACAGTTGCTGTCCACTTCACATTTTGGCCGCTGTGACGCCTGTTTCATGTCATTTTAACACTCTGAGGTCTTTCCATTATCATTTTGCATGGATTTCAGAAACAGCAATTCAAAGGAATGAGTACTCAAATCGTATAATTTCATAAATATCGAATAACCGGTGAGTGTTACGGCTAAGCTGTCAATCAATGGACTCAGCACACAAATGGCATTAGCAGTGACGAATTGCATTCTAATTTCATAAATATCAATTTTTGTAAGAAGTGTGCGATTTGCAAATAATGTTACTGTAGGAAAACACGCAACATCATTGCTGCTGTTCAGTTCGCATTTTGGCCGCAAGGACGCCTGAAACGTAAATAGTGTCTTATAATCATTTGGTTCAAATAAAAAGATAACAGCCTTTCTCCTTAAGTCTCTTATTATATATTCAGGGGCCGATAACCTAGATCTTAGGCCCCTTAAAACAACAATTATCATCATCATCATCTCTTATTATAAACCTACTGGGGAAAGTGTGGCTTATGAACATGCGAGATTTCTCGCACGGGTCCGCTAGTATAATTTAATGTCACAACACATCCTCCCCTTATCCGCATCCGCACGACTGTTATCCGAATCTACTGGCATTACAGTAATAATTTCAATCTAGTAAAATATTAAAGCAACACATTTAGTTCTGAGGAGAAAATCATTTCCTTAGGCTATATATATCAAGTTCTATGTTTAAAATGAATGTTATACAGCCAGAATTGCAACCCTTTTCAGTGAAGAGTATTAATTGTGCTTAATGACATAATTTGAATGAGATTAGCGTACATCATCATCATTTTACATTTGTCATGAAAAAGAAAAACATAACGAAAAATTAAACCGTCATAAACATCCGGGTCTTAGTAATGTTATTCTACAAGTTCGGATTGTATTCTAAAAACTATCCGCAAATATATTCCAAACATTATCCGCAGCTTATCTGCTATCCGCACAGCCATGCAAACTATGTCCGCATGGCGAAAAATGTTGCGGATATCCGCGGGTTGTGACAACTCACACATTATAGTTTCCTATAACTGTCAATTCTACATTTCTTGTCTGTACGTAACTGCACTGATTATATCGACGGAAACTCCAGAGGGTCCAGGTGTGCATAACTGTCAGTCAACTCTTCAGGAGAGGTTGCTTACCCCCACTCTATTCCCAAACCCATTAGCGCATACTGACTGGACTCGCTGGGTTTATGACAATTAGCGGAATTCAACCATCCTACCCCCGGCATCTGCCGGGAGGGAGCGTGGGAAAACTCGAGCTAAAACCACACCTAGGATAGCCGTTGTTAGTGCCGGGATCGAACCTGCGATCTCCGGACTTGCTGCAGCTGCCCTCGCGGTCCATGATGCATGATTAAACGAGCACGGCCTCGCCCCCGAACTGTAAAACGGTACTTTTTTTGTTCAATCTGCTATAAAATTTTAACGAGATACAATGCAAATATTTACTCTATATCGTTAAACGACAAATAAAACAAGGAAAATTTTGGTGTAGGTTGTTCTTATATAAGACTAAGGGTAAATGTTTTATTGACCTCTAAACTCGAGTATCTATACTTATTTCCCCGACTAGTAGTCCCTTCTCCGACCTAAATTTCTAGGTACTCGTATTTAGCGGTTTAATTTCACAGGTGCAGGTAGAAGTCCTGCAGCCTACTTAGGACCTGCCACGCCACGGATTATAAACACCCGCAGAGAGGATGTAATCGGGCAATGAGGAGAAAGTCAAATGTTTCCTTACTTGTTCCGAAGTATTGTTGGAAAGAATTTGATAGAGCACCAGACCGGAAATCAAGTCCCATGTTCGAGTCCTGGATATGCCCGATATTTTTAGCCTATTTTCATATTATATAAAAAAAAAGGCTCATGAGATCACCTTTTGTCCGTGTGTGTGTATGTGTGTCAATGTATGTGTATCTCCCCTAATAACTTCTAAACGGCTGGAGCGATTTGAATGAAACTCGGTAAGGTCATATTACTATTTTGGCCGACCCCGACCACGCCATTCAATTTTATAACGTCTCACCAATCCAACATGGCGGCTGTGCGAAATATTTCACCCGCATTCTCTATCTCCGAAACTATTGCTGATTTCACCCTAAAATTTTGTACAGTGATAAAGGGCACTCCTAGAAGTTCGCCTATGAGACTTTCAAAAACCTGTTGACTACAAAACGAACATGGCGGTTAAGCGAAGTTGAAACTTTTAAATAGACTTTTCTCGCGATTTAACCATCCAAACGCAATGAAACTTGGTACAGCAAGTTTATGCACATTGTAATGCATTGGCATCTAATTTAGTTCAATTGTTTACATAATGTCAAGATAGCGGTTGTGCGAAATATTTCACCGGCATTCTATATTTCCGAAAGTATTACTGATATCACCCTGAAATTTTGTACGATGATTAAGGGCACTACTAGAAGGTCACCTATGAGACTTTCGAAAATCTGTTAACTACAAAACGAACATGGCGACCAAGCGAAATGTATACATTTAAATATACTTTTTCACGATTTAACCATCCAAACGCAATGAAACTTGGTACAGCAAATGTTTTAAACACATTGTAATGCACTGGCACCTAAGTTAGTTCAATTGTCTGCATAAACTCAAGGTGGCAGACGTGCGAAATATTTCACCCGCATTCTATATCTCCAAAACTATTACTGATATCACCCTGAAATTTTGTACGATGATTAAGGGCACTACTAGAAGGTCACCTATGAGACTTTCGAAAATCTGTTAACTACAAAACGAACATGGCGGCCAAGCGAAATGTATACATTTAAATAGACTTTTCTCGCGATTTAACCATCCAAACGCAATGAAACTTTGTACAGCAAATGTTTATACACATTGTAATGCACTGGCATCTAATTTAGTTTAATTGTTCACATAACCTCAAGATGGTGGCTGTGCGCAGTTTTAAAATTAAGTTTTTATTTCTTGTATATTAATCATGCGATCGAAGTGAACGTTTGAATGATATTGAAATGGACGTTTGTTAACCATCCGAGCGCAGTAAAACTTGGTACGGTAAATGCATATACAAATTTTAATCCACTGGCATCTAATTTATTTCAATTGCTTTCATAACCACAAGATGGCAGCTGTGCGAATTTTTTTAATGTTTTTATTTATTTATATCTTGTGTCCTAATCATGCGATTGAAGTATGAATACTACACCTATACAATAATCTTCATGTAATAGTACATAACTCTGAAGTCCTACAAATATAAAAGTCCAACATGGCGACCATCCCACATATTTAGCCGGTTCTCAATATCTACGAATCTATTACAGCAACCAAACTGAAATTTTGTATGTTGATAGAGGCAATCAACATAAAATAGGATATATGAAAATAGGCTGTATAGTTCTTCACGGAACTACTTGTTATTCTCAGGTTAACACCTTAATGGTTTGTACCTCATGAATGACTGGAGAACCTCATTTGGTTAAATTGAAAGCATTTCTTCAGTACAGCTTCATGGGTTGTTGTTGCTGTTGTTGATTCTTTCTACGACATCGTTGTCGTGTAGCCCCGTATGCTTGGATGTGTATAGAAATTTGTCCAATAACCTGCGTCACTGTGATGTCTGTACTACTGTCAACCAAAGTATTATGTGCACTCGCGTTTGAAGGTTGTTTGTGAAGTAACCAATAGACCTACATAAAATCCAATAACATCATCATTTTCGTCGTTCTATTGTACGTTAGCTCATGTAGGTTTGGAATTTTTAATTTATATTTTAATATTTTTTGTCGCAGTTGGAGCACAAAAAGTGCACGTTTTTAAGCGTGTTTCAACCATGCGTCACATTTAAGAATTATTATCTCAAAAACCCGTCATCAGATCGAATCCAAATTTTAACACAATATACATTGAATGCTGTATAACTGGTTTATTAATTTCAAAATTTTGCGTGTCCAAGAAAAAAGAGTTGTAATCATTTTTGTAAGGTAACTTTTTCTCGGCTCGGGGTGGTTGGAAAATGTAGTTCTTGGTCGCGATGCAATCCTTATACATCAAAAAGTTATGCTGTATGACTGTGAAATACGTAAATTAACTCATTTATTTTATATCGGTTTGTATTTGTAGGCGGAAATAACACATCGTTCACCAGCTACCCGCTCCGGGAAAAGCTGTACAGCGTTGCCGAAATGGAGCCCATCATGGCGTGCCACGCTCGGAAGTGATGGGCTCCATCACAGCAACGCTGTACAACTTTTCCCGGAGCGGCTAGCTGGTGAACGATGTGTTATTTCCGCCTACAAATACAAACCGATATGAAATAAGTGAGTTAATTTACGTATTTCCTAGTAGTGGTTTCCATACTTATATTTCGGACAAATGCTGGGATGACTTCCATGTTCCGGCCCATAAAACAACATATATGCGAAAATTTCAATATGAAGCCAAATTTTCCCTAGTAGGTAAGCTAATTCAGAAGCAAATATAATCCTGGAGGAAGCGGGGGGCGGCAAGGTGGGGTCGTGCTCCCCCACCCCTCCTGGATTTCCGAGAATGTTGATATTCGATTGTTCATTTTCACACCAGTTTAATTTCTTTAATATGACGTAATATGTGCCCCCCGGTAAACACGGCAAGCTAAGTCGGCGTTGACTGGCACTGAACGCAGGCGCATACACGGTGCAGTCGGTGGTTGGCGCGCACTTTTTACCAAACAAGTTCAATAATGTGTACTTACAGTGCTCATAGTCGATGCTGAAAATGTCCTACCCCTCTTGTAACATAATCTTCTGATGAAAGAATGGACAATAATCCAATCTAATTTTTGTTTTGTAAGAACACAACGTTGTATGTTAACTTTTTTTCATTATTTACGAAGCCTGTTTTCTTAAATCGTTTAGCGAGCCTCCTAATTGTACTAACATTAGGAACAGGACTTCCTGAAAACTTGATTCGAAATTTTCGTCTTGTTGCTGAACAAGACTTTCAGTTTTTCATATACGAATTATGGATATAGGCCTAAACACGTTCGAGCAGTGTGAATTGGTGTCTAGGCATGACCAACGATCACAGTAATCACAATACTCACTAAACGTGCAACACTAACGTCTTTTGCTTTGCAGATACACGTCGATATGAATGACAAAAGACTTGTGAACCAACACCCGGCCAGCCAAATGACGCCATGGTTTGCCGCGATTACCGGGGCGCACAGCGATAATGACCCTGTATTTACATTTAAAAACAAATGTTTCTAATGATGTCATAGACTAGACCAGCAATGGAAACATAGCTCCAAATTTTCAGATGGTTATGCCTAGTGTTAATTACCGTATCTTTCCCAATCAGTATCCCGAGTGGCTACTACTTTTGCCACCTCACTTCGGCAGTGGCGATATGAATGCACGTTCTGGAGATATTTTTTAGACATTGCAACACCGCTAGTGGATCATAACCCTTAAAATACGGTATTCTATGTTAACTAGTAAAACACTGGTCCTGTAAGGTCATGATTACAATATTAGATCATTTACTGTATTCAGGCCCGTATTTACAGGGGGACAAACTGGGCGGTATTTTTTAGGGGCGGCAGAATTCATGAAAAACTGTACAAAACCGCTTGGGCATTAAATGTCAAGTTATTACCCTCAAAATGTTTATTTTTAAGATGTGCAATAGTACGATGGCTCATTTGTTGATAACAAAGCGATTATTGCTACGAATGAACAGCAATCTACCATTGTTGTTGTAGATTCTTACCATGTAATGTTCAATCTACGCTACTTATAATACAGTGGTTAATTTGTTATCCCCCCTCCCTCCCGCCCCTCTTGTCCTGCGAGCACCCTGCATATTTTCCTGTTGGCTAAACCATTGTTTCTCACGTCATGTAGGCTAAAGAAAAGAACTGTACTGTGAACTAACTCTATAAAGAGTTCATGTTCCGTTTACTACAGCGATGGCCTCCCTATAGGTAGAGCCCTGCGCGGATAAACAAAACGTTATCCGCATCCACCCCTCATCCGCACAACTGTTACCCGCTTCCGCACGACTTTTCCCGCATTCACACGTTTGTTATCCAAATCTACTGGCGTTACAATAATATTTTTAATTAGATAAAGCATAAATATTACTGCCGGTCCCGTGGTGTTGGAGTAGCGCGCCTGCCTCTCACCCGGAGGCCCCGGGTTCGATCCCCGGCTCCGTCAGGGATTTTAAAACTGACGTGAGGGTTGGAACGGGGTGCACTCAGCCTCGTGAGGACAATTGAGTAGCTGTCTGACAGTGAGACAGCGCACCGATCACGAATACCAAGATTAACGGCCGAGGGGACCCGACGCGCTGATCACGCGTCACCCCAATATCTGCAGGCCAAATGGCTGGGCAGCGGTCGCTTTGTCGGCCTTAGCCCGTCATGGGCTGTATAGTGCCAGGGGGGATAGGTGGTTGATAAATATTACTAAAGGAACATACAGTATTTAGACATTTGAGGAAAACATTGTTCCCCTAGGCTGGTGTATTCTTTGGAATACACGATCAGGCAGAGTTAGCTTTCGCTGCTCCTTGCTTAAACCATTTATTTAATTTCTTTCCTTGCAGACACCAACAGTGATCTATTTGTATTTCTCTTCTCTTGTACTGGTATTTATGTTTCCCTTGAGTCTGTTCTAGATATATATCTTCCATGGACAACCTAGCGGCATCTGGCAGCTAACCTCTGAAGTTCCTCAATATCTCCATGCTCAAGAGGACTTCCTTACCAACCAAACCACCAGGTTTCGTCGTTGTCGCCAGCTAACATCTCCATGAACACCGCTCTAAGAAGAATTTTATGATCTGTACAATAATTTAATTGCTCTTATGTTGTTTACCCTGATGCATCCTCTTTTATCTCTTACCCCCACCCTTTCTTCTCCTTGGTCCCTTCGTGCGTGGTTGAGCATCTCTCACTTCTGCGTCAGACGTCAACCATACAGTTGGGGCTCTCTCACGAGCTTGTCCCCTGTGCTCTAGAGACATTTTAAATCAGACGCCATGTCTGTCTTTTAATCAACGGTTACAAGGAACTATCGCCTACTCTACAAAAATGAGCTAGGTACAAACTTCAATGTTTTTCAACGCATTTTAATTGTTTTAAAAGGGCAAAGTGCTTTTAATACAATTTTATAGGCCGTGTGAAAAATTGCAAACTGTTGTGCAATAACCGTCTTCAAGATTTTTTTTTTTCTTGTCATGCTTTAACTATCTAAGCTGGCTTTATAAAGTGAAACCCAGTACTTCTTGTACCAAATGATTGGGATTACCTTTCCCCTACGAGGGATTTAATTCAAACTTCCCACTGTCTATAAAAACTTAGCTTTTTCCTCCGTGGGACCTCTCTTGCCCATTTAACCGTCATCATGGTTCTGGAACATTCCACATGAACCGATATTTCTACAAGTAAAGCAATCTAGTATTTTTCACTCAAATTGGGAATGTTTTTCCTCACTGAAGAATTAACGTCACATTTACTGTTGTTTAAAACCAAATGCCTTCCACCGTGGGAATCGTGCCTCATCATTCAACCGCAACCTATAAATTTTTCAAAGCAATAAACTTGTTCAAGCTAAAATTTAACTAGTGATCTCCACAACTACAATAACTTTTCGTTTCAGAAACTTTCTGTGCTGCAATAGTGAACTTTTCCTATTCATCAATAGACATCAGTGCAAAACAGTGCCCGTTCAACTATCTTCCGCGCCGCGTTCGGTTGTGAAAATAAATTTGGCCAGGACGTTTTCCTAAACCTCGTATTTTCCTTCTCCCAAATACCATTACTAACATAACTTAAATTAAAATTTTCATCTATCTAAAATACTATGAGGCTTCGCTTGCGATCAAGCGCCCTCCCAAACTTGTTCAAATTAACATCGTAATTACTGTTTCAAATAGCGGCAATTTCCGCTTATAATATTTTTTTTCTTTTCCTGTTACAATCAGGAATTCAATATACTTTTTACAGCCTTTTCGATTTCCATAAAGGGATTCTAAAAGTGCCTACATTGTACCTGATTTAATTATCAAAGTCATAATTGCGTTATAATTGTAGTTATAAAAGTTAAAGTTCTTAATCTTAAGCACACATTTTAAAACCTTTGTATAGGTTTAGTGCTTTAGCAAGTTCGAAACTTGTATTTGAAAATTGTAAACTTATTATTATTAGGTCTGAGACCTTGGCATTTTACAATTAACCGTTGTTTTGAACTCAAATTAAGTCTTAACTTATGCATTGTTAATTTTCTAAAGTTTATATTTATTGTTAATAAACTCTCTATTATTGTTTGCTCCATCTCTCTCACTAGAATCAAAGTTAGGCAGAACCCTCTTTACCCTGATTCTTCCTTTAAGCTCAAGATATATTTACGAAAAAATGTAATTTCGAAATCGACAATGTTCGTACTACTTGTTGCATTTAACTTAAAACTTCAAAGAACAACATTTTCAAAGTTTCTCGTAGCTGTCATAGCTAATTCTAACAAGCCAGTAAGGCAAATATAGCTAGTTCTGCAAGCTTCCTATTTGTCGAGATTCTCTCTCTGACTTATAGTTTGTTTTCAAAGGTCAGGTTTTTCCTCTGTCCTAAACTTTTAGTCGGCACTCTGCTGGGTAAAAGCTTGGTTGGTTGGTTGGTTCCTTAGTTTAGGGGCTGCGACAACGCGGTCATGTAGCCCCGTGTACTTTGGGTGTGTGTAGAATTTGTCTGATAACCGGTGTTAATTGTGATGACTGTATTAGTGTGTGTATCTGTTTTTTTAATTCAAGTAGGGACTGTAACTTTGAATTTTCAAATAGTTCCTACTTTTGCCGCCAAACGCCACCGTCAACGACTACTAGGCCTAGTTCAGAACTAGCTACTAGACGCCACCGCAGTCGGCTCTTGGCAACGAACGTAGCAACCTAAGAGCGTTGTTTACATTCTTAACCTATCCAATTTAGTTTCACACAGGTGTAATTAGTGGAAAGATCTTTAACATGCCATAAATCTATGACATGGGACCGCCGGCTTTACTTCCCCTCCGAAGGAAGGCATACTGAGGGATTTTTAACGCTCTTAAAAAATCCGACGGCTTCGGCCGGGTTTGAACCCGCTATCTTGGGCATAGAAGCTCAGCATGCTACCAACTACGCCACCGAAGCCGCGGGTAAAAGCTTAACCTTTCTTAAGTGCAACAATTGGTATTCTTATAAAAGTTGTCAAGGAAACCAGTAAAATTATTACAAACGGCATTAATACTGATTTACCGCTTCCCTCTCTGGGAGCACTCGCTCGTTTGCCGGGGATCCAACAGTGCCCAGAAGTAAAATTATTACCCCACATTCAAATCCTTCTAACATTCTTGAATACATTATAAATCCTAATCTCTCTAAAGGGAAAGTCAGTACTTTTTTTTTCTTTCGCGGCTCACGTTGCCTTGCCAGAGTGTCACCCGTCCCCATAGTACCGGAATACCGGCTCGAGAGGGAAAGTGCATTCACCGAGCGCTTGCAGGTACATAGCCTTAAGTCACGCTGCGCTCCTCGCCTGCCCGAAACAGGCCCCCGCTGGAGTTAGGTTCCTCATAGACTTGGCACTGCTTAATCCTTCTTTAACTTGCTTAAATTTAGTGTTGGATTATAATCCTGTTTACCAATCCTTTTCTCTCCTATCATCATCCCTTAGGTAGTGTTAACCCTAAGCTATAACCTACCCTAGGCTATGTAGGCCTATGTCATGTGCTATGTTTAAAATGAATGTTATACAGGCAGAATTGCAACCCTTTCCTGTTCGGAGTGTTAATTATGCTTAACGACATTATTTAAATGAGATTAGCTTAAATCACCATCTTACATTTGTCATGAAAAAAAAAAAAAAAAAGAAACATAACGGACAAATATGATCCGGGTCCTAATAATGATATTAAACAAGTTCGGATTGTATTCTAAAAACTATCCGCAACATTTCTCCAAATATTATCCGCAGCTTATCCGCTATGCGCACAGGCATGCAAACATTATCCGCATGGCGAAAAATATTGCGGGTATTGGCGGGTTTATCTGCGGATATCCGCATCCGCGCATGGCTTTACTTATAGGTCGTGCCGTGGACAGGTCGCAATGACTCACTGCCAGATTTATAGCATGCACCGATTACTACAGCGGGTAAGCTCTGGATGCTGTCATAGTATTTAATACATGCATAGCTGTGATAATTAAGACTTGCTGTGAGATACTGTAGCATACCTCGTATCCCATGAACATGGTTAGGTATAGAACAAAACATCGAATTTTCCTAGTGGAAACTTTTTTCTCAAGAAGAAGTCGTTCAGTAAATGTGTTCGTAAGTTTCAGCGCCGTGCGAATTTTACTTGTGCGTGAATCTCAAACAAACGCTATAGAGAGGGTCTCCAGAACTAAATAACTGCACTGATATGAAATATCAGTGAGGATGAATTACAGCGAGTGTACCAAAACTTTCTACGTTGGTGCAATGTGGACAGCATTTCCAGCAACTAATCTGAAATTCATGTAATGATGATTATTAAATAGTTAAAACGTGTAAATGTGTTAAACTAGTTGGGCGCTACGCTTCTGCTTGATACGCTGCAATACACAGTCCCCGTTATATAGGGGGTACCTCGCTGTAGAATTACAACGGAAGTCAGGTAAAATATGATCGTCAGTCTATTTTAGCGGAGTGTGTACACACTAAAGTGATAAAGCTAATACGTGACTTTCTCTTGCATACTAAAAGGCCACTAACACCCCACCTTATCGGCATTATCAAGAGTCCGCTCCTCCGTTCGTCAGCAGTCTACTGCCGAACGCAGTTTTCAGTGAGACGTCGAGAGCAAGCATCCTGGCTGGACCACGGCCTGCAAGCCCGGACGACTTGAACATAGCTATAACTATTTAATGATTGCAGATTATTATTATTATTATTATTAATTAAATCGTTACATATATATAGACAGTTTGGTAAATTCAGAAAGACTACAAGTTTTATGAATTTCCTTACAATTCCTATTTATTGGTTTAACCTGTAAATTTACTATTATTAAATTATATTGTCACAATATGATAAAGACAGGTTGAAATAGGATATGAAATTCATACAGAGCAGGAAGAGCAATCACATGCCACTAAAAGGTGCAACCTTGTGTGTGGCATGGATATCATTGATTACTATTTAAACTTCCGGAGTACCCGGAGAAAAACCTGTCTGTCTCCGTTTTGTCCAGCACAGATCTCACATGGAGTGACCGGGATTTGAACCACGGACCCAGCGGTGAGAAGCCGGCGTGCTGCCGCCTAAGCCACGGAGGCTTACGATGAACAAAAGAACAAAGAATAATTTAAAAAGTTTCTTGCGAAAAGTGATAGAAATTTAAGAGTGAAATGTGTGGATCCTTTCTCCGTCTATTACGAAAGAGACAAATAAAGACATGCTTTGAAGGCTAAAAGATTATGCAGAATGATTCCACGAAGAAGTCATACCAAGCCGTAAAGTAATATTGCATTTGTTTTGCTCATGAATTATGTTTATACTAATATATAGTTTCAAACTCATTACTGAAGGAAGCGTCGGAAAACCACTCTATGTTCCGCCTACAGGCATAGGTAGTGAAGAAGGTTATGACGTAACTTACAAACAACAAATTAAATGCAGAATTATGCCTGTTTGACCGTCAATGTGATCTCACCAATCTTACCACTACTGCTTAGTCAGCTATGTGTTGATATTACAAAATTATTGTAAGTTATTCGTTCATGATTTGCATTATGTTGTTTAATTTAAAAAAAAAACGAGCCTTACAGTAGTCGCATATGATGTGTAACATCTGACATAGAAGAAACCTCACGTGAAATTGTTGATACACCGGTATTTTATAGTATTATTGGCACAAATATTAATCTATTGTAAAAGGGAGTGTCTCCCACAAATCCAACCCCTCGTCCTCGTCGTGGGAGATGGGCAACGTAATGAAGTAGGGGATTGCCTGTAGGGGTGAAGTACAGTGGGGACTTTGTGTGCCTCAAGACCGCTATGGTAGCTGTGAAGGCCCTACAGGAACCCTGAAGAAATTACGGCTAACGGGGCTCTGGTGAAACAACTGCTGCCTTGTAGTTTGGAGTTGGTTCTTCAAAGGCTAAGGGAAGAAACCCTGACAGAAAATCAGCCTGGTGCCTCAGGCCTAAGGTGGCAGTCCCTCCAAGGCACTCGGAGGCAGTGGGTTAATCACTCGCTCCTCTTAAATAAACTGATTACTGAAACTGAAGCGAAATTACAAAACCGGACGGATAACCTGATGACGACTTTTGGCATGAAAAGGATTACGAAAATCGGTTTCTGGAATGTGAGGACCTTGATGGAGAAAACCAGACTGAAACAAGTGACACGGGAGATGAAGAACTATGGGCTGGATATCCTAGGATTGAGTGAGGTGAGGTGGCCAGGATTTGGTGAAATACAGACAACAGATGGAATTACATTTCTCTATTCTGGGGGCGATGAGGAAGAACACAGGGATGGAGTGGGGTTGCTGCTCAACAGAAATGCAAAGAGGAGCCTTATGGAGTGGAAGCCAATTTCTAGCAGGCTCATGTTTGCTAGGTTCAAGACAAAGATCAGGAATGTGATCATCATCCAATGCTATGCGCCTACAGAACCATCGGAGCCAGAGAAGAAGGAAGAATTCTACCAAATGCTGCGAAATGCCACACGACAAACAAGTAAGAAGGACATTCTCATTGTTATGGGAGACTTCAACGCGAAGGTGGGATCAAACAATGAGGGGTTGGAGCAGATCATGGGTAAACATGGCCTTGGTGAGATGAATAACAATGGGGAGAAATTTACGGAATATTGCGCCAGTCAGGATTTGGTGATGGGTGGCACGGTGTTTCCTCATAGGCGGTGCCACAAGGTCACCTGGGTGTCTCCTGATCAAGTCACAGAAAATCAAATTGATCACATCGCGGTGAGCAGGAGGCTCAGAAGAAGCTTGGAAGATGTTAGGAACAAGAGAGGAGCGGATGTCGGTAGTGACCATCATCTTATGGTTGCCAACTTCCGCATGAAGATCGTGGCAGTCCGCCGAAAGTTTATCACTCGGCACAACAAGTTTGATGTGGGCAAGCTTAAGAACCAGCAGAGATTGGACCAATTTAAACTGGAGCTCAGAAATAAATTCCAGGTGTTGGACTCCGAGACAGAGAAGGATGTAGAGACTGTGTGGAGCGAGGTAAAGAATATATTTGTGGAGACCAGTGAGATGCAGCTCGGGTACAAGAACTACCTGCGGAAAGAATGGATATCCGATCAGACCTGGGACAAGATAAATTATAGAAAGGAGATTAAGGCTAAGCTCAACACCTGCAAGACTAGGCAGCAGAAGGCTCTCACACAAGCAGAGTATTCAACAGCAAACAGGGAGGTAAAGAGGAGTGTGCGGAAGGATCATAGGAGGTGGATTGATGAACACGCGGTGAAAGCAGAAGAAGCGGCAAGAAGGGGGGACGTTAAGGAGCTCTATGGCATCACAAAGATGCTTTCGAAGAAAGGTTTTAATAAAACTAGGCCTGTGAAGAGCAAGACGGGCGAGATCCTCACGACGTGTGAACAGCAGCTGACTAGATGGAGAGAACACTTTGCGGAGGTTCTTAATAGAGATAGAGGACCAGAAAGTAAGCAGCGAGGAGGAGATGAAGAGGAAGCAGAAAGTGACCCGGACATCAGCCTCGACTCCCCAACTCGGGGCGAAATACGGACAGCATTGAAGCAGATAAAGTGCGGGAAGGCACCAGGTCTGGATAATATCCCAGCGGAAGTATTGAAAGCAGACCTGGATATCACGATCAATCTGCTGCACCCGCTGTTGGAGAAGATCTGGAAGGAGGAGAAAATACCAACCGACTGGAAGAAGGGGTTGATCGTCAAGTTACCGAAGAAAGGGGACACCACAAACTGTAATAACTGGAGGGGAATCACCTTGCTGTCCATTCCAAGCAAAGTACTGGCGAGAGTCATCCTGAATCGTATAAAAGACTGCGTAGAAAAAAGGCTTCGGAAGGAACAGGCTGGATTTCGACAACATCGCAGCTGTGTGGATCTCATCAACACCCTCCGAATCATCCTGGAACAGAGTGTGGAGTGGCGGAATACCCTTTACCTCACATTTGTTGACTTCGAGAAAGCTTTCGACTCCGTAAATCAAAGAATCACGTGGAAGACCCTCGAGGAATATAAAATTCCAACAAAGATCATCAGAATCATGGAAGAGATGTACGAAGGGTATGAGTGCCAGGTTCTACACGGAGGCAAATTAACAGAAAAGATAAAGGTCAGTTCCGGAGTGAGACAGGGGTGTGTCCTTTCCCCCACTTTGTTCCTGTTGGTCCTGGATAGTGTGATGAAGAAGGTAATGGGAGGACGGAAGAGGGGTATTCAATGGGGTATAAATGACAGGCTTGAAGATCTGGATTTCGCGGACGACATTTGTCTTATGGCACAACGGTACCGAGACATAGAAGATAAGCTGGGGAGGTTGCAGAGAGAAGCAGAACGTGCAGGACTGATGATTAACACCAACAAGACCAAAGAGATGAGGATAAATTCTGACGTCACGACTAGCTTGACAGTCAACGGAAAGGCAATTGAGCGAGTTGAGTCCTTCCTCTACCTTGGGAGTATAGTCACAAATGATGGGGGAGCAGAGGAAGATGTTCGAAGCCGTATCAGGAAGGCAAATGGTGCCTTTGTCCAGCTCTACCCCATCTGGAGAAATAGAAACATTTCCAGGAAGACCAAGCTCCGCCTTTTCAATAGCAACGCAAAGTCGATTCTTCTCTATGGCTGTGAAACATGGAAAGTCACAAAACCGATCAACAACCAGCTACAGGTGTTCATTAACAGATGTCTGCGTCGCATCATGAATGTGAGGTGGCCGGACATAATCTCAAACGAAGATCTTTGGACCATCACCAATCAACAACCGATTAGCATCCAGATCAAGGAGAGGAAATGGCGCTGGATCGGTCACACCCTAAGGAAGCCGGACGGAGCTGTTGAGAGGGCGGCGATAGACTGGAATCCTCAAGGTGCCAGGAAGCGAGGTCGACCTAAGAAGACCTGGAAGAGGACGATCGAAAATGAAATTGCAGAGGAGGACAAGAACTGGAGTCAAGTGAAGAGAATAGCCAGGAACCGTACTGCGTGGAGAAATTTCGCCAAAGCCCTATGCTCCGGAAGGAGCGGCAGGAATTAAATAAGTGAGTAAGTAAAAGGGAGTGTTTTACAGATTTTGTAGTTTATAATACAGAACTCATTTTATTAGATGATTTTTAGCTTCCACCAGCACTAGCCTAAATAAAGAATACGATATGGATCAACTAGATTAATAGACGCGACACCGCTCATAACCTTAAATTCCTTATAAACAGGTCCTCTTGATTCACAGACCAACACGTAATTTCATATGGATTCTGTTAAAATGAGTCATATTGATATGATAAATATCGTTTAAAATGATAATCAGGTCTGGTAGCAAAAAGATCTACCCCGCCCAGGATTCGAACCCAAGATCTCTAGATTCACAGTCATACGCAATAACCCCACGGCTATTTCGACTACGCAAATATTGTGCACAAGATGGTGATTTATTTCCAAGTTCCAATAATACTGCATTACGGAATTAAGTTTCATTTATATTTTGCTTGTTTCGATAATGTTCCTGAGTGACATTGAGTTTAAAATGCCTCATGCCAATGCAATGCCGACTACTTAAAATGTTTGATATTAAGGCATTTTACCATTTAAATACTGATACGAAGACTTCGAACATGTACCATGTCATTTGTTTAAATCACTTGACACCAGAGTTCGCATGAGCGTTTTCCGTTCAGTATGTCATATACATTCCACATGGCCGAGAGTGCGTCATGGTATCAATTTCCGACACCGCGCGCTGATTGTTTCTCTTACCAGTGCCAGCTGGATCGATCGATCGAGTTGGCAGTGCATCTTATACTTCCGTTCGATCCACCACTGCCAGCTAGGGCACACTTCCATTCGATCGATCGAGCGGGCAGTGCATACTTCCGTTGTCCACCACTGCCAGCTAGTACACTTCCGTTTGATCGATCGAGTGGGCAGTGCATACTTCCGTTGTCCACCACTGCCAGCTAGTGAAAATGAAAATCCACAGCCTGCTTCCAGTCTCCGACCGGGTCAGGAATGGAATGAATGAAGCCCCCATCTAGCGGCGAGGATATGAACTGTGCCGGCTGCCGAGGCCTGACGCACTCCTCTGGGGCAATGATTAAATGAATGACAGATGAAATGAAATGATAGTGCAGAGTGTTGCTGGAATGAAATTTTGACAGGGAAAACCGGAGTACCCGGAGCAAAACCTGTCTACCTCCGTTTTGTCCAGCACAGATCTCACATGGAGTGACCGGGATTTGAACCACGGACCCAGCGGTGAGAGGCCGGCGTGCTGCCGCCTAAGCCACGGAGGCTTACTGCCAGCTAGTACACTTCCGTTTGATCGAGCGAGCGGGCAGTGCATACTTCCGTTTGATCCACCACTGCCAGCTCGATAGTTCCGATCCACTTCCGTCCCCAATTTTCAAAATCACTCCCACAAAACTATCCAGCAACCGAGCGGAAAGATGTTACACATCAAAAAGCATTTATATTATTGACAGTTGTGGCTTCGGTGGCGATGTTCATAGCATGTTGAAGAGGTAGGTTCGATTCCCGCGTCAACCTAAAATTAATTAACAACTGAACGATTATACTCGTTGTAGCAAGTTGTCTTTCTTGGTCAAAAATGGTGATAAACAGAGATCATTGGTCCAAACAGGATGTGGCCGGCGTACCTTGGTATAGATCTCTTGCACCACCATTGTAGGATGATAGAGTGCAGTCTCACTGTTTGCCTCTCAGCACCACATTCGCAGCAGGAAGAAAGTATTTTCTTCCATTTGAAGAGAAGATCTCCACATATCCCACGGATGTGTTCGGACACGATTTAATTTGGTCCAGATCCTTCTAGGATGATCAAATCCAGGTGGCCTTCCTTAGATGCATGACTTTTCACAACACAAACTTCTTCCATTCATCTGACCATGCAGTTGGTAGCCACTAAATTTTCTGCCGTACAGAGCAAAGCTGTCTGAAATGTAAATGATTAATTATGGAGAGCCAATTGGTGGTTACCTTTGTGTTCTCTCACAGTAGAGCGTTGCATCTGCATAAATGAGGTGGAGGAACATAATTTAAGGGGATCTTGTGACCTAGAGGGGGCTGCGTGGCGCAGTCGGTAGAGGTGCTGAACTTCTAACTGAAAGAGAGTGGGTTCAATCCCCACCCAGGTAGTGGATTTTAGAAACAAAACTACCACTTTCGGAAACGCAAATAGCCCTGGGGTTGACTCAGCCTACACCAGAAATGAGTACCAGAGTAATTCCTGGGAGCAAAGACGGCCGAGCCGGGCTTGGAGCTGACAACTACATCTCAACTAGTGCCGATGTCACAAAAAGTGGAAGCCTCTACCTTCCACTACTCCCAGGGTCTCCATGCCCTGTACGGAGTTGGCTTTGCTTTGTGACCTAGAGGGATCAAATCTGTTAATTTCTGTTTAGCCTGATTGAGCACACATTTCTGAATATATCTACGTTTGCTTCATAAAATTAAGACAGCTATTTTCTCTTCCAATGTGCTCATGCGAGGTCACCTTCAAGGACACCACGTACTCTTGTGCATAGGAATTGTGCACATTAGGTGGCATAATTATTTCTGGGTTTATGGTAAAGGTACAGATATGATTCTTGTTGCATGTAAAAAGCAGTATATTCTGAGATGGTTATGGCTATGAAATGCTAGTTTGCTTTTATAGAATGTGTGAAATGAGTACGAATTGACAGAGAAACTTTCAGAAAACAAAAATGTATTAGTTACTTCAGGTACACATTCCTCAGTTGTTTAACGATCAAATACTCTCAAATGTTGTCCACAAACTGGAAATGGATAATGGATAATGACAGACGAGTAACCATTTTTTTTAAAATTACTATTGTGTTAGAATGTAAGAAACAAAAATCCTAACAAACATTTTTTTTTCAATTTGTAAAAAAATAATAATAATCTATATATATAAAAATCAATGTAACGTGATAGTTTGTCTGTGGGTATGTCTGTATGTCTCCTATGCGTTCATATACCATTCGTCCGATTGCGATGAAACTTGGGTGTGATGTTGAGTACACTCCAAGGAAGGTTTCTGACTTAGTAAATCCATTTTACAATAGGTAGCGCACGCGTCGATTCAACAAATGAGCGACGACGCGCGAAGCATTTCAACAAAGTCCCGTATGTGTTCATATACCATTCGTCCGATAGCGATGAAACTTGGGTGAGATGTTGAGTACACTCCAAGGAAGGTTTCTGACTTAGTAAATCCATTTTACAATAGGTAGCGCACGCGTAGATTCAACAAATGAGCGACGATGCGCGAAGCATTTCAACAATGTCCCGTATGTGTTCATATACCATTCGTCCGATAGCGATGAAACTTGGGTGAGATGTTGTATACACTTACGTGAAGGTTTCAAAATTATTGAATACATTTCAAAGTAGATAGCGCACGAGTAGATTCAACAAATGAGCGACAACACACAAAGTGTTTCAAAAAAGTCCCGTATGCATTCATATACCATTCGTCCGATAGCTATGAAACTTGCGTAAAATGTTGTGTACACTTCAGGGAAATTTTCTGGCTTAGTAAATCCACTTTTCAATAGGCAGCGCACGAGTAGATTCAACAAATGAGCTACGACGCGCGAAGCATTTCAACAAAGTCACGTATGCGTTCATATACCATTCGTCCGATAGCGATGAAACTAGGCTGAGATGTGTGCACTCCAGGGAAGGTTTCTGGCTTAGTAAATCCCTTTAAAAATATAAGGTCATATACCATTCATCCGATAGCGATGAAACTTGGGTGAGCTGTTGTGTACACTCCAGGGAAGGTTTCTGGCTTAGTACATTCATTTTACAATAGGTAGCGCAGCAGTAGATTCAACAAATGAGCGATGACACGCGAAGCGTTTCAACAAAGTCCCGCATAAGGTCATATACTATTCGTCTGACAGTGATAAATGTTTGGTGAATTGTTGTGTACACTCCAGGAAAGGTTTCTGGCTTAGTTAATCCATTTTACAATACGAAGCGCACGTTTAGATTCAACAAATGAGTGACTACGCGCGAAGCGTTTCGACAACGTCCCGTATACGTTCACATACCATTCATCCGATTGCGATGAAACTTGGGTGAGATGTTGTGTACACTCCAGGGAAGGTTTCTGGCTGAGTACATCCATATTACAATAAGTAGCGCAAGAGTAGAATCAACAAATGAGCGACGACACGCGAAGCGTTTCAACCATATCCCGTATGCATTCATATACCATTCGTCCGATAGCTATGAAACTTGGATGAGATGTTGTGTACACTTCATGGAAGGTTTCTTGCTTAGTAAATCCACTATACAACAGGCAGCGCACAAGTAGATTCAACAAATGAGGGACGACGCGCGAAGCGTTTCAACAAAGTCCCGTATAAGGTCATATACCATTCTGCCGTTAGCGGTGAAACTTGGGTGAAATATGGTGGACACTCCAAGGAAGGTTTCTGGCTTAGTAAATACATTTCACAGTAGGTAGCACACGAGTAGATTCGACAAATGAACGACGACACGCGGAGCGTTTCAATACACTCCCCTATGTCTTCATATCCCATTAGTCCGATAGCGATGAAACTTGGGTGAGATGTTGTGGACACTTACGTGACGGTTTCTAACTTAGTAAATACATTTTACAGTAGGTAGCGCACGAGTAGATTCAACAAATGAGTGACGGGGCACGAATCGTTTAAACAAAATCCGGTATGCGTTCATATACTATTCATCCGATTGCGATGAAACATTGATCAGTTATTGTGTACACGCCAGGGAAGGGTTTCGACTTAGTAAATCCATTTCACAATAAGTAGCGCAAGAGTAGATGCAACAAATGTGTGCCGACGCGCGAAGCGTTTCAACAAAATCCCCTATTGGGTTCATATAACCTTCTTCGATTGCGATGAAACCTTGATGAGTTATTGTGTACACGCCAGGGAAGGGCTTCGACTTAGTAATACATTTCTCAATAGGTAGCGCACGAGTAGATTCAACAGATGAGTGACAGCGCACGAATCGTTTAAACAAAACTCCGTATACGTGCATATACCATTCATCCGATTGCGATGAAACTTTTGAATGTTGTTGTGCACGCTCCCACGAATGATTCTAAATTAGAAAATCCATTTTACGATAGCTTAGAGGCAGTTAACGGAAATTGAAAAACATGTTGTGTATCCAAAAGCACTTCAAGAAACAGAATTTCCACGCCAACACTTTCTTTGATTGGCATTGCAACGCATGCCGGGTACAGCTTGTCTATATATATATAAATCAATGTAACGTGATAGTTTGTCTGTGGGTATGTCTGTGGGTATGTCTCCTATGCGTTCATATACCATTCGTCCGATTGCGATGAAACTCGGGTGAGATGTTGAGTACACTCCAAGGAAGGTTTCTGACTTAGTAAATCCATTTTACAATAGGTAGCGCACGCGTAGATTCAACAAATGAGCGACGATGCGCGAAGCATTTCAACAAAGTCCCGTATGTGTTCATATACCATTCGTCCGATAGCGATGAAACTTGGGTGAGATGTTGTGTACACTTACGTGAAGGTTTCAAAATTAGTGAATACATTTCACAGCAGATAGCGCACAAGTAGATTCAACAAATGAGCGACGACACGCAATGCGTTTCAACAAAGTCCTGTATGCATTCATATACCATTCATCCGATAGCTATGAAACTTGCGTAAAATGTTGTGTACACTGCAGGGAAATTTTCTGGCTTAGTACATCCACTTTACAATAGGCAGCGCACGAGTAGATTCAACAAATGAGCTACGACGCGCGAAGCATTTCAACAAAGTCACGTTTGCGTTCATATGCCATTCGTCCGATAGCGATGAAACTAGGCTGAGATTTTGTGTGCACTCCAGGGAAGGTTTCTAGCTTAGTAAATCCCTTTAAAAATAGGTAGAGCACGAGTAGAATCAAAAAATGAGCAACGGCGCGCGAAGCGTTTCAACAAAGTCCCATATAATTTCATATACCATTCATCCGATAGCGATGAAACTTGGGTGAGATGTTGTGTACACTCCAGGGAAGGTTTCTGGCTTAGTACATACATTTTACAATAGGTATCGCACCAGTAGATTCAACAAATGAGCGATGACACGCGAAGCGTTTCAACAAAGTCCCGTATAAAGTCATATACCAGTCGTCTGATAGTGATAAATGTTTGGTGAATTGTTGTGTACACTCCAGGAAAGGTTTCTGGCTAAGTAAATCCATTTTACAATACGAAGTGCACGTTTATATTCAACAAATGAGTGACTACGCGCGAAGCGTTTCGACAACGTCCCGTATACGTTCACATACCATTCATCCGATTGCGATGAAACTTGGGTGAGATGTTGTGTACACTCCAGGGAAGGTTTCTGGCTGAGTACATCCATATTACAATAAATAGCGCAAGAGTAGAATCAACAAATGAGCGACAACACGCGAAGCGTTTCAACCAAGTCCCGTATGCATTCATGTACCATTCGTCCGTAGCTATGAAACTTGGGTGAGATGTTGTGTACACGTCATGGAAAATTTCTGGCTTAGTAAATCCACTATACAATATGCAGCGCACAAGTTGATTCAACAAATGAGGGACGACGCGCGAAGCGTTTCAACAAAGTCCCGTATAAGGTCATATACCATTCTGCCGTTAGTGGTGAAACTTTGGTGAAATAAGGTGGACACTCCAAGGAAGGTTTCTGGCTTAGTAAATACATTTCACAGTAGGTAGCACACGAGTAGATTCGACAAATGAACGACGACATGCGGAGCGTTTCAATACAGTCCCCTATGTCTTCATATCCCATTAGTCCGATAGCGATGAAACTTGGGTGAGATGATGTGGACACTTACGTGACGGTTTCTAACTTAGTAAATACATTTTACAGTAGGTAGCGCACGAGTAGATTCAACAAATGAGTGACGGAGCGCGAATCGTTTAAACAAAATCAGGTATGCGTTCATATACTATTCATCCGATTGCGATGAAACATTGATCAGTTATTGTGTACCCGCCAGGGAAGGGGACTTAGTAAATCCATTTCACAATAAGTAGCGCAAGAGTAGATGCAACAAATGGGTGACGACGCGCGAAGCGTTTCAACAAAATCCCCTATTGCGTTCATATAACATTCTTCGATTGCGATGAAACCTTGATGAGTTATTGTGTACACGCCAGGGAAGGGCTTCGACTTAGTAATACATTTCTCAATAGGTAGCGCACGAGTAGATTCAACAAATGAGTGACAGCGCACGAATCGTTTAAACAAAACCCCGTATACGTGCATATACAATTCATCCGATTGCGATGAATCATTGATGAGTTATTGTGTACACGCCAGGGAAGGGTTTCGACTTAGTAAATCCATTTCACAACAGGTAGCGTACGAGTAGATTCAACAAATGAGTGACAGCGATGAAACTTTTGAAAGTTGTTGTGCACGCTTCCACGAATGGTTCTAAATTAGAAAATCCATTTTACGATAGCTTAGAGGCAGTTAACATGTTGTGTATCCAAAAGCACTTCAAGAAACAGAATTTCAACGCCAACACTTTCTTTGATTGGCATTGCAACGCATGCCGGGTACAGCTTGTAATAATAATAAAAACGAAATGTGTGTTGGAATATTGTTCTTACATTCTAACCCAATAACGATTTTAAAAAGCGGTTACTCGTGTGTCATTATCCATTCCCAGTTTGTGAACAAAGTTTGAGAATATTTATTCGTTAAACAACTGAGGAATGTGTACCTGAAGTAACTAATACATTTTATTTTCTGAAAATTTCTATGTCAAAATTCGTACTTATTTCACACATTCTATAAAAGCAAACTAGCATTTCATGGCCATAATTAGCTCAGAATACCTTTACCATAAACCCAGAAAATGCATCGTATAATGATGCCAGCTAGTGTGCACAATTCGTATGCCCAAGAGTACGTGGTATCCTTAACTATGGTGGTAACGGAGAAGTTTCATTTGTATAACTTTTAAATTCTAGCTACCATTAAAGTGATTTCCTCAGTTTTAGGTACATGTTTCAAGAGAGCTATAAGAATGAAACTGACACAATTTTCTCTTCATACATTAATAATGAAGACAGTGCTCAGTTATGACAATCTGTTGCGTAGAAGTGAAAATACTTGAATGACAAGCACTGAAAATTTGGCTTTTATTGAAAAGAAATGAATTACATAGTATGTACTTAATTTATATATCAGACCTCATGAGTGCTAATGTATTAAATCTGCATGGTATTGTTCAACAAATAATACCCTACATCCATCATTTTTAAAAGATATCTCAGAGATAATTTTGTCTACAAAGTGAACCTAAATATGTTACATTTTAGCATTAAAAATAGGACATTCGTAACCTACAACGTCCCGTTAATACCGGGAGACTGTTATAGGAAAGAAAACCTGCTCGCCCTTAAGTTTTGCACACCGTAGTTACCCAGTATTATTCTGTAAAGTTAAATGTTTCACCGCGTCGTGTCTGACCGGGTGTATTTCTCCATCTTTCAGCACAGACATTTAGATCCTTCTCGTAGGCGGATATCATTAAAGTACGTTAGTCAAGCCTCTTGTGTACAGCACAGCTTTTAGCGTTATCTCTCTATTCATTGAGATCCAACCGTATCTGAACACAATAAACTATGGTAATGTTCTAGGAGTTATCACTGAAACGTGCCTCTAGAATATACGGTAGTACAAAACATGACGATTTATTATTAATTGCTTTCGGAAATTATAGTAGCCTATATGTCCACATACAAAAACGAAACAAATTGGGCATTCCATCTACGATTCCCAATTTACAAGTTGGTTATTATAATAATAATAATAATAATAATGTAATAAAATAATAACATCATATGGCCTCGGGTGCCGGGTGCAAGCTTTGTTATTTGCGCCCAGAGGGCAGCTTGTATGTCGAATTTTGTTGTTCCTTGAAATGCTATGAAAGTCAAGGAGATTAGATATCTAAGCTCCTTGATACTATAGCGCTTTCTAGTTGAGAAAGGAGGAACTTTTTTGTGTTGGCGGAAAATCCCGAGATTAATTTTGCCATTATGAACACGACCTACTGAATTCAAATAAGTTCTTTAACTTGCCAACAACGTATGACACGCGTACCGTTATATTTTCGCCTTTCAAAAAAATAAAATCACTTGTCACGGCCAGGAGCGAACTTGCAAGCTTGGGGTTGGTAGTCCGAAACGATAACCACTCACCCACCGTGGCAAGCTAATACAGTAATGATAATAACTAGCGGACCCGTGCGAGAACTCTCACATAATGGGTTGTGTGCGCCCAATGTGTACAGACTACCCGCCCGGCTCTAGTGCTATGTTGGCTGGACGCGACACACTTCTGCAGGGGCAATCGTCTTGTTTATCTGTTTAAAAGCACTTTATAAACAAATAAATATATTTACGTTGAATTTTCAAGAAATGCAAGATTTGTCCTGTACTATTGAGACGATTTGGAAGATTTTGGCACAAACCACACCTTCTAACTCCCTCTGGTTTAGGAGCTCGAGTTTTGTGAAACATACACCTTAGAGTATTATATAATAAAATAATAATAATAATAATAATAATAGTAATAATAATGATCTAACTTTTCCAGACCTGTAAATCCAAAACCTGATGGAGTGTTAAATTATTGATAAATAATAAATACTGTACAAACATTATATGAGACGCGATTCACAAGTAAGCTACATGCCAAGTGTTATGGTAATAATGATGACTAGCATTACCCGTCGCGGCTTCGCCCGCGAATATTCTAGTTGTAAAGAGTACTCTTAGCAAAATCTCAATCATGAATGCTATGACTGATTTATCCTTGGTATGAATAATCAGACTTTATCAATTCAGCTACTGGTGCAGAGTTACGGGATTGTCATTCCTTCATAGGTATATCAGAGCGAAGTTAGTTTTCTGGGAATATCACAGACACTGTTAATTTAAGGGCCTTTAAATGTGGTTTTCGGAGACCCTTTATAGTCGGGTGAAAGAGACCTTTCGGACCACACCCGCACGTGAAAATTGGGTGAAAAAATTCTAGAGTGCCCCTTGAGCCTTAAGCGCATTATACTGTACGTATTGCTGAATTTTAAAGCTTAATTTGGTTCAGTGATAACCTTATAACCGTCTGGAAACTTTCACAGTAATGTAATAATTGGAATTGCATTGCGTCTTACAGAAATAGATGGACCTGTGAGATTCTGTTACCATGGTTACCGTGTTGCATTATTTCAATGTAAATATACATGTTTAAGATATTTATTTAATTGTGAGGCATTTAAAGAGTAAGTGAGTGTGTTTCGCTTACGCATTGGGTTATGCTGAACCTGTAGGTACCCCATATGTGTAGATTGGTGTTAATGGGACCTTATTTTCGGTACAAAACTGGAATGGGTCCTTAGCAGAATAACATAGGGAGGGATAAAAACAACAACACAGAAATATCAAAGTATTAGTTATTGTATTATTTTCTTTTATTTCGTTTAATAACTTTTTAGGTTTATTTCCATATATTTTCACTAGTTCAAGTCATCTATCAATAAGTCATACATTAATATTAATTAATTTATTCATTAATATTTCCTTCTTTTGTCCGTTGTAACTCTTCAGTCGGCCAACACGAACTTGCCCAATGATTGGGAAGGGTGCAATGTATATAATGTTTGTTGTTTGAGTCTTCAGTCTTTCGACTGGTTTGATGCAGCTCTCCGTGCTTCCCTGTCCTGAGCTAATCGTTTCATCTCTACATAGCTACCACACCCTACATCCGAGGCAATCTGTTAAACATATTCTAACCTTGGTCTACCCCTACAGTTCTCATCCTCGACCCTTCCTTCTACAACTAAGTTTGCTATTCCTGATTGTCTTAGTATGTGTCCTACCAGCCTATCTCTTCTCTTCATTAGCAGTTGCCAGAAACATCTCTCCTCTCCCATTCGTCTTAATATCTCTTCATTCGTAGGCGGCTTCGGTGGTGTAGTTGGTAGCATGCTGAGCATCTATGCCCAAGCTCGCGGGTTCAAATCCGGCCGAAGTCGTCGGTATTTTTAAGAGCGTTAAAAATCCCTCAGTATGCCTTCCTTCGGAGGGGAAGTAAATCCGGCGGTCCCATGTCATAGATTTAAGTCATGTTAAAGAACCTTCCAATAATTACACCTGTGTGAAGCTAAATTGGGTTAAAATGTAAACAACGCTGCTAGGTTCCTACGTTCGTTGCCAAGAGCCGACTGCGGTGGCGTCTGTTAGCTAAGTTCTGCACTAGTAGTCGTTGACGGTGGCGTTAGGCGGCAAAAGTAGGATCTATTTGAAAAATTCTAAAGTGTGCAGTCTTTACTTGAATTAAGAAACAGATAACACACACTAATACAGTCATCACAATTAACACCGGTTATCAGACAGATTCTACATACACCCAAAGTACACGGGGTTACATCAAACTTAGGAACCAACCAACCAACCTCTTCATTCGTAACCCTATCTGCCCACCTGATTTTCATCATTCTCCTGTTTAACCACATTTCAAACGCTTCAATTCTCTTCTTTTCTGCTGCACAAATAGTCCAAGTTTCACTTCCATAGAGCGCCACGCTCCAGACAAAGACTTTCAAAAATGACTTCCTAATACCTAAATCTATATTCGATGTATCCTAATATAAAATAGTCATCATCATCAGCTTGTAAAGGCTAAAAGCCTTGTCGTTGCAGCCATTTCGTAGGTCTTCAGCAGTCCTCTTCATATTGACATACGAGTCACATTCCATTTCCTTGACAATGTTCTTGAGATACGATTGTCTTGGTCGTCCGCTTGGTTTCGTCCCCAAAATTTTTCCTTCAAAAATTACCTGGAGGAGAGTGTCATGTCTGAGTAGGCTATGTGTCCTATGAATTTTGCTTTCCCTTTCTTGATGGTGTTCAACAGGCATCGATTCTCCTGAATTTGGTTCAGAACAAGCTCATTTGTCTTTCTTTCCATCCAGCTTGTTCGGGTCATTCGTCTCCAAAACCACATTTCAGCTGCCTCAAGTTTTGATTCTTCTCTTTTCCCAAGTGTCCATGTTTCACAACCATAGGTAAATAAGCTCTCCTGGGGAAAAAATAACATGTGTTAGTTATGATCACTAGCCCCATTGTAAATAGTGATTATAACCAATGCATGGATTTTATATTATACCAGCTGATGTACCCGTGCTTCACTACGGGTCATAAATAAATTAAAATGTGAAGGTGACAGTTAAAACATGGGATATGCGAGGTGCTGCGCGGAGGGAGAGAAAGGATGGAACATTTTGTCCAACTACACCGCTCGGCGTTGACCGTGTTTTATAGCACACATTTAGGTTTTACTCGCTAACCGTTGGAGATACACGAAAAGTGAAAAGGACCTTTTGGATAGAAAATTAAATTTTGAACGTCGTATATGCCATCAAAAGTTTGCTATTTCTTATGGTTCTATTTTTATTTGAAATGGAAATATGAAAGTTTGAAACCAAAGGGTGTAGTGACGTAACTAAAATGGTCACCATCTTTAAATAGTGCAAAGTATCGAAATCAAAAGTAGCATATATGTTACCCAGGTAAATCAGCTACTTTCATGTTAAGTTTCATGTAAATCGGACCAGTGGTGTTCATACGTGATTGAGTAATACACAGACACACACCATCTCATTTTTAGCCTATTTTCATTTTATGGAAAAAAAAAAAAAAAAAAAAAAAAAAGCTTATGAGATCACCTTTTGTCCGCGTGTCTGTGTGTGCGTGTGTGTGAGTCCCTAATAACTTCTAAACGGCTGGAGCGATTTCAATGAAACTCGGTAAGATCATAGCACCATTCTGGCCGACCCCGAACGTGCACTTCAAATTTTATTGTCTCTCACCAATCCAACATGGCGGTTGTGCGAAATATTTCACCAGTATTCAGTATCTCCGAAACTATTACCGATATCACCCTGAAATTGTGTACGGTGATAAAGAGCACTACTAGAAGTTCACCTATGAGACTTTTAAAAACCTGGTAACGACAAAACCAACATGGCGGCCAAGCGAAGTTGAGACTTTTAAATAGACTTTTCTCGAGATTTAACCATCCAAACGTAATGAAACTTGGTACAGCAAATGTTTATACACATTGTAATGCACTGGCATCTAATTGAGTTCAATTGTTTACACAACCTCAAAATGGCGGCTGTGCGAAATATTTCACCGGCATTCAATATTTCCGAAACTATTACAGATATCACCCTGAAATTTTGTACGGTGATAAAGACCACTGGTAGAAGTTTATATATACAACTTTCATAACCCTCTAAAGTACAAAACGAACATGGCGGCCAATCAAAGTTGAAACATTTTAACAGACTTTTCTCGTGATTTAACTCTCTGAGCGCAGTGAAATGTGGTACAGTAAATGATTATACATATTGTTACGTGCCACCCCCGTAGTGGCACTTTTGTTAACTGGATTACGGTGGGTAGAAAGCACAACACAAATTACTGCTTTAAAGTGAAGTTAGCTTTATTGCTTGCAGGAAGATACACTACTCATCAGCAAATATAAGCAATTGGAACCTTACTCCAGTTTCCTCAAGTTTCTTGCTTATGGAGAGCCCTTGCCCTCTTTCACTTGTCAACAGTTAATCTTCTCGCTAATGAGTCTGGTGGCCTTGACAGAACTACATGCAACTCTCCCCTATGTACACAAATTACAGCTACTTACGAAAACACAGGCAGTCCCCTGTATGCTTCTCACTTCCTCGCTGTCAAGAGAAACGGTTTCACTAGGGGTTTCGCAAGTCACCACACTTCTGTCGTTCACGATAAACGCTCGCACTAGCTCGTAAAACACAACAACAACAACAACAACAACAACAACTGCTTGACGGGTCGCTCTTATATAGCAGGCCGGTGACTCAATAAATGATTCTAGACCCATCCAGGGTTCACGGCTTCTCGACATTTCCTTCACTTGCTGGGTCATGAATATTCTGAACCATCCCTTTCACTTCGCAGCCCGTTGCGTAACGCGCACGTAATACACTGAGGCAGAGCACACACAGCCCAACCCTGGGGCAGTTGTGACTCATGCGGCGAGCGATGACACAAACTCACAGCCGTAACACCATCCCCTTCCAAAAAGGCTGATCGTCCCGATCAGTCATTGGTCCGTCTGTGCCCCTTCGTAGGCTGCCAGGCGATCTCGATGCACGATCTTCATCTTCGCCCTCCGCTGGATCCTGTAGACGACATCGTTGATCCGTTTCACGACTCGGTACGGGCCCTCCCAGGGCTTCTGCAGTTTGGGTGACCGGCCTTTCTTCCGTAATGGGTTGAAGAGCCAGACCAGGTCGTCCTCGTGGAATCCGCCGGCATCCGTCTGTTGGTCGTATCGAGTCTTCATTCGGTCGCAGTTTCCTCCTCGCGAACGCGTGCACGTCCTCCAGTTGGTCGACCAGTTCTTGACAATACTGGCTTACCGGGACCGGATCATCCCCAGGTCGGCCGAAGGCAAGATCGACAGGTAGGCGGAGCTCCCTCCCAAACATGGCCCGGGCTGGTGTGCACCCGGTGGCTTCATGCACGGCGGCGCGGTAGGCCAGGAGAAATAGTGGAAGATGTTTGTCCCAATCCCTCTGGTGCTCGCTGACGACTATTCGGAGATGGTTCTCGATGGTGCGATTGAATCGCTCTACCATCACGTCGGACTGAGGGTGTAGCGGCGTTGTCCTTGTCTTCCGGATTCCCAGCAGCTGGCATAGGTTCTGGAGCACCTGCGACTCGAAGTTCCTCCCTTGGTCGGAGTGCAGCTCCAGGGGTACTCCGTACCGGCTGACGAATTCCTTCACCAGGGTCTCTGCAATCGTCGCGGCTTCCTGGTTAGGGAGCGCATACGCCTCCGGCCATTTGGTAAAGTAGTCGCTGACGACCAATACGTAGCGGTTCCCTGCCTCGCTTAACGAAAATGGCCCAGCAACATCGATGGCCACTCTCTCCATGGGGCCGCCCACGTTGTAGGTCTTCAGTGGACCCCGTCGTCTTCGTCCTGGGCCCTTGCTGGCTGCAAAATCGTGGCACCTCGCGCAGTGGTTCTCCACGTCAGTTCGGCATCCGATCCAGTAGAACCGCTCTCTCAGCTTCTCCAGGGTCTTCTTTATCCCTAGGTGTCCACCAGATGATCCTCCATGGACTTCCTTCAGGACTTTCTCCGTCATAGCCTTTGGAACGACGACTTGTTCCCGAGGTGTCTTCCCGTCGGTGCTCTCCCAGGCGCGGCAGATGAGGCCATCCCTTACAATCAGCGAGTCCCACTGCGCCCAGTAGGACTTAAACTTTGGGCTGCAGTCACTCACAATGTTCCACCCGGGTCTGGGGACACAGGCCCTCTTCAATTCGGCTATCAGTCCCAGGTCATCATCTTCTGCTTGTGCTCGCGTGAAAGATTCGCGGCTCCAGTTCCCTTGAAGTTCCACAGTAGTCCGTCGGCACTGTATCCCGGTGTTCTCCTCCCTCCTAGTACAGAAGGTGCAGTCTTCGGGGCACGGTCTTCGTGACAGGGCGTCGGCATTAGAATGCAGTTGGCATTTCCTGTGCTGGATCTCGAAGTTGTACTGTTGAAGCCTCTCTAACCACCGCGCGAGTTGACCCTCGGGATGTTTGAAGTTCAGGAGCCACCGCAGGGATGCATGGTCGGTCCTGATGAGAAATTCTTGCCCGTACAGGTACTTGTGGAAGTGTTCGATGGTCTTCACGATGGCGAGCAGTTCCTTCCTGGTGACGCAGTAGTTCCTCTCTGGCTTTGACAAGGCTTTGCTGAAGTAGGCCACTACTCTCTCCTCGCCGTCCACTATTTGCGACAGGATTCCCCCTATACCAAAGTCGCTGGCATCGGTATCGACGATGAACCTTGTTCCAGGTCTGGGGTAGGTCAGAATAGGCGCGGTGCACAGAGCCTGCTTGAGTTGTTCGAAGGCACTGTGGCATTCTGCTGTCCACGTGAAGAGTTGGTCCTTCTCAGTCAGTCGATGCAGTGGTTTGGCGATGTCGGCGAATCCTCTCACGAAGCGACGGTATTAAGTGCAGAGTCCCAGGAAGCTTCTTAGTTAGGACTTGTCCTTCGGAACTGGCCACTCCCTCACAGCTGCGGTCTTCTCTGGGTCGGTGCGCACCCCTTCCTCGGAGACGATATGCCCAAGGTACTGGACCCGCTTCTGGAAGAGCTGACACTTCTTGGGGCTCAACTTCAGCTGGGCAGCCCGTAGCTTCATCAAGACCTCCTTCAGGTTCCTGTAGTGCTCCTCGAAGCTTTTTCCCAGAACGATGACGTCGTCTAGGTAGACCAGGCAGGTCTTCCAGTGTAGTCCCCTCAGAATGGACTCCATTAGCCTTTCGAAGGTCGCAGGGGCGTTGCACAGACCGAATGGCATGACGGTGAACTGCCAGAGCCCGCTGCCCACAGAGAACGCCGTTTTCTCGCGGTCCTTAGGGTGGACCTCCACCTGCCAGTAGCCACTCTTCAAATCCAAGGTGGAGAACCATCTTGATCCTGATATGGTGTCCAGCGTGTCGTCGATCCGGGGTAGAGGGTAGCTGTCCTTCTTCGTGACGTCGTTCACCCGCCTGTAGTCCACGCAGAACCTGGTGGAACCGTCCTTCTTCTTCACTAGTACGACTGGAGAACTCCAAGGACTACGTGATGGCTCGATCACCCCTTGCTCCTTCATCTCTTCTACCATCCGGTCGACTTCGGCTTACTCGGCGAGCGGGACACGTCGGAATGGGGCCCTAATCGGTGTGCTGTCCCCAACGTCGATTCTGTGCTGGACCAAGCTTGTCCTACCGAAGTCTTTGCTCCCCACGGAGAAGACGTCCTGGAATTCGCGTAGCAGGTCCTGAAGTTGGCGTGATTGTTCCTCGTCTAAATGGTCCTGGGATCCTTGGTACAGCTTCTGTAGTTCTTCTGGCAGTGCGCGTCTTCTTCGGTTGTCCGTCTGCAGGTGTCCGTCCGTCGTATCAATGGCACGGTTTACAAAAGAATATTTACCATAATTTGTTCGCTGTGGTCGGCCCTTAACTTTGAAAGGATGATCGCTCCTACCCATGTAAGTGGGCTTTCCCAATCGTTTGCTAAGCTCACCCCATGCTGGTTGATTTGTATACGTGTTGTACATAGCGCAGAGTCTAGATTTCATCCTCCTAGCCTCCAGTGATTCCCACCCAAGTTTCTTTAACATACGGCTCACACTGCTCCTGGGATTAAAGTCACTGAGCACAAATCTAGCGGCCTTTCTTTGTACCATTTCCAACTCATTGATGAGCCCTACTTGATATGGATCCCAAACCGCTGAGGGATATTCCAGAATAGGTCTTACAAGTGACAAATAGCCTAATTCTTTAGCAGAGGTACTACTTCCTTTTAATACCCTCATTACAAAGTGCAGGGATTTGTAAGCTTTTGAAACTACACATCCTACATGACTACCCCATTTCATATCATTCCTTACATGAACGCCCAAATATTTGCAAGAATCTTCTTCTACAAGTATTTCCGAGCCAATGTTATATTGAAAATCCTGCCTCCGCACTTTCCCTATTTTTAAGAGACTACATTTTCTTGTGTTTATTTTCATTTTATTTTCAATCGCCCACTTATAGACCAGGTTCAGGTCCTCTTGAAGCACTGCATTGTCTTGTGAGTCATGTATCTTTCGATATATTACACAATCATCCGCAAACAATCGACAGTCACTGCGAATCCCATTTGGTAAGTCATTTATAAACGCCAAAAATAACAAAGTTCCGATTACGCTGCCCTGAGGGATACCCGACGTTACGATAATTTCATCCGAGAATATGCCTTCGACTTTCACTTTCTGTGAACGACCCGTCAAAAATTCTTGGATCCATAAAATTACTCTTCTATCAATCTTCGTCGAAGCTAATTTATGGAGTAGCATGTCATGCGGCACGACATCAAAAGCCTTCGCAAAATCTATAACCACGGCGTCGACTGAAACTCCATGGTCTAACGATTCGCTAATGTCTTGAAAAAGTGATAGCATCTGAATCTCGCATGAGTAACCTTTCCGAAATCCATGTTGCCTATCATTAAACCATGATAATGTTTCCCACTGTTCCCTCAAGTAGTCGCAAATGAGATGCTCCATCTGTTTACAAACGATGGACGTAAGGCTAACCGGCCTGTAATTGCCCAATTCAAGTCTGCTCCCTCCCTTAAATATTGGGACTACCGTAGCTCTTTTCCCGTCATCTGGGATTTGCGCATTGTTTATGGACACATTAAACATCACCTCCAAGTATCGTGCCACGGCCCTACCCCCTAGTTTAAGTACTTCACTAACAATATTATCAGGACCCTTTGATACATTGAAACGTAGTTTTTGTATTAGCTTTACAATTGCTGACTGGTTTATTTGGAACAGGGGAGCCCCGGATTCGTCGTTAAGGTCCAACACACAGCTATTGGATTTATTGAACACACTACCGTAAAAGACATTTAATTCATTAGCAATGGCCTGTTTCTCAGTAATTAATTTACCGTCACCGGACATTATCATCGACAAATTTTTTGGATTTCCCTTTCTTCTCCTAACATAACTGTAATTCTTTTTCCACCCATCACCTCCCGAACCAAGTAAACCTTGCATATAACTGTCATGAGCAGCCCTCTTTTTTAAGACGAGCTCTCGTGATAAGGACTTAAATTTCAACATACTCTTGTCACTATCATGTCTTTTATTGTATAATTTCCTAATTTTCCTTTTTAGACTCCTAATTTCTCGTGTGTAATACTCAGGATCTGGGTTTTGTTTCAGCAATTTAAATGGGACAAATTTATCAACAGCGCTATTTAAAATTTTCAAAAAGTTAGTCCACAGGATATTAATGTGATTTCCTTCCGATGCCCATCCTACAAATAGCTCATTCAAATACCCCTGAAACTTGCCCTGATCCGCCCTGCGTTACTGGAATATGATCTTTTTTGCTACATCAGAGTCTAATTTTGTAATGTCACCATATCTAATATTTAATTCAACCCCAGAATGGTCACTAATTCCTGGTACTTTCAGACAGTTAATATACAGCTCTACAGGCCTTACGAGATAAACATCTAAGGTATTATTGTCTCTAGTTGGGAAGTCAACTACTTGGGAAAATCCCCCCTCCCTTAAGAATTTATTTGTAGCGCTCTGAGCTTGACTACAGCTAGTTGATTCACCAGACCAGTCTACTTTGGGGAGGTTTAAATCTCCAGCAATTATTATGCTCTTTTTCATAGCATTACCCGTACAAGTTTTATCATAAAGTGTTTCGAGGAGAGAAAAGTTATCTTTCGGTGCTCTATACGCCCCTATCACCTGAAGAGGGAATTTATTTCCTTTATCCGAAATTTGTACACATAACATTTCATGATCCATATCAGCCCACTTTAAGAAACTACCTATATTTTTGCGCACACAAATAAATAGTCCACCACCTCGCTTCCCCCGATCCCTTCTGTACATTTCGTAGGTCCCTTGAATTATTTCGCTACTATTTATGTCCTCATATAACCAAGATTCAGTTGCAATGACAATGTCCGGAGAATACGTCTCTACAAGATTCCAAAATTCAATTAATTTATTTCCTAAACTCTGACAATTAACCTGCAGTAATCTTAGAGTCTTACCTCCGCAATAAATATCTCGAAATAGCTCCTTCTGTTCCCATCGGCTGGCAACCTCTGGACCTACTCCTCCTCACAAAAGCCGGCACAAACCGATGACCCTGTCATGTAGGCTCCCTAGGTTAAAAGCACCCCGTCGATTTAGACGGCCTCGTGTGCTGGTTGCAAAGCAAGTTCCTCACCTCCGAAATGCAGAGTGTTGGTACTCAGATCCAAGGTGATGTTGTTCTGGTCCAGGAAGTCCAGTCCGATGATCACTTCATTTGACACGTCAGCCACAAGCACTGGATGCTTTATCGCCCGTCGACCAATGACGAACTCCAGTGATGCTTCGCCATGTACCGGTGCGGTCTCTCCTGTCGCGGTTATTAGCTGGAGGTTCCTTAGTGTGGGTTGCACTCTCCACTTCGGGATCACGGTGGGCCTGACGATGGTCCTCGATGCTCCCGTGTCGATTAGCATGGGCCAGCTCTCTCCGTTGACGACTCCGTCGACCATCAGGCTGCTATTAACCCTCCGTAACTGCGTCACACGAACTTGGACTGCCGGGGCTTGACGACTGCCACAAGCCAACCTTTGCCCCCCAAGGCTGGTTGATACTTGCTTTCCTGGGCCGCGCGGTTTCCCTACGACTGACTGTCCCGACAGAAACCCTTGGCGGCGGCGATCACCGCAGTCCTTGCTAAGGTGGCCTCTCTTACGGCAGGTTCAACAGGTCGGTAGTCCTCTTCCGGGCCGCCTCTCCGGATGTCCTTCGGCTACGTTTTTGTTGGTGGTATTGCGACTCTTGAAGAACCGGCCTAGCGCCTCCATCAGTTCATCGGCCGGTGTCCGAGTCCCGTAGCCCGTCGGTGAAGGTCTGCGTCGCAATCTGTTCCAGAAAGTCGGCCGGCGCTGTTGGGTAGGCGAGCCTTACGAGACGTGCGATGTCCATCTCGAACTCCTGCAGGGTTTCCGCGTTCTTTTGTACCCGGGTCCGGAGCTGCATCTGGTAGGCCTGCTGAAGATGGCTATCCCCATATCGGGACCCCATATGGGCGATCAGTGAAGCGTAGTCCTGGGATCCAGTCGGGATGGCCTGAAGGACGTTAAGGGCGTCCCCTCTCAGCGCTACAATGAGAGCTGTAGCCTTTTCCGTGCTGTTCCAGTTGTTTATGGAACAGGCTGCCTCGAACTGACGTAAATAGGTGCTCCACGGGACCTTTCCGTCGAAGGTTGGGGGCGTCACTCTGCTCTGTCCCGTTCCTGATGTTCCCGGTGTACCTGTGGGCGGGCGTCGGCGCAGCTCGGCAACTTCCTCTTGAAGAGCGTTGAATCTCTCTTCCTCCCCCGTGAGTGGGCGTTGGCGCAGTTCGGCAACTTCCTCTTGTAGGGCTTTGACTGTCTCATCCACCCCGGTCGGCGGGCGTCGGCGCAGCTCGGCGACTTCCTCTTGTAGGGCTTTGAATCTATCTTCCATCCCTGTCGGCGGGTGTCGGCGCAGCTCAACAAATTCCTTTTGTAGAGCGTTGAATCTCTCTTCCACCCCCGTCAGCGGGCCTCGGCGTAGCTCGGCAACTTCTTCTTTTAAGGCGTCGAACTTCTTTTCCACTGCCGTGACTTCCTGACGCAGACCCAGTTCTAATTTCTTCAGGTCCTGTGCTAACTTATTCTTCCCGTCTTCCATCTTCTTCTGGCCGTCCTCTATCTTCTTGGTTAAATTCTTCTGGCCATCTTCTAATTTAGCAGTTAGGTCCTCGGCTAACTTCTTCTGGCCGTCTTCTAGTTTGGCAGTTAGGTCCTCGGCCAACTTCTTATGGCCGTCCTCCATCTTCTTCTGGCCGTCCTCCATCTTCTTCAGGTCCTCCGCTAACTTATTTTGACCTTCTTCCATCTTCTTCTGGCCGTCTTCTAATTTGGCAGTTAGGTCCTTGGTTAAATTCTTCTGGCCGTCTTCCTACTTCTTCTGGCCGTCTTCCATCTTGGTTTCCATGCCACTTAACTTTTCTAGCAATGCTGCGAATTGCTCTTCCATTTTAGATGTTTGTCTTGTAAGGGGCATGCGCTCACAGGAAAATTAAAAAGAATGACCTGCTCGGGTTTTGAAACCAGGACCGTCAGGTGTCGTGCTTGTGCTTGAGTTCGTAATCCGGCTTCTGACACCAGTTGTTACGTGCCACCCCCATAGTGGCACTTTTGTTAACTGGATTACGGTGGGTAGAAAGCACAACACCAATTACTGCTTTAAAGAGAAGTTAGCTTTATTGCTTGCAGGAAGATACACTACTCATAAGCAAATACAAGCAATTGGAACCTTACTCCAGTTTCCTCAAGTCTCTTGCTTATGGAGAGCCCTTGCCCTCTTTCACTTGTCAACAGTTAATCTTCTCGCTAATGAGTCTGGTGGCCTTGACAGAACTACATGCAACTCTCCCCTATGTACACAAATTACAGCTACTTACGAAAACACAGGCAGTCCCCTGTATGCTTCTCACTTCCTCGCTGTCAAGAGAAACGGTTTCACTAGGGGTTTCGCAAGTCACCACACTTCTGTCGCTCACGATAAACGCTCGCACTAGCTCGTAAAACACAACAACAACAAAAACAACAACAACAACAACAACAACAACAACTGCTTGACGGGTCGCTCTTATATAGCAGGCCGGTGACTCAATAAATGCTTCTAGACCCATCCAGGGTTCACGGCTTCTCGACATTTCCTTCACTGGCTGGGTCATGAATATTCTGGACCATCCCTTTCACTTCGCAGCCCGTTGGGTAACGCGCACGTAATACACTGAGGCAGAGCACATACAGCCCAACCCTGGGGCAGTTGTGACTCATGCGGCGAGCGATGACACAAACTCACAGCCGTAACAATATTGTAATGCACTGGCATCTAATTTAGTTCAATTGTTTACATAACCTTAAGATGGCAGGTGTGCAAAATTTTAAAATTAAGTTTTTATTTCTTGTGTCGTAATCATGCGATCAAAGTGAAAGTTTGAATAATGAACCTACACAATAATTTTCCTTTAATGGTACATAACTCTATGGCCTATACATATAAAAACCAAAATGTCGAGCATCCGAAATATTTAGACGTTTCTCAATATCTATGAATCTTTTACAGCAATTAAACTGATTTGTTTATGTTCATAGAGGCTATGAACATAAGTTCACCTATAGGACTTTCAGTAACCTGCTGAGCACAAATCCAACATGGCGGCGACGCGAAGTATACATATTTAAATGGACGTTTCTCGCGATTTAACCATCCGAGTGCAGTGAAACGTTGCGCGTTAGATGTTTATACAAATATTAATCCACTGGCATCTTATTTATTTCAATTGTTTTCATGACCACAAGATGGCAGCTGTGCGAAATTTTAAAATCTCGTTTTTACTTCTTGTGTTCTAACCATGCGATTGAAGTTTGAATACCAGACGTACACAGTAATCTTCATGTAATAGTACATAAATAAACATCCAACCTGTGAACCATCTGAAATATTTAGACGGTTTTCAATATCTACGAGTCTATCACAACCTTGTAACTGAAATTTTGTATGTTGATAGAGGCAATTAACATGAGTAGGATATATGAAAATAGGCTGTATAATTCTCAACGGAACTACTTGTATATATTAGTATAGTTACATTGTACCCCGCCTAGTCTTTGGGTGTTGACCGACTGAAGAGCCACAACTAACAGTTCGTATAGGCAACACTGAAAAAGTGGCTTCAAAACTTTACAGTTCCTTCTTTTGTTGCTCTTGAATTATTATGATTTCATTTTACTAATCAAAAATTGATATATGCTGTACCTACCATACTACAAGTATCATGGTCCCACAAAGTCATTAGACGTTAAAATCAGCAATTTTTCTAGATTTATGCCGTGTCTTGTGTGGGGTTTCACCTAGGAACACCAAGCTGGCTCATCAGCGGGCTCTTGGTGTCCGTGCCCGGACCCCCACAGGAGTAGCGAACTGCGTGCTACCTCTCTTTTTATGAAGCGCACCTGCGCTTCTTACCTGCGAGAGCTAAAAGCTCAAGCAGCCTTCACCTCCCTATGCGAATAACCGTCAGTGATGAAGGCAATTTTTCTTCCCAGCTTGAAACATTATCCATATCAACAGTGAAGGATTCTCCGCAAATTGCTCTAAATTTTATATTGTGTCGCTTTCTGAAATTCTCGAGCCAGCCGTTCGAGGCTTTGATATCTCCGATTCCTAACTTTCCCACGAAATCCAATGCTTTGGCCTGTATCATTGGTCCAGACACAGGGACGTTCTGACTTCTTATTTTGCTGATTCACTCTTTAACTTCACCATTACCACTTTGAAACTCTCCAATTTGCAGCTCATTACCATTAAGACGCTATACCTTAATTATCTCTTCTTGTTTTTCCACAATTTCCGCCGCCTGTGTCTTTCCTACCTTAAACACTTCAGATAGTTTCCGTACACCACATTTCTCACGTTTGTGATAATCTACGATGTCTACTTTCTCTTTTAAAGTTAAACTTTTACGAGGAGCCATTTCAGATGCTCTTAGTTGCTACTGCAACGCACAGGTCCCACAATATATTGAACCCGTATTGATCTACGATAAATAAGCATTCATAATTTATTATTAATATTACTGCAGCCCAGACAGTACTTGAGGAAGTTGACGAGAATAAAGGCAAGGTAGCGTGTCGCAATGATTGCCACATGAGGTAGAGCTTGTAGCTATTCTTGAAGAACGGCCTGGTAAGCTGAGTTCAAGGCCAAATTGTGTAACAACTTGCACCAGAATTGGAATCATAAAGGAATGGTCACGAGTTACTTACAACCGACCTACGATTGAATCAACCAATCAGGAGAGACCACGCCAATATCACGCGATGGATGGCGTCAGTGGTAAAAAGCGCGCGGATTTGATTATCTAAAGAACCACCGATCGGAATTATCTCCGCACAAGTGCGATGAGACGTTTGATTTATTTGAAGAAGATTGACACTAGTCCTATCCTTGTGAGAATAAAACTCTGGAAAATTTTTCTAAATCCACCCCACTCTTCCGTACCCTGTCAGTTTCTAATAAATTGTTCGACGAGAAGCTGTTCGATGTCTCTCTGTTCGTGAGCTCTGTGAGCTAACTTCACACCCGTTTGCATAACGATTTTAACGCTCTGATATATTTGAAGTTATTTTATTTGTGAGCTCTGATGAGCTAAATTCACGCTAGTTTGCATAGCAAATTTTAACGCTCTTAATTATTTGAATTACTTTGTGAGCTTTGTGAGCTAAATTCACGCCAGCGTGCGTGATGATTTGAAACTTGTAATATTATCTTAAAGACGACTATTTCAGCTCTTAGGGGCAAGACTTGTAACATTCTAATTAGCGCTCACCTGAGCGAAGGTCAAAGCAGAGCAGAGCAGTAGATTACCGAGCGAGAAATCGACTGTGAGTCAGGCAGTCTTTGTAACTTGTTTGTCGAGCCAGTGGCGTTGGACTCGAAGTGTGTATTTCATGTATATTTTTAAGTGTATTTTTCATGTGTGTATTGCGCGTGTGTGAGCGATATTTAGGGAAAGTCTTCGTAATTAATCGCATAGGACTAATTGTGGGCGAATTTAGTAACCCACAAGCGATTATAGCCAGGTCGAATTATAATCATTGAACTTTTCTTCCAAGGAGACTACATCAAGATGTCCAACATGTGGTCTGGAGTTGGGATGATGTTCGGCGCTTCAACGAAGACGACTATGGAGTGCTAACTTTTCCATAGGGGAAATGGGCTGAGATGGATGTCATAATGTTCTGCAAGCTGAGACGGTGACGTACAACAATTGATTATTCAATTATGTAGTTAGATTGACGTGGGAACCTTTGAAAATTGTTAATTTTAGTCTTTTCTTGTTTGAGTGTTTTTCTTTGTACCGGCACTAAATGTTTTAAATGTACGTTGGCGCGTGGCCAAAGTGTTTGTTGTATATTTGTTTTTCTTGGAGTCATATTTAATGTGCACGGCGCGTGTACGTGATGTTTATCCATGCAAATGCGAAGCACGTTACATTCGATAAGTGGTGCTTTATTAAAGTTCATATTTGTGATAGGAATGGGAGTTAATTACTGTAAGACGTTTGCTGAACAGGTTATTATTCATATTAGGGTTGCCAAGTGCAACGATTTAAGATGTAATTGTAGAACACCTTCGTTCTAATTTGGTAGATTTCTTTTGAGTCCTTTTCAGGTTAATTAGTCACGGCGTAGAACGGTGGCGCCAGCAAGTGGAAAATATTTATGTCTTTTTATTTCAGGGTCTGTCAAACCCATACGTGTGGTTCTGTGTGTGTTACTGTGTCAGATGTGTGTGTTGATTCTACGTGTAGAGGGGTAGAGGTCCTACCGCCCTCGTATTTGGTTGTTGTTGTATTTTGATGGAAAGGCAGGGTGCTCTAGGGAGACCGCTGTTCCTTGTCCATTATGCTGATTTCTTGGATTTCCTAGTGGAAATGCCGGGATATTTTGTTCTGACACACACACACGTATTGTGCTTTGGGGCACGCTTCTTCGATACACACGTGGGTTGACAGATATGCAGATTTCCACAAATCGCCCGTCTCGCCTGGTGACTTATTTTTGATAGGCAGTCCTGTTGTTCCGACTGGCCCCTTTAAGCTTTCATGTAGGAAACCTGTTCATTGTGATGGTTATTTTTGAACCATAATTAATTGGGGAGTTCGCCATGTGTGTGACGGATTTTTGCATGTTGTATGGATAGATTATTTGTGTTAATAATGTAAATGTTGGCTTTGAGCCTATTGATTTTGTTTATGACTCAATTCATGTAATGTTAGTATGTCACACCCGTGTGGTGTAGTGGTAGTGTACTTGTAAATTTGACGGCGGTCATTTGTGTATTTCTTTTATTGGTCACGTGTTAACTTACTTGTGTTGATTTGTGTGAGAAGTCCTAAGTTTTTAGGCAGTAATATTTTTGCTACGGCAGTTTGATTCCAATTTCACACGGAAATTATTGTGTTGTATATTTTAAGTATGGGAAGTGTCGGTTTAGTTTTAAGTGTTGTATAGTTGTTCCCCGCGTCTGTCTAGCTCTAAGCAATGTGGATTCGTCGTCTGAAGGTTTATTCTGGATGATGACGAATCATGCATTCGATTGTACACATCGTGAAGCATGCAGAACTGCACACGCGCATACATTGTCACTATTGTTGATTTTCTTAAGGACACTTGGTCCGTGTATTTAATCTCTCCAGAGATTTGGCCTGTTTTGGCATATTTTTATTGATTAAGTGGGAGTCATTTGGGAGTTTGTTTTGTTAATTCTTTTGTATAGTTAGGTGATTTGTTATTAAATTCATTTGTTTTAACCCTGGCTTCACTTTTTCCTGCATGTTATTTTGTTATATGTTACCCTGCGTGTTAATGAAGCGCTTTAACAACAACTTACGATATGGACTGTTACACCCCCCGAAATAGAGTCTCATAAGCTTCTTTGCAAGGGTTCAATATTTAAGAAGTTTCACGGTAAAACTGACCAGATAGTGAAAGTATGAATTCCCTTATCGTGGCCATTTCAAGTTCAAGAGAAAAATGAAAGTGATACCGTTAGGTCTAAATTTATTTTTGGTGCATTGCAGAAGATAGAGGATGGGATGGTTAGCGCTAACTGGCTTCCAGGAAGCACAGGGTGGGTCGCGAGAACATTAACACAACAGAGTGTTCATACAAAACTAATAGTCCTGCGATTTATTTTCAAAACAAGTGAACGCTAATAGAAGTTTAACGTGACCGTTAATCTCGTGGTCATGAGCCACGGGACCTCCTTTTTTACGTGGAATCCGAATCACAGGACATGGCATTTCACTTTGAAAATCTCACATGCATTGACCGGGAATCGAACCCGATCCGCCTTGGTGAGAGGCCAACAACTTGACCGCTGCGCCACCACGCCCCCTCCGCTAAGAGAGGTTGGTTGATTATTTTAAATGCGGTTGGGGTGTCCGTATCCGTAATGGCCAGTGTCCGCCTAAGAGAGATTAATTACTAATATACTTAATAGAGGTTTGGTCACGGACCTGGAAAATCGTCCGTTATGAAGAAGTGTCCGCCTTAGAGGAGTGTCCGTTAAGAGAGGTTTCACTGTATATCCATGTGAACATCTGGACTGCACTGAAGATCATGTCACAATCGACGAAGTTCGCAGTCTATAACGGCGTGGCACAAAGATGAGAGAAAGCATAGCCACCTATAACCTATAATACTGCTCACCCACCTCATTGCTTCCTCTCTGGCTAACTGAACACCTGACTATCTTGCTCATTCAGTAAGTGTTAAGTTAGGGTAGCGCTGAATATGTCAAACGAATGAAAACAAATGCTTTCAAATTTGTAAGCATTAACTTGCATCTTCCAATCATTAGTCATCAATCCGAAGATTGGTTTTATTCAAAATTCTTCAACAAATTTCATAGTTTCATTATTTGGCTCTGGGGGAGGGATTGATCCGCTGATCACCACCTGTAGTTACGCCACTGACTGTCAGACCCCAGTAGTATCGATGTACGATTGTTGTTACATGGTTAAGTTACAATAAACAACACAGAAGAGCAACCAAGTGTAATAAGATTCGAGAGCTTACTACTATTTAATATTATAGAATAACGACGTTGAGTTAGGAGCTGCACTTACGGTTACCAGATGATTAACCTTCTTTCTTGGGTCTATTGTAAAACGTGTGAGTGTTAAAAGAATATATGCAATTTAGTACGGAGTCGCACGTTCAGCACCATTCATCACCATGCTTACCACTCGCCTCATATAGACGAGTGTGGGGTGTTGCCGCTCTACTATGGGTAAGGCCTTCCTTATAGGTGGCTATGGAGAAAGACGTCTAGGATGATACGGGCATGTTCTTTAAGCAGAAGAAACATCGGTGGCAAAGTCTGGTTTTAGGTTACAAGCAGATGGGAAACGGCCAGTAGAACGACCAATGCAGCGATGGCCTGACACTCTGGACGAAGATCTCAAGCCTGCACCCTGATCAGGCACAGGAAGTGGAGACAGAGAGCCAAAACAGCGAATCTCGCAAACACACGAGACAAACGCAAAAAAAAAAGAAGAATAATTCATATCAGCAGCCTGGGACTTTTTTTTCTAATCCATTTTAGATTAACGTTAAGAAAAGCAGACCATCGATAAAATAATATTTTTCTCGCTATCATTTTACAGTATCCCCACGATTGAGTATACAGGATGCGCTTATCCAAGGAGGACTGTCACCCACCTCATAGCCAGTAAGTTATGGGGAAAATCGTGGCCAGCGCGACGATACCCTCACCCACATTACCCTGGTCTTAGCTCACTTCAAGCACCTCACGACGTTGAGTGTAACCTTTTGGAGCTCTCTTGTGAGATCTTAATCACTGATGAAGCCAGGAATCGACCACCCAAGCTCGCTACGCCGACTAGGCCTAATTATCTTATTTCGGATTGATATTTTACGGGTTACCTACTCAATTCGTCATTGATGCGTTCTAGTTATCCTCTGATAGTTCTCATTTTGAGAAATATCGCACAGACTATAAAATCTATATTTAACTTAATTCTTTTAAAACTGAACACACACATACAGGGCCTATATCACCTCCTGTGTGCGTCGACAGAGGGGAAGGCAATATTTTTTATTTCCATTACAGAATTTAATTAAGCCAATATATTGGATTTTAATCTGCTATCGTAGATTGTTGTTTTAAGGGGCCTAACATCTAGGTTATCGTCTATATCGTAGATTGAAAAGTCACGTTCTTTCCACGTAATCATGACATTCAACTGAAGTCTTCCCAAACTGGAGAATAATTCGCTGGCCACATGCATGGTTTCAAAAATCTACTACCTAAATAATAATAATAATACATACCTGCTGCACTAGGGGCAGATGACTTCGATGTTTCACCACCTAGTCGATACCACCTGATGCTCGTAATTTTACAGCTATTTTCGTCCACTCTCTAGTCAAAACATGCCTGTTGTACTGATGTCTCGTGACTCCAGGCTAGATGAACCAATCAGGAGCAAGCTACATCGATGTCTTCCTTTTCACTGCGGTAATACGAACATTTTTTGTCTATTTTTATTTATGAAAAAATAGGCTTATGAGATAACCTTTTGTCCGTATACGTGTGTGTGTGTCCCCCCTAATAACATCTAAATGGCAGGAGCGATTTCAATGAAAGGTCATAGTACTATTTTGTCCGATCCCGACCGTGTCCTTCACATTTTATTACGTCTCACCAATCCAACATGGCTGCTGTGCGAAATATTTCACCGGCATTCTATATCTCCGAAACTATTACCGTTATCAGCCTGAAATTTTGTACGGTGATAAAGTGCACTACTAGAAGTTCATCTATGTGACTTTCAAAAACCTGTTACAAAACGAACATGGCAGCCAAGCGAAGATGAAACATTTTAATAGACTTTTCTCGCAATTTAACCATCTGAGCGTAGTGAAATATGGTACAGTAAATGTTTATACACATTGTAATGCACTGGTATCTAATTTAGTTCAATTGTTTACATAACCTCAAGATAGCGGCTGTGCGAAATTTTAAAATTATGTTTTTATTTCTTTTAGGATATACGAAAATAGGCTGTATAGTTCTTCACTGAACTACTTTTTGTCATTACGCTAGACCTACATGTAAACCACGGGGGTGAGAAGTAGTGAGCATATTTTACATGCACGGTTCCACTTAAACATCGACCACGATGAAGACCTTGACAGTGAGCAGCGATGTATCTTCGCCGGCAAATTCGCAGTGGCGTACGCAGGATTTCCTTCTAGGGGGGGAATCAATCATACGTAGTTGTGTACATTATTAAAATGATATTTCGATTACTATTCTTAAAAAGCAATAATTAAATAAACATTCTATTTGCATGAAAACTATTTTAATTATATTTTCCAGCACAATAAAAAATTGGAAAAATCAAAACACAAAAAAAAAACACAAACTAAATATTAAAACTGAAATTATCATGGAGGAAAGAACGGAAGGAGATGCCTTCGCTGCGCTGCCTAGTGCAAGCTGCTGAAGCCAAACGGCACGCCCACTTAGGGTAGCAAGAAAATGGCTGTTCGTATGCTTAAAGCCGTAAACCACTTCAACTAGTCTTGGATTTTAGTGGCATAAAACTGCAATGCCAAGTCAAGATGTTTTCTTGGATAGGCAGAATACACTCTGTACATCATGGTACTTGGCACAAATAAGCTGCGTTATCGTTTTAAAAGCCAATTTAAATAGAAATATGAGAGCACCTAAGCAAGGCTAGTTTTGTAAGAAAGACGCGGCAAAACGTAATAATACGCTGAAACACTGATCAAATTGAATACAGGTGTCTGAAGATGGGAGTTATACCAAAGAAGGAACATCTTGGGAACTAATGATGCCGAACTAATTACGGCATTTACACCAAATTGATTTTTACGTTCTTATTGTTGTTGATACATTTATCAGTTTTTAGGCCTAATTTCGAGCACAGTCACTTTTACTCATTGTTCGTACACATTTTGATATTCAAGAATACGAACCTTAAAATTAATAAGCAGTACACTTATTCGATTCGTACAACCATATGCAAGTCACGGAACACCGAATACAAGTTAAGGCTACGTCCACTTTGGACGCAACGCTTGGCTTCACTCAAACGAGCTCAGGGCATCTCCTCTTATTCTTTCCTCCATGGTACCAACATGACCATACGTGACTGCTTATAATATTGATATTATGTGAGAGAAAAATAAAGTTTCACTCAACATGTGCTTACTACGATTACTATTGATTCTCACATTCTGCCTATCTTGGTGGCTTTATCTGCATCATTGATAGGAATAAATTGCAGAACCTCCTCATGTATCGAATTATCTTTAACGAATCGTACACATTGTGACAGAGATGCGCACATTTAAAGCGATGCAAAGGAAGCTACCAATCGCACACTTTAACAGCAAGGCTGATCCATTGCTAGCTGGAGGAGGGGTCTGGCTGCCAGTAGAGAGAATGGCATTTACCAAGTGAAGAACGTGATCACATTTAAATATACACAGGAGTAAAGAATCCTCACTGGCGGTAGTGTAAAACATTTACCACGTGATAGATGAGACAATATAAGATTCAAATAAACAAATGTCTCTGGGTGCATTCATGTTAAATTCTGAATTATTTTGAATAACCGTCCTGTAACATTTATTACTTCGTTGGATGAGAATCAAGTGCCACAAGATAAGAGATGAGGAAACAATCTGAAATTAGATTCATCAACGTTGGACGCAGCAGTGATGGGATCAGCTACTAATTGTTTAGAATGATCAGGAACCATCCAATTTTCCAAAGGAGAAATTTACTCCTACTGAGCTGCTCTGCCTCCCGACGATCAGTGAATCCCGTTCCAGCTCTCAGATGACCCCGGACCTCCACGGGCACAGCGCTATGATGATGACCCACGAGATATCACCAGTAGGCTTAAAGAGTATCTGGAACACCGTACAGTTAACTTGACGATTTGCCGCTCATTGTCATAGATCAACGCTCGAAATTATGACTTCAATACCTGAGAAGAAATATCCTGTGGGAGAAATAGCTCAGTTCAGTTTATTAAAAAAAATCGACTAAGCTCGTTCCAAACAAGAACTCGTTTTGGACCCTAAGGTCGGCAACGCGAGGGAAGAATGTAACATTTAGCAAGATATACATAGGTCAAAATTATCATTACTTCCGACTTGACGTTTCAGTGCTACGCTAGAGCTATTTAGCGGTCAGAAGTGAGATCACTTGAACTAGCCAATCACAGGCTGCCATGAAACCGATATATCACGACAAATCGAGTTTCGTTGGAGTTCCAATTCTTAATACTGCGCCCGATGAGCTAATCTCAGATGATATTTTCTGGATAAATGGACGCACCAGGGAAGCTCTAGAAGGAGTCCTGTTAAAAGTCTTGACTTATGTAGTAAAGATGTTTTTATTCTTGGAACTTGCAGAATATGCATGTGGAACCTCACATATCGCTGGAAATTTTTACAATCTACGATGGAAATTTAAAAGCCTGGAATTCATAAATGAAGAGGATAATTTATTTTGAGAATTTTCCCCATGTGCAGGATGTTATTTTTATACTATAAATGTGTGCAAGCAAAATATAGTTGCTCAACGAGGGATAGTTACTTCTTGACTCAAGCAGTCAGATCCGAAAAAGACAGCTCCATACTTGTTCCCGCATAGGGCGAACGTGATATTTTGTGCGTGAGGAAACGCGATTTTAATAATCTGTGTGTAACTCTAATAATATTGCACATATTGCGTGCTGTGTGCACATGTAAAAGGTCTAATACGTCATTCGAGTGAATAAGACTGGTATTATGAACGGATATTAATTTTCTGCATTTTGTGCAAGACAATTTTTGATTTTGCCTGCAAAACAAGTGTAGAACCAGTGTGATCTAAAATAGTGCAAACTGCCGTTAAACTCAATGCTTTCATTATGATCGAATGGTCAATCATTCAAGACTGGATTAATCCCCAATTGGAGATGACGGTTGTTATGGAGTAGAAGAAATATGCCTTGGGGAGATACCGAAGTTGGAAAAATCATGAGACGCAGAAGGAAGAAACGATTAAGCTCATGGGAGCCGAGCACGTGGTCGCCAAATCAATGATCAGAGCTCACGTAAATGCTCTGAATAATCCATCGAGTCTGTGAGTTACAAATTCATTTTCTGTAAAGGAGTAGATGCTCGTAGATTAGCTTTAAGGTGCCTGTACACTGGAGAGCTTTTGCCCTAGCTAGAGCGTAGAGTAGCTCTAGCTAGCTAAGCTCCTCTTCAGTGAACACAGGTGGTAGAGAACCCTAGCGGAGACCGCTCTATGCTCTAGCTAGGGCCGGCTGACTCTACTGTGTAAACAGTATTTGGGTGTCCTACCTAGACCAGTCTAGCTCTATTCGTTCGGTTGAATATTGGAAAGTGCTCTATGTAGATTGTAGAGTCACTAGTGGATTGTTGGGGTTATTTGTTTGTTGTTAATTATAGTGTTTGAATATGGCAGAATTTGTGTGGAGTCGCGAAAAAACAATAACATTAATTGAAAATATTGAAGCCCATCCAGAAACTTGGAATTGTACTCGGAAAGAATACAGAGACAGAAATTTGAAGGCACAGTCGTTTCGGGTGATCTCTTTTGCTGATCCGGGGGGTAATTTTGGCCAAAATATAATCATAGTCATTTTTGCTCATTCTTAAAAAGTTCGTGTAAGTTACGCTTCAGAATCTTCTGAACATAACTCTTGCAATAATTTAACGTGCATTCCCTCGTATTCTCCTTTTGATATCCAATTCCTCACCCACAACCTTATTTTCCTCTTCATAGTTTTCTTTTTTAACAAGGCACACACAACCACCACAGATGCTAAAAGCTCTCTTGAAGACATTTTAACTTCACAACACAGCGCAAAAAAAAAAAAAAACTAGACTCGCACTGCTCTCAGAAAGTTTTAGCGCTGCTCTACCTAGTGCATTTACGTTTGACAGTGTACACAGGTTCAGAGAGTGCTCTAGGTAGATTTGTCTATCTCCACTCTAGGAATGCTCTACCTAGGGAAAATTACCTTACAGTGTACACGCACTCAGTTTAGCTAGAGCGGTCTAGCTAGATTTGCTCTATGAAAATCACTCTCCAGTGTACAGGCAACTTTAGAAGACCACATTTTAAGCACGACTTTTGTAGGCAGGCAATAAGTAGTTGAGTATAATCGCATTTTCATTTAAAATCTTTGCATACTGCGGAGGTCACGCAGTTCGATTCACCGACATAACCCTTGTACATAATTATCTATGAAACATTCTAGGAGATGTCTAAGGTGACCACACATATTTATCCTACGAGATCATGAGCGGAATATCTCTCATTTCCGACTCTTTGCAGTTCGATAGTATTTTCTGCAAGCATGTGCAATGGTTTCTACATTTTTGGTTTGACGACGCATTTTATTATTTAATTTCATGAAGAGTGAGTGGAATATCATCCACGTCCTGAGCTTTGGACGTGTGTTATGTTTGTGAAGGCTTGAGCTAAGCCGCAAGTGGAATGTAAGATAGATTTGACGTATCAGTTCGAAGTGTTGCGGAGGAGCACACTATTTTATCTTTCAGTTACGGTTATTTGAAACTAGCAAAAGTACCCGCTCTTCGAACGGTCTTCGGAATTAATAACCAGACGTTATCAAATTGAGCTACTGTTTCAATGGTTAGGGGCTTGTCATTGCTTCATAAGCGAAGTTAGTTTTCTAGGTATATCACAGACACTGTTGATTTAAGGGCCTTAAAATGTGGTTTTCGGACACCCTCTATAGATTCCCTAGTTTTGTGTCTCACATTGAGAAGCGCAACATATGCTTTGGTCGTCTTTCTAGGATCATTTTTATTTTTCGCCTATTTTAGCATGTATTTTGAAAAGTTTTTCCCTATATCCACACTTCTATGAGAAGTACGGTGAAGAGTTTTATAAATGATTGGTGTATTGACTCATGGTTACAATACCTAATTTTAGAATGCTCCAAGCACCCGAACACGAGTTATAGGTGTACATAAACATAAAGATATATCAACCACACAGTGTCAAACAAAATCATCTTTACGATGAACCTGTTTGTCGACAAAAATATGATGTTAAAATATGCTCTCAAACTAAATTCATCTAACGTGTACTTCCTGACGTGAAAATAATATTGAAAACCTCGTAGACGAAACGCAATATATGTCACATAAAAACTCACTCTCACCGTGGTGGAAAGTCCCCATCCACAGGAAGACCCCTTTAATAAATTATAAAGTCTTTTTTTATTAGATTAATTTATAGTCGCTTTAACTTAGAAAGTCTTATCGCGACTTTCACTGTAGATTTACATGATACAATACAATACATACAATACATTAAATTGAATACACTATAAAGTCATAAAATGAACACTAGTAATAAAGAAAAGTTCCACTACTATGAGTTGATCAATCAGATTTTGAAATAAAGTTCAGAGTCTTTGAAGAACTTGATGAGTTTTTTGAGCTGTGAAAGAGATGAGAAGGCCTCACGTATATTCTTGGGAATGCTGTTGTGCTGGCGCCAGTGGTTGTAGAGACCACAGTCTGAGATTATGTGCTGCACAGTCAGTACGCTGTTACATGTTGAGCAAATACGGGGTTATTTCTTCTCGAGGAGATAGCTGTGGGTGATGTTGGTATGACCTATTCTTATTCGTGATATTAGGACTTGATCTTGCCTGGAAAGTTTATGATGGAGATATTGTTCTGTGGTTCCTGATGTTATTTCATGAAGTTTGCTGGTAGAAGTTCTAAGCCAATGATTCTTCCACTGTTGGAATACTTTTCTTTTGACGTAGGAAATGATGTCAGTATGAGGTGTAGCTATTGTAGGATCACATAAAGGAAGAAGTGTGGCTTCTTTAGCTGCTTGATCGGCAGATTCATTGCCATGAATGCCTCTGTGAGAGGGAACCCACACAAATATGACTTGTTAACCTTTTCACCACTTTATGGAATATCAATTGAATTTCTTGTACAAGGACGTTTGTCGAAGATAGATTCTCTATTGAGTTTAATGCACTTCGTGAATCGGAGTAAATAATAAATGAGTTGTTGCAGCTGGCTGTATTCAAAATGTTTTTCATGGCCTGTTTAAGAGCAAAGAGTTCATTAGAATAGACAGTGAAAGATTCAGGAAGTCGAAAAAGCATGGTATGGTCAGGATAAATTATCCCACAACCGTTTCTTTCATCATATTTCGAACCATCAGTATAAATAGCACTGTGCATTGGGTATCTATTGGAGATTTCAAGAAATAATCGATGGTACTGTGATCTGTCAGTTTGGTTTTTAACTAAGTTGTTCAGTTCGAAGTTGACTGTTGGTAAGGTAATTGTCCACGGTGGGATATCAAGAGAATGGTCTGAGAGTAGTATGGGAGGAATATTTAGCTTTAATTCTTAAAGGAACTTGTATATTCTGACATTGAAGGGCGAAGGTTGTCGTCGTGATTCAGTGTTTGTTCTTGTGTGGCCGTTAGTAGGGAAAACATACGACTTAATGCGTGATTTAGTCATAGTTGATACTTTGAGTGCATATGATAAACTTAGTTGTTTACGTCTAATTGCAAGAGGTGGTTCATTGGCTTCTATTTGCATACTGGTTACTGGACTGGTGCGGAGAGTTCCCAGAGCAACTCGAAGAGCAGCCGACTGGATAGAATCAAGGATCTTGAGGGAAGACGCTGTTGCAGAGTTGTATACTATACTGCATAATCTAATTTGACCCTAATAATTGATCTATAAGTATTCATGAGACTTGATAGTCTGCTCCCCAGTTTTTTGCTGCGAGAATCTTCATTAAGTTAATCCGTCGTAGACACTCATCCTTGAGATTTTTCAGGGACACTCATCCTTGAGATTTTTCAGGTATGGAATCCAACTTAATTTACTATCAAACAGAATTCCCAGGATTTTAAGAGTTGATACTGTCGCAATTTTATGATTGTTTATGTTCAGCTCGGGATCTGGAACAGAGTGTTTGTTTTTAGAGAATACTATGCATTTGGACTTAGTTTTGGAGAACTTGAATCCAGTAATCTTGGCCCATTGTTGAATATTTTCAAGTGATTCTTGAAGTAGTTGTTGAGTAGTTGAACTATTTCTTCCAGCACTGAATAAGGTCAAATCATTGGCAAAAAGACAAGCCTTTACCGGCAAGTGGATGTTGGAAACAATTCCGTTTATTGCGACCAGGAATAAAGTAACACTGATGACTGATCCTTGAGGGACTCCATTGTCAATTGTAACTTCCTGTGACAAAATACCATTTGTCTTAACTTGAATTCTACGATCTTTGAGGAAGTTGTAGATGAAATAGAGCATATTTCCTGAAATGTTATATTCCATCAATGATTTAAGTACATGGTCTTTGAACACCATGTCATAAGCCTTTTCAATATCTAGACTAACTGCTATGAGGTGATCGTTGTTTAGGAAAGCCTCCCGAATTTCGGATTCCAAACTTATGAGAGTATCGACAGTTGAACGTCCTTTACGAAACCCACTTTGTACATCACTAAAAAAGTTTATATGTTCAAGATACCATCGTAATCTCCTATTAATAATTTTCTCCATTAATTTGCATATTGCATTTGTTAAAGCGATTGGACGGTAATTTTCTGCAATTGAGTTATCCTTCCCTGGCTTGAGTATTGGAACAACAATGGCTCTGCGCCATTGATCAGGAAACGTCTGAGAGGTCCATATGTAGTTGAAAATAGCCAAAAGATAATTTAATGCGTTTAGTGGGAGCTGTCTTAGGAACTCATAAGGGACCGTATCTGGGCCAGGGCTGGATTTGCCACATTTGTCAAGTTCAATAATCATGTCCTGTAATTGAAAAGGTTCATTTAAATTAGAATTGGAGTCAGAGAAGGTTCTTTTTAGATCAAGAGGTTCGCTGGTTTTCTTTATATGGAGAAAATTTTGGTCATAATTGTGGTCACTAGAAATCTCGGAGAATGTGTCAGCTAATTTATCAGCAATGTTTTGAGGGTTGGTTACGAAGGATCCTCCATTCGGGTTTCTGAGAGAAGTAATGTGGAACTGGTTATATTTACCATTTACACGTTTGAGTTTATTCCATACTTCTTTTTGTGGAGTTTGAGAATTTAGTGAGGAAACAAATGTCAGCCACTAGTTCTTTTTGCTATCTTTAATTTCTTTTCGGGCGATTGCTCTACATTTCTGAAATTGGGCTTTATTTTCAGGAGTTGGTTTTCTCTTAAAGACATAGAAAGCATGGTTTTTATTCTTTATAGCTTCCTTACATGCGTCGTTCCACCAAGGTACTGTCTTCTTACACGGGCTTATCTTTATTTTCGGAACACTAAGGTTTGCAGATTTAACTATTGCTTCTGTAAAATCTTGAACAATATCATTGATGTGTTTGGAAGGGAAGTCATGTGGATGGGTTAGGACAATTAAATGGTTGTTGACTATATGATTGAACTGCGTCCAATTTGCTTTATTTAAGTTCCATTTAAGGGTTTGGGGTATCGGGGCGTTGATTGAAGCGTTGTCGTTATTGATCAGTATGGGGAAGTGGTCACTATTTCCTTGGAGCGTCGAATAGGCAGACCAGTCAAAACCAGTTGCTATCTCCGGAGTGCAGATAGTTAGGTCTATGCTACTATAGGTTCCATGAGCAATATCGAAACGAGTTGGAGCAGTTGAATTCATTAGAATTAGGTCAAATTCATCTAGTATCTTTTCTATCTCCTTCCCTCTTACATCGGTGTGATGACTGGCCCATAACGTGTTATGGCTGTTGAAGTCGCCTACTAGAATGAATGGTTTAGGTAGCTGACGCATAAGATTTCGTAGATCATCTCCGTGAAATAGATAACTGTTTGGTGTATAAATATTGCAGATACACAGAGAGGGAGGTAGATGCAATGAGACGGCTACAGCTTCCAAATTGGAGTTGAACCGTTTTTATCAGGTTCATTATTTTTTTGTCATATTATTATTATTATCATCATTTCCTTCATGTCGCATTGTTGTGACATATGTTTCTCTGTCTTACCTACTGCGTTCAAACTTTGTAATTCTGCGTAAATGTTTCGTCAGATGGTGAAACTTTTCACCCCTACTGACACAGTTTTACCATTGGTTGAAGCATAACTTGTTGCTAAGCTTTGCTTCTCCCATTGGCCCCCTTTATGTTCTGGAGAGGGGGTGTTCTACGACTTATTTTTCTCGAGCGCTTTACTGCGTTCCTTAAGGGAAGGTGGCTTCCTTCTATTTTTGGGCCGTCATGTAAGACGGACGTGTGTGCACGTGTCGGGCTTTTGCCCGCACCCAGAAAGCAACTAAATGTAAGTACGATTCAGTCATTGAAGTTATCTAACTTGAGGTCTTTCTAAATTTCTATTTCTCCATATTTTTTCATTTTGTGTCCCCTTTGATTCACTTACAATTTCCCTTCCTTATGATGATGTGAATTCGATCCATGAACCCAAGTCCCTTCGCCTTTGTTTACGTTAGTTTAGCGAAGTCTCTGTGTTTGTCATCCCTCCCTTTCATGTAACCGGTTTTATTTTTACGTAAATCTCTCAGGTCTGAAATATCTGCTATTTTTCTACGAGGCTTAATTATGCTCTGTATTGCGTCACCACCTGGTTCGGCATTCTTTTATGACGACCTCCGGTGGATTGTCGCATCAGAGCCTTGTTTTTATGGATGGAATCGGCGAAGTTACGGAGCTGAGTCTCACGTCTTCAGTCAGATCCTCCCTCTGTTTTATTGAAATGTATGCGAGCGATGGTCATGGTGCTAATCACTGTCCATGCGCCGCATTACTTTCTTTGTTTCATCGTATGTCGTTGTGATTCGGCATTTCT